>CM057348.1:47979211-49229211 GCA_030015575.1 Agapanthus africanus
GTATGTGTTTTTAGGAAAACGAATACTGAGTCGTATCTTACCGACTGAGTATGGTGAACTCAGCGTCATATTCATCTACAGATGTGGTCCACATTGAACCTTGTTGCAGATGGATGAACTGCTGCTCCATATCAAAGCGGGCAGTCTCAAGAAAGTACTTTGCGTCGAACATGTCATGGAAAGTTTCCATTCGATGGATTGATCAATACGGCTTTCTTCCGCCTTCCACCAAACCCGTGCATTGTCCGTGAGCTACAGTTTCGCAACACGGACCCAAACTATCTCTGGCACTTATGCTGCTGCCAGATCATCTTCGATGCTCTAGGCCCATTCCTCAGTTTCTAGTGGGCTCTCTTTTCCTGAGAATTGTTTAGGGTGCAAAACCCTGAATTGCTTCACCCCAGGTTCTTCTGCCTCTGGTCGGTTCATCAAGATAGTATTCTGCTGCTACTGTCCTTCCAGGAAGCTGCGGATTGCCTTAAGCAGAACCGTCTGCTCATTGATCGGAGCAGGGACGGCAAGTGTAAGTGGTAGTGGTGGAGGTGTGTTGTTGAAGTTGGCGCTGGTGTTATTTGAGGAATCCATAACCTTGAATGAAAATTTTGGGTTAGGACAGATTCAAAGTATATGATAAGATTCAAGAAATATGAATTGTAAAGAATGTTTTAGTTGCTTGTTCTTATGTTATATTGCTTAGGTTGTCCACGCAGAACAGAATTGCATGATAGGGTTCTATACAGCTCTGACCTGCATGCGCCACTAACAAAACCTGTCATGCCCCGCTTTCCGGTGTACGGGCAGGGGGCGGGACGAGGCCGCTACGTATTTACTCTGAAGTAAATACGCTAAGCGTAACTAAGCAATATAAAAGAAATATACTTAAGAGACAAATGTAATGAACAACAACTTTATTTATTAGCATTGTTTTATACAATGTATCTGAAAAGTAAATATATGGAATGGAATGCAATGCCTAAATAGTAGCATAACAGAAATGAAAATACAGAATGTAAATGTGCACAAGGAAATCTAAAGCTCTGGTTCGTAATCTAGCTGATCCAAATCCTCACTGGTGGGCTCGATCTTCTGAAGATCCGGATTACCTGACAACATTCCAAAGAAGAAAGAAAAGGAATGTCGTCAACGAACAATCACTCGATAAGTCCCAAAAATAAGGGAGAAGTAGAATAGACAGAGAGAGAGAGTGTGTAACTTATAAAGTTGTATTATATTGATGTAATGTTGTATTTAGTGTTAACGCTGTTGTTTGTAGCTTGGTACAGAAGAGGTCAGTGTATATGAGAGGAGTCTCAGTATGCCAGAGATTAAGGCAACGGAATATAGAGTACAAGGCTCCGTTAGAATGCCTGGAACAACGGCGATTGAATTCAGATTAGCTGTCTTAAATCTTGCAGTCTCGTGCCACTTCTAACACCTTCCGTACCAATCTACCCCTTAAACCCCGCGATGTCTTGATTGTGTTGTTTGAATTGTATTGTAAATTGTAATATCTTGTATTATAGCTTGCACAGATGGATGACTTGCCGAAACCATGATATCAGTAAATGGATGTAACTGGAGAATCATGTAGATGTATGAATCATGTAGATGGTTGTATATCAATGGTTCGGTTCGGTCAATACAGATTGAATAGATTGAATATATGAATTCACGGATTCATATTGAATTGTAGTTTGTATTTGAATCATATTCAAGTCAGATTTACTATAATGAGACTCAGTCTGAGTCAGAACCATTAGAAAAGAAATTGAAATTCTAAATTAAGTTTTGATGTTATCGGTAACCGCTGCACATGGGCGGCAGAATTTGTGTCTTTTTCAAAGACGATTACCGTATTGATAACACTGTTTGTTAAGTTGTCTACCTTAAATAGGCAAGCACCCATATCTCCGGCTCCGTGAGGCTCAAGAGACTGATCCCGCTTAAACCTATATTTACTAGGGTCCTTATTGAAATTTATAAAACTTGGGGGGTTTTATGTAAAATAATTTTGTATACTTTTCAAAATACACCCCAAGTATTTATTTATCGTCTTTAAAGTTTTCATAAATGTATATTTTATTATTGTGACATTTCTAGTGATTAAAAACCTATTTTTCATATTATATGGTATTTAATTGTAAAGAATTGAATTTGTTTGGAATTTCATGGAATTTTCTTGTAAAGTGATTCTTTTGATTTAGAAAAGTTGGAATATTTATATTATATCAAAAATAGATATTTTGATGATACATATATATATTTATATAAAATAATTTTAATTTATTATTTTTCTAGAAATCTCATTTTCTTAAGATATTTGTATTTTTAAATCTCTCGAGACCGAATACTTCTTGCGGAGGTCTGCATCTCGCACTACTGAGCCCAGAGATGTGCGATAATCCGCACCATCCCAGACGGGTTCCCCAAAATGGGTTGTAGCGGCGCTTTGCTAAGATTTGTAAAAATACGTAATCTTGTAGAAAACGATTTTAATAGTAAAAGTTATTTAATTATAAATTCGTATTCGCTTATTCTATGTTCCCGAAAAATATCATGCTATATTGCATATGAGTGTTGTGAAGAGGTAGGTCATTACCTCGTAATCTATTTAAAGGTATAGCAATGAAATGTGATGTTTTAAAGTCGAAACTAAACTTCATGGTATTTTACTAAAAAAGTACGATAAAAATTGCAATATGAAATATTTTGCTATGAAACTTGTTCATGATATCTTGTTAATGATTACTAGTCAAGATGTGAGAGTTTGGAATGGTTGTGTTTAATGAAAATTGTACTTTTTAAAGAAAACCGAATCGGAAGTCGAATTAACTCCGCTTCCGTCGGGTTTTAGGAATACTAGTTTTAAGAATAGAGAATAGAAGAGGGAGGAGGGACTTACTGGATTTTTGTTTAGAGGAGAGGAAGAGGGAGTGGAAGTAGTTTCCGGTCTTCGTTTCGACTCCGGGAGTTCCTAGGGTCGTCGTCGGAAGTTCGCCGGAGTTTCCCCCTTCGCTAACTCCACTTGCAAACAAAAATTCTAAAGAGTTTTCTTGAAAGTTTGTATAGAATTTGTGAGTGAGTGGTGTGTGTTTAGGGGTGGTATTTATAGAAAAAGATTAGGGCTAGGATAGGTGAAAGGGTGTGAGAAAATTTATAAAATTTTGTATTAAAAAGTGGTTTAATGGAGTTTTAAAAAGCTCTGTTAATGTGCAGGTATTTTAAAGTATACAGGGGTTTTAAGAAGACCAAAAGGCACAAAATCCCAGAAGACCAAATCGAATTTTGGGATGAATCGGCCGGCCGAGTCGCCGGCCGATTCAGGCCGAGTTCGGCCGCCGTGTACTCCCCGTCGCTTGGTCTACCTCATGGTCCAGTTTGTTTTATTTGTGACTTTTGGTTTTACGGGTTTAGCATGTGTAGACTCTTGGGATTCTAAAAATTTAAAAGAAAACAATATTAAAAATAATGTGGATGATGGAATTTGAACTCTGGTGCTTTGGTTCATCAGTGTAAGGTCTTACCAGTGAGCTGCAAGCTCCTTCTTGCTGTTAAAAAGCAAAACAAACCTATAACTTGTGCTCAGGCAAAAGTATCCCTTTCTGTATTTTTGAAAAAATTGTACAGAAAGTTTAGAGTTGTTACAAACTTTGTTGTTTTCGTATTTTGAATTTCAAGGATGATACAGACCCAACACAAAATTTAGACTTGCCTTATGAGGTCGCAGAGATTTAGATATTGTCGTGAAGTTATCACCTTTACTGCTTTCAATAAAGACATTGCTATTTATTTAGTAGTTGTTTCTTTTCGTTTAAATCTTATATTTGTTGAACTCCTTAGTTTAAATGCTAAAAAATGTGGGTTGCGATTTATATATTGTTTCCTTGTCATTCACTTTCATATACTACTCGCTGCATCATCACTTAAGTTCATGATTTTGAATTTTATCCACCTTATATTTTTCTTATATTCCCCATCACTAGCCGTTATTTTTTTTGTGTTTCACTATTTGATCATGGCCCTTACTTTTCAAGCCATGGCCAACCCTGGGGTAGCACCGCTTGTCGATGAGGACATCCGGTCCTGCATTTCTTTTGACTGCATACTAGTGAGTTCAGATGATGAGATCGATGGCCCACAAGTTATTGTCGACGACGGTGATTCCGAGGACGAGGGATTCAGAGTCGCAGCTTCAAAGATCAATATGATCAATGACTCGGATGATGAAGAAGAGGATCCTGAAGAAAACCTAGTAGAAGAAGACCCAGATGAAGATCCTCAAGAAGAGAATCTTAAGGAAGACCCTGTGGAAGAGGATCTAGAATGGGACCTAGAAGAGATGGAACATATGGAGGAGGATCCCGATGAGGAAGCTCCTGCCGAAGAAGAAGGGTTGGGAGAAGAAAACCCCATGGAAGAAGAGTCCAAAAACGAGGCCCCGGCCGAGAAAGAGTCAAAGGATGAAATCTCAAGTGAGGAGGAACTCGAGCTTGAAGAAGCTTAAGCAGCAGATCTTGCTAGGCATTATGGGAATGAACCCCCTATCTTAGCACGAGAACTTATCGTAACTTGTTTGTCACGCCCCGCTTCCCGGTATACGGCAAGAGGAAGCGACGAGGCCCGCTACGTTTTTACTTAGAAGTAAACACGATAAGCGTATCTAAGCAATATAAAGTAAAGTACACAGGAGACAGGAATGTAAATGAATATCAACTTTATTTATTAAACATTCTTTTACAAGTACAACTGAAATGAAAGTACATGAATAGAAAGCGATGCCTAAACAATGGCATAACTGAAAAGAAATAAAAATGTACAAGTGTATAAATCTCTCGATCTCCAGTGAGTCTGAATCACCTGACAACATTCCAAAGAAAGAAGAAAGGAATGTCGTCAACAAACAATCGCTTGGTAAGTCTCAAATGTGAGTAGAGATAGAATAGACAGAAAAATAATATATCTTATAATGTCTAATTATATTGTTAACGCTGTTGTTTGTAGCTAGGTACAGAAAATACCAGTGTATACGAGAGGAGCCACACTATTCCGGAAACTAAGGTATAAGGAGCATAAGAAACCGTTCAGCCACGGTATAACGACAATGGATATTCAGGTTAGGTGTATTATGGTTACAGTCCCGTGCCACTTTTAACACATTCCGTACCAATCTACCCCTTATAAACCCCGCGATGTCTTTTGTATTGATTGTATTATTTTGTTATATAGATGGATGACTTGCCGAAACCATGATATCAGTAAAAGGAATGGATATAATTGGAGAGTCATGTAGACGGAGTATATCCATAGTGCGGTTCAGTCAATATAGATTGATATAGATTGAATAGACGAATTCATATTGAATTGTAGTTTATACTTGAATCACATTCAAGTCAGATTGATTAGATTGAGACGCAGTCTGAGTCAGACACTTTTGAAAAGAACTTGAAATCCTGAATTAGTTTTGATATTATCGGTAACTGCTGCACATGGACGGCAAGATTTGTGTCTTTTTCCAAAACAATTACCGTATTGATAACACCGTTTGTTAGATTGTCTACCTTAAATAGGCAAGCACCCATATCTCCGGTTCCCTGAGGCTCAAGAGACCGGTCCCGTTTAAACCTATGTTTATTAGGATTCTTATTGTAATTTAACATAACTTGAGGGGGTCTTATGTAAAAATAGTTTGATATAATTTTCACCTCAAGTATTTAATTCTCATCTTTAGGGTTTTCATAGATGTATATTTTATAAAAGTGAAATTTCTAGTGAGTAAAACCGAATTTTCATAGTAGAGGGTATTTTATTTAAATATCGGTATTGTTTCGTATTTGGATGGTGTTTTCATATAATGGTGATTCCTTTTGAAAACTTGGAATATTTATATAATATAATTAAAGTATATATTTTGATAATATATATATATATATATATATATATATATATATATTTAATGAAAATAAATTTTATTTATTTTCTTGTAGAAATCTCATTTTCTAAAGAAAAATGCATTAAAATTCCATCAAGATCGAATGCTCCTTTCGGAGGTCTGCATCTCACTCTATTAGGCCCGAGAATGCACGATAATCTACACCATCCTAAACGGGGTCTCTAAAATTTGGTTGTTGAGGCGTAATTGTAAGGAATTGTTTAATACATCTTTTTAAAGAAATGGTTTTATAAGTTAATGGTATTTATTTGAAATATCGTATTATCCCATAATTATGTTCCCAAATTTCCATCATGTTATGTCAAGAAATGTCTGTTGTGATGAGATAGGTCATTATCTCATGAGTTTTCTAAAATAAAAGGGTCAAAAACAATAAGCAATGTCAAATCTAAACATAAGGGTATTTTAATGCAAAAACGAAATAGAATTTGCTATGATTATTTTTTTGATGTCAAACTTGTTTTATTATTTTTGTTAATGATTAATAAACAATATATTAACATTTTGGAGGTTTGTTATTAAGAAAAAATTGTATTTTTGAAGAAAAGAAATCGGAAGTCGGATTAACTCCGTTTCTGACGAGTTTTGAAATAGAAAAGTTTTAGAATAGAAAAAGAGAGAGGAAGAAGGGTCTTACTGGTTTGGGATCAAGAGAAGAGGGAGAGGAAGCTACGGAATGCTTCGGGGCATCGTTTTGTCGCCGGAATCTCTTTGGATCATCGCCGGAACTTCATCTTTTGTTAACTCCACTTGTACACAAAAGAGACTTAAAAGTTTTTGAGAGTTTTGACAGGGAATTCTGAGTGAGGATGTGTGAAATAGGGTATGATATTTATAGGAAAAATTAGGGTTTGGTGTGTTAAAGAATGCATTTAAAATTTTCATTAAAATTTGGATTTATTGGTGTTTTATTGTTCTCTGGATAATTGCAGAGAAGATAAACAGCCTAGGGGAAGTGGGGTAGGTCAAAGGGTTACAGGGGAAAGAATGGAGGGCATCACTGACGGTTGGCCCGGTGGTACCGGCCAATTTGGGCATTTCGCTGGCCCAATACCGACGGGGGTGTTGGGTTTGGTGCCACATGTTGGTATCGCCTCGTATACTCTCGTGCACATGTTTAAATAATCTGTGACTTTTCATTCTACGTGTTGTGCACATGCAAACCTTTGGGCTTCTAAAATATTAAAAGAAAATAAAATAAAAGGATAATGTGGTTGATAGGATTTGAACACGGGTGCTATGTCTTAACAGTGCAATGCCTTTACCAGTGAGCTACAAGCTCTTGCTTGCTGATCAAAAGTAAAACAAATACTTATAGCATACACAGGTTTGCAAATACCCCAATTGTACATTAACTTTTAAACAATTTTCTGTATATTGAAATTGGAGTTGTTACAGTCTACCCTCCTTAAAAAAATTTCGTCATCGAAATTTACAATTTATTTTAAGGGCTAGTTTACAAATAAATGAGGGTATTTTGCACGCATCTCATCTTCTCTTTCCCATGTTGATTTTTCTGGTGTGTCTTTTCTCCACATCACTCGAACCAAGTAGACTTCCTTGTCCCTAAGTGACTTCACCTTTCTATCCAGGATCTCAACAGGTTGCTGCTCACATGATAAACCTGGCTGTACAGTGAGTTCGGAGTGATTAAGAATATGGCTGGGGTCACTCAAATACCTTCTGAGTTGGGATTTGTGGAACACATTGTGCACTCCTTCTAGTGAAGGTGGAAGTGTCAAGCGATAAGCCACTTCAATGTACCTTGGACTTAGCTTACCCCTTCTTCCAAAATGAATCACTCCACGGTTCGGAGATATCTTCAAAAATACATGTTCTCCTGGTTGAAACTCCAAGTGACGGCACTTTGCATCAGCCCAGTGCTTCATCGATCTTGGGCTATGCGCATTCTTTCCCTAATAGTACAAACCACATCTACGGTTGCCATTATTATCTCAGGTCCAAGGAGTTATCTATCTCCGATGTCGTCCTAACTTAATGGTGATCGACACTTCCTTCCATAGAGCGCTGCAAAGGGTGACATTCCGATACTTACTTGGTAGCTGTTATTGTATGAAAACTCTACAAGATATAGGTGATCTTCCCACGATCCTCCGAAGTCTAGCATACACGCTCTGAGCATATCTTCTAAGATCTGAATAATTCGCTCAGACTGACCATCTGTTTGTGGATGATAAGCCATGCTGAAGTTCAGACTTGTTCCCAAGCTAGCTTGCAGACTTTGCCAAAATTGCGATCAGAATCTAGTGTCACGATCAGAGACAATGCAAACCGGTATTCCATGAAGACTCATGAATTTCTGCATGAGTTCATGGGTATCAGAGATAGTACATATTGAAGAGTTTAAATCTTACTTAGATTCTTACCTTCATGTACTTCTTTGCGAGTGTCTCAGTAGATTGGCCAACTCGAAAGGAAATAAAGTAAGCTGACTTTGTGAGTCGATCCACAATAACCCATACCGCATCGTTACCCTTCGTGCTGCGAGGAAATGCAGTCACAAAATCCATTGTGATGTGTTGCCACTTCCATTCTGGAATAGGTAACGGTTGAAATAATCCAGCAGTCCTGTGATATTCAGCCTTTACATGCTGACACATTAAGCATTTAGCGACACTTCTAGCTACTTCACGCTTCATTCTATGCCACCAGTAATTTTGACACGGATCTTTGTATATCTTTATACCTCCATGGTGTACTGAATAAGGAGAGCTATGAGCTTCTTTCATCAACTCTTCTCGCACAGAACCTTAGTACACACAATCTACTACCGTATCTCAAAGATCCATCTTCATGGATGATGAAGTCTGTTCGAAATCCATTTCCATTTGTTCTCTGATTTTTTGCAACTTAGCATCACTTGTTTGAGCTGTTTTGATCTGATTGACAATGGTAGATTGAACCTGTAAGTTCATCAAACTTGAAGCGTTACCTGGCATGACTACTTCAATATCCATCTGATGCAAGTCTTGTTGAAGTTTCCACTGAGCGGTGAAATTCATTGCTAATGGTTGGAGACTAAGGGCATCAGGTACTACATTCACCTTTCCTGGGTGATATTGCAGGTTGATGTCAAAGTCCGCCACGAGTTCCAACCATCTTCTCTGCCGCATATTCAACTCTTTTTGAGTAAACACATATTTCAGACTCTTGTGATCTGTGTATAAGTCCACTCGTTCACCAAGAAGATAATGGCGCCAAATCTTAAGAGTAAAGATAACGGCCGCCAACTCCAAATCATGCGTCGGATAATTGCACTCATGAATCTTTAGTTATCTTGAAGCATAAGTCACAACATTACCGTGCTGATGTAGAACACATCATAATCTCTTACCGGATGCATCGCAATGCACTACAAAACCTCCAGATTGGTCCGGTATAACTAGAATTGGCGTTGATATCAATCTTGATTTGAGTTCTACGAAAGCTTGTTCGCATGCTTCTGACCATACGAATTCTTCATCTTTACGTGTGAGCTTGGTCAGGGGTGTTGCAATCTTCGAAAATCCTTCAATGAACCTTCTGTAATATCCTACTAGCCCCAAGAAACTTCGAATGTCCTTCACTGACTTTGGTGTTGGCCATTCACTTACTGCTGAAACTTTAGCTGGATCCACAGAGATTCTATCGCTTGATACAATATGTCCGAGAAAACCAACTTGATCTAACCAAAATTCGCATTTGCTGTACTTGGCATAGAGTTGATATTGTCGTAGAGTTTTCAGGACAATTCGTAGGTGCTCGGCATGTTCCTTTCGACTCTTAGAATACACTAGCATATCGTCGATGAGGATGACAACAAATCTGTCTAGGTACTCACGGAAAACTTGATTCATTAGGTTCATGAATATAGCCGGTGCGTTGGTCACTCCAAATGGTATCACAAGAAATTCGTAATGTCCATAGCGAGTTCTGAATGCCGTTTTATGGATATCAGATTCTTTGACCTTCACCTCATGATAATCCGAACGAAAATCTAATTTGGAAAAAACACAAGATCTACTTAGCTGATTGAACAGGTTGTCGATGCACGAGAGTGGATACTTGTTCTTTATAGTTACATCGTTCAGAGCTCTATAATCAATGCACATTCGATATGAACCTTCATTCTTCTTCACAAGCAGAACTGGTGATCCCCAATTTGACGTGCTGGGACGAATCCATTCTTTCGCCAATAATTCGTCCAACTGAGTTAGGACTTCCTTCAAACCTTCCGGACTTAACTGATATTGTGCTTTGATCACCGGTTATGCTCCAGGTATTAAATCAATGCTGAATTCAAGAGCTCAATCGGTAGGCAAACCTGTTATGTTTTCAGGAAACACATTGTTGAACTCTCGAACTATTTCCGGCTTTGATCCTTCCTCCGTTTGAATTGATACAATCACCGCCTTCTTCGGTTTCGCCTTGTAAGTGTCTGGCTCCAGGGTACGGTTTCCACTTTTGAAATAAAAGACCGGATGGTCTGGAATCTCGAACACTACCCTCTTTTGACGACAGTCATTGGTAGCGTAGAAGGTTCCTAGCCAATCCATATCCAGAACCACATCGAAGTTCGGTATGTCCAGCACCTTGAAGTTAACATAGAATTCTCTGCTGTAGACGACCATTGGACACAGGTTGTATCCCATTGTTGCCTTTAGAACGCCGTTCTCTGAATTGACATTCCAGCTGGATATAAGCAGTGTGACTGGAATCGCATGAGTTCGGACGAACCGTTAAGACATAAAGCACTGAGATACTCCAGTATCGAAGAGTGCTAGTGCAGGGAGTGAGGCTACTAAGATTGTACCTAAGTTATATGGGATGGGTTTTAGGTATAAGGAAAAATGTATGGATATGTATATATAGATGGGAAAGTAAATCTTGAAGGAAAAGGTTACCAGTAATGACTTGGCCTGTGGCTTCAGCCTCTTCCACAGTCATTGCGAAAGCCTGTCGCCTCGGCACATTCCTTCTTACTGGAGGAGCATTCTTCTGTCTGTTCCTTGGTCCTTGAGGTACGTTCCATTGAGCTTGATGGAACTGACGAGGAGGAGGTGCAGTCAGTCTACGAGGAGGTGGAGCAGGTAGTGCGAGTCATGGAGCAGGTGCCTGGATGGCTGGGCGCTGCTGATAAGCAATTGCTGGCCTGGGTGCAGCATTTGGGTTATGTCTCCGAGGATAAGACCCGATGCCATGAGTAGCTGGGCTGCAGACTAAGCAAAGGCGATTTGCACACCGGCAATCTTTCGCCAAATGTCCATCCCTCCTGCAGTAGGTATAAAAGGCTGGGTTGGACCAGTTGTTCGGTACTCCCGGTCTCCTGGGCATAAATTGTATCCTTGAAGAGGCTTCTCCTGCCATCTGAGTGGCAGGGCGCTTCATCCCGGCAGATTGAGGTCTGCCCCTCATTTTTACCACTACCTCATATCGATGGGCAGCTTTCAGGGCTAATTCGTGGGTTGGGAAATCCTCTGTAGCTAATGCAGCTTGGATCTCCGGATCTAACCCTTGTTGAAATCGTCGGGCTCTGATCTCATCCATCGGTATCAAGTTTGCCGTGAATCTATTAAGGTATTGTGTTAGCTGTGTGGTATGCGATATTTGAAAATTGAAATATTGAGACATGTCTTACCGACTAAGCATGGTAAACTCAGCGTCATACTCATCTACTGACTTGGTCTACATCGAACCCTATTGTAGATGGATGAATTGTTGTTCCATGTCAAATCTGGCAGTCTCAGGGAAGTATTTCGCGTCAAAAAAATTGCGAAAAGTCCTCCATTCGATCGGTTGGTGAAGACGGCTTTCTTCCGCCTTCCACCAGACCCGTGTATTGTCTGTGAGCTGCAGCTTTGCAACTCAAACCTTGTGCCGCTGCCAGATCATCTTCAATACTCTGAGCCCACTCCTCAGCTTCTAGGGGGCTCTCTTTTCCTGAGAATTGCTTGGGGTGCAAAGCATAGAATTGCTATACTCCCGGTGCTTCCGCCTTTGGACGGTTCATCAAAATAGCAGTCTGCTGCTGCTGTCCCTCCATGAGGCTGCGGATCGCCTCAAGCAGTACCGTCTGCTCATTGATCGGAGCAGCAACGGTAGGTGTAAGCGGTAGAGATGGTGGAGTGTTGTTGAAGTTGGTACTGGTGTTGTTTGGGGAATTCATAACCTTGAAAGAAAATTTGGGTTAGGACAGATTCAAAATATATGGAATTGGGAGATTCAAGAAATATGTAAAGAATATTTTTAGTTGCTGGTTCTTATGTTATATTGCTTAGGACTTCATGTAGAATTAACCCGCATGTCTATGCAGAACTGACCTGCATGTCCATACAGAGCTGACCTGCATGGGCCACCAATAAAACCTGTCACGCCCAGCTTCTCGGTGTACGGCAAGAGGACGCGACGAGGCCCGCTACGTATTTACTCAGAAGTAAACACGCTAAGCATATCTAAGCAATATAAAGTAAAGTACACAAAAGACAGGAATGTAAATGAACAACAACTTTATTTATTAAACATTTTTTTACAAGTACAACTGAAATTAAAGTACATGAATAGAAGTGATGCCTAAACAATGGCATAACTGAAAAGAAATAAAAATGTACAAGTGTCTAAATCTCTGGGTCAAATGGTATCTGCTCCAAATCTTCAGTGCTGGGCACGATCTCCAGTGAGTCTGAATCACTTGACAACATTCCAAAAATAGAAGAAAGGAATTTTGTCAGCGAACAATCGCTCGGTAAGTCTCAAATGTGAGTAGAGATAGAATAGACAGAAAAAGGATATATCTTATAATGTTTGATTATATTGTTAAAGCTATTTTTTGTAGCTTGGTACAGAAAATGCCAGTGTATACGAGAGGAGCCCCACTATTCCGGAGACTAAGGTATACGGAACACAAGGAACCGTTCAGCCATGGTACAACGGCAATAGATATTCAGGTTAGGTGTATTATAGTTACAGTCTCGTGCCACTTTTAATACCTTCCGTACCAATCTACCCCTTATAAACCCAGCGATGTCTTTTGTATTGATTGTATTGTTTTGTTATATAGATGTATGACTTGCCAAAACCATGATATCAGTAAAAGGAATGGATATAAATGGAGAGTCATGTAGACGGAGTATATCCATGGTGCGGTTCAGTCAATATAGACTGATATAGATTGAATAGACGGATTAGTATTGAATTGTAGTTTATACTTGAATCACATTCAAGTCAGATTGATTAGATTGAGACTCAGTCTGAGTTAGACACTTTTGAAAAGAACTTGAAATCCTGAATTAGTTTTGATGTTATCGGTAACTACTACACGTGGACGGCAGGATTTGTGTCTTTTTCAAAGACAATTACCGTATTGATAACATCGTTTGTTAGATTGTCTACCTTAAATATGCAAGCACCCATATCTCCGGCTCCCTGAAGCTCAAGAAACCAGTCCCGCTTAAACCTATGTTTACTAGGGTCCTTATTGTAATTTAACATAACTTGAGGGGATCTTATATAAAAATAGTTTGATATAATTTTCACCTCAAGTATTTAATTATCGTCTTTAGGGTTTTCATAGATATATATTTTATAAAAGTGAAATTTCTAGTAAGTAAAACCTAATTTTCATAGTAGGGGGTATTTTATTTAAATATCGGTATTGTTTTGTATTTGGATGGTGTTTTCATGTAATGGTGATTCCTTTTGAAAACTTGGAATATTTATATAATATAATTAAAGTAGATATTTTTATAATATATATATATATATATATATTTAATGAAAGTAATTTTATTTATTTTCTTGTAGAAATCTCATTTTCTAAAGAAAAATGCATAAAAATTCCATCGAGATCGAATGCTCCTTTCGGAGGTCTGCATCTCACTCTACTATGCCCGAAGATGTGCGATAATCTGCACCATCCTGAACGGGGTCCCCAAAAGTGGGTTGTAGAGGCGCAATTGCAAGGAATTGTTTAATATATTTTTTTAAAGAAATGGTTTTATAAGTTAATGGTATTTATTTGAAACATCGTATTATCCCATAATTATGTTCCCAAATTTCCATCGTGCTATATCAAGAAATGTGTGTTGTGATGAGATAGGTCATTACCTCGTGAGTTTTCTAAGGTAAAAGGGTAAAAAACAATAAGCAACGTCAAATCTAAACATAAGGGTATTTTAATGTAAAAATGAAATAGAACTTGCTATGATTATTATTTTGATATAAAACTTGTTTTATTATCTTTGTTAATGATTACTAAACAATATATTAACATTTTGGAGGTTTGTTATTAAGAAAAAGTTGTATTTTTGAAGAAAAGAAATCGGAAGTCGGATTAACTCCGTTTCCGACGAGTTTTGAAATAGAAAAGTTTTAGAATAGAAAAGGAGAGGGGAAGAAGGGACTTACTGGCTTGGGATCAAGAGAAGAGGGAGAGGAAGCTACGGAATGTTTCAGGGCGTCGTTTCATCGCCGGAATCTCCTTGGATCGTCCCCGGAACTTCATCCTTTGTTAACTCCACTTGTACAAAAAAAGAGACTTGAAAGTTTTTTAGAGTTTTGGCAGGGAATTCTGAGTGAGGATGTGTGAAATGGGGTATGATATTTATAGGAAAAATTAAGGTTTGGTGTGTTAAAAAATGCATTTAAAATTTTCATTAAAATTTGGATTTATTGGTGTTTTATTGTTCTCTGGATAATTGCAGAGAAGATAAACAGCCTAGGTGTCATGCCCCACCCCCAACACGGAGAGTATTGTCTGCTCTGGCCAAAACCGCACGGTTTTGTCCTTCAGGGCGAACCAGACCCGATCAGGGGCCACTTCCTAGGAGATCACCCATCCCAGAACTTCCATGACTCGAGCACGCTTAACTACGGAGTTCTCAAGCTCCTGTAGTGCCGATTCACTTAAAAGGCGCCTCTGTATTGAAGAGTGGTATCATTCCATTTATAGTACAGATCTGTCCCCTTTCGGAATGTATTCCGAAGATTCATCATTGTTTTACAGTGGGTCCCACGGACTCAAGAGGTGGCCTCCACGGATTCAAGAGGTGGCCCTCGCCCATTTAACATGACACTTGGTGTGGCACTTTGCTCCGTGAGCAAGAACCGGGTCCCGACATTCTCCCCACCTTTGAACAATGGTTCGTCCTCGAACCACAGACCTACGGACTCAGGGGCCACTTCCTAGGAGATCACCCATCCCAGAACTTCCATGACTCGAGCACGCTTAACTACGGAGTTCTCAAGCTCCTGTAGTGCCGATTCACTTAAAAGGCGCCTCTGTATTGAAGAGTGGTATCATTCCATTTATAGTACAGATCTGTCCCCTTTCGGAATGTATTCCGAAGATTCATCATTGTTTTACAGTGGGTCCCACGGACTCAAGAGGTGGCCTCCACGGATTCAAGAGGTGGCCCTCGCCCATTTAACATGACACTTGGTGTGGCACTTTGCTCCGTGAGCAAGAACCGGGTCCCGACATTCTCCCCACCTTTGAACAATGGTTCGTCCTCGAACCACAGACCTACTATTGAGAGACCGGCTCTGATACCATTCTGTCACGCCCCATCCCCAATACAGAGAGTATTGTCCGCTCTGGCCAAAGCCGCACGGTTTTGTCCTTCGAGGCGAATCGGACCCGACCAGGGGCCACTTCCCAAGAGGTCACCCATCTCAGAACTTCCCTGGCTCGAGCACGCTTAACTACGGAGTTCTCAAGCTCCTGTAGTGCCAGTTCACTTAAAAGGCGTCTCTGTATTGAAGAGTGGTATCATTCCATTTATAGTACAGATCTGTCCCCTTTCGGAATGTATTCCGAAGATTCCCCATTGTTCTACAGTGGGTCCCACGGACTCAAGAGGTGGCCCCCAAGGATTCAAGAGATGGCCCCCGCTCACTTAACACGACACTTGGCATGGCACTTTGTTCCGTGTGGCACTTTGCTCCGTGAGCAAGAACCGAGTCCCGACACTAGGGGAAGTGGGGTAGGCCAAAGGGTTGCAGGAAAAAAGAATGGGGGCATCACCGACGGTTGGCCCGGTGGTACCGGCCAATTTGCGCATTTCACCGGCCCAATACCAATGGGGGGTGTTGGGTTTGGTGCCACGTGTTGGTGTCGTCTCATATACTCTCGTGCACATGTTTAAATAATCTGTGACTTTTCATTCTACGTGTTGTGCATGTGCAAACTTTTGGGCTTCTAAAATATTAAAACAAAATAAAATAAAAAGATAATGTAGCTAATGGGATTTGAACACAAGGCTATGTCTTAACAGTGCAATGCCTTTACCAGTGAGCTACAAGCTCTTGCTTGCCATTCAAAAGTAAAACAAATACTTATAGCAAACACATGTTTGCAAATACCCCAATTGTACATTAACTTTTAAATAATTTTCTGCACATTGAAATTGGAGTTGTTACATTGTTGAACTTCCACAATCACAAATGACGTAACTTCTTTTCTTTTCATCTAGCCAAATAAAAACAATGTATAGTTTAGGGCCATATTTATCTGTACTCTGTTAAAAAAAATTCTGAATAATAAAGTTTCAGATCACGCAAATCTTCCTCAAGTATCGTGCCTTTAAAATCCGCTTGATACATTGATTGTTCTTTCTTACAATAATTTCTTTCTCTTCTTGAGATTTATTATTGTTATCCCATCCTGGGACCTTGTAGTAACCTGACCCCCATCTTAGTTGACACTATAGTTTAGCGCCGCTTTCCTGACTTCGTTTTCGATTAGGCCGTATCTTACCGCAATTCATGCCCAGGTTAATCTGCTATACATTACTAGTATTATTTTCTATTACTGTAATTATATTTAGTGACGTTATCCTAAAATTTAGTTTTTTCTATCTTGTATTTAGATAGGATTTTCTCATTGCGTGGTGTTAAGAACCTTTGTTTTACCTACTTATCTTAAATACTCTACTATTTTTCAAATTTTCTAACTTATGCCATATATTCTATTTCTAGTAAGTTGTTCCTACTAATACTTTTCATATCATCGTCCTTTTACTATGTAGTTTTGTTCGTCATGCTTTTATTTTAATTTCCCTTACTTTTAACTACAGAATGTCACTTTAGATTATTTTATATTCTATATTTTCTCTAACGTTTTATTGTTTATTATAGTGTTATCATTCATATTCATTTCGTTTGTTGGTGTTATTTTATTTAACTCTCAAAATTCATATTCCCTTTTCTTTGTTTATATTTATGCTAGCTATCTTTTATTTTCATATTTATGTTTACTTGCGTATATTTGTGTTCCAATCGATTTAAATTTTCTATTTACTGTAAAATAAAGTATGGCGCTTTTGTATGCTAATACATTTTATTTACTCATACATATATCATCATTATCTCGATATTATCTTAGTTCCTTTTGTATTGTATTAGCTCCGTACTTTTGCATAGGTAGTTTAGTCTTGGCCTTTACGTTAATTGTTGATATCTAGTTTATTTACTAACCCATCTATTTTTCATTTTATTTTCTTCTGTGTTTTATCGTATGAATATTCTTAAGTTATTCTATAGTTGCATGATTTGTAGTTTTGCTAAAATAGTTTTGGTTCTTAAGGTTTATAAGCAAATCTTTCGCTATTGTTTATTATTGTTATTAAATATTTTATTGTACTTGTATATATATATAATTTATTACTACTAATTATTATGTCCTTATTCTTATATATGACTATTCCTTTTAAGCTGCTCTATTTCTTACATACAAATATTTGAATTTCATTTAATTGCTTTTGCGTAAATTTCTATATAGTAATATATGATTTTTCTAGTTGCTTTTCGCATGACTTTTATAGCTTACTGTTTATTTAATTTCGAAGATGAAATTTTATTTAAGTGGGGTATGATGGGATAACCGGTTTTCTTATGTGCGATACTTCCGTATTTTAATAAACTTTTTTTCTCAAAATCTATCAATAAAATGTTATAATATTTTCTTTATATTTTCCTATTATTTACCCTACATTTCTTTACTTTATAATCTTCTAAAATTTTCCTATTTGATTATTTATAATTCTTATTTTTAAAACCTATTTCGTTTAAATTCCTATTTTTCTATATATTATGTTATTATTTATTCATCTTTAATTATCCTAATTATTTTCCTATTCATTTAATTTCTAAAAACTCTAAACTCTAACACAAAATCCTAACTATAATCAGTCTAATTTTCTTAAATCCTAACTATAATCCCTTTTCTAATTTAAATCCTATCTAAACTCTAACACTAAACCCCAGCATTCCATAATCCTAGCCCAAGATCCCCATTCCCTTCTTTTCTCTATTTTATTTTCCTTTCTCTTTCTATCTTGGGCCTTAGCCAACGAACCTAGCACTCATACCCGACCTGACCCAGCTCGCCCTCTTTGTCCCTCTCCTTCCCTTTCTCTCCTTCGTTTCTTCTCTCCTGTAACAACTCCAATTTCAGTGTACATAAATTTCATTTAAATTTAATATACAATTGGAGTATTTACAATTTCTGTAAAAGCTATATATATTTGTTTTGATTTAGAACAATAAGAAAGGGTTTATAGCTCATTGGTAAAGCCTTGCATTGCTGAGATAAAGCACCAGAGTTCAAATCCTATCAGCCACATTATCTTTTTATTTTGATTTCTTTTAAATTTTTTAGAAACCCAAGAGGCTACACATGCACAACACGTAAAACCAAAAGTCACAGAGAAAATAAATATAAACACAAGAGAAATTGAAGCGATCTCGACACGTGGCCCAAACCCCAGCCCCATCCGTCGGGAATGATCCGGCGACTCACCCCAAAACCCTCGGCACCGTCAGTCCAATCTGTCTGTATTGCCCCCATTCTCTCATCACTGCAACGTTTGGCCTACCCCATTAACCCCACACTGCTTGTTTACTCTGAATTATTCCAGAGAGCAATAAAATTCATATTTAATCCTATTTTATTACAAATTTTAATACATCCATTCACTACACTAAACCTTAGCTTTTCCTATAAATACCACCCCTCATATCACCCCTCCTCACTCACAATTCTCTACCAAAACTCTCAAGAAATTTCCAAGTTCCAATAGTGTGCAAGTGGAATTAACGAAGGGCGAAGCTCCGACGAACTTCCGGCGACGATACGAGGAGTTTCCGGCGATGAAACGACGCACTGGCGTTTCCCCACTCTTCCTCTTTCTCCCCTCTACCTTATAAGCCAGTAAGTCCCCCTTCTCTCTCTCGTTTGCTATTCTCAAACTTTTCATTCTCAAAACGTATCGGAAGTGGAGTTATCCGGTTTCCGATTCTCTTTTCTTTTAAAAAAAATACAACTTTTCTTAATAACAAACCTACAAATTTTGATATCTTGCTAGTAATCATTAATAAAGACAATAGAACAAGTTTGACATTAAAATAATAACCGTAGCAAGTTCTATTTCACTTTTATACTAAAATACCTTCATGTTTCATTTCGACATGCTTATACCTTCTAACCGTATTACCTTAGAAAAACTTACGAGGTAATGATCTACCTCATCACAACACACATATCTATCATAGCATGATGAATTTTGGGACAATAGAATACGGGAAATATGACTTTACAAATAAATCCCTTTAACTTATAAAACCGTTTTCTTTAAAAGTGTATTTAACTTTCCATGCAATTGAGCCTCTACAACCCATTTTGGGGACCCCGTTCGGGATGGTGCGGATTATCACACATCCTCGGGCTTAGTAGAGCGAGATGCAGACCTCCGTAAGGAGCATTCGATCTCGATGGAATTTTTATACATTTTTCTTTAGAAAATGAGATTTTTACAAGAAAATAAATAAATTTATTTTTGTTAAATATGTATATATAGATATTACCAAAATAATTATATATATTATTCCATGTTTCCAAAACTCTAGAAAAGAATTCAAATATTACATGAAACTACCATGATAATTCAAAACAATATTCATATTATAAATAAATAACATATATTATGAAATTAGGTTTTATTCACTAGAAATGTCACATTTATAAAATATACATTAATGAAAACCCTAAAAACGATAATTAAATACATGAGGTGTATTTTGAAAACTATTTTTACGTAAAACCCCTCCAAGTTATACTAAATTACAATAAGGACCCTAATAAATATAGGTTTAAGCGGGACCAGTCTCTTGAGCCTCAGGGAGCCTGAGATATGGGTGCTTGACTATTTAAGGTAGACAACTTAACAAACGGTGTTATCAACACGGTAATTGTCTTGGAAAAAGACACAAATCCTGCCGTCCATGTGCAGCAGTTACCGATAACACCAAAACAATCAGGATTTCAAGTTCTTTTAAAAGTGTCTGACTCAGACCGAGTTTCAACCTAATCAGTCTGACTTGAATGTGATTTAAGTACAAACTACAATACAACATGATTCAATATGAATCCATCTATTCAATTTATATTAATCTGTATCGACTGAACCGAACTATGGATATATTCCATTTACATGTTCTTCCATTATATCCGTTCCATTACTGATATCATAGTTTCGGCAAGTTATCCATCTATACAATTTATAAGACAATACAATACAATCAATACAATCAAAACATCATGGGGTTTATAAGGGGTAGATTGGTACAGAAGGTGTTAGAAGTCGCACGAAACTGCAACCATAAGACACCTAACCTGAATCTCCATTGCTGTTGTACCGTGGCTGAACGGTTCCTTGTACTTCGTATACCTTAGTCTCCGGGATAGTGAGACTCCTCTCGTATACACCGGCCTCTTCTGTACCAAGCTACAAACAACAACGTTAATACTAAATAATAACATTAAACAGTTATACTCTATTCTGTCTATTCTATTCTTATCTATCTACGGGACTTACCGAGCGACTTGTTCGCTGACGGCATTCTCTTTCTTCTTCTTTGGAATGTCGTCAGGTGTTTCGAACTCACTGGAGATCGAACCCAGCAGCGTAGACTTGGATCAGTTTACTGAAAACCTGGAGTTTTAGATTCACTTGTACATTACATTTCATTTTCATTTCTATTATGCCATTATTTAGACATTGCTTTCATTCCATGTATTTTCATTTCAGTTGTACTGTAAAAAAAAATGTTTAATAAATAAAGTTGCTATTTATTTACATCTTCTCTCTTGTGTACATTTATTTTATATTGCTTAGATACGTTTCTGAGTAAATATGTAGCCGTCTCGTCGCGGCCTCTGCCCGTACACTGGAAAGCGGGGCGTGACATCTCCTTTCTCTCTCCTCTCTTTTCCTTCACCCACATTCCCAACAACCCCCGCACGATCCGTGCTAACCCACGACCTCGCCCACGCCCTAACTACTCCCCGAGACCACCTCGACATATCCCCCAGTCCCTAACATCTCTCTCTCTCTCTTTTAATCTCTCCATATCTCTTTCTCTCTCTCATTCTCTCTCCCCCTCTCAAACCCGCAGCCAGCAACATCCATACCCACCGCCATCATCATCGACCATCGTCACCACCTCTCACCACCGCAACCTCCACCAAACTCCTAGCTCCCCACTTAATCCATCCTCATAACCCAATTCCAACACCACTGCCACCTTAAACAACCATCATCGGTGCCATCCTGAATAGCCGCCAACCTAGCCATCATCACCGAACCCCCCACTCTCCCTCACACCACCGACGAGCACCTACCGCCGCACCCCAAACATCCCACGGGCCACTTTACCTAGCAACCAACTCCGCCTCCACTTGCACCGTGCTCCTCCTTCTGCCGCCTTGCTGCCAGCGACCTAGGCCGTCGACGAGACCCCTCGTCATCTCCCTAAGACCATGACAACACCCTTACTTCTCCACTTCCACCGTAACCCACCGAGCTCCAAGCTCACTCACTGCAAACCGATCGCAAGCCAGCTCTGATTGCCGCCGGCGCCAGTGCCACCCGATCCTCTGCAGCTACCATTTCCAGCGGACCCCGTCGCCATCGCAGAGCCAAACTCAAGTCGTTACTATTGTAGTCGCTGCCGTGAAGTGTGTTGCTGTTGCGGCCGCCGTGTCGTTGCCAGCGTTTGCCATCCACGTCGCCGTTGTAGTTACCACCATCTTAAGGCAAGTGAACTCCTCACTTTCTTACATGCTAATACTATACAATTTAGATTTAATACTTAATTAGACTATATACATCTATATATATGTATATATGTCTTCGTAGTGAATCCTCATTCGGGTTACTACGATACCCATTATTTTTGGATCCGATATGAATTGTTTAGAATCGAGTTTAGAACCCAATTCTAATCATGTAAGGAATATAGATATCGAAGTTGTCTTGGGATTAGTTAGATAAGACAAGATCCCGATGTGTTGTGTTAACTGCTCGATACTACCCTAGGGTTTGATGCGAACTGCAAACGATAACTAAATCAAATATGGCGGAACTTGTTATGGATAGACCCGTTTACTGATAACGAACATCATGTAGGATTTTGGGTTGAAAATAGTGAAGTTTATATCATGTAATGACTCCCCCAAAAGGCGACGTTGAATCTGGAATTCACCGCACATACCACGTTCTAAAATCTATATTAAACTGAATACAACTCGTAACTTAATATTCTAAGGTTTGTATCGAAGGAAACAAATAAACCTACAGTATCCCATAGTTGATCTCTGAATTTTAATAAGTTATGACAAAGAAAAATGAGGCGATTCATGGCTCTGGACTGCAGTCCAGAGCAGGAATCTATGCCTTTATCTATTTTAGAACGCATAATTCTCACTGTTTAACCGCGCAAGTGTGCAGAACCATACATTAAAGCATAGAGAATTGAATTATCTTTCAAACAGTAATAGTCTCATTGCATTCCAGTATCGTTTGATATTTATAAAACCTTTTAAACCGTCAATATGTACTGCAGTTTCATACAAAGACAAAATGTATACCTTAACCTTAGACAGTGAATATTCCCTACGTACAGTGGATATTATTGATCGGTCTGGTGCGTTGGAAACACAACAGATAAATCTAAATATTATCTAAGTTTAGATTAAAAAGTGTTACGAAACCGATTTTCAGTTCGGAAACTGGATTTACAGTAGTGAACACTTAAAATAGAATGACCGTAACTCGCGAAGCTAAAACCCGTTTGACCTGAAACCATTTTTTTGGACCGCTATTTAAATTTATTTTCTATCCCTTTTGTATCATTTTTCCTAATTACTATCGTATGATTTATTATGTTTTTCTAAACTCATTATACACGAGTGATTTAATGTGATTTTCTTAATCCAAATGACACCGGCTGCACATATATCATTAGTAATGCATTGTACTGTATCCCCATCATATTACATGACTGCTATAACATCTATAATTAGTGATCATTTGCATCGATACCCTAGCGACTGTTCTGAGATTACCAAAGTGTTAGTATTTAGATTGTGACAAGTATATTAACGTAAAAGCGTGAACAAATGGTGATCAGGACACATACTTGTACACAATCAGCGCGACCATTTAATTATTGCATTGTTTACGTCTGTGGAACGTATATAGATGTAATTATAACTGTAATGAGACGGTTATGGAAACGTTTGTATTAGTGTCATAGATAAGACATTGGGGGCTGTCCACTTGTCTAAAGTACTGGTCTAGTCATGCTTGATGGAGACAAGTCTTCAATTCTTGAGTGGACTTGTCATGGCTAACCGGTATTTTGGCTTGTGGTTGGATCTTGATGTATACCATGGGTGTTGGGATACTTTGAGTGAGAAATCGATTAACGGAATTTTATGGTCCCATTACGTGAGCGTGTACTGAACACAGGAGAGGGCCCTACTCAGGGTCTTATTACGTGAACGCGTGTTATTGATTGTTACTGAATACAGGAGAGGGCCATGTGTTTCCAATAGTCGACTCTTACGCTCAAACTGACGATAAAATAGTGACATGAACATTGAGACTTAGAGACCGATGTGTTAGTGAAATGAACTTGCATTGATGCACTGATTTGCTACCCATGCTATAGTGTTTACCTGTGTATGCTACTTCGTGCTCATATCTTTGACTTGTGCATGCTACTTCATGTTTATTATTGTTGCACATACTATATATTGATGTTGTGTCGCTTTAACGATATGAGTATGCATGCTCAGAGTGAAAAAAATGAACCTGTCTGATTTCGAGAAGATCGTAGATATCTAGACCAGTAAGCCAGCCCTATCGTTCCTTTCATTATCATTGGTTGGTTATATTTGTCGCGCTCAGTTTTCTTTTCACCTGATAGTTTTAGTGACTGTATTATCTCATTATCTATGATGTATTACTGTTACCATGTACTGCCAGAACCCGAAGTGTCACTACGGCAGAATTATTTCTTGACCATAGGAGCATGGCTGGTCTTGTCATCCTCGTATTTCATATTTTGGAAAGCAGGACGTGACATAAGGCTTTGCTGACGCATAAAAGCTAAATTTTTGCAAGTCCAATGCATGTGATGAAAATTAACATTTTTTAACAAATATAAAGGATGGGGTGAAATACAATGTATTTGAGGTATGGTAGATTCCAAGCGAGAGACTACTAGATTGATGACTAGTTGTAGATATGGATCATATGGGGGCCAATAGAGGTTGGAAAGGTAGAGTCCAACGGAACAATAGTTTTATGCATAAGTGAAATGAGGGGTCTGCTATCGTGAACTAGGCCAACTTCCAAATGCTTCAACCCTGTTAAATGTCCTTTTCACTGCATCAAAACTCCGAAATTATGATGAGGTGTACCGAAACACCGAAGTTATGATGAGCATTAAGAGAATATATTTTATATTCTAACACGCCTCCGCAGGTCGAAAGCCTTTTGAGCCGAAATTTGGGATTTTGCGCAACGGTGTTTTAATTTAAATAAATCCGTATTTAATACGGGCCCGGTGAGAATCGAACCCGGATAGCTCTGATACCATGTTAAATGCCTTTCCACAGCACCAAAACTCTGAAGTTATGATGAGAGTTGAGAGGATATATTTTATATTCTATCAAACCCTGTATTTTTTATTTCCATTATCCTTTCGCTACACATGTCTCGGCTATGGGTGCTATGGAAACTATGTCTTCAGGCTTTGCTACCTGGGACATAACTATTTGATCAATTAGTAGTCGTGAAATTTGAACTTTCCACTTACCAACTTGGCAGCCTATGCATTAATTTAGAAAAAGAAAAGCGGCACAGTTTATGTTGAACCTGAGAAGTTTATGTTAAACCCATGAAGTTACAAGGTTAAAGTTAGCAACCGATGGTTTTGAGAACCGAAGTTGTATTCATACAATTTTCAAGCTCTCGGCAGTAATGAGATGGTTTCATTCATTGTATGGCATAATTCAATTTATATTTTGGGTTTGGATTCTCTCCAATTATTAAAATGGTAATTGTTGAAAATTAACCATCCACCTATTTAGCCGATACAGAGGCATCCAAATTGTAAATTAAAAATATTAAAAGACTTAACAACACGCTAGTCCATCCTAAAATCAATTAACCAACCTTTGTTTTCTGCCTTCATATTTATGGGTCGATCCAAGTTGCATTAAGCCTAGAGAAATAACCACGATGAATTAAGTTTTTCTGTGTGTGTCATCAAAATTAAATGTGTCGAATAAGTGACTTACAATATTATGAGGTATTATTTATGTAATATTTCAGAAATATAAATATTATTTTTGGAATTTCAATAATAAAATAATAAATTTCACTAAAATTATACGAGGATGAAATTGGGTTTTCGTAAAATGGGATAATTGAATACCAATATTTTGGAAAATATTTGAATATTAATATGAATTATTAATTATAAAGGTATTTATTGAATTTGGACATTTTATAAATAATTATGTGATTAATTATATGCAGGTTTATATTAAACTTGATTAGTGCATTACTAATTATGCTTTAGGCCAAATCCATTTTTGTATTAATCATGGCTAGTACACCATGACATATTGTATTTGTTACATGTTGGTTTCATTGTATTTGTGGTTACATTGGTTTTTTTAAAGAGAAGAAAAAGAAAAGAAAAGTAAATGAGAGGGGACGAGAGGGCATGGACAAGAAAGAGAGAGAGAGAGAGAGACAGGAGGGTCTTTCTTCTACCATGGCTCTTTCACCATTCTTCACCCTCATTTCATTTTCTTCACCTCATCCTTTATCTTCTTCTCCTCATCCTCCACCTCCATTGCTATCCACAAAACATTTCCAAATCCTTATCAAAACCTCATCCTTATCAAAACCTCATCCCACCTTCACAAAATTTCTGCACAACCTCATCCTACATCTCATGGTGAGTTCAAATTTGGATTTTGAGCACATTGAATCATCTTGGAATCTTCAGTTGCTCTAAAAGGTAAAACTTTCACTTTCCTTCATGTAATCAAGTTTCTTCATCTCTTATTTGTATTTAGAGTTCGATTAAGCTAGATTAGTGATCTTGGAAGTTTCTAGGATGATTTTAATGGATGATTTGAGTTGTAGAGATGTAATTGAGATTTAGTTAGTGACCCTAAACCCTTAGTGATGATAATTCTGGACAAATTTGAGACTAGAATCTCAAAACACGAACTTAGAATTTTCCCGATATCGATTTTTGACAGATTGTGATGTTTATATAGAATCTGGTATAATCCGAGAGCTCTATAAAATAAGTTTCCAACACAGAGAGGTGTGCAGGCTACTAGGAATTTACCCTAAAGACTCGAGCCTCCGTCCCCCTACCCAGGCCGCAGAAAAATTCTCCTTGGCCGCAAATTGCGGCCTGTTCTTGGCGCTTTGGACTGGTGTTTGGTCCATGGCTCTGTTATCTAATATCTCGGCCTACCCTATATGCAGAATCTCCTAATTCTACCTGAGCTAGAATCTGGGAGTGTTTTTCCATATTGCTGATTTCGAGTTTCGACTTTCTGAAAACTTGGTTTTGGTATTTGAGTTTTGGCACGGTCGTTGGACTTTCGTACGTCAACGCTGAGGGTTATTTGGTTGTTCTTGCATGCGTGGGTTATAGGTTCTAACCTATGAGCACGCCGTATCGGTTTTCGGATTTGGTTTTGATCTCGTTACGATGTGTATTGATTTGTAGGTACCTTTGCGTGGAATTCCGGGACGACGAAGGAGAACAAGAAGTTCATCGACTTCGGCTAGAGTATGGATTAGCAAGTGAGTAAATCTATATCTATAGGAGAAGTCGGATGGATGACTTATAACACCCCCGCAAACATAGTAATGAGAAAATCGATATGTAGAACATATTTTGAGAAACCTATGCTTACGAACTTACGGATATAATCACAAGATTAAGTACGAGATTACATAATGAAAAGAAGATATGATGAAACAAGAAGACATGAGTTGATATGTTGATATGAGAATATGAGGCGATATATATATAATGAAATAAGAGCACATGAATTGATATGTTGATTTGAGAATATGAGGCGATATATATATAATGAAACAATAGAACATGAGTTGATATGTTGATATGAGAATGTGAGGCGATACACACACACACACATACACATGCCAAGATATGATATAAGATTGGGTTATAGATATATAAATGAGAATATGAGGTAATATGATGGATGAGACTATAGATCTGTACCCTAATCTGATTTGATGACATCGTACGATGGATTACCGTACGCGATATGAGATACCGGATGATTGATCCCACTCTCGACTCGAGGATGATGTGCGATGATTATACCACATCTGATACTATAAGACTGGATTGTCGACTTAAGGATTTCACTTGAACCATACTTGTTTCCAAAACCGACGTATCGTATGCACTTTTAAACTAACCGTATAGTTCAGGTATAGTTACGTACTTTATACCGTTCATACTTATGTTGTATCTTTTCCTCGTGACATACGTACTATATTCCTAGCACTGACCTTTATATGGTATCGTCTGCTAGGACACATGCACTATTACCGATGATGCCCATGTTACACATACACAGATTTGCCGGCTTACACACTCATCATCGGTAATTGTCATGCCACTTACACAGTAGAACTGCTATATCACCGTATTGCTCTTAAAACTGTTAAATTATAATTCACTGTTTAGTACTTAGTATACGACATGCTTACATGATAACACTTGAGATACTTACAGTACTGTTCTATACTTGCATATACTGCACTTTATGGTTACATGTATATGAGATGTTGTTTTCATGAGGTCTCTGGATATAAGAACCACTGATATATTTTAAAAGTTTTATGATTGTTTTAAAAATGCGGTTTCTCGTGATGTGATTTGTGGCATCCACCATAAGTTTTCTCGGTTCTGAGTTATGAGTTACCCAATTTGAGGAGTGAGGAGGCACCATCTGCAGATACATGGTGGAACCGGTGCGGTATCCCGGAGCAAGAAGATCGTAGAGAAAGGCGTTGAGCCTGGCAGGGAAGCACTACCGACCGATGATAGTTTAGACTCGACGGATATCCGAAGGATACCGACAGGAGTCGTGAGACCAGATGGATATGAGGGCCGATCCGATGAGACGGTGTCCGAGATATGAGGATTTACGTGTCGATACTAGACACGGGTTTTTATAATATTTTCGAGGGTCGACACTGGACACTCAGGCTTTATTATGATTTGATGTGTCGTCGATGGACACACGTTGGATATTCGCATGCATACATGCATATGACTCAGATGACTTGATACATGTACTGATACTGGCATGATATCATTATTGTTCACATATGTATACACTATCACCCTGGACACCACATAGTATTACCTTTATGTTTCAGTATGACCTAGGGATCGTTGTTCATTCGATTTCTACCTACTGATATTTTCTACTCACGAGTTGTCAACTCATCCCCGTTGTGCCACAGTTTTCTTGCAGGATTGTTTGCTCATATCAGTAGCGGCTCGCTGGCACACAGTTTGCTTTAGTGTGTTTTGCTTTAATAGGTCGGATACATATTTGGATCGTGACCACCCTTATACCTATTTATTTCTGTTGTATCTAGTTAAAGCTCCATCAACCAGAAACCGGACTATATATATTTAGTAGACTTAGACACAGACTTGTATATTTCTTGAGACCTAGAGCGAGATCGGTGTATTGTCTTTTATTTGAGCCGATGATGTCTTGGTCTACTTTACTTTCATTTTGTGATTGATATTCGCCGTAGGGCTTCGTATATTCATTTATTGCGTGGTTGTGATTCCGCCAATTGGCGAAGAGATAGCTCCCCCTTAGGAACGCCTATATTATTGCATATATATGATTTTGGATCAAAATATATAAGAGAGGTGCTGTCCAAATTTCAAGGACGAAAATGTTTTCAAAAATAGTATACAAACATTGCATTTTTTTTATATGATATTACTTATACTCTTAAAAGAAAGCTTGGATTCCTTATGTCGATATTTCAAAACTGCACCTCCACTGTTTTTCCGAAAAGTTTTAGATTTCTAGGCTTTCGGCTTACTTGAATTACGGGGGGTCATATAGACTTTACGTGATTCTCGTGCCAGTCACGTGCCAAATCCGGATCGTGACAATTTGCTTTGGGTAAATTGTCAAAAAAGCTCCCGTCCCGCTCGGGAGTTGTCAAATAGCCCTGATATTTTCAAAATTATTGGGAAGGGCCTACAGTTCAAAATCTTTGTGAAAAAACCCCTAAATCGCATTTCATTTAGGCCTTTATTCACTCCAACTTTTTAGATATTATATGAAACTTTTTAGATGTTGCATGCAACCGGTATAAAGAGGATTTTAATTGGTCCTAGGGTTTTTTAACAAGCGCAAAAGGCCCACAAGTTTGAAGCGGGCCGAGATTTCTTGACAGTTGCAGATGACTGCTTAGATTTACACTTAAAAATGGGTTAAGTGACTTAATCGGGCCCTTTGTTTTGGTTTGGGCTACCAAGTGCTCCGTTAAATGCACGGTACGAAATTAAAAACAAAGAAAGATCATATTAATTAAAAATATTATTGTCATATTATCTTATAATTATGAAATTCATATATAAAATATATGACGATTAACTTATAAATACTTTGGCATATTTCTTTAGTTTTTCAATAATTTTAGCAAGCGCAAAATTGCGTAATATTTAAAAATGTTGAAATTTTCTTTTTTCTCAATATAATGTTTAGCACACGAGATCAGGAAATATAAAATTCTCGGTTTCCTGTTTTCTTCAAATTTTCAATATTTTGCACGCTAAAATCATGAAAACCTTAATTTTTTCGGTTTTTAAAAATATTTTGCATACTATGAAACATGACAATCACGAAATTTATAAAAATCCCAAATTAATGTTTTTTTTTCAAATTTACAATACTCTGTACGATACAACACGAAATCTGCGCAATTTTTAGAAGTCTTAAATTTTCTGCTTGCTACATCACATGAAAATTGCCTAATTTTTAAAAAAATATGAAATTTTTATCTTTCTTTGATTTTACAATATTTTGCAAGTTACATGAAAATCACAATATTCTTAAAATTCCCACAATTTCTCGTTTCTTTCAAATGTTCAATATTTTACATATTATAGCATAAAAAAATCATGAATTCTTTAAAAATTCAAATTTTTTTATGTATTCTTTAATTTTTCAGCATTTAAATGCTAAAATCGTTAATATTTTTCATGTCATGGACACAAAAAATTAGGAATATTTTAAACATTCAAAAATTATATGTTTTCTTCAAATTTTCAATATTTCAGTACACAAAAATCCAGAAAATTTCCAAAATCTTAATATTTCAGTTTTATTTGGTTTTTCAATATTTTGGTTGCTATATATAACACACAAAAATCGTGAACTGTTCAAAAATATCAATGATTTTTGCTTCCTTCCGTTTTTAATATTTTGTTTCCTATACTAAATTTTTAAGAACCAAAAAAAAATTATACTACTCGGTTTTATAATTTTTTTATTTCTATTAAAGCACACAAAAATCATTAATATTTTAAAAATTTAAAAAATTTCCGTTTCTTTGTCTTTTAACTCTTTCGCTTGTTTCGTAGAGCTTGAAAGTTGCAATATTTTTAAGAATCTTAAAATTTTATGTTACTTCAGTTATGCAACATTTTGTTTCTTATAATAAACCAAAAATCAAACAATTTTCCGTAACCTAAAAAAAATTATGTTTTCTTCACGTTGTCCAATATTTTATATGATACAGCACACATGAAAAATGCAAAATTTTCATAAATCTAATAAAATTATGTTTTCTTCTTTTTTTTATTAACTTGCTAGCATGCGAAGACCATGACATCTGAAAAATCTTAGAATTTCCTCTTTTTTTTTTTTTCCAATATTTACCTGCTCATAGTTTTTTGGATAACTTCTGGATATCAAGCGACAAAAAACTATGTGAAGCAAAAAAGAAAAGCTCACCGATTATTACCAAGAACCTAACATAAAAAAGAATTCCAATCCGTTGTGTTTGGGCTGGCAACACATAAAAGTTTAAAATATCCCAAAACTTCTTTATTTCCTTTAAATTTTCAATAATTTGTACGCTGCAACACATGAAATTTTCAAAAATCTCAAAAGTTTCTATTTTTTTGTTTTTCCAATATTTTGCTTGTTATATAGCATACAAAAATCAAAATATTTTAAAAATCTCAATAAATTTCTGTTTTCTTTGGTTTTTTCAATATTTCTCTTACATCATATGATAATTGCAAAATTTTCAAAAGTCTCAATATTTTCAATTTCCTTCATTTTTTTTACATGCATCATAAGAAAATCATAAGTTTTTCCTTTTTTTCTTCTTCGTTTTTTCCAATATTATGAATGTTAACATGAAAATCGCGAAATTTTCAAATTTTATGTTTCCTTCTAAAATTTAATAATCTACATCCTATATAATACATGAAAATAGAGTAGTTTTAAAAAAATATCAAAATTTTAAATTTTTCTATATTTTCTCAATTACAAACAGTGAAAATTTTTAACTCACGGCTTTTTTGTTTTCGATTTTTCAATGTTATAGCACAAAAAAACCTTGAAAATTTTAAATATTTTGCTAGTATAAGCTAAGTAGAGAGAGAAAAATAAAAGGAGATTTTAAAAAGGGGGGGCCAATCAAATTTTTTCCACTGTATAAGCTTAACTGTATGAGATAAAAGATTATTAAATATCGAGTAAAGAGTCTTTTTTTCATAATCCAAATGTTTTAAGAGAATTAAATTGGAATAGATAACAATTTTTTCATTAAAGTCCAAAAACGTCCCCTCATGGGTGCCGAGGCTACGCAATTTTCCTATATAACACACTCAAACAGTTGATATGAGCGTTGTGTAATTTGTTATGTTAAAAGGGCTGTGAAGAAACCCTTTCTACAGGTTTTATATATTATATGGATTGGTACATGTATGATTAGTCCTTTGCATCAAGTGTAGATTCTTCAGGAACTTCACTCCATATGTTATAGAATTTGCTAGTAGTATTTGATTCTTCGTGGTCATCAACAACTTTCATCTTGTTCTTCATGGTCAAATTCATTGATACACCAACTTTTATATGCTTTTACTAATTTTAATGTCTGATCTTAAAATGTAAGATATTGTATAGGGGAAAAACCGTTAATTTTCCAACCATCCAAAACAAGAGCAAAAAACATCGAAAACACCCGAAGAGTGGTGTGTACATCCGTTAGATAATGGAGATCAAAGATGAACGGCGTCGATTATAAAAAAAGGTTGATATTGATTAACTCAGATTCTCGAAAAATTCTCAGAGGAACCAGGGGCATGTAATAACGTTCTCGGGAGAAAAGAAAACAATTTGGTCAGGTTCAAGATCTCACCTTACAATTTGGCCAGGAATTTTCCATCCCTTTCTCACCCTGCTCACTCAAACGAGACAAAAGAAATAGAAAGTCAAAACCAATAATTTGGCCAGGTTCAAGATCTCACTTTACAAACGTCAATTAAAATTTTCCCAAAAGGAAAAGAATAGGTTACCGCGTAAAATTAGTCCCATGCAACCACTACTCGGCTAATCTTGTGCCACGTCTAACGGGCCCGGCAGCCCGCAGGCCGGCCCGAGCGCCATGTGGCAGGCTCGGACCGGCCGTTGGCGGCCCGGGGCCATGGCCCGAGCCCGGCCCGGTCCTCTCCGGCCAAATTCAAATTTGAATTTGGCCTTGGGGTTTTGGGATTGGGGCCGGTCAAATTCTGAGGATGGTCTTTTTTTTGAATGGGGGTGGGTTTTTTAATAAAGGGGGAAATTTGAATTAAAGTGGAGATCGTAACATATCTAAAAACCCCTAATTCAAAATTATACATTTTTATATCTCTAATCCAGAACTCTATAAATACCTATCTACACTTCTTATTCTTCTCCACAACAAAAAAATTTTTAATCTCCCAATCACTCTCTTTAATTTCCGAGAAATTTACTGTTAAAATTGGAATCACGCAATCTTCATTTCCGCAGTCTCAATCTTCACTTCAGTTTCACTAATTTGATTCTACTATTTGGAATCAAGGTTTTTTTTATTGATTATATATTTTTCTTGTGTGTTTTTTATCATCTCTCTTTCTCTGTTACTGATATTTTTAATTAAGAATGTTAGGCTCATCTTCATAAGATAATATGAGTGTTTCGTTTTCACGGAGATGTTCATTTCAAATCGGTATGGATTCACAAGAGAAACAGAGATGAACCAATATACTGCAAACTAATTTTGATTCTTATTCCCTTTAACTATGAATATTCTAATTATGAGATCACTGCTGCCTCACAAAGTAATGTCTCCGAAGAAGTTCATGTTTCTACCGTTCTTAAAGCAAGAACTTCTGCCCCTAAAGATAAAAGAGCTAAAACTTCCGATATTTAGAAATATTTTGTAGTACAAACAGTTCCAGGTAAATGCGAGCGGGCAGTTTTCACTTATTACTAAGCAGATTTTACTTGTGCCATTTCAGGTGGAACTACCCATCTAAAAAAATATTTAATCAAATACGAAAAAACTGATTCTCGGCAGACGACTCTAACTATGTCGTCTAACTCTTTAACTAGTTTTTCTTATTCGCAAGATACTAATAAAAAAGAACTTGCAAAATATGTCAAACATGCTGAAAAACTATTTGGTTTTGCAGAAAACGAAAAATTTGATAGATTGGTAAAAAATGCATATAATCCAGCATTTCAAAGAGTACCCGAACAACAAGAAGTGATAATTTTAAAAAAATTCATGATGGTAAAACCAATTTGATTGATATTTTTGCAAACTTTAAGAGTAAAATTACATTAAGTTCCGATCTTTGGACTACAAAATAGGGTATGGGTTATATTTATGTTACTGCACATTTTATTGATAACGATTGGATTTTATATAAAAGGATTATTGGTTTTTAAAAAATGGAGCATCCACATAGTGGAAATAATATAAGTAATTGTATTTTGGCTACTGTACGTGAATATAATATTCAAATAAAATTTTTTCTATTAGTTTTGATAATTCTACTAATAATAATTCTGCTGTAGCAATTTTTAAAAATAATTTAAATCCTGTTTTGAATGGAAAATTCTTTTATCAAAGATGTGCATGCCATGTGTTAAATTTAATTGTGCATGATGGTCTTACTATAATCGATTCTCATTTAGCAAAACTTAAAGATGTAATGATATTTATTGAAACATATGCACCCCGAAAATAGATTTTTAAGCAATCTTGTACCCAATTAAATTTAAAATTTAGATATTTCAAATTCAACATTCCAACCAGATGCAATTCCACTTCTGAGATGTTCAAATGTGTTTTAAATTATCGGGAGCCGATTACTTTATCTTATAAGGAACAAATGCCCAATAATAATTTAGAGCATTATGATTGGTTTGTTTGTGAATATGTTTTGAAATTTTTAGAAATATTTAACAATGCAACTAAATATTTATCTGGTGCTTATCATTCTACTACATATTTAGCAGTAGAACAGTTATTTTATATTAGTAAGATTATTAATGAGTATGTAATTGATTCCGAAAGTGCATTTGCTGGAATATTACCCGAATAGATATATATTGGCGAAAAGTTCCTGCATTGTTTTGTTTAGCATCTGTTTTCTATCATGGACTTAAAAAAGATAATTTAATTTTTTTATTAGATGGATACAATGAAAACTTAGATACTGATATAGGAGACTTTTTTTGCATGAATTGTATGCCATATATGATGTATAATACGGTCAAAACAGAACTTCTTCTTTATCTTCCTCCTCACAACAAATTTCCAAAAAAGGAATATTTCAGTCTTTGCAGCAGAAAAAATAAAAAACAACCGTTTCTACTTCTTCTATTTATAATGAGCTTACAATGTATTTGCAAACTGATTTTAGTAATTTTATTACAGCGGATCAAATAGATAATCTTGATATTTTGGATTGGTAGAAAACACATGGACACGTGTATCTTGTGTTTTCTGCCATGCCTCGTGATTTACCAACAACTCTTGTGTCTACGGTAGTTTCGGAATCTGCTTTTAGTGCAGATAGCAGAGTTCTAAGCAACAAGAAAGCGAGACTGTCGGATGACGCATTGAAAATCGCAGTGTGCCAAAAAAATTGGTTCGATGCAGAAGCCAGACAACAACACGTTAAGAGTATTGAAGAGTCCGACGCCGATGAAGAGTAAAGACCGATAGAAACTAATTAGTTAGTTTTTTTTCATTGAATTGTATTTTTAATGTTTTTGGCAATTGTATGAGATGTAAGATTTGCCAATTTATGTCCCCCTTAAAAAATTTTTTAATTAATACAATATTTAGATTTGGCCCGGGACCTACACGAAATTCGGGTTAAAAAAACTTCCAAATTTTTTTAATAAAAATAAAATTTTACTTTGAATTTTTTTTTTAAAAATCAAAATTTTTAAACGGGCCGGCCCCGTTTTGGCCGGTCCGACCTAAGCCGGGCCATGGACCGGGCTGGGTTCGAGTTGAGGGGATTTGGGCAGGGCCTGATCCCGGCCCGAAGCCCGATCAACCTGGGCCCGGCCCGAAGACGGCCTGGCCCGACGAGCTTCGGGCCGGGCCGGGACCGATAGACACCATAAGCCACGTGTCATCATTTCACCCTTTTAATGCGCGCGCTCTCTCTCTCTCAATATTACTTGTATCCATTACCATAAAAGAAATTCTTTGTACACCATGGCCAAAGAGTCATCATCTTCCTCAATCTCCATTCCAAAACCTACAACCAAAAGATTGGAACATCAATTTGAAGACAAGTGTATCATTCGCCATGGCTTCTCTTGCTCTCCTTCAGCTTCCTCATCTCTTTAACCTGCCTTTCCAACTCTTTTAGAGGCTTTTCTTGGCTTGCCTTCAACAAAAGGAATTGTGAGTAAATCGACAAACCAAGCTTAGAATTATTTATTTGATTTATTTGGAGTTTTTTGTTCTGTTCTGTTTTTTTCTTTTTTGTGCATGTCCATTTACATTCTATCATTTTTATACCTTCTCATTGCTTTTGTCTATATATTCAATTGAAACCTTGAAGAAATATTTTTTCGAATGATATTTTTGTTTGAAACTTGATGTTTATTATTAGCAATAATTAACTTTTATTGAATATTAAGTACATACTAAAAAATGGAGGATTTTAGGAATTTTTTGCATCTTTCGTCGTAACTTGCTATATATAATTAACTTAATTTTTTTCTTCAAACATTTCTCTATTTATTTTTCATAAGGCAATATTACCTTAATTTCTTGTTTGCTACGTTGCCATAAAGATCCTAAAATTTTGAGAAGTGAATTTGCAAATTGGTTAATAACATGTTTAGCAATTAAAATAGACTATTAAGATATATACTTAAAAACTATATATAAATATATTAAATTCAACAATAAATTTAACAAATATTTTTTTATACATAAGCCTTTTCATAGTGATGGAGGTCGTGATCTCCTACCGATGTTGTCCTCCGTCGATCTGGCGAGAGCGGCCTTGTACGGCTTAGATTGGTTTGGGAGTTGTTGAACGTGTAGATCTCGATGGGTTGGTGTTGACGCCGAGCTATCTGCAAAGGAAGTCCCGGGGTGGGTGACCACCGTAGACTCTCCGACGATCAAGTTAGTATCGAGAAATAAGTGCAAAGTAGCGGCGTATTGGAATCAATTCGAGTTATCTGAATCGTCTGAAAGAGAGGTTTATATAGGGGTCGCATGGAGCGAGCAGGCGCGAGATTCCCGCCGTCAGTTACGCTCCTTTTGTTACTCCCGCGTTGATGGCGGGATCCATCCATTAATGGAGGGAAACGCTCATTAATGACGGGACGTGCCAGCGTGGGACGAGGACCGTGGGGCGGCGGATATCTTTCTTCGGTGAGATACGTGGAGCCGTTACGGGGGTGTATGGGCTCCGTGCTCTTGGTTGATCAGAGGAACCGAGTAAGCTCGGCCTGTCAGATAGCTCGGAAGCGAGCGGGAGACCGAGGAAGCTCGGCCTGTCAGGAGGCTCGGAGGCGAGAAGGAGGTCGAGGAAGCTCGACCAGTCAGGAGCTCGGAGACGAGCGGGAGGCCGAGGAAGCTCGGCTTGTCAGGAGCTCGGAGACGAGTCGGGAAGCCGAGGAATGTCCCCGATGCATCAGGCATATTCTAGCTCCGTAGCACCCGGGACACGTCATCAGCTACGTGTCATGATTTGGGGAATTCCCACTTGTGAGCATCATCATTATCCCCCTACTCTCGTTCCGACCTATTTACGGGTCAGGTTGAGAGTGGTTTGCTTGACTTTCTTTGCTTGGCTTAGTGCCGAGGATTCTTCATGGTGGATTATCCGGGAACGACATGGCGTTTGGCGATTGTGTCGTTTCGATCATTGAGTCCACGCGGCGTCTCATCACGTGCCTAAGTTTTTGCGCGTATCCCTGATGACGTCAGCGGATCGGTGAAATGGTTGCGCTTTAAAGAGGGGGCGCCGTTTCACACGATCGTTTGTTGGACTACGGGCCACGTGTTCGACATCGGTTGGTGGGCGCGACAGGCTGTCTTTAACCCCTGCAACGAAGAGATGTCCCCAATGGTCGTCCGCCACGTGGAGCCTCGACGGCCGTTTTAGGCGCGACGCTTCGTTTTGGCGAGAATCGATCTGGGTCGTAGGATGCTCTCTTTGGGGATGTATAAATAGGAGGGGACCATACTAGGGCCAACACTTTGCCTTAATTCTCTTTCGTTGCTTAAAGATTGCTCGGAGCTTCTCCGCATAGATCGGAGCTTCTGTTGGTTTTCTTCGACGAGTCCCTTTCTTTGAATCAGGTCAGACGTCTTCTTCCGAGGTATCTGTAGATGTAGTAGGGGTAGAGTCGGACGATGAGGCCTCAGTTTCTAGGGCCGAATCCAGTGGGTCTTCCTCCTCCTCGGTTTCAGATAGCTGAGAGGGTTTTTCTTCTTCAGCGTCTTCTGTGTCGGGCTTGTCCCCGAGAGTCAGGGTTGCCCTTGTCACTCGCCGTCGGGCGGCAACAAGGGTTCGCAAGGTGCGCATCGGGAACACCAACAATGCGCCCTCTGTCTTGAATCGCATGGTCGAGCTTTTCGATTTCCTGACTCAATTCCATATTCCCTCTGATTATTCTCTTCGTTTGGCTAGGGAGGATGAGCGGGCAGATCAGGTGTAGGGTAAGGAGGTTGCCATGTATCTGGAAGCATTCCGAGCAGGAATGCGTATGTCCTTCTCACCCGAGATTTGTACGGTACTTCATTGCTTCCATCTTTCCTTGGGCCAACTAGCACCGAACTCGTAGAGGATCCTCCTTGAGTTTCTGGTCCGGTTGAAATTAGATCAAATCCCCTTCAGTTTGATCCTCCTCATGACTTTTCTTTGTTACAAAAATCACCTCGGTACAAGTAAGGAGGAGCCGAGCTGGGTATACTTTTCGTTTAAAAAACGTAAGGGTGGGGCGGCCGAGTCAGGGGTAATGGTTGTCCCTTCTTCCATTCATGAATGGAAGGAGAAGCATGTATTCATCGGGCCACCGAAGAGCAAGGATTGGCCTGTGTCCACACAGTGGCACAGGGCCAACTTCCCGAGGGCGAAGAAGTCGACTTCCCCTGAGGCGAGAGTGGTGTCCCAGTGGGAACCAATCCAGTGGACGGATGTCCTGCTTTCCGAGCAGGTACTGAGCTGGGCTAGGCTCAGTCCTGCGCATTTTTTTAGGAAAGTTAGGGTTTCTGACGGTCTGCTTAGACTTTGTTAAATTTCATTTGCCGTTTTAACTTTGCTGATCTTTTTATCCTATGTGTTCATTTTTTTTGCAGAGCCCATGGACCGATCAAAGATCATGGCCGCCAAGGCCCAAGGAAAAAAGACTGGTGGTGCAAGCTCGTCCCGCCCTGGTCCAAGCGCAGCCCCAAGGAAAGCTCATCCGGCCAAGCCTACCGCAGCACCCCTAGTCCGGAGGAGCACCATGGGGGTCAGAATCACGTGCGGGACCCGGCTCCCCGGGCGAGGGAGGAGGAGTCTCCCGATGCCGAGGAGGTCCCCCTCAAGAGGAAGAAGCGGGTGGTCTCTCGGCCACCCCTTACCGGGATCTAAGTGCAGGAGGACGACTTCTGCATTGAGGTGCCCTCGGGGATTTCTGTGGCCGACAGCTTACTGGCGGACATAGAGAAGGCAGCCGGGGCCAAGATCCCCCAGGGCACCGTGAAGGTCCAGGCAGCTGCCATAGTGAAGTAGGCGGTTCAGGTCGGTATTTTTAGTTTTCTTCGAGAAATTCCTTAAGTTTTATTTCCTCGGTTTTAGATTTTTAACATGCTTGTTGGTTTCCTCAGGTCCTTCTGCACTGAGCACTCTTCGTCGCCATGGAGTCCGAGGAAATAGCCCTGGCGATGAAGAGGGCGAGCGAATCCTCTTCGAGGGAGGAAGAGCTTCACCTTCAATTGCAGCAGGCGGAGGAGAAGGCGGCCCTCATGGATTCGAGGTTAGTCGCCGAGGGGCTAACGATCTTGAAGTTTAAGGAGTCCCATCGGGTTCTAAATGAGTCCAACCGAGCTATCCAAGCTAAGGTGGAGGAGGCAAACAACCTCTACAACGCGATAAACTGCGAGGGACGCCATGAAAAAGGATGCTCGGGCGGCCTTATAAGCGGCCCAGCTAGCTGAGAGCTGGACGGCGAAGCTTGCTGAGAGCCGGACGGCGAAGACCATGGAAGAATATAAGACTTTCGATTAATTTTACCTTGATCTCGCCGAATCCGCGGCCATCGGGTGGCACAAAGCCCTCGATGCTGTTAAGGAATCAATGCCGGAGTTTGCGGACGGCGAGCTCCACGCTAGGTTTCCCCTCGCTGATGAAGCGCTGCAGGGGGAGGCGCCGAGCTGGATGCAGTAGGCGAGGCTGTTGGCCAAAACGCCGAGCCTAAGGTCGCCGTTTTGGGCCCTGATGGTGGCATCGAGCAGGAAGAGATCCTGGCCGAGGGGGCGGTCTGAGTTATCCTCCCTTAGCGATTTCTCTTGTATATATTTTTTGTTTTAGAATTTTGTAAGTCTCCGAACATTTTGTAAGGCTGGGGAGCCCACAATACCTTGTATATAACTTTGATCATAAATAAAGTGTACCTTTTCTTCACTTAAACATCTGATCATTCTGCAAGTACTTTAGCTCGTATACTTTTCTTTATTCGAATCTTTCTTCTGCAAGTATTTTTAGCTCGTATACTTTTCTTTATTCGAATCTTTATTCTACAAGTATTTTTAGCTCGTAAGTCTCTTTATCTTGCTAGTGTAAGGCCGGTGTCCACCTTTTCTGGGTGACAATCGTTCATTGAGTATGAGTCGAACGATAGCCAAGTGTAGGAAGGTCGGTATTCTCCCTTTCCTCGGAGTCTAGGTGGCGATCGCGCATCGAGTATGAATTGATTGATAGCCAAGTGTAGAAAGGTCGGTATCCTTCTTTTTCCCAGAGTCGAGGTGGCGATCGCGCATCAAGTATGAATCGATTGATAGCCAAGTGTAGGAAGGTCGGCGTCACTCGATTCTACCCGGCCTTCTTGTGGTGAGGGCTTTGGATCCACAGCGTTTGTTTGAGAAGGAAGTTACCCGCTGCGGATGGTCCTAGCAGGAACCCGCTGTGGATTGGCCAAGCAGGATTTTGCTCGGCGGCCTCGTGAGGAGGGCTTTTAGATCCACTTCTTTGTAGGGCAGGAATCTATCCCTTTGTAGATGAGCCGAGCAGGAAGCTACCTCACCAACTCGTGATGAGGGCTTTGGATCCACAGCGTTTGTTGGGTAGGAAGCTACCCACTGTGGATGGGCCGAGTAGGAAGCTACCCGGTGGCCTCATGGTGAAGGCTTTGGATCCACAGCATTGTTGGGCAGGAAGCAACCCGCTGTGGATGGACCGAGCAGGAAGCTACCCGGCTGCCTCGTGGTAAGGGCTTTGGATCCACAGCGTTGTTGGGCAGGAAGTCACCCGCTGTGGATGGATCGAGCAGGAAACTACCCGGCCGCCTCGTGATGAGGGGTTTGAATCCACAGCGTTTGTTAGGCAGGAAACTACCCGCTGTGGATGGACCAAGCAGGAAGCTACCCGGTGGCCTCGCGATGAGGGCTTTGGATCCACATCATTATTGGGAAGGAAGCTACTCACTGTGGATGAACCAAGCAGGAAGCTACCCGGCCGCCTCGTGGTGAGAGCTTTGGATCCACAGCGTTGTTGGGCATGAAGCTACCCGCTGTGGATGGACCGAGAAGGAAGCTACCCGGTGGCCTCGCGATGAGAGCTTTATTATCTCCCTAGTATCTCATTAGGGCATCGTTCAATCTTCTGTGATCGGTATATGCGGGAATGGAGACCGTCGCTAATGACATGTGGCAGCACCATATCGGGAAAGTGCGATATTCCGTGATTTGCGTCGCTGTGCGAGTAAATCTTGATCGTTGGAAGATTTTTGTAGAGGCTATAACTACTGAAGGCACATTGATTTCTTTCTACTCTTGCATTCCCTGAAGATGGTCGGCCGCGTGTATACTATTAGGGAGATCGTTTTCCGTGACGATGTATACTTTTATAACTGTTCCCCTCCGAACGGCGGCCGCGACATGGAATGCCTCGCCTGAGATTCGGGGCAGATGCTAATTGGTGCTATCCGTCCACCTCTCCGAAGATGCCAAGTTGATTTATGGCACCATGTATCGAAGGTTTAGACGGATGCGTCCGATGTAGCAGACTTCGTCAGATTCCCCCTCGTTTGAGGGGTTTTTGATTGTGGGGACGCTCTTCCCTGCAGGCGCAAGCCCCTGCAGTTAATTACGCTACCGCATTGCGGTAACAACTTTCTCCTTCTCCAGATGGTCACTTCGTGTCGTGGGTGTTTGTTTTGTATTTTGTTGCCCGTGGATTGTTTACGGAGACTGAGTTATGTCGTCGCCCGTAGGGCGTGGACTAGTCCAAATCCGTATTATCTTAGATTTGGGTTTGGGGGTTGGGTTTGAGGATACGTTAGCCATATTTGAGGCTAAGATCAACTCAAACGTTTGTTAAGGATACATTAGTCTAATTTGAGACTAAGATCAACTTAACGGGATCGTTTAGATCCGACAAAAGAGCAATTGGCTCTATTGTTCCAGTTTAGGGACATAGGGGTCCATTGTACGTATGGCCGTCGGGACCCGTCACCTCTCTGACGACGTTGAAGGATTACAACGACGGATGTCAGAGGAGTTCAGAGATGTACCCTCGAGCCAGAGTTAATTGGGGGGATTCATAGTCCATTCTGTTTGAAGGTTTAAGGATACGTTAGCCATCTTTGAGGCTAAGATCAACTTAAACGGGACCGTTTAGATCCGACAAAAGAGCATACGGGGCTCTATTGTTCTAGTTTAAGGACATTGCGGTCCATGGGTAGTTTAAGGACGTTACGGTCCATGGGTAGTTTAAGGACATTGCGGTCCATGGGTAGTTTAAGGACATTGCGGTCCAGTATGTGCTCTGGGTGCTTCACACGGGTTCACTGCCGTGCTTAGCGAGGACCAGGCTCCGCTCTGGACGTTTTCCGCGGGGTCAAAGAGTGACGTTATCCGCATTCCACGTAACCAGGAATTTTGCACTAGATGCTTCGCACGGGTTCACTGCCGCGCTCGGCGAGGACTAGGCTCCGCTCTGGATGCTTCACACGGGTTCACTGCCGTGCTCTGCGAGGACCAGGATCCGCTCTGGACGTTTTCCGCGGGGTCAAAGAGTGACATTATCCGCGTTCCACGTAACTAGGAATTTTGCATTAGATACGGGTTTAAGGACCCCGCAGTCCATATCAATGTGTAGTCGTCGGGACCCGTCACCTCTTTGAAGACATTGAGGGATTACAATGCCAAATATCAAAGGAGTGAAGAGATGTACCCTAGAACCGGAGTGGATTAAATAGTCCTTGACCCAATCTGGGATCAAGACCGATTAATTATGTTATAAGCCCATTGGCCCAGTTAATCACAAATTGAGGACTTATGGCCATCTTGGGCTAAGTCCAATCAGGAAAGGCTTTGCCTCCATCCATTTAGCCAATTGGGCCAAAGCCTAGTGTTAAACACTATAGAGCAATCAGTGTTGAACACTGGGAATGAGGTTGACAAGTTAGGGTTTAACACTAAAAGATAATCGGTGTTAAACACCAGCAACAAGGCTTTTCAAATTAGTGTTAGACACTAAAACAGATCAGTGTTGAACACTGCAAATAAAGCTTTTTGATTAGTGTTGAACACTAAGGCCCAATAATGTTTTAACACTGGGTTCGAGAGTTTCAATTTAGTGTTAAACACTAAGGCAAGAGGGGTCACGTGGCAGCACGTGAGAGCGCCCTCCCTTCATTTATTCTGCTGAGATTATCGCGTCTTTCAGAGCATCACGTGCCATCACGTGATGGGCATTCAAATGCCTGTGTATTAAAGCTTCTGTCAAGGGTCACGTGGGTCACGTGGGGTGCTGCCTCAAAGGGGCTTTCTGTAGATCTTTTGGGGGGGGATCACGTGGTGACACGTGACCCTGCCTCTATGTATATTGTTTAGAGGATCTGTTAATCTTTTCCAGGAATTAAATTCCTCGTAGGGTTAAACCCTGACAGTAATTTCAGAGGAATTAAATTCCTACTTTCTCTTAAAGGTTTATATTCTGAATAGAGTTGGACTCTGAATTTTCTGCAGGAATTAAATTCCTCGTTCATGTGAAGAACCAAATAGGGTTAAACCCTAATAAAAGCTTTTAAGGAATTAAATTCCCACTCTCTTGTTAAATTATGATCAAGGGAATTAAATCCCCGCTGTTCCAACAGAACTAGGTTCTTAATTAGGGTTAAACCCTGTTTCTTTTTGTTCTGAAGGAATTAAATTCCCATAACACAGGGTCAAGACCTGGTTTTATTTCAAAGGAATTAAATTCCTATAGTTTTGTGAGAATTAAATTCTCGTGCTTCAATTCCCTCTCTATGTTTTGGATCTGCATGGCAGGATCTCGACCCATTGAGAATTAAATTCTCAACCTCGAGGGGAGATGTGCACTTTGCAGATCCTCTATCAAAGAGAGAAGAAATATGTTCTTCTGTTTTATATATCAGAGTTAAACTCTGTTGAGAATTAAATTCTCTTTTCCTTCAAGGAGCCTTCCCTTTCTTACCTAGGGTTTTCTTTTGCAGAAGATCCAAGTTCCTCGAAGTATCAAAGCTCTCTCTCCCTTTCTTCCCTCTGCGTGTATATATCTTTTTGTGTCTCTTGGCTCCTATTTATAGGAGAAGCAGCCGAGTCAATTAGTTTTTGACGAATCTTCATTGAGAGATTTGATTTGCATCCATCATTTGTTCTGGACCTTTGGATTATTAGGTGAATTTTATTCACCATTGGATTTCAAGTCCCGGGATTCTCCTTTGTTACTTCGGTTAGATTTAAAGGGGAAATCTTTCCAAACCCGAGATTTTCCCATAGATAGATGATATTTCATCACCTCTGAATCTTTAATTTGATTGGTTCCAGATAGTCGCTTTCCTTTGGAAAGATTTGAATCTCTTTCAGAATTTAATTCTGTTGACAAAATGGGCTTTGAAAGCCGGTCACGTGTGACCACGTGACCTATGGTCACGTGTGGGCACGTGACCCCCTTTGGAATGAGCCTTCTTCTTTCTTTTTGTGCTGTCTTCTGGTTGTTGCTTAACCGTCACGTGCCATCACGTGACCCCTGGTCACGTGTGAGCACGTGACCCTTGTCTGAACTCTTTTTCTTGATTTAATTGGAGAACAATTCTGATGTTTTGATCGTCACGTGCCAACACGTGACCCTGGTCACGTGGGAACACGTGACCTCTTCTGAAGCTTTTTCCTTGATTTGATCAGGAAGCGTTGGGTCTTTGCTGCTGCTTTTAAATGTCACGTGCCGACACGTGACCCTGGTCACGTGGGAGCACGTGACCCTTTCTTATGCCCTCTTTCTTTGATGTAGTCAGGAAGCTGCACTTGCTTTGCCGGTACTTTTGGGTGTCACGTGCCAACACGTGACTGCTGGTCACGTGTAAGCACGTGACCCTCTTCTGAAGCTTTTTCCATAAGCTTTCCTGATTTTAAATCAGGAAATAAATGCCCCCACAGCGTTGTTCTCACGTGTCAGCACGTGAGTGCAACGCTGTCACTTCTTGCGACCGCTGGATTCCTTTAGGGATCTGAGAAGATGAAGCGTTTCCATTGCCTTCTATAAATACCTCTGTCTCTTCATAGGAGCCTTCACTTTGCTTATCTTCTTCTTCTGAGAACTTTTTCTGAGAATTTAATTCTCTTCTTCCAGAGCTTAGTTCTCTGCCTTGAAACAATTTTCAGAGTTTAACTCTGTTCGAAAAGATTTCTTTTCTTCAGGTAATGTTCTTGGACAAACGATGGACCTTCTCATTCCTCTGGATTTTAAATCCAAAACAAGGGTTTTTACCCTTTTTTCTTCATGTTTTCCCATAAGAACCGCTTAACCTTCAAACTGTAGATCTTTTAGGGTTTAGATGATCTTTGGGGAGATGATGATGGCGTTTCAACTCCATGGAATTTAATTCCATCAAAAATGTTTCTGGGAATTTAATTCCCTTCTCTTAATAAGGAATTTTAATTCCAATGAAGGACTTGATTTCTTCATGCGGAGGCTTCCTGAGGTCTCTTGGCCCGAGATTGTTCTTCTGCAGTTAATGAAATGGGGTTTTTGTAATGATGTCTTATGTGGGAATTTAATTCCTTTGATCTTGTTGGATTCATTGTAGAGCCCGAGACAGATCCTGTTGGGGGAAATGTGCATGGTCATCATTTTTTATTAAATGGGGATATTCCCTTTGTTTTATTGTAACTATTTGGTCTCATTATTAATGAGCCGTCATCCGGATTCTGTGGGGCCCATGTGTTTTGTAGCCAATGGTCCCAGGAAACCTTGCTGTTGTTTTCTTCAACTAGTCTTCATGTTCGTGCATGAATATATATTGCTAACTTTTCTTTTGACGGTCTTCCTTTACTGGATTTCAGGTGCAATGGCTTCTGTTCCACGCTTTCCCTTTTCTCGCTCGGAGGCTGCTTTTCCTCAGTCACCATCTGATGAGGAGGCGATGGCGATGATTCGGGCCCATGACCCGAACTGCACCAACCTTCTTCAATGGGGATCTTGGTATAGTCAGATTATTCAGGGTCGCCGGAGCTTTCTTTGCGCGGTGCCGACGGAGCCCACTTTCCCATTCTTACCGATGGATCCTCCAAGGACAGTTTTTGCTGTGGAAATGCCCAACTGGACTCCAACGGGGAGGCTCGAGCCTTCGACGACTGGTATTCCGAACCATCCGATCCTGGCCATAGACATCTTGGGGCGGCGTATCTGCCAGGGTGAGGCCCACCCATGGGGGCAAATTTATAAGATAGGGCTCACTCCCCGGCATCCTACAGGCTACCTTCTCTGGGCTCGCTACATCCTTTCTGCCCATCGTGCGCGGTTGCAGAAAGTCGGGCTTTATCAGGCCATATACGCGTCACTATTCCATTATAAGTCCCCGCATGCCTGGTGGGTTAAGGCGTTTTTAAACCAATGGAATCTCCCTACCAACACTTTCATCCTAGGAGATCGTGAGGTCTCGATCTCTCTTGCAGAATTTTATGAAATCTCGGGATTGCCGATCAGGGGTGCACTGTATGAGGAGTTGCTGCCTCCTGATGAGTATGTCTTTGAGCCCGAGTCTGCACCGGCTGACGGCTTGTCTGTTGAGAACGCCGTTCGCCACAAGCGTCCCAGCTTGATCAAGGCGCTGGGTATTTTTGATCGATTGTTCACTGAATCTGAGGAGCAGGGTGTTACTTTTAAAAGCTTCATTTCCTGCTTCCTTCGTGAGGATATCATATCGAAGACTGCTCCGAAGTTTGCTAACATCAAAGACCCCTTTGGGTTTGGTCCGAAGAAGCTACCGACCGCTGAATCGGACCTGCCACAATATTATATTCCCATCGTATCGCCGATGCCTTTTGAGTCCGTTGCAGCACCCGGTATGGATGAGGAAACATTCTTCGTGGGGTTTGTCAGTGTTTGGCTTAGTTGGTTCGTTATTCCCATGCATCGCCGCTTCATGAGAGCCTCGGTCATCTACCCGGCTCATCGTATTGCTGAGGGGATGCGGTTGGCCGTCGGCATCCCGGCCTTGGCGCACCTCTATAATGGATTGGGCACCGCAGCTAATACCTCTACGCTTGGGGTGGATGTGGTAAACTTTTCGCTTCATTATTTCACGTCCTGGATCGAAATGCACGTATTGGGGGCTTTCGCCATGCATCAGAGGCCCTCATTTTACGATGCCTACCCTTTTCCTCGACTTACGCGATTAGTGGATGCTTCTGCCGCCGACCCGACTCAATTCGGGGCTATTCGGGTGCTGATTTCTCCTCATGCCACCGCCGGCGGGTTGGTTTTTACTGATCGGGTCTTGTCTACTCCTTCGGGTCCCATTCAACAACTCTGGGACCAGTCGAAAGACAACGCACCTTCTTTGAAGCCCCGGGAGGCCGCACATTTGTATGCAATTAGACCGGGCTACTTGGTGTTTCGCCAGGACAGTGCAGCTCTTTTCATGCGGTACAATCCGCATCGATTTGCCCGACAGCTAGGATACGACCAGGGCGTTCCTTTCGAGGCTTTTATAGTTGCCCCGATCCCTTCGCTCGATGCTGTTCGCGTTGCCGCTCATCATTTCATGAGGCTGAATACCGGCTCTTATTTCATGGTCCCTGAAGCCGAGTACATGCCCCGATGCGTGGGCGCGTTTACGGGTTGGTTTCTTCATCGGGTCAGCCCAATCATTCTTGAGGAAAGGAGGGTGCTTCTCGGCCACGATACCCCTCCTCTGGTTCCTGGGGCTAAGCTACGACCGAGGGTTCCAGTCCGTTTTCCTTTGAGGGAGATTGGCACCGCGCTCATTCCGGGGGAGTCCGGGGTAGACCTTACTCCAATAGCTGGTATGCCCTTGGGTTCTCGATCGCGAGGTAAACGGGCCCCAGTAGTAGCACCCTTGCCGGTGGCGACACCGCCCCCCGTGGCGTCGACAATGGCGATGTCGTCCTCGGTTGTGGCACCGAGCGAGAGTAACAGGGATGAGGGCGCTGAGGGCGATGTGGGCCAGCGCCGCCCTAAGGCTTCGCGAGGGAGGAAGCGGTCATCCTCAGCGACCGGCTCTGGGTCTAAACGGCGGAGGAAAGCGGCTACTGCCCCGCTTGATTCTGTGGTGGAGTCTGAGCCTATCCTTGAAAACGAACCATTGGCCCTGCAAGGGCCAGACGCTGGACTTCTCTTCCCGAGTTCAGCTGATGAGGAGGTTGCACAGTTGGCCGAGGCCATACGGCGCTCAAAAGACGCGTCTCATAACGCCAAGGTTCCGAAGAAGTCTTATCCCGCTGTAATTTTTTACGAAGACCCTTCGTGGATTCGGCGGCGATTTATCGGCCCTTTGGAGGAATGGGGGGAAAGGGCTTTGAAGCAGGCCGCTTCAGAAGACGCAGCTGATGCACTCTCTTTGTGGACCGGCGGTCATGAGTCTACCCTTGAACCCCGGCGAGCCCACCTCCTTGAGAAGGAGCAGCGGCTTGAAGAAGCCATATTGAGGGCTTCTTTGCGTATAGGTACGTTGTGCTTCCTTTGTAGTCTTTCCGATTATTTATGCCTGTGCATATGTATCATTATTCTTATTTGAATCGTGCAGAATCTTCGACGCTGGGGGAGCTCCCTACGGGCCTATTAAAGCTAAAGCCCGCCGAAATTCTCAATGAAGCCTTGCTGGATGTGGAGGGGGCTGACGAGGCTGCTCCTCTCACGGTGGAACTTCCAGCGGCGGTTCTTGACCAGGGAGTGCTTGCCCCTTTGGGGGAGGCTCCTTTGGAGGCCGCCGCCCCAATGACTCTTACTGAGGGCGGCCCAAAGGCTGGGAGCAAGGTAGTCGGGACTACTCTCCCTTTGTTGGAGCCTGAGGTCACGGCGGAGACCGTTGAAGCTGCTATCCCCCGGCTCAGAATGGGAGGAGTGTTGAAGGTATCCCTCTGCGTTTTAATTTAGCAACCCCTTCATAGTCTGAACTCTTTTATCTTTCCCAGAATTGCGCAGTTTGGCGGCCACGATCGCGGATCTGTCGCCTCGACAGTCATTTTAGCGTTTATTGGAGATGGCAGCTCCGCAGGTGATCTCCCCTCAGCGCATTGTCCTCTCGTCTGGGCAAGGTTGGTGTCGTCCATCCCTTCTCATAGCATTGTCGTTATTTTGCGTACTGACATTGATGTTTTCTATAGTTCTGGAAGCCGATGATGAGGTCGAGGTTCTCGAAGGGCCAGGGGAGCCTTCAGCTCCTACCTGCACGACTGTCGGTGAGTGACATTTCATTGCACTCTCACTCGTTCTTTGCTTAAGAATTTTGCTGACGTCTTCCAAATTTGAACAGCTCTGCCAGTCTCCACGGCGTTGGAGTCGCGCATCGTGATGCCACCCGGCCCTTATGCCTTGCGGGCTTCAGAACGCTTGGCCCAATTAAGCCTCGTCTCCTTGTCGTCTCTGATCGAGGAGCTTCGTGCTGGCAGCACGACCACGGCTGAAGCATTCGCTGCCGAGGCTAACGGTTCTCTTCCTTTTCTTGCCACCTACCACAGCGAAGAGGTGGTGCGAGTCTGGGTGGAGTTCTGCCGGTGGGTGGAGGCTTGCCTGCACGCCCTCGAATGTTCTCACCTTTCCTCGGAGGCCGTGGCTGCAAAGGCGGAGTTACGGGGGCTGATAGCACGGTGCGCGGCAAACATGACGTCATGTGAGAAGAGGCTCGGTCGCAAGTTCTCGGAGAGGGAGCTAGCCTCCAAGGCGCTGGGCGAGCTTCAAGCCAATCTCACAGCCAAAGCCAACAAAGCGTATGAACTCTGGCGGGTGCTTCAGGAGTCCATCAAAGAGGTGGTGGCTCTCGATAAAGCTGCCACGTTCACTCGTGAGAGGGTCGAGGCTCATAAGGCTACTGAGAAAGAGCTTGAAGCCCGGCTCGCTTCGTATCAGGCTCAGCAAGCTCAAGCGGAGGCTCGTCTTCTGGAGATCTTGCGTCATGAAGCCGTGGCTCAGCAACAGAATGACGAGCTGGTAAAATTATTGCACCGCCCGCCGGCTTGAGGACTTGTATCTTTTTTCCCTTTTTTGTACATACTCATGGATGAGAGTATCTTTCTTTTTTGTTTCTTTCATGAATTGTACTTTGTATCCATTTTGGTTTATGAATAAAAGATACATTTTTCTTCTCAATGGTGTGTCCCCCTTTTTATTGAATGTATTCTGCGGATATTCTACCTCGATCTCCTTGCAGGACAGTGATGACTTAGGATTCAGGGTTAAGATCTGCTTCCTAAGACTTTTGCATTTTACGAGCCACGAGGGTTTCATAAAGAGTTTTTCTCCCTACGGGTCGAGAGGATCCCATAGGTGTGAGTTCTTCTTAAAGATCGTGGGGATCCTTAAGCGGGTTTTCCCTTGAGAGTCGTAAGGATCTCACAAGAGAGTTTTTCTTCCTTACAGGTCGTGAGGACCTGCAAGTGCCGGATGTGATCATCCTTATCCGTGTTACACGGAGTCAGGGGTCTATCAAGGTATCGTAGTTTAAAGACGTCACGGTCAAGGTTAAGGACCTCATAGTCCGTGGATTTAAGGACTCCACAGTCCGCTGTTAGTTTTAAGACATCACGGTCAAGGTTAAGGACCTCATAGTCCGTGGGTTTAGGGACTCCACAGTCCGGTGTTTGGTTGCAGGGACCCGTCACCTCTTTGAAGACGTTGAGGAATTACAACGCCGGGTATCAAAGGAGTGAAGAGATGTACCCTTAGACCAAGGCAGAATCCGTAGGGAATCGGGGTGGTTGATCGTTAGTTTTAAGACATCACGGTCGAGGTTAAGGACATCATAGTCCGTGGATTTTAAGGACTCCACAGTCCGGTATTTGCTCTGGATGCTTCACACGGGTTCACTGCCGTGCTTGGCGAGGACCAGGCTCCGCTCTGGATGCTTCACACGGGTTCACTGCCGTGCTCTGCGAGGACCAGGATCCGCTCTGGACGTTTTCTACGGGGTCAAAGAGTGACATTATCCGCGTTCCACATGACCAGGAATTTTGCACTAGATGCTTCACACGGGTTCACTGCCGTGCTCGGCGAGGACTAGGCTCCGCTCTGGATGCTTCACACGGGTTCACTGCCGTGCTCTGCGAGGACCAGGATCCGCTCTGGACGTTTTCCACGGGGTCAAAGAGTGACATTATCCGCGTTCCACATGACCAGGAATTTTGCACTAGATGCTTCACACGGGTTCACTGCCGCGTTAGGCGAGGACTAGGCTCCGCTCTGGATGCTTCACACGGGGTCAAAGAGTGACATTATCCGCGTTCCACGTGACCAGGAATTTTGCACTAGATGCTTCACACGGGTTCACTGTCGCATTAGGCGAGGACTAGGCTCCGCTCTGGACGTTTTCCACGGGGTCAAAGAGTGACATTATCCGCGTTCCACGTGACCAGGAATTTTGCACTAGATGCTTCACACGGGTTCACTGCCGCGTTAGGCGAGGACTAGGCTCCGCTCTGGACATTTTCCACGGGGTCAAAGAGTGACATTATCCGCGTTCCACGTGACCAGGAATTTTGCACTAGATGCTTCACACGGGTTCACTGCCGCGTTAGGCGAGGACTAGGCTCCGCTCTGGACGTTTTCCACGGGGTCAAAGAGTGACATTATCCGCGTTCCACGTGACCAGGAATTTTGCACTAGATGCTTCACACGGGTTCACTGCCGCGTTAGGCGAGGACTAGGCTCCGCTCTGGACGTTTTCCACGGGGTCAAAGAGTGACATTATCCGCGTTCCACGTGACCAGGAATTTTGCACTAGATGCTTCACACGGGTTCACTGCCGCGTTAGGCGAGGACTAGGCTCCGCTCTGGATGCTTCACACGGGTTCACTGCCGTGCTCTGCGAGGACCAGGATCCGCTCTGGACGTTTTCCACAGGGTCAAAGAGTGACATTATCCGCGTTCCACGTGACCAGGAATTTTGCTGATTGTATCCGCATTTCACGGGATGGAGGTTTGACTGCTGGCGATATGTATACCACCGAGCCATGGAACTGGGAGTTGCCGCGTCCCGCTTTGCTTGAAGTTGTGTTCGTTGTTACGAGACGAGTGTTGAGATGATCTCTAGGTTATTTGTGGCCCGTCGAGATTCGGCTTCTTCTTCTAATAAAACCTGGGGAGGAAGAGTGCGACTCCTTCTTTGTTTGCGCCCCTGGATTGTATACAGGGATTGATGTAGCATCACCTGTAGGACATATATTTTATTTTTATTTTATTTCTTTTCCCGCGATGCTCTATCATTTTAGCTTTTTATATCGCGAAAATCGCGATTGCCCAATCATTTCGGCTATTTTTCGCGGTGCCCAATCATTTCGGCTATTTTTCTTTTTACTCGCTGCTTTTTATTGCGAGTTGCCCCATCATTTCGGCTATTTTTTTTTTATGCATACATTTTTACTTGCTGCTTTTTATTGCAAGTTGCCCCATCATTTCGGCTATTTTGTAGGCATGTGTGGCTTGCTAGCTTTTTTGCCGCAAGCTTGGATTTTGGACACCGATTTCGGCATCAGCACCGCTGCAACTGGGATTTTGCCAGGAGCGAATCATCATTTGCTTCTGTCGATATTGAACAAAGGTGGCTTAGTAAACAGGGTTAAGGGTCCTGTCGACCAAGGCTTTTGACTTCGTGAGCCGTAAGGGTCTCACAAAGGTATTTCTCCCTACAAGTCGTGAGGATCTTGCAGGTGTATTTTCTCCTTAGGGATCGTGAGGATTCCTAAGTGTATGTTCCTCTGTAAGTCGTAAGGATCCTACAAGAGGGTTTTCTCCTTATGGGTCGAGAGGACCTACAAGGGTTGCTCATCATATGGGCATATCCCTAGTCACGGGTGTGACTTTGCTGGGGAAATGTTTATTTATCGTGCCCGTGGATTGTATACAAGGGTCAGTATTGAGCCTCTTGTAGGGCAATATCGAAGGTTGTGGAGGATTTGCTTAAGAACAGGTTTAGGTTTCTGTAACTTAAGATTTTGAAACCTCATGAGCCGTGAGGGTCCCATAAGAGAATTCTCCTTACGAGTCGTGAGGATCTCGTAAGTGTATTTTCTCTTTAGGAATCGTGAGGATCCCTAAGTGTGTTGCTCCTTTGTGAGTCGTAAGGATCTCACGCAGGTGGTTTCTCCTTACAAGGTCGAGAGGACCCTACAAGTGTCTTTTAACGAGGTTGCGCCCTTTCGGGTTTTCACAAACACTCGCCGGTAGTCCTGCTGTTTTTACTCACGGAGCCCTTTCGGGTTTTCATCCGTGCCCATTTTGCTTATGGACATACCGTTTTTTTTAAATTCTTTTTCACTTTTTTTTTTTACAAGGTCGCGCCCTTTCGGGTTTTCACGAGCACTTGCCGGCAGCCCTGCTGTTTTTACTCACGGAGCCCTTTCGGGTTTTCATCCGTGCCCATTTTGCTTATGGACATACCGTCTCTTTTTTTTTATTCTTTTTCATATATATTTTTTTTATTTTTTTCTTTCTCTTCTTTTTATCTCGTCAGCCTGAAGATGCTGCAGTAGTAGTTTTAGGGACGTTTCGGTCCGTCGTTAGTTTAAGGACGTTTCGGTCCGTTGTTAGTTTTAAGGACGTTTCGGTCCGTCGTTAGTTTAAGGACGTTTCGGTCCATCATTAGTTTAGGGACGTTTCGGTCCGTCGTTAGTTTAAGGACGTTTCGGTCCGTCGCTATGGGGAAGGCCGGCTGCTGCTTGTAAAGTTTGAGCCTAGGAAGATAGTGAGCGGACATAGTCGTCGTCATCTATCATTGACCCAGGCTGTGGCTTATTAAGCGTAGTATTTCTTTAAGAAGCGGCCGTTTATTGGCCTGAAAGGCCTTTCACCGTGCATGTCCATGAGTAGGTAGGCTCCACCCTGGTAGACCTTGTCTATGATGTACGGGCCTTCATAGTTTGGCTCAAATTTTCCTCGCTTGGCACGATTGGGGATCATAGGTCTTTTGACCACTAGTAAGAGTTCGCCTTGGCGGAATGTCCTCGGCCTGGTCAATCGTTCGTACGAGCGTGTCATCTTTGCTTTGTAGGCTTCTAGATGTTGTTGCGCTATGAGCCGGGTTTCGTCGAGGGCATCAAGCTCCTCAAGCCGAAGGTGAGCATTTTCTTCGTTCGTCAGCTCGTGGTGGACTGCTACTCGCAGAGAGGGTAACTCTATCTCGAGGGGGAGCACTGCTTCCGTCCCAAATACCAATGCGTACGGCGTTGTGTTCGTGGCCGTCTTGAATGTAGTTCGATAAGCCCAAAGGGTTTCTTGCAGCCTTTCGTGCCAGTCTCTCTTATTCCTGGAAACGGTCTTTTTTATGATCTTCGTCAAGGTCTTATTGAAGGCCTTGGCCAGACCGTTAGCTCGTGGATTGTAAACCGAAGAATATCTCCAGTCTATATTGTGCTGCTGTGCGAAGCGGCTAATCTTATGGCTTCGGTAGGCCGGCCCATTATCGGAGATAATCCGCCGTGGGGTTCCAAACCGATAGATGACGTGCGTTTTGAAGAAATGGAGGATATTCTCCGTCTTCACTTCCTTCAGTGGTACTGCTTCTGCCCATTTGGAGAAGTAATCAGTTGTCGCCAGGATAAAACGGTGTCCCCGGGATGATACTGGCTCAATGGGGCCGACTATGTCAGTCCCCCACATTTCGAATGGCCAACTAGCCAGCGTTGGGTGCAGTGGATTCGGATGTTGGTGGATGAAGTCTCCATGAATCTGGCATGAGTGGCATTGCTTCACATACTCGAGGCAGTCCTGGATCATCGTGGGCCAGTAGTAACCCATCCGTTTAATTTTTAACTTCATCTTTGGGCCTGCTTGGTGAGAACCGCAAAGTCCGTCATGAACTTCCTGAATGACTCTTTCTGCTTCGTCAGGTCCTAAGCATCTCAGCCATAGAGAATCAAACGATCTCTTGTATAGAATATCGTTGACGAAAGCGAAAGATAAAGCTTGTTTCATGAGCTGATGTCTTGAGGACGCCTCTTTGGGCATTCGGTGGGACTTAAAGTAGTCTATGAAGACTTCCCTCCAGTCTTCGGCCTTCTCATGGTCTTTTATTTGTAGGGTCGTCTGCTCAGTCGCTCCCTTCTCTTCGCATGATTCCGGAGATATTTCTGCCGGGGCGAGCACTCGACGGCTTTGTACCACGATTCTGACGTCATCAAGGTTCTCGTCAGCCAGTTCTTTAGCAAGTTTAGCCAACGCGTCTGCTTTGCTGTTTTCCGCGCGCGGTATGTTCTCCAAAGTATAGGAGGGAATTTGGGTCAATAGTTGTTGCACCCTTTCGCCGTACTTCACCAACTCTGGCTTGCACGTTTGGTAGTCACCATTTACTTGACTAACGACCAGTTGAGAATCCCCGTATATAAGGAGGTCTTCAATTCCCATGTCGATGGCGATCTCGAGGCCTGCTATCAGAGCTTCGTATTCAGCTTCATTGTTCGTCCTCGGCTCTGTTAAGGAGAAGGCGAAGCGCATTATCCCTCCTTGTGGGGTTGCAAAGATGAGGCCTATCCCCGATTTGATCATTGGGATACCTTGTTTCTGCTTCTTTATGGAGGACGCTCCATCGAAATAGAGTTCCCATCGGGCGCTCCCGCCGCTAATCGCATCAAATGCATGCTCGTCCGGCAAATCATAGTTCAGAGGAGAATCGGCCGGTGTCGGGTGCTCAGCGAGGAAGTCGGCAATGGCCTGGCCTTTCACTGCCTTGAGAGGTTGATACGTTATCGAGAACTCCATCAAGAGCAGGGCCCACTTAGCGAGTCGTCCCGTCAATATGGCTTTCGACATCAAGTATTTAAGGGGATCTACTTTTGAAATGAGACGGACTTCATGTGCCAACGCATAGTGCCTGAGCTTTGTTATCGCGAAGATTAACGCCAAGCAATGTTTTTCAATGGGAGAGTAGTTGCTTTCTGCCCCTAGTAGAACTCGACTTAAGTAATAGAGTGCCCCCTCTCTCCCCTGATCGTTCTCTTGTGCCCATAACGCGCCCAAGGAACCATCGAGGGCGGTCGTATAAAGAATGAGGGGTTTTCCCTTGACCGGCGCGGCCAACACCGGAGGGTTCTGCAGGTACTGCTTGATCTCGTCTAGTGCGCCTTGACATTTGTGATCCCAAGCGAATGGAGTTCCCTTTTTCATCAGGTGGCTGTAAGGACGGCATTTGCCCGAGAGATTAGCGATAAACCGCCGGATGTATGCGAGCTTCCCTTGGAGAGACCGCAACTGCTTGAGGGTTCTTGGTGGAGGCATTTCCATGATCGCCTTAATCTTTGACGGATCTATTTCAATACCTCGGTGTCGAACGATGAATCCCAGAAATTTGTCCGAGGAGACTCCAAACGCGCATTTGAGGGGATTCATTTTCAAATTATATTGCCGAAGGCGTCGAAATACAGTCTCCAGATGCTTTAAATGATCTTCGTATGACATGCTCTTTACTACGAGGTCATCGATATAGCACTCGACGACGTCGTGTATGAGGTCATCAAAGATCTTTGTCATGGCCCTTTGATAGGTAGCACCAGCATTCTTTAGACCAAAGGGCATAACCCTGTAGCAAAATATACCCAAAGGGGTGCGGAAAGCGGTGTGCTTCTGGTCTTCGGGATGCATCTTTATCTGATTGTATCCTGACGAACCATCCATAAAGGAGAAAACCTCGTGAGTGGACGTGTTATCTATCATTAGCTCGGTTACCGGCACCGGGAAATCATCCTTTGGACAGGCTTTATTGAGATCCCTGAAATCCACGCATATGCGTACCGTCCCATTCTTCTTCATTACCGGGACGATATTGGCGATCCAATCGGGATATTGGACTTCTTGGATAAATCCAGAATCGATCAGCTTCTTGACTTCGGCGTTGATGCTCATCTCAAGCTCGAGTCGCATCCTCCTTGGCGCCTGCTTGACTGGCTTGATATCTGGGGATATTGCTAATCTATGCACAGCAATCTCCGGATCTAATCCCGGCATCTCGGAGTAGTTCCACGCGAAGCAGTCTTTATGCCGTAGAAGCACGTTCTTTAACGCAGCCACCCTCTCTTCGGATAACAGCTCGCTGACAAATGTCGGTCGCGGGTCGTCTGCCGATCCCAACTCAATCTTCTTGAGGTTATCTGCAGTAGTATGTATACCATCTTCCAGTTCTTTCGGGGCGGGCGGAAATTCTGAGATCACCTCATCATCGCTGTTCTCAAAGCACCGGGGAAGGTCATCTACGTTCTCGGGCTCTTCTCCTAATATCGTAATCGTATAACAAGTGCGAACCCGCTCCCCGGACTGAGGTGGTCCCGGTTCTGCTCTTGCGGCCTTGGGCTCATGCTTTTGCGGCGGCGCTACCTTCCAGCCGTCGGATAAAGCGGATCTGCCCCGTTGGTACTGGTCTTCGACCCAGTTCTTGAAGGTGAAGCAGTCTTCGGTAGGATGTCCTATGGCTTGGTGATAAGAGCAATAACTCAGATGAGAAGCCTTGCTAGCTTGCTCAGGATGTCTAGACTCTGGAAGCGCGATCATTTGATGTTTTATAGCGAGGTTGAGTAACCTCTCCGTCTTGTCTCGGGGGAAGGAGTACGCTCGACTCATCTTCTTCATAAGGGACAAATCTGAGCCGCTTCTTGATTTATTTCCGTCTCTGCGTCGGGCCTTTCGTACAGCGGATTGACGAGGATAAGCGTCTTTGTCTTTTACAGCACGTTGAAATAGACGTTGCGTCCTGGCCTTCTCGTAGATGGTCATTTCGCGGTTGTGGTCTTCCCGAGCTTTCTGACCCACTTTCCTGATAGGCTTGCCCATTCGTTTCTCAAACGACGGACTCGGCGCTTTAATCGCGGGGTCTAGTTTTGATGGGGGGTTGGCATCTCCTGACAGGGCATCCTCCTCTTCATCAAAGGTATATATAGCGTAGCTGCTGTGAGCCCGTTCCCGTTTTCCGGCTCTTGCATATCCAAGCCCAAGTGTTTCCATCTTCCCGTTGGGCAATTTGCGTTGAGTCCCGGGGACATCCCAAATCCTGTTGTAGAACCGAGCCTGCCGAACGGTCTGTTCTAAGGGTACTCCTTGGCGCTTCAATAGCTTCTTTAATCCATTTGTATAGTATCTGGGCAGACGGATGGGTTGGAGCCTGTCAAGTGTAGCATCCGCGCCATGCCAGATCTCTTTCTCTATTTTCGACTCTGAGGATCGGTAGAATAGGATCACCTTCTCACCCCTTTGCCTGGGAGGGACGTAAAATATTCGCAGGTCCTGCACATTATTAGCCTGCAGCGTGTCGAGATCCTTGTAGTGTTCTCGCGGTACCATGGTGATTTGCAAACTATGGTCATCGCCAGGGAGTGTTTGTATTGACAGCCGATTGGAGAACACGGCATTAACTTCATCTTCTGAATCACTTCCGAAGACCAACATGGGGGCGGGCGTCCCTAGGTTGTTGCGTTGAGATGGCCCTGCATAAACTATCTCTTCCTCTTCTTCGGTATCGCTTCCGAAAACAGGGATGGCGGCGGCGGTTTTGTTCTCCGGATTGCGATATCTTTCTGTATCCTCGAAATCTGGCAAAAAGTACTTCGCATCTTCGTATTTGCGGACTTCGTTCACGGAAAATGGGTTTAACTCACCTGTTACGGTATACTCGAAACCATCCTTAAAGTACTTCATACACTGATGTTGTGTAGAAGGGATGATGTTGTATTCGTGTAACCAAGGACGACCGAGCAAGGCGTTGTAGCAGGTCTTGGCGTCAATGACATGGAATTTGATGTCTGTGACGAGAAGTCCAAAGCGTAATGTTAGTATCACAGATCCGAGAGTTCGTGACGATTGTGAATCGAAACCGGAGATAGTAATCTTGTCACGAGCGAGGTGTTGCACACTCATGCAGATTTCCTTCAACACCCGAACATTAAGGAGATTGACGGAGGATCCATTATCCACCAGAATCTTTCCTATCTTGATATCATGGCAGTATCCGGAGACATATAGGGGACGGTTGTGGTCGCACGTCTCGAGAAGGAGGTCTTCATCACCGAACGTGACGTCGGCCGTATGCACTTCCTCCAGTTCATCCTTCATCTTTTCAGTGGCGAGGAAGGCTTGGAATTGCTCAGGTTCTTGTAACGCCTTAATTAGTGAGTCTCGCGCTTCTTTTGATAATAGGAGGGCATCGAGAATGCTAAGCTGAGAAGGTAGCTTCCTTAGGTGCGCGAGGATGTTATAGTCCACCTTACCCTTCCTAAGAGGGTCTTTGGCAGCCAACTCTCTCATGGCTTGGTCATCTAAAGTGATATCTTCAGTGACCTTTTCCTTTCTCTTATCCTTTTTACTTACGGGCCCGAGATTCTTTTCTGGGAGTGTGCGATTGCGCAGCTGAATGTTCTCGCAGATCTCCGATTTCTCCTCTTTCCCTAAAACGGATTCTTTGAAGAGAGGGCCCAGAGCGATTTCTTCATCAGAGTCGCTCCCAAAGGTGAGAACTTGTGACCCCCTGGCGTTTACCATGTAACAGTTGCCAGTAGTTCTGTCATGCCCATCGATAGTACTTCTTCGCTCCCGACGGCTCTTGCGTTTCATGCGCTTAACATGTTGCCGACGAGCGACATATCCTTGCCACCATATCTTAAAGGCGTCGCACTCCTCTGTGGGGTGTGATATTTTCCGGTGATATGCGCAATAATCAGGGTGCCTCTCCACCCCATCGTGTGCGTTTCCTTCCGAGGGTGGTAACTTCATCCCCAGTGACATGGCTTTGGCAAACCTTTTTCTCGTCTTGAATATCTTCTTGTCTACTTCAGATGCTTTTCGCTCCGGTAGTTCAACTCTTTCGTTCAGTTGCCCGCATTTGGCTCCTTCCGATGTGGCCATCTCACGCTCCTGGTCCGCTTTACATTTTAGACGAATCTCGTCTAGAAATGCGTCGATCATTTCGTCTGTTGGCCATGCACGCTCTGGTACAGGCTCTGCCTCCAGCTTCTTAGTGCCAGGAGTTTTCTCATCATCGGTAAACGAGTGGGAGATTACGTTACAACTCGCCACATATCCTTCGGATTCATCTGACGAGCTCTCTCCATCATCTTCCTCTTGAAAGATGTGGTTGAGGAACTCTTGCAGTGTGACAGGAGTTCGCGCCTTTTGATTGTATTCTTCCAGCGCGTCGATTTGCTTCTGCAAGTTCGTGTGCTCGTTTCCAAGCTTCGCGGGCTTCTTGGATTTCTTCTTCTTTTTCTTCGAAGATTTTGACGATTGGGCGTGAGTATTTGGGCTCTTATCGCGAGTCTTTGTAGTTGGGCGGCGCCTTAGCATCCCTTCGATAATTTGAGGTTCAAGAGGGTCCTTCCATTCGATCGCAGGGCACGCATGAAGGTCTCTCAGCATTCTTTTGGTTTTAGCTGATAACACGACCTCCCATGGAGCTTCTTCAATAAAGGAGCAGGTTGCCCCCGGTGTATCTACTTTCTTAGGAGTATGCGGTTGTGGTGGGTTCACCTTCCACTTTTCGGACAGTACAAACTTCCCCTGGAGGTACTGGTCTTCAATCCATCCTTTGAAGACGAAGCAATCTTCAATCGGATGGCCTACCGTTTGATGGTAAGGGCAATAGTTAGGGTTATTCGCCTCGGTGGGTTGCGGCGGTCGCCTTGGATTTGGTAGGCTTATAAGTCTGTTGCGTATTGCCAGCTCGAATAACCGTTTCGTCTTGTCTCGTGGGAACGAGTAGGGACGCTTCATCTTCTCATTATAATACCGACGCCTTTCCTCGAGTTGATCTGCCGGTTTCGGGGCGTTAGGTTGCTGTTGGGCATTCGCAACAAAGGTTGCCCTTCCTTTACCCTTGTCATTCCGAGGTTCCGACTTCGGGGGAGGTGGTCTATGACCCATCTGGTCCATATGAGCCAACTTGTCGATTAAAGCCTGGAATGTGGTTGGCTTAAAGAACATCATAAACTGGGAGATAGTTGCGTGAGGATCTAGAGTTCCCACGAACATGCCCACCGCAGGTGCTTCCTCAATGCGTTGCTCGCATCTCGACCACAAATTCCGCCAGCGTATAGCATACTGGACCCAGGTTTCGCCTGGTTTTACCCTGGCGTTAATCAGTGCAGTTATTGGAGTGCGTTCGCTGGCACTTGCGAATCGCTGAGTGAACAACAACTCCATTTCAGCGAACGTTTTGATAGAATCGTTCGGGAGTTCTGAATACCATTCGAACGCAGTTTCTGATAGGCTGCCCACGAACTGGCGGAGCAACAGTTTATCATCACCGCCGGTGTTACCGCAGAGGGCCCGGAACTGGGCGACATGTTGATGGGGGTTGCCGGTCCCCTTGTACACGTGGAATTTTGGTATCGTATAGCCTGGCGGGTATTTGATTTGGTCGTACCAGCTCGGATACGGTCGTCCCGTTTTCACGACTTGATCAGCTGCCTCAGTCGCGTGATGAACCCGGATTTGCTGGGCTATGTAGTCAACCAAGTCAGCCTTAGAGATTGCCTTCTCCTTGGCCGTTGAGAGGGCTGGTGGTGGATTTGACGTTTCTCCTCGGTCGTCTTCAAGAACGATTGGGGGATCCTCGGCGGGTAAGTCCTGCTGGATCATCATTCCTATCATATCTTGGAAGAGAAGGCCCATACGTTGTATGTTGGCTGCCTGTTCAGCAGCCGCTTTGTCCTTTTTCTCCAGTATCCGGCGAAGGAATTCAGCGTCGGTTTCTTCCTCCTGGCGCGCGTCTGAGGACGTTTCTGGGTTTTCTTTTGGCCCGGTAAGTGCGGCCATAGCATTCATCATTTCCTGAAGCTTTTGTTGCTGCTCCTGGGCCTTCGTCACGGATCGGGTTAGCGGTCGGTGGCCCGTAGAAGTGCGGCTTTCCTCCTTTCCAGAGGCCATGTAGACAGTGTGCACCACCATGCCCCCAGACTTAGGGCGTCTGGGCTCAGTGCTTTTAGCCGTCGTTGCATGCTGGGGGGTCTTCTCTGGCCTCCTCCTTTTATGAGCCAATTGATCAACAGCCCTTTGGGGTTTAGCCTGGTGACCAGCTTCCGGTTGGATTTTTAGCTTCTTGTGCTGGCGGGAGAAGTTTTGATCGATGATCGAGTCTCGGGCCTGCCGCCAAACTTTATAGATTTTGGAAGACAGCCGTTGAGGAGATCGGGGCTGTTCGGGTTTTATTTCCACAACCTTTTTTAATGGGGGAGGAGACCTCTTCAGCACTGCAGTAGGAGAATTCCTTCGCACGTTATTTAGCATTTCGAAATTGTTCCCAGTTGGAACAGCAGCATTAACTTCTGCCACCGGGGCTGATGGAGTCAACCCGGAGGGGGAGCTGCCTCCAGCCTTCCTTACTCGGCGCCAATGGCGACGTCGAGCGTGTCGAGCGGACGGCGTAGGGTCAGCGGTAAGAATGGTTTCGTCTTGCCCCCTGTCTGGGTGGGGGTCGCTGTTGGTATTAGCCTGTCAAAGACCGATGTCCTTTGGGCAGCAGGAGCGGGAGCTGAAGCCGTCAATCTTGTAAAGACCGACCTTTTGGCCGGAGAAGCTGCCTTGACGACTTCGGGGGCAGGAGCGGCCACCTTCTTAGAAGCAGCCTTCTCTGAGATTGTAGGCCCCATGATGGGTTTGCAGGATTTCTGGCCCAATCTAGAGAAGACCGAGGCGTTGACGTTGGGCGACTCGTTGAGAGGAGCCGCGACAGGGGTAATACAATCAAAGACCGACTTCTTGAGAGCTTCCGTTGTCAGCACTGGAGCGGTGAAGTTTGTCGGCGGGAGCATGGTCCCAAAGAACAATCCTGTGGTGGCTGGAGTCACCTTGTCCACCGGCATTGTGAATAACGAAGCAGCTTGGGGTCCGTAGGCTATACCTCCTGGCGAGGCAAAGCGTTGGTCGCAATTGCAGTCTGAGCAGTTGGAGAATTTCACGGAAGTAGAAGCCATCGATCCTTTGCTTTCTGCAATAAGCGAGACGCCCACTCTTAGTATCTTGAAATCCAAGGGCAACCAATAGCGAACCGCGATTGGTTCGCGAGTCACGACACACGAAGTGTGGAGTGGAAAGAGGAAAAGGTCCCACCGGGCGTGCCAGAATCTGTTCCCCTCTGAACGGCGGCCACGACATGGAATGCCTCGCCTGAGATTCGGGGCAGATGCTAATTGGTACTATCCGTCCACCTCTCCGAAGATGCCAAGTTGATTTATGGCACCATGTATCGAAGGTTTAGACGGATGCGTCCGATGTAGCAGACTTCGTCAGATTCCCCCTCGTTTGAGGGGTTTTTAATTGTGGGGACGCTCTTCCCTGCAGGCGCAAGCCCCTGCAGTTAATTACGCTACCGCATTGCGGTAACAACTTTCTCCTTCTCCAGATGGTCACTTCGTGTCGTGGGTGTTTGTTTTGTATTTTGTTGCCCGTGGATTGTTTACGGAGACTGAGTTATGTCGTCGCCCGTAGGGCGTGGACTAGTCCAAATCCGTATTATCTTAGATTTGGGTTTGGGGGTTGGGTTTGAGGATACGTTAGCCATATTTGAGGCTAAGATCAACTCAAACGTTTGTTAAGGATACGTTAGTCTAATTTGAGACTAAGATCAACTTAACGGGATCGTTTAGATCCGACAAAAGAGCAATTGGCTCTATTGTTCCAGTTTAGGGACATAGGGGTCCATTGTACGTATGGCCGTCGGGACCCGTCACCTCTCTGACGACGTTGAAGGATTACAACGACGGATGTCAGAGGAGTTCAGAGATGTACCCTCGAGCCAGAGTTAATTGGGGGGATTCATAGTCCAGTCTGTTTGAAGGTTTAAGGATACGTTAGCCATCTTTGAGGCTAAGATCAACTTAAACGGGACCGTTTAGATCCGACAAAAGAGCATACGGGGCTCTATTGTTCTAGTTTAAGGACATTGCGGTCCATGGGTAGTTTAAGGACATTGCGGTCCATGGGTAGTTTAAGGACATTGCGGTCCAGTATGTGCTCTGGGTGCTTCACACGGGTTCACTGCCGTGCTTAGCGAGGACCAGGCTCCGCTCTGGACGTTTTCCGCGGGGTCAAAGAGTGACGTTATCCGCATTCCACGTAACCAGGAATTTTGCACTAGATGCTTCGCACGGGTTCACTGCCGCGCTCGGCGAGGACTAGGCTCCGCTCTGGATGCTTCACACGGGTTCACTGCCGTGCTCTGCGAGGACCAGGATCCGCTCTGGACGTTTTCCGCGGGGTCAAAAAGTGACATTATCCGCGTTCCACGTAACCAGGAATTTTGCATTAGACACGGGTTTAAGGACCCCGCAGTCCATATCAATGTGTAGTCGTCGGGACCCGTCACCTCTTTGAAGACATTGAGGGATTACAATGCTAAATATCAAAGGAGTGAAGAGATGTACCCTAGAACCGGAGTGGATTAAATAGTCCTTGACCCAATCTGGGATCAAGACCGATTAATTATGTTATAAGCCCATTGGCCCAGTTAATCACAAATTGAGGACTTATGGCCATCTTGGGCTAAGTCCAATCAGGAGAGGCTTTGCCTCCATCCATTTAGCCAATTGGGCCAAAGCCTAGTGTTAAACACTATAGAGCAATCAGTGTTGAACACTGGGAATGAGGTTGACAAGTTAGTGTTTAACACTAAAAGATAATCGGTGTTAAACACCAGCAACAAGGCTTTTCAAATTAGTGTTAGACACTAAAACAGATCAGTGTTGAACACTGCAAATAAAGCTTTTTGATTAGTGTTGAACACTAAGGCCCAACAATGTTTTAACACTGGGTTCGAGAGTTTCAATTTAGTGTTAAACACTAAGGCAAGAGGGGTCACGTGGCAGCACGTGAGAGCGCCCTCCCTTCATTTATTCTGCTGAGATTATCGCGTCTTTCAGAGCATCACGTGCCATCACGTGATGGGCATTCAAATGCCTGTGTATTAAAGCTTCTGTCAAGGGTCACGTGGGTCACGTGGGGTGCTGCCTCAAAGGGGCTTTCTGTAGATCTTTTGGGGGGGGTCACGTGGTGACACGTGACCCTGCCTCTATGTATATTGTTTAGAGGATCTGTTAATCTTTCCAAGGAATTAAATTCCTCGTACGGTTAAACCCTGACAGTAATTTCAGAGGAATTAAATTCCTACTTTCTCTTAAAGGTTTATATTCTGAATAGAGTTGGACTCTGAATTTTCTGCAGGAATTAAATTCCTCGTTCATGTGAAGAACCAAATAGGGTTAAACCCTAATAAAAGCTTTTAAGGAATTAAATTCCCACTCTCTTGTTAAATTATGATCAAGGGAATTAAATCCCCGCTGTTTCAACAGAACTAGGTTCTTAATTAGGGTTAAACCCTGTTTCTTTTTGTTCTGAAGGAATTAAATTCCCATAACACAGGGTCAAGACCTGGTTTTATTTCAAAGGAATTAAATTCCTATAGTTTTGTGAGAATTAAATTCTCGTGCTTCAATTCCCTCTCTATGTTTTGGATCTGCATGGCAGGATCTCGACCCATTGAGAATTAAATTCTCAACCTCGAGGGGAGATGTGCACTTTGCAGATCCTCTATCAAAGAGAGAAGAAATATGTTCTTCTGTTTTATATATCAGAGTTAAACTCTGTTGAGAATTAAATTCTCTTTTCCTTCAAGGAGCCTTCCCTTTCTTACCTAGGGTTTTCTTTTGCAGAAGATCCAAGTTCCTCGAAGTATCAAAGCTCTCTCTCCCTTTCTTCCCTCTGCGTGTATATATCTTTTTGTGTCTCTTGGCTCCTATTTATAGGAGAAGCGGCCGAGTCAATTAGTTTTTGACGAATCTTCATTGAGAGATTTGATTTGCATCCATCATTCGTTCTGGACCTTTGGATTATTAGGTGAATTTTATTCACCATTGGATTTCAAGTCCCGGGATTCTCCTTTGTTGCTTCGGTTAGATTTAAAGGGGAAATCTTTCCAAACCCGAGATTTTCCCATAGATAGATGATATTTCATCACCTCTGAATCTTTAATTTGATTGGTTCCAGATAGTCGCTTTCCTTTGGAAAGATTTGAATCTCTTTCAGAATTTAATTCTGTTGACAAAATGGGCTTTGAAAGCCGGTCACGTGTGACCACGTGACCCATGGTCACGTGTGGGCACGTGACCCCCTTTGGAATGAGCCTTCTTCTTTCTTTTTGTGCTGTCTTCTGGTTGTTGCTTAACCGTCACGTGCCATCACGTGACCCCTGGTCACGTGCGAGCACGTGACCCTTGTCTGAACTCTTTTTCTTGATTTAATTGGAGAACAATTCTGATGTTTTGATCGTCACGTGCCAACACGTGACCCTGGTCACGTGGGAACACGTGACCTCTTCTGAAGCTTTTTCCTTGATTTGATCAGGAAGCGTTGGGTCTTTGCTGCTGCTTTTAAATGTCACGTGCCGACACGTGACCCTGGTCACGTGGGAGCACGTGACCCTTTCTTAAGCCCTCTTTCTTTGATGTAGTCAGGAAGCTGCACTTGCTTTGCCGGTACTTTTGGGTGTCACGTGCCAACACGTGAATGCTGGTCACGTGTAAGCACGTGACCCTCTTCTGAAGCTTTTTCCATAAGCTTTCCTGATTTTAAATCAGGAAACAATAACCTTGATCGTTCCGAATGGACGTACGAGGCCGTGATAAGCCGCTTGGAGGGCCACTGTGGACGTTTACTTCCCCGGAGATCTCCTCTCCTTCAGGTGTTAATTTATGCGATATGGAGGACTTCCCCGGGTCTGCACAATACCCTATCTCCACAGTTGATGGTCAAGGCGCTCGACAAAATGTACACTGTCCATGGGCTTGGTCTAATCTCAAAGAGTGGGTAGGATCGCTCGGTGGACCTCCTTCTTGAGAGTTTCCAGCAAAGGTTAGTCATCGCTTCCTGCTCGGCGGACGAGGATCCCGGGGAGTCCATGGCTTCAATGGTCCGTGAGTACCATCGGGGGAGTGGGTCGGGGCTGCTTGGGCTCGCATGGAGGAGCTTTCTTCGCTGTATCACCGACAATGTTTTCTTAACCCTCGCCCTCCTTTGTTGTAATTGTTGTAAGGCTGGGGAGCCCATAATACCTCTTAAATAAATAAACTTGTCTTTGGTGTACTATCTATTTTCCTCTCCTTGATATAAATTTTCTGTTTTCCTTAAATCCTTCGGAGTCTTTGGAACCGAGAAAAAAAACAAAGGGCTAGAGCCCTACGGTGGTACACAAGGTCTCTTCCGTGAGAAGACCTAGACCGGGAGGCTTAGTTTAATGCAAAAAGGAATTACATTATTTGAAAGACGATACATATTTATTTATACAATTTAAGCTTTCCGGCATTATAAGGCCAAAGAAAATTATGTCCCCCGGCGTCCTGCAGGCGATATGCTCCACCGGGCAACACTTCTGTTACGAAGAATGGTCTGTCCCACTTTGGGAAGAACTTATGTAGTCTCCCTTGGTCTGCGAACTCGTTTCTTCGTAAGACCAGATCTCCAGTCTTGAAAGCCCGATGCTTATATCAGGCATTGTAGTAACGAGCGGTTTGCTGCTGATAGGTGGCCACTTTGATTGCGCTCGATCACGCTTTTCTAATAAGACGTCCAAGTTGCTTCGGAGGGCCGAAGTGTTGGCTTCATCGTCGAAGTGTTTGAACCTGTAACAGGCCAGCCCGATCTATACGGGGACCATTGCTTCGGTGCCATAGCAGAAGCTAAATAGGGTTTCTCCCGTGGGTGTTTTTTCGATATTCGCATTGCCCATAGCACTCGTGGCAGTTCCTCGACCCAGCCGCCTTGTCTTCCTTCCAAATGGGCTCTGAGACCGCGGATGATGCCTCGGTTTGCTACCTCGGCCTGTCCGTTGCATTGAGGATATGCGACTGCGGCAAACTTCATCAGTATGTGGTAGTCGCTGCAAAACTCTTTGACTTTATTATTTTCGAAATTGGTCCCATGGTCGGTAATTATGCACCTCGGGATCCCCAATCGAGAAATTATATTTTTCTGCAGGAACTTTATCGTAGAGGTGGCGTCCGGTTTCTTGATGGGTACGGCCTCTATCCATTTTGCGAAGTAGTCCACAGCGACAAGGATGTATATGTGCCCGCCCGTGCCGGTGGGGAGTTGGCCCGCCATATCCAACCCTTATTGTAAAAACGGCCAAGGAGAGCTGAGTGGAGTTATTTCGGTGGCGGGAGACGAGATACGCTGCCGAAGAGTTAGCAATTCTTGCATCTTTTGACCAGTTTCTCGGCATCCTGGTGTAATCCCGGCCAATAGTACCCTTACAGTAGTGCATTTTGGACCAGGGTTCGGGCCTCTTGATGTGCTCCGCCGACCCCTTCATGTATCTCTCGCAGAATGTAGTCAGCTTCGTGGGGGTCGATGCACCGGAGCAGAGGTTGGGTGTATGATTTCTTGTATAGGTTTCCGTTGCTCCAGACGAAATGTCATGGTTTGGCTCGAAGCCGGTGAGCTTCTTCTCGGTTTTCGGGAAGTACACCGTCCTTTAAGAACTTTAAGAGGGGCTTTCTTCAATCATGGACTCCTTCCTGAGTTATGTATATATTGAATGTTACCTCTCCGTCTTCTACGCTGGGCCGCGGCAAGACTTCGAAGAGAATATTTCTTTTATGGTTGGCCGAATAAGAAGAAGCGAGCTTGCTTAAGGCGTTGGCTTGGGTGTTCAAGTTCCTGGGAATCTGCTCCACTTGTACTTCGTCGAAATTTTTTCGAAGTCTTTTTACTTCGGCCATGTATTTTATCATGAGTGGCTCCCGGGCTTCGAAACGCCCAATTACTTGGCCGACGACCAGTGCGGAGTCGCTGTGAACTCTGATGGTCTTCAGCCCTACCCTGGAGGCAATTCGTAGTCCCGCCAACAAAGCCTCGTATTCCGCGGCGTTGTTCAATGCTCTAAACCCGAGCTTTAAAAAGTATTCTATTTCTGCCTCGTATGGGCCGCGGATGATCAGGCTAGCCCCGCTCCCCTCCTCGGTAGAGGATCCGTTCACGTAGAGAATCCAGTCCGGGATGGGGTCGGGTATCTCTTTGACCAAGGGACGTGGTTTGGGCCCCCGCGCTGCCGTTCCTTCTTTAGCGGGAATAGTGCATTCGACAACGAAATCTGCTAGGACCTGTACTTTAATGGCTTGTCTGAGGTGGTATTTGATATCGAATTGGGACAATTCCCACCTCCATTTCTCCAGACGACCTGACGACTCGGGGGGGGGGGGTGAGAATAGACCCTAAAGGTCGCTCGGTAAGGACGAGGATGGTTTGCTCTTGGAAATAGTGTCGACGCTTTTTGGAGACGACGACAATTTCTAGGACTATTTTCTTTATGGCCGGGTATCTTGTTTCTGCATCCTTAAAAACTTGGCTCACGTAGTAGACCGGCCTCTGTATACCTTCGCATTCTTTGACAAGCACCAAGCCTGCAGCTTGGTCGGAGACGGCTAGATATAATAATAGCTCATCGTCCTTGACTGGTCGGATGAGTAGTGGGGAAGTCGCTAGGTGCACCTTAAGTTTTTCGAAAGCGTTCTGGTATTTCTCAGACCATTCAAACTTAGAAATTTTCCTTAGGGCCTTGAAGAACGGGTGGCACTTTTCTCCGAATCTGGACATAAAGCGACTCAGGGCAGCAACCCTCCCCGTGAGGCACATGATGCCTACATTGCTCTTGGGTGTTGCCGTATTGAGGATGGCGCTGATCTTTTTTGGGTTCTCTTTGATTCCTCGATGGGTAACCATAAACCCGAGGAACTTCCCACTAGTGACTCCGAATGCACACTTAGCTAGGTTGAGTTTCATTACTTGCGCAGGACGTCGAATGTCTCGTCGAGGTCTTTAGTGTGCCCAGCTGAGGAGACGGATTTCACGAGCATGTCATCGACGTAGACTTCCATTTCCCCCCAATATGTGGTTTAAACAGTTTGTTGACCAGGCGTTGGTACACGGCCCCAGCGTTCTTGAGTCCGAAGGGCATCACTTTGTAGCAGTACACCCCCCAATCCATGGTGAAGGCGGTAAATTCTTCGTCGGCCGAGTTCATCCGGATCTGATTATAACCGGAGAAGGCGTCCATAAAGCTCAGTAGTTCGTGGCCGGCCGAACTGTCCATTAGCTGGTCTATCAAAGGAAGCGGATAGTTGTCTTGGGGGCAAGCCTTGTTCAAGTCTATGAAATCGACGCACATGCGCCATTTTCCGTTTGCCTTCTTGACAATGACCGCGTTCGCTAGCCAATTTGAGTAGTCCAGGTTCCTGATGAAGTTGGCTACGAGCAATCGATCCACTTCGTCTTCTATTGCCTTTTGTTTAACCAGCGCAAAGCTTCTCTTCTTTTGCCGAATGGGTCGGGCTTGCGGCTCCACCCCGAGCTTATGGGAGATCACTTTGGGGTCGATCCCGGGCATGTCTGCCGGCATCCAAGCAAATACGTCTGAGTTTCTCCGGAGGAAATGGATCAAGTCCTCGTGGTGGTCTCAGGTCAGGAGAGAGCCAATTTGGACTATTCGGCTATCGACTCCTTCTTCGAGGGGGACTTCCGTCAATGCTTCTACAGGGGCGTCTAGAATTTCTTTTTGGTCGTTGCGTGTATCCAAGGACCCCTGGAAATCACGTGCATTCTCAAAATCGTTGCCCTGCTCCCCGGCGGGAGACGTCGAGACGAGGCAAATCTTGGCGGTTTGCTGGTTCCCGTAGGCCCGGCCTATTACCCCTTGATCCAACAGGAATTTGATCGCAATGTGATAAGTTGAAATTTGAGCCCGATGGGCGTTCAAGGTCGGGCGTCCCAGGAGAATGTTATAGGATGAAGGGACTTTAGCGACGGGGAAGTCCACCGGTATGGTTCGCGTATTGCCCGTTTTCCTAATGTTGAGGAGGAAGATGACCAACTCCTCGGTCGGGACGGAGTGGTTTGTGAACCCAGAGAGGAGATGGGGGGTTGGACCTCGTAGCGGTAGACTTGGGCCGTTATCACGAGAGGGTCATTGTGAGGAAGCGATATGTCGTGGAGGTCTTCATCGGTGAAGATGATCGGATCATTCTTCCTGCATTTCTTGTGGGGTGGATCGTTTACTTCTTCGATCGGTAGGAGGCGGTGACTCCCCCCACATTCCCGGTAGGCCCTTCGGTAACGACCATGATTTGCTCGATCGTTAATTCCCCGGGAGGAGTTTGGTCCTGTTGCTCCCTCTCCGCCTGCCGCTTATCCCTTAAGTATTTCGCCAGGTGGCCGGAGCGGATCAACTTCCCGATGTAGTCATAGAGTTGTTTGCAGTTCTCAGTCGGGTGACCCTGCGACCTGTGGAAGGCGCAGTATGGGCCGCGAAGATGCTTGCTTGCCCTTTGGGTAACTGACAGGAGCTTAAAGAACCTCTCGCCCTTAGCCTCCTCCAGCATCTCGGTCTGGGAAATGTTTAGAGGGGTATACTCCTGGAACCTCGGGAAGTAAGGCTTTGGGCGGTCGACTTTCTTTTTCTCCTCCATGTCCCTTTTCTTTCGGTCTGTTTGGTCGGCTCGGGGCAGATTTGAGTTCACCTCTGACTCGAGCTGGATCTCTCGCTCAGTCTAGGCTTTCACTTCGGCCATGGTCTTAGGTTGTGCTAATGCAAAAGAGTGGAGCCACTCTTTGTGCCTAAGACCCGACCTCAGCGCAGTGATAACTGTTTCATCGCGGTGCTCAGGAACCTCCACAAGTGCATTGTAGAAGCGGATGACGTACTCTTTGAAGGATTCCTTGTCTCCGCTCTTGACGGTGAACAGGTAGTCGACCTTCCTTTTCAGTCGTCGATTTCCGACTAAATAACCGAGGAATTGGGTACCCAGCTCGTCGAAGGTCGAGATGGAGCACGGCGCGATCCCCCGAACCAGTTCCGGCTAGCCCGGATGAGGGTAGTAGGGACAGCTCGGTATTGAGCCGCGTCCGAGTTATCTTGGAAGTTCCTGCCCGCCGTAAATGTGTCTAGGTGGTCTTTCGGGTCGGACTTCCTGTCGAAGAGGGCCACTTTAGGCGGCTTGTTCCTTGACGAGACGTGCTCGGTCAGCAGCTCTTCTGTGAAGTGAATCAGCGGAATACCTGGCCCCTTCGCCGGACATGTGGCCATCTCGTTGTATACCATCGATTTTCTTTTCGTGAGCTTCAAGCCGGTTGTGGTACCCAAAGGATTCTACACAGTCGGAATAGTGGCTACCCCCACTCCGGGTCTACGTGATTGTGCAACTCCGATTCCGCTCTATCAAATTTCATAAATCCTCGGGAGAGGCCCTTCTTGAGTAATCCCGACGGTCACCGTTTGCGAGACCTCGGCGGGAGTGGGGGCTTCGGTCATGCCTGAAAGCAGGCGAACTGACCGACATCTCCTCAGGGAGTGTGAGCATGCGGCGGGCATCGGAATGACGGCTTAGTCTCCCATAGGATCGGAGTGTGGAGCTGTCCGGCGCCCAGCGGGTCATGGAATCATTCACCGCGCACGGGTCATGGTTGCCAGAGTCGGCACGCCGGTGCTTAGTGACGCTGAGATGAGCATGAGCGAGATCGAGGGCCTGAGCATGGCCATCCGCTCTTCTGCGGACGTCGTTATCCCGGGAAGGGGGAACTGCGGTCTGATAGGTAGGGCCCACCGCTTGGACGCGGACGAGTGCATCCACCATTGATGTGAGCATGTCGATCCGAACGGATAAGGCGTTAATGACGTTAGGAGGGGGAGACGAGCCGCTCCTGCCTCCATTATGGGGGGTGTGGCGGTTCGTGTTTGGATCATTGTGGTCGTCGCTCGCCATCGTACCGAGAGCGGAAGATCAACTTTTTTAGGGGTGGAGAAGCTTCTGAAAACGTTCCCACAGACAGCGCCAACTGATGGAGGTCGTGATCTCATTCAGATGTTGTCCTCCGTCGATCTGGCGAGAGAGACCTTGTACGGCTGAGATTGGTTTAGGAGTTATTGAGCGTGTGGATCTCAATGGGTTGGTGTTAACGCCGAGTTATCTGCAAAGGAAGTCCCGGGGTGGGTAACCATCGTAGGACCCTCCGACGATCAAGTTAGTATCGAGAAATAAGCGCAGAGTAGTGGCGTATTAGAATCAATTCGAGTTACCTGAGTCGTCTGAAAAAGGGGTTTATATAGGGATCGCATGGAGCGAGCCGGCGCGAGATTCCCGCCGTCAGTTACGCTCCCCTTGTTATGCTCGCGTTGATGGTGGGATACGCTCATTAATGGAGGTACATGCCAGCGTGGGACGTGGACCGTGGGGCGGCGGATATCTTGCTTCGGCGAGATACGTGGAGCCGTTGCGGGGATGTATGGTCTCCGCGCTCTTGATTGATCGAAGGAACCGAGGAAGCTCGTCCTGTCAGATGGCTCAGAGGCGAGCGGGAGGCCGAGAAAGCTCGGCCTGTCAGGAGGTTCGAAGGCGAGCGGGAGGCCGAGGAAGCTCGGCTTTTCAGGAGCTCGGAGATGAGTCGGGAAACCGAGGAATGCCCCCGATGCATCAGGCTTATTCCAGCTCCGTAACACCTGAACATGTTATCAGCCACGTGTCATGATCTGGGGAATTCCCACTTGTGAGTATCATCACATAGAAAAATTACTAAGGAGTTTTCCAATGTGCAGTAAAATAGATATAAAAGATATTAATAGGTGGTTGATTATATATAAATTTCCATATTCCATTCATGTTCTTTATTTGCTTATGAGATTATTTATTTATTTCCTTTTTTGGCATAGGTGAGGGAAGTTGCGCCTGGAAAATGGGTGAAGAGTATTTGAGAACGGGTTATGCTAACCGCAGTTGCAAAACCATTTCCGAATCTAAAAATTGTGGAAAGTATGGGAAAGATCAAGATTTTGTGAATTGGAGATGGAAGCCAAAGGAGTGTAATTTGCAAAGATTCTATGCAGAGAATTTTTTGAGAATCGTTAGAGGGATAAGAATGTCATTTGTAGGTGACTCGGTCTCAAGAAACCAGATGGAATCACTCCTTTGCCTCTTGTCTCAAAGTGAGTACATATTCAGCTTAATTTCTATTGTTATTTCGCTTGTGGGCACGTACATGGACGCGAGCGTGCGTGCACACACATATGTAGGGAATGCTAATTTACTTCTAATCTCTCATGACATAACCAGATTAGTTATGCGATGTAAATAATTACATTATTTGTCTTTCATGTATAGATAAAAGAGAGATGCTTGTCATTTACCAAAAAGAGATTGCTTAGAAAAATCTTTGTAATTAAATATGAAATTAATTAATACAAGAAGAAAGAAAATCTCATAGGATATTTACAAGATTTTCTATTTCCTCTCCACTTGTAATTGACATAATACAACCCTTCTTAAGCTGGTTATGCACTGCTAGCAAATTACCCTAACCCCATATATATATATATATATATATATATATATATATATACACACACACACGCGTGTTAGAGTCCATCTTCTTCATTTTTTTAAAAGTAAATAAAAAAAAGAAAATTTCTCAAATTTTAGAGCATATATGTTAGAGTCCATCTTCTTCATTTTTTTAAAAGTAAATAAAAAGAAGAAAATTTCTCAAATTTTAGAGCTTCCACATAATCAAATAAAAGACAAAAATAATTAAACTACTCCATTTTTTGAAAAACAAAGGAAAAAAAGGACCTATCTAGAACTTAGCTAGACAAAAAAGAACTTTCTAGAATTAGTCTGAAATACAAATTCAATCTACATTATACTCAAATTTAAGATTAAAAAAAACTTTCTAGAAATTATTTTAATCTTATCGTTTTTCAAATTCTACTTTCATTTACTTATAATTAGCTTCTTTGACTTAAATATGGTAAATAACATATTATAAAATATTCTTGAATACTCTTGATCTAACTTACTACAATGATTGTTTTATTCATTATTAACATTCAAAATAATTTTAAACCAACCGTCCTTTTTATATTTATATATAGGCTCAAGAAATTTTTTTGAACCTCTAAATAGGATAAAACAACAAGCGCGTATCGCACGTGCAAAATTCTAGAAAAAATTATGCTAGTGTGGACAGAATATAACATATCGAATGCATAATTTAGAAACATAAATTCCTGCAAAATGAAAGGTCAAAAAATATCATCGAAAAGAAATAACATATTGCAAAATATGAATGAAGAGATCTAATATTATTTATTCATTATCTTGTATAAATTATTTAAATAACTAAATATACGAGAAAATGCACCGGGAATAATTTTCAACACTTCTCTACTATTATAACCACAAAACTTGAGCATTCCCAAATTGATTTTAATTTGATGCTCTAACACAGTCTCAAATAGCGCCACATGTAAAAAAAATTAAATGTAAATTTTTTTGACAAATATTTAATAAATAAAATTATCAACCGAATCAATTATAATTATACAATCATCTCTACTGATCTTAATTAAAAAATTAATAAAATCATTGTGAAACTCCCACCACATAAATTTTAATCTTCTCTATTTTTTTTAATTCAAATTAAAAAGTTAAACATAAAATTTATTTGAACTTGTGCATCGCATGTGCAAGATACTAGTAACCACAAAACTTGGTCAACAATAAAAATATTAACTGTAGAATTTCTTTAACAAATATTTAATAAATATACTCATCAACTGAATCAGTTATATCTATACAATCATCTCTACTGCCTTAAATAACTTCCAGAATCACTCTGAATGGTTTTGAAAATAAATTCCGCTCATCTTAAATAACTACTAGAATTATTGTGAATTGTATTGGAAAAAAAATTAACCTCTCTCCCATCATATAAGTTTTAATCTTTTCAAATTTAAAATTAAACCAAATTTTTATTTGAACACGTGCATCACACGTGCAAAACACTAGTAATATTATAAGTACTGTAGTTAAATTGCTTATAAAGAATAGTTCTTAAGTCATATTTTACTTTTAGAATTCAAATTGTTTTAAATCCCAGTAATATAAGATTTGAAAGGAAATTAAATGTACAACAAGTGATATAAATGAAAAATTAATTATTTAGATAGCAACCAATTATTTTATTATAAACGTATTTAAATATATATTAAAGATATTAGTTATTTTAATAAGCAAACAAATTTATATTTAACTATACATGAGAGTTTTTATAAGCAAAGCAAATAAAATCCAAATTGTTATTAGATTTTAAAAGATAATAATAAATTGTTAAAATATCTTTGAGACAAATCAGGAGAACCTTTAGGAGAATTTTTTTAACACAATTTTTTTAAGGGTTATTTTTTCAGAATGGGTATAAAGCTATACATCGCAGGTTTTTGTGGGAGCCAAGTGTGGGCAATTGCTTACACATGCCTACTGTTAAGATATTCATATTGTAAGTCGACGTTAGACACCCCGCGCTATGCGGGGAGGCGGAATATGTAAAACAATCATTTTGTTTGAGTTAACATCGACTATCTTTACGGATCTTTGCTAAACCCTAACTAACAACTATTTAGAAGCGATTAACTAGTATGATAGATGATTATACCTCAAGATTCTAGTCCTTCTTGTTCTTGTTGTTCACCTCCTCGTCGGCCTCCTCGATGTGATAGAAGATCCACCCGAGAGTTCCTTCTCCAATTTTTAACCTCTCACTTGAGGTAACTAGGTGGCTATGATTGCTAATCAAGGTAACCTAGAGGATATAGAGATGAATTAGGGATCTATTAGTCTTGCTAACTCTTGGGATCTCAACACATGAGAGGATTATGGTTAGGTCTTTGAAGAGAGAGAGCTTGAGGAGAGAGAATGTGTAAGTGAGAATGAAATGAATTATAACTCATTTGTGAATATATGAAGCATGATAATTATCTAAATGAATAACATATAATAATATCAACCATGCTTCATTAATTCACTTTGGATGAATCATCTCATGAGTCATTAAGCAATAAATGCTTCATTAACTCATTTGGATGAATCACTCCATGAGTCACTAATCCATTTAATGCAAATTTCAGCTAAGCTCTCCACCTCATCTTTCTTCTAGAAGCTTCTCGACTAATTATGAGAATGCCCCTCCCATCCGTGAAAACACGGAAATACTGAGACTGTATAAATCCAATAATCTAATACTAGAATCTGGCTTAAACTAAAGCCTGCTAGTAAAAACTGTCCGAACATCGCACGTGCATAAATACACGTATGTGTCCGAACCCTGTCGTAAAACCATACGACCTCTATATCGTTTCGCCTGAAGCAGAGAAACTCTTTGTGTGGGACTCTAAAGACTCGACACTACGCTGGCAGTGGGTTTAACCACAGGCCGCAAGCGGTACTAGCTGTACGTAATGGTCCCCAGGTAGATGTCAATAAGAAAGCCGATGAGGAAACCCATCCGAACTCCTACTAAGTCTGATGTGACAATCTCCGTACAGTCCGGTCTGTTCGTCTAAGACTATCGCAAATCGGGCCTAGGGGGCGGCAAGCGTCAGTCCCCTAAAAGCTGTATAAGTCGTGTTGGAGTGAAGCCATTACACCTTGAGAAGCTACTGGAAATCCCACCAGTAAATCTAATTTGCCCTGACCAGGCACTTTGCGTAATGGCTCTCCAAATATAGCGTGATATTAACTCCCAATACCGGGAGAGACGAATCCTATCTAACCGCCACTGCCTCCAAGTGCTTCGGGACTGCACCCAACTGCTACCTGTTTGCACGACTCCTTTGAGCCGTGGTAGGGTAGCAATCTAAGAACAGTGAGAACACACTCGAGACGAAGCAGCAGTGTCAAGTCTGCGGACTATGCTGTACTCATGTCACCTGGGAACTGTTAACTGACGACGGGTATAATACCAACCAACAGTTCCCTGCGAGTCTTGTCCGGTGTACCCGTAACCCAACGAGCACCTGTATACTATCTCCAGTACAACGTACTAATGGCTGTGGGACAGACCATTTCCCCTGCTGGGATGAGAAGCGTACACACTAGTCTAATCTGGAGTATCGATACCCTGTCTCGATAATCCTACGACTAGGGACCTGAAAAAGGATGTGCCTATAGACTACCCAGCCCCCACTAGTGTGACTGCCATCACAACGCTGGTAATCAAGCAAAGATCCAAAGGGTTCTACTAATATGTATAAGCGATATGTTAAAAGCAACACATGCACATATTAAAGTAGAAACAAACCAAGTAGTATACTACCATTTTTAGCAAGACTGTCAATACAACTGTGAATATCCTAAGCTTCCATTAAGTAATATACAAACTAGTATGATACAGTAATGGCCTCTAAGGCATAAACACTAACAATCTCCCACTTGTACTAGGGCCATGTACTGGCATATCACAGACCTATCATCTCGAATAGCCTCTTGAACTGCATCTGAGGAATGGCTTTTGTGAATGGATCAACAGTGTTACTCTCCGTATCTACTTTCTTCACCTCGATCTCCCGGCGATCTACGATCTCCCTGATCAGGTGATACCGCCTTAAGATGTGTCTGGACTTCTGATGGGAACTGGGTTCCTTCGCTAAAACTATAGCGCCGTTGTTGTCGCAATACAGAGGTATTGGATTAACACTGGTAAGAACCACCTGAAGTTCTGTTAGGAACTTTTTCATCCAGACAGCTTCTTTTGCGGCATCGCAAGCAGCTATGTAATCCGCTTCTATTGTTGAGTCAGCAACGGTGTCCTGTTTGGAACTCTTCCAACAGACCGCCCCTCCATTAAGGATAAAGACAGAACCCGGTATGGACTTGGAGTCATTCTTGTCACTCTGGAAGCTGGAGTCAGCAAAGGTCTCGATCTGGAGGTCCTTTCCGCCATACACCAAGAACATCTCCTTAGTCCTTCTCAGGTACTTGAGAATGTTCTTTACTGCTATCCAGTGCTTCTTCCCTGGGTTTTCCTGATACCGGCTTACAACACTCAATGCGTATACTACATCTGGTCTGGTACATAACATCGCATATATTATAGAGCCTACTGCAGAAGCGTAGGGTATAATTGACATGTGAGTCCTTTCCAAAGTCTTGGGAGACATCTCTTTGGAGAGGGTGATTCCGTGACAAGCCGGCAGGTTACCGCGCTCAGAATCTTCCATACTGAATCTTTTCAATATGGTGTCTATGTACCTGGACTGCGAAAGTCCCAACATCCTTTTTGATCTATCACGATAGATCTGGATTTCCAGAATGTAGGTGGCATCACCCAGGTCCTTCATGGAGAACTTCTGTGACAAGAATCCTTTGACTGACTGTAGTATAGGAATATCATTTCCTATTAGGAGAATGTCATCCACGTACAAGACGAGGAATACTACAGCTCTCCCTACATTCTTACTCGATATACATGGTTCATCTGGATTCTTGATAAAGTCGAATTCTTTAACAGTATCATCAAAACAGATGTTCCAACTCCGCGATACCTGCTTTAGTCCATAAATGGACTTAAGCAACTTGCACAATTTACCGCTGCTCCCACTCTGAATGAATCCCTCTGGCTGATCCATATAGACGCACTCTTCCAAATTTCCATTTAGAAAAGCCGTCTTTACGTCCATCTGCTAGATTTCATAATCGTGGAAGGCAGCAATGGCAAGAAGGACTCGAATGGATTTGAGCATAGCTACTGGAGAAAAGGTTTCGTCATAGTCCAAACCAGGTCTTTGACGAAAACCCTTTGCAACAAGTCCAGCCTTATAGGTTTCAACCTGTCCATCTACACCAATCTTCTTTCTGAAGATCCATTTGCATGCTACGGGTTTTATCCCATCTGGAGCAATGTCCAAAGTCCATACTTTGTTAGTGTACATGGACTCCATTTCGGTCCTCATTGCATCCAGCCATCTTACTGAGTCGCCGCTCTGAATGGCTTGCTAGAAGCTAGTAGGGTCATCATTGTCAATGATGCAATCCTCTCGATCCCTGTCTATGAGAAAACCGTAGTATCTCTCGGGCGGATGAGACCGCCTACTACTTCTGCGGATAGGTGCTGGGATGTCCCTTTCTTCTGAAACTTCTGGTTCTACCATACTTTCAGTAACAGCTTGTGGTTCTGGAATTTCTTCCAGTTCTATTGCGCTCCCACTCTTCTGATTTTCTAAAAATTCAGTTTCCAAGAAGTGGGCATGACGAGAAACAAAAACCTTTTGTTCCTCTGCGTAATAGAAATAATACCCCTTAGAGTTCTATGGATATCCCACAAACTTACACTGTACTGAGCGTGCCTCGAGCTTGTCCGCATGCTGCTTTTTAACAAAAGCTGGACATCCCCATGTCCTAAAGTGTTTAAGACATGGTTTCTTCCCACTCCACATCTGATATGGTATGGTCGACACAGTCTTGGTTGGAACCTGGTTCAAAAGATATGCAGCTGATTCTAGTGCATAATCCCAGAAAGATCGCGGTAACTCAGCCTTACTTATCATGGAACGAACCATATCCAATAGGGTTCGATTCCGCCTTTCCGATACACCATTGTGTTGTGGTGTGTATGGAGGAGTAAGCTGAGAGAGAATTCCATTCTCTTTTAAGTATCCCAGGAACTCGGCACTTAAGTATTCACCACCTCGATCAGATCTCAGTGTCTTGATACTTTTGCCTATCTGTTTTTCCACTTCATTCTTGTATTCTCAGAATTTCTCAAAGGCCTCGGATTTATGCTTTATCAAGAAGATATGTCCATACCTAGAGAAATCATCCGTAAAAATAATGAAGTAGGAATAACCACATCTTGCATGTGTAGATATTGGACCGCACACGTCACTGTGTACGAGTCCCAAGAGCTCGCTCGCTCTTACTCCGTATTCAGTAAACGGAGTCTTTGTCATCTTTCCCATGAGACAAGATTTACAAGTAGCATAAGATTGATATTCGAATGGATTCAAATATCCTTCTCTATATAACTTTGTCAACCGTGTTTCATTGATATGACCTAGTCTACAATGCCATAAGAAATCCTGATTTATTTCCAGAGACTTTCTTTTAAGTGTGTTCTGGGTATTGAAAACCTAAGCTTGATTTAATACGTATATACCGTCATCTAATGTACCGGACCCAATCAGAACTTGATTTAGGTGGATGTTTACTACATCGCTTACGAATGTAAAATCATATCCCTCTCTCGAAAGTGAGGACACTGATATGATATTACAAGTCAAACTAGGTAAATACAAACAGTTACGTAGAATCAATATCTGCCCACTTGTCAAACCTAGGCGATATTCTCCCACGGATTCAGCGTCCACGCTCATTCCGTTTACAACTCTGAGAGACAAATCGCCTACCCTAATAACTCTACGGTTTCTTAAAGCATGTAATGAATTACAGATATGAAATCCTGCTTCGGTATCTAGTACCCAGGAAGTAGAGTTAATTGACAAACAGTTCTCAATAACCAACACACCCAAGGCCGAAGCTACAACATGCTTCGAATCCTGGCTACTGGATTCCAAAGCCCTGCAATCTTTCTGCCAATGTCCGTTCCCATAACAATAGGAATATCCCTCCTTCCCAACACCAAGTCCCAAAACTTTTGCTCTTCCCTTTCCTTCTACTTCACTGACATTGTATATCGGTTTTGTGGAGGTCTTCTTCTTTTCACCCTTTGCTTTCGCCCTGGATGTAGAAGAAGAAGGTCCCCCATTAAGCAGAGTGTGTGTCTCCCTGGTTTTTTTCAGGGTGTAAGTAGATGGTAGGGACTGTGGAAATAAGTCAGCATATGACCTGTTTCTCAACGTGGTCTCCAGGTCCGTGAGCTCATCAATATAGCTAGTCATTGTAAGGACGTCGTCCCCTACAGATGACCCGACAGCCAAGTTCGCTTGAAGCAATTCGTTCGAGGTCTCATATCTTGCGATATGAGATTGCTCTCCATATAAATCTTTGTTATGGAGGAAGATGGAAGCTAAGTCCATCTTCTCGTGCTGCTTCTAGTATACACCATCAACTGAAGCCAACACGAGGCACTTGGCACTCGCACTGTCCTTTTCCCTTTTCTGACGGATATTCATATCCGTGACGGTGTGAACTGGACCTGGGACGGCGGGGGCTTGAGTAGTAATAGGGTGGTCCAGCTTGTCATAGGCAATGGACATCTGGACAGACCTTTGCCAGTCATAAAAGTCAGATTCAGTCAACTTGTTATCTAGATGTAACCTAGTCATGGTCACAAGGTCGCTGCAGTTAAGAGAGAGATGAAACGTTTTAGCATGATACTCTTGCAAGTTTAGATTGGTTTTTAGTTTATCTAAACTGGATGGCTCCCACTGTTTCTCGAATCCTTCCTCAAACCATAAAAGAAGAATTAGTCAGGACTGATCTCACCGTACAATACTTGCTTAACCGTTCAGCCAGGCTAGTGTCGGTACTTTGAGGGATGTTTTATGATGCTTTCGCGAAGTTCCTTAATTAAATAACCTCTTTTCTCTAGGGGCGTAGCCCCGCTGACACCTTTCTAGACACCTACTTGGTTTATAGCATTGATCGTTAAGTGACGAATCTCCCGATAAGTAGCATATACCCACAGTAGGATCGGGATCCAAATATCATCGTGTGATAATACTGAAGGAATCCTACCAACATTATCAAACTCCAAATGGTATGCAACTCTAGCAAGTTTCAGTTTCTTTAGAAACCCCCGATGTGGATTTTTGCCCCATGCTCTTATGAGCTTGACTAAGGGCCAACAAATCATAAGTCACATGTCAAGTTCTACCCGTCATTATCCAGGTTGATTTGAACCCACCCATATATACTCTTGAATAAGGGCCAACAAAGTAATACGACTGTCCCAAACCAACGCATCTATCTATGCTACATGTGAACATCCCAGTAGCTACCAATCACTATGTCTTGACTAAGGGCCAAACAAATATAGCTTGAATACTACTGACCATTCATATGAAATGACGGAGGGCTACGACTGGTTTTGGCGAAACCGTGAACGTAGTGAACTTGATATAACCGAAGGAACCTGATAGTTTTTTAAAAGGAGTGGTTAAAGCTCCGCAATTAAAAAAATATCTTCTGTTTTAAAATAACCGAGTGGTTTCTTTTAAATTGTTCCAACGATTCAACTTTGGTTTATTTTCTTTGCATTAATATAATGCGTCCTATCAATTAACCTATCATTGCAGAAAACAACGAAAATATGTCCTCTTATGCCATCCGCATTCACCACTGGGTCCCGTCATTCACCCGTTAGATTACTTAACTAACGACATAGCGGGGGCTGGGCTAGCGCGGGTGCAAAACATAAGTAACGCCTAATAGATATCATATATAGATATTGTACATTTGTCAGACGCAATAATAGACATTCCAGATCACAGATGAACATATTGGATTTTCTACGAATCCGCATTCCTTTTGAGCCTGCAAAGAAAGACGGATTACACAGTCGCGATGAATAGCCAAAACCCCACCCTAGACCCCTACGGGTACGGCAAACTATCCACATAGTACCCGAAGTGAAGCGGTCTCCCTCAACGACGTAAGTAGGCCACTAAACACTTCAAAGTACCCGGTAGTTTGTGCACTCCATCTTGGGTCTATCCGAGGAGCAGAAAACAGTAAATGAAATAATACAACGGTGGCTACAACCTCAACCCGGATATGCCCCGCAAAAGAATATTACAACAAATTACAATTTACATTTGAATGAAAGAAACACTTGTCTCACATCCCCGGCTATCCATTCAAGACAATCCAACAAGTCCACAATCACAAACCAGTAAAAACCATTACAGAAATGTGCAACCCCTGCTAACCGATATACTAGCAGTTAGGGGAGGTTTACGAACACATTAAACACAACACAGATATAATCAAATTAGCCAAATATCTTTGAATTTCGATCAAGCAACACAAATGAATCTACTCCAAACAATTCTCTGTGCACATAAAACCTGAGCAGAAACAAATCATCCCAGAAAACACAATATCAACACAGAAGAATAACTGAGCAAATTTGGGTTGACTCGGAGTCAACTCGGCCGCGGATCCGCGGCGGATCGCTTTGATCAGCGGCTGTTCCGCGGTGGTATGGCCGATTCACAGTCCCAAATTTCTTCACAATTCTTAAAATTCCCTGCTTCTATTTTTAAGGGTCCCTGAAAAATTTTTAAACCCCGTTTTGAAATCGGCAGAAACTATGTGAAAACATCGTATTTTCGGGTTCGTTTTGCGATTGAATTTCTAACGACTTTGCTAACATGTTAGTTATGGTTTAGCTAGGCTCCGATACTACTGTAAGTCGACGTTAGACACCCCGCGCTATGCGGGGAGGCGGAATAGGTAAAACAATCATTTTGTTTGAGTTAACATCGACTAATTTTACGGATCTTTACTAAACCCTAACTAACAACTATCTAGAAGTGATTAACTACTATGATAGATGATTATATCTCAAGATTCTAGTCCTTCTTGTTCTTGTTGTTCACCTCCTCGTCGGCCTCCTCGATGTGATAGAAGATCCACCCGAGAGTTCCTTCTCGAAGGTTTAACCTCTCACTTGAGGTAACTAGGTGGTTATGATTGCTAATCAAGGTAACCTAGAGGATATAGAGATGGATTAGGGATCTATTAGTCTTGCTAACCCTTGGGATCTCAACACATGAGAGGATTAGGGTTAGGTCTTTGAAGAGAGAGAGCTTGAGGAGAGAGAATGTGTAAGTGAGAATGAAATGAATTATAACTCATTTGTGAATATATGAAGCATGATAATTATCTAAATGAATAACATATAATAATATCAACCATGCTTCATTAATTCACTTTGGATGAATCATCTCATGAGTCATTAAGCAATAAATGCTTCATTAACTCATTTGGATGAATCACTCCATGAGTCACTAATCCATTTAATGCAAATTCCACCTAAGCTCTCCACCTCATCTTTCTTCTAGAAGCTTCTCGACTAATTACGAGAATGCCCCTCCCATCCATGAAAACACGGAAATACTGAGACTGTATAAATCCAATAATCTAATACTAGAATCTGGCTTAAACTAAAGCCTGCTAGTAAAAACTGTCCGAACATCGTACGTGCATAAATACACGTATGTGTCCGAACCCTGTCGTAAAACCATACGACCTCTATATCGTTTCGCCTGAAGCAGGGAAATTCTCTGTGTGGGACTCTAAAAACTCGACACTACACTGGCGGTGGGTTTAAACACAGGCTGCAAGCGGTACTAGCTGTACGTAACGGTCCCCAGGTAGATGTCGATAAGAAGGCCTATGAGGAAACCCATCCGAACTCCTACCGAGCCTGATGTGACAATCTCCGTACAATCCGGTCTGTTCGTCTAAGACTATCGCATATCGGGCCTAGGGGCAACAAGCGTCAGTCCCCTAAAAGCTGTATAAGTCGTGTCAGAGTGAACCCCATTACACCTTGAGAAGCTACTGGAAATCCTACCGGTAAATCTCGTTTGCCCTGGCCAGGGACTTTGCGTAATGGCTCTCCAAATATAGCGCGATATCAACTCCCAATACCGGGAGAGACGAATCCTATCTAACCGCCACTGCCTCCAAGTGCTTCGGAACTGCACCTAACTGCTACCTGTTTGCTCGACTCCTTTGAGCCGTGGTAGGGTAGCAATCTAAGAACAGTGGGAACACACTCGAGACGAAGCAGCAGTGTCAAGTCTGCGGACTATGCTGTACTCATGTCACCTGGGAACTGTTAATTGACGACGGGTATAATACCAACCAACAGTTCCCTGCGAGTCCTGTCCGGTGTACCCGTAACCCAACGAGCACCTGTATACTATCTCCAGTACAACGTACTAATGGCTGTGGGACAGACCATTTCCCCTGCTGGGATGAGAAGCGTACACACTAGTCTACTCTGGAGTATCGATGCCCTGTCTCGATAATCCTACGACTAGGGACCTGAAAAAGGATGTGCTTGTAGACTACCCAGCCCCCACTAGTGTGACTGCCATCACAACGCTGGTAATCAAGCAAAGATCCAAAGGGCTCTACCAATATGTATAAGCGATATATTAAAAGAAACACATGCCCATATTAAAGTAGAAACAAACCAAGTAGCATACTACCATTTTTAGCAAGACTGTCAATACAACTGTGAATATCCCAAGCTTCCATTAAGTAATATACAAACTAGAATGATACAGTAATGTCTTCTAGGGCATAAACACTAACACATATATCTTTTTATCATTTTATCTTTATCTCTTTGTAAATGGATTTAATCTTATCTCTTAGTATTGGGATTTAATCTTGTAGGCTATATAGAGAGAGAGAGACATTGTATATTGTAACTTGATCAATCTTTAACAACACTGCAGATCCACTCATAGAGGCCACCCCTCAGACAGTATTCGAGAGGCTATTCGAGATCTTCGGTCTGCGATATGCCAGTATATAGCCTTAGTGCAAGTAGGAGATTGTTAGTGATATATGCTCTAGAGGCCATTATTACATCATACTGGATTGTATATTACTTAATGGAAGCTTGGGATATACACGGATATAGTAACAGTCTTGCTCAAAATGGTAGTATGCTACCTGGTTTGTTTCTACCTCAATATGTGCATGTGTTTTCTTAGCTTATCGCTTATACATATTGGTAGAGTTCTTAGGATCTTTGCTTGATTAACAGCGTTGTGATGGCAGTCACACTAGTGGGGGCTGGGTAATCTATAAGCACATCCTATACAGGTACTTAGTCGTAGGATTATTGAGATGGGGTATCGATACTCTACAGTAGACTAGTGATACGCTTTTCATCCCAGCAGGAGAGATGGTCTGTCCCACAGCCATCAGTACGTCGTACTGGAGTTAGTATGCAGGTGCTCATTAGGTTATGAGTACACTGGACAGGACTCGTCGGGAACTGTTGGTGGGTATTATACCTGCCGTCGGGTAGCAGTTCCTAGGTGACATGAGTACAGCTTAATCCGTTGACTTGACACTACTACTTCGTCTCGAGTGTGTTCCCACTGTATTTTGATTACTACCCTTCCACGGCTCAAAAGAGTCGTGCAAACAGGTGTTCCCTTATAAAAAAATAAATAAATAATGAACCAAAAAGCAATGGAAAAATTCTCCAAATGGAGCATCACGTGCCCACACGTGATGCGCCTTGGAGCAAAAATTATAGGCAGTACGCTTAACAAAACAAGGCTGAAATTGAGCCTCACGTGCAGGCACGTGAGCATCTATATACAAAGTATATAGACGCCTTCTTAAAACAAATAAGAAGCTAGAAGGCGCATCATGTGCCAACACGTGATACTTTTCTCAGGGACTGCTACATATAAGCAAGCCGGCCTAGTGCCATTGGGTCACGTGCTACACGTGAGAATTCCTAATACCTTCTGAGCCGATACAATTAAATTCTAAATAAGAGGGATCAGAACCCTATTTTGGAAATATTTCCCCCAATCTTTCTAAACAAGAAAAATTGTGCTCTGTAAATCAGAGCACCGTTGGATTAAAAATCCAATGGTGATTAAAAATCATCAAGATACAGAATAAGCTCTGTATGGGAAAATACTTTCCCGGTCTTGTTAAAAACAAGAAAAATGTCTTCTGTAAAACAGAAGTCCTTGAATCAAAGATCCAACGGTGGATAAAATACCCGAATTAATCAAAAATATCTCAATGAGAGATTTCCTTAACAAAGATCAACAAACTTGCCTCTGCAATATAAAGGACTCAAGACTGAAGAGAGAAGAGAGGACCCTCCCCTAAAGATTTGAGAAAACAAAAAAGAGAAAGAGTTCCCTTTAGAGAAAAAGAAAACCTAGGTGAGGAAAAGACACAGAGATCATTTTATCTCCTTTTACAAAAGTTTAACTCTTCCAAAAAGAACTTAGTTCTTCCTCTGGTTGAGGTCTGCAGAAGCAGATCTCCCCACAAGTTGAGAATTTAATTCTCATCGGGGAGATACTGTTATGCAGTCCCAAAACTTAGAGAAAAGAACTAGGTTTGAAGAATTTAATTCTTCCAAAGATATAGGAATTTAATTCCTCTGATAGAACTAGAGTTTAAACCTGCGTAAGAATTTAATTCTTATAAAATAAAGGACTTGAATTTCTCAAGACCTAGATCAAGAGCCCCATGCATATTAGCGTTTAACGCTATAACAACAGATCACGTGTCCCACGTGAGCACCTCTGAGGAACAAAAAGGAACAATTGGGATCGAGTCACGTGATCCCACGTGACCTCCAATAGTGTTTAATATTTAGAAAAGAATAGAAAGATAAATTCAAAGGAAACAGTGCCCAATATTCAGGTACCTCACGTGCCACACGTGAGCGCTCCAATAGTGTTTAACACTGCTTAAGAGGCTCACGTGGGAGCACGTGAGCCCAAATATTTAGCGGTGTTTAACACTGTGAGAGGCCAACTTTAGCCCAAATCAGCCAAGTCTCTCAAGACCAAAAACTTTTTGACCATCAATCAACCGAGACTTCCTATACTCAGGTCCCCCCAAATCGATCTTGGTCCCAGAGATGGCCAATGATCTCCTGACACATGGCATCTAAAATAATGTTTGTTCCACCATGATCTATCCCTTCAATCTGGAGTTCGGTTCAAGGGTACATCTCTCCACATCTCTGATATATGTCGTTGTAATTCTTCAACGATATCAGAAAGGCGGAGGATCCCAACAACCAACAGCTCTTGGATGCACTCTCAAACCCATGAGCATATCCCAATGGACCGTAATGTCCTTAAACTAGCTGTTGACCGCAACGTCCCTAAACTAAAATGATAGAGCCCAAACACTCTTTCGTTGGATCAAAAATGATCCCGAACCCTCGTTAAGTAGATTTTAGTCCAACATCGGATTAACGTATCCTTAAAAAATATTTAAGTTGATCTTAATCTCAAACAAGCTTAACGATCCTTAAATCAATCCAAACCCAAATCTAAAAAAATACGGATTTGGACTAATCCACGCCCTACGGGCGACAACACAAATTAGTCTCCGTATACAATCCACGGGCAACCAAAAAAAATAAAACAAAAACACACGACACGAAGTGACCTTCTGGAGCAGGAGAAAGTGGTTATTGCTACGCTGTAACGTAATTAACTGCAGGGGATTGCGCCTGTAGGGAAAAGCGTCCCCACAATCAAAAACCCTTCACAACGAGGGGGAATCTGACGAAATCTGCTACAACGGCCGGATCTATCCAAACCTCAGATACACGGTGCCATAAATCAGCTTGGCATCTTCAGAGAGGTGGACGGATATACCCAAATAGCATCTACCCCCAAAATTCAGGCCATGGGCGGTAAACAGATTCCGGCACGCCCGGTGCGACCTTTTCCTCTTTCCAATCCACACTTCGTGCATCGTGTTTGCGAACGAATCGCAGTTTAATATGGTTGCCCTTAGATTCGAGGTACTAAGATTTAGTGTCTTGCTCCGTTCAGAAGAGATGACATCGATGGCTTCCAGCTGCACCAATTGCAACAACAACTACCACTCCGTCCCTGTTGGAGGAGTGACTTATGGGCCCCAAGCGGCCTCCTTCTTCGCAATGCCAGTAGAACAGGTGACTCGGGCCACTACTGTACTGTTTTTCGGGACCATGCTCCCTTCAATGAGCTTCAATACTTCAATGCCATCACAGGAGGCTCCAAAGAAGTCGATCTTCGATCGACTTGCAACTACCACGGCCCCTCTCAATGGGTCGTCCAATTCCAACGCCTCAGTCTTTAACAGACTGGGCTAAAGCTCCAGTGGGCCCGTAAAGAGGCCTGCAATACCTGAAGGAGTTATCCCAAAGCGGATAGCCATTCCAGCTCCGGTAGACGAAGTCGTCAAAAGGGCTTCTCCTGCTAAGAGATCGGTCTTCACAAGACTGGCCGTTCCAACTCCTGCTACGGGTGAAGTAGTTACCAGCGCTTCCCCTATTCGAAAGTCAGTCTTCGACAGGTTAGACGTCCCCTCTCAACGGACGTCAGTCTTCGATAGATTGGAACCAAAATCAGCCACTCGTCAGAGCAGGGGGAATGACGAAGCCACTCTCGTAACTGAACCCGTCCCATCTGCACAACACGCTCGACGTCGCCACTAGTGCCGAGTAAGGAAGGCTGGGAGCAGTTCCCCTTCTGGACTTACCCTACCGGCTCTAATGGTGGAGGTTGATGCTGTTGTTCCAACTGGAAACAGCTCTGAGCTGCTCATGAGGGTGCGCAAGAACTCTCCAACCGCCATACTGAAAAAGACTCCTCCGCCTGTCGAAAACACAACACAGGTAAAGCCGGAACAGCCTCCTCAGCGGTTGTCCTCCAAGATCCACAGAGTTTAGCGGAAAGTCCAAGACTCTGTAATTGAAAAAGATTACTCTCGCCGGCTGAAGAAGACGAAGGCTCGGCAAGAGGAGGACTGTCCCTCTGCCATACCACGAAAGGTATCATTTGCATGGGTGCCTGCCGCAACGGCCCCCCTCAAATTCGACCTCCCATAAGAGGAGAAGGCCGGAGAATATCCCCCTGCCCGCGACAAATATCAAAGGCAGTGGACCCAAACACCCCAAGTCTGGGGGCATGGTTGTGCATACCGTCTACATGGCATCCGGAAAAGAGGATAGTCGTGCTTCTGCGAGTCATCAACCACTCACGCGGTCTGTGACGAAAGCTCAGGAGCAACAACAAAAGCTCCAGGAGATGTTGATAAGGATGGCCGCACTTAATGGGCAGAAAGAAAGCTCGGAAGTATCGTCGGAATAACGCCAGGAGCAGGAGACCGACACCAAATTCCTACGGAGGGTGCTGAAAAGAAAGATAAAGAGGCCGCAGAACAAGTGGCTAATATAAAACAAATGACGCTTCTGTTCCAAGACATGGTTGGGATGATGATCCAGCCAGATCCTCCAGCTAAAGACCCTCCAGTAATCATTGAAGACGGCGGGGGGGGGGGAGACATCAAACCCTCCTCCGGCTTTATCAGCACCCGGGGAGGAGACAATCTCCAAAACTACCCTTGATGACTACATAACTCTACAAATACGAGCTCATCAAGCGAACGAAGCGGCAGGCCAGGTCGTTAGAACTGGGCTTCCTTACCCAAGCTGGTACGACCAAATTAAGTACCCGCAAGGATATACGATCCCCAAATTCCATGTGTATAAGAGGACGGGCAATCCGCACCAACACGTTGCTCAATTCAGAGCTCTAGGCGGTAATACTGGAGGCGATGACAAAATACTGCTGCGCTAATTTGTCGGCAACTTGGTGGAGACGGCATTTGAATGGTACTCGGAGCTTCCGAATGATTCTATCAAGACATTTGCAAAAATGGAGTTACTGTTTACACAACGGAGCGCACCCCAATCACGACATTAATTAACGCCACGGTGATGCCGGGAGAAACCTGGGTTCAGTATGCAATTCGGTGGCGTAACCTATGGTCAAAGTGTGAACAGAGCTGTTTACCGCCGAAAACAGAGATGAAATCGCGTAGGTCGTCTGGCCTGAATTTGGGAGCAGATACTATTTGGTTTTATCCGTCTACCTCTCTGAAGATGCCAAGTTAATTTATGGCACCAAGTATCGAAGGTTTAAACAGATGCGGCCGTTGTAGCAGACTTCGTCAGATTCTCCCTCGTTGGCGAGGGGTTTTTTATTGTAGGGACGCTCTTCCCTGCAGGCGCAAGCCCCTGCAGTTAATTACGCTACCGCATCGCGGTAACAACTTTCTCCTTCTCCAGATGTTCACTTCGTGTTGTGTATGTTTGTTTTGTTTTAGCTTGCTCGTGGATTGTATACGGAGACTAATTTATGTTGTCGCCCGTAGGGCGGGAATTAGTCCAAATCCATATTTTCTTAGATTTGGGTTTGGGTTGGTTTTAGGATCGTTAACCTCGTTTGAGATTAAGATCAACTTAAATATTTATTAAGGACACGTTAGTCTAATTTTAGACTAAGATTTACTTAACGGGGGTTTAGGATCATTTTTGATCCAATGAAAGAGTATTTGGGCTCTATCATTTTAGTTTAGGGACGTTACGGTCCATAGTTTAAGGACATCATAGTCCATGAATTTTAAGGACATCATAGTCCACAGGGTTTAGTTTAAAGACGTTATGGTCATAGAGTTTAGTTTAAAGACATTACGGTCATAAGATTTAGTTTAAACACGTTACGGTCATGGAATTTAGTTTAGGGACATTATGGTCGGTGGAGTTTTGTTCTTGGTTATCGGGACTCGCCACCTCTCTGAAGACGTTGAAGAATTACAACGACATATATCAGAGGTGTAGGGAGATGTACCCTTGAACCAAAGAATGTTCATCAGGGACTTGGTATTCCTGTTTGGCACTAAGGCTAATTTAAAAGAAGAATTATGTGCTCGGTCGATTTGGGATTTGGCCACCCTTGGGCTCAGCCCACTTGATTATTTATTTGGACTTAATCTCTTTTGTTCAACAATGCTGAGTATTGACCTGGGTCTTGATGCTCACCCTCCTTCCTTTGTTTTGTATTAAGTGTTGAACACTCTTTGTAGCGTTGGGCTCTATTTACAGAGCGCTCTTTATTTCATCAGCGCCCACGTAAGGGGCACGTGGAGCGCTTGGCGCTGAGTGTCAAACTTGGAGCGCCTGGCGCTGAGCGCCAAACTTGGAGTGCTAAGCTCTTCTTATAAAATAGCACCCACATGAGGAGCACGTGGAGCGCTTGGCGCTAAATGCCAGACTTGGAGAGTTAAGCGCTTCTTATAAAATAGCGCCCACGTGAGGAGCACAAGGAGCGATCGGCGCTGAGCGCCAGACTACTGAGTGCTAAGCACTCTTTATTTTGCAGCGCTTGGCGCTAGATTTTTTCTTTCTGTGTTATGTTCTACAAAGTTCAATTCTTTGTTCTCTCTCGGATCTTCGATCCCTAAGAACAAATTCGTCCCCGTAAGAATTAAATTCTCATTTGGGGGAGACTTGTCTCATGGATCTCAGATCCGAGGAAAGAATTATGTTCTTTTTTATGAGGGTTAAATCCTTGCAGATGAGATGATCTCTATTTTTTTGCCTTGAAGAAAATTCTTCTTCTTAAAGCTTGCTCTTCTCTTTGAGATCGAAGTTTATGGGGGGGAGGGTTCTTCTGTCCTTCTTCTTTCGATTTGAAACTTATGGGGGAGGTTCCTCCTGGTAAGATTTGAAGTCTTGGGATCTTTACATAGTGAAGGTTGATTTGTTTGAATCAGTTAAGGGAATCTCTCATTGAGAGGTCTCTAATTGATTTAGGGAATTTATCCACCGTTGGATTTTTAATCCAAGGACTTCTCTTTTACAGAAGACATTTTCCTTGTTTTTAACAAGATTGGGAAAATATTTTCCCATAAAGAACTTATTCTGTATCTTGGTGCTTTTTGATCACCATTGGATGTTTGATCCAACGGTGCTCTGATTTACAGAGCACAATCTTTCTTATTTAGAAAGATTTGAGGAGTATTTCCTCAGTCGGAATTTAATTCTGTATCTTGGTGATTTTTAAGCACCACTGGATTTTTGATCCAACGGTGCTCTGATTTACAGAGCACAATCTTTCTTGTTTAGAAAGATTTGAGGAGTATTTTCTCAACCAGAATTTAATTCTGCACTCTGATGATTTATCATCTTCGTTGGATCTTTGATCCAAGGATGGAGAACTTTTATTTCTGGCGTTGGCGCTTTCGTGCTTTGCACGTGAGGCGCTGCCTCAGAATCTTTGACTTTTGGCACTGGCGCTCTCGTGCTTTGCACATGAGACGCTACCTCAGAGTCTTTGACTCATGGCGCTGGCACTCTTGGCGCTGGTGCTCTCGTGCTTTGCACGTGAGGCGCTGCCTCATTACTGAAGGTGTCTTTTCACCTTCTTTCTCCGCTTTTCCTGATTCAAACTTCTCTTTCTCAGAGCTTGGAAATAGTTCCATCATGCACAGTATTTTCTGTGCCTAGACTTAAATGTCTCCCTTTATAATATAAAGCAATGCTTCTCTTCTCTCTCATGTTCAGAGAATCATTTTAACAGAGAAGAGCTATGGCTTGTAATCGTCCACATGCTCGCCGACAGCCATGGGAGGTGCCTATCGAGGAAATTGTTCCTCGCTTTGCCGCACGCTTGGTGAACCCTACTCTTACGGATGACCAATGCGACACGGTGCTGCTCGAGCTCTTGACTCGTAGAGGATCTCCTCTCCCCATCGGCTCCATTTGGCTCCGGATGGTTTTCTTGTCCGTGATCGATGATATTCCCCCTCATCCGGCGGAGATGACTCCGGCAATACTTGACGCCGCAGAGGACAAGATCGAGTGCTTTCAAGAGGCACTTTTGACTACCACAGCTCTGAGGGATCGCTTTGTTCGGCAGCTAAGCCAGATACGGGCTCAGCGGGTCGTCATGTCTGCCTTTACTGATGGGTGCGATGCTGACCGATGGGTAGTTACTCCTCGTGAAGATCTCCGCTTTGCCATGGTGGAGAAGGCAGAGAGGGTGTTAGAGAATTTTATCCATAGTTTTGTGAATCCCTGTACTTTTGATCCCATGTATAGTGATCTATTTCCTGTAGAATAAAATGTTCAATTAAATGCTTTTTTTTTGTCGTTGAACACCTGTTCTTCCTTTGATGTGTGCATGCGCGTATATGAATGAGCCTGATTTCATACATATCTGTAAACGAAACTTAAACCGGTGTTAACAGGAACAAATAGCTCTTGACCGAAGAATTTGGCGGGAACAAATGCCCCCCACTACTTTGCCCGCGTAAGTATGTACGTGGGTGACGTAGTGCAGAGTTATGTATGGCTATAAGATTGAGGGCTTAGAAGACAAGTTTAGGGTCCTTGCAGCCTAAGACTATCCCCATCTTCATGAGCCGTAAGGGTCTCAAGAAGATTTTTCCTTTCTATGAGTCGAGAGGATCTCGTAGGTGTAATTTCTCCTTAAGAATCGTGAGGATTCCTAAGTGCGTATTTTCTCTCGAGAGTCGTAAGGATCTCACAAGAGAATTTTTCCCTTTTACAAGTCGAGAGGACTCGTAAATGGTTGTTTCCCTTCTTATCAAGATTCGACTTTGGAGAGAGTGACCCGTGAATAGTATACAATAGCCCATCTTGGGCCAACTTGCAGGGTCCCAATGCTTAGGAAACATGTCTTTATCCCAATTGTCTAAGGCTCTCCCCTGCGAGTCGAGACGAATCGAGGGATCATTGGTTGACTGGCTCCGCTTTTTGCGGTGTCAGTGTTTGACTTTCTCCGCTTTTTGCGGTGTCAGGGTTGACTTTCTCCGCTTTCTGCGGTGTCGGGTTGACTTTCTTCGCTTCCTGTGGTGTTGACTTTCTCCGCTTCCTGCGGTGTCGGGTTGACTTTCTCCGTTTTCTGCGGTGTCCGACTTGACTTTCTCCGTTTTCTGCGGTGTCGGGGCTTGACTTTCTACGCTTTCTGCGGTGCCGGGCTTGACTCTCTCCGCTTTCTGTGGTGTCGGGGTTGACTTTCTCCGCCTTTTGCGGTGTCGGGGTTGACTTTCTGCATTTCGGGCTGACTTTCAACGGTGTCGGGCCTGACTTTCTCCGTTTTCTGCGGTGTCGGGCCTGACTTTCTCCGTTTTCTACGGTATCGGGCCTGACTTTCTCCGTTTTCTGTGGTGTCGGGGTTGACTTTCTCCGTTTTCTGTGGTGTCAGGGTTGACTTTCACCGTTTTCTACGGTGTCGGGCTTGACTTTCTCCGTTTTCTGCGGTGTCGGGGTTGACTTTCTCCGTTTTCTGCGGTGTCAGGGTTGACTTTAGATTGTCTGTGAAACGTGGAGTCTTAGAACCAGGGACTTTTTCCGTGGCTCCGATTGGTAGTGTTGCGTCCGTATCCTGTTAGAATGAGGAGGAACGTTGTTGCTGATCTCTAGGCTGTAGGTGTTGTCGTCAAGATCTGACTCTCCCTTTGACAGAATCTGTTGGGAAATATGGTTCCCTTTTCGTTTATGCCCATGGATTGTATACAGGGGTTAGTATGGACTCACCTGTAGAGCAAAAGTTTCATTCTTTCATTTTTTTCATATTTTTTATTTTCGCGATGCTCTATCTTTTCAGCCTTTTATATCGCGAAAGTCGTGATTGTCCAATCATTTCGGCTATTTTTCGTGGTGCCCAATCATTTCGGCTATTTTTCTTTTTCTTTACTCGCTGCTTTTTTATTGCGAGTTGCCTAATCATTTCGGCTATTTTTGTATGCATATATTTTACTTGCTGATTTTTATTACGAGTTGCCCCATCATTTCGGCTATTCATATGCATTTTTGGCTCACTGATTTTGTTGTCAAGACCTGATACCAATCTTAGCATCAGTATCGCTACGACTGGAATGTTGCCAGGAGCGAATCATCATTTGCCTTGAAGGGACATGGAATTTGTTACCGATTTAGGCATCAGCATCGCTGCCACTGGGATATTGCCAGGAGCGAATCATCATTTGCCTGTGTCGATTTGAACAAAGGTAGCTTAGCAAATAGGGTTAAGATCCTGTCGACTAAGGCTTTTGACTTCATGAGCCGTAAGGGTCTCATGAAGGTGTTTCTCCCTACGAGTCGTGAGGATCTCGTAGGTGCGTTTTCTCCTTAGGAATCGTGAGGATTCCTAAGTGTGTGTTCTTTTATAAGTCTTAAGGATCTTACAAGAGTGTTTTCTCCTTATAAGTCGAGAGGACTTACAAGTGTCGTTCACCACATGAGGACATCTCGTGCCATTGGTAGAACTTGGTGGGGGCGAAGTTTATTTGTGCCCGTGGATTGTATACAGGGGTTAATATGGACTCACCTGCAGGGCAGTCTGGGGGATGTGATGGCTTAAGAACAGGTTCAGATCCCTGTAGCTTAGGGCTTTTGAATCTTATGAGCCATGAGGGTCTTATAAGAGGGTTCTGCTTACGAATCGTGAGGATCTCGTAAGTGTAATTTCTCCTTAAGAATTGTGGGGATCCCAAAGTGTGTTGCTCCATTGTGAGTCGTAAGGATCTCACGCGGGTGTTTTCTCCTTACAAGGTCGAGAGGACCTCGCAAGTGTGCATGAATTTTTTTTACGAGCCTGCGCCCTTTCGGGTTTTCACAAACTCAACGGTAACCCTGCTGTTTTTACTCACGGAGCCCTTTCGGGTTTTCATTCGTGCCCATTTTGCTTGTGGACGTACCATTTTTCTTTTATATATTTTTTATTATTTTTTTTATTTTGCCGCGTTAGCCTAAGGATGCTGCGGTTCGTAGTAGTTTAAGGACGTTTCGGTCGTAGCTAGTTTAAAGACATTGCGGTCCATCATTAGTTTAGGGACGTTTCGGTCCGTTGTTAGTGTAAGGACATTACGGTCCGTAGCTAGTTTTAGGACATCTCAGTCCCTTGTTAGTTTAGGGACGTTTCGGTCCACAGTGATTTTGAGGCAAGTTTTCGCTGGATACTACTTATAGAGTTTGGGCTTGGGAAGATATCGAGCGGACATAGGCGTCGTCATCTATCATTAACTTAGGCCGTGACTCGTCAGGCGTAGTATTTTTTCAGGAACCGGCCGTTTATTGGCTAGAAGGGCCTTTCGCCATGCATATCCATGAGCAAGTAAGTCCCACTTTGGTAGACTTTGTCTATGATGTACGGGCCCTCATAGTTCGGCTCGAATTTCCCCCGTTTGGCATGATTGGGGATCATAGGTCTCTTGACCACTAGCACGAGTTCGCCTTGGCGGAACGTTCTCGGCCTAGTCAATCTTTCATATGAGCGCGTCATTTTTGCTTTGTAAGCCTCTAGGTTTTGTTACGCCATGAGACGAGTTTCATCGAGGGCGTCGAGCTCCTCAAGCCGAAGATGAGCATTCTCTTCATCTGTTAGCTCGTAATGAACCACCACTCGTAGAGAGGGTAGCTCTATCTCGAGAGGAGTACCGCTTCTATGCCAAATACCAATGCATACTGTGTTGTATTTGTAGCTGTTTTGAACGTGGTCCGATAAGCCCAGAGTGCTTCATGCAGTCTCTCGTGCCAGTCCTTTTTATTTTTGGACACCGTCTTCTTTATGATCTTTGTCAAGATTTTGTTGAAGGCTTCAGGTAGACCGTTAGCTCGGAGGTTATTGACCGAAGAGTATCTCCAATCTATGTTATGCTGCTGTGCGAAGCGGCTGATCCTGTGGCTTCTGTAGGCCGGCCTGTTATCGAAGATAATCCATCGTGGAGTGCCAAGCCGATAGGTGACATGTGTCTTGAAGAATTGGAGAATATTTTCCGTCTTCACTTTTCTTAGCGGTACTGCTTCTGCCCACTTAGAGAAGTAATCGGTTGTCGCCAATATGAACCGATGTCCTCTGGATGACGCTGGTTCGATGGGCCCAATTATGTCGGTTCCCCACATTTCGAACGGCCAACTAGCCACTGTTGGGTGTAGCGGGTTTGGATGCCGGTGGATGAAGTATCTATGAATTTGGTAAGAGTGGCACTGTTTCGCGTATTCAAGACAGTCCTGGATCATCGTGGGCCACTAGTAGCCCATTCTTTTGATCTTCAGATTCATCGTTGGCCCAGCTTGATGAGAACCGCAGAGTCCGTCGTGAGTTTCTTGGACGACTCTCCTTGCTTTTTCTGGTCCCAGGCATCTTAGCCACAGAGAGTCGAACGATCTCTTATATAAAGTATCATCGACAAAGGCTAAGGACAGAGCTCGTTTTATGAGCTGATGTCTTGATGATGCGTCTTCAGGTGTTCGGCGGGATTTGAAGTAGTTTATAAAGACTTCTCTCCAATCCTTAGCCTCTTCTTGGTTCTCTATTTGTAGGACCGTTTGCTTGGTCGTTTCCTCTTCTTCAGACGACTCCGGGGATATTTCTACTGGTGCGAGAACCCGACGGCTTTGCACAACGATCCTTACATCATCAAGGTTTTCGTTAGCCGGTTCTTTAGCGAGTTTGGCTAATGCGTCCACCTTACTATTTTCTGTACACGGTATGCTTTCCAGGGTGTAGGAAGGAATTTGCGTCAGCAGTTGCTGCACTCTCTTGCCGTACTTTACCAACTCCGGTTTGCACGTTTGATAGTTGTCGTTTACTTGACTAACGACCAGCTGGGAGTTTCCATATATAAGGAGATTTTCGATTCCCATGTCGACAGCGATCTCAAGACCTACTATCAAAGCCTCATATTCCGCTTCATTATTTGTCCTCGGCTTTGTTAAGGAAAAGGCAAAGCTCCTTATCCCTCCTTGTGGAGTCACGAAGATGAGGCCTACCCTAGATTTGATTATGGGGGAGGTGTGCTTTCGCTTCTTCAAGGAGGAAGATCCATCGAAGTAAAGTTCCCATCGGGTATCACTCCCTTCTTTCTCCCCACCGATTGCGTCAAACGCGTGTTAGTCCGGCAACCCGCGGTTCAAGGGAGAGTCGTCAGGTATCCGATGCTCAGTAAGGAAGTCGGTGATGGCCTGGCCTTTCACTGCCTTGAGAGGTCGGTATGTTATCGAGAATTCCATTAAACTAGGGCCCATTTAGTGAGTCGTCCCGTTAGTATGGCTTTTGACATCAAATACTTGAGAGGATCCACCTTTGATATGAGATGAACCTCATGCGCCAAAGCATAGTGTCTGAGCTTCGTTATCGCGAAGATTAACGCCGGGCAGTGTTTTTCCAATAGGGGAGTAGTTGTTTTCTGCCCCCGGGACAGCTCGACTCAAATAGTAGAGGGCTCTCTCTTTCCCTTGATCGTTCTCTTGTGCCCATAACGCGCCTAACGAACCTTCGAGGCCTATTGTGTATAGAATGAAGGGCTTTCCCTTGACCGGAGTGGTCAGTACCGGCGGATTCTACATGTATTATTTGATTTCGTCTAGTGCGCTTTGGCATTTGCGATCCCAAACGAACGGGGTTCCCTTCTTCATCAGGTGACTGTAGGGACGACATTTTCCGGAGAGGTTAGCTTGGAGTTTGACAACTGTTTAGGCATCAGTATCGCTACAACTGGGATATTACCAGGAGCGAATCATCATTTACCCATGTCAATTTGGACAAAGAAGGGTTAGTAAACAGGGTTAGGATCCTATCGACTAAGACATTCGACTTTACGAGCCGTAAGGGTCTCATAAAGGGTTTTCTCCCTACGAGGCGTGTGGATCTCGTAGGTGTATTTTCTCCTTAGAAGTCGTGAGGACTCCTAAGTGGTGTTTTCTCTTATAAGTCGTAAGGATCTCATAAGAGTGTTTTCTCCTTATAAGTCGAGAGGGCCTACAGGTGTTATTCACCATATGGGAACATTTCTTGCCATTTGCAGAACTTGGCAAAGAAATATTTATTCATGTCCATAGATTGTATACATGGGTCAATATGGACCGCCTGTAGGGCAATTTGAGAGATATGACGGCTTAAGAACAGGTCTAGATCCCTATAATTTAAGGCTTTTGAATCCTATGAGCCATGAGGGTCTTACAGGGGGCATTCTCCTCACGAGTCGTGAGGATCTCATAAGTTTATTTATTTTAACGAGGTTGCGCCCTTCCGGGATTTCACAAGCTCGCCGGCAGTCCTGCTGTTTTTACTCACAGTACCCTTTCGGGTTTTCATCTATGCCCATCTTGCTTGTGGACGTACCGTTTTTTTAACGAGATTGCGCCCTTCCAGGTTTTCACAAGCTCGCCGGCAGTCCCGCTGTTTTTACTCACGGCGCCCTTTCGGGTTTTCATCCGTACTTATTTTGCTTGTGGACGTACCGTCTTTTTTTAGCGGGGTATTCCTCAAGATTGTAGATCCTGTTTCTAGGACCCTTAATATCCTTACTGTCCATTGAGAAGAAAGGACCATTCTACATAGAGATTCTTCCGCCGGTGAGAAATATGCCCCATGTGTATATCTCGGGGGAAACGAGTACCCACGCCGTCGCTATTTTAGCGACAGGTTGCTTCAGAGCCGCTTATTTTTGTTGAGCGTAGGCAACAAACGCCATCCTGCCTCCGCTTTTCACTCGTCATCATCGGATGAGAAAGAGTTTTGACCCATTTGATCCAATCGAGCCATTTTATCCATGAGTTCTTGGAAGGTCGTCGGCTTGAAGAGGGCCATATACGAGGACGCCTTTGAATTTGGGTTAAGGGTGGCTATGAGCATTCCCATGGCTGCAACTTCATCGATGCGTTGCTTGTATTTGACCAGAGATTTCGCCATCGGGTAACATATTGAATCCAAGTCTCATTCGGTCTAACCCTTTCGTTGACCAGCGCCGTCACGGTAGTATGTTCATTCTTATTAGCGAATCCCTGACAGAAGAGCGTATCAATTTCATTAAAGCTCTTCATGAAATCATTTGGGAGTTTCGCATACCATACAAAGGCGATGCCCTCCAGACCGCTGACGAATTGTCGGAGGAGTAGTATATCATTCTCTCCAGTGTTACCGCACATGGATTTAAATCGCGTGATGTGCTGGTGAGGATTCCCGGTTCCTTTGTATGTGGAGTCGGAAGTATGTATTCTGGTGGGTACTGTATTTGATCAGAGCACACCGGATACGGTCGACCAGTCTTGATTGGCCTATTTGATACTTCACTGGCATGGTGAGTTTTGATTCGTTGAGCGATATATGTGGCCAGCTTTTCTTTTAGGAATCATTTCCTCCTCAACTGTTGATGAGATTTGCAGAGAATTTGAAATGTCATCTTTATCTTTAAGACCGACTATCGGAGGTTCATTGTCAGTGGTTTCGATTGAACCATCATTCCAGCCATATTCTGAATCAGAAGGGCCATCTGGTTTATTTTATTGGACATTTTTGCCGCTTCTGTATCTTCCTTTTTTAGATTGCGCTTTAGGAAATCAATATCCGACTCCTTCTTTATTCTTTCTTCGGGTGCGTCCTCGGGATTTTCCTTAGATGATGGATTACCGTTTGCTGCCGTCTGAGCGAGCATCTCCTACAGCTTCTCTCACGTTGCAGTTGAACTTTTTTCAGGGACCGAGTTTGAGGTCGGTGACTAGTAGAAGCTCGAACTTCGTCTTTGGAATTCACCACATATACTACGTGAACTACCATGCCCCCAGGCTTGGGGTGTTTGGACTTTTGCCCTTTAGAGTTTACTTCGGGAACTTGAGTTTTATTGGGCCTCTCTTTTTTGTGAAAAGCCGCTTTAGTTTTGGGAGGAACCGCTGTATCTGTTAGTTATATGTATGCCCTAGAGGCCATTACTGTACATGAGATGTACATTGTAGTAGATGCTTGGACATATATAGGGAGGACTTTCTTACTCGACATGATAGTGTGCTATCTGATTACTCTTTATCTTAACATGTACATTGATTGTCTCTCTGGTTACATGTTGGTAAAGCCCTTAGGATGTGTACTTGACTATCAGGATTATGATACAGATCATACTAGTGGGGCCGTGGTAGTCTATAAGTTCATCCTTTAATGTTCCTAGTCGTGGGTATATCGAGATGGGGCATCGATACTGTAGGGTGTTTTTCGTCACCCCATTGAGATGGGAATACGCGTGCGCTTGTCAGGCGTACTACAGATTCCCCCTGCCTAAGGTAGGCCGGGGTTTGATGATTGTGGGGATCCGAATCTCCGGCAGCCGCGGACTAAGCTGCCGTTAATTACCCCTCGCCTTTGGGGCGAGGGAACCTCCGATTAACGGGTTAAACTGGTCATGCGAACCCAATGTGCGGTGTGCGTGTATTCTGTTTTGAAAGGGGGTTTTTGGATATATCGGGAGCCACGCAGAGTTTTTACGGGGGTCCCGCTACCCGGATAGCGGGCTGGGGGTCAAGGGGGCTAGCAGCCCCCTTGCGGGGTTCGGGGCAGCGCCCCGGCCCGAAAATTTTTTAGAGGGGGAGAATGTAGCGGAGTATGTGTATGTGTACATTTGTATACAAATGTATATATATATATACATATATGTATAAATAAAGAGGAAAATGCATCCAAAGGATGCGTGGGGCAGCACCTTGGGCGCTGTGCGCTTAGGTGCTGTGCGTTCAGGCGCAAGCGCGCCACGTGTCGGCACGCGGGCGCTTTGCGCAAGAGCGCTGCGCGCAGGCGCGCAAGCGTGCGCGCGCCACGTGTCGGCACTCGGGCACTTTGCGCAAGAGCGCTGCGCGCAGGCGCGCAAGCGTGCGCGCGCCACGTGTCGGCACTCGGGCGCTTTGCGCACTTGCGCAGGCGCGCAAGCACGCGCGCCACGTGTCGGCACGCGGGCGCTTTGCGCACTTGCGCAGGTGCGCAAGCGCGCGCGCCACGTGTCGACACGCGCGCGCTTTTGCGCACTTGCGCTGCGCGCTGGAGAGCACAAGAGGCTTTTAGCCTAAAAAGATTTCTCTGAAGAGAAATCAAAGAGGAGTTAGACTCCTGAGTGTTTTTTTTGTTGGGTTTAGTGAAAGGGGTTCTCCTTCTTCCTCCTCTGTTAGCTGGATCTTGACGATCAAGAGATGTGGGATTTTTAAAAATCTCTTCCTTTTGAGATTTAATGGAAGATCTGAGCTCCCCTTGATGGGTTTTGTGGTGAAAAACTAATTTGTTTTATAAAAAGGAGAGTAGAACTCTTGATTTAATTCAAGAGAAAGAAGAAGGTTTTGGAACCTTGAAGAAGGAGAAAGAGATCTCAGATCTAGAAATTTCTGGAGAGAGAAAAAGTTATGAGATATTCTCATTATGTTTTGCCTTTATAGGCCATACATTTTACACATAGCCCCTTAGGCTTCACAAAATGGCATTTTGCCATCCCATGGCTCATGTGCCATTTCATTTTTGCACATAAGCCATGGGCTTACAAAATATTGGCTTTATGTCCATTTTGTTTACATTCATGCATAAAAAATTACATAAAAATTATTTATGACATGATTTATATTTAGCATGGGGAGGGTCGGCCGCTTCATGTTTCGGACTCGACCTGGGCATGGGCCCACTTGACCCGGGCTTGGGCCCACCTAGCTTGGGGGTTGACCTTGACTTTGACTCGGTCAACCGGGGTGTAAATTTTTACCCCAACAAATTGCCCCCCATCAATAAATGCACACCGCCCATTTGAGTTGTGTGCATGAAATTGATGGATCTTGAAGTTGGACTTCGAGTTAGAACATCATTCCAGGGGCGGAACATCATCCCAGGGAGCATGATTCCCGGGGATCGGAGCATCATTCTGATTCGCGGAGCATAATTCCAGAGATCAGAGCATCGTTCCGAAGAGCGGAGCATAATTTCAGGGGATCGGAGCATCATTCCGATGGGTGGAGCATGATTCCAGAGTTCGGAGCATCTTTCCGAAGAGCGGAGCATAATTCCAGGGGATCGGAGCATCATTCCGATGGGTGGAGCATGATTCCAGAGTTCGGAGCATCTTTCCGAAGAGCGGAGCATAATTCCAGGGGATCGGAGTATCATTCCGATCCGCGGAGCATAATTCCAGGGATCGGAGCATCATTCCAATTTGTGGAGCATAATTCCACGGATCGGAGCATCATTCCGATTTGCGGAGCATAATTCCAGGGATCGGAGCATGATTCCAGGGTTCGGAGCATCGTTCCGAAGGGCGGAGCATGATTCCAGAGTTCGGAGCATCTTTCCGAAGAGCGGAGCATAATTCCAGGGGTACGGAGCATCATTCCGAAGTGCCGCAGACATTCTGACCGAAGCATGATTTCGATGCAGAGGTAAATTCCTAGGCGAAGTATAATTCCGACAAGGAAGGCAAATATTCCGAGGCGAAGCATTGATTTCGACACGGGATATATTCTGAGACGGAGCATGATTCCGGCGCAGAGCTTGCTGGTTGACTTGATTCCGAGGCGGAGCATAATTCCGACAAGGAGGTCGTTGGTTGATTCCGAGCCGAAGCATAATTCCGACAGGGAAAGCAGGTATACCGAGGCGAAGCATGATTTCGACACGGGGTAAATTCTGGGACAGAGCATGATTCCGCCGTAGAGGTTGTTGGTTTGATTTGATTTGGGTTGACATCAGCATCGCTACACTGGAATATGGTACCAGGAGCGAATCATCATTTGTCATGAGAGGATTTGGGAACTGGGGTTTTTATTTGGCATCTGCATTGCTGCACTGGAATAATGCCAGGAGCAACTCATCATGTGCCCCGAGAGGATTTGGATTTGGTTTGTTTGGCATCTGCATTGCTGCACTGGAATAATGCCAGGAGCAACTCATCATGTGCCCCGAGAGGATTTGGATTTGGTTTTTTTTCGTTTGGCATCTGCATTGCTGCACTGGAATAATGCCAGGAGCAACTCATCATTTGTCCCGGGAGGACTTGGGAGAGATTGGGATCTTTTTACGCCCGTGGATTGTATACGGTTTTGCAGGATGTATGATCCAGACCGTAGGGCCGAAAAAAAAAATATTTCGAGATTTTGTCGGCGTCTGCATCGCTGCACTAGAATATGGTACCAGGAGCGACTCATCATTCACCATTGCTTTTTTTTTTTAATACCGCGATTGCTCTATCATTTCAGCTTTTCTTATCGCGAAGGTCGCGATTGCCCTATCATTTCGGCTATTTATTCGCGGTTGCCCCATCATTTCGGCTTTATTTTCATTTTCATTTTTACTCGCTGATTTTTATTGCGAGTTGCCCCATCATTTCGGCTTTTCTTTATTTTTCTTTTATTTACACATTTTTTTTATTTACATTTTTTTTTACATTTCCAGTTTAACGACTTAGAGGTCGATTGTTCCCAGTTTAATGACGTGGCGGTCGATTGTTTTCAGAGAAAGGCAGATGCCTGAGAGAATCGATTTCATGAAGAACTTCGGTCTCCGATTGTATGAAATTGGCGGTTGCAGCTTGACTGTTTGTTAACACGCCTTTGGACAGTTCTATCTCTCCTGTCTTGTATTGCTTTTCGACCCAATCTTTGAAGACGAAGCAGTCCTCAATGGCATGACCTATCACTCTGTGACAGGGGCAGTATTTGGGGTCGTCGGTCCTATTCGCTTCCTGCGGTCTTTTTGACTCTGGCAGTTGTAGACCGTTCTTCAGGGCGTCTTTGAATATTTTACGGATTTTGTCCCTTCTGAAGGAATAGACCTTATCCAGCTTCTCTTTCAGTGGAGATTCTCCCCCCTCTCCGAACATTGGCTTCCGAAGCTGGTTGGCATTAGGCCCGCTCAACCCTTGCTTATTTCGGTTAGCCGAAGCATTGAAAGATTCAGAATCGTCGGGATCTCCGCCTTTGCGATTATCGTCCTTTCGGTTTCTCCATGACCTATTGTTAGTTTGGAAATCCGAGGAGGACTCCTGCTTTGAGCGCTCCAGCATCTGAACTTTCCTGGTCAGCTCTTGGAATGTTTTGAGACCCGCGGTGCATAGAAACGGGGCCATCCAATTGTTGAGATTTCCGACGAGGAGACTGACAGATTGGTCCTGCTCTATCGGTGGTTCACATTTGACGGAGAGATTGCGCCATCGGGTTATAAAATCCGTGTTGCTTTCGTTGTTCTTGGGCTTGGTCCTTACGAGCTCGGCAATGGTGATCTTATCGCTGACGCTCATGAACCTTTGTCGAAACAAAGATTCCATTTGGACGAAAGTAGTAACGGAGCCATCTGGTATGCTCGCGTACCAGTCGAAAGCAACATCGGTCAGGCTATTAACGAACTGGCGGAGGAGAAGCGCATCATTGCCCCCAGTATTCCCGCAAGAGGCTTTGAAGTGGGCGATGTGTTGATTCGCATTTCCCGTCCCATCGAATCTTCCGAATTTAGGGATGACATAGCCGCTAGGAAATTCCACCAGATCATACTGAGCAGGATATGGTCTCCCACTACTGCTGATATCTTTTTGCGCTTCGGCTTCGGCCACCAATGTTTTGACTTTGCTGGCAACCAAATCCATGATTTGATCTTGAGTTAGCGGGCTACTGTCATCGGTAGCCAAGACATTTCCTGAGATAGGATGCGATTGACTTTCATGAGGTCCGCCCACTTTTGGATTTGAGGGAATAGGCGTCGGTTGCTTTGGGACACCGTTTCCCGGTTCATGAGCTGAGCCCTGTGCTTGATTGGGCGGCTGAGAGGCAAGTTGGGCCGTAAGCCGTAAGACGACATTTGTCAAGTCGTCGATCTTTGAGTAGAGCTTGGCCATCTCCTTATCTTTGCTTCTGAGCTGTTTTCGGAGCTCTTGGAGAAGTTGCTGCTCTGTGGTCTTAGGACGGAAAGTTGGCTCATCTTCGCTTTCCGAGCCTGACTCCTCATGAATTGAGGGCTCTCTCTGCCTATCAGCCTTTTCGAGAGGGTTTTCATCATCCAGCGGAGGCGGCTGTTCTTGGGAAGTGGCAACCACATTAAAGCCAGATTGGATTTGAGATGTGGTAGCCCCGTCCTTGCTCTTGCTGCGCGTGCCCACCACGTAGACAGTGTGGATAACACATTCAGCCATCCCTTCATCTTTGGCGGGGTAACCCTGTTCTTCGAACCTCATGAGGTTTAGCCTGGCAGTAGCCCTAGCCCTTTTGTTGGCTCTATATCTGAGCCTTTTCTCCCTCAGCTTCTCAATTTTGAAGGCTTGGCGGGCATCTGCTACCGGGGAAGCCATTGTGAGTTGATCAGAGGGGAGCTTAGAGAAGACACCCGATCGAGCAGTGGTCAAGGGCACCGCTGGAGCTTGCTCAGGACGCGTTGTAGCTTTATTGGTGTTGATGGCCTTGCCCCCAGCTGGGGCCAAGGAAAATTGTTCAGACACCGACTTGCGCTTAGGTTGGGGCGCCCTTGAGATCACCACATTTGGTCTCCTGCCTTTCGAGACCGGTTTGTCTGCCGCCGGGGCTTGAGAAGCTGGGATGGCGCCAACTGGCATGAACAGAATAGAGCCAAATGGTAGCAGCGGCTCCTCCCATTGTCGCCCGAGACTGGCCGGGAGGACCGTCCTGGAGTCTATCTTCATTGTGTAGGAGACGGGAGCTGAGTTCATCTTCGGAGACATTGTTGAAAGGTGATCGCTTGAAAATCCTGCATGAAAAAAGCATTATTTTTAGTATAAATATAGGTATGTATATTGATTGAGTTCGCATGAACGCTTAACCCGAAATTTTGGAGGAGAGATTGGTCCCACCGGGCGTGCCAGAATCTGTAGGGTGTTTTTCGTCACCCCATTGAGATGGGAATACGCGTGCGCTTGTCAGGCGTACTACAGATTCCCCCTGCCTAAGGTAGGCCGGGGTTTGATGATTGTGGGGATCCGAATCTCCGGCAGCCGCGGACTAAGCTGCCGTTAATTACCCCTCGCCTTTGGGGCGAGGGAACCTCCGATTAACGGGTTAAACTGGTCATGCGAACCCAATGTGCGGTGTGCGTGTGTTCTGTTTTGAAAGGGGGGTTTTGGATATATCGGGAGCCACGCAGAGTTTTTACGGGGGTCCCGCTACCCGGATAGCGGGCTGGGGGTCAAGGGGGCTAGCAGCCCCCTTGCGGGGTTCGGGGCAGCGCCCCGGCCCGAAATTTTTTTGGAGGGGGAGAATGTAGCGGAGTATGTGTATGTGTACATTTGTATACAAATGTATATATATATATATACATATATGTATAAATAAAGAGGAAAATGCATCCAAAGGATGCGTGGGGCAGCACCTTGGGCGCTGTGCGCTTAGGTGCTGTACGCTCAGGCGCAAGCGCGCCACGTGTCGGCACGCGGGCGCTTTGCGCAAGAGCGCTGCGCGCAGGCGCGCACGCCACGTGTCGGCACGCGGGCGCTTTGCGCACTTGCGCAGGCGCGCAGGCGCGCGCGCCACGTGTCGGCACGCGGGCGCTTTGCGCACTTGCGCAAGCGCGCAGGTGCGCAAGCGCGCGCCACGTGTCGGCACGCGGGCGCTTTACGCACTTGCGCAGGTGCGCAAGCGCGCGCGCCACGTGTCGGCACGCGCGCGCTTTTGCGCACTTGCGCTGCGCGCTGGAGAGCACAAGAGGCTTTTAGCCTAAAAAGATTTCTCTGAAGAGAAATCAAAGAGGAGTTAGACTCCTGAGTGTTTTTTTTGTTGGGTTTAGTGAAAGGGGTTCTCCTTCTTCCTCCTCTGTTAGCTGGATCTTGACGATCAAGAGATGTGGGATTTTTAAAAATCTCTTCCTTTTGAGATTTAATGGAAGATCTGAGCTCCCCTTGATGGGTTTTGTGGTGAAAAACTAATTTGTTTTATAAAAAGGAGAGTAGAACTCTTGATTTAATTCAAGAGAAAGAAGAAGGTTTTGGAACCTTGAAGAAGGAGAAAGAGATCTCAGATCTAGAAATTTCTGGAGAGAGAAAAAGTTATGAGATATTCTCATTATGTTTTGCCTTTATAGGCCATACATTTTACACATAGCCCCTTAGGCTTCACAAAATGGCATTTTGCCATCCCATGGCTCATGTGCCATTTCATTTTTGCACATAAGCCATGGGCTTACAAAATATTGGCTTTATGCCCATTTTGTTTACATTCATGCATAAAAAATTACATAAAAATTATTTATGACATGATTTATATTTAGCATGGGGAGGGTCGGCCGCTTCATGTTTCGGACTCGACCTGCGCATTGGCCCACTTGACCCGGGCTTGGGCCCACCTAGCTTGGGGGTTGACCTTGACTTTGACTCGGTCAACCGGGGTGTAAATTTTTACCCCAACAGATACACCAGAGTAGACTAGCGTATATGCATCTCGACCCATGTGATGGGCGATGGATGATCCCATATCCATTGGTGTTTGACATCAGAGATGGTATACGGGTGCTCAGTAGAGACTGGGTACACTGGACGGACTCGCCGAGAACTCCTAAATGGTATTATACCTGACGTCAGATAGCAGTTCTTTGGTGACACTTGTACAGGTTAGTCTGTAGACCCGAGATCGTCATAGAGTCTTGTGTGATTCCCACCGTGCTTTGATTTCCACCTTACCACGTTCAAGAGGACGTGCAAAACGGTGGTTTTTGGGTACAGTCCCGAGTCACATGGAGGAAATGAGCGATAGGAGGGTTTCGTCTCTTCCGGTATTGGGGGTTGATGTTGCGCTGTGCTCAATTGGCCATAACAGGGAAGTCCCTGGCCAGGGCTGATTTAGAGATTTACTAGTAAGTGTTATCAGTAGTTTCTCGACCCGTTATGAGCCTCATATCGACATGACTTATCGGTTATTGGAGTCTGACATTTACCATCCCTAGACTGGATATGCGACATATCAGACGAGGAGACCGGACTGTACGGTAGTGTTACTGACAGGCTTTACAGGAGCTAGAGCGGGCTTACTTGTTGATCTTCTGATCGCTCAATACCTGGATAGCCGTTACGTCCAGCTAGTACCGCTGACGGCTTGTGGGTGCTTGATGTGAACATCACCTACTGTCGGCGTATTGACGAGTCTTTAGAGTCCTACATAGTGGTTTTACTGGCTCAGGCAAAATGAAGTAAGAGCACATATGTGATATGTGCGGGACCGAGAATAATGCGAGTATGTGATACCGTATTCTATTATCATGATATTTGTATCGGACAGTTATATGTGATATAGCCGGGTTATCGAATCAAGCGTTGATTCGATAAGTTGGTACATTTAATATTAGTCGGTTATATGTGATATAACTGGATTATTAAATCAAGTGTTGATTTGATAATTTAGTGTATAATTGTATATTTGATATACTAATTTACATTAACTAATATTATCTCACTTAAGCATTTATTATTCTCACATGTGCACACTTAATATATATATGATATATATATTAATTGTGTTTTATTTTGTATCATGGTTTTTCTCGCCAAAAAAAAATTTCTGCGCAAAAGAGCCCAAGGTATCAAATGGCAGCGATACGTTTAAGAAAATGTGAACCAGTATTTTCCGGGCTGTATTTTGACAAATTCCCGAATGTGAAACAGCTAAATTCTGATGGTATCAAAAGCATCTCGAAAAATCTTTCGATTTGATATATTATGGGCCTCATAATTCATCCGGGATCAAAAGTTATGAGGCATCACGTGTCCACACGTGACCAGGCATCACGTGCAGACACGTGACCATTTACAGGCAAAACCTGTAGGCACTGAATAAAATAAATAATTGGAAATAATTAATCAGTGGGGTCACGTGCTAACACGTGATAGGCTCTTAAACCCTCTGAAACAATAGAATTATATTCTAATTAAATAATTAATCAGTGGGGTCACGTGCCAACACGTGATGGGTTTCTCAGCCCTTTAAACCAATAGAATTAAATTCTAATTAATTGGTCAATTAGTGGGGTCACGTGCTAACACGTGATAGGCTCTTAAACCTTCTGAACTAATAGAATTAAATTCTAATTAAGGGAAATAAAAAACCTTAATATTTCCCTAGATCTTTCCAAACAAAGAGATTGTGCTCTGTAAAGTGGAGCACCATTGGATTAAAAATCCAATGGTGATTAAAAATCACCAATTTATATAATCTATACAAGGAAAGATTTCCCTGAAATTTTCCACGAATAACAGATAAAAGATCTTTTGGATTAAAAATCCAATGGTGAATAAAATTCACTGAGTGATCTAAAAGATCATGTTGGTTACAAAATCAATTAAAATCTTTCAATGAAAGATTGACTAAACAAACTGATTCTTTTCTTTCTCCTATAAATAAAAGCCAAGAGGGAAGAAAAAAAGGAGGAATACAACAAGAAGAAAGAGAACAAAAGAGAAGAGAATTTAATTCTCCAGAGAGAAAAATAGAAGAGAATTAAATTCTCTAGAGAGAAAAAAGTTTTTTTTTTAGAAGAGAAAGAAATCCTAGGTGCGAGATCATCCTATAAGCTCTCACAAAATAAAAATAGAATTTAATTCTCAATTTAAGAGTTTAACTCTTCTGAATAAGAACTTAGTTCTTCCTTTGGTTGAAGATCTGCAAAAGCAGATCTCACAACAAGTTGAGAATTTAATTCTCATCGAGAAAATTCTGCCATGCAGATCCAAAAGTTAGAGCGAGAATTGAGTTTAGGGAATTTAATTCCCCCAATTTTATAGGAATTTAATTCCCCCAAATGAAATTATGGTTTAACCCTATATAAGAATTTAATTCTTCCAAATACATAGGAATTTAATTCCTCTAAACAGAACTAGGGTTTAACCCTATAAAAGAATTTAATTCTTAAAAATAAGAGACTTAAAGCTCTCCATGCACATAAAGATCAAAGTATCCAACGTGATCACGTGGTAACACGTGACCCTTCATCCCAACGAATGAAAAAGAACGAACAAGACTAGGTCACGTGCCCCCACGTGACCTTTAAACAGACTCCTCAAAATAAGAAAGAAAAAGTATGAAGGCAATGCCTCACGTGCTCACACGTGACTTTCAAAACAAAAGGGAACAAATCCAAGAGCAGAATCAATTTTGGGCGCCCTCACGTGTCCCCACATGATCCCTAACAAATCCCTTTAAATCCAGTGCATGGATGCCCATCACGTGCTCACACGTGACGGCCTAGAAGACTAAAAGTGTTTAACACTAATTTGAATATTCTGGGAAGAAAATAAAGGAAGTCTGGCCCCATCTTCAGACACCTCACGTGACCCTATGTAACCACCTCATTTCTAGTGTAACACTATTTTGAGCGTTTTGTCCCTAATGTTTAACACTATTTTCAGCACATCACGTGGGAACACGTGATTGTCAAATATGTGTTAGGGTTTGACACTATTTTTCAAACCAGTCTTAGCCCAAAAATCGGCTAAGTTTTTCTAGAGACAAGATCTCCCCTTTGAGTGAGCCCCAACTACATTCTTCCAAACTTGATCACTTCACATGACATTCAAAATAAAACCCCAGAGCCATGATGAATGGTTAGTGCTCAGCCAACGACAAAATGTTGTCAGAGCCCCAAACCCCTGTTTAGCATTGCTAAGTAATGGGGGGCTGAACCCAGACAAATGTTCAACAGTTCAACAAAGGGTCAATATTTCAAACTTAAGTGGACTTAGCCCAAGTTGGCCATAAGTCCTCAATTCAGATTTAACTGAGCCAATGTGCTCATAATCTAATTAATTGATCTTAGTCCTAAATTGGACTACAGATTCCCCAATCAATTTTGGTTCAAGGATACATCTCTTCACTCCTTTGAGATTTGTCGTTGTAATCCTTCAACGTCTTCAAAGAGGTGACGGGTCCTGATAACTAATCATTCCATGGACTGTGGGGTCCTTAAACTCATGGACTATGATGTCCTTAAACTTTATAAACTATGACGTCTTTAAACTACGGACTGTGGGGTCCTTAAGCCCATGGACTATGACGTCCTTAACCTCGGACTGTGGGGTCCTTTAAACCCATGGATTATGATGTCCTTAATCTTGGACCGTAATGTCCTTAAACTAACAATGGACCGACACGACCTTAAACTAACATTGGACTGCAAAATCCTTAAACTAATTATCGATCGCAATGTCCCTAAACTAAACAATAGAGCCCAAATGCTCTCTTGTTGGATCTAAACGATCCCGTTGAGTTGATCTTAGTCTATAATTAGACTAACGTATCCTTAATAAACGTTTAAGTTGATCTTAGTCTCAAATGAGACTAACGTATCCTTAAACCCAACCCTTAAACCCAAATCTAAGAAGATGCGGATTTGGACTAATCCACGCCCTACGAGCGACAACATAAATTAGTCTCCGTATGCAATCCACGGGCAACCAAAAACAAAACAAACACCTACGACACAAATTGACTATCTGGAGAAGGAGAAAGTGGTTACCCCGATGTGGTAGCGTAATTAACTGCAGGGGCTTGCGCCTGCAGGGAAGAGCGTCCCTACAATAAAAAAACCCATCAAAGAGGGGGAGTCTGACGAAGTCTGCTACATTGGCCGCATCCGTCTATACTTTTGATACACGGTGCCATAAATCAACTTGGCATCTTCGAAGAGGTGGACGCATAGCACCAATTAGCATCTGCCCTGAATTCAAGCAAGACGGACCTGCGCGGTCGCGTCTCCGTGTTCGGAAGGGTACAGATTCTGGCATGCCCGGTGGGACGTTTTCCTCTTTCCACTCCACACTTCGTGTGTCGTGTTCGCGAACGAATCGCGGTTTGCTATGGTTGCATGTGGATTCGAGGTACTAAGATTTGGTGTCTTGCTCCGTGCAGAAAACAGAAGATCAATGGTTTCAAACTGCACTAACTGCAACTGCAACTCTCGCTCCGTCCCGTCCGGAGGAGTGAATTACGGGCCCCAAGCGGCCTCCATCTTCGCTATGCCGGTGGAACAGGTGACTCAGGCCACCACTGGATTGTTCTTCGGGACCATGATCCCGCCAACAAAACTTCAACGCTCCTGTACCATCACAAGAAGCTCCGAAGAAATCGGTCTTTGATCGGCTTACCACTACTGCGGCCCCTCTTAACGGGTCGCCCAAACCAAGCGTCTCAGTTTTCAGCAGACTGGGCCAAAACTCCAATGGGCCCGTGAAGAAGCCTGCAGTACCAGGAGGCGTTATCCCGAAGCGGATAGCTATTCCTACTCCCGAAGTCACCAAGGCGGCTTCTCCGGCTAAGGGGTTGGTCTTCACAAGACTGGCCGTTTTAGCTCCTACTCCGGGTGAAGTAACCAAGGCTGTTTCCCCTGCATGAAAATCGGCCTTTTCAAGATTAGCCATTCCCTCTCAGTGAGCATCTGTCTTTGAAAGGCTAGCGCCAACAACAGACTCTCATCAGAACAGGGGGCATGGAAAAGCTGATCCAACAGCGGAGGTAATCCCGGCCACACGACATGCTCGACGTCGCCACTGGCGCCGAGTAAGGAAAGCTGGGGATAATTCCCTTTCTAGACTGACTCCGCCAGCTCTAACGGTGGAAGTTGATGCTGTTGTTCCAACCGGGAACAGTTTTGAACTACTTAACAGGGTGTGCAGGAACTCGTCAACTGCTGTGCTGAAAAGATCTCCTCTACCAATGGAGAATGCTACAAAGGCGAAGCTGGAGCAGCCCCTTCAACGGCTGTCCTCTATAATTTATAAAGTTTGGCGTTAAGTCCAAGACTCCATGATTGATCAAGACTATCCCCGCCAACAGGAAAAGATGAAAGCGCGGCGCGAAGAGGACAATCCTGTCAAGCCACAAAAGGTGTCGTCTACCTGGGTGCCCGTTGCAACGGCCCCCTCAGCTTCGACCGCCCACAAAAGAAGGAGGTCGGAGAAGATCCCTGCGTTTTTGGCAAATCGCAAAGACACTGAATCTAAACGCCCCAAGTCTGGGGATATGGTGGTGCACACCATTTATATGGCATCCGGGAAAGAGGAAAGCTGTGCTTTTACGGGTCATTGACCGCTTACCCGATCGATAACAAAGGCTCAGAAACAACAGCAGCAAAAACTTCAGGAGATGTTGTCTACAATAGCCGCACTCACTGTGCCGAAAGAAAATCCAGAGACCTCAGAGCAGCGTCAGGAACAAGAAACTGATGTTGAATTCTTCCGAAGAATGCTCGAGAGGAAAGAAAAAGAGGCCGCGGAACAGGGGGCCAACATAAAACGAATGGCTCTTTTGTTCCAAGACATGGCCGGGATGATACTACAGCCGGAAGCTCCAGCTGAAGACCCCCCGATTATCATTGAAGATGACAGAGGGGAGATATCGAACCCTCCTCCGGCTCTTTCAGCAGCCAAGGAGGAGACCATCTCAAAAGATGCCCTGGATGATTACATTGCTCAGCAGATACGAGTTCATCAAGCGAATGAAACGGCCGGGCATATCGTTAAAACTGGTTGACCCTACCCGGGCTGGTATGACCAAATAAAGTACCCGCCGGGGTATACGATCCCTAAATTCCATGTATATAAGAGGACGGGGAATCCACACCAGCACGTTGCTAAATTTAGGGCTCTGTTCGGCAACACTGGAGGGGATGACAAACTATTGCTTAGCCAGTTTGTTGGCAGTTTGTCGGAGACAGCATTCGAGTGGTACTCTGAGCTCCCGAACGATCCCGTCAAAACTTTTGCAGAAATGGAGTTACTGTTCACACAAAGGTTCGCAAGCGCCAGCGAACGCACCCCAATCACGGTGTTGATCAATGCCAGAGTGAAACCAGGCGAAACATGGGTGCAGTACGCAATACGATGGCGGAATCTATGGTCAAAGTGCGAGCAGCGCATCGAGGAAGCACCTGCGGTAGGCATGTTCGTAGGGACCCTCGACCCTCAGGCGACTATATCCCAATTCATGATATTCTTCAAGCCGACCACCTTTCAGGCCTTGATTAACAAGCTGGCCCAAATGGATCAGATGGGCCATAGACCGTCTCCTCGAAGATGGAGCCTCGAAACGAGAAGGGCAAAAGGAAAGCAATCTTCGTCGCCAACGCTCAACAACAGCCGAGTGTCCCGAGACCGGTTGTTCGCCAAAGCAACAAGCGGCAATCCCTTGATGAAAAGTTGAGACGTCCTTACTCGTTTCCCCGAGATAAAGCAAGGAGACTGTTCAAACTAGCAGTGCGCAACGGGCTCATCACTACCGGAGTCGAGACACCCACCGCAACTGAACGACGTCAACGATCCCAATTACTGCTCCTACCATCGAGTATTGAGCCATCCACTCGAAAATTGCTACGTCTTCAAAAATTGGGTTGAAGACCAATACCAGCAAGACAAATTCGTGTTGTCTGAAAATTGGAAGGTGAACCCGCCATAACCATATGCTCCGAAAAAGATGGACATGTTGAGGGCATCGTGCTCATTCATAGATAGCTCCATGGGAATTTGTTCTTTCGGCAAAAACTAAAAGAATGCTGAAAAATCTTCAAACATGTCCGGCGATCAGGTGGAAAAGCCCGCAAGAGCCGGAGATCATCGACGGGATGCTGAAACCATGCCCAACATTGGGAATTAATAGCAATGGGCAAAACACCCAGGCACAGCCGTCACAGTCTTCCAAGAAAAAGAAGAAGATCAAAAAGCCCGCGCAGTCTAATGACAAGCGCACGGATCTGCAAAAGTATATTGACGCGCTGGAAGAATACAAGTAGAGGGCACGAACCCTAGTCATGCTTCAAGAGTTCCTCAATCACATCCTCGAGAATGAAGATAATGACAATGATGAGGGGGACGACTTGTCATAAGAATCCGAAGATTATATGGCAAGTTGACACATGATCGCTCATTTATCACTAAGTAACAAAGCAGCTCACTCGGCGTTAGGAGATAACGTAGAGGAGCTGGGGGCAGGAGCAGTGCCAAAACCCTTGGATTATCTGACAAGGTCTATCAAGGAGAAACCTACTTGTTCATAAAGCATCCGGCGAAACTTCGCCTCAAAGCTACAGCGGACCGAAACGTCCCTAAACTAACGATGGACCACTATGTCCTAAAAATGGCTATTGACTGAAACGTCGTTAAACTAATACAAACCCGCGGCGTTCCCAGGCTGACGTGGTAAAAAAACGATATGTCCATAAGCGAGATGGGCACGGATGAATACCCGAAAGGGCTCCGTGAGCAAAAACAGCAGGGCTACCGGCGAGTTTTGTGAAAACCTGAAAGGGCGCAATCTCGTTAAAAGACACTTGCAAGGTCCTCTCGACCTTATGAGGAGAAAATACCTGTGTGAGATCCTTACGACTCACAAGGGAGCAACACACTTAGGGATTCCCACGATTCCTAAGGAGAAATTACACTTAGGAGATCCTCACGACTCGTGAGGAGAACTCTCTTACGAGACCCTCACGGCTCGTAGAATTCAAAAGCCTTAAGTTACAGGGATCTGAACCTGTTCTTAAGCCATCACAACCTACAGACTGCCCTACAAGCGGTTCAATGTTGACCCTTGTATACAATCCACGGGCACGAATAAACACTTCCCTAACAGAGTCCCACCAGCGACTAGGGATATGCTCACACGGTGAACGACCCTTGTAAGTCCTCTCGACTTATAAGGAGAAAACACTCTTGTAAGATCCTTACGACTTATAAGAGAACATACACTTAAGAATCCTCACGATTTTTAAGGAGAAAACGCACATAAGATACTCACGACTCGTAGGGAGAAACACCTTTATGAGACCCTTACGGCTCATAAAGTCAAAAGCCTTAGTCGACAGGATCTTAACCCTGTTGGCTAAGCCACCTTCGTTCGAACCGACAACGGCAAATGATGATTCGCTCCTAGCAATGTCCCAGTGGTAGCGATACTGATGCCTAAATCGGTATCAAATTCCAAGCCCTTTCACGGCAAATGATGATTCGCTCCTGGCAATATTCCAGTCGCTTTGGCACCAGATCCCAAGTTCCATACTCATGGCGAAAAGTCGACGAGCCAAAAATGCATATGAAATAGCCGAAATGACAGGGCAACTTGCAACAAAATCAACAAGTACAAATATATGCATACAAAATAGCCGAAATGGTTGGGCAACTCACAATAAAAAAAAGTGAGTAAAAAGAAAAAATAGCCGAAATGATTGGGCACCACGAAAAATAGCCAAAATGATTGGGCAATCGCGACTTTCGCGATATAAAAATCTGAAATGATAGAGCATCGCGGAAAGAAATAAAAAAATGAAAGAATGAAACTTTTTGCCCTGCAGGTGAAGTCACATTGACCCCTGCATACAATCCATGGGCACAAACAAGAAGAGAACCATATCGTCCCACCAGGCTTCGTCGAAGTGAAGACAAATCTCGACGGTTCATAGACAACCTAAAGACAATTTCGACATTCGTCGCAATATTGTAGGCATAATGTCAACAAATGAAATAAAGGAAGATCCCTAGCTTCAGAGTCTCGACATCAACATCGACAACTTAGAGATCACCAACGGCGTTTCTCCTCACTCCAACCAGATGCAGACGTGACGTCAACAACCGACCTCAGAGTCGCAACGAAACGGAGCCATGGCAAAGTCCCTAGTTTCAAATCTCAATGGCCACGTCTACAGCTTGGAGACCAACAACGGTGTGCCTCCTCATTCCAGCAGGACACAGATGTTACACCATCAAAGCGGAGCCACGGCAAAGTCCTAGTTTCAAGACTCTACGTCCACAGATAACCTAGAGTCAACCAATGACTTCCCCGCCGAATCAACACTCCGTCTCGGAAACAAGTCAATCAACTCCAGGGAAATCAGTGTCCTTGGCAACCTCCTCGATTCAGGGAAATCAGCGTCCTTAACGAGAGCATCTCGATTCGCGTCGACCCGCAGAGAAATCAGCATCTTTGCAGAAATACCTCGATTCGTCTCAACCCCAGGGAAATCAGTATCCTTGGCAACCTCCTCGATTCAGGGAAATCAGCGTCCTTGACGAGAGCATCTCGATTCGCGTCGACCCGCAGAGAAATCAGCGTCTTTGCAGGAATACCTTGATTCATCTCAACCTCAGGGAAATCAGTGTCCTTGGCAACCTCCTCGATTCAGGAAAATCAGCGTCCTTGACGAGAGCATTTTGATTCGAGTCGACCTGCAGAGAAATCAGTGCCATTGCAGGAATATCTCGATTCGTCTTGACTCCGAGGAAATCAGCGTCCTTGGCAAAAATCTCGATTCAGGGAAATCAGCGTCTTTGACGAGAGCATCTCGATTCGCGTCGACCCGCAAGAAAATCAGTGTCTTTGTAGGAATACCTCTATTCGTCTCGACTCCAGGGAAATCAGTGTCCTTGGCAAAAACCTCAATTCAGGTAAATCAGCGTTCTTGACGAGAGCACCTCGATTCGCGTCGACCCGCAAAGAAATCAGTGTCTTTGCAGGAATACCTCGATTCGTTTCAACTCCAAGGAAATCAGTGTCCTTGGCAACCTCCTCGATTCAGGGAAATCAGCGTCCTTGACGAGAGCATCTCGATCCGCGTCGACCCCCAGAGAAATCAGCGTCTTTGCAGGAATATCTCGATTCGTCTCAACCCCAGGGAAATCAGTGTCCTTGGCGAAATCTCGATTCAGGGAAATCAGCGTCCTTGACGAGAGCATCTCGATTCGCATCGACCCGCAGAGAAATCAACGTCTTTGCAGGAATAGCTCGATTCGTCTCAACGCTCCGAGGAAATTAGTGTCCTTGGCAAAAATCTCGATTCAGGGAAATCAGCGTCCTTGACGAGAGCATCTCGATTCGCGTCGACCCGCAAGGAAATCAGCGTCTTTGCAGGAATACCTCGATTCAATTCAACTCCGAGGAAATCAGTGTCCTTGGCAAAAACCTCGATTCAGGGAAATCAACGTCCTTGGCGAGAGCATCTCGATTCGCGTCGACCCGCAAGGAAATCAGTGTTTTTGCAGGAATACCTCGATTCGTTTCAACTCTGAGGAAATCAGTGTCCTTGGCAAATACCTCGATTCAGGGAAATCGGCGTCCTTGACGAGAACATCTCGATTCGTGCCGACACGCAGAGAAATCAGTGTCTCTGCTGGAATATACAACGTCAGCAAAGCGGAGCCGCGGCAAAGTTCCCGGTTCCATGACTCGGCGGTGCACAGATGACCCAAAATCAACCCTTGACCTCCCTGTTGAAGCAATGCTTTGACTCGGGAGTAGGTCAACTCATCAATCACTTACGAGTCCTCTCGACTTGTAAAGAAGAAAATTCTCTTGTGAGATCCTTACGATTCTCAAGAGAAAACACACTTAAGAATTCTCATGATTCCTAAGAAGAAAATACACCTACAAGATCCTCTCGACTCGTAGGGAGAAAAAAATCTTTATGAGACCCTCACGGCTCATAAAGTTGAAAAGTCTTAGGTGGCAGATCTGAACCTGTTTTCTAAGCCATCGTTTCTTAGCTCGATTCAGGGAAATCAACGTCCTTGGCGAGAACCTCTCGATTCGTTTCGATCCGCAAGGAAATCAGTGTCTTTAAGAGAATCTCTCGATTCGTCTCAACTTGCGGGGAAATTAGTGTCCCTACGCATAAAGAAAATTCTCTTGTGAGATCCTTACGATTCTCAAAAGAAAACGCACTTAGGAGTCCTCACGACTCCTAAAGAGAAAAGACACCCACGAGATCCTTATGACTCATAGGGAGAAAAACCTTTGTGAGACCCTTACGGCTCATAAACTTGGAAAGTCTTAGGCAACGGATCCTAACCCTGTTTCCTAAGCCATCGCTATCTTATAAAAAGTTCAAGATGAACTTTTATCTACCATCTATGGACCACACTTGCCAAAACTACATGCCACTGAAATGGAGAAGTTACTTATGAGCATATAAACTACTTCACGCCAGAGTATAACATAAAAAAATAGAAGGGTGCGGCTCATGGAGCTGAGAGTTTGGAACTATATCCCTTAAGAGTCAAGATTTGAGTCAATGATAAATGACGACGTTTGTGTCCGCTCGTTATCTTCTAAGATCAAGATTCTGAAAAATATATACCAACCCGAAACTGGTCATACGCTATGAATTACTCTGCACTACTTCACCCACGTATGTACTTACGTGGGCAAAGTTGTGGGGGGTATTTGTTCCCGCCAAAAAAAAATTTCTGCGCAAAAGAGCCCAAGGTATCAAATGGCAGCGATACGTTTAAGAAAATGTGAACCAGAATTTTCCGGGCTGTATTTTGACAAATTCCCGAATGTGAAACAGCTAAATTCTGATGGTATCGAAAGCGTCTCGAAAAATCCTTCGATTTGATATATTATGGGCCTCATAATTCATCCGGGATCAAAAGTTATAAGGCATCACGTGCCCATACGTGACCGGGCATCACGTGCCCACATGTGACCGGGCATCACGTGCAGACACGTGACCATTTACAGGCAAAGCCTGTAGGCACTGAATAAAATAAATAATTGGAAATAATTAATTAGTGGGGTCACGTGCTAACACGTGATAGGCTCTTAAACCCTCTGAAACAATAGAATTAAATTCTAATTAAATAATTAATCAGTGGGGTCACGTGCCAATACGTGATGGGTTCCTGAGCCCTCTAAACCAATAGAATTAAATTCTAATTAATTAGTCAATCAGTGGGGTCACGTGCTAACACGTGATAGGCTTTTAAACCTTCTGAACTAATAGAATTAAATTCTAATTAAGGGAAATAAAAAACCCTAATATTTCCCTAGATCTTTCCAAACAAAAAGATTGTGCTCTGTAAAGTGGAGCACCGTTGGATTAAAAATCCAATGGTGATTAAAAATCACCAATTTATATAATCTATACAAGGAAAGATTTCCCTGAACTTTGCCAGGAATAACAGATAAAAGATCTTTTGGATTAAAAATCCAATGGTGAATAAAATTCACCGAGTGATCTAAAAGATCATGTTGGTTACAAAATCAATTAAAAATTTTCAATGAAAGATTGACTAAACAAACTGATTTTTTTCTTTCTCCTATAAATAAAAGCCAAGAGGGAAGAAAAAAAAGGAGGAATACAACAAGAAAAGAGAGTACAAAAGAGAAGAGAATTTAATTCTCCAGAAAGAAAAAAAGAAGAGAATTTAATTCTCCAGAGAGAAAAAAGTTTTTCTTTTAGAAGAGAAAGAAATCCTAGGTGAGAGATCATTCTATAAGCTCTCACAAAATAAAAAGAGAATTTAATTCTCAATTTAAGAGTTTAACTCTTCTAAATAAGAACTTAGTTCTTCCTCTGGTTGAAGATCTGCAAAAGCAGATCTCCCCACAAGTTGAGAATTTAATTCTCATCGAGCAGATTCTGCCATGCAGATCCAAAACTTAGAGGGAGAATTGAGTTTAGGAAATTTAATTCCCCCAAATTTATAGGAATTTAATTCCCCTAAATGAAACTAGGGTTTAACCCTATATAAGAATTTAATTCTTCCAAATACATAGGAATTTAATTTCTCTAAACAGAACTAGGGTTTAACCCTATAAAAGAATTTAATTCTTAAAAACAAGAGACTTAAAGCTCTCCATGCACATAAAGATCAAAGTATCCAACGTGATCACGTGGTAACACGTGACCCTTCATCCCAACGAATGAAAAAGAATGAACAAGACTAGGTCACGTGCCCCCACATGACCCTAAACATACTCCTCAAAATGAGAAAGAAAAAGCATGAAGACAATGCCTCACGTGCTCACACGTGACTCTCAAAACAAAAGGGAACAAATCTAAGAGCAGAATCAATTTTGGGCGCCCTCACGTGTCCCCACGTGACCCCTAACAAATCCCTTTAAATCCAGTGCATGGATGCCCATCACGTGCTCACACGTGATGGCCTCGAAGACTAAAAGTGTTTTAACACTTATTTGAATATTCCGGGAAGAAAATAAAGGAAGTCTGGCCCCATCTTCAGACACCTCACGTGACCCTACGTAACCACCTCATTTCTAGTATTTAACACTATTTTGAGCGTTTTATCCCTAGTGTTTAACACTATTTTCAGCACATCACGTGGGAACACGTGATTGTCAAATATGTGTTAGTGTTTGACACTATTTTTCAAACCAGTCTTAGCCCAAAAATCAGCTAAGTTTTTCCAGAGACAAGATCTCTCCTTTGAGTGAACCCCAACTACATTCTTCCAAACTTGATCACTTCACATGACATTCAAAATAAAACCCCAGAGCCATGATGAATGGTTAGTGCTCAGCCAAAGACAAAATGTTGTCAGAGCCCCAAACCCCTGTTTAGCATTGCTAAATAATGGAGGGCTGAACCCAGACAAATGTTCAACAGTCCAACAAAGGGCCAACATTTCAAACATAAGTGGACTTAGCCAAAGTTGGCCATAAGTCCTCAATTCAGATTTAACTGAGCCAATGTGCTCATAATCTAATTAATTGATCTTAGTCCTAAATTGGACTACAGATTCCCCAATCAATTTTGGTTCAAGGGTACATCTTTTCACTCCTTTGAGATTTGTCGTTGTAATCCTTCAACGTCTTCAAAGAGGTGACGGGTCCCGATAACCAATCATTCCATGGACTATGCGGCCCTTAAACTCATGGACTATGATGTCCTTAAACTTTATAGACTATGACGTCTTTAAATTACGAACTGTGGGGTCCTTAAGCCCATGGACTATGATGTTCTTAATCTCGGACTGTGGGGTTCTTTAAACCTATGGACTATGATGTCCTTAACCTTGGACCGTAATGTCCTTAAACTAATATTGGACCGCAATGTCCTTAAACTAATTTTCCAGAGACAAGATCTCCCCTTTGAGTGAACCCCAACTACATTCTTCCAAACTTGATCACTTCACATGACATTCAAAAGAAAACCCCAGAGCCATGATGAATGGTTAGTGCTCAGTCAAAGACAAAATGTTGTCAGAGCCCCAAACCCCTGTTTAGCATTGCTAAATAATGGGGGGCTGAACCCAGACAAATGTTCAACAGTCCAACAAAGGGCCAACATTTTAAACTTAAGTGGACTTAGTCAAAGTTAGCCATAAGTCCTCAATTCAGATTTAACTGAGCCAATGTGCTCATAATTTAATTAATTGATCTTAGTCCTAAATTGGACTACAGATTCCCCAATCAACTTTGGTTCAAGGGTACATCTCTTTACTCCTTTGAGATTTGTCGTTGTAATCCTTCAACGTCTTCAAAGAGGTGACGGGTCCCGATAACCTATCATTCCATGGACTACGCGATCCTTAAACTCATGGACTATAATGTCCTTAAACTTTATAGACTATGCCATTTTTAAACTACGGACTGTGGGGTCCTTAAGCCCATGGACTATGATGTTCTTAACCTCGGACTGTGGGGTCTTTTAAACCCATGGACTATGATGTCCTTAACCTTGGACCGTAATGTCCTTAAACTAACAATGGACCGACACGTCCCTAAACTAACATTGGACCGCAATGTCCTTAAACTAATTATCGACCGCAATGTCCCTAAACTAAACAATAGAGCCCAAATGTTCTCTTGTTGGATTTAAACGATCCCGTTGAGTTGATCTTAGTCTAAAATTAGACTAACGTATCATTAACAAACGTTTAAGTTGATCTTAGTCTCAAATGAGACTAACGTATCCTTAAACCCAATCCCCAAACCCAAATCTAAGAAGATACGGATTTGGACTAATCCACGCCCTACGGGCGACAACATAAATTAGTCTCCGTATACAATCCACGGGCAACCAAAAACAAAACAAACACCTACGACACGAAGTGACCATCTGGAGAAGGAGAAAGTGGTTACCGCGATGCGGTAGCGTAATTAAATGCAGGGGCTTGCGCCTGCAGAGAAGAGCGTCCCCACAATCAAAAATCCCTCAACGAGGGGGAATCTGACGAAGTCTGCTACATCGGCCGCATCCATCTAGACCTTCGATACACGGTACCATAAATCAACTTGGCATCTTCGGAGAGGTGGACGGATAGCACCAATTAGCATCTGTCCCGAATTCAGGCAAGACGGACCTGCGTGGTCGCGTCTCCGTGTTCGAAGGGGAACAATTGTTGTTGATACACACTACATGGGTGTATGAGACTTACACCATACTAATTATAATGTTGGGTTTTAGTATTTAAAGTAATTCCAAATTAGTGGATAATAGCTCACATGCATGAAACTTCATGAAACTTGTGGATGCATTGACCGTCCACTAATTTTGTTTTACTTAACATATTTATTAACCTAACCATTATAATTTAGCCATGGTTATGTCTCTACATGAGTTAGTATATGATACAAACTCACCCATGGTCCATTCTCTCACCTCATTAGTTCATTCTCATTTCTTTTGCTCATCTTCTTCTTCCTTGAACAAAAAGCTTGCTAGGGTTCTCTAAAGAGAGAAAATATTGTGAGAAAAATAAAACTAAAGTGAGCCTACTTCTTACTTCATCATCCTCTACTATATTAGCACTTTAGTATAGGGTGCTAGCTTCACTAATCTCTCATTAGTGAAGTAGTAACTTGAGTTAGTGTCTCCTCGACGTAGATCATCTTCGGCCTCGAAAACTTCAAGTAAGATCGTTCATTTCACCTTGAGAAGCCATGCTAGAGTCCGGGAGTTCCGTGATCGCGGCGAAGGGATCACTACAAGGAGCTATTGAAGTGAAGGACCGGTCTACAAAGGTTGTATTCCTAGTTCACTTAGATGTAAAGTAGTTTACACGTTGTTTCATATGATTCTCTAGTTTAGGATTCTTTAAAACGGCAAATTTTTGAAAATGGCATGGACGATGCCTCCCGAAACCTTGCTATCATTCATAGGAACCCTACAGTATCAGGATCCGTCTCGGGATGAGTTCCCTTCACCTGCTTCCACACCTTATATACAGATGTGGAAAGTTGTTTTAGGGAGAGAACTGGTTTCTGCTCTCGTGGGATCTCCAAGGGCTGCGGAGATTCCTTCAATATTGCGGTGGGAGAATTTTGTCTGACCCTTCGCAACAGTTTGAAGCCGTTCCCGGTTGGAACAACATTCACCACTGGGGTTGAAACAGGACCATACGGAGAACTGCCCCCAGCTCATTCTGTATTATGCCGATATTGACGTTGACCGTTTCATACGGCCAGGATTTGATTAGCCTCAGGATTTTGCTGAGCCTGCCCCTGTTTCCTTTGAGATTTTGAATATTCTGCCCCTTGCATCGACCTTGGTCCTTGGCAGGTGCCGATTGTTTGAGGACTGATTCCGTCGGCAAAGCTGCATCTTGGGGAGCCAGCCTGTGGAAGACAGACTTCTTCTAGGCTTCCTCTCTCGGCGTTGAGGCACCAAGGGTGGGAGGTGGGAGTATCGACCTAAATCGAAGCCCGTTGATTTCTTGAAGCGCCGGATTGCAGAGATTTGAGGCTGCAAGTGACCCATACTTGACTCCATCAGATATAACAGAGCCTGAGTTGCTAGGGTAGAATCAAACGCCATTCTTCATAGAGACGAAATACCGACTTCATTATCCCATCACCCAAGGGCAACCACAGACATATATACCACGATTATTTGATTGCGGAAAAACACGACACACGAAGTGTGGAGTGGAAAGAGGAAAAGGTCCCACCGGGCGTGCCAGAATCTGTTTACCGCCGAAAACAGAGACGAAACTGTGTAGGTCGTCTGGCCTGAATTTGGGGGCAGATGCTATTTGGTTTTATCCGTCTACCTCTCCGAAGATGCCAAGTTAATTTATGGCACCATGTATCGAAGGTTTAAACAGATGCGGCCGTTGTAGCAGACTTCGTCAGATTCCCCCTCGTTGGCGAGGGGTTTTTGATTGTGGGGACGCTCTTCCCTGCAGGCGCAAGCCTCTGCAGTTAATTACGCTACCGCATCGTGGTAACAACTTTCTCTTTCTCCAGATGTTCACTTCGTGTCATGTATGTTTGTTTTGTTTTAGCTTGCCCATGGATTATATACGGAGACTAATTTATGTTGTCGCCCGTAGGGCGGGGATTAGTTCAAATCCGTATTTTCTTAGATTTGGGTTTGGGTTGGTTTAAGGATCGTTAACTTAGTTTGAGATTAAGATCAACTTAAATATTTGTTAAGGACGCGTTAATCTAATTTTAGACTAAGGTCTACTTAACGGGGGTTTGGGATCATTTTTTATTAAATGAAAGAGCATTTGGGCTCTATCATTTTAGTTTAGGGACGTTATGGTCTATAGTTTAAGGACATCATAGTCCATGAATTTTAAGGAAATCATAGTCCACAGGGTTTAGTTTAAAAACGTTACGGTCATAAGATTTAGTTTAAAGATGTTACGGTCATGGAATTTAGTTTAGGGGCATTACGGTCCGTAGAGTTTTGTTGTTGGTTATCGGAACCCACTACCTCTCTGAAGACGTTGAAGAATTACAACGACATATATCAGAGGTGTGGGGAGATGTACCTTTAAACCAAAGAATGTTCATCAGGGACTTGGTATTCCTATTTGGCACTAAGGCCAATTTAAAAGAAGACCTATGGGCTCGGTCGACTTGGGGTTTGGCCACCCTTGGGCTCAGCCCACTTGATTATTTATTTGGACTTAATCCCTTTTGTTCAACAATACTGAGCATTGACCTGGGTCTTGGTACTCACTCTCCTTCCTTTGTTTTGTATTGAGTGTTGAACACTCTTTGTAGCGCTGGGCTCTATTTACAGAGTGCTCTTTATTTCATCAGCGCCCACATGAGGGGCACGTGGAGCGCTTGGCGCTAAGCGCCAAGTTGGAGCGCCTGGCGCCGAGCGCCAAACTTAGAGTGCTAAGCTCTTCTTATAAAGTAGCGCCCACATGAGTAGCACGTGGAGCGCTTGGCTCTGAGCGTCAGACTTGGAGAGTTAAGCGCTTCTTATAAAATAGCGTCCATATGAGGAGCACGTGGAGCGCTCGGCGCTGAGTGCCAGACTACTAAGTGCTAAGCACTCTTTATTTTGCAGCGCTTGGCGCTGGGTTTTTTCTTTCTGTGTTATGTTCTGCAAAGTTCAATTCTTTGTTCTCCCTCGGATTTTCGATCCCTAAGAACAAATTCGTCCCCGTAAGAATTAAATTATCATTTGGGGGAGACTCGTCTCATGGATCTCAGATCCGAGAAAAGAACTATGTTCTTTTTTATGAGGGTTAAACTCTTGCAGATGAGATGATCTCTATTTTTTTTACCTTGAAGAAAATTCTTCTTCTTAAAGCTTGCTCTTCTATTTGAGATTGAAGTTTATGGGGAGTTCTTTTGTCCTTCTTTCGATTTGAAACTTATGGGGGGGTTCCTCCTGGTAAGACTTGAACTCTTGGGTCCTTTATATACTGAAGGCTAATTTGTTTGAATTAGTTAAGAGAATCTCTCATTGAGAGATTTCTAATTGATTTGGGGAATTTATCCATCGTTGGATGTTTGATTCAAGGACTTCTGTTTTGCAGAAGACATTTTCCTTATTTTTAACAAGATTGGGAAAATATTTTCCCATACAGAACTTATTCTGTATCTTGGTGATTTTTAATCACTATTGGATGTTTGATCCAACGGTGCTCTGATTTACAGAGCACTGTAAGGTATTTTTCGTCATCCCATTGAGATGGAAATACGCGCGCGCTTGTCAGGCGCATTACAGATTCCCCCGGTCTAGGGTAAGTTGGGGTTTATTGATTGTGGGGATCCGAATCTCCGGCAGCCGCGGGCTAAGCTGCCGTTAATTACCCCTCGCCTTTGGAGCGAGAGAACCTCCGATTAATGGGTTAAACTGGTCATGCGAACTCAGTGTGCAGTGTTGTGTTTTAAAGGGGTTTTGGATATATCGGGAGGGGGCCCGCAAAGTTTTTACAGGGGTTGTGTTGTGGAGTATGTGTGTGTGTACACACACACACACACACACATATATAAAACAGGAAAATGGCATCCAAAGGATGCGTGGGAGAAGGCGCCGGCGCCCCTCGTGCAAGGCATGCGGGCGTTGGGCGCCAGAGCACCGGCGCCCCATGTGCCTGGCACGCGGGCGCTGGGCGCAGAGCGCCGGCGCACCACGTGCCTGGCACGCGGGCGCTGGGGGCATCAGCAGTAGAAGGGACTTAGTCCCTGCACTGGGAGCCGTGCTCCATAAAGAAAATATTTATTATTTTCTATATATATGTATATATATTTTTGAGGAGTTGAACTCCTAAGATATTTTGGAGCTGATGAAGGGGCTTCTCCTTTGAGCCCTGGATCTTCCCCAAAGTGGGGTTCTTGGAAGCGGGCCTCCTTCTTCCTCCTCTGTTGGTCGGATCTTGAAGAACAAGAAATATGTGATTTTAAAAATCTCTCTTTTTTGAGATCTAATGGAAGATCTGAATTCCCCTTTATGGGTTTTGTGGTAAAAAAAAACTATTTAGTTTTGGAAAAAGAAGAGTATAACTCTTAATTTAATTCAAAAAAAGAAGAAGATTTAGAACCTTGAGAAAGAAGAAGGAGGCACAAAAAACCCTAACCTTTTTGAGAGGAATGAAAAGTGTCCTAGATATTTTCATCATGTTGCCTTATATAGGCTTACATCCTCTTGGGCTTTACAAAATAGCATTTTGCCCATCCCATGCCTCATGAGCTCATTTCTTTTGCACATAAGCCATGGGCTTTACAAAAATTTGGTTTTATGCCCATTTTGCTTACATACATACATAAAAAAATTACATCAAAATTATTTATTACATGATTTTTTTTATTTGCATAGGGGAGGCCGGCCGCTTCATATTCGGGCTCGACTCAGGCATGAGCCCACTTGATCTGAGCTTGGGCCCACATGGCTTGGGATTGACCTTGACTTTGACTTGGTCAACCGGGTGCAAATTTTAACTCCAACAAAATGCCCCCCATCAATAAATGCACACCGCGCATATGAGTTGTGTGCATGAAATTGATAGATCTTGAAGCTGGACTTCGAGGTGGAACATCATTCCGGGGGCGGAGCATCCCTCGGGGAGCATGATTTCCGGGGATCGGAGCATCATTCCGATTTGCGGAGCATAATTCCAGGGTCAGAGCATCATTCCAAAGAGTCGGAGCATAATTCCGAGGATCAGAGCATAATTTCGATGAGCGGAGCATGATTCCAAAGGGTCCGAGCATCATTCCGAAGAGTCGGAGCATAATTCCGAGGGTTGGAGCATAATTCCGGGATCGGAGCATCATTCCTGAAGAGCAGAGCATGATTCCAGGGATCGGAGCATCATTCTTGAGAGCGGAGCATGATTCCAGAGATCGGAGCATCATTCTTGAGAGCGGAGCATGATTCCATGGATCGAAGCATCATTCCGAAGAGCGGCAGACATTCTGACCGAAGCATAATTTCGATGCAGAGGTTGATTCCCAGGCAAAGCATAATTCCGACAGAGAAGGCAAATACTCCGAGGCGAAGCATGATTTCGACACGGGGTACTTTCTGAGACGAAGCGTGATTCCGGCGCAGAGCTTGTTGGCTGACTTGATTCCGAGACGAAGCATAATTTCGATATGGAAGGCAGGTACACCGAAGCGAAGCATGATTTCGACACGGGGTGCACATTCTGAGACGAAGCATGATTCCGACGCAGAGCTGGTTGGTTGATTTGATTCCGATGCGAAGCATAATTCCGGCAGGGAAGGTAGATATCCCGAGGCGAAGCATGATTTCGACACGGGGTAAATTCTGGGACGGAGCATGATTCCGCCGCAGAGGTTGTTGGTTTGATTTGATTTGGGTTGACATCAGCATCGCTATACTGGAATATGGTACCAGAAGCGAATCGTCATTTGCCATGAGAGGATTTGAGGATTTTGGTTTTGGTCGGCATCTGCATTGCTGCACTGGAATAATGCTAGGAGCAACTCATCATCTGCCCCAGTAGGATTTGGGAATTGGCTTTTTGGATCGGCATCTGCATTGCTGCACTGGAATAATACCAGGAGCAACTCATCATTTGCCCCGGGAGGACTTGGGAAGCGATGGTTTAGGAGACAGGTTTAGATCCTTATCACCTAAGGCTTTTCAATTTTATGAGCCGTAAGGGTCTCACAAAGCATTTCTCCCTACGGCCCGTAGGTGTATTTTCTCTTTAGGAGTCGTGGGGATTCCTAAGTGTATTGCTCCTTTGTGAGTCGTAAGGATCGCACGCGGGAATTTTCTCCTCACAAAGTCGAGAGGACTTTGCGAGTGCATTTCATCTCTTTTCACGAGTTTGCGCCCTTTCGGGTTTTCACAAACTCGCCGGCAGTCCTGCTGTTTTTACTCACGGATCCCTTTTGGGTTTTCATCCGTGCCCATTTTGCTTGTGGACATACCCTTTTTTTTTTTGAATCTTCATCGCCGGTGGGACTTTGAATGTGGTCTCGCCGGTAGGACTTGGGAGAGATTGGGATCATTTTACGCCCGTGGATTGTATACGGTTTTGCAGGATGTATGATCCAGACCGTAGGGCCGGAAGAATTTCGGGACTTCGTTAGCGTCTGCATCGCTGTACTGGAATATGGTATCAGGAGCGACTCGTCATCCGCCATTAGGGTATGGGGTTTGGAATTTGGTTGGCGTCTGCATCACTGCACTGCAATATGGTACCAGGAGCGACTCATCATTCGCCATTGGGGTATTCGGAGATTGTTTCTTAAATCGGCATCTGCATTGTTGCACTGGAATAATACCAGGAGCAACCCATCATTTGCCTTTGCCTATTGGGAAGCGATGGCTTAGGAGACAGGTTTAGGTCCCTATCACCTAAGGCTTTTTAATTTTATGAGCCGTAAGGGTCTCACAAAGTATTTTCTCGCTACGGGTCGTAAGGATCCCATAGGTGTATTTTCTCCTTAGGAGTCGTGAGGACTCCCAAATGTGTTTTTCCTTTCTGAGTCGTAAGGATCCCACGAAGGTTTGTTCTCCTCATGCATCGTGAGGACACATGAGTGGGTCTTCCCAATGGACCATAATTCCAAGGGCGGAGACCGGCCGCTGGACTGGTGGTTGCTGTAGGGCATGGGTATGAAGAGAATTATTTGAGCCCGTGGATTGTATACGGTAGTCAACTTGGGGACCAACCGTAGGGCCGAGAGAATTCTGCGAAATTGGATTTTGGTTGGCGTCTGCATCGCTGCACTGGAATATGGTACCAGGAGCGACTCATCATTCGCCGTTTAAGAATTTAGATTTTGGTTGGCGTGTACATCGCTGCACTGGAATATGGTACCAGGAGCGACTCATCATTCGCCATTTGGGGATTTGGATTTTGGTTGGCGTCTGTATAGCTGCACTGGAATATGCCACCAGGAGCGACTCATCATTCGCCGTTTTTTTTTGTTTTACCGCGATTGCTCTATCATTTCAGCTTTTCTTATCGCGAAGGTCGCAATTGCCCTATCATTTCGGCTATTTATCCGCGGTTGCCCTATCATTTCGGCTTTATTTTTCATCTTTATTTTACTCGCTAATTTTTATTGCGAGTTGCCCCATCATTTCGGCTTTTTCTTTTTTTTTTATTTACACATTTCTTTTATTTACACATTTTTTACATTCCCAGTTTAACGACTTAGAGGTCGAATGTTCCCAGTTTAATGACGTGGTGGTCGATTGTTTTCAGAGAAAGATAGATGTCTGAGAGAATCAGTTTCACGAAGAACTTCGGTCTCCGTTTGTATGAAATTGGCGGTCGCGGCTTGACTGTTTATTAACACGCCTTTGGACAGTTTTATCTCTCCTGCCTTGTATTGCTTTTCGACCCAATCTTTGAAAACGAAGCAGTCCTCAATGGCATGACCTATCACTCTGTGATAGGGGCAGTATTTGGGGTCGTCGGTCATATTCGCTTCCTGCTGTCTTTTTTACTCTGGCAGTTGTAGACCGTTTCTCGGGGCGTCTTTGAATATTTTACGGATTTTGTCTCTTCTGAAGTAATAGACCTTATCCAGTTTCTCTTTCAGTGGAGATTCTCCTCCCTCTCCGAACACTGGCTTCCGAGACTGGTTGGCATTAAGCCTGCTCATCCCTAGCTTATTTCGGTTAGCCGAAGTGTTGAAAAATTCAGAATTATCGGAGTTTCCGCCTTTGCGATTTTCGTCTTTTCGGTTTCTCCAGGACCTATTGTTATTTTGGGAATCCGAGGAGGACTCCTGTTTTGAGCGCTCCAGCATCTGAACTTTCCTGGCCAGCTCTTGGAATGTTTTGAGACCCGCGGTACATAGAAATGGGGCCATCCAATTGTTGAGATTTCCGACAAGGAGACTGACAGATTGGTCCTGCTCTATCAGTGGTTCACATTTGACGGATAGATTGCGCTATCGAGTTATAAAATCCGTGCCGCTTTCGTTATTTTTTGGCTTGGTCCTTACGAGGTCGGCAATGGTGATCTTATCGCTGACATTCATGAACCTTTGTCGGAACAAAGATTCTATTTGGACGAAAGTTGTGACGGAGCCATCCGGTATGCTCGCGTACCAGTCGAAAGCAACATCGGTCAAGCTATCAACGAACTGGCGGAGGAGAAGCGCATCATTGCCCCCAGTATTCCCGCATGAGGCTTTAAAATGGGCGACGTGCTGATTCGCATTTCCCGTCCCATCAAATCTTCTGAATTTAGGGATGACATAACCGCTGGGAAATTTTACCAGATCATACTGAGCAGGATATGGTCTCCCGCTACTGCTAATATCTTTTTGCGCTTCGGCTTCAGCTACCAATATTTTGACTTTGTTGGCAACCAAATCCATGATTTGATCTTGAGTTAGCGGGCTGCTGTCATCGGTAGCTAAAACATTTCCCGAGATAGGATGCGACTGATTTTCATGCGGTCCGCCCACTTTTGGATTTGAGGGAATAGGCGTCGGCTGTCTCGGAACACCATTTCCCGGTTCATGAGCAGAGCCATGCGCCTGATTGGGCGGCTGAGAGGCAAGTTGGGCCGTGAGCTGTAAGACGGCGTTTGTCAAGTTGTCAATTTTTGAGTAGAGCTTGGCCATCTCCTTATCTTTATTTTTAAGCTGCTTTCGGAGCTCCTGGAGAAGTTGCTGCTCTGTGGTCTTAGAATGGAAAGTTGGCTTATCTTCGCTTTCCGAGCCCGACTCCTCGTGAACTAAGGGCTCTCTCTGCCTATCGGCCTCACTGGGAGGATTTTCATCATCCTCCGGAGGATGCTGGTCTTGAGAAGTGACAGCTATATTCACACCAGGTTGGATTTGAGATGTGGTGGCCCCGTCCTTGCTCTTGCTGCGTGTGCCCACCATATAGACAGTGTGGACTACATATCCAGCCATCTCTTTATCTTTGGCGGAGTAACCCTGTTCCTCGAGCTTCATGAAGTTCAGCCTAGCAGGAGCCCTAGCCCTTTTGTTGGTTCTGTACCTGAGCCTTTTCTGTCTTAGCTTTTCAATTTTGAGGGCTTGGCGGGCATCCGTCATCCAGGAAGCCATCGTGAGCCGGTTAACGGGGAGCTTAGAGAAGATACCCAATTGAACAGTTGTCAGGGGCGCCGCTGGAGCTTGCCCGAGATGCCTTGTTGCTTTGTTGGTGTTGATGGCCTTGCCTCCAGCTGGGGCCAAGGAAAGTCGTTCAGACATCGACTTGCGTTTGGGTAGTGGTGCTCTCGAGATCACCACATTTGGCCTCTTGCCTTTCGAGGCCGGTTTGTCTGTTACCGGAGCTTGAGGAGTAGCGACGGCGTTAGCTGGCATGAACAAAATAGAGCCAAATGGTAGCGGCGGCTCCTCCCACTGTCGCCCGAGACTGGCTGGAAAGACCGTCCTAGCGTCCATTTTCATCGTGTAGGAGATGGGAGCCGTGCTGAGAGCTGAGTTCATCATTGGAGGCATTGTTGAAAAGTGATTGCTTGAAAACCTGCATGAAAGAGCATTATTTTAGTATAAATATAGACATGTATATTGATTGAGTTCGTATGAACGTTTAACCCGAAATATGGAAGGAGAGATTGGGTCCCACCGGACGTTCCAGAATCTGTAAGGTGTTTTTCGTCACCCCATCGCGCTTGTCAGGCACATTACAGATTCCCCCTGCCTAGGGTAAGCTGGGGTTTATTGATTGTGGGGATCCGAATCTCCGGCAGCCGCGGACTAAGCTGCCGTTAATTACCCCTCGCCTATGGAGCGAGAGAACCTCTGATTAACAAGTTAAACTGGTCATGCGAACTCAATGTGCAGTGTTGTGGTTTAAAGGGGTTTTGGATATATCGGGGGGCCCGCAGAGTTTTTACAGGGGTCCCGCTACCCGGATAGCAGGCTGGGGGTCAAGGGGGCTAGTAGCCCCCTTGCGGGATGCGGGGCAGCGTCCCGTTAGAATTTTTTTTTCTAACGGGAACAGTGTTGTGGAGTATGTGTGTGTATGTGTGTGTATATATATACATATACATATATATATATATATAAATAGGGAAAGGGCATCCAAAGGATGCATGGGAGAAGGTGTCAGCACCCCACGTGCCTGGCACGCGGGCGCTGGGCGCTAGAACGCCAGCGCACCACGTGCCTGGCACGCGGGCGCTAAACGCCAGCAGCAGAAGGGACTTAGTCCCTGTACTGGGAGCTGTGCTCCAAAAAGGAAATATTTATTATTATATATATATATATGTATATATATTTTTGAGGAGTTGTACACCTAAGATATTTTGGAGCTAATGAAGGGGCTTCTCCCTTGAGCCCTGGATCTTCCCCAAAGTGGGGTTCTTGGAAGCGGGCCTCCTTCTTCCTCCTCTGTTGGCCGGATCTTGAAGAATAAGAAGTATAAGATTTTAAAAATCTCTATTTTTTAAGATCTAATGGAAGATCTGAGTTCCCCTTTATAGGTTTTGTGGTGAAAACCTATTTAGTTTTGGAAAAGGAAGAGTAAAACTTTTGATTTAATTCAAAAAAAGAAGAAGGTTTAGAATCTTGAGGAAGGAGAAGGAGGCACAAAAAACCCTAACATTTTTTAGAGGAATGAAAAGTGTCCTAGATATTTTCATCATGTTGCCTTATATAGGCTTACATATTTACATATAGCCCATTGGGCTTTACAAAATGGCATTTTTCCCATCTCATGCCTCATGAGCTCATTTCTTTTGCCAATAAGCCATGCGCTTTATAAAAATTTGGCTTTATACCCATTTTTCTTACATGCATACATAAAAAAATTACATCAAAATTATTTATTACATGATTTTTTTTATTTGCATAAGGGAGGCCGGCCGCTTCATGTTCGTGCTCGATTCGGACATGGGCCCACTTGATGTGGGCTTGGGCCCACCTGGCTTGGGGTTGACCTTGACTTTGACTTGGTCAACCGGGTGCAAATTTTGACCCCAACAAGCACAATCTTTCTTATTTAGAAAGATTTGAGGAGTATTTCCTCAGTCAGAATTTAATTATATATCTTGGTGATTTTTAATCACCATTGGATCTTTGATCCAACGGTGCTCTAATTTACAGAGCACAATTTTTCTTGTTTAGAAAGATTTGAGGAGTATTTCCTCAATCAGAATTTAATTCTGCACTCTGATGATTTATCATCTTCGTTGGACCTTTGATCCAAGGGTGGAGAACTTTTAGTTCTGACGCTGACGCTCTCGTGCTTTGCACGTGAGGCGCTGCCTCAGAGTCTTTGACTCATGGCGCTGGCGCTTTTTGCACGTGAAGCGCTGCCTCATTACCGAAGGTGTCTTTTCACTTTCTTTCTCCGCTTTTCCTGAGTCAAACTTCTCTTTCCTAGAGCTTGGAAATAGTTCCATCATGCACAGCATTTTCTGTGTCTAGACTTAAATGTCTCCCTTTATAATCTAAAGCATTGCTTCTCTTCTCTCTTATGTTCAAAGAATCAATTTAACAGAGAAGAGCTATGGCTTGTAATCCTCCACATGCTCGCCGGCAGTCATGAAAGGTGCCTATCGAGGAAATTGTTCCTCGCTTTGCCGCACGCTTGGTGAACCCTACTCTTACGGATGACCAATGCGACACGGTGCTGCACGAGCTCTTGACTCGTAGAGGATCTCTTCTCCCCATCGGCTCCATTTGGCTCCGGATGGTTTTATTGTCCGTGATCGATGATATTTCCCCTCATCCGGCGGAGATGACTCTGGCAATACTCGACGCCGCGGAGGACAAGATCGAGTGCTTTCACGAGGCACTTTTGATTACCGCAGCTCTGAGGGATCGCTCTGTTCGGCTGCTAAGCCAGATACGGGCTCAGCGGGTCGTCATGTCTGCCTTCGCTGATGGGTGCAGTGCTGACCGATGGGTAGCTACTCCTCGTGAAGATCTCCTCTTTGCCATGGTGGAGAAGGTAGAGAGGGAGTTAGAGAATTTTATCTATTGTTTTGTGAATCCCTGTACTTTTGATCCCATGTATGGTGATCTATTTCCTGTAGAATAAAATGTTCAATTAAATACTTTCTTTTTGTCGTTGAACACCTGTTCTTCCTCTGATGTATGCATGTGCGTATATAAATGAGCCTGATTTCACACATATCTGTAAACGAAACTTAAACCGATGTAAACAGGAACAAATAGCTCTTGCCTGAAGAATTATGCGAAAACAAGCGCATAGAGTAAGCTCCCGTTGTGGGCACGTTCGTAGGGACTCTAGATCCTCAGGCAACTATATCCCAGTTAATGATATTCTTCAAGCCGACCACCTTCCAGGCCTTGATTGACAAACTGGCCCAAATGGACCAGATGGGCCATAAGCCGCCCTCTTCAAAGACAGATCTTCGGAATGAAAAGGGTAAAGGGAAAGCGACCTTCGTCGCTAATACTCAACAACAGACAAGTGACCCGAAATCGGGTGTTCGCCAAAACAGCAGACCGCGAGCCCTCGAAGAGAAGTTGAGACGTCCTTACTCGTTTTCCCGGAATAAAACGAGGAGACTATTCGAACTGGCGGTACGTAACAGGCTCATCACTCTGCCAGATCCGAGACGCCCACTGCAATCGGGCGACGTCAACAATCCTAATTACTTCCCCTACCACCGAATAGTGGGCCACCCAATTGAAGATTGCTAATTCTTTAAAAACTGGGTTGAAGACCAGTACCAGCAGGGCAAATTCACGTTGTCCAAAAACTGGAAGGTGAACCCGCCACAGCAGCACGCTCCTAAAAAGGTGGATACGCCGGGGGCATCATGCTCATTTATAGAAGAAGCTCTGTAACAACCGAGTCCAGTTATATTAGATTCAATTACCGTATGTATAGTGTGTGGTATTTATTTCATTTATACTGCTTTGGCTGTTACCAGTTATAGTTTGTACCGTCATGCCATATTCTGCATATTACAATTTAAGTCATCTAAAATTAAATTAAAAATAATCGACTTGGCCTGCTCGGCACCCCTAACCCTGTGGTAGCGTCCTTGTATCGTGTTTTCGTCCCGTTCAGCGAACGGACGTGTTTGGACGCCTACGCGCACGTGCGTGTGTCCGTTTTGGGGGTATGCTTTTTGATTGTACAATCCTTCATTTTAATTTTTGGATCCCACCTATAATTTTCTTATTTCAATTTCAAATTTTTGGACCCGACCCGGACGCAATTTGGAAATATTTTGCATTTGCGCCAAATCCTATTTTTTCTAATATTTTTTTTAACCAACGAATATAATATAAATCCCAAGAATATTTTTTCCATTTCCTAAAATCTTTTACAATTTTTTAACTCCCAGCCAATCACCATTCGTTTAAATCTCCTGGGCCCGCTACCTTTCTCTCTCTCTCTCTCTTTTCTTCTTCTCTCTCTCTCTCTCTCTTCTCTCTCTCTCTCGCTGGCACAAGAAGCCAACTCTCTTTCTCCTCTCACTTTCTCTCTCCTCTCGATCTCTCACTTTCTCTCTCCTCTCGATCTCTCACTTCCTCTCTATCTCTCTCCTCTCGCAATATTTCTCTATCTCTCTCTCTCTCCCCGTCTTTCTCTCTCCTCTATATATATCTTTCTCCTCCTCTTTATTTTTTTCTACACAGAAGCAAACCCACCTTCGCAAAACCCTAGCCGTCTCGTCCTCCCTCGTCGTTGACCCAACGCCGACGCCAGCATTGCCGACCTCGTCGCCTCCTCGCTCTCGTCGCTTCCACTTCATCTCCTTCCTCCTTTCCCCGAGCACCTTACACTGCAGCCGCGCCCTACACACCCTGCACATTCGCACCGCCGGATCTGTCGCCGCCGGCGGCCTCGCCTCCGTGCCCCGGTTTTCGTACAACCCCCAGTGAGCATTACCTATCCGTCTTCTTCCTTCTTTCCTTCTTCTTTCTTTTCATTTCTTAACAAGAATCCTCCCTGTTGATGGCCGGGTATTTTTGCAGTTTGTGCGCCGGAGCTCCGTCGACGTAGTCGACGATCACAACCCCCTCCACAGATCATCGTGAGCACCCTCTTCTCCATCCTCCTTCCCTTCTTTCTTCTTGATTCTTCTTTTATCGTTTCATGCATTCTTGAATATTGTTTATTCACTGTTTTTGGGTTTGCCGGAATCCGGCCGTACCGGCGACGTGTCCCGACGATCCAGCGAGGTACTCTGACCTGTGCGGTTCCACTGTTTGTCGTTCGGACCTATTCCGTGCACCGTGCGCGCATCGCGACCTTTTCCCCACCGACGCGTGACGTTCCGTCTTCTGTTTTGCAACCCGTCGAGGCAAGTGAAACTTGCTACATGCTATTTTAAACTATTCATATGCTAAATTAATTAATTCCTATTAAATTCCTAACTAGAATTGATGGAAATGGATTACAAGTTAACCGTGTAAAGTTCCGTTATACATTTCGTGATTCCGAACGTGAAACTTAATCTTGCATCTGATTACTTACATCTAACAATCACCTGTACATGATAGATCACATTGTTTACTGCTATGGTACCCTTTTATCCAGTTTAGCCTATCAGACATTTATGTGCAATTTTAACCGGTCTAATTACAACTGCATTCATTAAACAGATTATACATGTCGTCGCATCCTTGGTACACTCAATATTTATTAACCTATTTCCAGCAGTTACAACTATCATTATGTATTCACATTATGTTGACACTGTCTGTTTAACACAATCGATAACTGTACAGATACATAAACAAATCTGCTTATTGCTTAACTCATTGATTAGATCATGTTGTTGATAACCATGCTTGATTATTAACCCTGATTATGATAGCTGATTATGAGCACACCCATGATATCGTTTACACCTTGACATACATATCGTTTAACCGACATGGTACCGTACACTACTTGACTCGACTTGTTGTACCATGGATTGACCCGTTACATGATCTTGTGTCTAATGCCAACAAACCTGACATGTAGTCCTCACGGACCGTTCCTGTTGTCTATCCAGACAAACCTGCTTACCTGATCCTGTGTTGGCATTAGTTCTTGATTACTGAATACCTGACTTGACATACACATATAACTTGGGGGTATGGGGAAATCAATAGTGAAACCTGACTTGTAACTCAACAGTTCGATACTTGTTCTGATCAGTTTTAGAGGCTAGGCCAGCCTTGGGATGATGTTGCTGACATCATTCATCTGTACATATTCCTGTTTTAGTGCCTAGCGGCATGTCTCGGTTTCAGCCCGAGAATCTGGACCGTGGTCCCGGGTATGCACGGGATACTTTGAGTTACATCGATGATTCATCAATTTGATTTCAAAGACTTTAGAACATAAAACCTGATAGAACAGTTTAGTTTACCCACTGCACACTACCCTGCACTGCCCTGATTTATATTACTGTTACCCTTGCTTTTTATTCATGTTTATATCCGCATTGCCTGTTACTCTGTTCATATTTTATTACTTGATGACATGACGCGCTGACGTCTGGGTTTTGCATGGCCCAGATTCCGTACCTTTGCTGCAGTCCGAGCAGGAGTACTTCAGCCAACAGGCTGAGCTGTGAGTGTCAGCAGTAGTTCGTTCTTTTCTTTCCTGCATTTTTATTCCTGATGTGAGCCCGTATTATGGGACATACATTCCAGTTATTTTGTATTGGATCTTTTGCTTCCGCATCTTTATTATTCTTGACTCATGTTATCTTGGCTTATGGACATGTTTTAGATAGTTATATTTTGTTCTTGATATCTTTACAGCCGTAATGTGACTGTGGATGGATACTTCCTACCCACAGGTAGCATGGTTGGCTATGTCACGTGCCCAATTTAGCGTACTCTGGGAAGCGGGGCATGACATGGTTCTTTTGGTATCAGAGCATATGTTAGTCTGGTTGATTCTTTTGTAGTTGGGTATTGTATCCAATACACGAATCAGGAAACCCGTGTTTAGGAAACATGTCCTGCCACCTTGCCTTTTTACCGTTCTTGAATCAAGTTCTCCCTGATTATATCTTTTACGATGTGCAAACTTGCTTTGCATATCGACTCGAAAACCTAATTCCTTGTTATCTCTAGGACTTAGGCGACTTGAGTGGACTTATGTAATTGTGGCTATGATACCGCGGCATAGTTACAATGCGGTACTCTATTTAAGTAACTTGGAGTTCTAGCCTTGATCTATATTTTGAATCTGTTATCATGCTAATTTTGGGTGTTTCGATTTCAGGAATATGGCAGACAAGAATCTGAAGACGTACCAAAGGCGTGTTGACGAAGCCGCCATGCTTGGAGTGATACAGGGAATGCTGGAGAATCAAAAGAGACAGACCGAGCTGATCCAGCAGCAAGCAGAATCGTTTCAGGAAGGTTTGCGGACCGTTCAGCAGTCCGTGAACAAGGTTGAAGCTAAACCAGTTGATCGAGTAGGGACCGTAGCAGATTTCAGGTGTTTGGGTCCGTCTGCATTTACTGGTTTGGAGGAGCCGTTGCCAGCAGAGCAGTGGCTAGTTGACACAGAGAACTTGCTTATTGCGACACAGATTCCAGATGAGAAAAGAGTTGATGTGGTACGCATTCAGTTAGTGGACTACGCCCGAGAATGGTAGCTTGTGGAGGAGACCCGCTTGCCCAAGCCGATCAGGTGGGCGGATTTTTCGAAGAGTTTCCTAGAGAAGTTCTTCCCGCGGACCGCACGGGAGGAAATGGAAGAGAAGTTCATCGGGCTAAAGCAGAATGGAGCATCCGTAGATGTGCATGCAGCAGAATGGACAAGGCTTAGTAGATTCGCTGGACCTTTAGTTGCCAACGATGCAGACAGGGCACGGAGGTTCATGCGCAGCTTGGATGTGGACATCCAGAGGCAGATTGTCTCCCTGGGTTTGACCACTTTCTCACAGTTACTTACGGCAGCCCGAGAACAGCAGAGCCTATCTGGGAAGAATGGGAGTTTGCAGCAGACAGCAGTTGCGGTAAGGAAGCCGGCATTTATACCAAACCGAGCTCATGGTCGCAGAGGTATTCCGGTGGACCGTCGTGGCGTAGCACCAATGAAGAAGCATGCTGTAGTTGATCAGAGAAAGAGCGTGACTTGTAACTACTGCAATTTACCTGGCCACGTGCAAAAGGATTGTCGAAGGAGGCAAGGACTCTGTTTAGTTTGTGGAGCGGCAGATCACACTGTTAACTCATGTCCGTCGAAGCTTTGTACAAGGGATGATATTCTGAAGCCTCCGCAGAAACCGTTTCAGGGAAAGAAGCAGCTGACTCAAGGACCTAATCAGGCTCGAGCTTTTACCCTGACGGCCGAGGAAGCTAAGGCGTCAGGAGAAGTTGTTTTAGGTATTCTACTCGTTCATGGTTTTCCCGCATTAGCGTTATTTGATTCTGGTGCATCCCATTGTTTTATGTCGTCCAAGTTTATAGCTACACACTCGATTACCTGCACGACCCTGTCTAGTTTCTGGGACATACACACTGGGAATGGGAAAATCATATCTAGTAGGGAATGTAGAGATTGTACAGTTGTTGTTTGCGGACGGGAGCTTTTTGCAGATTTCTTGGTGATTGATACGGGCAGCTACGAAGTCGTCTTGGGAATGAATTTTCTTGGCACTTTCCACGCTCACATTGATTGTAAGGCAAAGAAAGTAATTTTCCAGATTCCCGGACATCCCGAGTTTACCTTCACTGGAGGAAGCAGTTCTGTCGGGCCAGTCGGGTTTAGGGCTAGGCCGACAAATAATATTCTTGCATCAATAGAGGTTGATAAAAATGAAGAGCCAGTTGTTGTTCGTGATTTTATGGACGTGTTTGAAGATATATCGGGATTACCGCCGAAGCGAGACGTGGAGTTCGCAATTGATCTCATTCCTGGTGCAGCGCCAGTTTCTAAAGCGTATTATCCAATGGCACCAGTGGAGTTGGAAGAAGTCAAGAAAAAGGTTGCTGAATTGCTTGAGAATGGTTGGATTCGAAGCAGTAACTCGCCTTGGGGAGCTCCAGTTCTTCTAGTCAAGAAGAAGGATGGCACAAGAAAGATGTGCATCGACTATCGAGAATTAAACCGGGTGACTATTAAGAACAAGTACCCGATCCCTCGCATTGGCGAACTTTTTGAGCAGCTTAGTGGCGCGAGGGTATTCTCGAAGCTGGATTTGCGATCCAGATATCATCAGGTCCGAGTGAAAGCAGAAGATATTTGCAAGACGGCGTTCCGAACTCGGTATGGAAATTACGAGTACTTAGTGATGCCTTTCGGAGTGACGAATGCACCGGCGATATTCATGGACTTGATGAAACGAATCTTTTCACCATTCTTGGACCAGTTTATTGTGGTATTCATTGGCGATATTCTGGTTTACTCGAAGAGTTTTGAAGAGCATGCTGAGCATTTGAAGATCGCACTGCAGACGTTGAGACAGGAGAAGTTGTATGCGAAGATGAGCAAGTGCGAGTTTTGGCTGGAAGAAGTAAAGTTTTTGGGGCATGTTGTGTCTGGCGATGGAATCGCCGTCGATCCAGAAAAGATTGTAGCAGTTCGAGATTGGCCGATTCCAAAGAATATTGCAGAGATAAGAAGTTTCCTTAGACTGGCCGGATACTACAGGAGATTTGTGGAGAACTTTGCTCGTCTGGTAGAGCCGTTGATCAAGCTTACGCGCAAGGAGGTACCTTTTGTGTGGACGGATAGATGTGCGTCAGCTTTTGAGATGTTGAAGCAGAAATTGATAACCGCCCCTATTCTGACCGTGCTAGACAATTCCGGAGAATTGGTGATTCACAGCGACGCATCTAGGAAAGGATTGTGATGTGTTTTGATGCAGCATGGGAAGGTTGTAGTGTACGCATCAAGACAGCTGAAGACCCATGAGAAGAATTACCCAACTCACGACATAGAGCTTGCGGCTGTGATTTTCGCTTTGAAGATTTGGAGACACTACCTTTTGGGCGAAAGGGTCGAAGTTTTTACTGATCATAAGAGCTTGAAGTATGTGTTCACGCAGAAGGAGCTTAATATGAGGCAGCGTAGATGGTTAGAGCTGATGGCTGATTATGATCTTAATCTTAAGTACCATCCGGGGAAGGTTAATGTCGTACCGGATGCGCTCAGTCGGTTACCAGCAATTCAGATGTTGACTACGCAGAAGGAGCTCGTTGAAGAATTTCGAAGATTTGATTTGGAGGTTGTGCTACCGCATTCTTCGGGACAGTTGATGCAGCTGCAAGTACATTCATCATTGATCGAGAACGTTAAGGCAGCGCAATCGCAGGATCCTAGATTGCAAAAGTTTCGGGAACAGGTTGAAGCCGGACTACGAACAGATTTATTGATCCACGAAGATGGTTCGTTGAAGTATGGTAGCCGGTTGTGTGTGTCAAAGGGAGATATCCGTGAAGAGCTTATGAAGGAGGCACACAGTTCAGCTTATTCCGTACATCCAGGAGGCACGAAGATGTACCGAGACTTACGACAGCATTTCTTGTGGGAAGGTATAAAGCGGGAGATTGCTCGCTCTGTGGCAAAGTGCTTGGTGTGTCAGCAAGTTAAGGCTGAACATCAAAGGGTTGCTGGTTTATTACAACCACTTCCGATTCCTCAGTGAAAGTGGGAACATATAACCATGGATTTCGTGACAGCTCTACCGCGGAGTCCAAAAGGCAACAATGCAGTATGGGTGATTGTTGATCGTTTGACCAAGGCAGCTCATTTTATTCCTTTTCGGGTTGGTCAATCAACAGAAACTTTGGCTGAGCGGTACATGCAGGAGATTGTAAGATTGCATGGAGTACCGGTAAGCATCGTGTCCGATCGGGACACTCGGTTCTTATCACACTTCTGGAGGAGTTTACAGGAAAGTTTGGGGACTCGATTGAAGTTTAGCACAGCTTATCATCCTCAAACTGATGGTCAATCGGAGAGAACGATCCAAACTCTTGAAGATATGTTGAGAGCATGCATGTTGGATTTCAAGGGTTCATGGGAGGATCATCTACATTTGGTGGAGTTTTCTTACAACAACAGTTTCCAGGCAACTATCCAGATGGCTCCATTTGAAGCGTAGTATGGTCGTAAATGCCGTTCACCTGTTTGTTGGGACGATGTCGGTGAACGAAGATTGTTAGGACCAGATTTAGTTGTGCAGACAGTTGAGAAAGTCAACACTATCAGGAATCATATGAAGGCAGCACAAGACAGACAGAAAAGTTGGGCAGATACGTCGAGAAGACCTCTAGAGTTCGCCGTGGGTGATTTGGTATTCTTGAAGATATCACCGACTAGAGGGGTGATTCGTTTTGGAAGTCGAGAAAAGCTCAGTCCTCGATTCGTTGGACCCTTTGAGAACTTGGAGCGTGTTGCAAAGGTAGCGTATCGTTTGGCGTTACCGCACTCCTTGGCGAATGTGCACGATATGTTTCACGTATCTCAACTCCGTAAATATGTTCGTGATGAAACGCATGTATTGGACCATTCGGAGCTGACGGTACGAGAAGACTTGACTTTTGAGGAGCGACAGGTTGAAATTGTGGATCGAAGGGAAAAAGTTCTTAAGAACAAGGTTATTCCTCTTGTACTTGTTTCTTGGGGAAATCACTCGCATGGAGAGTCCACTTAGGAACGAGAAGATGAAATCCGGCAGAAGTTTCCTCATCTTTTCTTGTAGTTTGATTTTCTGTCTATCTTTTGTACTCTTGGAATTTCGAAGACGAAAATTCTTTTTGTAGTTGGGTATAATGTAACAACCGAGTCCAGTTATACCAGATTCAGTTACCGTATGTGTAGTGTGTGGTATTTATTTCATTTATACTGCTTTGGCTGTTACCAGTTATAATTTGCACCGTCATACCATATTCTGCATATTACAATTTAAGTTATCTAAAATTAAATTAAAAATAATCGACTTGGCCTGCTCGGCACCCCTAACCCTGTGGTAGCGTCCTTGCATCGTGTTTTCGTCCCGTTCAGCGAACGGACGTGTTTGGACGCCTACGCGTACGTGCGTGTGTCCGTTTTGGGGGTATGCTTTTTGATTGTACAATCCTTCATTTTAATTTTTGGATCCCGCCTATAATTTTCTTATTTCAATTTCAAATTTTTGGACTCGACCCGGGCGCAATTTGGAAATATTTTGCATTTACTCCAAATCCTATTTTTTCTAATATTTTCTTTAACCAACGAATATAATATAAATCCCCAGAATATTTTTTCCATTTCCTAAAATCTTTTACAATTTTTTAACTCCCAGCCAATCACCATTCGTTTAAATCCCCTGGGCCCGCTACCTTTCTCTCTCTCTCTCTCCCCGTCTCTCTCTCTCTCTTTTCTTCTTCTCTCTCTCTTCTCTCTCTCTCGCTGGCACAAGAACCCAACTCTCTTTCCCCTCTCACTTTCTCTCTCCTCTCGATCTCTCACTTCCTCTCTATCTCTCTCCTCTCGCAATATTTCTCTATCTCTCTCTCTCCTCTATATATATCTTTCTCCTCCTCTTTATTTTTTTTCTACACAGAAGCAAACCCACCTTCGCAAAAACCTAGCCGCCTCGTCCTCCCTCGTCGTTGATCCAACGCCGACGCCAGCACTGCCGACCTCGTCGCCTCCTCGCTCTCGTCGCTTCCACCTCATCTCCTTCCTCCTTTCCCCGAGCACCTTGCACTGCAGCTGCGCCCTGCACACCCTGCACTTTCGCACCGCCGGATCTGTCGGCGGCGGCGGCCTCGCCTCCGTTCCCCGGCCTTCGTACAACCCCCACTAAGCATTACCTATCTGTCTTCTTCCTTCTTTCCTTCTTCTTTCTTTTCATTTCTTAACAAGAATCTTCTCTGTTGATGGCCGGGTATTTTTGCAGTTCGTGCGCCGGAGCTCCGTCGACGTGGTCGACGATCACAACCCCCTCTACAGATCATCGTGAGCACCCTCTTCTCCATCCTCCTTCCCTTCTTTCTTCTTGATTCTTCTTTTATCGTTTCATGCATTCTTGAATATTGTTTATTCACTGTTTTTGGGTTTGCCGGAATCCGGCCGTGCCGGCGACGTGTCCCGACGATCCAGCGAGGTACACTGACCTGTGTGGTTCCACTGTTTGTCGTTCGGACCTATTCCGTGCACCGTGCACGCATCGCGACATTTTCCCCGCCGACGCGTGACGTTCCGTCTTCTGTTTCGCAACCCGTCGAGGCAAATGAAACTTACTACAGGCTATTTTAAACTATTCATATGCTAAATTAATTAATTCCTGTTAAATTCCTAACTAGAATTGATGGAAATGGATTACAAGTTAACCGTGTAAGGTTCCGTTATACATTTCGTGATTCCGAACGTGAAACTTAATCTTGCATCTGATTACTTACATCTAACAATCACCTGTACATGATAGATCACATTGTTTACTGCTATGGTACCCTTTTATCCAGTTTAGCCTATCAGACATTTATGTGCAATTTTAACCGGTCTAATTACAACTGCATTCATTAAACAGATTATACATGTCGTCGCATCCTTAGTACACTCAATATTTATTAACCTATTTCCAGCAGTTACAACTATCATTCTGTATTCACATTATGTTGACACTGTCTATTTAACACAATCGATAACTGTACAGATATATAAACAAATCTGCTTATTACTTAACTCATTGATTAGATCATGTTGTTGATAACCATGCTTGATTATTAACCCTGATTATGATAGCTGATTATGAGCACACTCATGATATCGTTTACACCTTGACATACATATCGTTTGACCGACATGGTACCGTACACTACTTGACTCGACTTGTTGTACCATGGATTGACCCGTTACATGATCTTGTGTCTAATGCCAACAAACCTGACATGTAGTCCTCACGGACCGTTCCTGTTGTCTATCCAGACAAACCTGCTTACCTGATCCTGTGTTGACATTAGTTCTTGATTACTGAATACCTGACTTGACATACACATATAACTTGGGGGTATGGGGAAATAAATGGTGAAACCTGACTTGTAACTCAACAGTTCGATACTTGTTCTAATCAGTTTTAGAGGCTAGGCCAGCCTTGGGATGATGCTGCTGACATCATTCATCTGTACATATTCCTGTTTTAGTGCCTAGCGGCATGTCTCGGTTTCAGCCCGAGAATCTGGATCGTGGTCCCGGGTATGGACGGGATACTTTGAGTTACATCGATGATTCATCAATTTGATTTCAAAGACTTTAGAACAGAAAACCTGATAGAACAGTTTAGTTTACCCACTGCACACTACCCTGCACTGCCCTGATTTATATTACTGTTACCCTTGCTTTTTATTCATGTTTATATCCGCATTGCCTGTTACTCTGTTCGTATTTTATTATTTGATGACATGACGCGCTGACGTCTGGGTTTTGCATGGCCCAGATTCCGTACCTTTGCTGCAGTCCGAGCAAAAGTACTTCAGCCAACAGGCTGAGCTGTGAGTGTCAGCAGTAGTTCGTTCTTTTCTTTCCTGCATTTTTATTCCTGATGTGAACCTGTATTATGGGACATACATTCCAGTTATTTTGTATTGGATCTTTTGCTTCCGCACCTTTATTATTCTTGACTCATGTTATCTTGGCTTATGGACAACTTTTAGATAGTTATATTTTGTTCTTGATATCTTTACAGCCGTAATGTGACTGTGGATGGATACTTCCTATCCACAGGTAGCATGGTTGGCTATGTCACGTGCCCAATTTAGCGTACTCTGGGAAGCGGGGCGTGACAAGCTCCGTGGGAAGTGGTCCTTTCAGCTAAAACTAAAAGAATGCTGAAAGATCTTCAAGCATGTCCGGCGATTAGGTAGAAGAGTCCGTTAGAGCCTGAGATCATTGACGGAAGGCTGAAGCCGCGTCCAACGCCGAAAGTTGGTGACGATGGGCAAAACCTCCAAGCCAAGCCTCAGAAATGTTTAAAGAACAAGAAAAAGGCCAAGAAGCCCATGCAGCTCAATGGCAATCGTACAGGTCTACAAAGGTACATCGACGCACTTGTGGAATATAACCTAAATCGCGGACCCCAGTCATACTGGAAGAATTCCTCAAGCATATTCTTGAGAACGGAGACAGTGACATTGATGAAGGAGACGACTCGTCAGAAGAACCTGAGGAGTATGTGGCGAGCTGCCACATGATCTCCCACTCGTCGATAAACGGCAAAGAAGCTCCTGACGTAGAGAAACGGGGGCAGATCCAGAACCAAAGCCCATGGAACCGTCGGATGACCTCATCGATAAGCTGCTGAACGAAGCTTTTCAAAAGAGCAAAACTGATCGAGAACGTGAAGCGGCCATTTACGAAAAGGCCAAGCGTCGGTGTCAGGCCGAAAAAGCTCCGGTGATGAGAAGCCATAAAGTATCTCGACCGGATCAAAGTAGCCTTACCACCAGCAGGAGCAGAATCAAGATAAGGAAGCAGTTCGCCAAAACTCTGTCAATAGGAATTAAGCTGCCACCTTCCAAAGAAAATACTTCCGAGAATACGTGCCCCGACGAACCGGATGTCCATCCGAAATACTGCTTGTATCATCGGAAGATCACCCACGCTACCGAAGAGTGCAATGTCTTCAAGAAGTGGTGGCAGGGATACGTTGCCCACCGACAACAATTCAAGCGAATGAAGCGCAGAGCCCGTCGGGAGCAGAGAAGCACGACAGACGAGCGTAAAGGAACATCCGGTAACTGTCATATGGTTGATGCAATCCCGACAAGAGAAAAATCTAAAGTTCTTACCTACGGGAGCGATTCTGACGAAGAAATAGCTCTCGGCTCTCTCTTCATGGAATCCACCTCTGAAAAAGAAGAGGAGATGAACTGTGAGAACATTGAGCTGTGTAACCGTACGTTGCCTGAAAACAATCTCGGACCTTCAAACAAAGGTTCGGGCAAAAGGTACAAAGGGAAAAAAAATCCCTGAGGAGATTGCCCTCGATGATAGAGTCGTTGAAGAGCTCACAGTCCAGGACCCGCCCAAGAAGAACAAGGTGGATTAGAATGTCCTGACGTATCTGAGGAAGATACCTTCACAATTGAGTATTTTGGATACCCTTCTCCTGTCTAAAGAGGCACGAGATTCCCTGATCAAAGCGCTACAAGAGCTCGACTAGTTTCAAACCTTCCTAGCGGAAGAAAAGATGAAGGATGAGATAGAAAAAGTCCACACGGCTGATATCACCTTCAGCAACGAATTAAAATGTTTTTAAACAAACCTTACTTACATTTTAAAATAACAAGTCTTCCGAAACGAGCTTTATTTCATTTTATAAATCTTTCTTAAAACTTCATCTCTGTTGCCTTCAATTTATAGGTTTTGATCCTGATTTAAGCTTACTTAGGTTACAGTGGGATCCTCTAGACTTCACGTGATCCTTATGTCGATCACGTGCATTTTCGGGTCGTCACAACATATATATACATAAATATGGGGGAGGCTATTTTACTCCGTGGGTGTAACTAACTTAGTTACACCCTATGCAAAATAACGCATTAATGATTTTTTTTCACGATCAGCTCCGTCCATGTAGATCTATACCATTTAAAGTACGTGTACATCTAGTTTTATATGATTTGGATTTTGTTTATACATTGATCATTGTTATAAAATGTTCTATTATCGGAAAACCGTGCATTTTGCAACCAATCGACGCATGAACAATAAATCTTCAAATCATATGAAACTTAGTGTAAGCATAATTTAGATATAGATCAAGATGAACAGACCCGATCGTAAAAAATAACTCATTTATTGGGTTATTTCATGATGGGTGTAACTAAGTTAGTTACACCTAAGAAGTATATATATATATAACTGGAAAACAACATAATCCGTCTTTTAATTTCTTATTTAAAATCTAAACGAAGAAATATAATGAATTTTACCAAAGAAAATTATCTTCAATTCTAAGTCATGTGAAATAGAATTATTTCACGACTTCTTTTTCAACTCCGGGTCATATTTTTCATTATCGCATTCATTCATAATTTATTTTGCAAATTTGCAACCAACATACCTTTTTGCACAATAGATTTGTTTCAGGTGGAGACTCCAATAGACATTCAAGAGAAAGATGCAGAAGATAGGTTCAAAACATGGTACTTCCGCTCTCACAGTTTCATCTTAATGACCCTATGGATATAATTCCTTATCCTCGAATCTGAAAGAACCATCAACGGGTCAACAACAGGCATCTACGATCTACACTTGGACAAAATCAACCCAACTACCCTCAAGCTCCCTTGGATCAACTATCTCGATATCTCGGATGGCCACCGGTATTTTAGAAAAAATTATCTCTATAAGAACAATAAACTCATGGCTGCATCTATTGCTCTAAGAAAAACATTACAAACTATGGTCCTGCATTTGCAATCAGAAACGTCTCTCCGGTATATCTACAGCTGCCAAAACTGTTGAGGATTGTTTACTTTAGTGAGAATATTCTCACCTGCGCATTTTGAGAACGGGGATTGGAATGAGGGTGGATATTGTAATAGAACGCGACCGTTGAGTGAAGGAAAGTGAAGGCAAGGTTAGCTTTGGTGGGACTGAATGGGAGTTGAGAAATGCTCAAGGGGAGGAGGCTGCGAATGCAAGAAGAGATAGGAGAAGGGGGAAGAAGTTTAGGGATCTTGATGTGACAGGCGATGATGAGGGCCAACTCACATCCAGGGTCGCATTGGAACAACCAGTGGATGAAAGGGTATAGCTATTGTCTGCATTGGTGTATTCCCGGGCCTATCAATACCTGGAACGAGCTTTTGTTTCAGGTGTTGAAACAAGATTCATTGATTTGATTTTATCATTTGGAGATTACATAGTTTAATTCCTGCATCGAATTTTGTATGAAATGTAGTTTAATTCCTGCATCAAATTTTGCTGTGTTCGACAAATTTCTAAATCCTAGCAAGGATATGCTTTCTTCAGCAAGAAAACAGCAGATAAGGGAAATCTAAAATCCAAGTGCAGGGGTATATCTCATCATTGATTATTTTGCAAAACACCTTCACATTTCATATTAGAGAGCTCTAAGGCTGCATCAAATGTTGCAAATGCAATTTCAATGTTGCAGCCAAAATGGATTATTAGATCAAAGGCCACAAGTTTTTGCAGCAAAGCTGCTACTAAAACCATCACATCATCAATTCATTCTAGATCTTCCTACTTAAATGTATGGACAATATGCGATACACAATACATGAGCTACTTAATTACGGATCAACCTTTACAACAAAAACAGCATCATCAAAGAAAACATTAGAAGAACCAATATAAATAGCACAGCTTCTATCTTGAAACTGATAGTTTGTAAAAACTAGTTCTCGAAGTAACATAATCAACTTTAGTCCTAACATCCAAATGCAAGGGAAATTACAAGCATTTCTTTCATGTTACTGGACTAACAAGAAGAGGGCCACCAAACATAGCAATCTCCTTCTTTTTGCTCTCTGCTAAAGAAAACCCTTACACCTGGTAATAACACAATTGATTTGTTTATCACACCATACTAAAGTATTTCCTACTACAAAGACATTTATAAGCATACTGAATAGAAAACAATGCGCAATCATTTTAAACTAAAACATTTACACAAAGACATAATATAACTAAAAACACAAAATGTCAGTACGCAGTGATGCTTATATACGAATGTATGGACTACTCGTTTGATAATGATATCAATTCATTTCTAGATGGCAATGGGGCACCCAATAACCAAATGTTGTGACCAAGAATTTGCTTTTACTAATTTGTTTTAGAATTGATCAACCAATACTTTTAACTAGGGTTTAAATAATGAGTGGGACTGGATCTTGTATCAACAATGTCTGTTTTACTCCTTTATGACAGTATATTCCCTTTGCCATATATAAACCATGTATCAGCAGATTGTTGATCATCATGTCATTCTGACCAATCAACATCCATACATCAATATAACCTAAACCTAAGGTTGCATGGACACAGACACGAACATGATACGAAAAAATCCAACACGTGTGTGCACACGCGTGTTTATATATATATATATATATATATATATATATATATATATATATATATATATATATAAGGTTTTTTTATATAGGCCCCTCTAAAACATTGCTATTTTGAAAAACACCCCCTAAAACTTCATATTTTTAAATACACCTCTAAAACTTCATATTTTAAATACATCCCTAAAACTTTTAATTAAACTAAATTGGCCTCTTGCTTAATTACCATCCCTAACACCATTAGAAATCTCCGTTAAGAACTAAAACAATAACTTGAAGATAAAAATTTGGAAAAATAAGACTAGTGAGTTTTGCATAAAAATCAAAAGAGATGAGGGTTTTGATATTACATTAGACTTTTTATCTCACAATTCATTATATTAGCTCTAATCCAATTATTGAGCATAATTAACTCAAGTATAGGGATGTTTTTGGATAACGGAGAGGTTTTGGAGGGTGTATCTAAAAATATAAAGTTTTAGAGGGTGTTTTTTAAAATACCATTATTTTAAGGGACCTATATCAAAAATCCCTTATATATAATTATAAAATATATACTAGCATAACATTATAACATCATATTCAGCAAAATCTTCGTGTTATATATATATATATAAGGTTTTTTTATATAGGCCCCCTAAAACATTGTTGTTTTGAAAAACACCCCCTAAAACTTCATATTTTTAAATACACCCCTAAAACTTTTAATTAAACTAAATTGACCCCTTTGCTTAATTACCATCTCTAACATCATTAGAAATCTCCATTAAGAAGCTAAAACAATAACTTGAAGATAAGAATTTGGAAAAGTAAGACTAACGGGTTTTGCATAAAAATCAAAAGAGATGAGGGTTTTGATATTACATTAGACTTTTTATCTCACAATTCATTATATTAGCTCTAATCCAATTATTGAGCATAATTAACTCAAGTATAGGGATGTTTTTGGTTAACGGAGAGGTTTTGGAGGGTGTATCTAAAAATATAATGTTTTAGAGGGTGTTTTTCAAAATACCAATATTTTAAGAAACCTATATCAAAATTCCCTTATATATAATTATAAAATATATACTAGTATAACATTATAACAACATATTCAGCAAAATCTTTAGCATTTCAATACTTTTATTGTATTTATCAAAATTCAACAAATAAGTTATTTCAGCAAGTTTCGCAAAATAATATGATTTTAGCAATTTGTAAAGTATATTTGACATAATTTCAGCAAAAACCGTACACCTGCTTCACTTGCCGACAAAATAATTGCATTAAATTGCATGAGAATTGCACCCATTTACCGACACAGTGGTATGTTGTGGGCCTGATGGTTTGGTGATGTGGCAGAGGGCTTAATTAGTGCAATTGTATCAATCGACCCCCGCAACCGGTTTTGCACCGACACGTGTCGGTTTCATTGAAGAACTATGAAAGCCGACTCCTGATTGTTGAAGTGGGACTGTTAATAACTGCCCACCTCTCTCCAGCTAAAACATAATTTGAATTTTTGATTAAATATTTCTATTTTTTTAAATTTTGTTTAAATTTTATTTTTCCTTACGAACAAGAATGGCATATTCATAAGCAAAGATTGGGGGGGTACTGGCCCGTAAGCCCTATCCTATGCACACACTTTGTCCCGAAAGCGTTAATTTATGCTATGGGCCCGAGGGGGTTCGTGACGTGGCAAAAGGCTTAATTAGTGTAATTTTATCACTCGAGCCCCGCAATCGCCTTTGTACCGACACGTGTCAGTTTCATTGAAGAACTACCAAAACTGACTCCTGAATGTCAAGGTTGCACAGAGACGAACATGGGGACACGGACATAATACAACACGACACGGCGATACGGTAAAATCCCAAATTATAAGATACAGGGACACAGATATATATAATTATAATAAAAATAGTACCATAACATTACAATAATATATTCATCAAAAATTCAACAATTCAAAAAAGTTTCACTAAGATTATGTTTTTTTCTCGTCTTTAATTGAAAAAATAAAATCACCAGTACTACAAAGATCGCTTTTTGTGTCGCGGCTACACTTAAATGTGTTTGACACGTGTCCGATACGTATCCAAATCCAAAACCACCTCATTTCAAAGCGAGATACGGAGATTCCGTGTCGCATACATGTCTGGCAAGTGTTGGGTACAAATCCGTGTCCGACACGGATAAAAGACCAAAAAGGCGTGTTCGTGCAACCTAGTTGACTGTTGAAGTGCGACTGTTAATAACTGCCCATCTCTCTAGCTAAAACAGAATTTGAACTTTTGATTAAATATTTCTATTTTTTTTATAATTTGTTTAAATTTTATTTTTCCAGCCGTATCCTATGGATACAACACACGCACCCAGAGGACCCACGAATTTATCCTGAAAGAGTTAATTTGCTGCCACTTTCCCTCCTGGGTTTTTAGGGTTCGAACCCCGCACTCTTCCCAATAAGGATAGTGACCATACCAACTAAGCCACAACTCATTGGTGATTTATAAGCAGAGATGGATTTATAAATTAAGCAATATGTACATGTTGCTAAGTTGTCAATGGATCGGTTTGGGTTCAAACCCGTTGATAAAATCCTGGTCAAGTATATCCACATCCGGACCCGAGCCAGACCCCTTTAATAGCTGGATAAATGGGTCGGATATGGATCCTTTCAGCAAGTTCCGTCATAATTATTCTTTTTGGCTTCAAAATTACAGCTCCCAAAGGAATATTTGAATGGTCCTAAGTTATTTATAAAAAATTTAGTAGCGGAGAAAATTCTAAGATTCTAGCCTTAGGTTCATTATTTCCAAATTATAGCATAAACATAGACTTCACAGCAGTGCACAATCTTTGTTTAATGCCTTTCAAAACCTAATAAATGACCTCTTTAACTTGCAGGCTTATGAATATACCTTTCTTGATTTGCATATACCTGGGCTAAGATTTTATGTGCATAGATCAATATAGTGGACAATTCAAATTGTAACAAGGAGCCGACTCATGCATAGTCTTGATTATTTTGACAAAATCATACGGGTTAATCCATCCCGACAACCCTGCATATTATGCACTCTTCCTAAGCAAATTTTCTAGGTTCACCGCGGTTGCATATTGGGCATGCACGCATATTTTTGTCACTAACAAAATCAAAAAGTTAATCCACATAGATATGGTGGCCTTACCATTTCATGCATTTGCATGCTGATAGAGACCCATCAATTTTGTAAATACCCACCTTTCTTGATTTACACATAATATTTATGATAGGATAATATTTTACATGCACAAAGGTATCTGTTAGGAATTTTCCCCCTTCATTAATGATTGTCGAGAAAAAATCCCGTCATTAATGTTCAAACACGCAAGGCAACAATTCATAAGAAGAATAGAACACCCGGATTTTTAACATGGTTTGACCGACCTTGGCCTTATTCACGGGACAAACATGATGATTACATTAATATAAGAAAAATTACAAGATCTCACATATCTCATATATCCCCTCTTGATCCCACCTCAAGAGGGGATTTAAAAGCCTCATAAAACCTAAAGACCACATCTCTCTAGCATTAATCAAGCCTGCATAAGCCAATGTTCTTTAATGAAAATGCCTCCCTATTTATGGGATAGAATGAGCCTTCTTCTAATTAGATTGGGATCAATATAAATCTCCTTCATCCTTATCTAACAAAATATTTTCTCCTGTTTAAATTTAATTTATATTTAAATAAAAGATTTATCTTAATTCTATCTATAATAACAAGCTATTTAAATTTAAACTGGTTTGAATCCATTAGTAGCCCACACCAATGGATTACATAAGCCCAACTGGTTTGAATCCAATCCGCACTCCTCACGTTTCTTGAACCGCACATAGATGACCAACTGGATATGAGACACAACTCCAACAGTATCATGTTCAAGTTATATGTTTAGAAATTTAATAATTAAACTTCTGAAATCTCAATCAAATATACGAATGAGTCTTGCATTTAATGAATCCATGCAGCTTTGTAAGAAATAACAATTGCCTATCGTTTCAATTAATGGTATTCTCTCAAAGAGTCGGGAAGAATTTACGGAACCTGCGAACTTAACAAGTTACAAATGAAGCTATTATATAATAGATTAAGCCATGAAGCTTTGAAAATGTTACTTTTAACAATATCTGTGGCTCTTACTAAAAATTAATTCTCCATACACAATTTGTATTATGTTTTGTTACAAAGCTACATGGTTCATTAAATATAGGATTCATTCATAGATTTGATTGAGACTTCAAAAGCCTAACTATTTAAATTTATAAGCATGCAACTTGAACAAGATACGACATCTATGCATGTAAAATCTTATCCTACCATAGACATTACGTGTAAATCATGAAAGGTGGGTATTATCAAAATCGATGAATCACTGTCACCATGCAAATGCATGCAAATGATAAGATCCGCAAATCTATATCAATTGACTCTTAGATTGTGCCTGAGACAAATAAAACATGCGCACAGTCATAATTGGCGAACTGAACCCAGAAAATTTGCTAAAGGAGAAACATAAAAACTATAATACAAGTTTTGCGCGAACAATTTATTTTTTTATAAGAGACATTATAAATATTGTTTGTTGTTTAGTTTAGGGACATTGCGGTCGATTAGTTTAAGGACATTACAGCCCAATGTTAGTTTAGGGACATCTCGGTCCAATGTTAGTTTAAGGACATCTCGGTCCAGGTTAAGGACAACGAGGGGGAATCTGACGAAGTCTGCTATATCGGCCGCATCCGTTTAAACCTTCGATACATGGTGCCATAAATCAACTTAGCATTTTCGGAGAGGTGGACAGATAGCACCAATTAGTATCTGCCCTTGAATTTCAGGCCTGACGTCCCAACGTCCCGGTCGCGTCTTTCGGCGGGGAACAGATTCTGAAAGGGGCAGGGGTAGCGGTGCTCGAACCCGCACCCGTGGTTAAAGCAGTACTACGCTCCCTCGCCTCGCGCATTCGGCGCTTCCTTTCTGCCCGGGCCGTTAAAGCGGACCTTCTAGACACCTCCAGCAACAGGATGTCATCGCCCGCACCAAGGGTTACCTCTGGAGCCGTCAAGGCTTCCGTCAACGGTCGTTTGAGTAAGGCCTCTTTCGGCAGCGCCAAAGAGGCCGGAACTTCGGTGGCCGGCTTGGGAAGAATTTCCGCATCACTTTGCGAGATCGGCATTGTGGTCTCTGCAATAAGATAAAGAAAAGGTTAGATTGTCTATAAGAAAGGAGAATGAAGATGCAATAACCCGAGACATACCAATGCCCAACAATGCGCGGTTCCTCTCCTCCTCCTCGAAGGTCCTGAGGGAAGCCGCCAGAGCCTCTTCAGTAGTAAAATATGTTACAAAAGGAAAAATATCAGTCAAGGCAAGATAATGAAAATAAAGATATAATGCGATAACAAGGTGCGACTGATGTTTACTTGATTGCACGAGAGTGGCTATTTCCGCTTGGTAGGTTGCGGATCGCACAGAAGCAGCAATAGCGGCCGCGAGATCACTATCTACCGGCGCTATGAAGAGACCTTCGTTGGTCCCATATTCGCTCAGGCCCTCATTATAAGGAGCCTGAGGCGCCAGGCCGAGTACAACATCTAGAGAGAGGACTGACTTCTTCTTCCACTTCTGCGCGCGAACTCCAGTCGCAGCAAGCACGATCTTACGCTTGGTGGGCACCTTGGGGCGACGAGTCCCAATATTTGAGCTCACGCCAGATTCGGGGGAAGCTAAATTTACCGTCTCCGCGGGAGCACGGGGCACTGATGGTACATCCACCGTCTCCACAGGAGCACGGGGCAACCGTCACACGTGGAGGCTTAACTGCAGCGACCTCTCTTAGCGGAGGGGGCACAGTGGTCCTGTAAATCCCCGTTCCCATCTCAATAAAAGTTTTCTATTTTCATATTTTCCCGAGTTTTTCCTCTCCTCTTTTCTCGTACTTTTGTAGGTGATTGGTTGCTTAAGATTGGTATTGAGAATTTTTCCAACTAAAAATCAAAACCAAAAAATTAATTTAAAACCCAAAACAAAACCCAAACCAAATAAATCATTTCTTTTTTTAAGCCCCTAACCCAAACTATATCTCATTCCTTCAACCCGACTTCAGCCCAGAAGATAATAAATTCATAATAAGAATTTAAATTCCTCGGCCCACTCCCTCTCAGCCCATTTTTAAAATTAAACCTTTTCTTCTCTCGGCCCAACCCGTTTCCCCAAGCCCACACCTTCTGAACCCGACCCGCAGCTGCCTGACCCGACCCGACCCGCTTCGATCCCTCTTCCCCTTCCCAACGGCTCTTTCCTTTTCCTCCGCTCACGCGATCCGCTTTCCTCGCCAACGCTCACGGCTACATCGTGCGCCGTTACCCCACGACGCGCACCCCCTCGTGACCCACTCAACGTCCTCCCCTCGTCTCCCCTATCTCCCTCACACCCTCACTCCTCTCTCTTCTCAAATCTCCTCCTCTCGTTCACCTACGAAACCCACTGCCTCTATCTCTGCACCGACGACGACCCCACCATCTCGTACTCCTCCCTCCCTCGCTCACTCCTCCTCCACCAACAGAACCCATCGCCACTCCACTCCATCAACCAAGCACCCCCTGCACACCCAATCCCCTCGCCACCGAGCTCGACCACCACCGGTACCCACGACACCGGCGAGCCCCTACTGCACCTGAAACCCCTCGTCGACTCCCTTCGTCCTCAACAGCATCATCTTTACCCACCAACCTGGGCCCACTACCTCTCTCTCTCTCTTTCTTTCTCAAACCCTAAAATCACAGTCCCCCTCACTGCAATCCACTGTTGCCCTTCGCCGGAGCGCCGCCGCCGACCGTTATCGATCCCAGAGCACTCGCAGAGAACCACTGAGCATTCTCTCCGCTTCCAGCAAGCACACGATGTCTCCGGGCAACTCCGACATCAAACCCGTATCGCGAGCCAATGTCGTGCAAACCAATTCACGCCGTTCGTCGCGCGTTCGTGGCGCTGCTGCTGCCGTGTATCCCCGAAGCGTTTCCAGGCAAGTATTTTACTTGCTACATGCTAATCTATTCATGTTACAAACTCAAATCGTATAAATTACAAATTTACAATTCATGATAACTTATAGGATATACCTGTTCGATGTATGATCTCAATGAAAATATTCATCTAATTTGACGGAATTAGATTGTCTACGCTGGCCCATGTAGTGATGAATAATGTGTATAAATTTCATTGGAAAATACGACTGTTAATGGCTAAAACGAATACCCCAAATATACCCGTAAAACTAGAAATTTCACGTATCTGAAAGTTGTTAAAATCACCATAAATTATGTACATACTGAAATGATGCGTTCGAGGGCTTAAATCGAAGCCGACTCGACGAACTATAACTCTATGCAAGTTTCTAATGGTTTCTGTACTGAAATTGTGGCGATATTTGGATCGGAGTGCGGCTCTGGACTGCAGTCCAGAGCGACTCGGGTTACTGTTTACTGTCCCGTAATGCGTGCCACCTTGTTTCCTGAACTCATATGTTGCGGAACTCCGCGGTTTATTAAAGGTGAATTTGTTAGCTAAATAACACAAGTGGTTTCATTTCGTTTCATCGTCGTTTGCTATTTAATTTATAAATTAAAAGGGCAGGACGTATAACAGTCCAGAACAGATTCAGGAGTGATAAATTAGTGTTAAACAGTGTGTAACTTTCGACGTACAGACGCGATTGAGAATCCGTCTGTTGCGTTGAATACCCTATTGAAAACCCTAGATTTTATTCAACTGTAGCGTCGCTAGATTCTGATCCCAACTGGGTGAAATTCGTGTCGCGAAACGGACGTTCAGTTCAGAAACTGAATTTCCAGCCGCGAGCACTTAAAATGAAACGGCTGTAACTTGAATACCGGAAACCCGATCGAACTGAAATTAATTTTGATGAACTGCTGACAAAGTGCGCTATTTATCGTATTTGTATCATTTCGTTGAATTCCGAACATATGAATTTATGCAAATTTTGTAAGTTGATGACGTGCATATTGGTTCATAACATACATGACTTATTAATGGCATACATACACATATCTTACCCAATTGCCATATACATAGTGTTAGTGCGTGTTAGTGTTCAGTGGACATGGCATTATCGTGCATGATTGATGTTGGTTTAGGAGTGACGAGTACACCAATGGGAAGTGAACATTCGTGACAGTGATTAATACAGTGAACAGTGATAAAACCGTGTCATTGGTATACTTGTACACGACTAAATCAAAATCATAAATAGTGTAAACCTGGGGAAAAAAAGGAAATCGAAGTGGAAAGAGAATCGTATTTAGCGGGACCGTGTTTTAGAGGATGATCATTCGAGCAGTGATATATATATTAGGTAGGATCTAGCGATCCGGCTGACAGGGTTATGTCCCGGGCATGTGGGCCGTTGTCTCGGGTATGCACGAGACTCCTGTTAAACATGATCCTCTTTTCCACTATACAATTTCAAACATGACCTAGAGACTGATAGGGACACAGATCATACTTTGCATCATTTAGTGACATAGTGATTACTCGCATTGTACTTTCATTGTTATTACCATAATTACCTGTTTCATATCATCATTATATAAATTGTTATTACGTTGCTCTGACGACCTGAGTATGCATGCTCAGATCCCGTGGAAGAACCAGCGCAGGAGACGGATTTACCTTTCGAGCTGACGGAGATCTAGTCCGGAGTACTTTTTCTTTCCTGCTTTCCATAAAAGTGATCGTGTAATTGAACTTGGTTAGTAACTCTTCATGTTTATTTGTAATTTGTGAACAATGGATTTTAATGTAATAATTTAGTGATGTAATTCCTTTACTGTTGTGCTTTATTTACTGATTACCATGTAATACTAGTAGCCGAAGTGTGACTACGGCGGGATTATTCCTTGACCATAGGAGCATGGCTGGCCTAGTCATTCCCCGTTTTCCGTATTTTGGGAAGCGGGGCGTGACATGGTTTAGTTGGTATCAGAGCCGTGTTTAGTAACAAGGGATAACATTAACTATACTGTATTACATTATTTTTCGTTTCACTATTCCTGATTTTCATCTTTGAATCTGATCTCATCCTTTTGAATCTTTCAGCAATATGACGTCCCCGAACGACCCCTCCTCGGACTCCAGCTCTCAGGACCGCACGGAAAGAATACTTAGTGCACTGACCTCTCTCGCGGAAGCTCAGGAGAGGAAGACAGACTTACTCGCTGAGGGACTCAGGGCAATTACCGCTGCAGGAGAACCCTCCGCACTCATTACCGTCCCCGAGGGCGCTACCCCACCAGCCTATCATCCTAGGGCTGGTACCGTATCAGACTTCCGACGGTTGCATCCAGCGGCCTTCACAGGGCTAGCTGAACCCCTTGAGACCGAGCAATGGTTAGTGAACATGGAGAACTTACTGACAGCCGCCAGGGTTCCAGATAAAGATAGGGTGGACGTGATAAAGATCCAATTGGAAGATGAGGCCCGTACATGGTGGTCAGTGGAAGAAAGCAGGCTGGACAGGCCGATTGAGTGGGGCAAATTCAAAGAGTGCTTCCTAGACCATTATTTCCCTTCCACCGCCAAGGCAGAGATGGAGGAAAGATTTATTCTATTAAAGCAGAATGGACGTCCAGTGGACGTATATGCGGCAGAGTTCAGCCGTCTGAGCCGTTTTGCTCCATACATGGTCGCCTCAGAGGCCACCAGGGCCAGACGCTTCTTGCAGGGGCTTGATTTCGAGTTGCAGCAGTTGATTGCATCACTGGAGTTGCAGACTTTCGCACAGGTACTCAACACGGCGAGAATTCAGGAGCAATTGATCAACAAGTTCAGGAAACCCCCAGTCGTTCCAGCACGTACTCCTGCACCTTTTCGAGGAACCATACCGGTCCACAGGCCTGGAACGGCACAAATGAAGCGTCCGTTCATGCCACAGCATCGCCCCCAGAGACGGAACGTAGTTTGCGGCTACTGCGGTAGAGATGGGCATACCCAGAAGGACTGTCGCCGCGCCAAGGGACAGTGCTTGATTTGCGGATCCAGTCAGCACAGGATTAGCGGTTGCCCTGAGCAAGCAGAGATACAGGGAGGTTCTGGACCGCCGCAGCAGAGGCCACAGGAGCAGAGGCAACCCTTTACAGGTCGCGGTCAGGGATGGGCTTTCACCTTGACCGCCGAGCAGGCTGAGACGTCAGGAGACGTTGTTACAGGTACTCTCCTCATACATTCCTTGCCAACTAGAGCACTATTTGATTCTGGAGCATCGCGCTGTTTCTTGTCTGAGCATTTCGCTGATACACACTCCATACCATATGAACCACTAACCAAGGGCTGGGAGATACATACGGGTAATGGCATTATAATATCTAGTCGAGAATATAGATCATGTCCGGTTGTAGTGTGTGGCAGGGATTTCTATGCGAATTTCCTTCTGATTGGGACAGGCAGTTACGACGCAATTCTCGGGATGGATTGGATGAGTACCTTCCATGCAGTTATCGATTGTCGTGCAAGGAATGTAATTTTCCGCATTCCCAATCACCCGGAGTTTATTTTCGAGGGCGGAAGCGAATCTTTGGAGCCAGCCAAGTACAGAGCCAAGCCCAAAGAGCTGACAGCTATGGAGATTGATAAGAGCCCAGTCCCAGAAATTGTTCGGGACTTTCTGGACGTATTTCCTGAAGATCTACCAGGTCTACCACCTCCTCGTATCTTGGAGTTCTCGATCGATTTGACTCCAGGTACGGCCCCAGTATCCAAGGCCCCATACAGAATGGCACCAGTTGAGTTGGCGGAATTGAAGAAGCAGATTGAAGAACTATGGGAGAAGGGATTTATTCGGCCGAGCGCTTCACCGTGGGGTGCACCAGTTTTATTAGTAAAGAAAAAGGATGGATCGCTGCGGATGTGTATAGATTATAGGGAGCTGAACAAGATCACAATAAAGAACAAGTACCCAATCCCGCGCATCGACGATTTATTCGATCAGTTAAGTGGGACCAAGGTATTCTCGAAGTTGGATCTCCGTTCCGGATATCATCAAATCAGAGTAGCAGCCGGGGATGTATGCAAGACGGCTTTCAGGACCCGATACGGACATTACGAGTTCCTTGTGATGCCGTTCGGTGTTACCAATGCTCCAGCGATATTCATGGACTTGATGAACAGGGTGTTTGCAAAGTACTTGGACACGTTTGTCGTTGTATTTATCGACAACATACTTGTCTACTCGAAGACCCGGGAGGAGCATGTCGAGCATTTGCGCACGGTTCTACGAATTCTTCGAAAAGAGAAGCTGTATGCGAAATTAAGCAAGTGTGAATTCTGGCTCGACAAGGTTCAGTTTTTGGGACACATTGTTTCGGGCAAAAGCATCTCAGTGGACTCGGCAAAGATAGAGTCTGTTAGAGATTGGCCAACGCCGAAGTCTGTGGCCGAGATCAGAAGCTTTCTGGGATTGGCAGGTTACTATCGGAGGTTCGTCCAAGACTTCTCAAGAATCGCTGAACCATTGACGAGGCTGACACGGAAGGATGTACCGTTTGCGTGGACAGAGGAGTGCACTCAGGCATTTGACACGCTGAAGCAAAAGTTAACCACGGCGCCTATTCTTACAGTACCAGATGATTCCGGTGGTTTGGTGATACACAGTGATGCCTCAGGGAGGGGTTTAGGCTGTGTTCTGATGCATCACGGCCGAATGGTTGCTTACGCCTCTCGACAACTGAGAAATCACGAGAAGAACTATCCTACGGATGACTTGGAGTTAGCTGCAGTAGTCTTTGCGTTGAAGATTTGGAGACACTATTTATTGGGCGAGAAAGTGGAGGTGTACACGGATCATAAAAGTCTGAAGTACGTCTTCACTCAGAAGGAACTAAACATGAGGCAGCGCCGATGGCTAGAGCTGATGGCAGATTATGACTTGGACCTTCAGTATCACCCGGGGAAGGTGAATGTTGTACCAGATGCGCTCAGTCGCAAGCCAGCGATCATGATGTTGACCGGTCAGAGGAGCATTATTGAGGACTTTCAGAGACTCGAGCTTGAAGTCGTTACACCGGGCGCACTCAGTCAACTTTGGCAACTACAGGTGCAGTCTTCCCTGGTGGATCGTATCAAGGCTGCACAAGCGGATGATCCCCGATTGCAAAAGTTCAGAGCGCAAGTAGAAGCCGGGCTGAGAACGGACTTGATCATACATGAAGACGGTTCTTTGAGATTCGGTAGCAGACTCTGCATACTCAAGGGAGATGTTCGAGAAGAGGCACTGGCTGAAGCGCATAGTTCAGCTTATTCTGTGCATCCGGAAGGTACGAAGATGTATCGGGACCTAAAGCGGCACTTTTAGTGGAACGGAATGAAACGGGAAATTGCAAGGTTCGTATCCAGGTGCCTGGTATGCCAGCAGGTGAAGGCGGAGCATTAGAGGACAGCGGGATTGTTACAACCACTGCCGATACCAGAATGGAAGTGGGAGCACATTACCATGGATTTCGTGACGGCCTTACCACGGAGCCCTAGGGGCAGTAACGCCATTTGGGTTATCGTCGATCGCCTCACGAAAACTGCACACTTCATACCATTCCGAGTGGGACAGTCGACAGAGTCACTGGCAGAGAGATATATGCAGGAGATTGTGCGATTTCACAGTGTTCCAGTCAGCATTGTGTCAGATCGGGACACCAGATTCGTGTCGCACTTTTGGAGGAGCCTACAGGAGAGCTTGGGTACCCGCCTCAAATTCAGCACAGCTTATCACCCACAGACGGATGGACAATCCGAGCGTACGATTCAGACGCTCGAGGATATGTTGAGAGCCTGTATGTTGGACTTTCAGGGTTCCTGGGAAGACCATCTGTATCTAGTCGAGTTTTCTTATAACAACAGTTATCAGGCTAGCATTCAGATGGCCCCTTTCGAAGCACTTTACGGGCGGAAGTGTCGATCCCCAGTGTGTTGGGATGATGTGGGAGAGCGAAGATTATTGGGTCCCGAGCTCATTGTTCAGACAGTCGACAAGGTCCAAATGATCAGGCAGCGTATTAAGACGGCTCAGGATCGACAGAAGAGTTGGGCAGATACCAGCAGGAGGGCACTAAAATTCGAAGTCGGAGATCACGTGTTCTTGAAGATTTCCCCTACCCGTGGAGTTATCAGGTTCGGAGGTCGGGGAAAGCTTAGTCCCCGTTTTATCGGACCTTTTGAGGTGCTAGAGCGAGTAGGAAAGGTGGCCTACCGACTTGCCTTGCCTCCATCGCTAGCGGGTGTGCACAATACCTTCCACGTGTCACAGTTGCGGCGTTATGCTCGGGATGAGAGCCATGTTCTGGACTATTCGGAGCTAGTTTTGGATACCGATCTATCGTACGAGGAGCAGCCCACTACCATCCTCGACCGCAGAGAGAAAGTGCTGAAGAATAAGGTCATTCCGTTAGTCCGAGTGTTTTGGGGCGGTCGTTCTCCAGGAGAATCCACCTGGGAGCGGGAGGAAGATATCCGTGCTCGTTATCCACATCTCTTTGTTTAGTACTTTGTTTCTTTGTATCCTTGTTAAATTTCGAGGACGAAATTTTTGTAAGGAGGGTATGATATAAATCCCCGTTCCCATCTCAATAAAAGTTTTCTATTTTCATATTTTCCCGAGTTTTTCCTCTCCTCTTTTCTCGTACTTTTGTAGGTGATTGGTTGCTTAAGATTGGTATTGAGAATTTTTCCAACTAAAAATCAAAACCCAAAAATTAATTTAAAACCCAAAACAAAACCCAAACCAAATAAATCATTTCTTTTTTTAAGCCCCTAACCCAAACTATATCTCATTCCTTCAGCCCAACTTCAGCCCAGAAGATAATAAATTCATAATAAGAATTTAAATTCCTCGGCCCACTCCCTCTCAGCCCATTTTTAAAATTAAACCTTTTCTTCTCTCGGCCCAACCCGTTTCCCCAAGCCCACACCTTCTGAACCCGACCCGCAGCTGCCTGACCCGACCCGACCCGCTTCGATCCCTCTTCTCCTTCCCAGCGGCTCTTTCCTTTTCCCCCGCTCACGCGATCCGCTTTCCTCGCCAACGCTCATGGCCACGTCGTGCGCCGTTACCCCACGACGCGCACCCCCTCGCGACCCACTCAACGTCCTCCCCTCGTCTCCCTTATCTCCCTCACACCCTCACTCCTCTCTCTTCTCAAATCTCCTCCTCTCGTTCACCTACGAAACCCACTGCCTCCATCTTTACACCGACGACGACAACGCCGCCGACGACCCCACCATCTCGTACTCCTCCCTCGCTCACTCCTCCTCCACCAACAGAACCCCTCGCCACTCCACTCCATCAACCAAGCACCCCCTGCACACCCAATCCCCTCGCCACCGAGCTCGACCACCACCGGCATCCACGACACCGGTGAGCCCCCACTGCACCTGAAACCCCTCGTCGACTCCCTTCGTCCTCAATAGCATCATCTTTACCCACCAACCTGGGCCCACTACCTCTCTCTCACTTTCTTTCTCAAACCCTAAAATCATAGTCCCCCTCACTGCAACCCACTGTTGCCCTTCGCCGGAGCGCCGCCGCCGACCGTCGTCGACCCCAGCGCACTCGCAGAGAACCACTGAGCATCCTCTCTGCTTCCAGCAAGCACACGACGTCTCCGGGCAACTCCGACGTCAAACCCGTATCGCGAGCCAAGGTCGTGCAAACCAATTCACGCCGTTCGTCGCGCGTTCGTGGCGCTGCTGCTGCCGTGCATCCCCGAAGCGTTTCCAGGCAAGTATTTTACTTGCTACATGCTAATCTATTCATGTTACAAACTCAAATCGTATAAATTGCAAATTTACAATTCATGATAACTTATAGGATATACCTGTTCGATGTATGATCTCAATGAAAATATTCATCTAATTTGACGGAATTGGATTGTCTACGCTGGCCCATGTAGTGATGAATACTGTGTATAAATTTCACTGGAAAATACGACTGTTAATGGCTAAAACGAATAACCCAAATATACCCGTAAAACTAGAAATTTCACGTATCTGAAAGTTGTTAAAATCACCATAAATTATGTAAATACTGGAATGATGCGTTCGAGGGCTTAAATCGAAGCCGACTCGACGAACTATAACTCTATGCAAGTTTCTAATGGTTTCTGTACTGAAATTGTGGCGATATTTGGATCGGAGTGCGGCTCTGGACTACAGTCCAGAGCGACTCTGGTTACTGTTTACTGTCCCGTAATGCGTGCCACCTTGTTTCCTGAACTCGTATGTTGCGGAACTCCGCAGTTTATTAAAGGTGAATTTGTTAGCTAAATAACACAAGTGGTTTCATTCCGTTTCATCGTCGTTTGCTATTTAATTTGTAAATTAAAAGGGCAGGACGTATAACAGTCCAGAACAGATTCAGAAGTGACAAACTAGTGTTAAACAGTGTGTAACTTTCGACGTACAGACGCGATTGAGAATCCGTCTGTTGCGTTGAATACCCTATTGAAAACCCTAGATTTTATTCAACTGTAGCGTCGCTAGATTCTGATCCCAACTGGGTGAAATTCGTGTCGCGAAACGGACGTTCAGTTCAGAAACTGAATGTCCAGCCGCGAGCACTTAAAATGAAACGGCTGTAACTTGAATACCGGAAACCCGATCGAACTGAAATTAATTTTGATGAACTGCTGACAGAGTGTGCTATTTATCGTATTTGTATCATTTCGTTGAATTCCGAACATATGAATTTATGCAAATTTTGTAAGTTGATGACGTGCATATTGGTTCATAACATACATGACTTATTAATGGCATACATACACATATCTTACCCAATTGCTATATACATAGTGTTAGTGCGTGTTAGTGTTCAGTGGACATGGCATTATCGTGCATGATTGATGTTGGTTTAGGAGTGACGAGTACACCAATGGGAAGAACATTCGTGACAGTGATTAATACAGTGAACAGTGATAAAACCGTGTCATTGGTATACTTGTACACGACTAAATCAAAATCATAAATAGTGTAAACCTGGGGAAAAAAGGGAAATCGAAGTGGAAAGAGATCGTATTTAGCGGGACCGTGTTTTAGAGGATGATCATTCGAGCAGTGATATATATATTAGGTAGGATCTAGCGATCCGGCTGACAGGGTTATGTCCCGGGCATGTGGGCCGTTGTCTCAGGTATGCACGAGACTCCTGTTAAATATGATCCTCCTTTCCACTATACAATTTCAAATATGACCTAGAGACTGATAGGGACACAGATCATACTTTGCATCATTTAGTGACATAGTGATTACTCGCATTGTACTTTCATTGTTATTACCGTAATTACCTGTTTCATATCATCATTATATAAATTGCTATTACGTCGCTCTGACGACCTGAGTATGCATGCTCAGATCCCGTGGAAGAACCAACGCAGGAGACGGATTTACCTTTCGAGCTGACGGAGATCTAGTCCGGAGTACTTCTTTTTCTTTCCTGCTTTCCATAAAAGTGATCGTGTAATTGAACTTGGTTAGTAACTCTTCATGTTTATTTGTAATTTGTGAACAATGGATTTTAATGTAATAATTTAGTGATGTAATTTCTTTACTGCTGTGCATTATTTACTGATTATCATGTAATGCTAGTAGCCGAAGTGTGACTACGGCGGGATTATTCCTTGACCGTAGGAGCATGGCTGGCCTAGTCATCCCCCGTTTTCCGTATTTTGGGAAGCGGGGCGTGACAGGTCCGTCGCTTCAAAGGGACGTTACGATCGCCGGCAGGAGGTGCACTTTTGCGATCAAGTAGCAGCCGCCTTTCTTCCTTAATGACGACGCCCATCGAATGCGGGTACCACGCCGTGTACACATTAAGGATCCTCGAGACGCAACTCGGCTCGCTGATAAAGAAGTGAGAGCCCATATTTAAGCGTATGAAGTGATGCAAGGCGTTCCGCATTCCCTCTTCAGTAGCAGTAGGTTCTAGCAAGAAAGCCTCCAGCGGCACTCCTTAATTATAGCTCAATTGTTGGGCAAAACAATGCGGATTGTATCTCATGAAAAGCGCCGCATCATTTTGCCTAAACACTAGGAAGTCCGGTCTGATAGAATATAAATGGAGGATCTCCCGAATTTTCAAAACCGAGGCTCCATCTTTGAAAATGTCCTGCAATGACCACACCGTTGTGGCGGACTCTTTTCCGATGGTTAAAAACTTATCGGTGAAGGTCATGTCGTCTCCAACCGTCGGGGACGAAGGAGCAAACCTCTAGCATCCCGCGGTGACCCTTGAATTTCAGGCTTAGGTTTCAGCATCTGATTTGTTTCCTCCAATCAGAGCAAAACTCTGTTTTAAAATTCAAAATTCAAAAAAATTGAAGCAACGCTTCAGATCCAGCGCTCTGCGCTGCGCGCCACGTATCAAACTCAGATGGGCTAGCGCCAAGTGCACTGCGCCCTAGGCAGCGCACCCCCAATCAGAGCAAAACTCTGTTTTAAAATTCAAAATTCAAAAATTGAAGCAACGCTTCAGATCCGGCGCTAGGTGCGCTGCACGCCACGTGTCAAACACGGATGCGCTAGCGCCAAGTGCGCTGCGCTCTAGGCAGTGCACCATGAGTGCGCTAGCGCTAGGCGCGCTGCGCGCCACGTGTCAAACACGGGTGCGCTAGTGCAGTTGCGCTGCGCTGCGCGCCACGTGTCAAACGTAGGTGCGCTAGCGCAAAGTGCGCTGCGCTCTAAGCAGCGCACCACGTACAAAGCACGGGTGCGCCAGCACTGAAATTAAAAATTCCGCACCGTTAGATCAAAAGATCTAATAATGATAAATCATTAATCAAAATTAAAATTCTGTTATGGAAAGATTTTCTCAATCTTGTTAAAAACAAGAAGATTGCCTTCTGTAAAACAGAAGCCCTAGGATCAAAGATCCAACGGTGGGGAAACGTCCCCAAATCAATCAGAGAAAGATCTGTTTAACTGATTTAACAAATCAACTTGCCCTATATAAAGGCCCCAAGACTTCAAGTCTGATATGGAGAAACCCCCCTACAAATTTTGAGAAAACTCAAAAAAAAAAGAGCAACCTCTTGAAAGAAAATCATTTCTTCAAAGTAAAAAAGAATGATTCTTGCACAAGGAGATGAAATCATCTCATGAAAACAGAAGAATTATCTTCTTAAAAGATCATAGATCTAGGTCTTTTATAAAAAGAGATCAAAAGATCTCATCATAAAAACAAAAGAAGTATTTACTTCATTCGCAGATCATTGATCTACAAAGGTAAAGCCCTTTCCAAAATAAGAACTGTTGTTCTTGAATCTTGAGGCAAAACCTCCTTTAAAAGGAACATAAACTTGTTCACAGATCATAAATTTGATCAAATGCGCTTTGCGCTATTGAAAAGTGTCTTGCGCTATTGAACTGCGTTTTTGCGCTCCTTTGACCGGCGCTCAGCGCCAAAACGTGCCACGTGTCAACCACAGATACAATTTACGCTTTGCACTTCTGAAACAGCGCACTGCGCTCATAGGCTGACGCTCAGCGCCAAGCGCGCCACGTGTCACTCACTGGTGCGCCACTAAACTAGCGCAACGCGCTCATAAATTGAAAGCGCAATGCGCTCATAAACTGGCACTTAGCGCGACACGTGTCCTTTTCGTGTGCGCTACTTGGCAGAAGCGCAATGCGCTCTTTAATTGACGCAAAACGCCTGGCGCGCCACGTGGCGCGCTGTCAGAACACACATTGTTCTGATGAATGCTATGCATTCGATACAAGACAAAAAATGTGTATCAGGATCTAATGCTCAGCATTATTAAAAGGGCCAAATCCAAATAAAGGCTCAACAGCCCAGAACAATAAAATGTTAAACATTACTGGACTTAGCCCAATATTGGCCATAAGTCCTCAACATATATTGAAATGAGCCCATCTGCTCACGAATACTTAACAGATCTTAGTCCCAAACTGGACTACAGATCTTTCAACCAACTCACACCGGTTAGAGGATACATCTCTTTACTCCTCTGATATCTGTCGTTGTAATCCTTCAACGTCTTCAGAGAGGTGACGGGTCCCGACAACCACACATTTCACGGACTGTGGGGTCCTTAAACTCATGGACTACGATGTCCTTAAATTTCATAGACTACGATGTTTTTAAACTACGGACTGTGGGGTCCTTAAACTCATGCACTACGATGTCCTTAACCTGGACCGAGATGTCCTTAAACTAACGTTGGACCACCATGTCCTTAAACTGGTAATTGACCGAGATGTCCCTAAACTAAACAATAGATCTCAATTGCTCTTTTGTCGGATCTAAATGATCCCGTTAAGTTGATCTTTAGTCTGAAATTAGACTAACGTATCCTTAACAAACGTTTAAGTTGATCTTAATCTCAAATGAGACTAACGTATCCTTAAACCAAAACCAAAACCCAAATCTAAGAAAATACGGATTTGGACTAATCCACGCCTTACGGGCGACAACATAAATTAGTCTCCGTATACAATCCATGGGCAACCACAAACAAAACAAACCACCCACGAAACGAAATGACCATCTGGCGAAGGAGAAAGTTGTTACCGCGATGCGGTAGCGTAATTAACTGCAGGGGTTTGCGCCTGCAGGGAAGAGCGTCCCCACAATAAAAACCCCTCATCAACGAGGGGGAATCTGACGAAATCTGCTATATCGGCCGCATTCATTTAAACCTTCGATACATGGTGCCATAAATCAACTTGGCATTTTCGGAGAGGTGGACGGATAGCACCAATTAGCATCTGCCCTTGAATTTCAGGCCTGACGTCCCAACGTCCCGGTCACGTCTTTCGGCGGGGAACAGATTCTGGCACGCCCGGTGGGGCATGGTGAACGTCTTGCACCAATTAGCATCTGGCATGCCTCATAATTGTCCCACCGAGCGTGCCAGAATTTGTTCCCCGCCGAAAGACGCGCGAAGACGCGGTGAACGTCTTGCCTGAATTTCGGGGCAGATGCCAATTGGTGCTATCCGTCCACCTCTCCGAAAATGCCAAGTTGATTTATGGTACCGTGTATCGAAGGTTTAAACGGATGCGACCAATATAGCAGACTTCGTCAGATTCCTCCTCGTTTGAGGGGTTTTTGATTGTGGGGACGCTCTTCCCTGCAGGCGCAAGCCTCTGCAGTTAATTACGCTACCGCATCGCGGTAACTCTCTCCTTCTCCAGATGGTCACTTCGTGTCGTGGGTGTTTGTTTTGTTTTGGTTGCCCGTGGATTGTATACGGAGACTAATTTATGTTGTCGCCCGTAGGGCGTGGATTAGTCCAAATCCGTATTTTCTTAGATTTGGGTTTGGGGGTTGGTTTTAAGGATATGTTAGCCTCATTTGAGACTAAGATCAACTTAAACGTTTGTTAAGGATACGTTAGTATAATTTTAGACTAAGATCAACTTAACGGGACGTTTAGATCCAACATTTGTAGTTACAGTTTCAATACATCGTGGCTTTAGAGCATTTAACAATAGCTTTATTTCTAATTAGATAAGTTTGTGGTATTTTAATACAATTAACAAACTTCATGGTATTTATCAAATGAAGGACGAAACTCGTACAATTCAGTATAGTCCACTTAAGATTATAACATGAATATATTACATCTCATAATTCAAATATATTTTTGGAACAATTATTCAAAAGATTTGAGGGGTTATTAGAAAAGCGATGGTAATATGTGAATATAAAAGAATGGAAGGCATATACAGCTAAAAAAAACTTTTGTTATTATTATGTAGGCATTGTAACTTCACAGATGGATATAGTTGTTTACATATTGACAAGGTTGAAAGCAATTACTATAATAGTATATAAAAGAATGGACTATTGTCATTTATTCCAAACTTCTTCTATCTTTGTTGTTTTCATATGCTATTTTTTCTTCTTTCCCTTTATTACTTGTATTGCGCTCCACAGGAAAAAAAATGCACACTTCTCCCTCTATGTTGAATGGGGTCTCTTCTTTTCTAATCCTAGACTTCTACATCCATCAATAAAAAGAGAGTGCATGATATGCAGGGTTGTCGGGATGGATTAGCCTATAATTTTTTGTCAAAATGAACCAAGACTATACATGGGTCGACTCCTTATTTTTAAATGAATAACTTGAATAGTCTGCTACATCGATTTATGCACATAGATTCTTAACCCATTTTAGACATTTACGTGGAGATCGAGAAAGGTGTACATCGGAAATTATGAGTCTTCGTTAGCATGGAAATACATGTAAACGATGAAGCCCTACAGTCATGTGAGAATCCATAATTTTACATTCCACAAATTTGTCATAACCAAATGGTCCAGATGAGATTTTTTTCCGAATACACAAATATAAGAGTTTTTAGTAAGAGGGGAACCAAAATGTTCCAAAACCCATTCAAAACACAAACACAATGTTCCAGGATGGACGGAGGAATTGTGGTTAAAGGGGAACCAAGATGTTCCAGAATCCATTCAAAGTACAAGCAAAATAACATATAAAAACCATAATACCGATTCTGTCCGGCGAAATAAATTTTAATCATAGTAATAACAAACGTTGTTTAACACAAAAGTTTTCCTAAATGATGAAGACTTGTGAGAAAATCAATTAGATGTCTTTTGTATACAAAGAGATTTTGTTTAAATCCCGAAGGAATAGACATGAACCTTCTTCAAGCATATCTCACTTCCAAAAGAACTATTTACATGCAACTCCTAATTGTTGTTTGCTGCATGGGATAACACTGGTAATACCCATTTTTTTGTATGGAGAAAATATCTACTAATAGTCAATAAACTCCTGTAGACTCCCTTTGTAACCAACCTAGCTTTGTGCATTTCTACAAAACCCTCTGAATGATTATAAGCCCACATGCATCCAAATAGTCTCTTCCTCCTAGTAGTTTATACCCATTCTAAATTAATGCTCTCGGAGTCTCGGTCCTTACTCCATAGCACTCCACTAATAAGGTTAAAAACTCAAACTGCAAAATGAAATAGAAAACAGGTTCCAAAAGAGCATCTGAGTACCTAACACCCAATTTGAATTGTCGAAACAAGAACTTTATGTGAGAGTCGAAGCCGTAAAAGGAGAATTAGGAATTTATTTGATAGGAGACAATAGTGTTTTCCACTGGAGATGGAATGTCTGTCCACCAGGTTTCATCAAGTTGCAAATTCTACCTCAATGAGCCATCACCGCTTTCTTGAGGATACAGCGCCCCACGCTCTGCTTTCATTGATTGTGGTTATTGAGCCATCCTCTCTTACTACATCATCTGAAGATATTGGGTTGACACCCACAGGAAGTCAACAAACGGTGCAGGAAGCGTATGGGATGGCTCCGACGCTTGCCTCGTGCAGGTGATCTACATTCGGGTGTTAGAAGTAGGCCAGCCTAGCCAGGGTTCAATCCGTTATAGCTAGAAGGAAAGATCTAAGCAATAAAGTACCTTGTATTATTCCTGCTAAATCATATGCTGGGCGGGTAGGGGTGGCGTGGGGCTGACAATTTCCAAAAGGACTCCTCATTCATTAGATAGAGAAGATCGTCAAGATTTCGTAATTTGTGGCCGAACCTATTCCAATTCCAATAGCTTGGAGTCGGATCATGCGAATTGCCAGAATACTTTGTATCAACAGATAAGTTACTCGGTAATCGGTATATCACTATTGGTATATCACTATTAATTAGATTCGAAATCGGTATATCAATATGTTTCCGCAGGTTATTAAGTTGATGGTATTCATCTCAAAAATGGTAAAATGCTATCGGATTGTCATATAATTTTGCCCTAAAGCAAACATCAACCAATCCCAACAATCTGCCAGTTTATAAAGCTCATGGTATTTACCTCAAGAACGTCGAAATCTCATTGCATTTCCATATAATCTACTCCAGATGAAACAAAAATAAATTCAATCTACCTCAAATCAAGTAGCTCCATTGCCGCCTCCAAGCGGGAACGAAAAGATCTCCTTCACCGGCGAGAACTCGACCAGCCCGATATCCACCGCGTACCCGGAAACCGGCAGCTTCAGCTCCCTCAAGATGCAAAACGCCTCGGCCATCCTACTCTTGGGTACGTCCTCCGCCACCGCGCACCTCGGAACCCAGTTATCAACCCTGAACTCCTCCCCGATCTCGACCCCCTCCTTCCTCAGCACCTCACACAACTGCGCATGGAAGCAGATGATCGCCGAGGTCGGGATCGGCGACAGGAACAGCTCCGAGGAGGAAGACGAAGGCGAGGCGGAGATCGAGGAAAGGGTGAGAGGGAGGGGATCGAAGCGAGAGGCGAGGGATCGGAGCGAGGAGAGGAGGGCGGCGGGGTCGAGGTCTAGGGTTTGGGTCGAGAGGAGAGTGATGTGGGGGCGAGACGCGATGGAGATGAGGTGGTTGCTGATGTGGCGCCGGGAGAGGACGTTCCAGGCCTTGAGGACTTGGTTCTCTAGCGCGGGGTCGAAGTAGAGCTCGATGGCGTATCCTCCACCCCCTAAACCGCCGTGGGTTGGGGACTGAGGCGAGCTTGGGTTTTGAGACATTAGGGTTTTGGATTTAGGGTTTCAGGGGGGATGATGAAGACGACGGTGAAGGAGAATTTTGGGGAGGGGGGCGCAAAAAAGGAAGAGAGAAATTCGGCACAATGCGAGGAAACTAAGGGGGATGTCGGTGGGGGCCATGCTAGAATGCCTGCCACGTCAGCGAGAGTCCTGGGGAGTCAAACCAATAAAGCCTTGCATTGAAGATCGATGTTTTGTCTTGTTTTTTGTTTTCGTCAAACCGGGCTATCAATTTCCTTTCATAGGTCACGATCCTCCATGGGGTTGATGCGCGGGAAAACGAGGATCAATGTTTTGCTGCAAAAATTATGCGAGGTTTAGTGCGAAAGACCGTCTTTGACTAGCCTACTACTAATTGGCTTTCATTTTGTTGGATAAGTTATGATAGTGCTATTGTATCCGCAAGAATATTATTGCGTCAAGCAACACACGTTCCTTATTGTTGTGTGTCTTAAAACCAATTTAGTTGGATCTGTCTGATTGCTTTGCCTGTGTACAAGCAAATAAGAAGATCATTCTTTTGTCATAGCGGTACTTGCTTCTTTTTTTTAAAGAAAATGGGACGGGGCCAATTTCTCATACTTGCTCGGTATGCCCCCTTTCGTCGAGTGTCCCATCCTGTTCACTGAGCCGTTGGTCTACCAATCGTATGGGCTATTTTCTCTTGTCTTGTGTTGGATCATGTTTATATCATAAATGCTAAATTGCACTAAACTATTCTCAACCATCGATTGTTTTTTCAGTGAATAGCATGTAATTCTTTTTTTTAAATTTACAGTAAGCTTCCTTAACACGGTCCGTTGATTAAGTGTAATTTAGGGGGGGAACCTTCTGATGATACTCGTAAGTGGGAATTCTCCAAAACGGATGACATGTTATCCGCTTAAACCCGCTAGATTCCTGAAGGCCGCGGTGTTGAAATAAGTATGATGCATTGGGAACATTTCTTGGCACCTCGTTCTGAGCTTACATCCGACCTTTTGAAAAATTCTCCGGAATACCTTCCCTATTCGTCCAGCAACCAGCCAACAGCTCGCCTCCGAGCTATCTTACAGCCGAGCTTTCTCAACCTCCTTACCCGTCTCCAAGCTGTTACAGAGCTGAGCTTCCTCAGCCGCCCCGCTCGCCTCCGAGCTATCCACCGAGCTGAGCTTTCTCAGCTTCCCTGTTCAACCGAGAGCACGGAGCCTAAGCGCCCCCGTAACGACTCTATGTATCTTACCAAAACGAGATCTCCGCCGCTCCACGTCCCGCATCCCACGCTGACATGTCTCTCCATTAACGGGTGTGTCTCGCCATTAATGGACATACCCCGCCATCAACGCGAACGTAAGGCAGGAGCATAACGGATGGCGAGAATCTCGTGCCGGTTTGCTCCATGCGACCGCTATATAAACCCTCTCTTCCAAACGACTCAAGTAACTCGAACTCAATCCAATAAGCCGCTACTCTGCCTCAATATTCCTCGGTACTTATTTGATCGTCGAAGGGTCCTACGGTGGTTTCCCATTCCGGAACTTCCTTTGTAGGTAACTCGGCGTCAACAACCCATTAAGATCCACATGCTCAATCTTTTACGAAAAAATCTCAGTCGTTCAGCCCCGCTGGCCACAAGATCGATGGAGGACAACATTTGAGGGGGATTCTGACCTCCATTAGTTGGCGCCGTCTGTGGGAACTGCTTTCCCACTTAAGAAAGTTGATCTTCTGTCTTCGATTCAATGGCCAGCGATAATCTCAACGATCCCAGCACGAGCCGTCCCGTCCTCCACAACGGAGGCAGGGGCAGATCTGCTCCACCTTCCAATATCGTCGACGCCTTATTTGCACAAATCGACAGGCTCACGGCAATGGAGGACACACTCGCTCGTGTTCAAATAGCCGGCCATGCCCGCCAAACTGCTGTCCCTACTCCCCGAAACGACGTCGCGTGTGGAGCGACGGAGGGACACATTCAGGCCTTCGACCTTACGCACGCCCATCTCAATGTCATGGAACACCGGCGTGCCAATTCCGGCAATCATAACCCCCACATGAAGAATGATTCTATGACTCGTTGGGCACCGGACAGTTCGACACCGAGGTCTCGGGAACGACCAGACTACCGCTTCAACGCACGCCTCGCTCTCTCACCCTCTGAGGAGACATCGGTCAGATCACATGATTCCAGGCAAGACCAACATCATCACACTCAACGAGACTGCGCACACAGCAAACGTCAAAGCCAACCACGAAGGGTCCATCTCGAGGATCTGAGGAACGTGATAGAACAAAACCGAAACCTGTTCATCACGCAAGCCCAGAGCAGAGATAAAAGGCACTCCGACTATGGAGAATCCTCGGGGTACTAATAGCGAATCGAGGTTCTCGAGAAGAAGATTGAGGACATGCGGCTCGCCACCCGTTCGTCTGGAGGGTCAGCGAAACACTCCGCGGATTCTCTCACGAGACCTTTCACAGAGCAGTTACCACGTGAGTGTGTCTCGTATCGAAACAAGCCGTCCAAGGTGACCCTCTTCGACGGGAAGTCCGACCCAAAGGACCACCTGGACATGTTCACGGCGGACATGAGCTTCTAGGACAACTCGGATGCGGCTCAGTGCCGAGCCTTTCCTACCACCCTTATCTGGGCCGGGCGAGATTGATTCCGCAGCCTTGCTCTACATTCAATCTCAACCTTTGACGAGCTGGCTATTCAGTTCATTGGTTATTTCGTCGGCAACTGACAGCAGAAAAGGACGGTCGACTACTTGTTCACCATCAAGAGCAAGGGCCGGGAATCTTTCAATGGTTACGTCACCTGGTTTTATAATGCCCTTCTGGAAGTGCCCGGGCACCGTGATGAAATGGTCATCACCACTTTGAGATCGGGTCTTAGGCACAAAGAGTGGATCCGCTCTTTTGCATTACCGCAACTTAAGACCATGACCGAGGTAAAAGTCGGGACCGGGCGGGAGATCCAACTCGAGTCTGAAGTGAATGCCAACCTACCCCGCGGAGACCAGACGAGCCGAAAGAAACGAGATTGGGAGGAGAAGAAAAAGACCGATCGTCTGAAACCGTATTCCCGATGTTTCACGAGTACACCCCTCTGAAGGTCTCTTAGACCGAGCTGCTAGATGTGGCAAAGAGCGAGGGATTCTTCAAACTCCCGTCGATGATACAAAGGCCGGGTAAGCGAATCCATGTTCCATATTGCACCTTTCATCGGTCGCAAGGGCACCCGACCGAGAACTGCAAACAACTCCGTGATTATATTGAGAAGCCGATCCGCTCCGGTCACCTAGCAAGATACCTACGAGACAAACGTCAAACAGATCGGGAGCAAATAGATCAGCCTCCACCCGGAGAGTTGACAGTTGGGCAGATCATGATCATCTCTATTGACTCGACTCCGAGAAACGAGGACACCCGCTATATCCGGCCGGTCATGACCTTAAATGATCCCCCTCTAGGAAACACAAAAAGGTTGCTCCCATCACCTTCGCCGATTAAGACCTTCATGGCATATCCCTCCCGCACAATGACCCCCTAGTGATCGCGGCCCAGGTAAATCAGTACGAATTCTGGAGAATCTTAGTTGACTCGGGAAGCTCGGCGGACATCCTATTCTACGACTGTTTCTAACATATGGGATTAAACCCGTCCGATCTCCAACCGACCCCGCACGTCCTCTTCGGGTTTACAAACCACTCCGTCCAGGCCAAAGGAACGATCACTCCCTCTTTTAACACCGGGAAGGCCAGAAGAACCCGAACCATGTCAGTGAGTTTTCTCGTCGCCCGGGTTCTTTCGTCTTATAACATCCTTCTGTGTCGCGCCGCTTTAAACGCCCTTCAGGCTCAGATCTCAACCTACCACCTTGCTCTTAAGTTCCATCTGGGTGATGGGGGAATAGGTCGGGCCTACGGAGATAAGCAAACCTCCAGGGTTTGTCTTGCCTCGATGTTTCTCGAGGACAAAGAAGTCGATGTTTCCGAGGGGCCGTGCGATCCTCGGGAATCTCTGGATACACGTGATGACAAAAAAGAGATTCAGGGTTCCCTAGTGGAGGCCTTGTCCGAGGTTCCACTCAAGGAGAGAGACAACAGCCGAACTGTCCAGATCGGCTCCCTCTTGACCGGGGAAACTCGGGACAACCTTATCCAATTCCTCCGAAGCAACTCTGACATATTTGCTTAGACTCTCGAGGACATGCCGGGAATCAACCATAAGGTGATCTCCCACAAGCTCAGTGTTGACTCAAAGGCCCGGCCGGTCGGACAAAAGAAAAGAAACTTCATGCCTGTCAAACAGAAAGCGATCGAAAAGGAAGTGAACTGACTACTCGCGGCTGGTTTCATCAGGAACCTGGACTATTCAGCTTGGCTAGCCAACATAGTCATCATTAAGAAGGTGAACGGGAAGTGGCACATGTGAGTCGATTTTATTGACCTGAACAAGGCATGCCCTAAAGATAACTACCCACTCCTGTAGATAGACCAGTTAGTTGACAGCTCGGCCGGTCATGAGCTGCTGAGCTTCATGGATGCCTTCTCCGGTTATAATCAAATTTAGATGAATCCGGCCGACAAAGAGCTCACCGCCTTTACCACCGATCGAGAAGTCTACTGCTATAAGGTAATGCCTTTCGGCCTAAAAAACGCTGGGCCAACGTACCAGCGGCTGGTCAACAAACTGTTCAAGCCACAAATCGGGAGAAATATGAAAGTCTACATCAATGACATGCTCGTGAAATCCACCCTATTAGCTGGGCATACCAAGGATCTCGGCGAGACCCTTGAGGTCCTGCGAAAATATAAAATGAAGCTGAATCCAGCCAAGTGTGTTGTTAGCGTCATAGGCAGAAAGTTCCTCGGATTCATGGTCACACATCAAGGAATCGAGAAAAAACCGAAGAAGATCAGGGCCATCATTGACATGGCGACGCCCAAAAGCAACATTGAAATCATGCGACTCACGGGCAGGGTGGCCGCTTTGAGTCGATTCATGTCCAGGTCTAGCGAAAAGCGCCCGCTTTTCTTCAAAACCTTGAGAAAAATCCTCGGGTTCGAGTGGTCCGAAGAATGTCAGGTAGCCTTCGAGCAGCTCAAGACACATCTTACGACGCCACCGCTTCTCACCCAATCAGCTGTAGGAGACGAGCTGCTGCTGTACCTGGCAGTCTCCGATCAGGCCACCAGCTCCGTGCAAGTCAGAGAATCCGAAGGGATACAAAGACCAATCTACTATGTCGGCCACGTTTTCAAAGAAGTGGAGACCAGGTACCCAGCCATTGAAAAGATAGTCCTAGTGCTCATTATCACATATCAGAAACTTCGGCATTATTTCCAGGCTCATACCATCATCGTTCTCACCAACCGACCCCTGAGGAATATCCTTGGTTCCCCCGAGTCGTCGGGCCGCTGGGAGAAGTGGAGATCGGAGTTGTCACAGTTTGACATTCGGTATCGACCGAGGAAAGCCATCAAAGCCTAAGCCCTTTCCGATTTCGTGGTTGAGTGCACCATTCCCAACAAAGAGGAAGCGACGGCGCGAGATCCCTACCCGCAACACAATCAAAGAAAGGCTCGGTCCAAGTCTGGACTGGGTACTCTATGTGGACGTTCCTCCACAAAGGAAGAGAGTGGGGCTAGGCTGGTCATTCGCGGCCCCGATGAAGCCGAGATGGAATACTCTCTGCGGCTCGACTTCAAGGCCTCTAACAACGCTGCAGAATACGAGATCTTATTGGCCGGTCTACGAATTGCCTCAGGAATAGGGCTAAAGAGAAATAGAATTTGCAGTGACTCCGCGTTGTCGTTGGCCAGGTGACCGGACGATTCAAAGCCCGGGAACCCCTGATGATGAAATACTTAGCCAAGGTAAAAAGGCTCCGGAGATATTTCGACGAGGTACAAGTGGAACAGATTCTCCGGAGCATGAACGTCGAGGTGGATGCGTTGAGCAAACTAGCCTCCTCCTATTCGGCCAATCACAAGAGGAATATTCTCTTCGAAGTCCTACCGCGACCCAGCGTCGGAGGTAAGGAAGTGATATACCGAATTTACACCACTCAGGGGAATATCCTAGATTGGAGAAAACACATAGTGGAATATCTCAAGGATGGAATGCTCCCCGAAGACCGAAAGGAAGCATGCCGGCTCCGCATGAAAGCTCGTTACTTCATATAGAGCAAAAAGAACTTGTACAAAAAGTCGTACACTCAAGATCTACTCAGATGCGTCGATTCTGACAAAGCAGAGTACATTCTCCAAGAGATAAACGAAGAAGTAGGAGGAGTGTCACGCCCCGCTTCCCAAAAGACGGAAGCAGGCACGTGACAAGCCCGCGACGTATTTATTTCGAGAATGTCACTTCCCGGAGTAAATACGCTCGGCGTAAGATAAGCAATATAAAATGATAAGAAATTAACATGAGATTTAAACTTCAACAACTTTATTTACATTCAACTTGATACAATTACAATACATGAGTTCAACCGAAAGAAAATACAAGAAGAGAAATGCCTAAATAGGTGGCATACATAAACTAAAAGCGAGGATAACTAGTCTGAGTCTGAGTCGCGATCTAAACGTGCTTCTCCTTGGTGATATCCACCTCCTCAGTCTCCACAATATCTGATGAACATTCCAAGAAACAAAGATGGGTGGAATGCCCGTCAGCGAACTTTTGCTCTGTAAGTCCCCAAGAAATGCGTGTGAAATATAAAAGTATAATGATAAAGAAAATGTATATCATGAAGCAATGGACTAGGAGTTATTGTGTTTAAACATGTCATTTAATATACGCATGGCGATTCTATATAACATGCAGTTCTATATATATCATGGCAAAATAATATGAGCATAGTATAGCATGGCATGTAGTGTAGGCGTAGTGCTCATGAAGCGAATGTAAGTGTCCTATAAGGTCTTTACTGTTAGTTATATGTATGCCCTAGAGACCATTACTATACATGAGATGTATATTGTAGTGTATGCTTGGACATATATAGGAAGGACTTTCTTGCTCGACATGATAGTATGCTATCATGTTACTCTTTATCTTAACATATACACTGATTATCTCTCTGTTACATGTTGGTAAAGCCCTTAGGATGTGTACTTGACTATCTCGATTATGATGCGAATCATACTGGTGGGGCAAAGGTAGTCGGTAAGTACATCCTTTAATGTCCCTAGTCGTGGGTGTATTGAGACGGGGCATCGATATACCAGAGTAGACTAGCGTATACCTTCTCGACCCATGTAGATGAGCGATGGATGATCCCATATCCATTGGTGTTTGACATCAGAGATGATATACGGGTGCTCAGTGGAGACTGGGTACACTGGACGGACTCGCCGAGAACTCCTAAATGGTATTATACCTCACGTCAGATGGCAGTTCTCTGGTGACACTGGTTCAGGTTAGTCTGTCGACCCGAGATCATCATAGAGTCTTGTGTGACTCCCACCGTGCTTTGATTCACCTTACCACGTTCAAGAGAACGTGCAAAACGGTGGTTTTTGGGTACAGTCCGGAGTCACATGGAGGCAATGAGCGATAGGAGGGGATTTCGTCTCTCCCGATATTGGGGGTTGAAGTTGCGCTGTGCTCGATTGGCTATAACAGGAAAGTCCCTGGCCAGGGCTGATTCTGAGATTTACTGGTAAGTGTTATCAGTAGTTTTTCGACCCGTTATGAGCCTCACATCGGCATGACTTATCAATCTATTGGGGTCTGACGTTTACCACCCCCAGGCGAGATATGCGACATATCAGACGAAGAGACCGGACTGTACGGTAGTGTTACTGATTGGATTCGCAGAAGTATGAGCAGGCATGCTTGTTGATCTTCTGATCGCTCAATACCTGGGTGGCCGTTACGTTTAGCAGACCGCTTGCGGCTTATGGGTGTTTGATATGATCATCACCTGCTGCCGGCGTATTGACGAGTCTTTAGAGTCCTACACAGAGGTTTCCTGGTTCATGCGAAACGAAGTAGGAGTACATATATGATATATGCGGGACCAAGATTAATGCGCGTATGTAATACCGCATTCTATTCTTGCGATTTATGATATCGTTCGGTTATATGTGATATAGCCGGGTTATCGGATCAAGTGTTGATTCGATAAGTTGTTGCATTTGATATTAGTCGGTTATATGAGATATAGCCGAATTATTAAATCAAGTGTTGATTTAATAATTTAATGTATAATTGTATATTTGATATACTAGATTGCATTAACTAATATTAACTCACTTAATCTTTTCTTTTACTCACAAGTGTGCATTAGTATATATGTGATATATATTAGTGTACATTTTATTGTGTCATACTTGATGCCACATGCTACATGGGTGTATGAGACTCACACCATACTAATAATAATGTGAGGGTTTATATTTATTTAAGTAAATCAAAATTAGTGTTAATTAGTCACATGCTTGGAAGCTTGGAGAAGCTTGTAGAATTTTTGACTAAGTCCACTCCTTTTGTTTTACTTGTAAATATTTATTAACCTAACCATTATTGTTAGCCATGGTTTAATCTCTACATGGGTTAGTGTATAACACTAACTTACCCATGATTGTTATTCTCACCTCATTAGTTCATTCTCATCTCTTCTCTTCATCTTCTTCATCCTTGAGAAAAAGCTTTCTAGTTTTTGGAAAAGTGAGAAAATATTGTTAGAAAAATAAATCTAAAGTGTGCCCATTTCCTACTTCATCATCCACTACTACTTGCCATTTAGTTTAGGGTGTTTGCTTCACTAATTTCACAATTAGTGAAGAGATAGCATGAGCTTGAGTCTTCTCGACGTAGATCATCTTCGGCCTCGAAGATTTCGAGCAAGCTTGTTCATTTCTCCGGAAGAACCCTTTCTAGAGTTCGGGTGTTCATGACTTGCAGCGAAGGGGCTACTACATGGAGCATTAGAAGTGAAGGACCGGTCTACAAAGGTTATATTTCTCATTCACTTAGTTGTAAAGGTGTTTACATGTAGTTTCGTCGCATTTTCTAGTAAAGATTCTATGGTTAGGGTTAACTAGAACGACAAATTTTTGTAATTGGCATGGTCAATGCCGCCCGAAACCTCGCTGCCGTGCTAGAGAACCCTGTAGTGGTATCAGAGCCATGCTAGAAAATTAGACGATATTTGTTAGATTACGAAACCGAAACGACTCCGAAACTTGAAACCCTTTAACCTAGTTTCTGTCTAATTTAAAATGTGTTCCAAATTTTTTTTAAACAACTGCAGAATGTTATATGTGATATAACATGAACACCGATGAAATTTGAAGCCATTTTACCATGCTTTGGCCGGCCACAATAGGCTTTTTCTCGAGTTCCTTGGGTCAATTTTGACTTTTGGGCTTCAAATTTTGCAAGTGTTCCAGTCTCTGGGTTTTAGGGTTTCAGGTGTTGTTTGTTTTTGCTAAATTTGCATGTAATGTTTACTTTCTGCAAAGGCAACTCGGAGTGTTTCGCAGTCATAATTCTAACATTTATTTGGGTTATTTAGACGATATTAAAAAGTTTGAACGGATATCAATAACCCATATTTTCCCTTACTGAAATTTTCCAAGAGTTGAATTTTTCCGAGTTTAAAATTTTCAGAAAATCATGCAAGCGATTTTGTGGACCCTCTAGAAGAACGATACCTAAACTCGACTTTTTGTATCACGGAACCGCGGTATACCCTAGGGTTTGCCGCAGTTCCGTGGCGATATGAGTGAGGCATGGGTCAGCCCTTCTACGGATGGTTCATAGGAGCTGTAGCAGTTTCTGAGAATTTTTTGAACCCCGCTCAAGTGTTGAGCTTGTTGGGAAATTTTGGGTGCTTGCTTATTTGATCGAAAAGTTTAACTTTGTCTAGATATCTATGATGGGATACAATACTTGGAATCCACAAGATAACTAATTTGAATTTTATAAATCTAGCAGTTTAGTCTCATTTGATCGGTTGCCACGGGATTTTGATGTTGATCAAAAGTCTGTCGCAATTATGTAGCGTACGCGGATATTCGCCGGGTAACCTTATTAGATAGCCATGCCCCATAGCCCGGACCAAGTGACTGTAGGAGAACCCCGTCGCCAAAAACATCCGTTCGGGTGCTCGCGCCGCGGTGTTCCGCCTTAGTGCACTTCGTAGACGGCATCGGAGGGTGCGGCCGTCTACTAAAGTTTCCGACGAGCATTCGATCAGGTTATCGGGAATCTTGTTGGATCATCCGACAGGTTATTGGAAAGTGTTTTTAATATCGAGACTAAAATACGGGGTTTATAATTGTTAGGCATGTGATGTCTAAGGAATTCATTTGGTTGGGCATGAAATCCAATGTGTGTGATGCGTTGGGTTTATGATGTCTAAGGTGGTTGCGGATTCCAACTGTTGTAGGTTTTCACTTTCTTTTCTACGACCGTAAGTGTAATATGTGGTGTATCGCCGGTTTTGTTGCTATATGTCAACGACAATTGGGATATGCATATTTACTTACGTTGATGACATGTGATGTTATGTGTTGTTGTGATATGTTATATTGGATCGTCGTGTTTTAAATAGCCGGGGATTTTTATGTGAGATGAGAGTTTTTCATTTTCATTCATGTAAAAACTTGTATGTAATATTCTTTTATTGGGGCACTTCCGGGTTGAGGAAGATGTCACCGTTGATGTATATTATTTACTTTTCCGCATTAGGATAGACCCAAGGAGGGGAGCACAAGTAACCGGGTTCTAAAGTCCGGCGGAAGACCAACTCGAGGTGTCGAGACTGAGTCTCCTAACTCTAGAATTGGTAGGGTTGCTTGCCACTCTTGTAGGGGTTTAGCGATGTGGGTTTGGCTATTCATCATGACCGTGGAATCCGTGTTTTATACATGCTTAATTTAAAACCCGGAAATCCTAGTATATCAAATATTTCATATGTTGTTTTCTGCTGCGATATTCTGTGATGTGATCACTTGATATGATGAGATAGATACTATATATAGTATATATGATATATTATATAGACGTTGCTTATATTTTTCACCCGCGCTAGCCCTGCCCCGCTCTGCCGTTAGTTACCTAACCTAACGGTGCATAACGGGACATCGAGGCGAATGCGGATGGTATAAGCGTACGTTGTATTTATCTGTGATGCTTAGGTAACTTAAATGATGGGACATTCATTAATGAGATTACTGAAAGAAAATAAACCTAAAAATATTATGGAATCGAATTTTCAAAAACAGATAGCTCTAGTTGTTGCTTTGCATAGCGGTATTCCTTGTAGAATATCCAGCATCTTATTCGATAAGGAAAGAGCCGAGATCCCTTCACCGGGAGTGACCTTTTTAGCAATAATTGGCAGATGCTACAACCCTCGATTTCGTCTTTTGATTTCTTTTCTAGTTCTTGCTTTGCATAGTGGTATTGTGAATATCCTGCACCTCATTCCACGAGGAAAGAGCCGAGATCCCTTCACCGGGAGCGACCTCTTTAGCGAAACTAGTAAAAGCCTAAAAAACACTCCATTTTAAATCATTTGATTTTACAATGATATCAAGTTCATTACGCAAAAGGTTTTCTTAAAAACCTGTCGTAGCCCTCCGTCATTTCAGATAAGTACTTCATAGTATTCGTGCTACGTTTGTTGACCTCCGTCAAGGCGTAGTGTGCGGTAGCTATTTATGCTTATCTGCAAAAGCATATGATGCAATTGAGTTAGGATAGTCGTGCGACCTTATTGACCTCTGTCAAGGGTCGTGCGGGTGGATTTAATTCAATCATGAAATGTACGGGTTGAACTTGACTAGCCGTCTATGATTTGTTGGCCTTCGTCAAGGTCATAGGTTGCTAGGGGCAAAATATAGGGTTACTAGGCACTGTCACAAGGGTCTATAAGGTATCAACCATGCCCGATTTAAAATTTAGACGTGCCGAACAATCTAATGCGAGGATCTTTGCTAGATAATTAGGGTTAAATATGCAAGTAAATATCTTTACAACTAAGAGAGAGAGAGATTACAACCTTTGTAGTCCGCTCCTTCGCTTCATAAGCTCCGAGTAGTAGTCCCTTCGCCGCGATCCATGATCTCCCGGACTCAAGAGAGGCTCCACAACCCGAATGATCCATACTTGCTTGAAGTCTTCCTTTTCGAAGATGATCTACCTTGAAATTCCTTTAACTCAAGCTCTCACTTCTCTAATCAAGTATTAGACAAGTGAACACCCGAATCTAAGTGGCTAGAATAGATGAGGATGATGAAGTAGGATTTTAGCTCTTTTTTATTTTCTTAATCTCACATTAATTCATCACAAAAACAAAAGCCAGAAAGCTTTGCAAGGAGGAAGAAGAAGAAGATTTCTTCTGTGATGAATAATGAATTGTTATCATGGTTACAAATGAACCTTGAGTTAATAATATCAAGTATTAACTCATGTAGAGAATAGACTGGGGTTAAGTGTTTGGGTTGGGTTAAATAATATCTCAACAAATATCAATACATAATATCTTAGCTTAAAACAAAACAAAAGCTTCTAGAAGCTTCAAGAAAATACTAACCCAAATCAAACCCTAACCATGTTTAATCTCCACTAATCATGTTGCATTTGTAATCATAACTTGTTACAATATTATATATCACATATATAATATATATTTTTGTAACAAAAGAAAATAATACAATTAACATATATCGCGTATATATATCAATGTATTATCCGGTGAGAAAATGAATCAATAAAGCGAGCCAATATTAGATAATGTAATGTAATATATCACATATATAATTATACATTAAATTATCGAATCAACACTTGATCCGACAATCCGGCTATATCGCATATAACTGACTAATATAACATGTATCGATTCATCGAATCAACACTTGATCCGATGACCCGGCTGATATCAAATATCACGAGAATAGAATACGGTATCTCATATCGTATTATTCTCGGTCCCGCACATATCACATATGTGCTCCTACTCCGTTTTGCCTGAGTCAAGAAATCTCTGTGTAAGACTCTAAAGAATCGTCAATACTCTGGCAGTAGGTGATGATCATATCAAACACCTACAAGCTGCAAGCGGTCAGCTAAACGTAACAGCCACCCAGGTATTGAGCGATCAGAAGATCAACAAGCAAGGCTGTACATTCTCCTGTAAATCCAATCAGTAACACTACCGTACAGTTCGGTCTCTTCGTCTGATATGTCGCATATCTGGTCTAGGGGTGGTAAACGTCAGACCCCAGTAACCGATAAGTTGTGTCGATTTGAGGCTCATAACAGGTCGAGAACCTACTGATAACACTTACCAGTAGCACTCTTGATCAGCCCTGGCCAGGGACTTCCAGTTATAGCCAATCGAACACAGCACAACATCAACTCCCTATACCGGGAGAGACGAAACCCCTCCTATCGCTCATTACCTCCATGTGATTTGGGACTGTACCCAAAAGCCACCGTTTTGCATGCCCTCTTGGACGTGGTAAGGTGGAAATCAAAACACAGTGGGAATCACACAAGACTCTATGACGATCTCGGGTCTACAGACTACCATGTACCAGTGTCACCAGAGAACTGCCATCTGACGTGAGGTATAATACCATCTGGGAGTTCTCGGTGAGTCCGTTCAATATACCCAGTCTCCACTGAGCACCCGTACACCATCTTTGATGTCAAACACCGATGGATATGGGATCATCCATCGCCCATCATATGGGTCAAGATGCGTATACGCTAGTCTACTCTGGTGTATCGATACCCTGTCTCGATACACCCTTGACTAGGAACAGTTATAGGATGTACTCGTTGACTACCCTGGCCCCACTAGTATGATCTCATCATAGTCCCAGTAGTCGAGTACATATCCTAAGGGCTTTATCAACTTGTGAGAACAAGACAGTAAACTAATACAAGTCAACATGTTAAGATAAAGTGAAACCAAATAGCATACTATCATGACGAGCAAGAAAGTCCTCTCTATATATATTCAAGCATCCATTATAATATACATCATATGTACAACAATGGCCTCTAGGGCATATACATAACTAACAATCTCCCACTTGCACTAAGGCGAGCTGTTGTAGTATCTCATACCCAGCATCCTGAAAAGTCTCAAACTGTGTCTGGGGAATGGCCTTCGTGAGTGGATCCGCAGTGTTGTCCTTCGTATCAACTCTCCTGACCTCGATCTCCCGGCGATCAACTATCTCCCTGATCAGGTGATACCGCCTCAGACTATGTCTGGACTTCTGATGGGACCTGGGTTCCTTGGCCAAAACCACAGCTCCATTGTTATCACAATACAAAGGTATTGGATGCTCAATGGATGGAACCACACCAAGTTCAGTAATGAACTTCTTCATCCAGACAGCCTCTTTTGCAGCATCGTTGGCAGCGATGTATTCAGCCTCCGTCGTCTAGTCTGCAACGGTTTCCTGTTTGGAACTCTTCCAACACACCGCCCCTCCATTGAGGGTAAAGACAAATCCCGAGTGCGACTTAGAGTCGTCCTTATCACTTTGGAAGCTTGAATCGGTAAAGGACTCCACCTGGAGTTCTCCGTTACCATACACCAAGAACATCTCCTTAGTTCTTCTCAAGTACTTAAGAATATTCTTCACAGCTATCCAGTGACTCTCTCCAGGATCTGCTTGATACCTACTCACTACACTTAGTGAGTATGCTACATCGGGTCTGGTACATAGCATCGCATACATGATAGAGCCTACTGCCGAAGCATAGGGTATCCCTTGCATGCGAGCTCTCTCCAAATCAGTCTTGGGAGACATCTCTTTGGAGAGAGTGAGTCCAGAGATCGTGGGTAGGTTCCCACGCTTGGATTCTTCCATACTAAACCTCTTTAGTATGGTGTCAATGTACCTGGATTGGGACAATCCCAGTATCCGTTTAGATCTATCTCTATAGATCATAATTCCCAGTATGCAGGAGGCATCACCTAGATCTTTCATTGAGAATCTTTGTAATAAGAAGAGCTTGACCGATTGCAGCATAGGAACATCATTTCCTATCAAGAGTATGTCATTGATGTACAATACGAGGAAGACAACCTTACTCTCTGCAACCTTCTTGTTAATACAAGGTTCATCTACGTTTTTGATGAAGTCAAACTCTTTGACTACAACATCAAAGCAGATGTTCCAACTCCGCGATACTTGCTTTAACCCATAAATGGATTTATGCAGCTTGTACACCTTTCTGCTGCTCCCACTATCTACGAAGCCCTCTGCCTGAGTCATGTACACGCACTCTTCTAAATCACCATTTAGAAAGGCGGTCTTAACATCAATCTGCCAGATTTCGTAGTCATGGTATGCAGCAATGGCAAGTAAGATCCGTATGGACTTAAGCATAACCACTGGAGAAAAGGTTTCGTCATAATCTACACCTGGTCGTTGACGAAAACCCTTTGCAACAAGTCTAGCTTTGAAAGTCTCAACTTTTCCATCTACACCAAGTTTCTTCTTAAAGATCCAATTGCTCCCAATGGGTTTTACCCCTTCAGGAGCAACTTCCAAAGTCCATAATTTGTTGGTGTACATGGATTCCATCTCTGATCGCATTGCATCCAGCCATTTCACAGAGTCACCACTTGTGATGGCCTGCTCGAAACTAGTCGGGTCATCATCTTCCATGATACAATCCTCACTCCCACCATCAATGAGAAAACCGTAGTATCTCTCAGGTGGATGAGAAACCCTACTAGATCGGCGGAGAGGTTGGAGTTCGTCGGGAACTACTGAATCCTCTGGTTCCACTAAATCTTCAGTTGCAGTTTGTGTCGCTGGAACTTCTTCTAGCTCTACCTCTTTGCCACTAATTTCTTTTGCAAGAAATTGCTTTTCTAAAAAGGTGGCATGTTGAGCAACAAACACCTTTTGCTCCTCACTGTGGTAGAAAAAATATTCATAAGAATTCTTCGGATATCCCACAAACTTGCAAAGAACTGATCGTGCCTCGAGTTTGTCCGGATTTTGCCTTTTGATATAGGCCGGACAACCCCATATCTTAACTCGTTTAAGATACGGTCTCTTCCCACTCTATATCTTATATGGTGTGGTAGGTACAGATTTTGACGGAACTTGATTCAATAGGTATGCCGCTGTCTCAAGTGCATAACCCCAGAAGGAAATAAGTAACTCAGCATTGCTCATCATAGAGCGCACCATATCTAATAGGGTGTGATTCCTTCGCTCCGATACACCGTTGTGCTGTGGTGTATAAGGAGGAGTAAGCTGAGAGAGAATCCCATTCTCTTTTAGATAGTCTAGAAACTCATTGCTCAAGTATTCTCCTCCTCGATCAGATCGAAGGATCTTAATACTTTTGCCCGTTTGGTTCTCTACTTTGTTCTTATATTCTCTGAATTTCTCAAAAACTTCAGACTTGTGTTTCATTAGGAACACATGTCCGTATCTAGAGAGATCGTCAGTGAATGTAATAAAGTAGGAAGAACCGTTCCTGGCATGTGTAGACATGGGACCGCATACATCACTATGTACCAGTCCTAAGAGTTCCTCAACTCTTTCTCCGTGTCCACTAAACGGAGTTTTGGTCATTTTACCTTTGAGACATGAATGGCAAGTATCATAAGATGATAATTCGAACGGATTCAAATATCCATCCTTATGTAACTTAGCTAGCCGTGTCGCATTGATATGACCAAGTCTACAATGCCACAAGAAGGATTCGTTCATTTCTGAACTCTTCCTCTTGTGTGTGTTTTGTATATTAATGACTGTATTTTGATTGAGAATGAATATGCAATTATGTAACGAGCCTGATCCAATCAACTTTTGATTTAGGAAGATGTTCATAACATTATCCTGCATTACAAAATTATACCCTTCTTTACTTAATAAAGAAACTGATATAATGTTGCACATCATGTTCGGTATATAATAACACTCATTTAGAATCAATGTATTACTACATGGTAATACAAGGTGATATTCGCCAACTGCTTTGGCTGCAATATTTGTACCATTCCCTAGTTGTACGGAATGATCACCATTTCCCAGCTCTCTACCTTTACGTAGCCCACGTAACAATTTACATATGTGGGATCCCGATCCGGTATCTAATACCCAGGACGTAGGGTGAACTGAGAAATAGTTCTCAATAACTAACACACTCGAAGAAGATGCATCAACATGCTTGTTCTTCATTTGGGCGGCGTGAGAATTCAGATATTCTCCTATTTCCTATTCAGTCTTACAACACTTATAAGAAAGAACGGGACCAACGTTCCCCTGCTCAGTATAATAAGCGGGTTCAGTCAATACATCCATATTATTATCTTGATTAAGGCCTGACATGGTCGCTACCTGGAGAGAGAGAGAAGGAAACATTTTAGCGTATGCTCTTGCAAGATTTAGATTGGTTATTATCTTATCTAATCAGGATGTCTCCCACTGTTTTTATCAAATCTTCCTTCAAACCCTAAAAGGCAAGATTAGCCGGGATTAATTACACCCTACAATTTCGTCAATCTTTCAGCCAGATCAGTGTTGGTACTTTGAGGGAGGTTCCCCGTGCTTTCGCACGGACCTAATTAAAATAAACCTCGTTTTCCCAAAGGCAAAACCCCGTTAACACCTTTTTAGACACCTACTTGATTGGCTAATTGTCCTGTGTAAAACTCTCCCAGGAGTAACTCTTACTCGCAGTGGGTACCAGGATCCAACTATCTCATAGGAGGTATGCAATCTCATTGCAAATTTCAACATTTGAAATTCCCGATAATATTCTGCCCCTAGCGATCTATGATCTTGACAAGGTCAACAAACCATAAATCGCAAGTCAAGTTCAACCCGTCATTTCCTGATTGAATTAAACCTACCGGCATGACTCTTGACAAGGTCAACAAGGCCGTACGAATACCCTAATCCAATCATATCTCATGTTTTAGCAGATAAACATTAATTAGCTACCGTACACTGTACCTTGACAAGGTCAACAAACGCAGCACGAATACTAAGCAAGATTTATCTAAAATGACGGAGGGCTATGACAGGTTTCTCAGAAAACCTATTGCGTAATGAACTTGATATCGTTGTAGAAACAAGTGTTTTTGAAAAGGAGTGTTTTTGAGGCTTTTCTAGTTTCGCTAAATAGGTCACTCCCGGTGAAGGGATCTCGGCTCTTTCCCCATCGAATAAGGTGCTGGGTATATCATATATACCACTGTGCAAAGCAAGAACTATAGAAGCAATCAAAAACTAAACCGCGAGTTTGTAGCATCTGCTGGTTTTGCTAAAGAGGTCACTCCCGGTGAAAGGATCTCGGCTCTTTCCTCATCGAATAAGGTGCAGGATATATCATATATACCGCTGTGCAAAGCAAAACTGTAGCTACCATTTTATAAAGTTTTGATTCTACAATATCTTTTAGGTTTCTTTTCTTTTATTAATCTCATTAATAAATCCCATCAATTATGCTTCCTAAGCATCACAGAAGAAACAAAAGCTGTAATATTTATATATCATATATATAGTATAAGCATTCGTCTCAGGCAGTAATATGATCTCATCATAGAACATTGCAGCAGAAGATAACATATGAAATATTGGATATACTAGGACGTCCGTATTTTACATCGAGCCTGTATAAAACACGGATTCCACGGTCTCGTTGAATAGCCAAACCCACATCCCTAGACCCCTACGAGAGCGGTAAGTAACACTGCCAATTCTAGGGTTAGGAGACCCGGTCTCGACTCCTCAAGATGGCCTCCCACTGGACCCTAGAACCCGGTTACTTATGCTCCCCTCCTTGGGTCTACCTAATGCGGAAAAGTAAATAATATACACCGGTGACATCAACCTCATCCCGGAAGTGCCCCAATAAAAGAATATTACAAACAAATGAATTTTATATGAATGAAAATAAAAACCCTCATCTCACATAAAACCCCGGCTATTCAGAACACGACGATCCAATACAACATATCACAGAACACATAATATCCCATATTATCAACGTAAGCAAGTATGCGTATCCCGATTGTCGTTGATGTATAGCAACGAAGCCGGCGATACACCACATACTACGCTTACGGTCACAGAAAAGAAAGTATAAAACTATAACATTTGGAATCCATAATCACTTTAGATATTTTAAATCCGAAATATCACATACTTCGCATTTCATGCCTAACTATATGAATTCCACATATTGCATCACATTCCAGATAAATAGACAATATTAAACTTTTCGATCGAATAATCAAACACCTAAGAATTCCCAAAAAAGCTCAACACTTGAGTGGAGTTCAAAAATCCCAGAACATGTCACCGTCCCAGTGAACCAGCCGTAGAAGGGTCAAACCAACGCCTCACATGTGGCAACGCCAAACTACCACAAACCCTAGGGTTCAGTGGCAGTTTTGACGGTTACATAATCGAGTTAAGGTTACGCTCTTCTAGAGGGTCCACAGATATGCTTGCATGTTTTTCCGAACGTTTTAAGCTCGAGAAAAATTCAACACTTGAAAGTTTTTCGTGTCGGGAAAAAATAAGTTATTGATATCCGTTCGAACATTTTAACACGTTCTAAATTATCCGGAATAGTAAACGAAATTAAACTTTCCGATCGAATCAACGAATACAAAAGATCTCCAGAACACTCAACACTTGAGTAATATTAAAAATTTCCAGAAGTATATACTAATACCTACGGATAAACCCTACAAATAAGAGTCCCCGGTTCCCAAGTTCGGCCGTGGAACCGCCGCGCGAAGCATGTTCCTGCCGCGGTTCCACGGCGACTTGAGGGAGTTAGGGGCTCGTATTTCAGTGTTATCCTTATAATCACCTGCTGAATTTTCTGAGTATTTTTAATACGGAAAAAATCATATTTTAAAAAAATTTCCAGAGAGGGGTCCAAAATAGACGTTTCGGGGTTCGATCGGACTTTTAACTTCGTATACGCGTCGCCTAATACTCTAGCTTGGCTCTGATACCACTATAGGGTTACTAGGCACTGTCACAAGGGTCTATAAGGCACCAACCATGCCCGATTTAAAATTTAGACGTGCCGAACAATCTAAAGCGAGGATCTTTGCTAGATAATTAGGGTTAAACATGCAAGTAAATATCTTTACAACTAAGAGAGAGGGATTACAACCTTTGTAGTCCGCTCCTTCGCTTCATAAGCTCCGAGTAGTAGTCCCTTCGCCGCAATCCATGATCTCCCGGACTCAAGAGAGGCTCCACAACCCGAATGATCCATGCTTCCTTGAAGTCTTCCTTTTCGAAGATGATTAACCTTCAAGTTCCTTTAACTCAAGCTCTCATTTCTCTAATCAAGTATTAGACAAGTAAACACCCTAATCTAAGTGGCTAGAATAGATGAGGATAATGAAGTAGGATTTTAGCTCTCTTTTATTTTCTTAATCTCACACTAATTCATCACAAAAACAAAAGCCAGAAAGCTTTGCAAGGAGGAAGAAGAAGAAGATTTCTTCTGTGATGAATAATGAATTGTTATCATGGTTACAAATGAACCTTGAGTTAATAATATCAAGTATTAACTCATGTAGAGAATAGACTAGGGTTAAGTGTTTGGGTTGGGTTAAATAATATCTCCACAAATATCAACACATAATATCTCAGCTTAAAACAAAACAAAAGCTTCTAGAAGCTTCAAGAAAATACTAACCCAAATCAAACCCTAACCATATTTAATCTCCACTAATCATGTTGCATTTGTAATCATAACTTGTTACAATATTATATATCACATATATAATATATATTTTTGTAACAAAAGAAAATAATACAATTAACATATATCGCATATATATCAATGTATTATCCGGTGAGAAAATGAATCAATAAAGCGAGCCAATATTAGATAATGTAATGTAATATATCACATATATAATTATACATTAAATTATCGAATCAACACTTGATCCGACAATCCGGCTATATCGCATATAACTGACTAATATAACATGTACCGATTCATCGAATCAACACTTAATCCGATGACCCGGCTGATATCAAATATCGTGAGAATAGAATACGGTATCTCATATCGTATTATTCTCGGTCCCGCACATATCACATATGTGCTCCTACTCCGTTTTGCCTGAGTCAAGAAACCTCTGTGTAGGACTCTAAAGAATCGTCAATACGCCGGCGGTAGGTGATGATCATATCAAACACCCACAAGCTGCAAGCGGTCAGCTAAACGTAATAGCCACCCAGGTATTGAGCGATCAGAAGATCAACAAGCAAGCCTATACATTCTCCTGTAAATCCAATCAGTAACACTACCGTACAGTTCGGTCTCTTCGTCTGATATGTCGCATATCTGGTCTAGGGGTGGTAAACGTCAGACCCCAGTAACCGATAAGTCGTGTCGATATGAGGCTCATAACAGGTCGAGAACCTACTGATAACACTTACCAGTAGCACTCTTGATCAGCCCTGGCCAGGGACTTCCAGTTATAGCCAATCGAACACAGCACAACATCAACTCCCTATACCGGGAGAGACGAAACCCCTCCTATCGCTCATTGCCTCCATGTGATTCGGGACTGTACCCAAAAGCCACCGTTTTGCACGCCCTCTTGGACGTGGTAAGGTGGAAATCAAAATACAGTGGAAATCACATAAGACTCTATGACGATCTCGGGTCTACAGACTACCATGTACCAGTGTCACCAGAGAACTGCTATCTGACGTGAGGTATAATACCATCTGGGAGTTCTCGGCGAGTCCGTTCAATGTACCCAGTCTCCACTGAGCACCCGTACACCATCTTTGATGTCAAATACCGATGGATATGGGATCATCCATCGCCCATCATATGGGTCAAGATGCGTATACGCTAGTCTACTTTGTTGTATCGATATCCTGTCTCGATACACCCTTGACTAGGAACAGTTATAGGATGTACTTGTTGACTACCCTGGCCCCACTAGTATGATCTCATCATAGTCCCAGTAGTCGAGTACATATCCTAAGGGCTTTATCAACATGTGAGAACAAGACAGTAAACTAATACAAGTCAACATGTTAAGATAAAGTGAAACCAAATAGCATACTATCATGACGAGCAAGAAAGTCCTCTCTATATATATCCAAGCATCCATTATAATATACATCATATGTACAACAATGGCCTCTAGGGCATATACATAACTAACACAAAATTATCGGGAATTTCAAGTGTTGAAATTTGCAATGAGATTGCATAACTTCTATGAGATAGTTGGATCCCGATACCCACTACGAGTAATAGTTACTCATTGTAGAGTTTTGCACTTTACAATTAGCCGATCAAGTAGGTATCTAGAAAGGTGTCAACGGGGTTACGCCCCTGGGAAAACGAGGTTTATTTTAATTAGGTCCATGCGAAAGCACGGGGAACCTCCCTCAAAATACCGGCACTGGCCTGGCTGAAAGATTGGCGAACTTGTACGGTGTAATTAATCCCGACTAGTCTTTCCTTTTAGGGTTTGGAGGAAGATTTGATAAAAACAGTGGGAGCCATCCTGATTAGATAAAATAATTACCAATCTAATCTTGCAAGAGCATACGCTGAGTGTTTTCTTCTCTTTCTCTCTCCACGTAGCGACCATGTCACGCCTTAATCAAGATAATAATATGGATGTATTGACCGAACCCGCTTGTTATACTGAGCTGGAGAACGTTGGTCCCGCTCCAACTTATAATTGTTATAAGACCAAGCAGGAAATAGGGGATTACCAGGATTTCCGTGCCGTCCAAATGAAGAAAGTGCATGATGATGCATCTTCTTTGGGTGTGTTCATTACCGAGAACCGTTTCTCAGTATCCTCTACGTCCTGGGTATGAGATACCGGATCAGGATCCCACATATGTAATCTGTTACATTGGCTACAGATAGGTAGAGAGCTGAGAATGGGTGATAAAGTTTTAAGAGTTAAAAACGGTGCAATTGTTGCAGCCAAGATGTTGGCAGTTATCACCCTATATTACCAAATACATTTATTCTGAACGAATGTTATTAGATACCGAACCTGATATACAATATCATATCAGTTTATTAAGTAAAGAAGGATATAAATTTGTATTATTGGATAATGTTTTGAACATTTCCTATATCAAGAGTTGATCGGTTCAGGCACGTTATCTAAAAGCATATATGTTCTAAATCAAACTACAGTTCTTAACGTACAGAACACACACAAGAGAAAGAGTTCATAAATGAACGAATTTTTCTTGAGGCATTGTAGACTAGGTCATATCAATGCGACCCAACTAGCTAAGTTACATTAAGATGCATATTTAAATCAGTTTGAATTTACATCTTGTGAAACTTGCCAGTCATGTCGCAAAGATAATATGACCATAGCTCCGTTTACTGGAAACAGAGGAAGAGTTAGTAAACTCTTGGGACCGATACATGTTGATGTATGTTGTCCCCTGTCTACACATGCCAGGACTGATTCTTTATACTTTATTACGTTCATTGATTATCTCTTAAGATCCGGACATGTGTTCTTGTTGAAACACAAGTCTAAAACTTTTGAGATATTCAGAGAATATAAGTCAGAAGTAGAGAACCAAAAAGGGTATAAGTATTATATCCTTTGATGTGATCAGGGAGGAGAATACTTGAGCACGGAATTCCTGGACTATTCTAAAGGAGAATGAGATTCTCTCTCAGCATTACTCCTCCGTATACACCACAGCACGTCGGTGTATCGGGGTGGAGCAATCGCACCCTATTAGATATGGTACGCTCTATGATGAGTATTACTGAGTATCCTATTTCCTTTTGGGAGTTATGCACTTGAGAATCTGCATACCTATTGAATAGGGTTCTAACCAAATCAGGTGCCTACCACTCCATATGAGACATGGTATGGGAAGAGCCCATGTCTTAAGTAAGTTAAGATTTGGGATTGTCCGGCCTATGTCTAAAAGCAAAATCCGGACAAGCTCGAGGCAAGGTCGGTTCTGTGGAAGTTTGTTGGATATCCTAAGTATTCGCAAGGGAATATTTTCTACCGCACCGAGGAGCAAAATGTGTTTTGTTTCTCGACATGCCACCTTTTTAGAAAAGGAATTTCTTATGAAGAAATTAGTGGTCATGAGGTAGAACTGGAAGGAGTTCCAGCTATACAAACTACAGCTGCCGATTTGGTAGAATCGGAGGATTCAATAGTTCCCAACGGACCTCAGCCACTCCGCCGATCTGGTAGGGTTCCTTATCCACCTGAGAGATACTTCAATTTTCTCTATGACAGTGGGAGCGAGGATTGCATCATGAGATGATGACCCAACTAGTTTCGAACAGGCCATCAAGAGTGGGGACTCTGTAAGAATGGCTGGATGCTAAGTGATCTGAGATGGAATTTATGTACAACAATAAAGTATGGAATTTGGTTGCTCTATCTGAAGGGTTAAATCCCCATCAGGAGCAAGTATATCTTGAGAAGATTACTTGGTGTAGATGGAAAATTTGAGACTTTCAAACTTAGACTAGTTGTAAAAGGTTTTCGTCATCGACCAGGTGTAGATTATGATGAAACCTTTTCTCCAGTAGCTATGCTTAAGTCCATCCGAACCTACTTGCCATTGCTACATACCATGACTACGATATCTGGCGGTTGGGTGTCATGACTGCTTTTCTAAATAGTGATTTAGAAGAGAGCGTCTATAAATACACAGCCAGAGGACTTCGTAGACAGTGGGAGCAGCGGAAACGTGTGCAAGTTGCTTTACGGGTTAAAACAGGCATCACGGAGTTGGAACATTTGTTTTGATGTGGTAGTCAAAGCGTTTGACTTCATCAAAATAGTAGATGAACCTTATATATACAAAAAGGTAGTAGAGAGTAAGGTGGTCTACCTCATATTGTACGTAGATGACATACTCTTAATAGGGAAGGTGTTTCTTATTCTACACTCATTCAATCTCCTCTTATCACATTGATTCTCCATATAGGATCAAGATGATACTTCCTAAATCCTGGGTTTTGGATCTATGAGATAGATCTAAGTGAATATTAGGATTCTCACTAGGTGTAGTGAGATGGTATCAATCGATCCTGAGGAGAATCACTGGATAGCTTCCACGGTGGTAAGGTCGACTGAATGTTAGTCACATGCATTGTCTTTACCTTCTGTGGAGGGATGATATGTTGGAAGAGTTCCAAGCTAGATACCGTGACAAACTAGACGATCAAGGCTCGATACATCACTATCAACGATATTACCAAAGAGGCAGTCTGGGTGTTTTTAAGTTCATGAGATGAACTTCGTTTCTACCATTGTATGACAATGGAGTTGTGGCTTATGCCTAGAAACCCCTGTCCCATCAGTGACCCAGACATATTCTAAGGCAGTATCACCTGATCATGAAGATGGTTGATCTCTAAGGAGATCGAGGTTAGGAGAGTAGACTCAGAAGACAACACAGCGGATTCACTCACAAAGGCCTTTTCCCAGATAAAGACTTTTATGGGATGGTTGAGTATGAGATACTACAATCACTGTTATATGATGGCCCTAGTGCAAGTGGGAGATTGTTAGTTATATGTATGCCCTAGAGGCCATTACTGTACATGAGATGTATATTGTAGTGGATGCTCGGACATATATAGGGTGAACTTTCTTGCTCGACATGATAGTATGCTATCAGGTTACTCTTTATCTTAACATGTACACTGATTGTCTCTCTGTTACATGTTGGTAAAGCCTTTAGGATGTGTACTTGACTACCTCGATTATGATGCGAATCATACTAGTGGGATAAAGGTAGTCCGTAAGTACATCCTTTAATGTCCCTAGTCGTGGGTGTATCGAGACGGGGCATCGATATACCAGAGTAGACTAGTGTATACCTTCTCGACCCATGTAGATGGGCGATGGATGATCCCATATCCACTGGTGTTTGACATCAGAGATGTTATACGGGTGCTCAGTAGAGACTGGGTACACTGGACGGACTCGCCGAGAACTCCTAGATGGTATTATACCTCATGTCAGATGGCAGTTCTCTGGTGACACTGGTACAAGTTAGTCTGTCGACCCGAGATCATCATAGAGTCTTGTGTGACTCCCACCGTGCTTTGATTTCCACCTTACCACGTTCAAGATAACGTGCAAAACGGTGGTTTTTGGGTACAGTCCCGAGTCACATGGAGGCAATGAGCGATAGGAGGGGATTTCGTCTCTCCCGGTATTGGGGATTGATGTTGCGCTGTGCTCGATTGGCTATAACAGGAAAGCCCCTGGCCATGGTTGATTCTGAGATTTACTGGTAAGTGTTATCAGTAGTTTCTCGACCCGTTATGAGCCTCACATCGGCATGACTTATCAATCTATTGGGGCCTGACATTTACCACCCCCAGGCGAGATATGCGACATATCAGACGAAGAGACCGAACTGTACGGTAGTGTTACTGATTGGATTCGCAAGAGTTTGAGCAGGCATGCTTGTTGATCTTTTGATTGCTCAATACCCGGGTGGCCGTTATGTTTAGCAGACCGCTTGCGGTTTGTGGGTGTTTGATATGATAATCACCTACTGCCGGCGTATTGACGAGTCTTTAGAGTCCTACACAGAGGTTTCCTGGTTCATGCGAAACGAAGTAGGTGCACATCTGTGATATGTGCGGGACCGAGATTAATGCGCGTATGTAATACCGCATTCTATTCTTGCGATTTATGACTTCGGTCGGTTATATGTGATATAGCCGGGTTATCGGATCAAGTGTTGATTCGATAAGTTGTTGCATTTGATATTAGTCGATTATATGTGATATAGCCGGATTATTAAATCAAGTGTTGATTTAATAATTTAATGTATAATTGTATATTTGATATACTAGATTGCATTAACTAATATTAGCTCACTTAAACTTTTCTTTTTCTCACAAGTGTGCATTAGTATATATGTGATATATATTAGTGTACATTTTATTGTGTCATGCTTGATGCCACATGCTACATGGGTGTATGAGACTCACACCGTACTAATAATAATGTGAGGGTTTATATTTATTTAAGTAAATCAAAATTAGTGTTAATTAGTCACATGCTTGGAAGCTTGGAGAAGCTTGTAGCATCTTTGACTAAGTCCACTCCTTTTGTTTTACTTATGGATATTTATTAACCTAGCCGTTATTGTTAGCCATGGTTTAATCTCTACATGGGTTAGTGTATGACACTAACTTGTTGGGTTAGCCTAGCACCTCATGAAGGGTTTGAAAGCATCACATGTACCAAAGATGGAATCTTTAGGGTGCTAAGCAAGCTAACATCGGATCGTTCCTAGAAAAATTAGGGTTTCTAAAACTTGCATATCATCTCATGAAAGAAAGGCTAGGGTTTTGAGAGTACAACCTTTGTAGCTCCCTACGCTAGACTCCTTGGCTACTTGGGGTTTGAAAAGGCTCCGCTTGAACTCCTCTAGGTCATCGATGATCCACCCGGAGTCCGCTTTATCCAAGCTTGCAACTTCACCCGATCAAGAGAATGAAATGAAGCTAACACTCCAAACAAGTGGGCTAGACTTGTATAGAATGGTGTTGTGGTGGCTTTTCTCACTTCAAAATCCTATCTTGATGAATATTTTGCTCACTTGAAAATTCTAGAGAGCAAGAGCTCAAGGTTGAAGAAGATGATGGATATTTTTGAAGAAGAGAAGAATAATTCTCAAGAGAAAAAGAAAAACATAAGAATATATATTTTTCTTTCCTCATCTCAAACCATGGTTATCTTTTATGGATATTTAATTTTACTTTAGTTAAAACACAAGAGAAAGATTAAATCATGGTCAAAAGGTAGGTGAACAAGGTTAGGTCAAAAGAAGAGTGTAGAAACTTTTGACCATGATTTAATCTTATCTCTTTTCTTTTGTTTTAGCAAAAATAGAAATAATAATCCATAATATAAACCATGGTGTGAGTCTTATATATCCACCATTTTCTATGTATAAACAACCATGATAGATGATGTATGTATGTATGTGTGCATGCACATCCATATGTGCATGAATCAATAAGGAATGCATACATGCATCCATACATCCAAAGATACGAGAAAAGATTTCTAGTGAGAATCTAATGGTTAAATAATAAATCAACACTTGATTTATCAATCCGGCCATATCACATACGACCCTAACCAAAAGCAAGCCGCCCGATCAATATACGGTATCCTATACGCGCATTTTAATCGGGTCCATGCGCATATCGCATACGCGCACCACAACATTTCGCCTGGACTAGGTAACTCTTTTGTAGGACTCTAAGATTCGTCAATACGCCGGCAGTGGGTGATGATCATATCAAGCACCCCCAAACCGCAAGCGGTCAGCTAAACGTAACGGCCACCCGGGTATTGAGCGATCAGAAGAGAACAAGCGAACCTGCTACAACTCCCGTCGAGCCAACCGGCAACACTTCCCGTACAGTCCGGTCTCCTCGTCTGATATGTCGCATATCAAGTCTAGGGATGGTAAACGTCAGACCCCAATAACCGATAAGTCGTGCTGATGTGAGGCTCATAACGGGTCGAGAAACTACTGGTAACACTTACCAGCAAATCTTTGAATCAGCCCTGGCCAGGGACTTCCCTGTTACGGCCAATCGAGCACAGCGCAACATCAACCCCCAATACCGGGAGAGACGAAACCCCTCCTATCGCTCATTGCCTCCATGTGACTCGGGACTGTACCCAAAAACCACCATTTTGCATGCCCTCATGGACGTGGTAAGGTGGAAATCAAAGCACAGTGGGAATCACACAAGACTCTATGACGATCTCGGGTCAACAGACTAACCTGCACAAGTGTCACCTGAGAACTGCCATCTGACGTGAGGTATAATACCATCTGGGAGTTCTCGGCGAGTCCGTCTAGTGTACCCAGTCTCCACTGAGCACCCGTATACTATCTCTGATGTCAAACACCAATGGATATGGGATCATCCATCGCCCATCTCATGGGTCGAGAAGCGTATACGCTAGTCTACTCTGGTATATCGATGCCCTGTCTCGATACACCCACGACTAGGGACCTTGAAGGATGTACTTATGGACTACCATGTCCCCACTAGTATGATCCACATCATAGTCCAGGTAGTCAAGTACACATCCTAAGGGCTTTACCAACATGTAACTATAAGACAGTATAAAGAGACTAGTATACATGTTAAGATAAAGAGCAACCAGATAGCATACTATCATATCGAGCAAGAAAGTCATCTCTATATATGTCCAAGCATCCAATATAATATACATCATCTGTACAATACTGGCCTCTAGGGTATACATACAACTAACATAACTCACCCATGATTGCTATTCTCACCTCATTAGTTCATTCTCATCTCTTCTCTTCATCTTCTTCATCCTTAAGAAAAAGCTTTCTAGTTTTTGGAAAAGTGAAAAAATATTGTGAGAAAAATAAATCTAAAGTGAGCCCATTTCCTACTTCATCATCATCTACTACTTGCCATTTAGTTTAGGGTGTTTACTTCACTAATTTCACAATTAGTGAAGAGGTAGCATGAGCTTGAGTCTTCTCGATGTAGATCATCTTCGGCCTCGAAGACTTCGAGCAAGCTTGTTCATTTCTCCGGGAGAACCCTTTCTAGAGTTCGGGTGTTCATGACTTGCAGCGAAGGGACTACTACATGGAGCATTAGAAGTGAAGGACCGGTTTACAAAGGTTGTATTCCTCATTCACTTAGTTGTAAAGGTGTTTACATATAGTTTCATCGCATTTTCTAGTAAAGATTCTATGGTTAGGGTTAACTAGAACGGCAAATTTTTGAAATTGGCATGGTCGATACCGCCTGAAACCTCGCTGCCGTGCTAGGGAACCCTGCATTTACATAGGTAAACTAATATAACGTAAGTTTAAGGATGAATATCAACCAATCTCAAGAGTATTCTCGAACCCAACAGGCCGTAATCTAGGGGTAAGGAACTACGGGCCCGAATCAAGTGTTAGTAACAGGACATCAATCTAGTATTGAAGTATTCCAAACTCAACAGGCTATAATTCAGAAGCAAGGAAATACGGCCCTCATGATAACTTGCTTGTGTTAGTAGACATGGATTCATGATTTAGGGAGACTCCTGAGATTTTGTTGGATTCACACATAAACTACCCCAACACCCCGTGTATTCTAGTATTCAGTTAAAATTACTAGTCTTGCTCGAATCCATGAATATATCAAATTACAAGATTGAGTTCACGTCGATATCAAGTATTCGTGTCAAATGTTCATGTATTTATATCGAGTTGTATCCATGATTGGAGTCAGGTCAGTTCAATAGCAGCTATTGTGTTCTGGTATTCATGTTAAGTTCATGTCAAGTCATTGTATTCTAATATTCACGTTTTGGGATATTCAAGTTCAACTGTTCTGGTTCATGATCAAAGGTTCAAGTTTATATTAAAGTTTGGATCCTGGTTGAGTTTGTATTCGAGTTCGAGTTCAAGTTTAGATTTGAGTTCATGTCTTTTCATGTGAATTAATGTAAATTGTTAAAATCTTATGTTCGGGAGAAATCAGCAACTGCTGCACATGGACGGCAAGATTTGTGTCTTTTTCCAAGACAATTACTATTAATAACTCCGTTAAGTTGTCTATCCTGAATAAGCAAACACTTACTTTCTCCGGCTCTCTGGGGTTCAAGAGAATTGATCCTGCTCAAACCTATATTAATTTAAAGTCCTTAAATATTGTTTGTATATTTCGATGGGGTTTAATGAAAAGTACTTTAATATAGTTTAAAAATAAATCTCGAGCATGATTTATAACATTTAGGGTTTTCATGAACATGTATTTTATTTGTTATGGTGTTTTGGTGACAAAACCTAGCTTTTTGAAAGTTTGTGGTATTTTTATGAAAACTACTACTTTTGGAAACTTGGTGGTATTTTATTAACAATTTAAATCTTTCCTTTTAAAAAATATAGTTTCTTAATATACTTGTATTGAAAGTACGGATTTATGATTTTATATAATTTTCCAAAAATTAGTTTTTATTAGAAAAAATCGCGTTTCTTAAAAACCGTATTTTTATTCCTTTCGAGACCGAATACTCCGTGAGGAGTTCTGCATCCCGCTCTATTATCCTAAGGATGTGCGATAATATGCACCATCCATTACCAGTTCCCCTGACGAGAGTTGTAGAAGCGTAATTGCTAAGCATTTCGAAATACCGATTTAATGAAACCCATTTTGAAACGGTGTGGTATTTTAATGAAAAAACTTTTACATTGAATTACTCATATGCTTAGAAAACCGTGCTATAAAACCATAGTGTGCGTGTGGGGTAGGTCATTACCTCGTGAAGATTCTAGGACTTGGGTATACTAGATATCGAAAAGAGGTTACGCTAAAATTCATGGTATTTTAATGAAAAATTTCATTATATGTTTGTTTCATATGAAAATTTTGGTTAAACTTAAAAATAAAAGATTGTAATTAAAGTTACAAGTAGTGTGGTAAAATTAGTTTGACTTTTGTATAAAGGAAAAGAGAGTTCTAGGTTTTAAAAAGAAATGTATCAGAAATAACTCCATTTTACCGATATATGATTAGGAGATGAAATGAGTTGAAAAGAAGAAAAGATGAGAGGGACTTACAGCTTGGTAATATCGAGAAGAGAGTAAGGAAGAAGGGAGGGGATTTCGTGGCGTCGCGGAAGCTCCGGAAACGGTTTCGATTTTCGACGGAAAGAGCTTGGTTGCTAACTCCACTTGCACTTAGGATCTTTTGAGGTGGTTTTGCTAGAAATTTTCAGAATATAAGGGAGCTAGGGCATGGTGTGGTATTTACAGTAGAGAATTAGGGTTTGAGAATTAAAATTTTGGATTAAAAAGCATTAAAAATATGTTAAATGGTGAATTGAAGGGTCTCTATTTGATTGCAGGAAAATCAAACAGTGCAGGGGAGTTAAGGAGAGTCAAAGGGGTGTGTGTACAAAGCACGGAGGAATTTGGGGCAAGATCAACCGTCGCCGCTGGCCCTAGAAGCAATTTGGGCGGTCGGATTTGAGTGTCTTGCCTCGAGATTCGTGCCACATGTGTATATCTGTGTTTACTCCATTTTGCGCATGTTTGTTTTTTCTGAAACTTTTCATTTCTCCGTGTATTGCACGTGCAACACTTGGGCTTCCAAAAATTAAAAAGAAAAAATCTAAAAATAATTGGGTCTAATAGGAATCGAACGCACAGGCTATGTCACAGCAGTGTAGGGCTTTACCAGTAGGTTACAAGTTGTTTCTTGTTTTTATTGAACAAAAATAACTTATAACTTCACATCAGACTGAAATACCCCTTTTCTGCACAATAAACAAGAAATTTTTTGTATAGAAATTTTGGAGTCGTTACAAAAAGCGCATCAAGGAGCCCATAAGCTAGTTCAAAAAACACTTCTACAGGGGTATTACTGGCCAACTATCCACCAAGACGCAGAAAAGCTAGTAAGAACGTGCAAGACTTGTCAACTTTTCGGCTGCTCCTCTCGGTTACCAGCCACCGAGTTAACATCATTGAGTTCCTTTTGGCTATTCGCGCAGTGGAGGATAGACATGATTGGCCAACTCCCCACTGGCATGGGTGGCCATAAATACATCCTTGTCGCTATAGACTACTTTACAAAATGGCTCAAAGCCAAGCCGATCAGGAAATCGAATGCCGCCTCCATGGTGAAGTTACTGCAAAATAATATAATCGCCCGATTTGGAATTCCGATGTGCATCATCACCGACAACGGAACCAACTTTGAAAACGACAAAGTCAAAGAATTCTGCAGCGACTATCACATATTGATAAAGTTCTCTACGGTCGCATATCCCCAGTGCAACAGGCAAGCCGAGGTAGCAAACTGGGGTGTCATTCAAGGCCTCAGAGCCTGCCTAGAAAGATGATAGGGCGGATAGATCGAGGAACTGTCACGGGTGTTGTGGGCAATGGGAACGTCAAAGAAGATACCCACTGGGGAAACCCCGTTTAGTCTCTGTCATAGCATCGAGGCAATGGTCCTCATAGAAATCGTCCTTCTCAGTTATCGAGTCGAGCACTTTGATGACGAGGCCAGTGTCTTGGCTTTTCAAAGCAATTTGGACGTCCTATTGGAGAAGAAAGACCGGGCGCAAATAAGGATCGCCACATACCGATAACAGATTGTCCGATATTATAATGCTCGCATCAAACACTGAGCATTCAAGACGGGAGACATAGTCCTACAATAAAATGAGTTTGGGGATCAAGGAAAGCGGCACAAGGTCTCTCTGAAGTGGGATGGTCCCTTCCTCGTAACCGAGGCGTTGCCTGGTGGAGCCTACCGTCTCCAGGACTCCTTAGGGCATAATTTTCCACGGCCATATAATGCCAAAAAACTAAAATTTTATAGATGAACTTGTACCTTCTCGAATAATAAGATTCCTCTTTTTATGTCAATAAAATTTATTTTTCGAGCTAAGCCCTTACACAAGTAGATTCCTGCTCGGTTCCGAGGACCGGCGGACAGCCTGTTGTTCGTTGGCTTCGTTCACAAAAGGTAGTTCCCCGCTCGACCAAATAGAAGTTCTACAGTCTTCTCTTGAGCCCATGAGCTGAGAGAAGGGAAGTACCCCCAGCTAGCCTCTTGCTCAGATGAATAAAAGCCCAGGTGCACCTGTAAGCAGCTGACGTAAGCCTCGCTCCGCCAAACTTACCTCAGCTCCGGGGTAAAGAAGGAGTTCATGAACAATGGAAAGTTTATTAATGGATAAAACAAAAAAGGAGACGAAAAATTCCTTAAGCAAAAGAAAGGTTGTTATTCATAAGGGGTATTATCGGCTCCTCAGCCTTACAAAAATGCCCGGAGGCTCGCAAAATAAAAACTATTACTGCAAAGGAGGAAGGGGGTCCAGAAAGCATTGATCATGGTATTCAAACTAAAGATCTTCCAACCAAGCCCAGGAGGATCCCATCACTCCCTCCGCCGATGCCCACGGACCTGAATAGCTACGGTTCCGTCAGGGATTCCCGCCGTCACGTATGAAGCTATGATCAGTCTCTATTGGAAAGCCCCCGTGAAGGATATCTATTGAGCGGTCCCGCCTGCTCTTTGAGATCAGGAACTCATGGGCCGTACACATCTTATCGATAGACTCCTCCAGCACCTGCTGGAACAAAGCCCTGAAAAGGCCTGGGGAGGACCTCCAGATCGCGTAGATGAGCACCTACAGAAGAAAGGATTGGAATGGGAACAAACGCCCGCAACGGCGCTTTAGGCGACCTTTCACGGCCTCGTATGTCGTCTCGGAACCGTCAAAGTCGTAATGGTAGACGTCGTTGCATGTCGCGATATCTAGGATGTTGTATGTATTACCGGCCATCAGGAAACAACGGACCACGGAGAACGATCAAAGAAAAGAGGAGGAAACGAAGACGGCTAGAGGCAAAGCAACGAGAGTGACTAAGAAGGGGCCAAACATCCACTATTTATAGCCTCAACAGAAATCCCCCGATAATCAAGATCTTCTCACGCCACGACGTGAATCATAGAATATCGCATCTCCCCGATAAGGCACCGCCACATGGTGTCCGGTCACTAGCTCCCTCCCATTCACGCAGATTTGGAAAGATTGACCGACATCTTCAGGAGATCCGCACATATCTCAAGATGCCCACCATGTACCATGTAGCGTCGAGAATCAAAGAAGCGCAAAATACCAGAGTCGTGACAATCCAACCATCCATTGACCAATCCATACGAACAGATTCCTATCCTTAATCCCACATCATAAGGCGGCCAAGCAGCTTCATGCTCGGTCCGTCCGCAGTGGGTAGATTCCTGCCCAACAACGCTGTGGATCCAAAGCCCTCATCATAAGGCTGCCAAGCAGCTTCCTGCTCGGCCCATCCGCAGCAGGTACCTTCCTGCCTAACTACGCTGTGGATCCAAAGCCCTCGTTATGAGGCAGCCGAGTATATTCCTGCTCGGCCTATATGTAGGGGTAGCTTCCTGCCCAACAATCCTGTGGATCCAAAGCCCTTATCATGAGGCGGCCAACCAGCTTTCTGCTCGGCCCATTCACAGCGGGTAGTTTTCTGCCTAACTACGCCGTAGATCCAAAGCCCAAGTCATGAGACGGTCGAGCATCTTCCTGCTCGACCCATCCACAGCGGGTAGCTTCCTGGCCAACAACGCTGAGAATCTAAAGCCCTCGTCATGAGGCAGCCAAGCAGCTTCCTGCTCGATCCATCCACAGCAGGTAGCTTCCTGCCCAACAACGCTGAGGATCCAAAGCCTTCATCATGAGGCGGCCAAGCAGCTTCCTGCTCAGCCCATCCTCAGCGGGTAGCTTCATGCCCGACAATACAGTGGATCCAAAGCCCTCATCACGAGGCCGCCAGGTGGCTTCCTGCTTGGCCTTAATGGTAGAACCTGAGGCCACATGTCAAAGTCGGTAGGCCGACCATTATCCGGGCACGAAGTAGACAAACTCATAACTCGACCCAAGAGGATAAAGCTCGGATTCGGTCGATAACCGGCACAACTCCAACCCCACTCGGATCTAAGGGAGCGACCGCGCTAAGCTCTACTAAGGTCTATTTTTACTTGGTATTCACATTTTGTGTTCGCTCGGTCTACGTTACCTCGACTTCGGGGTGAGGAGGGACACCAGTCTATTTTTACTTGTTATTCACTTTTGGTGTTCGCTCAGTCTACGTCACCTCGACTCCGGGGTAGGGAGGGACACCGGACTGTTTCTACTTGGTATTCATGTTTGGTGTTCGCTCGATCTATGTCACCTCGACTCCGGGGTGAGGAGGGATACCGGTCTATTCCTATTTGGTATTCACGCTTGTTGTTCGCTCGGTCTACGTCACCTCGACTCCAGGATGAGGAAGGACACCGGTCTATTCCTACTTGGTATTCATGTTTGGTGTTCGCTCGCTCTTATGCGGACTCAACTCCGGGATGAGGAGGGACACATGACTATCACACCTATGAAATAAATAAGGATGAAAACATTACGGCTATGCACATCATAGATAAGCTAAAAATTCTTTGCACATCATAGACTAGCAAAATATGCTTTATTAACGTTCCAAATTATATACAAGATATTATAAGCTCCTCAGCTTTACAAGATACCCAAAGGCCTACAAAAATAAAAACAAAAAAGAGGTACTGGGAGCAAGAAGGACAGCGGCTTCAAACTGCCTTCTCGGCCAGGGCTTCCATGCCGTCCACCTGCTCGGCGGATCTGCCAGGGGCCTCAACTACAACCGCCTGCTCGTTGCCTCCACTTGCAGCCTCACCTCTACCCGCCAGCTTGGCGCTACAGCCAGGGGTCCTTCCTCCGCAAGGGGATACCTTTCTCAAAGCTCTAGGTCGTAGAAACCGAGATTGCTAGCTTAAGGGCGTCGAGGGCATTGTGCCACCCGACAGCCACAGAATCTGCAAGGTCGACATAAAATTGGTCGGACGCCTTGTAGTCTTCCACGGCCCTTTCTGCCCTGCCCTCGGCTCGCTTCGCCGCCTCATGGGCTGCTCGGGCATCTCTCTTAAACGGGTCCCTTTGCCTCTTCATGGTGTCATAGAGCTCGTTAACCTCACCGACCCGGCCTGAAAGGCTCGGTTAGACTCGTTCAGGGGCCAGTGAGACTCTTTCAGCCTCGCGACCGTCAGGCCCTCCGTGACCAGCCTCGAGTCCAGAGAGGTCGCATTGTCCTCCGCCTCCATCAGTTTGGTGAGGAGCTCTTTCTCGCATGAGGATGACTCTCCGACCTTTTTCATCGCCGGGGCTACATCCTTAGCCTCCAGGCGGCAAGGAGGGCACAATGCTGAAGGACCTGTGCAAAAACACGAACACCGGTCTATTTCTACTTGGTATTCATGTTTGGTGTTCGCTCGCTCTCATGCGGACTCAAATCCGGGGAGAGGAGGGACACTGGCCTATCCACACCTATGAAATAAATAAGGATGAAAATATTACAGCCATGCACATCATAGATGAGCTAAAATTGCTTTATTGACGTTCCAAATTATATACATGTATTATAAGCTTCTTGTTCCATCATAAAAAAAGGGGAGGAGAGTAACAAAGGGGAACTTCCCACTATTCGAGCCTCACGTGTTAAACACGTGAGCGTCTATATGCAAGGCATATAGGCGCTGCAATTAAACAATAAGAAGGCTGAATAAACCATATGTGTTAAATACGTGAGTGCCTATATGCAAAACATATAGGCGCTGCAATTAAACTACAAGTAGGCTAAACAAGCCTCACGTGCTAACACGTGAGTGCCTATAAATAGACGCAGCAATTAAACTACAATTAGGCTAAACCAGCCTCACGTGCCAACACGTGAGCGCCTAAGTGCTGCAATTAAACCACAAGCCTCACGTGTTAACACATGTGGACACCTCCTTGCGTAGAATTAAATTCTACTTAATAACTTAATAAACCGTTGGATCAAGGATCCAACAGTGATTAAACATAGAATTAAATTCTATTGGAGAGAATATTTTCTATTAAACAGAGAGTTTGTGGATCAAAGATCCAAAATATTTCCTATATCTTTCTAAACAGAGAAAGATTATACTCCGTTAAACTGAGCACCCTTGGATTAAAAATCCAATGATGATTAAAATGTTACCACTCGATAGAATTTTATTTTATATATGGGAGAATATCCCCAATCTTGTTAAAAACAAGAACAATATCTTTTGTAAAAATAGAAGTTCTTGGATCAAAGATCCAACGGTGGGTAAAATTCTCCAAATCAATTCTGAAACCAATTAAATCAATTGGGATCTCTCAATGAGAGATTTTCTGAGAATTAAAAAAACTTCTCTCCACTATATAAAGAGCCCGAGACTTCAAGTCTCAAAGACGCAGAGACACATACACACACACACACACAGAGGAGACAGAAGTCGAAACAGAAAAAAGAGAATTTGATTCTCAGCGAAGATTTGTTTCGTCAGAACATACTAGGTAAAAAAAAGAAAAAACACAGAAATTGTTTCATCTCTTCTTTACCTCTCTAAAGGTTTAACCCTTCATACAAGAACTTAGTTCTTCCTCTGGTTGAGATCTGCAGAAGCAAATCTCCCCACAAGTTGATAATTTAATTCTCATCGGGAAGATTCTGTCATGCAGATTCAAAGCTTAGAGGAAAGAACTGAGTTCAAAAAATTTACTTCTTACAAAAACATATGGGAATTTAATTCCTCTGAAAACTAGGGTTTAACCCTATATAAAGAATTTGATTCCTGCACAAAAAAGAAGAGAACTTGATCCCTCATACGATGATAATAATATGAGACCTTCCAAACCCAAATCCTAATAACTAGAAATGTCATTAATATGAGATCAAAATCTCCAAGAACACAGAAGAACAGCCTGGTGATTCGTTAGTATTTAACACTGTAACGAGACCTCACGTGTTTTCCACGTGAGTGCTTCTAATAAACAAAAAGAAAAGGCCAAGACCGCCTCACGTGTTTCCCACGCGAGTGCTTAAAAGAAGAGCAAGGAGCACTTCTTAGGGCAGTCACGTGTTTTGCACGCGACCCCCAATCAAGTGCTTAGCACTTATATAAAAAGAGGGAATAAAACCCAAAGAGCAGAGCCCATATTTGTGGTGCCTCACGTGTTCACACGTGAGCGCCTCCAGAGTTCAGTGTTTAATATTGATTCAGTGCCTCGCGTGGGATACACGTGAGTGCTGCATATACCAGTGCTTAGCATTGTTGGGTAACTATGGAGACCCAGACCTACCCCAGATTGGCTAAGTTTTCCCAAGGTTAAAACCTCTTCGATTTCCAATCAACCGAGCCCCCTGTGCTCATGATTCCCCAAATTAATCTTAGTCCCAAACATGACTAATAATCTTTCAACTGATGATATCCAAAATGATATCCATCTTATATCTCCTAAGATAATATTAGTCTCAAAAATGGCTAATGACTCTTAGGTCCACAGCAGCCTCCCTCTCTCTCAAATACGGGATTTGGTTTAAGGGTACATCTCTCCACACCTTTGATATATGTCGTTGTAATTCCTCAATGTATTCATAGAGGTGGCGGGTCCTGACAACCAACAACTCTTTGGTGCACTTCTAAATTGACGTATACGCCTTAAACCGGATCGTGCCCTAAATTGGGCACGTTCCATATCTTCATTGTTCACTTCGTCACGTAACAAATACACATGCGTGCAAGATGAATAATGGAACGAAATGTTCCTAAACTAATATTCGCTTCCAAAATGGTGACAATGGACTGAAATGTCTCTAAACTAATATTCGCCTCCAAAATGGCGACAAGGGACCCGAAATGTCCCTAAACTGATATTCGCCTCCAAAATGGCGACAATGGACCGAAACGTCCTTAAACTAAAATAATAGAGCCCGAATGCTCTTTTGTTGGATCTGAAATAAAAATGATCTTAAAATCTTGTTAAGTGGATCTTAGTCTCAAATTGGACTAACGTATCCTTAACAAAAACCAACCGAGCCCTAACCGCTCACTTACTTTTAAGCTGATCTTAATCTCAAACCAGATTAACGGTCCTTAAATCAATCCAAACCAAAATCTAAAAGTATACGGATTTGGACTAATCCACGCCCTATGGGCGACGAAATAAATTAGTCTCCGTATACAATCCACGGGCAACCAAAAATAAAACAAACACACACGACACGAAGTGAACTTCCGGAGCACGAGAAAGTGGTTATCATGATGCGGTAACGTAATTAACTGCAGGGGCTTGTGCCTGCAGGGAAGAGCGTCCCCACAATCAAAAACCCCTCGCAAACGAGAGGGAATATGATAAAGTCTGTTACAAAGGCCGCATTCATCCAAACCTCCGATATATGGTGCCATAAATCAACTTGGTATCTTCGGAGAGGTGGACGGATAAATTCAAATAGTATCTGCCCCCAAATTCAGGCAAGATGATCCATCCCTGGTTCGTCTCTGTTTTTGGCGGTAAATAGATTCTGGCATGCCTGGTGGGACCTTTTCTTTTTTCCACTCCACACTTCGTGTGTCGTGTTTCGCGAACAAAATCGTGGTTTGCTATGGTTGCTCTTGGATTCGAGGTACTAAGATTTGGTGTCTTGCTCCTGTGCAGGAAAAAGGTCAATGGCTTCCAGCTGTACAAACTGCAACAGCAACTCCCGCTCCGTCCCAACTGGAGGAGTGACATACGGGCCCAATGCGGCCTCCATCTTTTCAATGCCGGTGGGACAGATAACTCAAGCCACCACCGGATTGTTCTTCGGGACCATTCTCCCGTCGGCGAGTTCCAGCGCCCCAGTGCCACCACAGGAAGCTCCCAAAAGTCGGTCTTCGATCGACTTGCAACCACCGCAGCCTTCTTAACGGGTCGTCCATGTCTGCCAACTCAGTCTTCAACAGGCTGAGCCGAAGCTCAAGTGGGCCCGCAAAGAGGCTCGCGATACCTGAAGGGGCTATCCCAAAATGGATTATCATCCCAACTCCTTTGACAGGTGAAGTCGTCAAAAGTGCTTCGCCTACCAAAAGATTGGTCTTCGACAGATTGGCCGTTCCAACTCCTGTTGCGAATGAAGTCGTCAAAAGTGCTTCCCCTACCAGAAAATAGGCCTTCGAAAGATTGGACGTTCCCTCTCAACGGACATCATTTTTCGATAGACTGGCACCAACAGTAGCCCCTCATCAAAGCCGGGGGCACGACGGGGCCGCTTCCGCAACTGAGGTGGTCCCGTATGCAAGACACGCTCGGTATCGCCACTGGCACGGGGTGAGAAGAGCTGGGGGAAACTCTCCCTCTGGACTCCACCAGCTCCAACGGTGGAAGTCGATGCTGCTGTTCCAACCGAGAACAGTTTTGAACCGCTAAAGAGGGTGCGCAAAAACTCTCCAACCGCGGTGCTGAAGAAATCTCCCCCGCCTGCTGAAATCATGAAGCAGGAAAAGCCGGAGCATCCCTTCAGCGGCTCTCCTCCCACATTCACAAGGTCTGGCGGAAAGTCCAGGACTCTGTGATCAACAAAGACCACTCTCGTCGACCGAAAAAAATGAAGGATCGACAAGAGGAAAACCATCTCTCAACCATACAGCAAGGGACTTTCTCTACACCGGCGCTTGTTACAACGGCTCCTTCAACCCCGACCTTTCATAAAAGGAGGAGGCCGGAGAAAATCTCATTGCCTGCGGTAAATTCCAAAAGCGCTGGACTCAAACGCCCAAGTCTGGGGGCATAATTGTCTATACGGTCTACATAGCTTCCAGGAAAGAGGATAGCCGTGCTTCCGTGAGTCATCGGTTGCAAACTCGGTCATAGACAAAAGCTCAGGAGTAACAACAAAAGCTCTAGGAGATGCTTACAAAAATGGCAGCATTCACCGGGCAGAAAGAAAGCCCGGAATCAGCATCTGAACAGCGCCGGGAGCAAGAGAACGATACAGAGTTCCTGCGAAGGGTGCTAGAAAGAAAAGATAAGGAGGTTGCGGAACAAGTCGCTAATATAAAGAAAATGGCGATTTTGTTCCAAGACATGGTTGGAATGATGATCCAGCCAGAACCTTTAGCCGAAGATCCACCGATAATCATCGAGGACGACAGAGGAGAAACATCGAACCCTCTTCCGGCTCTATCAGTGGCCAGGGAGGAAACAATCTCCAAGGCCGCTCTCGATGACTATATGCTCAACAAATACGAGCTCATCAAGCTAGTGAAGCGGCTGGCCAAACTGTCAAAACAGGGCGACCATATCCGGGCTGGTACGATCAAATCAAGTACCCGCCAGGATATATAATCCCCAAGTTCCATGTGTACAAAGGGACAGACAATCCTCATCAGCACGTTGCTCAGTTCAGAGGTTTGTGCGGCGATACTGGTGGCGACAACAAATTGCTGGTTCATCAGTTCATTGGCAGCCTGTCGGAAACAGCATTCGAATGGTACTCAGAGCTCCCAAATGACTTCGTCAAAACATTCACAGAGATGGAGCTGCTGTTCGCACGACGGTTCGCAAGCGTAAGCGAACGCATCCCAATCTTGGCATTAATCAATGCCGGGGTGAAATCAGGAGAGACCTGGGTCCAATACATGATCCGGTGGTGGAACCTATGGTCAAAATGCGAACAACGCATCGAAGAATCTCCTACTGTGGGCATGTTCATTGGGACCCTCGATCCTCAAGCAACTGTGTCCCAGTTCATGGAGTTCATCAAGCCGACCACCTTCCAGGCTCTAATCTACAAGCTGGCCCAAATGGACCAGATGGGCCACAGGCCTTCCTCCTCAAAAATGGACCCTCAAAATACCAAGGGTAAAGGGAAAGCGACCTTTGTTTCCAACACTCAATAGCAACCGAGTGACCCAAAACCGGTTGCTCACCAAAACAATGCACGTCCACGCCTATCCCTGAAAGAAAGGCTAGGACGTGCCTACTCGTTTCCCCGTGACAAGACGAGGAGAATGTTCGAGCTGGCAGTGCACAACATACTTATCACATTGTCGGACCCACGACGTCCACTACAACCTGGCGACGTCAATAACCCCAACTACTGCTCCTATCACAGAATGGTGAGCTACTCAATTGAGGATTGTTATGTCTTTAAAAACTGGGTCGAGAATCAGTATCAACGGGGGAAATTTGTGCTTTCTGAAAACTGGAGGGTCAATCCACCATAGAAGCATGCTCTTAAAAAGGTGGATACACCGGGGGTATCATGCTCGCTCATGGAAGAAGCTCCATGGAAAGCCGTCCTTTCATCTAAAACTAAAAGAATGCTGAAGGATCTCCAGGCATGTCCGGCAATAAGATGGAGAAGCCCACTTGAACCAGAAATCATTGAAGGGATGCTGAAACCACGTCCCGTACCGAAAGCTGTTGACGAGGGGCAAAACCCTCAGGTCAAGCCTTCAAGGCCTTCGAAGAAAAAGAAGAAGACTAAGAAGCCTGCCGAGTATGACGACAAGCGCACGGACCTGCAAAAGTACATCGACGCGCTGGAAGAGTACAATCAGAAGAAGCGGACCCCAGTCACTCTCGAAGAGTTCCTCAAGAATATTCGTGAGAATGAAGAGAGAGATAACAATGAAGAAGATAACTCATCATCAACTGAAGACTATGAAGCAAGTTGCCACATGGTCTCCCATTCATCGTCAAATGGCGAAGAAGCTCCCTCGGCATCATAAAACAACGCAGAGGAACTTGGGGCAGGATCGACGCTAAAATTCCCGGAACTATCAGAAGACCTAATCGATAGGTTATTAAACGAAGCCTTTCGAAAGAGTAAAGCTGACCGAGAACGCGAAACAGCCATATACGAAAAGGCTAAGTGTCAGCGTCAGGACGAAAAAGCTGCGGCAAGGAAGAGTCGTAAAGTACTCCAACCAAACCGAAGCACACCTGCCACAAATAAGAGCAGGATCAAAGCGGAGAAGCGGTTCGCTAAAGCCCTGTCAATGGGAATGAAGCTGCCACCTCTCATGGAAAAGACTCCCGGGGCCATATGCCACGATGGAGCAGATATACATCTAAACTACTGCCTATACATCGGAGGCTCACCCACCCCACCGAAGAATGCAGTGCCTTCAAGAAGTGGTGGCAAGAATACATTGCCCGTCAATAGCACTTCAAGAGGATGAAATGCGAAGCTCGTCGACAACGAAGAAGTTCGACAAGTGCGTGTGAGAAAACGACTGGCAACTGTCATATGGTTGATACCAGTCGGGAAAGCGAAAAACTCTGAGTTCTTACCTTCGGGAGCGATTCTGAGGAAGAAATGATCCTCGGCCCTCTCTTCAAGAACTCCACCTCCGAAAAAGAAGAGGAGGAGAAGAGCTGCGAGAACATTCAGCTGCGTAACCGCACGCTTCCTGAGAAGAACCTCGGACCTGTATACAAAGGTTCGGGCAAAAGAGAAAAGGGGAAAGAAAAAGTACCTGGGGAAATCACCCTTGATGATTGAGTCGTTAAAGAGCTCGCCGTCAAGGACCCACCTAGGAAAAACAAGGTGGATTACATTGTCTTAGCACATCTGAGGAAGATGCCCTCACAACTGAGCGTATTGGAAGCTCTCCTCCTGTCTAAAGAGGCGTGAGATTCTCTGATCAAGGCATTGCAAGAGCTTGATCAATTTCAAGTTTTCCTCCCAGAAGAAAGGATGAAGAACGAATTAGCAGAGGTTCTCACGGCTGACATCACATTCAGCGATGAAGATCACCTCCTCGGAATGTGCGAGCATAACCATCCGCTATACGTCACCGGATATTGCCACGATATCAAGATAGGCAAAATCCTTGTCGACAATGGATCCTCTGTCAACCTCCTCAACGTGAAGGTGCTGAAGGAGATTTGCATGAACGTTCAGCACCTGGCTCGGGACAAAATCACCATCTCCGGGTTCGATTCACAGTCATCACGGACGCTCGGGTCCATAATTCTGACATTACGCTTCGGGATGCTCGTCACTGACATCAAATTTCATGTCATTGACGCCAAGACTTGCTACAACACTCTGCTTGGCAGGCTTTGGTTACACGAGTACAACGCCATCCCTTCTACACAACACCAGTGTATGAAGTATTTCAAAGAAGGCCTCGAGTACACCGTTACGGGGGAGCTAAATCCATTCTCCGTAAACGAACTTCGAAAATATAAAGACGCCAAGTACTTCCTACCAGACTTCAAAGACACGGAAAGATGTCATAAGCCGGAGAATAAACAAAAAGTCATCGCCATTATACCGACATTGGGAGCGATACCGAGGAAGATGAGGAAATAGTCTACTCGGGGCAACCCCAATGCAAGGCCGGGACTATCTACTCCTATTTTGGTCTTCAGTAATGACTCGGAGGACGAGACCAACGCCGTGTTCCCCACTCGCCCGTCAGCACAAACCATTACTGGAGCTGATCAGAGTTTACAAATCACCATGGTTCCGCCACGGCATTACAAAGAACTTGGTACGCTTGATACATACAGCGTACAAAAGCTACAGACTTTCTACGTCTCTCTCAGGCGAAGAGGTGAAAAGGCGATCTTCTTCTATTAGTCTACGGAGACCAAAGTGGAAAAAGAAGTTTGGCATGGCGCCGAGATTACGCTTGACTGACTTCAACCAATCCGTATGCCCAGATATTACGCAGAGGGATTGAAAAGGCTATTAAGATACCAAAGTGTACCCTTCAAACAAACCGCTCGGCAAGCCTAATTCTATAAAAAGATTTAGGATGTTCCCGGGACTCGGCGATGGATGCCCAATGGGAGGATGGAGACGACTGGACTCGGATACGTTCGGTCCAAGAAACGGGAGCGATTCCATGGCTTCCGCGTCATAAATAGCTTCGGGATAGAAATGAATGCTTTTCCAGATAGCTGTGACGTTGGAACGGAGCAAAATCCTACTATAAGAATGTCAAGTCCGTCGTTCAAAGAGCAAGTTGACAAGCTAATAAGGGAAGCCGGTCAAAAGGTTTAGGATGATCACAACCATGAAATGGATATTTATGAAAAGGCCAGGATGCAGCGTCTCACTCAGCAGTCTGCGGAAAGAGAGGATTACGATGCCCTTCATCCTCAGCTCACTGTACGTTCTCACGACAAGAGGAAAGCCCGACACAGAGGCAAAGACATGGTGGAGAATGAGAATGATGTTCGAAAACAGCGAAGCAGATCCAAGACACCACGCGATCGAGAAAAAGTCAGCTGGAATCTGTGTTTTATGATGAAAATGGGTCGGGAATACTCTTTTCCCCAAGACAAGACAAGAAAAATATTCAACCTTGTCATGAAGCATCATATGATGATACTCCCGAAATCTCGGTACACTGAACAGATAAATGAGGTTCATCACCCGGATTATTGCTCTTACCATCGAGCAATAGGATATCCCCTTGAAGACTGCTTCACCTTTAAAGACCGGGTCAAAGACCAATATCAACAAGGCAGGTTCGCTCTATCTGACAGCTGGAGGGTAACCCCACTGCAGAAGCATGAGCCAAAGAGAACCTATATTGCGAAGGTAGGACCAGCTCAACGTCAAGAATGGAAGCAAACCCATACCTGCCATGTGGTAACACTCTTAAAAGAGGAAGGGCACGGGATCATGGATGACCTCTTTAAGTGCTTTGCAAATAAGGATGGGGAGGAGGTGATCACAAATTTTCCACCAGCACCAAAAGAGCTGGAAGATGGGATGCACACTACGGCGGACAACCTGAAAAAAATGACTTGGGGACAGAAAATGAGCCAAGGCCTACGTTCGTCAGTGAGCTGCTGTCTCAAAAACAGATGGCCACACTGAAGGACGTGCTTATGCAATATAAAGACTGCTTTGCATGGAACTATTCCGAGATGCCAGATCTAGATCCAGAAGTAGCAGTACATTGACTAGCCATATCGCCGGACATCAAGCCAGTCAAACAAGCGCCGAGGAGGATGCGACTCGAACTCGAGATGAGCATCAACGCTGAAGTTAAGAAGCTAATTGACTCCAGCTTCATCCAGGAAGTTCAATACCCTGACTGGATCGCTAACATCATTCTGATGATGAAGAAAAATGGGACGGTATGCATCTGCGTATACTTTCGGGACCTCAACAAAGTTTGCCCAAAGGATGACTTCCCAGTACCCATTACCGAGCTAATGATCGATAACATGTCTACCCATGAGGTTTTCTCCTTTATGGATGGATCTTCAAGATACAACCAAATAAAAATGCATCCTGAAGATCAAAAACATACCGCCTTCCAGACTCCGCTGGGCATATTCTGTTACAAGGTAATGCCTTTCGGTCTGAAGAACACTGGCGCTACCTATCAGAGGGCCATGATGAAGATCTTCGATGACCTCATTCATGAGGTTGTTGAATGCTGCATTAACGACCTTGTAGTAAAGAGCAAATCTCATGAGAACATTAGGAACATCTAGACATAGTGTTCCAACGTCTTCAGAAATATAATCTGAAGATGAATCCTCTCAAATGCGTGTTTGGAGTCTCCTCAGGAAAATTCCTGGGATTCATCATACGACACCGGGGTATCAAAATTTACCCTTCGAAGATTAAGACAATTATGGAGATGCCCACGCCAATAACTCTCAAACAACTGCGGTCTCTCCAAAGGAAGCTCGCATATATCCGGCGGTTCATAACCAATCTCTTCGAAAAATGTCGTCCCTACAGTCATCTAATGAAGAAGGGGGCCCCGTTCGTCTGGGATCATAGATGCTAGAATGCTGTTGGGGTCAAAATTTGTACCCTAGTTGACCAAGTCAAAGTCATGGTCCACCCCAAGTAAGCGGGCCCAAGCCCAAGCAAGTGGGTCCATGCCCAGGTCGAGCCCCGCGGCCGGCCTCCATACCAAAATAAAAATCATGTAACAAATAATTTTGATATAATTTTTTGTGCATGAATTTAAGCAAAATGGGCATAAAGCCAAATTTTTGTAAAACCCATGGTTTATGTGCAAAAGAAATGAGCACATGAGATATGGGATGGGCAAAATGCCATTTTGTAAAGCCCAAGAGGCTATGTGTAAATGTGTAAGCCTATATAAGGCAATATGATGATGAATAAAAGATAGAACTTTTCATTCTCTAAAAATTCTAGGGTTTTTGTGCCTCCTTCTCCTTCCTCAAGGTTCTAAATCTTCTTCTTTCTTTTGAATTAAATCAAGAGTTTTACTCTTTGTTTTCCAAAACTAAATAGTTTTTCACCACAAAACCCATAAATGGGAGCTTGGAACTTCCATCAGATCTTAAAAAGGAGAGATTTTTAAAATCTCACCCCTCTTGATCTTCAAGAGCCGGCCAATAGAAGAAGAGGGAGGAGACCCTATTCCCTGATTAAAAATCAGGAAAAGATTCAGAAGAGGCATCACGTGCTCACACGTGATCAGTGGTCACGTGTTAGCATGTGATGGTTAAGCAGCGGCACAGAGCATATTTGTTCTCTAATTAAAAGTCAGGAAGAAGCTTCAGAAGAGGCATCACGTGCTCACACGTGACCAGTGGTCACGTGTTGGCACGTGATGGTTAAGCAGCGGCCAGAGAACAGAGCGCAGAAGAAGAGAAGCCCATTCCAGGGGTCACGTGCCTACACGTGACCAGGGGTCACGTGCTCACACGTGACCAACGGTCACGTGGCCACACGTGACCGGCTTTAAAAGCCTTATTCTTTAACAGAATTAAATTCTGAGGAAAGATCCTTCAAATCTTTCCAAAATGAAGAAGAATTATTTGAAACCGTTGGATTAAAAATCCGAGGGTGATTAAATATCACCAATTTATGGAAAAATCTTGGACATGGAAAGATTTCCCCTAAATCTCACCGGAATAACAAAGAAATATCTTTGGATTTAAAATCCAATGGTGAATAAAATTCACCTAATAATCTAAAGGCCCAGATCAATGATGAGAATAAATCAAATCTCTCAATAAACAAATCAAATCTTTTAATGAAAGATTCACTAAACAGATTGATTCTTTTCCTTCTCCTATAAATAGGTGCCAAGGGAGAGAGTTAAAAAAAAAGAGAACAACATAGACACAGAGAGAGATAGAGCCTTTGAATCTTGAAAATTCAGAAGGAAGAATTTGATTCTTGGCAAAAAGAAAATCCTAGGTAAGAAAAGAAAAGAGAGGTTTCAAAAGAGAATTTAATTCTCAAAAGAGTTTGACTCTTATATAAAGAAAAGAACTTAGTTCTTTCTCTGGTTGAGGATCTGCAAAGTGCACATCTCCCCACGAATTGAGAATTTAATTCTCATTGGGTTGAGATCCTGCCATGCAGATCCAAAATATAGAGGAAGAACTGAGTTTTGAGAATTTAATTCTCACAGAATGATAGGAATTTAATTCCTTTAAGATAAAATTAGGGTTTAACCCTAGGAATTTAATTCCTTCAGAATGGACAGAACTAGGGTTTAACCCTAATTGAGAACTTAATTTTCTCAAATTTACAGGAATTTAATTCCCTTAAAAAGAAATAAGGGTTTCACCTTATGCCAGAATCTAATTCTTTACATATATGGGGAATTTAATTCCTACAGAAAAGAAATTAGGGTTTAACCCTATATAAGAATATAAATCTTCAAAAGAAAGAAGGAATTTAATTCCTCTAAAGTTTATTACTAGGGTTTGACCCTATGAAGAATTTAATTCTTAAAAGATGAACAGATCTTTAAAACATGCAAAGAGTCAGAGTCACGTGTTACCACGTGACCCCTGCAAAGATCCACAGAAAAGAGCTTCGAGGAAAAGCCTCACGTGCCCCACGTGACCTCTGGAGCACACAGGGAAAAAGGCAAAAGAAACAGAAAAGAGCTCTAGGGCGCTCTCACGTGCTACCACGTGACCCCTTGGCTGAAGCTCTAACAGACAAACACCCAAATTCCCATCATGTGACAGCACGTGATACTTCAAACTATTCAATACTTTTGACAGAACGAAATAAAGGGAAGCAGGGCGCTCTCACGTGCTACCACGTGACCCCTCTTGCCTTAGTGTTTAACACTAAATTAAAATCTCTGTATCCAGTGTTAACACTGATTTGCTCTAGTGTTTAAACACTAATTTGAAAAAAAACTTTATTTGTAGTGTTTAACACTGAATTTTATTTAGTGTTTAACACTAATTTAAAATCTCTGTTCCCAGTGATTAATACTGATTTGCCTTCATGTTAAACACTAATTTGAAATCTCTATTGCCAGTGTTTAATACTGATTTGTTTTAGTGTTTAACACTAATTTGAAAGCCTTGTTGCTAGTGTTTAACACTGACTATCTTTTAGTGTTAAACACTAACTTGCTAATCTTGATCTCAGTGTTCAACATTGTTGGTCTTTAATGTTTAACACTAGCTTTAGCCCAATTGGCTAAGTTTCTAGAGGCAAAGCCTCTCCTCCAATGAACCAACAGAAGGCCAATACTCCAAACATGATTGGAAGCCTCTCCTCCAATGAACCAACAGAAGACCAATACTCCAAACATGATTGGACTTAGCCCAAGCTGGCCATAAGTCCTCAATTCAAACTTAACTGGGCTAATGGGCTCATAATATTATTAATTGGTCTTGGTTCCAAATTGGGCCAGCGACTATTTAACCTACCTTGGTTCAAGGGTACATCTCTTCACTCCTTTGATACTTGGCGTTGTAATTCCTCAACGTCTTCAAAGAGGTGACGGGTCCCGATGACCACACATTAATACGGACTGTGGGGTCCTTAAACTCATGGACTATGAGGTCCTTAACCTTGACCGGGATGTCTTAAAACTAACATCGGACTATGGAGTCCTTAAATCCACGGACTATGAGGTCCTTAACCTTGACCGAGATGTCTTAAAACTAACATCGGACTGTGGAGTCCTTAAATCCACGGACTATGAGATCCTTAACCTTGACCGTGATGTCTTAAAACTAATGACGGACTGTGGGGTCTTTAAACCCATGGACTATGAGGTCCTTAACCTTGACCGGAATGTCTTAAAACTAACAACGGACTATGATGTCCTTAACCTTGACGGGGATGTCTTAAAACTAACATCGGACTGTGGAGTCCTTAAATCCACGGACTATGATGTCCTTAACCTTGACCGCAACGTCTTAAAACTAACATTGGACCGCAATGTCCTTAAACTACCTATTGACCGCAATGTCACTAAACTAAGCAACAGGGCCCCCTTAATTGCTCTCTTGTTGGATCTAAACGATCCGGTTAAGTTGATCTTAGTCTAGAAATTAGACTAACGTATCCTTAACACACGTTTAAGTCGATCTTAGTCTTGAATGAGGCTAACGTATCCTTAAACCCAAACCCCCAAACCCAAATCTAAGATAATACGGATTTGGACTAGTCCACACCCTACGGGCGACGACATAACTCAGTCTCCGTATACAATCCACGGGCAACCAAACGCAGAACAAACACACACGACACGAAGTGATCATCTGGAGAAGGAGAAAGTTGTTATCGCAATGCGGTAGCGTAATTAACTGCAGGGGCTTGCGCCTGTAGGGAAGAGCGTCCCCACAATCAAAACCCCCTCAAGCGAGGAGGAATCTAACGAAGTCTGCTACATTGGACACATCCGTTTAAACCTCCGATATGCGGTGCCATAAATCAACTTGGCATCTTCTGAGAGGTGGACGGATAGCACCAATTAGCATCTGCCGCGAATTTCAGGCAAGACGTCCGTCGCACCGCCTATTCGGAGGGGAACAGATTCTGGCACGTCCGGTGGAAACTTTTCCTTTTTTCACTCCACACTTCGTGTGTCGTGATTCGCGAACCAATCGCGGTTCGCTAATGGTTGCCCTTGGATTTCGAAGTACTAAGATTTGGTGTTTTGTTTGCTGCAGAAAGCAAAAGGATCAATGGCTGGCAACTGCTCGAGCTGTTCGAAATGCAAGTGCAACAGACGCTCCGCCTCACCTGGAGGTGTAGCCTATGGGCCTCAAGCGGCTTCCATCCTCGCCATGCCAGTGGAACAGGTGACTCAGGCCACCACCGGTCTATTCTTCGGGACCATGCTTCCTCCTGCAAGCTTCACTATTCCAGTGCCCACACCGGAAGCGCAAAAGAAGTCGGTCTTCGATCAGCTCACTGCTACAACGACCCCTCTCAACGGATCGTCCAATGTCAAGCCGGCAGCCTTGGTCTTTACCAGGCTGAACCTGAACTCTAATGGGCCTGCCAAGAAGCCCGTGACCCCTGACATGGCCATCGCAAAAAAGACAGCCATCTCCAGTCCTGAAGTCGTCAAGACGGCTTCTTCTGCTAAAGAGTCGGTCTTTTCAAGGCTGACTATTCCGGCACCTGCTCCTACTCGAGGGTCTGTCTTTGACAGATTAAACATCGCTACTCAAAAGACAACGTCAGTCTTTAAGAGGCTGGCACCGGCAGCGCCTCATTCGGACAGGGGGCAAAACGAAGCTGTCCCTATCACCGAGCCAACCCCAACAGCTCGACACGCTCGACGTCACCACTGGCGCCGAGTAAGGAAGGCCGGGGGCAACTCCCCCTCAGGGCTAACTCCATCGGCTCCAATGGTGGAAGTTGATGCTGCTGTTCCAACTGGGAACAGCTTTGAACCGCTAAGGAGGGTACGCAAGAACTCTCTGACTGCTACGTTGAAAAGATCTCCTCCATCCGCGGGGAGTGTTACAGAAGCAAAGCCGGAGCAGCCCCCTCAACGGCTGTTCTCCAAAATTTATAAAGTCTGGCGGAAGGTTCAAGACTCGGTAATTGACCAAGATCGCTCTCGTCAACAGAAAAGGGCGAAAGTGCAGGAAGAAAAGAAACGTCCTGTCAAACAACAAAGGACGACAACCGCCAGGGTGTCCGCTGCAACGGCCCCTTCAACTTCAACGGCCCATAAGAGAAGAAGGCCAGAGAAAATCCCCGCGCTTGCGGCAAATGCCAAAGGCGGTGAGCCTAAACGCCCTAAGTCCGGGGGCATCGTGGTCCATACTGTATACATGGCGTCGGGAAAGGAGGACAGCCGTGCATCTATGGGTCATAGACCGCTTACACGGTCAGTGACCAAAGCTCAGGAGCAACAGCAAAAGCTCTAAGAAATGATGAACGCGATGGCCGCACTCAATGGGCCGAAAGAAAGCCCCGAAGCGTCATCAGATCAACGCCAGGAAGAAGAAACTGACGCTGAATTCCTTTGTAGGATATTGGAGAAGAAGGATAAAGAGGCTGCCGAACAAGCAGCCAATATAAAGCGAATGGCCCTCTTGTTCCAGGACATGGTGGGAATGATAATCCAACAAGATTCTCCTGCTGAAGATCCTCCAATCGTCCTTGAAGACGACAGGGGAGAAACGTCAAATCCTCCACCGGCTCTGTCAACAGCCAAGGAGGAGACAATCTCCAAAGCTGACCTTGATGAATATATAGCTCAACAGATACGGGTTCATCAGGCAACTGAAGCAGCCGGCCAAGTCGTCAAAACGGGGCGACCATATCCGAGCTGGTATGATCAGATCAAGTACCCGCCGGGCTATACAATACCGAAATTCCATGTCTACAAGGGGACAGGAAATCCCCATCAACATGTGGCCCAGTTCAGGGCGCTTTGTGGCAACACTGGCGGCGACGATAAGCTCTTGCTTCGCCAGTTCGTCGGTAGCTTGTCAGAAACGGTGTTCGAATGGTACTCTGAGCTCTCGAACGACTCCGTCAAAACATTTGCGGAGATGGAGCTGCTATTTACGCAGCGATTCGCGAGTGCCAGCGAACACACTCAGATAACGGCATTGATTAATGCCAGGGTGAAACCAGGTGAGATGTGGGTCCAGTACGCTATACGCTGGCGAAACTTGTGGTCAAAATGCGAACAACGCATCGTGAAAGCGCCCGCGGTGGGCATGTTCGTGGGTACCCTAGATCCTCATGCAACTATCTCACAGTTCATGATGTTCTTTAAGCCAACCACGTTCCAGGTTTTGATCGACAAGTTGGCCCAGATGGACCAGATGGGTCACAGACCGCCTCCCCTGAAGCCGGAACCTCGGAATGACAAGGGTAAAGGGAAGGCAACCTACGTCGCGAGTGCTTAGCAGCAACCCAGTGCCCCAAAGCTGGCGGATCAACTGGAAGAAAGACGGCGGTATTATAATGAGAAAATGAAGCGCCCCTACTCATTCCCGTGGGATAAGACGAAGAGGCTATTCGAGCTGGCGGTACGCAACAGGCTTATCAACTTGCCAAATCCAAGGCGACCGCCGCAACCTAGTGAGGTGAATAACCCCAACTACTGCCCTTACCATCAAAGGGTAAGCCATCCGATTGAGGATTGCTTCATCTTCAAAGGATGGATTGAAGATCAATACCTACAGGGCAAGTTTGCGCTGTCTGAGAAGTGGAAGGTGAACCCGCCACAACCTCACACTCCTAAGAAGATGGACACACCGGGGGCAACTTGTTCTTTCATTGAAGAAGCTCCATGGGAAATCGTGCTTTCAGCAAAAACCAAAAGAATGCTGAATGAGCTCCAGATATGCCCGACAGTCAGGTGGAAGAACCCGCTTGAACCCCAGATCATTGAAGGGATGCTGAAGCCGCACCCAACTCCGAAGATCAGTGGTGATGGCCCGAGCACTCACAACCAGCCGTCGAAATCTTTAAAGAAAAAGAAGAAGAAATCTAAGAGGCCCGTGAAGCCTGGCAACAAGCGTACGGACTTGCAGAAACAAATTGACAAGCTGGAGGAGTACAATCAAAAGGCACGAACTCCCATCACACTCCAAGAGTTCCTCAACCACTTCTTTTAGGAGGAAGATAACGGGGAGAGCTCGTCGGATGAATCCGAGGGATACGTGGCGAGTTGTAATGTGATCTCCCACTCGTTTACGGACGGTGAAAAAACTCATGGCACTAAGAAACTGGGGGCAGAGCCTGAACCGGAGCTTGTGTGGCCGACAGACGAAATGATCGACGCTTTTCTAGACGAGATTCATTTGAAAAGTAAAGCCGATCGGGAGCATGAGATGGCCGCATCAGAAGAAACCAAACGCAGGCGACTAAACAAAAGAGTCGAAGCACTCCCGCCAGATCGAAAGACACCCGACGCGGATAAAAACATATTCAAGACGAGGAAAAGGTTTGCCAAAGCCATGTCAATGGGAATGAAGCTACCGCCCTCGGAAGAAAACACGCTCAATGGGGCGGAGAGGCACCCTAATTACTGCTCATATCATCGGAAGATTTCAGACCCCATTGAGGAGTGCGACGCTTTTAAGACATGGTGGCAGAGATATGTTACTCATCGGCAACATTTTAAGTGAATGAAACACAGAACTCGTCGGGAGCAGAGAGGTACGACCGAAGGACACAAAAGAACTACCGGTAACTGTTACACGGTCAACGCCGGGGGATCGCAAGTGCTCACATTCGGGAGCGATTCTGATGAGAAAATGGCTCTGAGCCCTCTCTTTAAAGAATCCGTCTTAGGGAAAGAGGAAGAACCAGAGGCCTGCGAAAATATTCAGCTGCGCAATCGTACGCTCTCGGAAAAGAATCTCGGACCCACAACTAGAAAAGATAAGGGAAAGGAAAAGGTCGCTGAGGATATTGCCCTAGATGACTAAGTCATGAAAGAGCTGACTGCCAAGGACCCGCCAAGAAGGGTAGGGTGGACTACAACATCCTAGCGCACCTGAGGAAGCTACCCTCGCAGCTCAGCATTCTTGACGCCTTCTTATTATCAAAAGAAGCGAGAGATTCATTAATCAAGGCGCTGCAAGAGCCCGAGCAATTCTAAGCCTTCCTCGCCGAAGAAAGGATGAAGGATGAACTGGAAGAAGTGCGCACAGCCGATGTCACGTTCGGTGATGAAGACCTTCTCCTTGGGACGTGCGACCACAATCGTCCCCTATATGTCTCCGGATACTGCCACGACATCAAGATAGGCAAAATCCTGGTTGCTAACGGATCCTCCGTCACCTTAATGTTCGGGTGTTGAAGGAAATCTGCATGAGCGTTCAGCACCTCGCTCCTGATAAAATTACCATCTCCGGCTTCGACTCCCAGTCGTCACGAACTCTCGGATCCGTGATATTAACATTACGCTTCGGACTACTCGTCACAGATATTGAGTTTCACGTCATCGACGCCAAGACCTGCTACAATGCTCTACTCGGTCGTCCCTGGTTACACGAGTACAACATCATCCCTTCTATGCAACATCAGTATATGAAGTATTTCAAGGGTGGTCTCGAGTATACCGTAACAGGAGAGCTGAACCCGTTCTCCGTGAACGAAGTCCGCAAGTACGAAGATGCAAAATACTTTTTGCCAGATTTCGAGGACACAGAGAGGTGTCGCAAACCGGAGAACAAAGCCGCCACCGCCATTTCTGTTTTCGGGAGTGATACCGAAGAAGAAGAAGAGATAGTTTATGCTGGGCCGTCTCGACGCAACAACCTGGGGCCGTCCGCCCCCATATTGATCTTCGGAAGTGACTCAGAAGATTAGGTTAATGCTGTGTTCTCCAGTCGGCCGCTAATACAAGCATTCCCTGGTGATGATCAAAGTTTGCAAATTACCATGATTCCGCGGGAGCACTACAAAGACCTTGACACACTTGAAGCTTACAATGTGCAAGACCTGCAAACATTTTACGTCCCTCCCAGGAGAAAAAGCGAAAAGGCGATCCTATTCTATCGGTCCACGGAAACAAGAGTTGAGAAAGAAATCTAGCACGGCGCAGATTCTACGCTTGACAGGCTCCAACCCATCCATTTGCCTAGATACTACACGAACGGACTAAAGAGGCTATTGAAGCCCAAGGGATACCTGTAAAACAGACTATTCGACTGGCTCGGTTCTACGACAGGATTTGTGATGTCCCTGGGACTCAGCGCAAGTTGCCCAACGGGAGAATGGAGACGCTTGGGCTTGGATATGTGAGATCCGGGAAACGGGAACGAGTCCACGGTAGCTACGCCATATATAACTTCGATGAAGAAGAGGATGCCCTGTCAGAAAACGCTGACCCCGTATCAAAACTAGATCCCACAATCAAGGTGCCGAGTCTGTCATTTGAAGAACGAATAGACAAGCTTATCAGGAAAGCGGGTTAAAAAGCTCGGGACGACCATAATCGCGAAATGGCTATCTACGAGAAAGCCAGGACGCAACGTCTTTTTCAACAGGCTGCAAAAGGCAAAAATACTTCTCCCTGTCAACCTGCTGTGCAAAAGGCTCGACGCAGAGGCAGAAATAAGTCAAAAAGCGGAAAAGGGATTCGACAATGACAACGCGGGATCAAAGAGTCATGTAATCGGGAATTGGGCGGTCCGGATCTGTCCCTCATGAAGAAGATGAGTCAAGCATATTCTTTCCCTCAAGACAAGACAAAGAAGATACTTGATCTCGCTTTAAAACATCAAATGATTACGCTTCCGGAGTCCAAACACCCCGAGCAAGCTAACGAGGTCTCTCATCCGGGCTATTGCTTTTATCACCGAGCAATAGGACACCCTCTCGAAGACTGCTTCACCTTCAAGAACTGGGTCGAAGATCAGTATCAGCTCGGCAAGTTCGCTCTATCTGACAGTTGGAGGGTAACGCCGCCACAAAAGCACGAACCCAAAGCTACAAGAGCATAACCAGATCCACGTCAGTCTTGGAAGCGAGTTCGTACTTGTCATATGATAACAATATCAAAAGGAGAGCCCGAGAATATGGATGACCTTCCTTGGTGTTTCGAAAACAATGACGACGAGGTAATCTCAGAATTTTCACCAGCGCCGAAAGAGCTGGAAGATGGCATACATACTACTGCAGATAACCTCAAGAAAATTGAGTTGGGAACGGCGAACGACCCGCGACCGACATTCGTCAGCGAGCTGCTATCTGAAGAAAGGGTGGTTGCGTTAAAAGACGTGCTTATGCAACATAGAGATTGCTTCGCATGGAACTATTCTGAAATGCCAGGACTAGATCCAGAAATTGCTGTACATAAATTGGCGATATCCCCGGACATCAAGCCAGTCAAACAGGCGCCAAGAAGAATGCGGCTTGAGCTCGAGATGAGTATCAACGCCGAGGTTAAGAAGCTAATCGACTCTGGCTTCATCCAAAAAGTTCAATATCCTGACTGGATCGCCAACATCGTCCTGGTAATGAAGAAAAATGGGACAGTGCGCATATGCGTGGACTTCCGGGATCTCAATAAAGCTTGCCCGAAGGACGATTTCCCAGTGCCGGTCACCGAGCTGATGATAGATAATACGTCCACTCATGAAGTTTTCTCCTTCATGGACGGCTCATCGGGATACAATCAGATAAAGATGCATCCCGAAGACCAGAAGCACACCGCTTTCCGGACTCCTCTGGGTATATTCTGCTACAAAGTTATGCCCTTCGGTTTAAAGAACGCCGGTGCCACCTATCAAAGGGCCATGACGAAGATCTTCGATGACCTCATACATGAAATCGTCGAATGCTATATCGACGACCTCGTAGTGAAAAGCAAATCATACGAGGAACATCTTGAGCATCTGAAGATCGTATTTCAACGCCTTCGACAATATAACTTGAAAATGAACCCACTTAAATATGCGTTCGGGGTGTCCTCAGGTAAATTCCTAGGGTTCATTGTCCGGCACCGGGGTATCGAGATAGATCCGTCGAAGATCAAGGCGATCATGGAAATGCTACCGCCAAGGACTCTCAAACAATTGCGGTCTCTCCAGGGAAAGCTCGCGTACATCCGGTGATTTATAGCCAATCTCTCCGACAAGTGCCGCCCTTACAGTCACCTGATGAAGAAGGGAACCCCATTCGTCTGGGATCACAAATGCCAAGGCGCACTGGACGAGATCAAGCAATACCTACAGAACCCGCCGGTGTTAGCTGCTCCGGTCAAGGGAAAGCCTCTTATTCTTTATACAACAGCCCTTGAAGGTTCCTTAGGCACATTATGGGCACAAGAGAACGATCAAGGGAAGGAGAGAGCTCTCTACTATTTGAGTCGAGTTCTTCTGGGGGCAGAAAGCAATTATTCCCCCATCGAAAAACACTGCCTGGCGTTGATCTTCGCAATAACAAAGCTTAGGCACTATGCGTTGGCGCACGAAGTCCGTCTCATTTCGAAGGTGGACCCTCTCAAATATTTGATATCAAAAGCCATATTGACGGGACGACTCGCTAAATGGGCCCTGCTCTTGATGGAGTTTTCAATAACCTATCAGCCTCTTAAGGCAGTGAAAGGCCAAGCCATCGCCGACTTCCTCGCTGAGCATCCAATACCTGCAGATTCCCCTTTGAATTGTGAACTGCCAGACGAACACGCGTTTGATGCGATCGATGGTAGTGGTACCCGGTGGGAACTCTATTTTGACGGAGCGTCTTCCATGAAGAAGCGCAAACAAAACACGCCTATAATCAAATCGGGGGTAGGCCTTATCTTCATAACCCCACAAGGAGGGATAATGCGCTTTGCTTTCTCCTTGACAGAGCCGAGAACGAACAATGAAGCTGAATTCGAAGCTTTGATAGCAGGCCTTGAGATCGCCATCGACATGGGAATTGAAAACCTCCTCATATATGGAGACTCTCAATTGGTCGTTAGCCAAGTGAACGGCGACTACCAGACATGCAAGCCAGAGCTGGTGAAGTATGGCGACAGAGTACAGCGATTGCTGACTCAAATTCCCTACTACATGCTAGAAAGCATACCGCGTGCGGAAAATAGCAAGGCGGACGCGTTAGCCAAACTCGCTAAAGAACTGGCTGACGAGAACCTCGACGACGTCAGAATCGTGGTACAAAGCCGTCGGGTCCTCACACCGGCAGAAATATCCCCGGAATCATCTGAGGAAAAGGAAGCAACCGAGCAAATGGCTATGCAAATAAAGGACCAAGAGAAGGCTGAAGATTGGAGAGAAGTCTTCATAGAATACTTCAAATCCCATCGAACGCCTGAAGATGCGTCCTCAAGACATCAGCTTATGAAACGAACTCTGTCTTTCGCCTTCGTCAATGATACTCTGTACAAGAGGTCGTTTGATTCTCTGTGGTTGAGATGCCTGGGATCTGACGAAGCAAAAAGAGTCATTCAGGAAGTTCACGACGGACTCTGCGGTTCTCATCAAGCTGGCCCAAAGATGAAGTTGAAGATTAAACGAATGGGCTACTATTGGCCCACGATGATCCAGGACTGTCTCGAGTACGTGAAGCAATGCCACTCGTGCCAGATTCATGGGGACTTTGTCCATCAACATCCAAATCTGCTACATCCAACGGTGGCTAGCTGGCCGTTCGAAATGTGGGAGACTGACATAATCGGCCCTATCGAACCAACGTCGTCCAGAGGACATCGATTCATTTTGGCGACAACTGATTACTTCTCCAAATGGGCAGAAGCAGTACCGCTGAGGGAAGTGAAGACGGAGAATATCCTCCATTTCTTCAAGACGCACGTCATTTATCGGTTTGGAACTCCGCGACGGATTATCCCCAATAACGGGCCAGCCTACTGAAGCCATAAGATCAGCCGCTTCGCGCAACAACACTACATAGACTGGAGATATTCCTCAGTGTATAATCCCCGAGTCAACGGTCTAGCTGAGGCTTTCAACAAGACCTTGACGAAGATCATGAAGCAGACGGTGTCCCGAAACAAGAAGGACTGGCATGAGAGATTGCAAGAAGCTCTCTGGGCATATCGAACTACGTTCAAGACAGCCACGAACGCAACGCCGTACGCGTTGGTATTCGGTACGGAAGCAGTACTCCCCCTCGAGATAGAGTTACCCTCTCTACGAGTAGCAGTCCACTACGAGCTGACAAACGAAGAAAATGCTCACCTTCGGCTTGAAGAGCTTGACGCCCTTGATGAAACCCGGCTCATAGCGCAACAAAATCTGAAGGCTTATAAAGCAAAGATGATGCGCTCATATGAAAGATTGACCAGGCCGAGGACATTCCGCCAAGGCGAACTCGTGCTAGTGGTCAAAAGACCTATGATCCCTAATCACGCCAAGCGGGGAAAATTCGAGCCGAACTATGAAGGCCCGTACATCATAGACAAGGTCTACCAGGGCGGAGCCTATCTACTCATGGATATGCACGGTGAAAGACCTTTCAGGCCAATAAACGGCCGCTTCCTGAAGAAATACTACGCTTGACGGGTTAAGTCCTAGGTCAATGATAGATGACGACGACCATGTCCGCTCGCTATCTTCCTAAGCCCGAACTCTATAAGTAGTAACCGGCCTTCTTCAACGACGGACCGAAACGTCCTTAAACTAACGACGGACCGAAACGTCCTTAAACTAATAACGAACCGAAACGTCTTTAAACTAATAACGGACCGAAACGTTCTTAAACTAACAATGGACCACTATGTCCTAAAACTAGCTGTTGACCGAGATGTTAAGAAACTACGGTGGATTGCAACATCTCAAAGCCGATAAAAAAATATAAAAAAAATATAATAAAAATAAAAACGGTATGCCCATAAGCGAAATGGGCACGGATGAAAACCCGAAAGGGCTCCGTGATAAAAAACAGCAGGGCTACCGGCGAGTGTTTGTGAAAACCCGAAAAGGCACAACCTCGTTAAAGGACACTTGCAGGGTCCTCACGACCTTGTAAGGAGAAACCACCCGCGTGAGATCTTTACGACTCACAAGGGAGCAACACACTTAGGAATCCTCACGATTCCTAAGGAGAAATTACACTTGCGAGATCCTCACGACTAGTAAGGAGAACTCTCTTATGGGACCCTCACGGCTCATAAGATTTGAAAGTCTTAAGTTACAGAGACCTGAACCTGTTCTTAAGCAAACCCCCCCACAACCTTCGATATTGCCCTACAAGCGGCTCAATATTGACCCTTGTATACAATCCACGGGCGCGAATAAACATTTCCCTAACAAGTCCCACCGTGACTAGGGATATGTCCATACGGTGAACAACCCTTGTAAGTCCTCTCAACTTATAAGGAGAAAACTCTTTTGTAAGATCCTTACGACTTACAAGAGAACATGCACTTAGGAATCCTCACGATTCCCAAGGAGAAAACACACCTACAAGATCCTCACGACTTGTAGGGAGAAATACCTTTGTGAGACCCTTACGGCTCATGAAGTCAAAAGCCTTAGTCGACAGGACCCCTAACCCTGTTTACTAAGCCACCTTTGTTCAACATCGACAAAGGCAAATGATGATTCGCTCCTAACAATACCCCAGTTGTAGCGGTGCTGATGCCAAAATCGGTGTATAAATCCAAGCTTGCAGCGAAAAGCCAACAAGTCACACATGCATACGAAATAGCCGAAATGATGGGGCAACTTGCGACAAAATCAGCAAGTAAAAATGTATGCATGAAAAATAGCCGAAATGATTGGGCAACTCGCAATAAAAAGCAGCGAGCGAAAAATAAAATAAATAGCTGAAATGATTGGGCAACTCGCAATAAAAAGCAGCGAGTGAAAAATAAAATAAATAGCCGAAATGATTGGGCACCGCGAAAAATAGCCGAAATGATGGGGCAATCGCGACCTTCGCGATATAAAAGCTGAAATGATAGAGCATCGCGGGAAAAGAAATAAAATAAAAATGAAAGTTTTGCCCTACAGGTGATGCTACATCAATCCCTGTATACAATCCAGGGGCGCAAACGAAGAAGGAATCACACTCCTCCTCCCCAGGTTTCATCAGAAGAAGTAGCCAAATCTCGATGGATCACAGACATCCTAGAGATCTTCTCAACACTCGTCTCATTACAGTAGACACAACATCAAGCAAAGCGGAACAACGGCAACTCCCAGTTCCATGACTCGGGAATGTACTCCCACTGAGAGTCAAATCCCAACTCCGTGAAATAAGGATATAATCAACAAAATTCCTGGTCACGTGGAACGCGGATAACGTCACTCTTTGACCTCGTGGAAAACGTCCACAGCGGAGCCTGGTCCTCGCCGAACACGGCAGTGAACCCGTGGGAAGCATCTAGAGCAAAATTCCTGGTCACGTGGAACGCGGATAACGTCACTCTTTGACTCAGCGGAAAACGCCCAGAGCGGAGCTTGGTCCTCGCAGAACACGGCAGTGAACCCGTGGGAAGCATCCAGAGCAAAATTCCTGGTCACGTGGAACCCGGGTAACGTCGCTCTTTGACCCCGTGGAAAACGCCCAGAGCGGAGCCTAGTCCTCGCCGAACACGGCAGTGAACTCATGTGAAGCATCTAGCGCAAAATTCCTGGTCACGTGGAACGCGGATAACGTCACTCTTTGACCCCGTGGAAAACGTCCAGAGCGGAGCCTGGTCTTCGCCGAACACGGCAGTGAACCCGTAGGAAGCATCCAGAGCAAAATTCATGGTCACGTGGAACGCAGATAACGTCACTCTTTGACCGCGTGGAAAACATCCAGAGTGGATCCTGGTCCTCGCAGAGCACGGCAGTGAACCCGTGTGAAGCATCCAGAGCGGAGCCTAGTCCTCGCCGAACACGGCAGTGAACCCGTGTGAAGCATCTAGCGCAAAATTCCTGGTCACGTGGAACGCGGATAACGTCACTCTTTGACCCCATGGAAAACGTCCAGAGCAGAGCCTGGTCCTCGCAGAACACGGCAGTGAACCCGTAGGAAGCATCCAGAGCAAAATTCCTGGTCACGTGGAACACGGATAACGTCACTCTTTGACCCCGTGGAAAACGTCCAGAGCGGAGCCTAGTCCTCGCCTAACACGGCAGTGAACCCGTGTGAAGCATCTAGCGTAGAATTTCTGGTCACGTGGAACGCGGATAATGTCACTCTTTGACCCCGTGGAAAACGTCCAGAGCGGAGCCTGGTCCTCGCCGAACACGGCAGTGAACCTGTAGGAAGCATCCAGAGCAAAATTCCTGGTCACGTGGAACGCGGATAACGTCACTCTTTGACCCCGTGGAAAACGTCCAGAGCGGATCCTGGTCCTCGTAGAGCACGGCAGTGAACCCGTGTGAAGCATCCAGAGCGGAGCCTAGTCCTCGCCAAACGCGGCAATGAACCCGTGTGAAGCATCTAGTGCAAAATTCCTGGTCACGTGGAACGCGGATAACGTCACTCTTTGACCCCGCGGAAAACGCCCAGAGCGGAGCCTGGTCCTCGCCGAACACGGCAGTGAACCCGTGTGAAGCATCCAGAGCAAATATCAGACCGTAGAGTCCTTAAAATCCACGGACTATGATGTCCTTAACCTTGACCGTGATGTCTTAAAACTAACATTGGACTGTGGAGTCCTTAAACCCACGGACTATGAGGTCCTTAACCTTGACCGCAATGTCTTTAAACTACGATACCCTGGAAACCATCCCAAACCAACCCCAGACCCCGTGAAATACGGATAAGGGCGACCGCACCCGGCACTTGCGGGTCCTCACGACCTGTAAGAAAGAAAACTCTCTTGTGAGATCCTTACGACTCCCAAGGGAAAACCCACTTAAGAATCCTCACGATTCTTAAGAAGAACTTACACCTACGGGATCCTCTCGACCTGTAGGGAGAAAAACTCTTTATGAGACCCTTACGGCTCATAAAGCTCAAAAGTCTTAGGAGGCAGATTTTAACCCTGAATCTTAAGCCATTATTGTCCTGCAAAGAGATCAAGATAGATTGCCCGCAGGACACATTCAATAAAAAGGAGACACACCATTGAGAAGGAAAATATGTCTTTATTCATAAACCAAAATGGATACAAAGTACAATTTATGAAAGAACAAAAAGAAAATACTCTCATTCAAGAGTATGTACAAAAAGAAAGGAAAAGATACAAGTTTTCAAGCCGGCGGGCGATTTAGCAATTTTGCTAGCTCATCCTTCTTTTGCTGGGCCACAGCTTCATGATTCAGGATCGCCAGAAGACGGGTCTCCGCCTGAGCCTGCTAGGCCTGATACGAGGCGAGCCGGCCTTCGAGCTCTTTCTCAGTAGCCTTGTGAGCCTCGACCCTTTCGCGAGTGAACACGACAGCTTTATCAAGAGCCACCACCTCTCAGATAGACTCTTGAAGTACCCACCAGAGTTCATATGCTATATTGGCTTTGGCTGTGAGGCCGGTTTGAAGCTCGCTCAATGCCTTAGAGGCCAGCTCCCTTTCCGAGAATTTGTGGCCGAGCCTCTTCTCGCATGACGCCATGTTCACTACACATCGCTCTACCAGATCACGCAAGCCCGCCGTCATGACCGCAGCCTCTGAAACAGGATAGGTGCGCTCGGGACTGTATAAACAAGCCTCGGTTGGTAGCAATAGTCGATCTAAAACACGCGTACATCATCGGGTATGGAAAGTAACAAGAAAATTTCCGATGTATATCCTATCAAGCATGCATTTGCAACTATATGAATATCCGAGAAGAAATAATACTCGAAGCTCTGATGTGCAGGCAACATGGTGATAATGTTCGTAATTAAAGAAAGTTCTCATGGGAAGAATACAAAGTTCATTTATGCAAGCAGAAACATACATACGAGTGCCCAGCGTACATGAAAGTTCAACGTAAAGCATGCGAAAACTAATTTGAATATACTACGCTAGTGGGAAAAGGTCGCCAAAAAAAGGATCGGTAGCGCAAGGGTTAACAAAACAAAGAACAAAATTCTCCATCTCTCTCTCTGCTCTCTCCAACACATCAAAGCGACGGTTCTCACGAGAAGTCGCTCCCCACCGATTGGCGCCATGTTCGTCCGCAAAAGCAGACATAACAGCCCGCCGGGCTCTTATTTCGCTCAAAAGATGAACTGAGTGATCTTTCAAAGCCTGAGTAATCAGGCAGGCCTCGTGAAAACCCTCGAGCTTTTCTTCAGCCGCGTCGAGCATCGCCAGGGTCATCTCCATCGGGTGAGGAGGGATGTCGGCAAGCACGGCAGCAAGAATCATCCGGAGCCAGAGGAGCCCATTGGGAGGGGAGACCCCCTGCGGATCGAGAGTTCATATGCCGCTGAGTCACATTCGTCGTCGGTAAGGAAGGGATCCACCAATCGTGCGGCAAAGCGGGGGATCATCTCCTCGATAGGAACTTCCCATGGCTGTCGATGAGCATGAGGGTGGTTGCAGGCCATGGCACCCAGTTGTTCCTCAAGATAAATCGCACTAAATTGAGAAGAAATTCTCTGTGAAGAGAAAAGAAGGCCATGGCCTCAGGTTATAAAGAGAGGCATTAAATGCTGCGCACGAAGAATCCTGCATGGTGGGACTATTTCCGAGACCCAAAAAAGGGAAAGCATTGGAAATCAAGGAGATGAGACTATTCCAAGGCTCCTTTTTAGCATTAAATGTTGCACACAGAGAATATGGCATGAAAAATTAAACAGTCCCATCAAAGGGACCCCACGTGCGAAGCACGTGAGCACCAAACTTGACGTGTACTGAAAAGTGAAATAGTGCTTTACCCACTAAACACATCAGCAACAACAGTAGCAAAAGTGACAAAATTCCGCAAAAAAAAGGGGGGCATGCAAACACAGAAGGGCACGATAAAACTTATCATTCATACTTTAAAAAGTTCATACAAAATAAAAAAAGGGGAAAAACGATTACAACGGCAAGACCTCAGACGCGGGGCACGGATTGAGAAACTCAAACTTGGCTTTGTCCAAGAGCCTCCAAGCATTTCGAACCATCCGAGTATGTTTTCTCTCGCGGTCACAAGCGTCGGGGTCTTCACGAATGTCTTCTACTCTCCGATAAGCAGCAAGTATGGCCGACTGCTGAAAAGCCTGGTGCAAGAAATCAATGAGGTTGTCTCGCCTCCTCTTCGAGATTAGGCTCATCAGGTACACCGAATGTACCTTATCTTCGGCGGCGTCCAATGCCCTGAGCGGCACGCCGGTGCAAAAGAGAGGGAGCGCCTCCCAGATCGCTAGCACGATGAGTCTCAGAAGAGAAGAGCGGCGAGGGAGTAGCCGACCATTGTACTCATCGAAGCGGCTCATGATCTCAGCTCATTGAGCGTTGGTGAACTCCTGGTTTTGGCTACGGCCCAGTGCACGAATATTCCCATAAGAAATGATTTCGTCAAGATCGTACATATGGGCATCCATGATACCTGAAATAAAGATCATGAGAATCTATTACAAACCTTTTCTTCTGAGTTGTGAAGAAGATGACTCAGGGCGGTAAAACCCATGAAGTTCTTTAGGAAGAACTTAGTTCTTCGTAGGAATTAAATTCCATTTTGAAAAAGGGAATTAAATTCCCATAAAAGTTCTGTACCAGAGCCGAAGCTCCTTGGGGATGGAATTAAATTCCATAAAAAGCAACCGACATCATCATCTCCCTAAAAGATCAGATGAACCTTAAGAGATTTATTGTTTGAAGATTAAATGGTTTTATATTCCTGTTGAAGAACTTGAAGAAAATGGGTTCATGTTAAAAGGGTGAAACCCTTGATGTGGATTTAAAATCCAGAGAGTTTTATGTATGAAAGTTCTTCGTTCGTTCAAGAGTATTACTTGAGGAAAAGGGGGATCCTTCGACAGAGTTAAACTCTGGAAAATATTTGAAACAGAAAACTAAGCACTGGAAACGAGAATTAAATTCTCAGAAAGAAAAGAATGCAAGGAGGAAGATGAGCAAAGTGGAGGTGCTTCTGAAAAGACATGGGCATTTATAGGATGGGATGGAAAACGTTTCATCTACCCTACTCCCAAGGCAGATCCAACGATCACAAAAGTGACAGCGTTGCACTCACGTGCAGACACGTGAGAGCAACGCTGTGGGGGCATTTGTTCCCTGATTAAAAATCAGGAAAAGATTCAGAAGAGGCATCACGTGCTCACACGTGACCAGTGGTCATGTGTTGGCACGTGATGGTTAAGCAGTGGCACAGAGCGTATTTGTTCTCTAATTAAAAGTCAGGAAGAAGCTTCAGAAGAGGCATCACGTGCTCACACGTGAACAGTGGTCACGTGTTGGCACGTGATGGTTAAGCAGCGGTCAGAGAACAGAGCGCAGAAGAAGAGAAGCCCATTCTAGGGGTCACGTGCCTACACGTGACCAGGGGTCACGAGCCTACACGTGACCACGGGTCACGTGCTCACACGTGACCAACGGTCACGTGGCCACACGTGCCGGTTTTAAAAACCTTATTCTTTAACAGAATTAAATTCTGAGGAAAGATCCTTCAAATCTTTCCAAAATGAAGAAGAATTATTTGAAACCGTTGGATTAAAAATCCGAGGGTGATTAAATATCACCAATTTATGGAAAAATCTTGGACATGGAAAGATTTCCCCTAAATCTCACCGGAATAACAAAGAAATATCTTTGGATTTAAAATCCAATGGTGAATAAAATTCACCTAATAATCTAAAGGCCCAGATCAATGATGAGAATAAATCAAATCTCTCAATAAACAAATCAAATCTTTTAATGATAGATTCACTAAACAGATTGATTCTTTTCCTTCTCCTATAAATAGGTGCCAAGGGAGAGAGTTAAAAAAAAAAGAGAACAACATAGACACAGAGAGAGATAGAGCCTTTGAATCTTGAAAATTCAGAAGGAAGAATTTGATTCTCGGCAAAAAGAAAACCCTAGGTAAGAAAAGAAAAGAGAGGTTTCAAAAGAGAATTTAATTCTCAAAAGAGTTTAACTCTTATATAAACAAAAGAACTTAGTTCTTTCTCTGGTTGAGGATCTGCAAAGTGCACATCTCCCCACGAATTGAGAATTTAATTCTCATTGGGTTGAGATCCTGCCATGCAGATCCAAAACATAGAGGAAGAACTGAGTTTTGAGAATTTAATTCACACAGAATGATAGGAATTTAATTCCTTTAAGATAAAATTAGGGTTTAACCCTAGGAATTTAATTCCTTCAGAATGGACAGAACTAGGGTTTAACCCTAATTGAGAACTTAATTTTCTCAAATTTACAGGAATTTAATTCCCTTAAAAAGAAATTAGGGTTTCACCTTATGCCAGAATCTAATTCTTTACATATATGGGGAATTTAATTCCTACAGAAAAGAAATTAGGGTTTAACCCTATATAAGAATATAAATCTTCAAAAGAAAGAAGGAATTTAATTTCTCTAAAGTTTATTTCTAGGGTTTGACCCTATGAAGAATTTAATTCCTAAAAGATGAACAGATCTTTAAAACATGCAAAGAGTCAGAGTCACGTGTTACCACGTGACCCCTGCAAAGATCCACAGAAAAGAGCTTCGAAGCAATGCCTCACGTGCCCCACGTGACCCCTGGAGCACACAGGGAAAAAGGCAAAACAAACAGAAAAGAGCTCTAGGGCGCTCTCACGTGCTACCACGTGACCCCTTGGCTAAAGCTCTAACAGACAAACACCCAAATTCCCATCATGTGACAGCACGTGATACTTCAAAGTATTCAATACTTTTGACAGAACGAAATAAAGGGAAGCAGGGCGTTCTCACGTGCTACCACGTGACCCCTCTTGCCTTAGTGTTTAACACTAAATTAAAATCTCTGTATCCAGTGTTAACACTGATTTGCTCTAGTGTTCAAACACTAATTTGAAAAAAACTTTATTTGCAATGTTTAACACTGAATTTTATTTAGTGTTTAACACTAATTTAAAATCTCTGTTCCCAGTGATTAATACTGATTTGCCTTCGTGTTAAACACTAATTTGAAATCTCTATTGCCAGTGTTTAATACTGATTTGTTTTAGTGTTTAACACTAATTTGAAAGCCTTGTTGCTAGTGTTTAACACTGACTATCTTTTAGTGTTAAACACTAACTTGCTAATCTTGATCTCAGTGTTCAACATTGTTGGTCTTTAGTGTTTAACACTAGCTTTAGCCCAATTGGCTAAGTTTCTAGAGGCAAAACCTCTCCTCCAATGAACCAACAGAAGGCCAATACTCCAAACATGATTAGACTTAGCCCAAGCTGGCCATAAGTCCTCAATTCAAACATAACTGGGCTAATGGGCTCATAATATTATTAATTGGTCTTGGTTCCAAATTGGGCCAGAGACTATTTAATCTACCTTGGTTCAAGGGTACATCTCTTCACTCCTTTGATACTTGGTGTTGTAATTCCTCAACGTCTTCAAAGAGGTGACGGGTCCCGATGACCACATATTAATACGGACTGTGGGGTCCTTAAACTCATGGACTATGAGATCCTTAACCTTGACCGGGATGTCTTAAAACTAACATCGGACTGTGGAGTCCTTAAATCCATGGACTATGAGGTCCTTAAGTTTGACCGGGATGTCTTAAAACTAATATCGGACTGTGGAGTCCTTAAATCCACGGACTATGAGGTCCTTAACCTTGACCGTGATGTCTTAAAACTAATGACGGACTGTGGGGTCCTTAAACTCATGGACTATGAGGTCCTTAACCTTGACCGGAATGTCTTAAGACTAACAACGGACTATGATGTCCTTAACCTTGACCGGGATGTCTTAAACTAACATCGGACTGTGGAGTCCTTAAATCCACGAACTATGATGTCCTTAACCTTGACCGCAACGTCTTAAAACTAACATTGGACCGCAATGTCCTTAAACTACCTATTGACCGCAATGTCACTAAACTAAGCAACAAGGCCCCCTTAATTGCTCTCTTGTTGGATCTAAACGATCCCGTTAAGTTGATCTTAGTCTAGAAATTAGACTAACGTATCCTTAACACACGTTTAAGTCGATCTTAGTCTCGAATGAGGCTAACGTATCCTTAAACCCAAACCCCCAAACCCAAATCTAAGATAATACGGATTTGGACTAGTCCATGCCCTACGGGCAACGACATAACTCAGTCTCCGTATACAATCCACGGGTAACCAAACGCAGAACAAACACACACGACACGAAGTGATCATCTGGAGAAGGAGAAAGTTGTTATCGCAATGCGGTAGCGTAATTAACTGCAAGGGCTTGCGCTTGCAGGGAAGAGCGTCCCCGCAATCAAAAACCCCTCAAGCGAGGGGGAATCTGACGAAGTCTGCTACATCGGACGCATCCGTTTAAACCTCCGATATGCGGTGCCATAAATCAACTTGGAATTTTCGGAGAGGTGGACGGATAGCACCAATTAGCATCTGCTCCGAATTTCAGGCAAGACGTCCGTCGCGCCGCCTATTCGGAGGGGAACAGACCCATCTCCAAAGATCCTATTTGGAAAGGATCCAAGGCTTAAGAGAAAAGAACCTCTGAAGATTTTTAGAGAGTTCAACTCCAAGACCCAAATCCTCAAAGGAGTTTAACTCCTAATTCAGACCTTTTGGAGTTTAACTCCACTTAAAATCCTCTTTTGGAGTTTAACTCCTATTTCCGGGGGTAAAACCCCCCTTCTTTTCGCTAGCGCACAGCGCCCGAGCGCTCACGTGCCGGGCACGTGAGGCGTCCAAAGTGCTCGCGCCAGTGCCAGCGCCCGAGCCCGAGCGCCCACGTGCCGGGCACGTGAGGCGCTAGCGCCCAAAGCACTAGCAGCCGAGCGCCCATGTGCCGGGCACGTGGGGCGCCAGCACCCAAAACACTAGTGCCAGCACCCGGGCGCCCACGTGCCGGGCACGTGATGTGCCAGCACCCAAGCGCCTAGCGCTAACCCAAGCGCCCAAGCACTAGCGCCAGCGCCCAGCGCCAGCGCCCAGCGCCAGCGTGCTAGACACGTGAGGTGCTGGCACTCACGCATCCTTTGGACGCCATTTCCCCCTCATTTTACATGTACTCCACACTAAAAATACCTCCCCCGTTAGAAAAAATTTCTAACGGGGCGCTGTCCCACACTCCGCAAGGGGGCTGCTCGCCCCTTGACCCCCAGCCCGCTATCCGGGTAGCGGGACCCCCGTAAAAACTCTGCGGGGCTACTGATATATCCAAAACCCCCTTCAAAACACAACACTGCACATTGAGTTCGCATGACCTGTTTGACCCGTCAATCGGAGGTTTTTCGCTCCAAAGGCGAGGGGTAATTAACGGCAGCTTAGTCCACAGCTGCCGGAGATTCGGATCCCTACTATCAATAAACCCCATTCTACCCTACGCAGGGGGAATCTGTAATGCGCCTGACGAGCTCGCGCGTATTCCCATCTCAATAGGGTGACGAAAAACACCCTACAAATGCAATAGACGAAATCAAGCAATACCTGCAGAATTCGCCGGTACTGACTGGTCCAGTTAAGGGAAAGCCCATCATCCTGTACACAACATCCCTTGAAGGTTATTTAGGTGTGCTATGGGCCCAGGAGAATGATCAGGGAAAAGAGAGAGCTCTGTACTATTTGAGTCAAGTTCTCCTGGGGGCAAAAAAAACTTTTCCCCCATCGAAAAGCATTGTCTGGCGTTGATCTTCGCGATAACGGAGCTCAGGCACTACGCCTTGACACATGAGGTCCATCTCATATCAAAGATGGATCCTTTCAAATATTTGATGTCAAGGGCCATACTAACAGGAAGGCTTGCCAAATAGACCTTCCTCTTGATAGAATTCTCAATAACGTATCGACTCCTCAAAGCGGTGAAAGGCCAGGCCATCGCCGACTTTCTCATCGAGCATCCAATATCCGCTGAATCCCCCTTAAATTGTGAATTACCGGATGAACATGCGTTCGACGCAATCGAAGGAGAGAAGGAAGAAAATGATACCCGATGGGAACTCTGCTTTGATGGAGCATCTTCCATGAAAAGGCGGAAACATAACACCCCCATAATCAAAGCTGGAGTGGGTCTTTTATTTGTGACTCTGCAAAGAGGGATACTGTGTTACGCCTTCTCCTTGACGGAGCCAAGTAAATAGCGACTATCAGACATACAAGCCAGAACTGATCAGGTATGGTGAAAGAGTGCAGCAACTGCTGACACAAATCCCCTCCTACATCTTGGAGAGTATACCGTACGTGGGAAACAACAAAGCGGATGCATTGACTAGATTGGCTAAAGAATTGGCCGACGAAGACCTCAATGACATAAAGATCATCGAGCAAAGCCCCAGAGTTCTTATGCCGGCAAAGATATCTTCGGAAGATTTAACAAAGTCATCTGAAGGAAAGGAAATGACCAAACACGCGGTCCTCCAAATAGAAGACGAAGAAAGGTCAAGGATTGGATGGAAGTCTTTGTTCCCCTCCGAAAGACGCGGCGGAGATGCGGTGAACGTCTAACCTGAATTTCAGGGCAAATGCTAATTAGTGCTATCCGTCCACCTCTCCGAAGATGCCAAGTTGATTTATGGCACCATGTATCGAAGGTTTAAACGGATGCGACCGATATAGCAGACTTCGTCAAATTCCCCCTCGTTTGAGGGGTTTTTGATTATGGGGACGCTCTTCCCTGCAGGCGCAAGCCCCTGCAGTTAATTACGCTACCGCGTCGCGGTAACAACTTTCTCCTTCTCCATATGGCCACTTCGTGTCGTGGGTATTTGTTTTGTGTTTGGTTGCCCGTGGATTGTATACAGAGACTAATTTATGTTATCGCCCGTAGGGCGTGGACTAGTCCAAATCCGTATCTTCTTAGATTTGGGTTTGGGGGGCTGGGTTTAAGGATACGTTAGCCTCATTTGAGACTAAGATCAACTTAAACGTTTGTTAAGGATACATTAGCCTAATTTTAGACTAAGATCAACTTAACGGGATCGTTTAGATCCAGCAAGAGAGCAATTGGGCTCTATTGTTTAGTTTAGTGACATTGCGGTCGATAATTAGTTTAAGGACATTATGGTCTATTGTTAGTTTAAGGACATCTCGGTCCATTTTTAGTTTAAAGACATCACGGTCGAGATTAAGGACATCATAGTCCGTGGATTTAAGGACTCCACATTCCAATGTTAGCTTTAAGACGTCACGGTCGAGGTTAAGGACATCATAGTCCATGGGTTTAAGGACCCCACAGTCCAATGTTAGTTTAAAGACATCACGGTCAAGGTTAAGGACATCATAATCCATGAGTTTAAGGACCTCACAGTCCATCGTTAGTTTAAAGACATCACGGTCGAGATTAAGGACATCATAGTCCATGAGTTTAAGGACCCCACAGTCCATGAAATGTATGGTTGTCGGGACCCGTCACCTCTTTGAAAACGTTGAGGAATTTCAACGACAAATATCAAAGGAGTGAAGAGATGTACCCTTGAACCAAGATGGATTAAATGATCTGTAGCCCAGTTTGGAACTAAGACCAATTAATTATATTATGAGCACATTGGCTCAGTTAAATCTGAATTGAGGACTTATGGCCAATTTGGGCTAAGTCCAATTAGATCTGAAATGTTGGCCCTTTATTGGACCATTAGACATTTGTCTGGGTTCAGCCCATATTATTCAGCAATGCTAAACATTTTTATCTTTGATTTCCTCAATTTTGAGATTCATTTGGAGGAGGGACTTTTGCCTCTGGAAAATTGGCCAATTTGGCTAAAAGTAGTGTTAAACACTAAAGAACAACAGTGTTAAATATTGGAGACAGAACTCTCAAATTAGTATTAAACACTAAAAGACCAGCAGTGTTGGAAATATAGAGTCCCAAATTAGTGTTAAACATTAGAAAATAACAGTGTTAAACACTAGAAATAAAATTTTCAAATTAGTGTTAAACACTAAAAGATAATCAGTGTTAAACACTGGGAATAAAGCTCTCGAATTAGTGTTAAACACTAAAGAAAAAAGGGGTCACGTATGGATACGTGAGGGCGCCTAAAGGGGGGACCAGATTCCTTTTCTTCGTTCTGCAATTAAGTGTTAAACACTTTTTATATTTTTATTTTGAGTATCACGTGTTGACATGTGATGCGCTGACTGTTAAAGCGTTTGCCAAGGGGTCACGTGGCAACACGTGAGAGCCCCTAAAGCCTTAATTTCCTTTGCTTTTTCTTTCGTGTTTTGTAAGTCACGTGGGAACACATGAGGCGTTGCCTCAAAACTTCCTGCTTCTCATTTCTGGGGATCTCTTCAGGGGTCACGTGAGGACACGTGACCTTAGTTCTTTTCATGCACAGAGATCTTTTAAGTCTCCTTATTTTATTTTTGAGAATTAAATTCTCTGTAGGGTTAAACCCTAATTTCATCTTGGAGGAATTAAATTCCTATAAATTTGGGAGAATTAAATTCTCAATTAGGGTTAAACCCTGATTTTTGTCCATCTTGAAGGAATTAAATTCCTATAATTTTAGGAGAATTAAATTCTCATATAGGGTTAAACCCTAATTTCATCTTGGAGGAATTAAATTCCTATAAATTTGGGAGAATTAAATTCTCTGAACTCAATCCCCCCTCTAAGTTTTGGATCTGCATGGCAGGATCTTAACCCGATGAGAATTAAATTCTCAACTTATGGGGAGATGTGCTTCTGCAGATCTTCAACTAGAGGAAGAACTAAGTTCTTTTTGCAGAAGAGTTAAACTCTTAGATTTTGAGAATTAAATTCTCTGTTTGAACTTTTGATTCCCTTTCTTTTCTCACCTAGGTTTTTCTTTGCTGAGAATTAAATTCTCATTTCTTTTCTCTCTGAATTTTCAAGATATCAAAATTCTATATCTCCCCAAAAAGATTTTCTCCTCCCTTTTTTCTTTTATTCTTGGCTCCTATTTAGAGGAGAAGGAAAAAAATCAATTTGTTTAATGAATTTTTCATTGAAAGATTTTGTTTGTTTTCATAATTAATATGAGCCTTTAGATCATTCAGTGAATTTTATTCACCGTTGGATTTTTAATCCAAAGATATTCTGTTTGTTATTTTCGATGAGATTTAGGGAAATCATTCCTTGTCTAAGATTTTTCCATAAATTGGTGATATTTAATCACCCCTAGATTTTTAATCCAATCGTTCTCCCTAATCCTTTCCCATTTGGAAAGATTTTAGAGAAATTCAGAATTTTAATTCTATTAAACTGTAAGGCTTTCAAAGCCTGTCACGTGCTGGCACGTGACCCCTGGCTTTTCCTTCAGCCGTTTGTTTTCATTTCTGTTTGATGAGAATTTAACCATCGCGTGTCAACATGTGACCATTGGTCACGTGTGAGCACGTGATACCTCATTGAGGTAATTCCCGATTTTTAGAATTAAATTCTATTAAGTTATAAGGCTTTCAGAGCCTGTCACGTGCTGGCACGTGACCCTTAGTCACGTATGAGCACGTGACCCCCAATTGGGTCCTCCTTCAGCCGCTTGTTTGTGCTTTTGTTTTAACCATCACGTGTTGACACGTGACCATTGGTCACGTGTGAGCACGTGACCCCCAGTTGGGTCCTCCTTCAGCCGCTTGTTTATGATTCTGTTTGCTTAGATTTTAACCTTGTAAATAGATCACGTGTCAACACGTGACCCTTAGTCACGTGTGAATACGTGATGCCTCTTTGAGGAAAACCCTGATTTTTAATTAGGGAACAAATGCCCCCACAGCGTTGCTCTCACGTGTCTGCACGTGAGTGCAACGCTATCACTTTTGTGATCGTTGGATCCATCTAGGGAATAGGGGAGATGAAACGTTTCTATCACATCCTATAAATACAGGGGTCTCTTCAGAAGCGCCTCCACTCTTTCATCTTCTTCCTTGCAAACTTTTCCCTTTGAGAATTTAATTCTCCTCTCCAGAGCTTAGTTCTCTGCTTCAAGAATTTTCCAGAGTTTAACTCTGTTGACAGATTCCTTTTCCTCAGGTAATAATCTTGAACGAACGAAGAACTTTCACAGAAATCTCCACTGGATTTTAAATCCACACCAAGGGTTTTCCCTTTAATCAAGAACCCATCTTTTTGAAGCTCTTAAAAAAAATAGAAAACCATTTAATCTTTAAATAATAGATCTCTTAGGGTTTCTTGATCTTTAGGGATCGGTGGTGGTGTTTGTCCCTTCCATAGAATTTAATTCCATCTCAAAAAGCTTTAGCTCTGAAAATGTCTCTGGGAATTTAATTCTCCTTTTTTAACAAGGAATTTAATTCCTATAAAGAACTTAGTTCTTCCCATAGAACTCCTTGGGTTTTCTTGCCCTGAGTTGTCTTTCTGTAACCAAGAAGAGGAGGTTTGCAGTGGTGCTTTCTCCCTAGGGGATGTACAAAGTTGCTTGAAATTCATTGTTCATCTAGACAAGTATTCTTCTTGATTGGCTTATTCATTAAATTCTCATGATCTTTATTTCAGATACTATGGATGCCCATTTGTATGATCTTGATGAAATCATTTCTTACGGAGACATTCGTACACTGGGACGCAGCCAAAACCAGGAGTCCACCAACGCTCAGTGTGCTGAGATCATGATCCGCTTCGACGAGTACAACGGTCGACTACTCCCTTATCGCTCTTCTCTTTTGAAACTCATCGTGAGGGCGATCTGGGAGGCGCTCCCTCTATTCTGTACCGGCGTACCGCTTAGGGCATTGGATGCCGCCGAGGATAAAGTGCATTCGGTGTATCTGATGAGCCTAATCTCGAAGAGAAGGCGATGCAATCTTATTGATCTCCTGCATCAGGCTTTTCAACAGTCGGCCATACTTGCTGCCTATCGGAGGGTGGAGGACATCCGTGAGGATCTCGACGCTTGTGATCGCGAAAGAAAGCATACTAGGTTGGTTTGAAATGCCTGGAAGATTTTGGACAAAGTCACTTTTGAGTTCCTCAATCCATGCCCTGGATCTAAGGTCTTGCCATTGTAATTGTTTTCTCTTATTTTTTGTATGAATTTTCAAAATATGAATGCTAAGTCTTTCCTTCCCCTTTCGTGTTTGCATGGCTCCTTTGTGAAATTTTGTCATATTGTTGTTGTTGCTCACATGTTTCGCATGTGAGGCACTGTTGGGGATTTTGATCTCACATCGGCATCCACTCACGTGTTATTCACGCATGACATGATTTCAATTCTCAGTATATGCCAAGGTGTGTGATCACGTGCCCTGCACGTGGTGCTCTATTGATGGGATTGTATGGCTTTTCATGCCATATTTTCTGTGCACAACATTAGATGCAAAAAGGGAGCCTTGGAAATAGTTCCATCTCTTTGATTTCCAATTCTTTCCCTTTTTCTGGGCCTTGGAAATAGTTTCATCATGCAGTATCTTCCGTGTACAGCATTTAATGCTTCCTTTTATAACTTGAAGCCGTAGTTTTCCTTCTCTCCTCACAGAGAACTCCAATTACAACTTTAGGGTAATTTATCTTGAAGAGACAATTGAGTGCTATGGCTTGCAACCGTCCCCATGCTCGTCGACAACCATAGGAAGTACCCATTGAGGAGATGATTCCTCGCTTTGCTGCCCGACTGGTGGATCCCCTTCTCACCGACGACGAATGTGACTCGGCGACATATGAACTCCTGATCCGTAGGGGGTCCCCTCTTCCAATGGGATCCATTTGGGTCCGGATGATTCTCGCTGCCGTGCTCACTGACATCCTTCCTTACCCAGCAGAGATGACCCTGGCGATCCTTGATGCGGCTGAAGACAAGCTCGAGTGTTTTTATGAGGCGCGCCTGATTACTCAGGCTCTGAAAGACTGCTCGGTCCGTCTGTTGAGCCAGATAAGAGCCCGACGGGCCATTATGTCTGCCTTTGCGGATGAACACGGCGCTAATCGGTGGGGTGCCACTCCTCGTGAGAATCGTCATTTCGATGTGTTGGAGAAGGCAGAGAGGGAGTTTGAAAATTTTGCATTTTGTTTTGTTAACCCTTGTGCCACTGATCCTTTGTTTGGTGACCTTTTCCCGGTAGTGTAGTATGCTTAAATCGATGTACTCTTTTTATCATTGGCTGTTGTGTGCTTGTCTGTTGAATTTTCATGTCTGCCGGGTACTCGTATGTGCGTCTTACTTGCGTAAATGAGCTTCATATTTTTCCATGGAGATTCTCTTTAATTGCGAGCATCATCGTTATGTTGCATGCGCATTTTTTTGATCTCATTTCTGTTCATACAGTTTCACATGTATGCTTGACGGGATATATATCCTGAACTGTCCTTGTTGCTTCTCATATCAAGTGGTTTGTGTTTATTCTGGATTAAGTATCATCGTTGAAACAGAGTTTTGCTTGCATATTCTTGAATCTACACGCCTTCCCTCAGAGGTTGTAGCTGCAAAGGCGAGCTTGTGGGGGCTGATTGAGCGGTGCGCGGCGAACATGGTGTCGTGCGAGAAGAGACTCGGCCGCAAGTTTTCGGAGAGGGAGCTGGCTTCGAAAGCGCTGAACGAGCTCCAAGCCAACCTTACAGCCAAAGCCAACAAAGCGTATGAACTCTGGCGAGTACTTCAAGAGGCCATCAAGGAGGTGGTGGTCATCGACAAAGTCGCGATGTTCACTCGTGAGAGCGTTGAGGCTCACAAGGCTACTGAGAAAGAGCTTGAAGGCCGGCTTGCCTCATATCAGGCCCAGCAAGCTCAGGCGGAGGCCCGTCTTTTGGCGATATTGAATCACGAAGGCGAGGTCCAGCGAAAGAGGGATGAACTGGCAAATCTGCTAAACCGCCCGCCTACTTGAAGAATTGTAGATATATGTTTTTATTTCCTTTGTACATACTCCTGAATAAGAGTATATTTTTTGTTTCTTCCACGAATTGTACTTTGTATTCATTTTGGTTCATGAATAAAAGACATATTTCTTTTTCACGATGGTGTATCTCTTTGACTGAATGTATTCTGTGGATAGTCTATCTCAATTTCTCTGCAGGACAACGATGGCTTAGGATTCAGGGTTAAGGTCTGCCTCATAATACTTTTCAACTTTATGAGCCGTGAGGGTCTCATAAAGAATTTTCTCCCTACCGGTCGAAAGGATCCCGTAGGTGTGGTTTCTCCTTAAGAATTGTGAGGATTCCTAAGTGCATGTTTTCTCTTGAAATTCGTAAGGATCTCACAAGAGAATTTACTCCCTTACAAGTCGTGAGGACCCGCAAGTGATGGGTGAAGTTGCCCTTATCCGCATTTCACGGAGTTAGGGGTTGCTCTGGATGCTTCCCACGGGTTCATTGCCGTGTTCTGCGAGGACCAGGCTCCGCTCTGGATGTTTTCCAGGATACCGTAGTTTAAAGATATCGCGGTCGAGGTTAAGGACATCATAGTCCGTGGATTTAAAGACTCCATAGTCCGTTGTTAGTTTTAAGACATCACGGTCTAGGTTAAGGACATCATAGTCCATGAGTTTAAGGACCTCACAGTCCAATGTTAGTTTTAAGACATCACGGTCGAGGTTAAGGACATCATAGTCCATGAGTGTAAGGACCTCACAGTCCAATGTTTGCTCTGGATGCTTCCCACGGGTTCACTGCCGTGTTCTGCGAGGACCAGGCTCCGCTCTGGATGCTTCACACGGGTTCGTTGCTGTGCTCTGCGAGGACCAGGAATTTGCTCTGGATGCTTCCCATGGGTTCATTGCTGTGTTCTGCGAGGACCAGGCTCCGCTCTGAATGCTTCACACAGGGTCATTGCCGTGCTCTGCGAGGACCAGGATCCGCTCTGGACGTTTTCCACGGGGTCAGGAGTGACATAATCCGCGTTCCACGTAGCCAGGAAATTTGCTCTGGATGCTTCCCACGAGTTCACTGCTGTGTTCGGCGAGGACCAGGCTCCGCTCTGGATGCTTCATACGGGGTCATTGCCGTGTTCTGCGAGGACCAGGATCCGCTCTGAACGTTTTCCACGGGGTCAGGAGTGATATAATCCGCGTTCCACGTAGCCAGGAATTTTGCTCTGGATGCTTCCCATGGGTTCACTGCCGTGTTCTGCGAGGACCAGGCTCCGCTCTGGATGCTTCACACGGGGTCATTGCCGTGCTCTGCGAGGACCAGGATCCGCTTTGGACGTTTTCCATGGGGTCAGGAGTGACATAATCTGCGTTCCACGTAGCCAGGAATTTTGCTATGGATGCTTCCCACGGGTTCACTGCCGTGTTCGGCGAGGACCAAGCTCCGCTCTGGATGCTTCACACGGGGTCATTGCCGTGCTCTGCGAGGACCAGGATCTGCTCTGGATGTTTTCCACGGGGTCAGGAGTGACATAATCCGCGTTCCACATAGCCAGGAATTTTGCTCTGGATGCTTCCCACGGGCTCACTGCCGTGTTCTGTGAGGACCAAGCTCCGCTCTGGATGCTTCATACGGGGTCATTGCCGTGCTCTGTGAGGACCAGGATCTGCTCTGAACATTTTCCACGGGGTCAGGAGTGACATAATCTGCGTTCCACGTAGCCAGGAATTTTGCTCTGGATGCTTCCTACGGGTTCACTGCCGTGTTCGGCGAGGACCAGGCTCCGCTCTGGATGCTTCACACGGGGTCATTGCCGTGCTCTGCGAGGACCAGGATCTGCTCTAGATGTTTTCCACGGGGTCAGGAGTGACATAATCCGCGTTCCACATAGCCAGGAAATTTTGCTCTGGATGCTTCCCACGGGTTCACTGTCGTGTTCGGCGAGGACCAGGCTCCGCTCTGGATGCTTCACACGGGGTCATTGTCGTGCTCTGCGAGGACCAGGATCCGCTCTGGACGTTTTCCACGGGGTCAGGAGTGAAATAATCCGTGTTCCATGTAGCCAGGAATTTTTCTTTGGATGCTTCCCACGGGTTCACTACCGTGTTCGGCGAGGACCAGGCTCCGCTCTGGATGCTTCACACGGGTTCACTGCCGTGCTCTGCGAGGACCAGGATCCGCTCTGGACGTTTCCCATGGGGTCAGAAGTGACATAATCCGCGTTCCACGTAGTCAGGAATTTTGCTCTGGATGCCTCCCACGGGTTCACTGCCGTGTTCGGCGAGGACCAGGCTCTGCTCTGGATGCTTCACACGGGTTCACTGCCATGCTCTGCGAGGACCAGGATCCGTTCTGGACGTTTTCCATGGGGTCAGAAGTGACATAATCCGCATTCCACGTAGCCAAGAATTTTGCTCTGGATGCTTCCCATGGGTTCACTGCCGTGTTCGGCGAGGACCAGGCTCCGCTCTGGATGCTTCACACGGGTTCACTGCCGTGCTCTACGAGGACCAGGATCCGCTCTGGACGTTTCCCACGGGGTCAGAAGTGACATAATCCGCGTTCCACGTAGCCAGGAATTTTGCTCTGGATGCTTCCCATGGGTTCACTGCCGTGTTCGGCGAGGACCAGGCTCCGCTTTGGATGCTTTACACGGGTTCACTGCCATGCTCTGCGAGGACCAGGATTCGCTCTGGACGTTTTCCACGGGGTCAGAAGTGACATAATCCGCGTTCCACGTAGCCAGGAATTTTTGACTTTATCCGCATTTCACGGAGTTGGGGTTTGACTCTCGGTCATCTGTGTACCTCCGAGTCATGGAATTGGGAGTTGCCTCTGTTCCACTTTGCTTGATGTTGTGTTTGTTGTAATGAGACGAATGTTGAGATGATCTTCAGGCTATCTGTGAACCGTTGAGATTTTGCTTCTTCTTCTGATGAAACCTGGGGAGGAAGGGTGTGATCCCCTCTTTGTTTGCGCCCCTGGATTGTATACAGAGATTGTTGTGATATCACCTGTAGGGCAAAAATTTCATTTTTTCATTCATTTTTTTAATTTCCGTGATGCTCTATCATTTCAGCTTTTACATCGCGAAGGTCGCGATTGCCCAATCATTTCGGCTATTTTTCGCGATGCCCAATCATTTCGGCTATTTGTTTTATTTTTACTCGCTGTTTTTTATTGCGAGTTGCCCCATCATTTCGGCTATTTCACATACATACATTTTTACTTGCTGATTTTATTGCAAGTTGCCCCATCATTTCGGCTATTTCGTATGCATGTGTGGCTCGCTAGCTTTTGCTGCAAGCTTGGATTTGGACACCGTTTTTGGCATCAGCACCGCTACAACTGGGATATGGCCAGAAGCGAATCATCATTTGCCTCTGTCGATGTTGGACAAAGGAGGCTTAGCGATCAGGGTTAAGATCCTGTCGACTAAGGCTTTTGACTTCATGAGCCGTAAAGGTCTCATAAAGGTATTTCTCCCTGCGAGTCGTGAGGATCTCGTAGGTGCGTTTTCTCCTTAGGAATCGTGAGGATTCCTAAGTGCGTGTTCTCCTATAAGTCGTAAGGATCTTACAAGAGGGTTTTCTCCTTGTAAGTCGAGAGGACTTACAAAGGTTGTTCACCATGTAGACATATCCCTAGTCACGGATGGGACTTCATTAGGGAAATGTTTATTCGCGCCCCTGGATTGTATACAAGGGTCAACATTGAGCCGCTTTTAGGGCAGTATCAGAGGTTGTGGGGGCTGCTTAAGAACAGGTTCAGATCCCTGTAACTTAAGACTTTCAAATCTTATGAGCCGTGAGGGTCCCATAAGAGAGTTCTCCTTACGAGTCGTGAGGATCTCGCAAGTGTAATTTCTCCTTAAGAATCGTGGGGATCCCTAAGTGTGTTGCTCCCTTGTGAGTCGTAAAGATCTCGCGTGGGTGATTTCTCCTTACAAATTCGAGAGGACCTTGCAAGTGTCTTTTAACGAAATTGCGCCCTTTCGGGTTTTCACAAAACTCGCCGGTAGCCCTGCTGTTTTTACTCACGGAGCCCTTTCGGGTTTTCATCCGTGCCCTTTTTTGCTTGTGGACATACCATTTCTTCTTCTTCTTCTTCTTCTCTTTTTTTATTCTAACGAGGTTGCGCCCTTTCGGGTTTTCACAAGACTCGCCGGTAGCCCTGCTGTTTTTACTTACGGAGCCTTTTCGGGTTTTCATCCGTGCCCATTTTGCTTATGGACATACCGTTTTCTTTTTTCTTCTTCTTCTTTTGTATGAGCTTTGGGATGCTGCAATCCACCGTAGTTTATCGACATCTCGGTCAATGGCTAGTTTTAGGACGTTTCGGTCCGTCGTTAGTTTAAGGACGTTTCGGTCCGTCGTTAGTTTAAGGACGTTTCGGTCCATTGTTAATGAAGCCGGCTACTACCTATAGAGTTTGGGCTTAGGAAGATAGCGAGCGGACATAGTCGTCGTCATCTGTCATTGACCTAGGCCGTGACTCGTCAGGCGTAGTATTTCTTCAGGAAGCGACCATTTATTGGCCTGAAGGGCCTTTCGCCATGCATGTCCATGAGTAGATAGGCTCCACCCTGGTAGACTTGTCTATGATGTACGGGCCTTCATAGTTTGGCTCGAATTTCCCCCGCTTGGCGCGATTGGGGATAATAGGTCTTTTGATCACTAGCATGAGTTCGCCTTGGTGGAATGTCCTCGGCCTAGTCAATCTTTCATATGAGCGCGTCATCTTTGCTTTATATGTTTCCAGATTTTGTTGCGCTATGAGCCGGGTTTCAACAAGGGCGTCGAGCTCTTCAAGACAAAGGTGAGCATTCTCTTCGTCCATTAGCTTGTAATGAACTGCCGCTCGTAGAGAGGGTAACTCTATCTCGAGGGGGAGTACCACCTCTGTACCGAATACCAATGCGTACGACGTTGTGTTCATGGCCGTCTTGAACGTGGTCCGATACGTTCAGAGAGCTTCATACGGTCTCTCATGCCGGTCCTTTTTATTTCGTGACACCGTCTTTTTCACGATCTTTGTCAAGGTCTTGTTGAAAGCCTCAGCTAGACCGTTAGCTCGGGGATTATAGACTGATGAGTATCTCCAGTCTATGTTGTGTTGTTGTGCGAAGCGGCTGATCTTGTGGCTTCTGTAGGCTGGCCTGTTATCGGAGATGATCCGTCTCGGAGTTCTAAACCGATAAATGACGTGTGTCTTGAAAAAGTGGAGGATATTCTCCGTCTTTACCTCCCTCAGCGGTACTGCTTCTGCCCATTTGGAGAAGTAATCAGTTGTCGCCAAAATGAATCGATGTCCTCTGGACGATGCTGGTTCGATGGGGCCGATTATGTCAGTCTCCCACATTTCGAACGGCTAGCTAGCCACTGTCAGATGTAGCGGATTCGGATGCTGATGGATGAAGTCCCCGTGAATCTGGCACGAGTGGCATTGCTTCGCATATTCGAGGCAGTCTTGGATCATCGTGGGCTAATAATAACCCATCCGTTTGATCTTCAGCTTCATCTTCGGCCCGGCTTGGTGAGAACCACAGAGTCCGTCGTGGGTTTCCTGAATGACTCTCTTTGCCTCTTCAGGTCCCAGGCATCTTAGACATAGAGAATTGAATGATCTCTTGTACAGAGTATCATTGACGAAGGAAGAAGATAGGGCTCGCTTCATGAGCTGATATTTTGATGACGCACCTTCAGGCGTTCGTCGGGATTTGAAGTAGTCTATGAAGACTTCTCTCCAATCTTCAACCGTCTCTTGGTCTTTTATTTGTAAAGTCATTTGCTCGGTCGCTCCCTTTTCCTTGGACGGCTCCGGAGATATTTTTGCCGGTGCAAGAACCCGACGACTTTGTACCATGATTCTTACGTCATCGAGGTTCTCATCGGCCAATTCTTTAGCAAAGCGGTAGCAAGCTTGGCTAATGCATCCGCTTTGCTATTTTCCGCACGCGGTATGCTTTCCAAGGTGTAGGAAGGTATTTGAGTCAGCAGTTGTTGCACCCTCTCGCTGTACTTTACCAGTTCGGGTTTGCACGTTTGATAGTCGCCGTTTATTTGACTAACGACCAGCTGGGAGTCTCCGTATATGAGAAGGTTTTCGATTCCCATGTCGATAGCGATTTCAAGACCTGCTATCAAAGTTTCATATTCGGCTTCATTGTTTGTCCTCGGCTCTGTTAAGGAGAAGGCAAAGCGCATTATCCCTCCTTGTGGAGTTATGAAGATGAGGCCTACCCCTGATTTGATTATGGGAGTGTTTTGTTTGCGCTTCTTCATGGAGGATGCTCAATTGAAGTAAAGTTCCCATCGGGTGCCATTTCCGTCGATCGTGTCAAACACATGTTCGTCTGGCAGTTCGCAATTCAAGGGAGAATCGGGGAGTATCGGATGCTCAGCGAGGAAGTCAGCGATGGCCTGGCCTTTCACTGCCTTAAGAGGCTGATAGGTTATTGAGAACTCCATCAAGAGCAGGTCCCATTTAGCGAGTCGCCCCATCAATATGGCCTTTGGCATCAAATACTTGAGAGGATCCATCTTCGATATGAGACGGACTTCATGCGCCAACGCATAGTGCCTGAGTTTCGTTATTGCGAAGATCAATACTAGGCAGTGTTTTTCAATGGGAGAGTAATTGCTCTCTGCCCCCAGTAGAACTCGACTTAAATAGTAGAGGGCTCTCTCCTTCCCTTGGTCATTCTCTTGTGCCCATAATACGCCTAAGGAACCTTCAAGTGCGGTTGTATATAGAATGAGAGGCTTTCCCTTGACCGGAGCAGCCAGCACTGGCGGATTCTGTAGATATTGCTTGATTTCGTCCAACGCGCTTTGGCATTTGCGGTCCCAGACGAAAGGGGTTCCTTTCTTCATCAGGTGACCGTAAAGATGGCACTTGCCAGAGAGATTGACTATAAATCACCGGATATACGCGAGCTTCCTTTGGAGAGACCGCAGTTGCTTGAGAGTCCTTGGCAGAGGCATTTCCATGATCGCCTTAATCTTTGACGGATCTATCTCGATGCCTTGGTGTCGGACGATGAATCCAAGGAATTTGCCCGAGGAAACTCCGAACGCGCATTTGAGAGGGTTCATCTTCAAGTTGTATTGCCGGAGGCGTTGAAACACGATCTTCAGATGCTCTAAATGCTCCTCATATGATTTGCTTTTCACCACAAGGTCGTCGATATAGCATTCGACGATTTCATGTATGAGGTCATTGAAGATCTTCGTCATGGCCCTCTGATAGGTGGCACCGACGTTCTTTAGACCGAAAGGCATCACTTTGTAGCAGAATATGCCTAAGGGGGTCCGGAAAGCGGTATGCTTCTGGTCCTCGGGATGCATTTTTATCTTATTGTATCCCGACGAGCCGTCCATGAAGGAGAAAACTTCGTGAGTGGACGTATTGTCTATCATCAGCTTGGTGACCGGTACTGGGAAGTCGTCTTTCGGGCAGGCTTTATTGAGATCCCGAAAGTCCACACATATGCGCACTGTCCCATTTTTTTTCATTACCGGGACGATGTTGGCGATTCAGTCAGGATACTGAACCTTTTGGATGAAGCCAGAGTCGATCAGCTTCTTGACCTCGGCGTTGATGCTCATCTCAAGCTCGAGCCGCATTCTTCTCGGTGCCTGTTTGATCGGCTTAACGTTTGGAGATATGGCCAGTTTGTGAACCGCAATCTCTGGGTCTAGTCCTGACATCTCGGAATAATTCCATGCGAAGCAATCTTTATGCTGCATGAGCACGTCCTTTAGTGTGGCCACCCTTTCTTCAGACAGCAATTCGCTGACGAACGTCTGCCGCGGGTCGCTTGCCGTTCCCAAATCAATTTTCTTGAGGTTATCTGCAGTGGTATGTATTCTATCTTCCAGCTCTTTCGGCGCCGGTGGAAACTCTGAGATCACCTCGTCATCATTGTTTTCGAAGCACCAGGGGAGATTATCCATACCGCCGGGGTCTTCTTCTAATAACGTTATCATGTGATAGGTACGAGCTCGTTTCCAAGACCGACGTTGATCTGGTTCTACCCTCGTGGATTTGGGTTCGTGCTTCTACGGCGGAGTTATCCTCCAACTGTTAGATAGAGCGAACTTGCCAAGCTGATATTGGTCTTCAACCCAGTTCTTGAAGGTGAAGCAGTCCTCAAGAGGATGTCCTATTGTTCGGTGATAAGAGCAATAGCCTGGGTGAGCGATCTCGTTGGCTTGCTCGGGTTGCTTGGACTCTGGAAGTGTAATCATCTGATGTATTATGGCGAGATCAAGTATCTTCCGTATTTTATTCTGAGGAAAAGAGTATGCTCGACCCATCTTCTTTATAAGAGACGAATCCGAATTACTCGATTCCCGATCGCATGGCTTCTTGGTCCCGCTTTGTTGCTCTCGAACGTTTTTTTTGCTCTTTGATTTATTTTTGCCTCTGCGCTGGGCCTTTTGTATGACGGGTTGATAAGAAAGAGCATCGCCATTCTCCACGGCCTGTTGATGGAGGCGCTGTGTCCTGGCTTTTTCGTAAATGGCCATTTCACGGTTATGGTCATCCCGGACTTTTTGGCCCGCTTCCCTAATAAGCTTGTCCATTCGTTCTTCGAACGACGGACTCGGCATTTTGATGGTAGGATCTCGTTTTGGTTCAGGGTCAGCGTTTTCTGACGGGGCGTCCTCTTCTTCATCGAAGTCGTATATGACGTAGCTACCATGGACTCGTTCCCGTTTCTTGGATCGAACATATCCAAGCCCGAGCGTTTCCATTCTCCCGTTGGGCAACTTGCGCTGGGTTCCAGGGACATCCAAAATCCTGTTATAGAATCGAGCCTGCCGAATGGTCTGTTTGAAGGGTACCCCTTGGCGCTTCAATAGCCTTTTCAAGCCTTCTGTATAATATCTAGGCAGGCAGATGGGCTGGAGCCTGTCGAGCGTAGAATCGGCGCCATGCCAAACTTCTTTCTCCACTCTAGTTTCCGTGGATCGGTAGAATAGGATTGCCTGTTCACCTTTTTGCTTGGGAGAGACGTAAAATGTTTGTAGCTCTTGCACGCTATAAGCTTCAAGTGCATCGAGATCTTTGTAGTGCTTCCGCGGAATCATGGTGATTTGCAAACTCTGATTATCACCAACGAATGCTTGTATTGGCGGCCGAGCGGAGAATACAGCATTAACCTCGTCTTCCGAGTCGCTGCCGAAGATCAATATGGGGGCGGACGGTCCTGGTTTGTTGTACTGGGGCGGACCTAAGTAAACTATCTCTTCTTCCTCCTCGGTATCACTCCCGAAGACTGGAATAGTGGTGATAGCTTTTTCCTTCAGTTTTTGGCACCTCTCCGTATCCTCGAAATCTGGTAAGAAGTATTTCGCATCCTCGTACTTCCGAACTTCGTTCACGGAGAATGGGTTTAGCTCCCCCGTCACAGTGTACTCGAGACCATCCTTGAAGTATTTCATACACTGATGTTGTGTAGAAGGGATAATATTGTACTCGTGTAACTAGGGCCTGCCGAGCAAAGTATTGTAGCATGTCTTGGCATCGATGATGTGAAATTTAATATCTGTGACGAGTAGTCCGAAGCGCATCGTCAGTATCACAGACCCGAGGGTCCGTGATGACGGGGAATCGAAGCCGGAGATGGTGATTTTATCACGAGCGAGATGCTGAACGCTCATGCAGATTTCTTTCAACACTCGCACGTTAAGGAGATTGACGGAAGACCCATTGTCGACCAGGATTTTGCCTATCTTGATATAGTGACAATATCCAGAGACATATAGGGGACAGTTGTGCTCGCACGTCCCAAGGAGGAAATCTTCATCGCCAAAGGTAATATCGGCTGTGTGTACTTCTTCCAGTTCGTCCTTCATCTTTTCTTCGGCGAGAAAAGCTTGGAATTGCTCTGGCTCTTGTAGCGCCTTGATCAACGAATCTCTTGCTTCTTTTGATAGTAAAAGGGCGTCGAGAATGCTGTGCTGCGAGGGTAACTTTCTTAAGTGCGCTAGAATGTTGTAATCCATCTTATTTTTCCTTAGCGGGTCCTTGGCGGTCAGCTCTTTCATGACTTGGTCATCTAGGGCGATATCTTCAGAGACCTTCTCTTTTCCCTTATCTTTTCTGTTTGCGGGTCCGAGATTCTTTTCGGGCAGCGTACGATTGCGCAGCTGGATATTTTCACAGGTCTTCTATTCTCCCTCTTTTCCTGAGGTGGATTCCTTGAATAGAGGGCCAAGAGTCATCTCTTCATCGGAGTCGCTCCCGAACGTGAGAACTTGCGATCCCCCAGCGTTAACCATGCGACAGTTGCCGGTAGTTCTTCCACGCTCTTCGGTCGTATTTCTTCGCTCCCGACGAGTTTTGCGTTTCATCCGCTTAAAATGTTGCCGGTGGGCAACATATCCCTGCCACCATCTTTTAAAAGCGTCGCATTCTTCGGTGGGGTGAGAAATCTTTCGATGATATGAACAGTAGTTAGGACGCATCTCTGCTTCACCGACAGTGTTTCCTTCGGAGGGTGGTAGCTTCATTCCCATTGATAAGGCTTTAGCAAACCTTTTCCTCGTCTTGAACTTGTTTTTATTCGCGACGGATGTCTCTTGATTCAGCGGAAGTGTCTTGACTTTTTCTTCCAGTCGCCGACGCTTGGCCTTTTCAAATATAGCCATCTCACGCTCCCGATCGGCTGTACTCTTCAGATGAATTTCACTCAGGAAGGCGTTGATCATTTCGTCTGACGGCCATAGAAGTTCTGGCTCAGGACCTGCCCCCAGTCTCTTGGTGCAAGGAACCTCTTCATCGTCTATCAATAAGTGAGAGATCACATGACAACTTGCTACGTAATCCTCAGATCCATCTGATGAGTCTTCTCCATCATCTCCGTCTTCAAGGATGTGGCCGAGGAATTCTTGGAGCGTGATCGGAGTCCGCACCTTCTGGTTGTACTCTTCCAGCGCATCGATCTGTTTCTGGAGGTCCGTGTGCTTGTCATCAGGCTTCACGGGTTCTTGGATTTCTTTTTCTTTTTCGGAGATTTCGATGGCTGGGTGTGTGAGCCTTGGCTATCACCACCAATCTTTGGAGCTGGGCGCGGCTTCAGCATCCCTTCGATGATCTGGGGTTCTAACGGATTCTTCCATCTGATCGCCGGGCATATCTGGAGATCATTCAACATCCTTTTGGTTTTGGCCGAAAGGGCCACTTCCCATGGAGCTTCTTCAACAAAAGAGCATATTGCCCCCGGTGTATCCGTCTTTTTAGGAGTGTGCGGTTGTGGTGGGTTTACTTTCCACTTCTCAGACAGCGCAAACTTGCCTTGTAGGTACTGATCCTCGATCCATCCCTTAAAGACGAAACAATCTTCGATTGGATGGCTTACCGTTTGGTGGTAAGGGCAATAATTTGGATTATTCGTTTCGCCGGGTTGCAATGGTCGCCTTGGATTCGGCAAATTGATAAGCCTGTTGCGCATCGCCAGCTCGAATAGTCTCTTCGTTTTGTCCCGTGGGAACGAGTAAGAACTCTTCATCTTCTCATTATAATAGCGTCGTCTCTCTTCCAGTTGATCCGTTAATTTTGGGGCACTGGGCTGCTGTTGGGTATTCGCAACGAAGGTCGCTTTCCCTTTACCTTTTTCGTTTCGTGGCTCCGGCTTCGGAGGAGACGGTCTATGACCCATCTGATCCATCTGGGCTAGCTTGTCGATTAGAGCCTGGAACGTGGTCGGTTTGAAGAATATCATGAACTGTGAAATAGTTGCATGAGGGTTTAGGGTGCCCACGAACATGCCCACCGCTGGAGCTTCTTCGATGCGCTGTTCGCACTTCGACTACAAGTTCCGCCATCGGATTGCGTACTGAACCCACGTCTCGCCCGGCCTCACCCTGGTATTGATCAATGCCATTATTGGGGTGCATTCACTAGCACTTACGAATCGCTGGGTGAACAACAACTCCTTTTCCGCGAAAGTTTTGACAGAGTCATTTGGAAGTTCGGAGTACCACTCGAACGCCGTTTCCGATAAGCTGCCAACGAATTGGCGGAGCAAAAGCTTTTCATCGCCACCAGTATTGCCACAGAGGGCCCTGAACTGAGCAACATGTTGATGGGGATTGCATGTCCTCTTGTACACATGGAATTTCGGGATCGTGTAGCCCGGCGGATACTTTATCTGATCATACCAGCCTAGATACGGTAGCCCAGCTTTAACAATTTGTCCAGCCGCTTCATTTTCCTGGTGAAATCTTATTTGCTGGGCAATATAGTCATCCAGGGCAGCTTTGGAGATTGTCTCTTCCTTGGCTGTCGACAGAGCCGGTAGAGGGTTTGATGTTTCTCCTCTATCATCTTCGATTATTATTGGAGGATCTTCGGCCGGGGGATCCGGCTGGATCATCATGCACACCATATCTTGGAATAGAAGGGCCATTTGCTTTATATTGACTGCTTGTTCCGCGGCCTCTTTTTCCTTCTTCTCAAGAATTCTCCGAAGGAATTCAGTCAGTTTCCTGCTCACGGCGCTGCTCCGAGGATGTTTCCGGGCTTTCTTTTAGCCCAGTGAGTGCGGCCATCGCAGTCATCATCTCCTGAAGCTTCTGCTGCTGCTCTTGAGCTTTTGTCATGGATCGCGTAAGCGGTCGATGACCTGTGGAGATACGGCTATCCTCTTTTCCGGATGCCATATAGATGGTATGCACTACCATGCCCCCAGACTTAGGGCGTTTAGGCACAGTGCCTTTGACATTTGTCAAAGGCATGGGGCTTTTCTCCGGCCTTCTCCTCTTATGCGCGGTCGAAGTTGAGGGGGCCGTTGCAGTGGGCACTCAAGTGGTTGTCGTCTTTTGCGGCTTACTGGGACGGTTCCCTTCCGGCTGAACCTTCATCTTCTTCTGCCGGCGGGGATAGTCTTGATCAACCACCGACTCTCGGACTTGTCGCCAGATTTTGTAAACTTTAGAAGACAGACGTTGAGGGGACTGTTCTGGCTTCATTTCTGTGATGGTCTCCACCGGCGGCGGAGATCTTTTTAGTACGGCGGTAGGCGAATTCCTGCACACCTTATTCAGCAGCTCAAAACTGGTCCCGGTTGGAACAGCAGCATTAATTTTCACCGTAGGAGCCGGTGGAGTTAACCCAGAGGGGGAGTTGCCCCCGGCCTTCCTTACTCGGCGCCAGTGGCGACGTTGAGCGTGTTGAGCTGTTGGGGCTGGTTCGGCGATGGGAATGGCTTTGTCTTGACTCCTGTCCAGATGAGGCGCCGGTGGTGCCAGCCTCTTGAAGACTGACGTCTTTTGAGTAGCGGTATCCAATCTGTCAAAGACAGACCTTCGAGCAGGAATGGGAGTCGGAATAGTCAGTCTTGTAAAGACCGACTTTTCGGCAGGAGAAGCCGCCTTGACGACTTCAGGAGCAAGGGTGGCTATCTTCTTTGGGATGGCCACTTCAGATATCATGGGCTTCTTGGCAGGCCCATCGAAGTTCAGGCTCAGTCTGGTGAAGACCGAGGAGTTGGAACTGGACGACCCATTGAGAGGGGCCATGGTAGTAGCAAGCCGATCGAAGACCGACTTCTTGGGAGCTTCCGGTGCTGGCATAGGAGCGCTGAAGCTCGTTGGTGGGAGCATGGTCCCGAAAAACAATCCTGTGGTGTCTTGGGTGACCTGTTCCACCGGCATAGCGAAGATGGAGGCCTCTTGGGGCCCGTAAGTCACTCCTCCGGACGGGACGGAGTGATAGTTGCAGTTGCAGTTAGTGCAGTTTGAAGCCATTGATCTTCTGTTTTCTAGCACGGAGCAAGACACCAAATAGTAGTACCTCGAATCCACAGGCAACAATAGCGAACCGCGATTCGTTCGCGAAAACAACACACGAAGTGTTGAGTGGAAAGAGGAAAAGGTCCCACCGGGCGTGCCAGAATCTGTTCCCCTTCGAAAGACGCGGCGGAGACGCGGTGAACGTCTAACCTGAATTTCAGGGCAGATGCTAATTGGTGCTATCCGTCCACCTCTTCGAAGATACCAAGTTGATTTATGGCACCATGTATCGAAGGTTTAAATGGATGCGACCGATGTAGCAGACTTCGTCAGATTCACCCTCGTTTGAGGGGTTTTGATTATGGGGACGCTCTTCCCCACAGGCGCAAGCCCCTGCAGTTAATTACGCTACCGCGTCGCAGTAACAACTTTCTCCTTCTCCATATGGTCACTTCCTGTCGTGGGTATTTGTTTTGTGTTTGGTTGCCCGTGGATTGTATACGGAGACTAATTTATGTTGTCGCCCGTAGGGCGTGGACTAGTCCAAATTCGTATCTTCTTAGATTTGGATTTGGGGGGTTGGGTTTAAGGATACGTTAGCCTCATTTGAGAATAAGATCAACTTAAACGTTTGTTAAGGATACATTAACTTAATTTTAGACGAAGATCAACTTAACGGGATCGTTTAGATCTAGCAAGAGAGAAATTGGGCTCTATTGTTTAGTTTAGTGACATTGCGGTCGATAATTAGTTTAAGGACATTACGTTCCATTGTTAGTTTAAGGACATCTCGGTCCATTGTTAGTTTAAAGACATCACGGTCGAGGTTAAGGACATAATAGTCCATGGATTTAAGGACTCCACAATCCAATGTTAGTTTTAAGACATCACGGTCGAGGTTAAGGACATCATAGTCCATGGGTTTAAGGACCTCACGGTCCAATGTTAGTTTAAAGATATCACGGTCAAGGTTAAGGACATCATAGTCCATGAGTTTAAGGACCTCACAGTCCATCATTAGTTTAAAGACATCACGGTCGAGGTTAAGGACATCATAGTCTATGAGTTTAAGGACCCCACAGTCCGTAAAATGTATGGTTGTCGGGTGTTTACCCCAATCAGAGTAAAGCTCTATTCAAATTCCAAGGCGGGAGATGAAGCAACGCTTCTGATTCCGCCCAATCAGAGCAAGGCTCTACTTTGAAATTTTAAATTTTAATAAATGAAGCAACGCTTCAAATTCTTTGCGCTGTGCGCAACGCGCCACGTGTCAGAATCTGATACGTCAGTGCAGCGCCCAAGGCAGCGCGCCCAATCAGAGCAAAACTCTATTAAAAAATAAATAGAAGCAAAGCTTCAGTTGCGCTGCGCTGTGCGCTGCGCTGTGCGCTGCGCGACACGTGTCAGCGCAGTTGCGCAAGCGTAGCTGCGCTGCGCTGTGCGCTGCGCGACACGTGTCACGCGCTGGGACATTTACGCCAAACAGAATTAAATTTTAAAGAAATCTTTCTGTTCTTGTTAAAACACGAAGATTTTCATCTGTAAAACAGGAGCCCTTGGATCAAAGATCCAACGGTGGGGAAAATTCCCCAAATCACTCAAAGAAAGATCTCTTTAACAAATTTAACTAATTTATGGGCACTATATAAAGGACCCTAGACCTCAATCCAAAATCATGAACATTATCATTGAGAACTCTGAAAAATTGGAGAGAATTCCTCAAGAACAAAAAAGGTAAAAAACCTTTAGAAAAAAAGAGAAAATTCTCTTATAAACAGATCATTGATCTAAGAAGAAGATCAATGATCTTCAATAAAAAGAAAAATAAGTAATAATAGTGCTTTGCACTTTCTTATGAACCATTGGTTCTTTGAAAACAAGAAAAACTTGTCTTCTTTGATTTAAAATCGATCAAAACATAAAACAGTGCTTTGCACTTGAAAAATTGCACTGTTGCACTCCTGTGTTGGTGCAAGCCACAAGGGAGCGCTACGTATCAGCAGCGCAACGGCGCAGCGCACTAACACAGCGCACTGCGCTGTTGCGCTCCTCAGATCGTGACACGTGTCGTCACCACAAGCACTTGTGCTCAGTGTCTAGCGCAAAGCGCCTGACAAATGCAATGCATTTATTTTGTTAAAGGGCCAGGCCCAAATCAAAAAGACCTAGTAGGCCAAAATAAATTGCAAAGCAATAAATGGGCAGAGCCCAGGTAAAATTGATGCTCTGCATCATTTATAAAATAAGTAGAGCCCAAAACAAATTGATGCTCTGCATCCTTTATGGGCAGAGCCCAAACAAAAATAAAAAAACAAATAAAAGTGTTGAACTTTTTTCAACTGGACATAGCCCAATCAGGGCCGTAAGTCCTCAAATTAAATTGACTGAGCACAGCTGCTCTCTTAATAATCAATTTACATTCGGTTCGAGGGTACATCTCCGAACTCCTCTGACTCCTATCGTTGTAATCCTTCAACAACGTCAGAGAGGTGACGGGTCCCGACGACCACACATCAATACAGAGTGCGGGGTCTTTAAACCCGTGGACCGAAACGTCCTTAAACTAATATCAGACCAAAACGTCCTTAAACTAATATCGGACCGAAACGTCCTTAAACTAATAATGGACCACCACGTCCCTAAACTGGCGATGGACCACCACGTCCCTAAACTGGAATAGTAGAGTCTCCAAATGCTCTTTTGCCGGATCTAAATGATCCCGTTTAAGTTGATCTTAGCCCCAAACACGGCTAACGTATCCTTAAACATTCAAATGGACTATAAAACTCCAAATCAACTTTGGTTCAAGGGTACATCTCCTAACTCCTCTGACACCTATCGTTGTAATCCTTCAACGACGTCAGAGAGGTGACGAGTCCCGACGGCCATATATTAAATAGATCACCACGTTAAGTTGATCTTAGTCTCAAAACAGGACTAACGTATCCTTAACGAATATTTAAGTTGATCTTAGCCTCAATACGGCTAACGTATCCTTAAACTAAAAACACCAAACCCAAATCTAAGTAAATACGGATTTGGATTAATCCACGTCCTACGGGCGACGGCATTACTCAGTCTCCGTATACAATCCACGGCCAACCACAAACAATACAAACAACCACGACAGGAAGTGAAATTCTGGAGAAGGAGAAAGTGGCTACCACGATGCGGTAGCGTAATTAACTGCAGGGGCTTGCGCCTGCAGGGAAGAGCGTCCCCACAATCAAAAACCCCTCAAACGAGAGGGGATCTGACGAAGTCTGCTACATCGGCCGCATTCGTCTAAACCTCCGATACACGGTGCCATAAATCAACTTGGCATCTTCGGAGAGGTGGACGGGTAAAACCATATAGCATCTGCCCCGAATCTCAGGCAAGACGTCCTCACGTCGTCTCGGCCGCCATTCGGAGGGGAACATATTCTGGCACGCCCGGTGGGACCTTTTCCTTTTTCCACTCCACACTTCGTGTGTCGTCTTCGCGAACGAATCGCGGTTTGTTAACGGTTGCCTTTGGATTTCAAGTTACTAAGATTTGGTCTTTTGCCTGGCGCAGGACTCAAGCATCAATGGCCTCTAACTGTACCAACTGCTCGAAGTGCCACTGCAACGGACGCTCCACCTCACCTGGAGGTGTAGCATATGGGCCCCAAGCGGCCTCCTTCCTCGCTCTGCCGGTAGAACAGGTGACCCAGGCCACCACCGGCCTGTTTTTTGGGACCATGATCCCACCTACAAGCTTCTCTATGCCAATACCTGCACCAGAAGCGAACAAGAAGTCGGTCTTCGACTGGCTCACTGCTACGACGGCCCCTGTCAACAGGTCATCCATTACCAAGCCAACAGCCTCTGTCTTTGCGAGGTTGGATCAAAACTCTGAGGGGCCCGCCAAGAAGCCTGTGAGTCCCAAGGTGGTTGTCCCAAGGAAGGCAATAGCCGCTGCTCCAGAAGTCGTCAAGGCGGCTTCCCCTGTCAAAGAGTCAGTCTTTTCAAGACTGACTATTCCTGCTCCTGCCCCTGCTCGAGGATCTGTCTTCGACAGGTTGAATATCACCCCTCAAAGGACAACCTCAGTCTTTAAGAGGTTAACACCAGCGGCGCCTCATTCAGACAGGGGGCAAAAAGAAGCTGTCTCTATCTCCGAGCCAGTCCCAACGGCTCGTCATGCTCGACGTCGCCATTGGCGACGAGTAAGGAAGGCAGGAGGCAACTCCCCCTCAGGGCTAACTCCACCTGCTCCAATAGTGGAGATCAACGCTGCTGTTCCAACTGGGAACAGCTTTGAACTGTTGAGGAGGGTACATAAGAACTCTCCAACCGCTACATTGAAAAGATCTCCTTCGCCCGCGGAGAGAGTTCCGGAAACGAAGCAAGAACAGCCCCCTCGACGGCTGTCCTAAAAAATATACGAGGTTTGGCGGAGGGTTCAAGACTCCGTGATTGACCCAGATCACTCTCGTCAACAGAAAAAGGCGAAGGTGCAAAAAGAAAAGGACCGTCCTATTGAACAGCAGAGGACAACAATCGCTAGGGTGCCCACTGCAACGACCCCTTCAACTTCAACGACGCATAAAAGAAGAAGGCCGGAGAAAACCCCCGCACCCGCGGCAAATGCCAAAGATGGTGAACCTAAACGCCCTAAGTCCGGGGGCATAATAGTGCATACAGTATACATGGCGTCGGGAAAGAAAGACAGTCGTGCATCCACAGGTCATAGACCACTCACACGGTTAGTGACCAAAGCTCAGGAGCAACAGCAAAAGCTCCAGGAGATGATGAATGCGATGGCCGCACTCACTGGGCCAAAAGAAATCCCTGAAACGTCCTCGGATGAGCGTCAAGAACAAGAAACTGACGCTGAATTCCTTCGTCGCATATTGGAAAAGAAGGATAAAGAAGCTGCGGAACAGGCAGCCGGCATAAAGAAAATGGCCCTCCTGTTCCAGGACATGGTGGGCATGATGATTCAACAAGATCCCCCTGCTGAAGATCCCCCGATCGTCCTTGAAGACGATAGGGGAGAAACGTCGAATCCTCCACCGGCTCTGTCAACAGCCAAGGAGGAGGCAATCTCCAAGGCTGACCTGGACGAATATATAGCTCAGCAGATCCGGGTCCATCAAGCGACGGAAGCAGCCGGTCAGATCGTAAAAACGGGGCGACCGTATCCGGGCTGGTACGACCAGATCAAGTACCCGCCAGGTTATACGATACCAAAATTCCATGTGTATAAGGGGACTGGCAATCCCCACCAGCATGTCGCCCAGTTCAGGGCGCTTTACAGCAACACTGGCGGTGATGATAAATTGCTGCTCCGTCAGTTCGTTGGTAGCTTATCGGACACAGCGTTCGAGTGGTATTCCGAGCTCCCGAATGACTCTATCAAGACCTTTTCAGAGATGGAGTTGCTGTTTACCCAACGTTTCGCGAATGCCAGTGAGCGTACCCCGATAACGGCATTGATTAATGCCAGGGTGAAGCCGGGCGAGACGTGGGTCCAATATGCTATACGGTGGCGAAATTTATGGTCAAAATGCGAGCAGCGTATAGAAGAAGCTCCTGCAGTGGGAATGTTTGTTGGAACCCTTGATCCGCAAGCAACCATCTCGCAATTTATGATGTTCTTCAAACCGACCACCTTCCAGGCACTAATCGACAAGCTGGCGCAAATGGATCAAATGGGCCATAAACCTCCTCTTCCAAAGCCGGACTCCCGAAATGAGAAGGGAAAGGGGAAAGCGATCGTTGTCGCTAATGCTCAACAGCAACCGAACAACTCGAAGCCGGTCGTTCGTCAAAATAATATGTGCCCGTACGTAGCCCTTCGGGAGAGAATGGGACGTCCTTACTCATTTCCCCGGGATAAAACGAGAAGGTTATTCGAGCTGGCGTTGCGCAACCGACTCATAAATCTGCCGGATCCAAAACGTCCGTCGCAACCAAGTGACGTCAATGAGCCCAACTACTGTCCTTATCATCGAGTACTGGGTCATCCGATCGAGGATTGCTATGCCTTCAAAAATTAGCTTGAAGACCAGTACCGACAGGGCAAGTTTGCATTGTCCGACAAATGGAAGGCAGCCCCACACCTCTAAGGGAATGAATACGCCGGGGGCAACATGCTCTGTCGTTGAAGAAGCTCCTTGGGAGGTTGTATTATCCGCCAAGACAAATAGGATGCTAAATGACCTTCGATTCTGCCCAGCAATCAAGTGGAAGAACCCGGTGGAACCGCAGATCATTGAAGAGATGTTGAAGCCTCGTCCAACTCAAAAGATCGATGGAGGTGGCCCAAGCATTCACAACCAGCCGTCGAAATCTTCAAAGAAGAAGAAAAAGAAGTCAAAGAAGCCCGTGAAGCCTGGCGACAAGCGCATGGACTTGCAAAAACAAATTGACGCGCTGGAGAAATACAACCAGAAGGCACGGACTCCCATTATATTCCAAGAATTCCTCAATCACGTCTTTCAAGAGGAAGATGAGGGAGAAAGTTCATCTGATGAATCTGAAGAATACGTGGCGAGCTGTCATGTGATTTCCCATTCATTCATGGGCGATGAGGAGACTCCTTGTACTGAAACGCTGGGGGCAGATCTCGAACCAAAAATTCTGGGGCCCTCGGACGAAGTAATCGACGCATTCCTCAATGAAGCTCTCTTAAAAAGCAAGGCTGATCGGGAGCGCGAGGCGGTCATATTCAAAAAGGCCAAGCGCCAGCGCCTTGATGAAAGAATTGAGATACTCCCGCTGGAGCAAAGTACACCCACTGCGGATAAAATAAAATTCAAGATGGGGAAAAGGTTCGCTAAAGCCGTGTCAATGGGTATGAAGCTACCGTCCTCTGAGGGAAGTGTTACTGGTGAAGCGGCAATGCACCCCTCCTATTGCGTATATCATCGGGAGATTTCGCACCCCACTGAAGAATGCAAAGCTTTCGATAGATGGTGGAAAGGATATGTTGCTCACTGACAACAGGTTAAGCGGGAGAAGCGCAAGACTCGCCGGGAGCAAAACAGTGCGACCGAAGGGATTAACAGAACTACCGGTAATTTTCGCATGGTCAATACCGGAGGATCACAAGTGCTCACATTCGGGAGCGATTCCGATGAGGAGCTGGAGCTTGGCCCCCTCTTTAAAGAGTCCACTTCGGGAAAAGAAGAAGAGTCGAAGATTTATGAAAATATCCAGCTGCGTAATCGCACGTTGCCCGAAAAGAATCTCGGACCCCCAAACAAAAGAGATAAAGGGAAAGAAAAGGTCTCTGAGGACATCGCCTTAGATGACCAAGTCATGGAAGAGCTAACTGCCAAAGACCCGCCGAAGAAAAATAAGGTGGATTACAACGTCTTAGCGCATCTGAGGAAGCTACCTTCGCAGCTCAGCATTCTTGACGCCCTTTTACTATCAAAGGAGGCAAGAGATTCATTAATTAGGGCACTACAGGACCCGGAGCAGTTCCAAGCTTCCCTGGCCGAAGAAAAGATGAGGGATGAATTGGAGGAAGTGCACACGGCAGATGTCACTTTTGGCGATGAAGACTTTCTCCTTGGGACGTGCGAACACAATCGCCCCCTCTATGTCTCAGGATACTGCCATAATATAAAGATAGGCAAAATCCTGATCGATAACGGATCGTCTGTTAATCTCCTTAATGTGCGGGTGTTGAAGGAAATCTGCATGAGCGTCCAACACCTCGCCCGAGACAAGATCACCATCTCCGGGTTCGACTCCCAATCATCAAAGACTCTTGGATCTGTGATACTCACGCTATGCTTTGGACTGCTCATCACGGACATTAAATTCCACGTCATAGATGCCAAGACGTGCTACAACGCTCTGCTCGGCCGACCATGGTTACACGAGTATAACATCATTCCTTCTACACAGCATCAGTGTATGAAATATTTTAGGGATGGTCTCGAGTATACCGTGACGGGGGAATTGAATCCGTTTTCCGTGAATGAAGTTCGCAAATATGAAGATGCTAAATACTTCTTGCCGAATTTCGAAGACACGGAAAGGTGTCACAAGCCGGAGAATAAAACTAACGCTACCATCCCTGTCTTCGGCAGTGATACCGAGGAGGAAGAGGAGATAGTTTATTCGGGTCCGCCCCAATACACCAAGCCGGGACCATCCGCTCCTACGTTGATCTTTAGTAGTGATTCAGAGGATGAATTCCATGCTGTATTCTCCGCTCGACCTTCAATACGAGCTTCCGCTGACGAAGAGCAAAGTCTACAAGTCGCTATGGTGCCGCTTAAATATTATAAAGAACTGGATGCGCTTGATACCGACAGTGTAGAGGAGCTGCAGACGTTCTATATCCCTCCCAGGCGAGAAGGCAATTCTATTCTACCGCTCTGAAGAAAACAAAGTGGAGAAAGAAATCTGGCACAGTGCGGATCCTACGCTGGACAGGCTTCAACCCATCTGTCTACCCAGATATTATACAGAAGGCTTGAAGAGGCTGTTGAAGCGCCAAGGGATACCCTTCAAACAGACCATTAGAAAGGCCAAATTCTACGACAGGGTCTGGAACGTCCCCGGAACTCAGCACAAGCTGCCTAGTGGGAGGATGGAGACGATCGGGCTCGGATACATTCGCTCCAAGAAATGAGAGCTGCTCCGCGACTGTTACGTCGTGCACGACTTCAATGAAGAAGCAGATGCTCAACGGGATGACATTAATCCTGAACCAATAAAAGTTCCTGATGCAAAAGTGCCCAGTCCATCGTTTGAAGAACAAATGGACAGGCTTATAAGGGAAGCTGGTCAAAAAGTCCGAGATGATCACAGCCGCGAAATGGCCATCTACGAGAGAGCCAAAACGCAACGTCTCCTTCAATAGACCGTGAAAGATGAAAGTGCCGCCCCCTGTCAACCTGTTATAAAAAAAGCTCGACGCAGAGGCAGAAATAAGTCGAAAGGCCAAAAAAGCGCTCAACAGCAACAAAGCGGGACTAAGAAGCCATGCAAGCGAGAAATGAATGGTTCCGATCTATCCCTCATGAAGAAAATGGGTTGAGCATACTCATTTCCTCGGGACAAGACAAAGAAGATACTTGATCTTGCTCTAAAACATCAGATGCTTACATTGCCGGAGTCCAAGCACCCTGAACAAGCAGGCGTTGTCTCTCATCCAAACTATTGCTCTTATCACCGAGTAATAGGGCATCCTCTCGAAGACTGCTTCACCTTCAAGAATTGGGTCGAAGATCAGTATCAGCTTGGCAAGTTCGCTCTCTCTGACAACTGGAGGGTAACGCCGCCACAGAAGCACGAACCCAAAGCTACGAGAACAGAACCAACTCCACATTGGGATTGGAAGCAGATTCGCACTTGTCGCATGATAACAATAGTAAAAGAAGAGCCCGAGAACATGGATAACCTTCCCTGGTGCTTCGAAAACAGCAATGATGAGGTAATCTCAGAATTTCCACCAGCGCCGAAAGAACTGGAGGATGGAATATATACCACCACAGACAACCTCAAGAAAATTGAGTTGGGGACGGCGAACGATCCACGACCGACATTTGTTAGCGAGCTACTATCTGAAGAAAGGGTGGCTGCATTAAAGGACGTCCTTGTACAGCATAGAGATTGCTTCGCATGGAACTATTTCGAAATGCCGGGACTAGATCCAGAAATTGCTGTACACAAATTGGCGATCTCCCCGGATGCCAAGCCGGTTAAACAGGCGCCAAGAAGAATGCGGCTTGAGCTTGAGATGACTATCAATGCTGAGGTCAAGAAGCTAATTGACTCTGGCTTTATCCAAGAGGTTCAATATCCTGAATGGATCGCTAACATCGTCCTGATGATGAAGAAAAATGGGACGGTGCGCATATGCGTGGACTTTCGGGATCTCAACAAAGCCTGCCCGAAGGATGATTTCCCGGTGCCAGTCACCGAACTGATGATAGACAATACGTCCACTCATGAGGTTTTCTCCTTCATGGACGGCTCATCAGGGTATAATGATATAAAGATGCATCCTGAAGACCAGAAGCATACCGCTTTCCGGACCCCTTTGGGAATATTTTGTTACAAGGTGATGCCCTTCGGTCTAAAGAACGCCGGTGCCACCTATCAAAGAGCCATGACGAAGATCTTCGATGACCTGATACATGAAATCGTCGAATGCTATATCGACGACCTCGTGGTTAAGAGCAAATCATACGAGGAACATCTCGAGCATCTAAAGACTGTATTTCGACGCCTTCGACAATACAACTTGAAGATGAACCCTCTCAAGTGTGCATTCGGAGTTTCTTCAGGCAAATTCCTGGGATTCATCGTCCGACACCGAGGCATCGAGATAGATCCGTCAAAGATCAAGGCGATCATGGAAATGCCTCCGCCGAGAACTCTCAAACAGTTGCGGTCCCTCCAAGGGAAGCTCGCGTATATACGGAGATTTATAGCCAACCTTTCAGGCAAGTGCCGTCCTTATAGCCACCTGATGAAGAAGGGAACCTCGTTCGTCTGGGACCAAAAATGCCAGGGCACGCTGGACGAGATTAAACAACACCTGCAGAACCCGCCAGTGTTGGCTGCTCCGGTTAAGGGAAAGCCTCTCATTCTTTACACAACCTCCTTCGAAGGTTCTTTAGGCGCATTATGGGCGCAAGAGAATGACCAAGGGAAGAAAAGAGCACTCTACTACTTAAGTCGAGTTCTACTGGGGGCAGAAAGCAACTACTCCCCTATTGAAAAACACTGCCTGGCGTTGATCTTCGCGATAACAAAGCTCAGGAACTATGCGATGGCACATGAAGTCCGTATCATTTCGAAGGTGGACCCCCTTAAATATTATGTCGAAGGCCATATTGACGGGACGACTCGCTAAATGGGCCTTGCTCTTGATGGAGTTCTCGATAACCTATCAGCCTCTCAAGGCAGTGAAAGGCCAGGCCATTGCCGACTTCCTCGCTGAGCACCCGATACCCGCCGATTCTCCTTTGAATTGCGATCTTCCAGACGAACATGCGTTTTACGCTATCAATGGGAACGATACCCGATGGGAACTCTATTTTGATGGAGCATCCTCCATAAAGAAGCACAAACAAAGTACCCCTATAATCAAGTCGGGGGTAGGCCTTATCTTCTGGACTCCACAAGAAGGGATAATACGCTTCGCTTTCTCCTTAACAGAGCCGAGGACAAACAATGAAGCCGAGTATGAAACTTTGATAGCAGGCCTCGAGATCACCATCGACATGGAGATTGAGAACCTCCTCATATATGGAGACTCTCAACTGGTCGTTAGTCAAGTAAACGGCGACTACCAGACGTGAAAGCCAGAGTTGGTGAAGTATGGCGAAAAGGTGCAACAGCTGTTGACCCAAATTCCCTCCTATACTTTGGAAAGCATACCGCGCGCGGAAAACAGCAAAGCAGACGCGTTGGCCAAGCTTGCTAAAGAACTGGCTAATGAAAACCTCGATGACGTTAGAATCGTGGTACAAAGCCGTCGGGTGCTTGCCCCAGCAGAAATATCTCCAGAATCATCTGAAGAGAAGGAAGAGACTGAACAGACGACCTTGCAAATAAAGGACCGGGAAAAGGCTGAGGATTGGAGAGAAGTCTTTATAGACTATTTCAAATACCGTCGAACGCCCGAAAATGCGTCCTCAAGACATCAGCTTATGAAACGAGCTCTGTCTTTCGCCTTCGTCAACGACACTCTGTACAAGAGGTCGTTTGATTCTCTGTGGTTGATATGTCTGGAACCTGACGAAGCGAAAAGAGTCATTCAGGAAGTTTATGACGGACTCTGTGGTTCTCACCAAGCAAGCCCGAAGATGAAGTTGAAGATCAAACGGATGGGCTACTACTGGCCCACGATGATTCAGGACTGCCTCGAATATGCAAAGCAATGCCACTCATGCCAAATCCATGAGGACTTTATCCACCAACATCCAAATCCATTACATCCAACGGTGTCTAGCTGGCCGTTCGAGATGTGGGGAACGGATATAGTCAGCCCCATCGAACCAGCATCGTCCAGAGGACATTGTTTCATCCTGGCGACGACCGATTACTTCTCCAAATGGGCAGAAGCAGTACCGCTGAGAGAAGTGAAGACGGAGAATATCCTCCATTTCTTCAGGACGCACGTCATATATCGGTTTGGAACTCCGCGACGGATCATCTCCGATAACGGGCCTGCCTACAGGAGCCACAAGATCAGTCGCTTCGCGCAATAACATAATATAGACTGGAGATATTCCTCGGTTTATAATCCGCGAGCTAATGGTCTAGCCGGGGCCTTTAACAAGACCCTGACGAAGATCATGAAAAAGACGGTGTCCCGAAATAAGAAAGACTGGCACGAGAGACTGCAAGAGGCTCTTTGGGCGTATCGAACTACGTTCAAGACGGCCACAAACACAACGCCATATGCGTTGGTATTCGGGACGGAAGCAGTACTCCCCCTCGAGGTAGAGTTACCCTCTCTGCGAGTGGCAGTCCACTACGAGCTGACGAACGAAGAAAATGCTCACCTTCGGCTTGAGGAGCTTGTTGCCCTTGAAGAAACACGGCTCATAACGCAACAAAACCTGGAAGCTTATAAAGCAAAGATGACGCGCTCATATGAAAGATTGACCCGGCCGAGGACATTCCGCCAAGGCGAACTCGTGCTAGTGGTCAAAAGGCCTATGATCCCCAATCGCGCCAAGCGGGGAAAATTCGAGCCGAACTATGAAGTCCCGTACATCATAGATAAGGTCTACCAGGGTGGGGCCTATCTACTCATGGACATGCACGGTGAAAGGCCTTTCAGGCCAATAAACGGTCGCTTCCTAAAGAAATACTACGCTTAATGAGCCATAGCCTAGGTTAATGATAGATGACGACGATTATGTCCGCTCGATATTTTCCTAAGCTCAAGCTTTATAAGCAGTAACCAGCTTTCTCAATAGCGGACCGAAATGTCCTTAAACTACTACCGCAGCATCCGTAGGCTGACGAGATAAAAAAAAGAAGAAAAATATAATAAATAAAAACGGTATGTCCATAAGCAAAAAGAGCTCGGATGAAAACCCGAAAGGGCTCTGTGAGTAAAAACAGCAGGGCTACCGGCGAGTTTTCGTGAAAACCCGAAAGGACGCGACCTCGTTAAATAAAAAGAATAAAATAAAAAGAATAAAAAAAACGGTATGTCCATAAGCAAAATGGGCACGAATGAAAACCCGAAAGGGCTCCGTGAGTAAAAACAGCAGGACTACCGGCAAATGTTTGTGAAAACCCGAAAGAGCGCAACCTCGTTAAAAGACATTTATAGGGTCCTCTCGACCTTGTAAGGAGAAACCACCCGCGTGAGATCCTTACGACTCACAAGGGAGCAACACACTTAGGGATCCCCATGATTCCTAAGGAGAAAATACACTTGCGAGATCCTCACGACTCGTAAGGAGAACTCTCTTATGAGACCCTCACGGCTCATAAGACTTGAAAGTCTTAAGTTACAGAGACCTAAACCTGTGCTTAAGCAACCCCCACAACTTTCGATATTGCCCTACAACTGGCTCAATACTGGCCCTTGTATACAATCCACGAGCGCGAATAAACATTTCCCTGACCAAGTCCCATCCGTGACTGGGGATATGTTCGCATGGTGAACAACCCTTGTAAATCCTCTTGATTTATGAGGAGAAAACCCTCCTGTAGGATCCTTACGACTTACAGAGGAACAAACACTTAGGAATCCTCACGATTCCTAAGGAGAAAATACACCTACAAGATCCTCACGACTTGAGAAATACCTTTGTGAGACCCTTACGGCTCATGAAGTCAAAAGCCTTAGTCGACAGGACCTTAACCCTGTTCGCTAAACCACCCTTGTTCGACATCGACAGAGGCAAATGATGATTCGCTCCTGGCAATATCCCGGTTGTAGCGGTGCTGATGTCGAAATCGGTGTTTAATTTCAGGTTTACGGCGAAAAGCCAGTAGGCCGCACATGCATATGAAATAGCCGAAATGATGGGGCAACTTGCAATAAAAAGCAGCAAGTAAAAATGTATGCATGCAAAATAGTCGAAATGATGGGGCAACTCTCAATAAAAGCAGCGAGTAAAAACAAAATAAACACCCGAAATGATTAGGCACCGCGAAAAATAGTCGAAATGATTGGGCAATCGCGACCTTCGCGATATAAAAGCTGAAATGATAGAGCATCGCGGAAATAAAACAAAAAAAAAGAAATGATAAAACTTTGGCCCTACAGTTGAGCTCACATCGATCCCTGTATACAATCCAAGGGCACAAACAAAGAGGGAACCATACTGTCCCAACAGGCTCCGCCAGAAAACGAAACCAAATCTCAACGGTTCATCCCAACCCCGAAGAAGCCAGTGTCTTCGGCAAAATACCTCAACTCAGAGAAACCAGCGTCCTTGATGAGAGCCTCCTGATTCGCGTCGACTCGCAGAGAAACCAGTGTCTCCGTGGGAAATTCTCGATTCGTTTCAACACCAGGGAAACAAATAATCCTTGGCAAATACCTCAATTCAGGGAAATCAGTGTCCTTGATGAGAGCCTCCTGATTCGCGTCGACTCCAGAGAAACCAGTGTCTCCGCGGGAAATTCTCGATTCGTTTCAACACCAGGGAAACAAATAATCCTTGGCAAATACCTCAATTCAGGGAAACTAGCGTCCTTGATGAGAGCCTCCTGATTCGCGTCGACTCGCAGGGCAACCAGTGTCTCCATGGGAAATTCTCGATTCGTTTCAACACCAGGGAAACAAATAATCCTTAGCAAATACGTCAATTCAGGGAAACTAGCGTCCTTGATGAGAGCCTCCTGATTCGCGTCGACTCGCAGAGAAACCAGTGTCTCCGTGGGAAATTCTCGATTCGTTTCAACACCAGGGAAACAAATAATACTTGGCAAATACCTCAATTCAAGGAAACTAGCATCCTTGATGAGAGCCTCCTGATTCGCGTCGACTCGCAGAGCAACCAGTGTCTCCGTAGGAAATTCTCGAATCGTTTCAACACCAGGGAAACAAATAATCCTTGGCAAATACCTCAATTCAGGGAAACTAGCGTCCTTGATGAGAGCCTCCTGATTCGCGTCAACTCGCAGAGCAACCAGTGTCTCCGTGGGAAATTCTCGATTCGTTTCAACACCAGGGAAACAAATAATCCTTGGCAAATACCTCAATTCAAGGAAACTAGCGTCCTTCATGAGAGCCTCCTGATTCGCGTCGACTCGCAGAGCAACCAGTGTCTCCGTGGAAAATTCTCGATTCGTTTCAACACCAGGGAAACAAATAATCCTTGGCAAATACCTCAATTCAAGGAAACTAGCGTCCTTCATGAGAGCCTCCTGATTCGCGTCGACTCGCAGAGCAACCAGTGTCTCCGTGGGAAATTCTCGATTCGTTTCAACACCAGGGAAACAAATAATCCTTGGCAAATACCTCAATTCAAGGAAACTAGCGTCCTTGATGAGAGCCTCCTGATTCGCGTCGACTCGCAGAGCAACCAGTGTCTCCGTGGGAAATTCTCGATTCGTTTCAACACCAGGGAAACAAATAATCCTTGGCAAATACCTCAATTCAGGGAAACTAGCATCCTTGATGAGAGCCTCCTGATTCGCGTCGACTCGCAGAGCAACCAGTGTCTCCGTGGGAAATTCTCGATTCGTTTCAACACCAGGGAAACAAATAACCCTTGGCAAATACCTCAATTCAGGGAAACGAGCGTCCTTGATGAGAGCCTCCTGATTCGCGTCGACTCGCAGAGAAACCAGTGTCTCCGCGGGAAATTCTCGATCCGTTTCAACACCAGGGAAACAAATAATCCTTGGCAAATACCTCAATTCAGGGAAACAAGCGTCCTTGATGAGAGCCTCCTGATCCGCGTCGACTCGCAGAGCAACCAGTGTCTCCGTGGGAAATTCTCGATCCGTTTCAACACCAGAGAAACAAATAATCCTTGGCAAATACCTCAATTCAGGGAAACAATCATCCTTGATGAGAGCCTCCTGATTCGCGTCGACTCGCAGAGAAACCAGTGTCTCCGTGGGAAATTCTCGATTCGTTTCAACACCAGAGAAACAAATATCCTTGGCAAATACCTCAATTCAGGGAAACAAGCGTCCTTGATGAGAGCCTCCTGATTCGCGTCGACTCGCAGAGAAACCAGTGTCCCCGTGGGAAATTCCCGATTCGTCTCAACTCGCAAGATGAAGCCTCAGGCAGCAGGGATAAAAATAAAAACTTGTTTCCTGAACAATGAGACCCTGCAAGTTGATCTAAAATGGTCTCTTGCATACTATTCACGGGTCTCACTCTCCCAAGTCGAATTTCGACAAGGAGGGAAACAACCGCTTACGGATCCTCTCGATTCGTAAGAGGGAAAAATTCTCTTATAAGATCCTTACGACTTATAAGAGAAAACACGCTTAGGAATCCTCACGATTCCTAAGGAGAAAATACACCTACGAGATCCTCTTGATCCGTAGGGAGAAAAATCTCTATGAGACCCTCACGGCTCATAAAGTTGAAAAGTCTTAGGCGGCAGATCTGAACCTGCGGCCTAAGCCATCGCTATTTCTTGAGGAAATCAAGACGCTTGCTCTATTATCTGTCAATTATGTTCATCAAGACAACACGCTGATAATAATAGCAAAAAAGAGAGTGACAGAAAGAACATCTGATTAGCGTTGGATCAAGCATTCAGGACACACTCATCCATGCATGTGCAAAAGATTCAGAACGAGGAATAAGACAAGCTGAAATGGAAATTTTCTATTCATATCATAAAAAGGGGTTCTTACAATTATTAAAATGTTTACAACGGCAAAACCTCGAACCCGGGACAGGGATTGAGGAACTCGAAAGTGACTCTATCTATGACTTTCCAAGCCTCGCGGACCATCCTGGTGTGCTTTCTTTCGCGAGCACAAGCGTCAGGGTCCCCCCTGATGTCTTCCACCCTCCAATAAGCAGCGAGTATGGCGGACTGTTGAAAGGCCTGGTGCAAGATATCGACAAAATTGTCTCGACGTCTCTTCGAGATTAAGTTCATCAGGTACACCGAATGCACCTTATCCTCGGCGGCATCCAACGCCCTAAGCGGCACACCGGAACAGAATAGGGGAAGCGCTTTCCAGATGGCTCCCACAATAAGCTTCAGGAGGGAGGAACGTCGGGGAAGCAGTTGACCATTATATGCGTCGAAGCGGCTCATGATCTCGGCACACTCCGCATTCGTGAATTCTCGATTTTGAGAGCGGCCGAGTCGGCGGATGTCACCATAAGAGATGATCTCGTCAAGATCATACATGTGGGCGTCCATTGCTCCTGCAAGAGAAATTTAACAGAATTAGCAGACAGACTGATTAAGTGAATTCTTATTAAAAACAGGCACAGGGAGTTAAACTCCTCAAGAGCAATGCTCTGCAAACAGGAGTGACACCTATCAAATTCAGTAATGAGAGGAATTTAAAGAAATTCCCCGAGAACGCTGAGAGCCTTGCTATGAAAAGATGATAAAATCCATCAAAGATAAAACCCTATTTTTGATCTTCATTATTCATGATCAAACTCTTAAGAGTTCTTCGCAGAAGATTAAAATTCTACTTGTATCAAGAAAGCAGAGCTTTGATTCATGGGCTAAGAAGTCCCAAAAAAAATCATGCTCTAAGACGAGCAAAGCTCTATTAATAAAACCCTAAATGGGTTTTCTTTAGATCAAAGATCTATGAGAGCAAGGCTCTGTTACTTAAAATTAAGTTAATTTAATTTAAGTTAATTTTACCTAAAAAGTTTTCTAGAGTTTAACTCTTAAGTTCTTGAAAGCGAGAGCAAAGCTCTGAAGTTCTGACAAATGAGAAGTCTTGAGGATGGTGACCATCTATTGAGGACCAAGGGTCCTATTTATAGGCGCTCGGCTCCCCTTCAACTCCTGAGTTGCCGCAACGGTTGGAATTTTGCCACCGCTGCGCTCACGCTTGGGGCCACGTAAGCGCAACGGTGGGGGGGCATTTGTTTACCCCAATCAGAGCAAAGCTCTGTTCAAATTCCAAGACGGGAGATGAAACAACTCTTCTGATTCCGCTCAATCAGAGCAAAGCTCTACTTTGAAAATTTAAATTTTAATAAATGAAGCAACGCTTCAAATTTTTTGCGCCGTGCGCAACGCGCCACGTGTCAAAAGCTGATACGTCAGCGCAGCGCCCAAGGCAGCGCGCCCAATCAGAGCAAAACTCTATTAAAAAACAAATAGAAGCAAAGCTTCAGTTGCGCTGCGCTGTGTGCTGCGCGACACGTGTCAGCGCAGTTGCGCTGCGCTGTGCGCTGCACGACACGTGTCAGCGCAGTTGCGCTGCGCTGTGCGCCGCGTGACACGTGTCACGCGCTGGGGCATTTGCGCCAAACAGAATTAAATTTTTAAAGAAATCTTTCTGTTCTTGTTAAAACAAGAAGATTTTCTTCTGTAAAACAGGAGCCCTTGGATCAAAGATCCAATGGTGGGGAAAATTCCCCAAATCACTCAGAGAAAGATCTCTTTAATAAATTTAACTAATTTATGGGCACTATATAAAGGACCCTAGACCTCAATCCAAAATCATGAACATTATCATTGCGAACTCTGAAGAATTGGAGAGAATTCCTCAAGAACAAAAAAGGTAAAAAACCTTTAGAAAAAAGGGAAAATTCTCTTATAAACAGATCATTGATCTGAGAAGAAGATCAATGATCTTCAATAAAAAGAAAAATAAGTAATAATAGTGCTTTGCACTTTCTTATGAACCATTGGTTCTTTGAAAACAAGAAAAACTTATCTTCTTTGATTTAAAATCGATCAAAACATAAAACAGTGCATTGCACTTGAAAAATTGCACTGTTGCGCTCCTATATTGGCGCAAGCCACCAGGGAGTGCCACGTGTCAGCAGCGCAACAGCGCAGCGCACTGACACAGTGCACTGCGCTTGCGCTCCTCAGATCGTGACACGTGTCGTCACCACAAGCACTTGTGCTCAGTGTTTAGCGCAAAGCGCCTGACAAATGCAATGCATTTCTTTTGTTAAAGGGCCAGGCCCAAATCAAAAAGACCTAATAGGCCAAAATAAATTGCAAAACAATAAATGGGCAGAGCCCAGGTAAAATTGATGCTCTGCATCATTTATAAAATAAGCAGAGCCCAAAACAAATTGATGCTCTGCATCCTTTATGGGTAGAGCCCAAACAAAAATAAAAAAACAAATAAAAGTGTTGAACTTTTTTCAACTGGACTTAGCCCAATCAGGGCCGTAAGTCCTCAAATTAAATTGACTGAGCACAGCTGCTCTCTTAAAAATCAATTTACATTCGGTTCGAGGGTACATCTCCGAACTCCTCTGACTCCTATCGTTGTAATCCTTCAACGACGTCAGAGAGGCGACGGGTCCCGACGACCACACATCAATACGGACTGCGGGTCCTTAAACTCATGGACCGAAACGTCCTTAAACTAATATCGGACCGAAACGTCCTTAAACTAATATCGGACCGAAACGTCCTTAAACTAATAATGGACCACCACATCCCTAAACTGGCGATAGACCACCACATCCCTAAACTGGAACAGTAGAGCCTCCAAATGCTCTTTTGCCGGATCTAAACGATCCCGTTTAAGTTGATCTTAGCCCCAAACACGGCTAACGTATCCTTAAACATTCAAATGGACTATAAAACTCCAAATCAACTTTGGTTCAAGGGTATATCTCTTAACTCCTCTGACACCTATCGTTGTAATACTTCAACGACGTCAGAGAGGTGACGAGTCCCGACGGCTATATATTAAATGGATCACCACGTTAAGTTGATCTTAGTCTCAAAACATGACTAACGTATCCTTAACGAATGTTTAAGTTGATCTTAGCCTCAATACGGCTAACGTATCCTTAAACTAAAAACACCAAACCCAAATCTAAGTAAATACGGATTTGGACTAATCCACGTCCTACGGGCGACGGCATTACTCAGTCTCCGTATACAATCCACGGCCAACCACAAACAATACAAACACCCACGACACGAAGTGAAATTCTGGAGAAGGAGAAAGTGGCTACCGCGATGTGGTAGCGTAATTAACTGAAGGGGCTTGCGCCTGCAGGGAAGAGCGTCCCCACAATCAAAAACCCCTCAAACGAGGGGGGATCTGACGAAGTCTGCTATATCGGCCGCATCCGTCTAAACCTCCGATACACGGTGCCATAAATCAACTTGGCATCTTCGGAGAGGTGGACGGGTAAAACCATATAGTATCTGCCCCGAATCTCAGGTAAGACGTCCTCACGTCGTCTCGGCCGCCATTCGGAGGGGAACATCGGGACCCGTCACCTCTTTGAAGACGTTGAGAAATTACAATGACAAATATCAAAGGAGTGAAGAGATGTACCCTTGAACCAAGGTGGATTAAATGATCTGTAGCCTAGTTTGGAACTAAGATCAATTAATTATATTATGAGCACATTGGCTCAGTTAAATCTGAATTAAGGACTTATGGCCAATTTGGGCTATGTCCAATTAGATCTGAAATGTTGGCCCTTTATTGGACCATTAGACATTTGTCTGGGTTCAGCCCATATTATTCAGCAATGCTAAACATTTTCATCTTTGATTTCCTCAATTTTGAGATTCATTTGGAGGAGGGACTTTTGCCTCTGGAAAATTGGCCAATTTGGCTAAACGTAGTGTTAAACACTAAAGAACAACAGTGTTAAATATTGGAGACAGAATTCTCAAATTAGTATTAAACACTAAAAGACCAGCAGTGTTAGACACTGGAAATATAGAGTCCCAAATTAGTGTTAAACACTAGAAAATAACAGTGTTAAACACTGGAAATAAGATTTTCAAATTAGTGTTAAACACTAAAAGATAATCAGTGTTAAACACTGGGAATAAAGCTCTCGAATTAGTGTTAAACACTAAAGAAAAAAGGGGTCACGTGTGGATACGTGAGGGCGCCCAAAGGTGGGACCAGATTCTTTTTCTTTGTTCTGCAATTAAGTGTTAAACACTTTTTATATTTTTATTTTGAGCATCGCGTGTTAACACGTGATGCGCTGACTGTTAAAGCGTTTGCCAAGAGGTCACGTGGCAACACGTGAGAGCGCCCAAAGCCTTCATTTCCTTTGCCTTTTCTTTTGTGTTTTGTAAGTCACGTGGGAACACGTGAGGCGTTGCCTCAAAGCTTCCTGCTTCTCATTTCTGGGGATCTCTTCAGGGGTCTCGTGGGGACACGTGACCTTAGTTCTTTTCATCCACAGAGATCTTTTAAGTCTCCTTATTTTATTTTTGAGAATTAAATTCTCTGTAGGATTAAACCCTAATTTCATCTTGGAGGAATTAAATTTCTATAAATTTGGGAAAATTAAATTCTCAATTAGGGTTAAACCCTGGTTTTTGTCCATCTTGAAGGAATTAAATTCCTATAATTTTACGAGAGTTAAATTCTCATATATGATTAAACCCTAATTTCATCTTGGAGGAATTAAATTCCTATAAATTTGGGAGAATTAAATTCTCTGAACTCAATCCCCCCTCTAAGTTTTGGATCTGCATGGCAGGATCTCAACCCGATGAGAATTAAATTCTCAACCTATGGGGAGATGTGCTTCTGCAGATCTTCAACTAGAGGAAAAACTAAGTTCTTTTTGCAGAAGAGTTAAACTCTAAGATTTTGAGAATTAAATTCTCTGTTTGAAGTTTTGATTCCCTTTCTTTTCTCACCTAGGGTTTTCTTTGCTGAGAATTAAATTCACCTTTCTTTTCTCTCTGAATTTTCAAGATATCAAAATTTTATATCTCCCAAAAAAAAAATTTCTCCTCCCTTTTTTCTTTTATTCTTGGCTCCTATTTATAGGAGAAGGAAAAGAATCAATTTGTTTAATGAATCTTTCATTGAAAGATTTTGTTTGTTTTCATAATTAATATGAGCTTTTAGATCATTCAGTAAATTTTATTCACCGTTGGATTTTCAATCCAAAGATATTCTGTTTGTTATTTTCGATGAGATTTAGGGAAATCTTTCCTTGTCTAAGATTTTTCCATAAATTGGTGATATTTAATCACCCCTGGATTTTTAATCCAATGGTTCTTCCTAATCTTTTCCCATTTGGAAAGATTTTAGAGAAATTTAGAATTTCAATTCTATTAAACTGTAAGGTTTTCAAAGCCTGTCACGTGCTCGCATGTGACCCTTGGTCACGTGTGAGCACGTGACCCCTGGCTTCTACTTCAGCCGTTTGTTTTAATTTCTGTTTGATGAGAATTTAACCATCGCGTATCAACACGTGACCATTGGCCACGTGTGAGCACGTGATACCTCATTGAGGTAATTCCCAATTTTTAGAATTAAATTCTATTAAGTTATAAGGCTTTCAGAGTCTGTCACGTGCTGGCACGTGACCCTTGGTCACGTGTGAGCACGTGACCCCTAATTGGGTCCTCATTCAGCCACTTGTTTGTGCTTTTGTTTTAACCATCACGTGTTGACACGTGACCATTGGTCACGTGTGAGCACGTGACCCCCAGTCGGGTCCTCCTTCAGCCACTTGTTTATGATTCTGTTTGCTTAGATTTTAACCTTGTAAATAGATCACGTGTCAACATGTGACCCTTGGTCATGTGTGAACACGTGATGCCTCTTTGAGGAAAACCCTGATTTTTAATCAGGAAACAGTCTTCATAGACTACTTCAAATCCCATCGAACGCCCGAAAACGCGTCGTCAAGACATCAGCTCATGAAACGGGCTCTATTTTTTTTGCTTTCGTCAATGATACTTTATACAAGAGATCGCTTGACGGTTTGTGGCTAAGGTGCTTAGGGCCAGGAGAAGCAAGTAGAGTCGTTCAAGAGAATCACAACGGACTCTGGGGTTCTCATCAAGACGGGCCAAAAATGAAGCTGAAGATCAAAAGAATGGGTTATTATTGGCCAACAATGATCCAGGACTGCCTCGAATATGCAAAGTAGTGTCACTCGTGCCAGATTCACGAGAACTTCATCCACCAACATCTAAATCCGCTACACCCAACGGTAGCTAGCTGGTCGTTCGAAATGTGGGGAACCGATATAATCGGCCCTATTGAGACAGCATCATCCAAAGGACACCGGTTCATACTGGCAACGACCGACTATTTTTCTAAGTGGCTGGAAGCAGTACCACTAAGGGAAGTGAAGATGGAGAATATTCTCCATTTCTTCAAGACACTGTTTACCGCCGAAAACAGAGACGAACCCGGGATGGGTCGTCTTGCCTGAATTTGGGGGCAGATGTTATTTGGATTTATCTGTCCACCTCTCTGAAGATGCCAAGTTGATTTATGGCACCATGTATCGGAGGTTTGGACGGATGCGGCCATTGTAGCAGACTTCGTCAAATTCCCCCTCGTTTGCGAGGGATTTTGATTATGGGGACGCTCTTCCCTGCAGGCGCAAGCGCCCCTGCAGTTAATTACGTTATCGCATCGCGATAACCACTTTCTCCTACTCTAGAGGTTCACTTCGTGTCGTGTGTGTTTGTTTTATTTTTTGTTGCCCATGGATTGTATACAGAGACTAATTTATGTTATCACCTATAGGGCGTGGATTAGTCCAAATCCATATATTCTTAGATTTGTATTTGGTTTGATTTAAAAATCGTTAATCTCATTTGAGGTTAAGATCAATTTTAATGTTTGTTGAGGATACGTTAGTCCAATTTGAGACTAAGATCTATTCAACAGGATTTTGGGATCATTTAGACCCAACAAAAGAGCATTTGGGCTCTATTGCTTTAGTTTAAGGACGTTTCGGTCCGTTGTTAGTTTAAGGACGATTCGGTCCGCGGTAGTTTAAGGTGTGTATATCATCTCTGGACGCATGCCCAATAAAAATAGTTGGTTGTCGGGACCCACTACCTCTCTGAAGACGTTGAGGAACTACAACGATATGTATCAGAGGTGTAGAGAGATATACCCTTGAACCAACTCCATGTTTAAGGGAAAAGGAATTGATGGTCGAGCCCAGAAATCATTATTCGTATATTGAGACTAAGATTTCTTCATTAGTTTGGGAAGTCATGAGCATAGAGGCTCGGTCTATTTGGAGATCGAAGATATTTTAATCTCAAGAAGACTTAGCCAACTTGAGGCTGGAGTTGATTTCCCATAGTGTTAAGCACTAGTATACATTCAGCACTCACGTGTTCCCACGTAAGGTTCTAAAGCAGTGTTAAACACTGGATTCCGGGGGCGCTTACATGTGGCACGTGAGGCACCTCAAAGCCGGCGTTGTACATTAGGTTCAAGTCCCCGTTTATATATAAGTATTAAACATTTAATTCTTGTGGCACTCACGTGTGAGCTTGTGAGGCGCCCCAAAATTGGGTACTGCCTTTTTGGGTTTTACTTCCCTCTTCTTTTATAAGTGCTAAGCATTCGACTCACGTGTGAGCACGTGAGGCATCCGAAATGGGAACTGTTCTATGGATTTTATTTCTTTCTTTTATAAGTGCTAAGCACTTAGACCCTGTGGTGCTCACGTGCGAACACGTGAGACGCCTTCAAAATGTGAGCGTTGTTTTTGGGTCTATTCCCTTTTTTTATGCAAGTGCTAAGCACTTGATTGGGGGTCGCGTGGAAAACACGTGACTGCCCTAGGAGGCACTTCTTGTTCTTTTTAAATGCTCGCGTGTGAAACACGTGACTCGGTCTCAGCCATTCTGTCACGCCCCGCTTCCTAAAATACGGAATACGAGGGGTAGACAAGGCCAGCCATGCTCCTACGGTCAAGGAAAAGTCCTGCCGTAGTCACACTTCGGCTTCTAGTTTATCATGGTAAACAGTAAACGATGCGCAGGTAATGAGAAATGCAGTAACTGAAAGATACAATAATATAAACTGACCTGAAATGGAACAACCGAAAGTAACTCGGAGTAGCAAGTCAAGAAATCTGTGAAGTACGTCTAGTTCTGATCCAAGCTAAAATCTTCTCCTCACACTGAGCATGCATACTCAGGTCGTCAGAGCGACACAATAGCAATATAATATATATGAAATCAAGCGACAGTTCTAACAGTGGTAATGAATATGAATAAAAGTAACTCAGTGACAGCATGAATATAAATGAGCAGAGATCAATGCAGCGGAAAAGTAAAGCAGTATAATAATATGTCACGAATGTCAACACAGTATAGAAGGAATGTAAATGACAGTAACCCTATCGGTCTCTAAGTCTCACTGCACAGGTCAATAAGCCTATCGTCAGTCCAAGTGTGAGAGTCAACCACTCGCGAGTGTCCTCCACCCAAGGGTAGAACCCAAGGGCAAGGGACCACGGGCCCAACATGTAACGAATGTATCACGGTGTCTATAGCACATACCCTGTAAATCTCCATATAACTCCCTAAATATATAAGCCGGCATGGGACTCCCGAGATTCTGTTGAATTCACACTTGAACTACCCCACACCCCGAGGTCTACATCAAATGCTAACCATAACCCTAAATACTAATCGATCCATGACACGTCTGCGTGAGAACTGGAGGCAGGACCTCCATCAAGCACGTCCCGACTAATACCTAAGATAAATGGCAGTGTCGGATGCCTTATCTGTGACATCCGTGCAAGCACTTCCATAAGTGTCCCATACCACTTATAATCACACGTACACGCATCCCACAAACGTCGACAATGCACTAGAATAAAAGGGACACTGATTGTGCACAAGTACGTATCACTTTCACTTAATCACGAATACACGAACACTGACGTACTTGCCACAATCAACGCTAAAAATCTACACTGGGTAAATACACGATGTCACTAGGTTATCAATACAATGATATGGGTATGATATGATGCGTGAACAAGTATATAAACATGATGAGGATGTTATGAAACCGCATTCTTTCACTTGCACGATTTATCATGAAATATATGTATATAATTTGGCGAAATGACAAACAGGTAGTAATTAATATGTTCAGTTATCTATCCATCTAATTTGGTTTCGAGCCAATCGGGTTTCAGGATCATTAGTTATAACTGTTTCATTTTAAGCGCACGCGTCGGGAAATCCGGTTTCAGAATCAGGAATCCATTTCGCAACGCACTTTAACCCCTGTTGGGATCATAATTTAGCGACATTACAGTTGGATGAATTCTAGGGTTTTCAGTAAAGTTTTCAACTCAACAAACGGATCTTCAATCGCATCTGTACGTTAGGAGTTATAATCTGTTTAATATCAACATGTCAATTCTGATTCTGCTGGGACTGTTATGTGTCCCGATCTTCTAAATTACAGATTAAATAGTAAATGATAACGAAACAGGATGAAACTAATTGTGTTGTCTAGCTAACAGATTTACCTACAGTAAGCAGCGGAGTTCCGCGACCTAAGTGTTAAGGAAATCCAGTGGTACCAGTTACAGAACAGCAAGCAACACTTAGAGTCGCTCTGGACTGCAGTCCAGAGTCGCACTCCGATCCAATTTTCACCACAGTTTAAGTACAGGTATGTCTGGGAATTAGTACAGGGTTAAAGTTCGTTGAGTTGGCTTTGATTTGAGCCCTCGAACGCACCATTCTAGTGTGTATATGATTTATGGTGAATTTAACGGTTTTCAGATGCAATAAATTTACAGTTTTACGATTAAACTTGGGGGCAGTTGTTTTAGTCATAAACGATCAAATTATCCAACGAAACTTGCACACGTTGTTCATCACAACAAGGGCCCAAGTACTAAATCAAATTCCGTCAATTTAGAAATGTATTTTCTTTGGGAACACGCGTCGAACAGGTACGGCATATAATTGGTTAAACTTGTAACTTCAATAATCTATGCATTTAACGATTTTAACTTAAGTAAAATAGCATGTAAGCAAGTAGAAACTTGCCTGAGAACGACTTGGGGTTGGACGCTGACGGTAACGCCACGAACGTGCGACACACGCGCGGCACGGCCCTAGATTTGGCACGAACTCGCGTCTCGGCAGCGGCGGCTTGGTTGTTGGGGTCGTGTCGGCGAGGGTGGTGCTTGTTGACGTGGAGTTGCTCGCTGTGGCGGACGGTAGAGCGGGTGTTATAGAGAGAGAGAGGGAGAGTAAGTGAACATAGAGAGAGAGAGAATGAGATATATATAGAGAGAGAGAATTGAGAGTGCAGGTGAGGAAGAGGGAGAGCACAGAGGGAGATGGATAGTGAGAGAGACAGAGAGATAGAGAGCTGAGAGAGTGAGAGACACAGTGAGATTGAGAAGGGAGAGAGAGTTGCAGAGAGGGGAGTTAGAGGGAGAGAGAGAGAAAGTGTAGGCTGAGAGAGAGAGAGAGTGAAACGAGAGAGAGAGGGGAAAACTGCAGAGTGAACGAGAGAGGGAGATAGGGTGATAGAGAGAGACTGGGAGAAAGACACAGAGAGGGGGAAAGCCGAGATAATGGTGATGGTGATGAAGTTCAGGGACGCTGACGATGAGGCGAGGAGCTCACCGACGTTGACAGCGGCGGTGGTCGAGCTCGGGAGTGATGGGTCGCGTGTGCAGGGGTGTTCGGCAGGGCTCGGGTCGACGAGGGTGGAGTCGTAGAGGAGTCGTGCTGGTGGGTGAGGCATGAGTTAGGGTTGTCGAGGGTCGAGGGGAGTGGCCGTCGCTTGGATCTGAGCTTGCGCGTGAAAGAAAAGGGAGGGAGAGAGGAAGACGATGATGGAGGAACAGAGGAAAAGAAGAGGGGGAAACGTGAGGGAAAGGAGGCGACGGGGTTAGAGAGAGGGTGCACGTCGTGGAGTAACGGCAGTGCGAGGGCGTGGGCGTGGGCGCGAGACGCGGCGGAGAAGGGGGATCGCGCGCGGAAAGAAGGGAAGTAGCCGTTGGGGATTGAAGAAGAGGAACAGGAGTCGGGTCGGGTGCGAGACGTGGGCTTGGTGGGGAGCGCGGGAGCGGGCCGGGAAGGATGGGCCAGAAAAATAATTGGAATAAAGAATTGAAGATGAGGAGGGCCGGGCCGAAGAAATAATAGGGGAAAATTCAGTGGGCTCGGGCTGGGAAATAAGAAAAATAAGAAAAATAAAAATAAGGAATTGAAGGGAGGAAGGAATGCTGATGGGCTGGCGGGCCATAGGCTTAGGGGAAAATCAAAGGGAAAAATTAGATGGAAAAGGAGTGGGCTGAGAAAATATGGGGCTGGAGTTTTAAAGATAATTGAGGAAATAAAATGAGATGTGGGCTGGGAAAATATGGGGCTGGAGTTTTAAAGATAATTGAGGAAATAAAATGAGATGTGGGCTGGGCTGAGTGAATGGAATGTTTTAAGGGTTTTTACCAAAACTAATGGGTTGAGGGATTTGGGTTAAAAGAAAAATTAGGGTTTAAAGGAATCTAAAATTGAGTGAGCTGGGGAATTTAAAAAGCGAACAAGATAAATAAAATGATGGGAAAAGTGAAGAGTAGGCCGGCTCGGTGGGCTTCTGAAGAAAGAAAGGAATTTTAAATTTTTGAAAGAGGGCCAGGCCGGGAATAATAGAGAAAAGGGATAGTGGGCTTAGGGAAAAAAATCAAATGAGAAAAGATTTAGTTTTGGGTTTTGACAAAAGAATATTGGGATTTAGACGGAATAAAATTATAGGTTAAATAAACAAGATCAAAGAAATATTAAAATACGGATTCGGTATAAAAGAGCTGGGTATTACATCGTACCACCCTTACAAAAATTTCGTCCTCGAAATTTAAAATAAAGGATAGGTTATATAAACATAAGCGAAAGCTATGAGATTGCACATTAATACAAAAGATTTATTAGCTGTACGTGGACGAAGGAATTTGAAAATATACATATAAGTAAAACAACATATGGAAGGGTAGGTCTAATAGATATAAGACAGAAACAACTATAAGGATAAATACCTGTATACAAGAATTTAGGTAACACTAGCGAATAATAATACTCAAGGTTTGTTTGACAGAATCGAACTCAAATGCGTGTACACATAAGCATATCGTAAGTAGCAAAGTAGAAATAATAAGTATGAGACACAAACATTTATAATAGTGAACACAGGCACAACACAAAAAAATAGTAATGAAAATGAGGTAGTGAAAGCTTAGTCGATAGGTTAAAACATTTTAGAATACTGTATCGTTAAAATGGGTTTAAAAATAATTTAGGAAGCTTGTATAGTGAAATTTAGGAACATGTAACGAAATATACGCGGTGTAAGGTCGCGCTGCTGAAAATAAGAATACTAATAGTGTACTTAAAAATACATAAAATAGAGTAATCAATAGCATACTCTTTGATAAATTTAAAATTGTGAAAACTAATTTTTTGAATAATACTGTCTCAAAATATATTTTGGGGGTAATAGAGAAATCGCCAATATGGATAGGGCTAGCTAGAGTAGTGATTACAAGAAGGTGTGGCTCAATCAGAAGATCGGAGTGTGGCAGCCTTATGCTGAGTGTTAAGGAGATTGGGATAGGGTCAGCACAGGAAGCAAGTATGAGCAACAAGGGATACAAAAGGAAAGTGTGGGGGAAACAACAGTCGGTACAACATACGAATCAAAATTTGAAGAGTTAGTGAACACGGAAGTTTCACAGGAACTGTTCTCCTTCCAGAAGGATCTCAACGGGGCACAGACGAGGGATGAATGGCGGCTCATTCCAAGGGTCAGGGTACGGTACTTCCCAATCAAAATGAGGGTGAAAACTTTACAACTAGTAGGGGTGGACAGTCAGGGATCTCCGCCGAAAATAAATGGATATAAGCAATAAACAAGCATCAAGCAAACCAATAATCAAAAAGGTTACAAATTCAGAAGATTTATTTCATTCAAGAAAATCTGAAACAAGGCATTCTCAAGAACGATAAGTGGCCCTATACTATACATATTTTATTTGGCCAGAAAGACAACATCAAGATAAGTTCCGTCAGTCGCGGTTGTGGAGATTCAGCAGGTTGCGGTAGGCTCGTGCGCTCAGGTAGCGACGTCCATTTCCATAGCGCCTTGCGGGGGCCGCCATTGGGAGTTCTTCCACAGGAGGGTCTTGATCTTCCGGTCGTTCCTCCTCGGGTGGAGCTTCTTCATCGAGGTCCGATTCCATGAGTTCATCTCCTTCTGGGTTCTCTTCCATGGGGTCTCTCTCCACTGGATTTTCTTCTATCGGCTCTTCCTCGGGATCTTCTATTAGGTTTCCTTCAAGGCCTTCTTCCTCTTCGTCGGAATCACCTATCATGTCAAACTCTGGGGCGGCTACTCCTTCGTCCTCTGAATCGTTGTTTCCGAAGTTGACTTGGGGACCGTTGACCTCATCGTCAGAACTCATCAACTTGTGGTCTAAAGAGACGCATGATTGTGCATCCTCGTCTAAATGCGGCGCTGCTCCGGGGTGGGCCATGGCCTGAAAAGAGAGGTCATGATTAGACAGTGGAATACATCAAGGAAAGCTCAGGGTACGAAATATAGGAAAATATGCGGTTGCAGGAACTGAAAGATCAGAATGAAAATACTGTGATAATGAATAGAATTTGACATAGAGAAAGCATGAGAATGATACACATATTATGATTCAAATTCTATTTCATTCAACTAAAGTTCGACGGATACAAAGGTTCGAATGGAAGGAAATGTTTATAAGAGTATGACAACATAATACTGAAATTGGAAAAACATAAAATTCTTCTTTGACTGCCAGAACGCTGCATCATCGCTACGCGAGTCGAATCTTGTGTCGGGTCCGCTTTTATTCTCGAAATTCGAACTACGCAATAATCCTCACTTGGCCGAAGTGGAGAGTGTGGACGAGTCTCCTCCTTTTAGCTCCTTCCTTTCCGGGCAACCGTTGATGAGATGTTTGTTGGAACCGCATATCAGACATTTCCCTTGGGCACGGCGACAATCCCTCTGAAGGTGTCCTGGCCTCTTACAATATCCACAACATGGGGTCTTCTGATGCTTCTGTTGACGCTTCATCTTCTTCTCCTTCCTTCGTTCAATAGGGATCCCTTTATGATAGGAGACTCCCGCTGGTGCCTGATTCACCTGTCTTCTCGATCCTTCAGCTAATAAGTCGTTTGTCCGCTCCTGGGCTTCCCTTAAACCTTGCAGTACACTCAGAATCTCAACAGTCTGATTCTGGGGAGCGGATAAAGATGAAGAGTCGTTGGAAGACATGATCCTGAAACAACAATTTCGAGAATGATATGAGTCACACGCTAAATGAATCAAAATATGATATGGATAGAACAAGGATTCAAGAATATCAGAGATGATGAATATCATTACAAGTGGAGAATCAATTGTATCACTTTAAGTCACTCGAATAGAGTACGGTAGTGCAATTGCCACCACGTACCCTTGTCAAGTCACCCGATACCATAATGAATGGATAGCTGAACACACGATATGAATATGGATCAAGAATGACAAGTTTATAATCTAGACCGAGTGACGTCTTAGATTGCTAAACTCTACTCGGAAAACTGCAATCCCAATCGATGCAAAACCTGGGCTCTGATACCAACTAAACCATGTCACGCCCCGCTTCCCAAAATACGGAATACGAGGGGTAGACAAGGCCAGCCATGCTCCTACGGTCAAGGAAAAGTCCTGCCGTAGTCACACTTCGGCTTCTAGTTTATCATGGTAAACAGTAAACGATGCGCAGGTAATGAGAAATGCAGTAACTGAAAGATACAATAATATAAACTGACCTGAAATGGAACAACCGAAAGTAACTCGGAGTAGCAAGTCAAGAAATCTGTGAAGTACGTCTAGTTCTGATCCAAGCTAAAATCTTCTCCTCACACTGAGCATGCATACTCAGGTCGTCAGAGCGACACAATAGCAATATAATATATATGAAATCAAGCGACAGTTCTAACAGTGGTAATGAATATGAATAAAAGTAACTCAGTGACAGCATGAATATAAATGAGCAGAGATCAATGCAGCGGAAAAGTAAAGCAGTATAATAATATGTCACGAATGTCAACACAGTATAGAAGGAATGTAAATGACAGTAACCCTATCGGTCTCTAAGTCTCACTGCACAGGTCAATAAGCCTATCGTCAGTCCAAGTGTGAGAGTCAACCACTCGCGAGTGTCCTCCACCCAAGGGTAGAACCCAAGGGCAAGGGACCACGGGCCCAACATGTAACGAATGTATCACGGTGTCTATAGCACATACCCTGTAAATCTCCATATAACTCCCTAAATATATAAGCCGGCATGGGACTCCCGAGATTCTGTTGAATTCACACTTGAACTACCCCACACCCCGAGGTCTACATCAAACGCTAACCATAACCCTAAATACTAATCGATCCATGACACGTCTGCGTGAGAACTGGAGGCAGGACCTCCATCAAGCACGTCCCGACTAATACCTAAGATAAATGGCAGTGTCGGATGCCTTATCTGTGACATCCGTGCAAGCACTTCCATAAGTGTCCCATACCACTTATAATCACACGTACACGCATCCCACAGACGTCGACAATGCACTAGAATAAAAGGGACACTGATTGTGCACAAGTACGTATCACTTTCACTTAATCACGAATACACGAACACTGACGTACTTGCCACAATCAACGCTAAAAATCTACACTGGGTAAATACACGATGTCACTAGGTTATCAATACAATGATATGGGTATGATATGATGCGTGAACAAGTATATAAACATGATGAGGATGTTATGAAACCGCATTCTTTCACTTGCACGATTTATCATGAAATATATGTATATAATTTGGCGAAATGACAAACAGGTAGTAATTAATATGTTCAGTTATCTATCCATCTAATTTGGTTTCGAGCCAATCGGGTTTCAGGATCATTAGTTATAACTGTTTCATTTTAAGCGCACGCGTCGGGAAATCCGGTTTCAGAATCAGGAATCCATTTCGCAACGCACTTTAACCCCTGTTGGGATCATAATTTAGCGACATTACAGTTGGATGAATTCTAGGGTTTTCAGTAAAGTTTTCAACTCAACAAACGGATCTTCAATCGCATCTGTACGTTAGGAGTTATAATCTGTTTAATATCAACATGTCAATTCTGATTCTGCTGGGACTGTTATGTGTCCCGATCTTCTAAATTACAGATTAAATAGTAAATGATAACGAAACAGGATGAAACTAATTGTGTTGTCTAGCTAACAGATTTACCTACAGTAAGCAGCGGAGTTCCGCGACCTAAGTGTTAAGGAAATCCAGTGGTACCAGTTACAGAACAGCAAGCAACACTTAGAGTCGCTCTGGACTGCAGTCCAGAGTCGCACTCCGATCCAATTTTCACCACAGTTTAAGTACAGGTATGTCTGGGAATTAGTACAGGGTTAAAGTTCGTTGAGTTGGCTTTGATTTGAGCCCTCGAACGCACCATTCTAGTGTGTATATGATTTATGGTGAATTTAACGGTTTTCAGATGCAATAAATTTACAGTTTTACGATTAAACTTGGGGGCAGTTGTTTTAGTCATAAACGATCAAATTATCCAACGAAACTTGCACACGTTGTTCATCACAACAAGGGCCCAAGTACTAAATCAAATTCCGTCAATTTAGAAATGTATTTTCTTTGGGAACACGCGTCGAACAGGTACGGCATATAATTGGTTAAACTTGTAACTTCAATAATCTATGCATTTAACGATTTTAACTTAAGTAAAATAGCATGTAAGCAAGTAGAAACTTGCCTGAGAACGACTTGGGGTTGGACGCTGACGGTAACGCCACGAACGTGCGACACACGCGCGGCACGGCCCTAGATTTGGCACGAACTCGCGTCTCGGCAGCGGCGGCTTGGTTGTTGGGGTCGTGTCGGCGAGGGTGGTGCTTGTTGACGTGGAGTTGCTCGCTGTGGCGGACGGTAGAGCGGGTGTTATAGAGAGAGAGAGGGAGAGTAAGTGAACATAGAGAGAGAGAGAATGAGATATATATAGAGAGAGAGAATTGAGAGTGCAGGTGAGGAAGAGGGAGAGCACAGAGGGAGATGGATAGTGAGAGAGACAGAGAGATAGAGAGCTGAGAGAGTGAGAGACACAGTGAGATTGAGAAGGGAGAGAGAGTTGCAGAGAGGGGAGTTAGAGGGAGAGAGAGAGAAAGTGTAGGCTGAGAGAGAGAGAGAGTGAAACGAGAGAGAGAGGGGAAAACTGCAGAGTGAACGAGAGAGGGAGATAGGGTGATAGAGAGAGACTGGGAGAAAGACACAGAGAGGGGGAAAGCCGAGATAATGGTGATGGTGATGAAGTTCAGGGACGCTGACGATGAGGCGAGGAGCTCACCGACGTTGACAGCGGCGGTGGTCGAGCTCGGGAGTGATGGGTCGCGTGTGCAGGGGTGTTCGGCAGGGCTCGGGTCGACGAGGGTGGAGTCGTAGAGGAGTCGTGCTGGTGGGTGAGGCATGAGTTAGGGTTGTCGAGGGTCGAGGGGAGTGGCCGTCGCTTGGATCTGAGCTTGCGCGTGAAAGAAAAGGGAGGGAGAGAGGAAGACGATGATGGAGGAACAGAGGAAAAGAAGAGGGGGAAACGTGAGGGAAAGGAGGCGACGGGGTTAGAGAGAGGGTGCACGTCGTGGAGTAACGGCAGCGCGAGGGCGTGGGCGTGGGCGCGAGACGCGGCGGAGAAGGGGGATCGCGCGCGGAAAGAAGGGAAGTAGCCGTTGGGGATTGAAGAAGAGGAACAGGAGTCGGGTCGGGTGCGAGACGTGGGCTTGGTGGGGAGCGCGGGAGCGGGCCGGGAAGGATGGGCCAGAAAAATAATTGGAATAAAGAATTGAAGATGAGGAGGGCCGGGCCGAAGAAATAATAGGGGAAAATTCAGTGGGCTCGGGCTGGGAAATAAGAAAAATAAGAAAAATAAAAATAAGGAATTGAAGGGAGGAAGGAATGCTGATGGGCTGGCGGGCCATAGGCTTAGGGGAAAATCAAAGGGAAAAATTAGATGGAAAAGGAGTGGGCTGAGAAAATATGGGGCTGGAGTTTTAAAGATAATTGAGGAAATAAAATGAGATGTGGGCTGGGAAAATATGGGGCTGGAGTTTTAAAGATAATTGAGGAAATAAAATGAGATGTGGGCTGGGCTGAGTGAATGGAATGTTTTAAGGGTTTTTACCAAAACTAATGGGTTGAGGGATTTGGGTTAAAAGAAAAATTAGGGTTTAATAGGAATCTAAAATTGAGTGAGCTGGGGAATTTAAAAAGTGAACAAGATAAATAAAATGATGGGAAAAGTGAAGAGTAGGCTGGCTCGGTGGGCTTCTGAAGAAAGAAAGGAATTTTAAATTTTTGAAAGAGGGCCAGGCCGGGAATAATAGAGAAAAGGGATAGTGGGCTTAGGGAAAAAAATCAAATGAGAAAAGATTTAGTTTTGGGTTTTGACAAAAGAATATTGGGATTTAGATGGAATAAAATTATAGGTTAAATAAACAAGATCAAAGAAATATTAAAATACGGATTCGGTATAAAAGAGCTGGGTATTACACATTCTTTTTTGTTCATCAGAGGTGCTCACATGGGGAAATACGTGAGGTTTCGTTATAGTGTTGAATACTAATGAATCACCATTCTTTCCTTGTATGTGCATGAAGATCTTGATCTCATATTAACAGTGTTGGGATCTGAGTGTATAGAATTTCAAGTTTCTTATTTTATAAGAATTAAATTCTTATAACAGGGTTAAATCCTAGTTTTATCAGAGAAATTAAATTCCTATATACTTTTGTAAGAATTAAATTTTTTTAACTTAGTTCTTTCCCCTAAGTTTTGAATCTGCATAACAGAATCTCCCCGATGAGAATTAAATTCTCAACTTGTGGGGAGATTTGTTTCTGCAGACCTCAACCAAAGGAAGAACTAAGTTCTTGTATGAAGAATTAATCTTTTAAAGAGGCGAAGAAGGGATAAGATAATCTCTGTATTTTCTTCTTACCAAGGGTTTTTTTTGTTTAAGAAGGGGATCTTCTTCTTTTAGAGCATTGAATTCTCTTTCTCTCTCTTTTTTTTTTCTTTTTCTCATTTCTCCTCTTCTCCTCCTTTTTTAACTTGAAGTCTTGGGTTCTTTATATAGTGGAGAGAATTTTGTTAATTAGTTTTAGGAAATCTCTCATTGAGAGACTCCAATTGATTTGGGGGTTTTACCCGCTATTGGATCTTTGATCCAAGGGTTTCTGTCTTACAGAACATATTTTCTTGTTTCTTAAACAAGATTAGGAAAATATTTTTCCATACAGAATTTATTCTGTAGATTGATGATTTTTTAATCGCAGTTGGATTTTTAATCCAAGTGTGCTTGGTTTAATGGAGCACAATTTTTCTTTGTTTTAAAAATATATGAAAAATATTTTCCAACTCATGGGATGTTTGATCCACCAACTTTCTGTTTAACTGAAAATATCATTTCCCATTTAAAAGTTCAATAGAATTTAATTATATATTTAATCATCATTGGATCTTTGATCCAACGGTTCCTTATTGAGTAGAATTTTAATTCTGCGTAGGGACGTGCCCTCACGTGTTAAACACATGGGGCTCTTCTAGCCTGGTAATTGTTTTAATTACAGTGTTTATATGCGTTGCATATAGGCACTCACGTGTTAAACACGTGGGGCTGTTTTAGCCTAGCAATTGTTTTAATTGCAGTGCCTATATGCGTTGCATATAGGCACTCACGTGTTAAACACGTGGGGCTGTTTTAGCCTAGCAATTGTTTTAATTGCAGTGCCTATATGCGTTGCATATAGGCACGCACGTGTTAAACACGTGGGGCTGTTTTAGCCTAGCAATTGTTTTAATTGCAGTGCCCATATGCGTTGCATATAAGCACTCACGTGTTAAACACGTGGGGCTCTTTTAGTATGGAACTTTCCCTCATCCTTTTTTAGAAGGGAACAGATACATGTCATCTACCAGTTCGGTACTCTGCGACAGATAATCTCGGATAATGGGCTAGCCTATAGGAGCCATAAAATCAGCCGCTTCCCAAAACGGCATAAAATAGACTGGAGATACTCTTCCATCTATAATCCCCAAGCTAATGATCTAGCTGAAGCTTTCAACAAGACCTTAACCAAGATTATAAAGAAAACGGTGTCCAGAACCAAAAAAGACTGGCAAGAAAGGCTGCACGAAGCTTCTGGGCATACCGGACAACATTCAAAACAACCATGAATACGGCCCCATATGCGTTGGTATTCGGCACGGAAGCGGTCATTCCTTTAGAAATAGAACTCCCTTCTCTCCGAGTAGCGGTTCAATATGAACTGACAGATGAAGAAAACGCTCATCTCCGGCTTGAGGAGCTCGACGCGCTCGACGAAACCGCCTTATAGCGCAATAAAATCTGGAAGCTTATAAGGCAAGGATGACGCGGTCATACGAAAAACTGACCAGGCCGAGAACATTCCACCAAGGCAAACTCGTGCTAGTCGTCAAAAAACTTATGATCCCCAATCGTGCAAAACGGGAGAAATTCGAGCCGAACTATGAGGGCCCGTACATCATAGACAAGGTCTACCATGGTGGGGTCTACCTGCTCATAGATATGCATGGCGAGAGACCCTTCCGGCAGATAAACAGCCGATTCCTCAAAAGATACTACGCCTAACGGGTTACTATTCGGGTCAATGATAGATGGCGACGCCTGTGGCTGCTCGCTATCTTCCTGAGTCAGAACCCTGAAAGTAGTATCCAGAAGATCTGTTGCCTCGAAAATGGTAACCGTGGACCACTACGTTCTTAAACTGGCCATGGACCGAGATGTCCCTAAACTAACAATGGACCGGAATGTCCTTAAACTAGCGCACAGCCTCAAACAGAGTGCATCGCCCCAAATACGGCAATATCCACCCTTGAGATATGTGTTGCAATTGAAGTCTCAACAGCAGAAGTTGCAACTTAAGTACTACCAGCTACACAGCTACCGTAGCAATGAAACCACTTCCTAAGACCCATTGGCAAACAGATGGGTCGTAAAAAAATGGTAAGTCCACAAGCAAAATGGGCACAGATGAAAACCTAAAAGGGCACCGTGAGTGAAAACAGCAGGGCTACTGGCGAGTTTGTGAAAACCCGGAAGGGCATGATCTCGTTACAAAAAAATAAGGTATGTCCATAAGCAAAATGGGTACGGATGAAAACCCAAAAGGGCATCGTGAATAAAAACAGGAGGGCTACCGGCAAGCTTGTGAAAACCCAGAAGGGCGCAATCTCGTAAAATTTTCACTTATGAGATCCTCTCGACTCGTAAGGAGAACTTCCCCTATGAGACCCTCACGGCTCATAGAATTTGAAAGTCTTAGGTTACAGGGATCCAAACCTGTTCTTAAGCCGTCGTATTCCCCAAGTTGCCCTACAGGTGGTCCAATATTGTCCCTTGTATACAATCCACGGGCGTAAATAAATATAGCCCTCATCTAGTTCCACCAATAGCGCGAAAGGTCCCCATATGGTGAACGACACTTGTAAGTCCTCTCGACTTATAAGGAGAAAACACTCTTGTATGATCCTTACGACTTGCAAGGGAAAACATCGTTTAGGAATCCCCATGATTCCTAAGGAGAAAATACACCTACGAGATCCTCATGACTCGTAGGGAGAAATAACTTTATGAGACCCTTACGGCTCATAAAGTCTAAAAATCTTAGTCGACAGGATCCTAACCCTGTTTACTAAGCCATCTTTATTCAAATCGACAAAGGCACATGATGATTCGCTCATGGCAATATTCCAGTGGCAGCGATGCTGATGCCTAAACAGGTGTCAAACCCCAAGTTCTCTCAAGGCAAATGATGATTCGCTCCTGGCAATATTCCAGTGGTAGCGATGCTGAAGCCTAAACAGGTATCAAACTCCAAGTCCTTTCAAGGCAAATGATGATTCGCTCCTGGCAATATCCCAGTGGTAGCGATGCTGATACCTAAACAAGTGTTAAACTCCAAGTCCTTTCATGGCAAATAATGATTCGCTCCTGGCAATATTCCAGTCGCAGCGATATTGATGCCAAGATTGGTATCAAATCTTTAGTTCCATACTCGCAAGAAAAAATAAGCGAGGAAAAAAATATGCATATAAAAATAGCTGAAATTATGGGGCAACTCGCAATAAAAATCAGTGAGCAAAAAAATATGCATATGAAATAGCCGAAATGTTTGGGCAACTCGCAATAAAAAGCAGCGAGTAAAAAATACAAAAATAGCCGAAATGATTGGGGGTCGTGATAAATAGCCGAAATGATTGAGCAATCGCGACTTTCGTGATATGAAAAGCTGAAAAGGTAGAGCATCGCGGAAATAAAAAATAAAACAAAATAAAATTTCCTCTGCCCTGCAGGTAAGTCTACACCGACCCCTGTATACAATCCATGGGCACAAATGAAAATGGGAATCATATTTTCCCACCAGGCTCCGTCAAAAGGAGAGATGGATCTAGACGACAACATCCACGGTCTAGAGATCAGTTCGGCGTTCATTCTCATTCCAGCAGGATGTAAACGCAACGACAACAAAAGACCCAAGAGTCGAAACAAAGTGGAGCCATGGCAAATTCCTAGCTTCAAGTCTTGACGGTTCATATATAACCTAGAGACAACCCCGGCATACCTTCTCATTCCAGTAGGATGAAGACGCGACGCCAACAAAGACCCAAGGGTCAAACCAAATAAAAAAGGAGTGACGGCAAAATCCTAGCTTCAGCTCGACATTCTTCTTGTTACAGCAGACGCAATGTCAACAAAGGCTCCAAATAGCCAAAAAAAGGAGTGACGGCAAAATCCCAACTCCAACCCGACATTTTTCTCATTACAGTAGACGCAATGTCAACAAAGGCTCCAAATAACTAAATCAAATCGAAGCAATGACATATTCCTAGCTTCAGGATCTCGACGGCAAGTCATATAAAGCCTAAAAGACTATCGGAGATCATCCCACACCAGCGTGGAGTGGTTATGACTCATCGGGGCTCCAAACTGAGCCTAAGCTCAAGTAAAAAAGTGACATGACAAATTCCTAACACTTGCTCTTTCAACGGTCATATAGCCTTAGGAGATTACTTGAAGACGTCATGTCCATCCCCTAAAAGGATCAGAGACACGACAGTCGCAGGGCTACTCGAACGATAGCTTAAAAACTGCATATCAAGGAATTTATCAGCCAATGCGACGGTACCACGGACCAAAGCCCTAGTACCATAAAACCTAACGGATCTCTGTCGCAAAGAGTATGGGTTATCTATATGTAACATTAGGATAAGTTTGCCTGTAAATCCAAGGGAGGTAAACTAAACAAACTCCAAAATGAATCCATAAACTAAAGACTCCGGAATGAGTGAATAAACTACAAACTCCGAAATGAGTACATAAACTACTTTACACCAAGTCAAGACATCGAAGGAAAAAGATGTGCTAGTATGAAATGAAATATGTCTTTTATTCATGAATCAAAATGAATACAAGATACTTTTGTTTATGAATCAAAAATGAATACAAGGTGTAAAATAGTTTTCTAAGCTGGTGGGCGATTAAATAAGCCAGCAAGTTTGTCATTTTTCTGCTAGACTTCTGCTTCGAGCTCTATCAGTGCCGCAAGACGAGTCCCTGCCTGTGTCTGTTGATTCTAGTATGAAGCAAACTGACTCTCAAGCTCTTTCGCAGCGACCTTGTGGGCATCAACCATCTCACGTGTAAAAATAACGATTTTGTCAAGAGCCACCACCTTTGTAATGGCTTCTTGAAGCACCTGCCAAATTTCATGAATGAGTGGTCTTGACAGTGAGCTAGGCTTGAAGCTCCCCTAAAGCCTTTGAAGCCAACTCCCTTGCCGAAAACTTCCGGTTGAGCCTTTTCTCGCACGACTGGAGATTGGCTGCACATCATTCGATCCACCCATGCAGGCTCGCCTTTACAGACAAGATGTCGGAGGGAAGGCGTATGCATTCAATCCCATGTAGACAGGCCTCTATTCTGCAACAGTACTCAACCCATGTACGCACCAATGCCTCGTCATGATAAGTGGCAAGAATAGATAAGGAAGCGTTGGCTTCAGCAGCGAATTCTTCGGCCGCGACAGAAGTACCAGCGCGAAGGTGTTCAATGAGAGCCGCCAGCGAATAAATGCTCTGTTTTGCCATCCTTTCATACACACGTCGGGCATAAGGGCCTGGCGGCATGAAAATCCGGGACTCTAATGGAGTCAAGGCTGGCAAAGCTGTGAAGATATATGTGTAGTCGGTTGTATTTCGAAATATAGAGTAAACAAAACAATACCAAGGATAAAGCGTCACTTACCCACAATCATGCAAGGCGGGTTTGAGAGATCCCCCGGTCCATCAATAATCTCGACTTCATCGCCGGCTTCCAGAACTGTGGTTTAAAATGAAGGGCATATCAGCATCATTATAAAAATATAAAACAAAAAGGGCAAAAGAATACCGACCTTGGCCAGAAGAAAGGACTATGCTTTGTGGAGGTACCGCTTATGGGGCCGCCATGTCAAGCAAATGCTGGAAAGTTTTCCTCGGAGAAAGATCAATGATGGAAGCCACCAGCTCCCGCAATGCTGAGGAAAAGAAAGGTTCAGATAACGGAGGGATCGTTAAACAAAATGTATATGTATATAAGATTACCTTCGATACTTCGCTCGCCCTGAACTGGAGGGATGGCAGCTTCGGCAGCCTTCTCTACACCCTCAGGTGCATCACCGAGGATATTTGTGAAAGCTATAGCCGGCATGGCAGTCTCCAAAAAAGGGACAAAAGCCGCCGCTGAAGGCCCCAAGGCGGGGATAACGGTTTCAGCAATCTCTTCTACACCCTCCGGTGCGTTACTAGAGATATACATGGAATCTATAGCCGTCGAGACCACATCTACTGGAGGAGTAGGCACTGCAGGAACAGAAACCACCACCGGGAGCTCCACAGTAGGGAAAACAGCTTCAGTAGTCTCCTCTACACCCTCCGTTGCGTCATAGGAGATATTCGTAGAATCCACATCCATGGCGCGATCTGGGCTCGAAATTACTCCTGCTGCAAAAGGCCCTACAAATTTGTTTTAAAAAAATAATGCAACGTAAAAGTAATACAAATTAATTGCTGAAAGGGCAAGAAATCTACGTACCAATACCCTAAGGAGCCTGAAGGATGTTATATTCAAGCCGCTGCGTTTTTCAGTTCAGATGCGCTCGTCAGGCTTCAATCAAAAATGGATCCCTACCCGCTTTCAAAGCAGCTTCATCTTTAGAGGCATCCGACACCAGCTGTTTCAAAGCACGTTCCCCTTCTAGCGTCAAAGAAGTTATCAGTAACATGGCTGGAGCCGGATCGACATCATGAAATACGACAGCGGGAAGTTTTCCTTTCCTGGAGGGAACGTTTTCAGTTTCATCTTGTGAGCACTTTAAAGATTCGGCCAACAGCGCGGCTTTCTCGGCAGACGAATCAAAAAAGAGAAGACCATCGTTCAGCTCCTGCGTAGATATCGACTCGTCTTGAATAAAGGGTTCAGAATCAAGTAAAGTGTCGAGTAGACCGGCGGCCGATTTCTTTCTCCTTTTGGAGCCTACGCTAACACTAGCGGAGGAGCGCTTCCTCCCCTTTACTGCTTTGGCATGGCGCTGCCCAACTTCGCCTTCGGTATCACCCTTTGGCTACACCATCGCTGGTGCTTTATCAGGAGCCTCTACCTCGGCTCTAGTATGTACCGGTATACCAGCAGTATGGGGGACTGATTCTGCTGGAGCGGCTTTAGGGATAAGCACTGGACCGCTGTCCCTCAGAGGAGGGCGAACAACTGACCGTAGCCGCAATAGAGCACTGATAACTTGAGCTGGAGCAGGAGCTCTATAGTCGAAGAGCACCCGTCTCTCTTCTACGATGACGGGACTGACCCGATGGCGATACCAACCTTTGAAGGGTCCCAGGGGCCTTAGAAGATAGTCGGGCTCCGGGATCATGAAAAGAGAGTCCGTATTCAACCGCATAAAGTGATGGATAACATTGCGGGCTACCTCCAGAGAAGGAGTAGGCTCAACTAGAAAGGCTTTGAGGGAGATTCCCTGGTTTTAGCCTAACTGCTGGATGAAGCGATGCGGATTATACCACATAAAGAGGGCAATATCATTCCTGCGGAATACCAAATACCCTGACCTGATTGAGTATAAGTGCATGGTCTCTTTTGGCTTTAAAGCTGGAGCCCCATTCTTTGATAAATCAAACAATGTTGAACGGGTCCCGCAGGAGCAGAAAGGACTCGATCGCTGAAAATTATCCCGCCTTCGTTTGAATACGGATTAAGTAATACGCGTAAAGCCCCTAGCTGGGTCGGGTCAGGAGTGGAAGCATCAACCGGTATCATAATCCGTGGGAATGTATACAACTAATAGAAAGTATGTAACAACCCTAAATTTTCTGTACAAATTTTTTTTCAAAAATACAGAAAGGAATACCTGTGCCTGAGCACAAGTTATAAATTTGATTTGCTTTTGAACAGCAAGAAATAACTTGTAGCTCATTGGTAAAGCCTTGCACTGCTGTGATGTAGCCCCTGTGATCGAATCCCCACAGCCACATTATCTTTTTATTAATTTTTCTTTTAATCTTTTAGAAGCCTAAAGGTTTACACGTGCACTACACATAAAACGAAGAGTCACATATTAAACAAACACGTGCACAGGATTATACCAAGCGACGGAGACACATGGAAAAATCTCAAGCACCCACAACCGGTTCATGGCCGCCGAGATTCATGCCAGAGCCTGAAAGTCTACTCTAGCACCAACAAGGGGTCCAAGTAGTATCAAGCATGCCAAATCCAAATTTTTATAGCGCTAGGCTAGACTTAACAAGATCTTTAGCTAGGTGATTAGGGTTTAAGTTTGATATCAAGTAAAATAGAAGAAGCAAAAGATGGCTATACCCTCGTAGATCGAGTCCTTCACTTCACATGCTCCGTGTAGTAGTCCCGCGACTCCACTAGGCTCCACTTGAGGCTTTAGACGAACTTCCTCCGATGACCTTCGTGCCGAAGATAATCCACGCGAAGTCCCTTTAACTCAAGTTACCTCTACACTAAACTCTTTAGCGTAGGAAACACGCTACACTCGATCACTAGTCAAGTGTAAGATGGAGAAGTAGGGGATGTTTAAAGCTCACAAGTTTGTGTTCAAGCTTCATGGTTCACATCACATGTGAGGGTTGAAGCTTGAACCATGACATTTAAGGAAGAAGAAAAAGCTAGAGAACAACCATGGGAGCAACTCAAGAAAATAGCTAAGTGTTGAGAATGAGCAAAGAAATGAATGGCAACTCTTGACCCCTCACTCATTCAAGCATGAAATTATTGTAATATAAAATTGCACCCATACTTGAATAATGAGTCAAGATGAATAAACAATGATAACTTACAACCATGCTCCCAAAGTCTTCCCATTTTCCACCTCATTTCTATTTTCATAAAATAGAAATTTATGCCATGCTACATATATATATATATATATATATCAAATATATATATTAATACATATAATAAAATATTTAGTGAGCTAATGATATTAGTTAAGATATAATTATATCAAATAATATATATCACATTATTAAATCAACACTTGATTTAATAATCCGGTTATATCATATATGACCGACTAATATCATTTATCTGTATATCACATTATCAAATCAACACTTGATTCGACAATCTGGTTATATCACATATAACCGAACCGATAACAGATAACTGCCAGATTACAATACTGTATCACATACACGTATTTAATCAGGTCCACACACATATCACATATGTGTCCTACTTCGTTTCACTTGAACCAGGAAACTTCTGTGTGGGACTCTAAAGACTCGTCAATATGCCAGCTGTAGATGATGATAACATAAGTCACCCATAAGCCGTCAGCGGTACTAGCTGGACGTAACGGCTACCCGGGTATTGAGCGATATGAAGATCAACAAGCAAGCATGTCCATAGTCTCCATGAAGCCTATCAATAACACTACCGTACAGTCCAGTCTGTTCTTCTGATATATCGCATATCATGTCTAAGGGTGGTAATCGTCAGTCCCCAGTAACGTGATAAGTCATACCGATGTCTGACCTATAACGGTTCGAGAAACAACTGATAACACTTATCAGTAAATCTCGTCAGCAGTCCTGGCCAGGGACTTCCAGTTATAGCCAATCGAGCATAGAGCAACATCAACCCCCAATACCGGGAGAGACGAAACCCCTCATATCGCTCATTGCCTCCATGCGACTCGGGACTGTACCCAAAATCCACCTGTTTGCACGTATCCTTTGAGCATGGTAGAGAGGAAATCAAAGTACAGTGGGAGCCGCACAAGACTCTATGACGATCTCGGGTCTACAGACTAACCTGTACCAGTGTCACCAAAGGACTGCTATCTGACGATAGGTTTACTACTAATTAGGAGTCCTCGGCGAGTCCTGTTCGGTGTACCCATTCTCCAATAAGCACCCGTGTACAATCTTTGATGTCACACACCAATGGTTGTGAGATCAACTATCGCCCTCTAAGGGACAAGAAACGTACACACTAGTCTGCTCTGGGATATCGATGCCTTAGTCTCGATATTCCCTCGACTAGGAACTGATTAAAGGATTTACTTTTGGACCACCCTGGCCCCACTAGTATGATCTTATCATAGTCCTGGTAGTCAAGTACATATCCTAAGGGATTTATCAACATGTAAGAGACGGACAGTACAAATACCAGTCTATATGTTAAGATAAAGGTAACCTGATAGCATACTATCATGTCGAGCAAGAAAGTCCTCTATATATATGTCCAAGCATCCACTATATCATCAATAATGGCCTCTAGGGCATACATATTACTAACAATCTCCCACTTGCACTAAGGCCAGTTGTTGTAGTATCTCATACCCAACGTCTTAAAAGTCTCTCGAATAGCATCTGGGGGATGGCCTCGGTGAGTGGATCCGTTGTGTTATCCTCTGTGTCAACTCTCCTGACCTCGATCTTCCAGAGATCAACTATTTCCCTGATCAGGTGATACTGTTTAAGAATATGTCTGGATCACTGACAGGATTGGGGTTCCTAGGCCAAAGCCACAGCTCCATTGTCATCCCAATACACAGGTATTGGATGATCAATGGTAGGAACCTAGTTCATCTCATGAACTCTATTCATCCAGACAACCTCTTTGGCAGCATCGTTGGTAGCGATGTAATTAGCCTCTATCAATGAGTCTGCTATGGTATACAGTTTGGAACCCTTCCAACATACCGTCCCTCCACTGAGGGTGAAAACAAAACCCAAGACCGACTTTCAGTTGTCCTTATAACTCTGGAATCTCGAATAGGTAAAGGACTCCATCTGGAGTTCACCGTTACAATACACTAAGAACATCTCTTTAGTCCTTCTCAAGCACATAAGAATGTTCTTCAGCTGTCCAGTGGTTTTCCCAAAGATCTTTTCGATACTTATTCACTACACCTAGTGAGTAAGCTACATCTGGTCTGGTATATAACATCGCATACATGATTGACTTATCTGCTAAAGCATAGGGCCTTCCTTGCATGCGAGTCCTCTTCAAATCAGTCTCGAGAGACATCTCTTTGGAGAGAGTGATTGCTGAACAAGCGGGTACATTACCGCGCTTAGAATCATCCATACTAAACCCCTTTAGTATGGTGTCTATGTACCTTGATTGGGACAATCCCATATCCATTTAGATCCATCTCTATAGATCTATATCCCCAGGATGTAGGAGACATTAGTTAGATCTTTCATGGAGAACTTGTATGATAAGAGGTGCTTGACCAAGTATAGCATAGGAACACCCTTTCCTACCAAGAGTATGTCATCCGCGTACAATACGAGGAAGACAACAATACTCTTTACAACCTTCTTATTTATACATGGTTCATCTATCTTTTTGATGAAGTCAAACTCTTTGACAGCTTCATTAAAATAGATGTTCCATCTCCGCGATGCCTGCCCGTAGATGGATTTATGCAGCTTGCACATGCTTCTGCTGCTCCCATTGTCTACGAAGCCCTCTGGCAGTGTCATATAAACACACTCTTCTAAATCACCATTTAGAAAAGCGGTTTTGATGTGCAGTCTGCCAGATTTCGTAGTCATGGTATGCAGCAATGGCAAGTAGGATCCTGATGGACTTAAGCATAGTTTTGAAAGTCTCAACTTTTACATCTAGACCAAATTATCTTTCTCAAAGATCCTCTTGCTCCCGATAGGTTTTACCCCTTCAGGAGCAACATTCAAAGTCAATACTTTGTTGGTGTACATGGATTCTATCCCAGATCACATAGCATCCAGCCATTTCACATAGTCACCACTTATGATGGCCTGCTCGAAACTAGTTGGGTTATCATCTATATGATGCAATCCTCGCTCCCACCATCTATGAGAAAACCGTAGTATCTTTCAGGTGGATAAGAAACCCTACTAGATCTGCGGAGTGGCTTCGGTTCGTCAGGGACTATTGAATCCTCTGGTTCCACCAAATCGTCAGTTATAGTTTACGTTGCTGGAACCTTTTTCAGTTCTACCTCATTGCCACTAATTTCTTCGACAAGAAATTCTTTTCTAAAAAGGTGGCATGTCGAGAAACAAAATATCTTTTGTTCCTCGGTGTGGAAGAAGATATACCCTCACGAATGGTTGGGATATCCTACAAACTTGCACAAAACTAATCTTGCCTCGAGCTTGTCCAGATTTTGCTTTTCAACATAGGCCGGACAACCCCATATGTTAACTCGTTTAAGAGATGGTCTTTTTCCATTCCATATCTCATATGGAGTGGTAGGCAACAGATTTGGTCAGAACTCTATTCAATAGGTATGCATCTTCTCAAGTGCATGTCCCTGAAAGGAAATAGGCAACTCAGCAGTACTCATCATAGAGCGCACCATATCTCATAGGGTGCGATTCCTCCACCCCGATATAACGTTGTGCCGAGGTGTATACAGAGGAGTAATCTAAAAGAGAATCTCATTCTCTTTTAAATAGTCTCGGAATTCCGTGCTCAAGTATTCTTCTCCCTGATCATATCGAAGGATTTGAATACCTTTACCCATCTGGTTCTCAACTTCGTACTTATATTTCTTAAAATTCTCAAAAGATTCAGATTTGTGTTTCAACAAGAACACATGTCCGTATCTTGAGAGAACGTCGGTGAATGTAATAAAGTAGGCGGAACCATCTCTGGCATGTGTAGACATAGGACCGCATACATCACCATGTATCTGTCCAAGAGTTCTGTAGCTCTTTCTCCATTTCCAGCAAACAGAGATTTGGTCACCTTGGTCTTTGAGACATGACTGGCAAGTTTCATAAGATATAAATTTGAACGGATTCAAATATGCATTCTTATGGAACTTAAGCTAGTCTTGTCTCATCGACACGGCCTAGTCTACAATGCCTTAAGAAGACTTCGTTCAATTCTGAACTGTTCCTCTTTTGTGTGTTCTGTACGTTTAGATCTGTAGTTTGATTCAGAATGTGTACACCGTTATACAATGTACCTTACCCAATCAACATTTGATTTAGGAAAATATTCACAATATTATTGGTACGAAATAACAGTCGCTTAGAATCATTGTATTACCAGTTGGTAACGCTAGGTGATATCTGCCAACTGCTTTGGCTGCAACAATTGCACCATCTTTACTACTTTGAAACATATCACCATATCCCAGTTCTCTACCTTTCTTTAGCCATGCAACAAATTACATATATGGGATCCTGATCCGGTATTACATACTCAGGACGTAGAAACGACTGAGAAACAGGTCTTGGTAACGAACACATCCGAAGGCTATGCATCAACATACTTTTTCTTCGTTTGGGTGGCGTGGGAATCCGGATATTCCCCTATTTCTTGCTCAGACTTATGACAATCATAAGATAGAGCGGAACCTAGCCTTGTATAAGTAGGTTTGGTCAATACATCCATATTATTATCTTGATTAAGGCATGTCATTGGTCGCTACCAGGAGAGAGAGAACGATAATCACATTGCGTGCGCTCTTTGCAAGATTAGATTGGTTATTTTATCTAATCAGGATGGCTCCCACTATTTTTATCAAATCTTCCTTCAAACCCTAAAAGATAAGATTAGCCGGGATTAATTACACCCTACAGGTTCACCAATCGTTCGGCCAGGCAGGTATCGGTACTCCGAGGGAGGTTCCCCATGCTTTCGAACAGACCTAATTAAAATAAACCTCGTTTCTCTAAAGGCATAACCCCGTTGATACCTTTCTAGACACCTACTTGATTAGATAATTATAAAGTGCAAAACTCTCCCAGGAGTAACTCTTACTCGCAGCGGGTATCAGGATCCAACTATCATATAGAAGGTATGCAATCTCATTGCAAATTTCAACACTTAAAAATTCCCGATAATGTTTTTACCCCTAACGTCCTATGACCTTGACGTAGGCCAACAAACCATAGGGCGTTAGTCAAATTCAACCCGTTCATTTCTTGATTGAATTAAACCCACCCGCACGACCCTTGACGCAGGCCAACAAAATCGCACGACTACCCTAATTCAATCGCATCACATGCTGCAGATAAGCACTAATTCAGCTACCGCACACTATGCCTTGACGCAGGACAACAAATGTAGCACGAATACTAAAATGGCACTTATCTGAAATGACGGAGGGCTACGCAAGTTTTAAGAAAACCATGAGCCTAATGAACTTGATATCGTTGTAAAATCTAGTGATTTTGAAAAGGAGTGTTTTTAAGGGTTTTGCTTGTTTCGCTAAAGAGGTCACTCCCGGTGAAGGAATCTCGGCTCTTTCCTCATTGAATGAGGTGCTGGATATTCATAAATACCACTATGCAAAGTAAGAACTAGAGAAGCAATCAAAAGACAAAACCGAGTGGGTTGTAGAATTTGCTAGTTTCGCTAAAGATGTCACTTCCGGTGAAGAGATCTCGGCTCTTTCCTCATCGAATGAGGTGCTGGATATTCATTAAGGAATACCACTAAGCAAAGCAAAAACTAGAGCTACCCTTTTTAAAAATTTAATTCTACAACATCTTTAGGTTTCTTTCTTTTCATTAATCTCATTAATGAAATCTTATCAATTAATGTTTTCTAAACATTACAGAAAAGTGAAACGAAAATAGAACGTACGCTTATGCCATCCGCATTCGCCACTGGGCCCCGTCATGCACCATTAGGTTACTTAACTACCGGCAAAGCGGGAGCTGGACTAGCGCTGGTGCAAAATATAAGCGACGTTTATTATATATCATATATATAATAGAACATTCGTCTCATGCAGATATATGATAACATCACAGAACTAAGCAGCAGAAGAAACAAATGAAATATTGGATATACTAAGATTTCCTTGTTTTAAATTTAGTCGGTAATGTAAAACACGGATTCCACAGTCATGATAAATAGCCAATCCATATCCCATAGACCCCTACGAGAGCGGCAAGTAACCCAACCAATTCTAGAGTTAGGAGACCCAGTCACAACCCTTGTGATGGTCTCCCACTGGACCCTAGAACCCGGTTACTTGTGCTTCCCGTCTTGGGTCTATCCTAATGCGGAAAAGTAAAATAATATACATCAATGGTACCATCATCCTCAACCCGGAAGTGCCTCAATAAAAGAATATTACATACAAATTTTACATGAATGAAAATTGAAACACTCTCATCTCACATAAAACCCCCCGGCTATTCTTATCACGACGATCCAATAAAACATATCAGCGACACATAATATCACATATCATCAACGTAAGTAAATACGCGTATCCCGAAAAATCGTTGTCGTATAGAAACGAGATCGGGATACCCCACGGATTACACTTACGGTCGCAGAAAGGAAATGTAAAACTACAATAATTAGAATCCGCATATTCTTAGACATCATAAACCCGGAATATCTCATATTCTGAATTTTATGCCTAACTCTATAAATCCCACATTTTAGTCTCATATCAAAAACACTTTTCAATAATTTATTCGGGTAATTCAACAAGATTCCCAACTACCTGATCGAATACGTGTCGGAAACTATAGTAGATGGTCGCACCCCCGATGCCGTCGACCAAGTGCACTTAGGCGGAACACCGTGGCCGCGAGCACCCGAGTGGGTGCTATTAGCAACGGGATTCTCCTACAGTCACTTGGTTGGGGCAATGGGGCGAGGCTATCTAGTAAAGTTATTCGGCGAGTGTTCGCATACGATATGCGATTGCGACGGAGTTTCGATCCGAATCGAAACTTCGTGGCAATCGATCTACCGAGACTAAAACGCTAGATTTACAAACACTAAATAGTTTTCACAAAACTAATTAAATGCGGATCTACTACTGCATCCATATCAAATTAAACTCGAAACGACGTAACAATTACGACTACGAAACACTCCGTATTAGCCCCAATAGAACTGTTAACATCACATGCAAACTGGGCCAATCAAATAATACCTGAAACCCCAAAATCAAGTCCACAAAGCACCAAAAAATTTCAAGCCAATAAGGAGTTTAAAAAACCGGCGAGGCCGAATATTTTGTGATTGTCGCCAGGTCAAAACCGGTGAAATGGTCTCGAACTTTTTCAGTGTTCTAGTTGATCACATACAACATTCTGCAGTTGCTAAAATAATTTTTTCAGATCATTTTAAAAACGACAGAGAACAGGGTCATGGCATAGTTTCGGAGTTGTTTCGGTTTTGTGATTCTAATTACATCGTCTAATCAGCTGGCTTAGGCTCTGATACCATGAAAGTCTACCCTAACACCAGCAAGGGGTCCAAATGGCATCAAGCATGCCAAATCCAAATTTTTATAGTGCTGGGCTAGACTTAACAAGATCTTTAGTTAGGTGATTAGGGTTTAAGTTTGATATCAAGTAAAATAGAAGAAGCGAAAGATGGATATACCCTCGTAGATCGAGCCCTTCACTTCACATGCTCCGCGTAGTAGTCCCGCGACTCCACTAGGCTCCACTTGAGGCTTTGGACGAGCTTCCTCCGATGACCTTCGTGTCGAAGATGATCCATGCGAAGTCTCTCCAACTCAAACTACCTCTACACTAAACTCTTTAGCGTAGTAAACACGCTACACTCGATCGCTACTCAAGTGTAGGATGGAGAAGTAAGGGATGTTTAAAGCTCACAAGTTTGTGTTCAAGCTTCATGGTTCACATCACATGTGAGGGTTGAAGCTTGAACCATGACATTTGAGGAAGAAGAAGAAACTAGAGAGCAACCATGGGAGCAACTCAAGAAAATGGCTAAGTGTTGATAATGAGCAAAGAAATGAATGGTAAATCTTGACCCCTCACTCATTCAAGCATGGAATTATTACAATATAAAATTGCAACCATACTTGAATAGTGAGCCAAGATGAATAAATAATGATAAAAGCCCATGCTTGCAACCATGCTCCCAAAGTCTTCCCATTTTCCACCTCATTTCTATTTTCATAAAATAGAAATTTATGTCATACTACATATATATATTTATATATATATATACATATCATATATATATATATATATATTAATACATATAATAAAATATTTAGTGAGCTAATGATATTAGTTAAGATATAATTATATCAAATATAATACATATCATATTATTAAATCAACACTTGATTTAATAATCCGGTTATATCACATATGACCGACTAATATCATTTATCTGTATATCACATTATCAAATCAACACTTGATTTGACAATCTGGTTATCACATATAACCGAACCGATAATAAATAACTGCCAGATTACAATACGGTATCACATACACGTATTTAATCAGGCCCACACACATATCACATATGTGTCCTACTTCGTTTCGTTTGAACCAGGGAACTTCTGTGTGGGACTAATCACATACACGTATTTAATCAGGCCCATACACACACATTATCTGTATATCACATTCCAAAGACTCGTCAATACGCAAGCAGTAGGTGATGATCACATAAGTCACCCACAAGCCGTCAGCGGTACTAGCTGGACGTAACGGCTATCTGGGTATTGAGAGATATGAAGATCAACAAGCAAGTCTGTCCATAGTCTCCATGAAGCCTATCGGTAACACTACCGTATATTCCGGTCTCTTTGTCTGATATGTCGCATATCATGTCTAGGCGTGGTAATCGTCAGTCCCCAATAACGTGATAAGTCATGCCGATGTCTGGCCTATAACGGTTTGAGATACTACTGATAACATTTATCAGTAAATCTCGGCAGCAACCCTGGTCAGGGACTTCCAGTTGTAGTCAATCGAGCATAGCGCAACATCAACCTCCAATACCGGGAGAGACGAAACCCCTCCTATCGCTCATTGCCTCCATGCGACTCGGGACTGTACCCAAAATCCACCTGTTTGCACGTCTCTTTTGAGCGTGGTAGGAAGGAAATCAAAGCACAGTGGGAACCGCACAAGACTCTATGACGATCTTGGATCTACAGACTAACCTGTACCAGTGTCATCAGAGAACTGCTATCTGACGATAGCTATACTACCACATAGGAGTCATCGGCGAGTCCTGTTCGGTGTTCCCATTCTCCAATGAGCACCTGTGTACAATCTTTGATGTCACACACCAATGGTTGTGGGATCAACCATCGCCCTCTAAGAGATAAGAAACGTATACACTAGTCTACTCTGGAATATCGATGCCCTATTCTCGATATTCTCTCGACTAGGAACTGGTTAAAGGATGTACTTTGGACCACTCTGGCCCCACTAGTATGATCTCATCATAGTCCTGGTAGTCAAGTACATATCCTAAGGGCTTTATCAACATGTAAGAGACAGACAGTATAAATACCAGTCTACATATTAAGATAAAGTAACCTGATAGCAACTATCATGTCGAGCAAGAAAGTCATCTATATATATGTCCAAGCATCCACTATATCATCAATAATGGCCTCCAGGGCATACATATTACTTACAGAGCCGGCACCGCCGGGCACCCCATAGGGGATGGTCCCTAATTCTTCACCCTGGCACCCCTTCGCCTACCCCATTCCCTCATATTGTTTGTTTACTCTGCATTCATTCAGAGAGTGCAATATCACCCTTTAACCCATTTTTTAATGCATATTTTTAATGCATTCTTTAACCCTCAAAACCCTAATTTTTCCTATAAATACCACACTCCATTTCACCCCTCCTCACTCAGAATTTCATTACAAAAACTCTCAAAAATTCTTAAGTCCCAAGTTGTGCAGATGGAGTTAGCAAGAGACGAAGTTCCGGCGACGTACCAAGAAAATTCTAGCGACGAAACGACGTCCCGATGCTTTCCTAAGCTTCCCCTTTCTCCCCTCTATCTTAATAGCTAGTAAGTCCCATCTTCCCTCCTCTTTTACTATTCTAAAACTTTTATTTTTCAAAACCCGTCGGAAGCGGAGTTAATTCGGCTTCCGATTCGCTTTTCTTTAAAAATTCCATTTTTTTTCTAAACAATAAAATACCATATTCTCATTTAATGTTTAACAAATATAAATAAACATATTAGAACAAGTTTCATCTCAAAATGATTCATGTTACAATCTTTATTTCAGTTTTACATTAAAATACCATCATATTTACCAACGATATTGTTATCCACTTTTAACCGTATTACCTTTAGAAAACTCACGAGGTAATGACCTAGCTCATCACAACACACATTTTTGACATAGCACGATGAACTTTGAAATTCTAAATTTTGGGAATATGCTTTTACGAATAAATACCTTAAGGAATTAAAAACCATTTTTTTAAAAAAGAGTGTTATCTAATTCCTTGCAATCGTGCCTTTACAATCCATTTTGGGGAACCCCGATCGGGATGGTGCGGGTTATCACACATTCTCAGGCCTAGTAGAGCGAGATGCAGATCTCCGCAAGGAGCATTCGATCTCGATGGAATTTCTAATGCAATTTTTAAGAAAATGAGATTTATACAAAAATAAATAAAATTTATTTTCATTAAATATATATATATATATATATATATATATATATATGATTATTATCAAAAGATCTATTTTAAATATATTATAAAAATATTCCATGTTTTTTAAATCAAAGGAATTACAATTACATGAAAGTATCATTTCAATACAATACAATTCTAATATTTCATTAAAATACCACACACAATGAAAACTGGGTTCTACTCACTAGAAATTTCACTTTTATAAAATATACATCTATGAAAATCCTAAAGATGATAATTAAATATTTGAGGTGTATTTTGAAAATATATCAAAACTATTTTTCATAAAACCCCCTCAAGTTATACTAATTTACAATAAGGACCCTAGTAAATATAAGTTTAAGCGGGACCGGTTCTCTTAACCTCAGGGAGACGGAGAATATGGGTGCTTACCTATCTAAGGTAGACAATCTAACAACAGTGTTATCAACACGGTAATTGTCTTGCAAAAAAACACAAATTCTGTCGTCCATGTGCAGCAGTTACCGATAACATCCAAACTAATTCAGGACTTCAATTTCTTTTCAAAGTGTCTCTCACAACCCGAAATAGCACGTGACTGGCACTTGAATCATGTGAAGTCTATAAGACCCCACCTAATTCAAGTAAAGTCAAAAGCTCAGAAATCTAAACCATTTAAAAAGAGAGAAGGAAACTTGTTTTAAGCAAGCGGTTTTAACACAATAAATAGCATTAAACATTTAAAAGCAATATCATATTTTCCCGAAAATTTTGGCAGGGTCTCCTTTGTAAATACTGGCCCTCAAACGGGTACAACACATGAAAAACAAAATAATGAATAAAGGTATCCCCAAGCGGGATCTAGCTCTTCGCCAATTGGCGGAAACAACCACGCAATGCAATATAATATACAACGCCGAAGAGCGAGGATCAAAACTCATAAGAAAACTAACAACTTAAAGAAAACCAAAGAAGAATCATAATAATACAAGCGCGCGACTCAAAGGTTGAAAGAATATACATTGGTCTTCTAAGTCTATCAAATATACAAGTCCGGTTGATAAAGTTTACTAGATACAACTGAAATAAATAAAGTGCAACGGTGGTCATGATGCAAGTGAACCCACCTACCAAGCAATCACCCGGAAGGAAGCAGTGTGCTAGCAAGCCACAATGAAATTTTTACGGCCAAACCTGCAAGAAACTGTGGCACAACGGGGATGAGTTGCCAACTCGTGAATAGAAAACATCACCGAGAAGAAATCGCATTTATGACTCTTTCCTAGGTCATACAATAATAATATCCTCAAAATATAACCCGAAACATCTAATAATGGCAAGATTAAATATCTATACATAAGTGTAATACCAAGTGCTCGTGTCAGTGCCTATGGTAGCAACATGTCACATATATGATGTACGGATGCACTAAGAATGAAAGCAAAATTCATCATGAATGAGAAAACTGTCTTCTTATCTCAGTGAGATTTTTGTATAAAAACCGAAATATCATCAATGAAATCAAAAGAGAATCCGTGTCAAGTATCGACAAAAAATATATATCCCAATATCTCAATATCTCAATATCTCGGGCTCCGCATGAACAGGATTGGCACATAACCATCTCAAACCTCAATATCTCAATATCTCAATATCTCGGGCTCCGCATGAACAGGATCGGCCCATAGGCTCCGCATGATCAGGATCGGCCCATATCATAAAATCTCAATATCTCAATATCTCGGGCTCCACATGAACAGGATCGGGCCGTAACTATCTCAAAATCGAGAAAACATCATATCAAGAAAAACCGCATCTTTCTCTTTAAAACATATCGTAAGTTTATAAACATTCACATGTGGTTTTTAAAATCCAGAAATCTCATGGAAAATCCGAAATCCCAAATTCGAGAGTAAATATACAGTGAATTATATGCATAAAGCCCCATAATATTGCATGACAAATGGATAAATACACATGCATGGATATCTAAGTAAAAGAATGCAATATCTAATTTAGCACATGAAAGCAAGTATAATAATAATGTGTTGGAGCTACCAGCTAGAATGTTATATTAATGAAGTACTATTTCTAATGTGTACGTGACATGAAAATTACCAATGATAATGTGTGTGAGCCGGCAAGCAAGTGTACGTGAAGCATACGTAAACGGTGCTAGTGTCCTGACAGCATAGGTTCATAATAACAAAGGAAATCACAAGTATAAGCATACAATACGATAAGAAGAACATGAATATATGGAAAAGATGTAGTAACCGCAATATATAAGAATATACATTTATATATATACAAGCCATACAGTGTTAGCATTCGAAATAGCACAAATCATGGTTTTTTAAAAATAGGGGCTACGATATTTTTAAGAAAAGGTACGTCCTTTGAAATATCCGTAGTATCACTCGGCCTGTCTTTAAAATACTCGCAATTCGTTAGTTTGAAAATAAGTATGACTCGAGCCCGGTCTAACATCTACCTGATAACTACAGGACTAAACTAAGAGACTAATCGGACAGGTAAGGAAATCCACCTAAGTCCGAGTCGATATATCTAGTAGTCGGTGATCCCGCCTCAAGCGTCACGTACGATAAAATATATAATATGAAATTCTCGAGTCAAGAGTGCGGATCAATCATCATATTTATACTTCGTACGATAAAATCTATCGTACGGCATCCCAAAATCGGGGTACGGGTCAAATATCACGTTATCTCATTATTCATATGGTCTCATTATCATAATATCAAGAACTAGGGGTACTGATCTAAAGTCTAATATATTCCGATACCATCAACATATATCCGCGTGTGTATGAAAACACATCGCCCAACGATCCACTCATATATCATGTCGTATATCATAACACGACCCAATTCACATCACCGATCTCACGGCATCATGCCCAATCACATCGACTTATCTCCAAGTATCATATACTATCCTCATCACCCGTGTATACGTGTGTGTGTGTATGTACCAACGCATCCATATGTGTGTGTGTGTGTGTACATATGAAAATATACACCAATAAATCATATCAAGTGTGTGCATGTGTGTGTGTCAACCTTACTCTAGGGTTCTCGACTAAGAAACTAACTAACTAAAAGCACATTCATCCAAATTACACTAAATCCAACTCATGGTTTTCCTAAAACCTTGCTTGCTAAGTATTCACATTTTATATATATATATATATATATATATATATATATCATAACACTTCATATCCTACGAAATTGCGGGGGTGCTATACGTCATCCACCCGACTTCCCCCGGAGATATACATCTACCCACCTGGATGCCTCGGCTAATCTGATCCGATTTCAGCTCTGTCGTCTCTATGCCACATCCGACGCCTCTGCACCCGATCCTAGAATCGCACACAAGCAAAAAGAGAATAAATATATATATATAGTTGCGGACACAACAATACAAGTCAACCATGCGCACTAACTAAACGCGCACGCACTTAGTGCACCAAATGCGCCGCGACAACGCCACAAACTACAACTTGAGTCACTATATGTAGCAACTACCAAACCAAAAATCCAATCGCACTAATCGTGCGTTCACAACACACTAAATATTATATGAAATAAGTTGTAACTCATCAAAATCTCAAAATAAATCAAATCAATTTATTTCCAAAACCTTAGTAAGCCTCAATTACCCATTTTAGCACAAATCTAAATGTTTTAACAATTTTAGTGGCCACAAGATTCACTTAATATCTTAATTAGGTCACACAACCATTAACTAGATTTTAATCTCACTAATTTATATTAATTATAAAATTCTAGTTTGCAAAAATCATGCAATTAAGACAAATTAAATGTAACAATTTGCAATTTAGAAACTAAATTAGTTTTAGCAAGTCTTAAGATGTTAAACTACATCACACAACCATAATCAATTGATCAAAACTCCTAACTTGAACCAAACCCAAATCTTGAAATTCCAAACCCTCACTCGAGAACCACAACTTGCAATTAAAACCTAAATTAAACACTTAATTAACTTAAATTGAAATACTAACTAACAATTTAACCATTGGGTTAAGAATCTATACCTCTCAAACAAGGGATCTAGCTTGCAACATAGCCTCCCAAACTTGCTTCCATGCTCCAAGATCCATGCTTGAATGGCCAAGGAAAAATGGGTAGGGATTAAATTAGGAAATTGGTGAGGGTTTATTTAATTTTTCATGGATTTTTTTGTGAGATTTTGTAAGAGAATGAGGTAGGGAAATGAAGGGGCTGCTGCTGCTGCAGGGAGGGGAAAGGCTCGGCCAATTATTGGGGAGGAGAGAAAGGGGTGAGGAGTTGAATGAATGGGGAAGTCAAGAACCCATACCTCTTTGTTTATTCTTTATTGTTTTCTTTTTTATCTTTTCTTTTAACTTGAAGTGTGAGGTGTGGGGGGGCAGCCATGGGCTCGGCCAGCATTGGGAGTGGGTGAGTATGGGTTTGTGTGTGTGTGGGTAGGAGTTTCCAAGTCAAAATAACCCCCTCTCTCAAGTCAACAAACCACGCCTCACTTCTATTTAATTTAATTTCACAACTTAAGCCCTTTTCTTTTATATTTTCTAAAACCATTTTGACAACTTCTTTTCATTTCAAAAACATGTTAAATTTGGTTTAATGTGTCATGATGCACAAAACATGTATTAACCCATTCCAATTGTAATTATCACTAATTAAATGTATTAGTGAAGGCTTAAAATAATATTTAAAACAATTAATTACGGAAAATATTTTAGTAAACTAGGAATTTTATAAGTGACCCATTAAATACCAAATACTAGCAATTACATAGCTAGAATAGGTAAAGTTAAGTCTATATTGAAAAATAATTATATCTTGGTTTTTACGGAAAACACCAGTTATTTTACCGATTAGTCGAAATTTCACCTAGGCGATTTTTTTTCAGAACGTTACAATCTTCCCCCCTTAAAGAAATTCGGTCCCTGAATTTAAATTAAAACTCCCTCAAATACTAAAATATTTCAGCAAAACAATCAAGTCGTCGGAGCTTCGAAATCATTAATACTTAAAACACATCTCAGCGCAATGCATACGCATGAAAACGAGTATATAACTCAAAATCAAAACTCCGTCAAGTATCACGCAAATCATCGGAGTCATGGTGAAGAGACCAATGTTAAAGTCCAATACGAAAACCAACATGATATACATCAAAACTATAACAGGTACATAGTACGCATCGTTGTAAACTTGTCAAAACGTCTGAAAGAAATGCATGCCAAACCCCTTTTCAAGTCGTCGTGCGATGCGCATATCACGGCACAAGTAGCGGACGTTTATTGTAAGAAAATAACTATATATATATATATATCCTTTGTTTAACATACACTTCCGGCCGGTTTGAAAATAATTTAGAAGGTTTCCTTTGTAACATGTTTCGTGTCATTTCGGACACACAGGAAAATACTGAGACTATAGCTCCTTTTTGGAAATCCCTTCGATAACTATCGATGCATGCAAAAACATATTCAGGTACTGTTCTCGGACTCGTCCTTCTTAGCTACTATACCAAATAGTAAACATCATAAAAACGTATTGCTCAAAGGAAATCATACTCAATAGTATATGTAATAATGCCACGTGCGTCTGGTGCGCACAGAAATCGAAATCAATGAATGTGCCATACATGTGCACAGAAACCAAAATCTAAGTACAACGGGTGTGCACGAAAACACCTGTCAAAGGCAACGGGTGTGCCTGACAACAATATCAGGTGTATCTGATATACATGAAGAATCCCGATTTAGTGTATCTGTTGTGCACCAAAATCGCATCAAGCGTACCAAGTATGCGCAAGAATCCAAGTCAAGTGCACAAGGTGCACGAAAATAAATATCGAATATCACAATCGAAATTGACGGTATACAACAGACGTCAATCCAAACAGGTATACCGTGGTATATAATCTCACAATCACGTGCATCAGTGTGCACAAAATCGAATCAAAGTACTAAAAGTGCATGAAAACTACGCCGAAGGCACAAGTCAAATCACATACATGCCATAGGCATGAAATCAAAATCAGGCATCTCGAACGACATCAAATCGAAGTCAAGTGTAACTGTGGTGCACCAAATCTCAATCATGCAAATAAATCGCCCAAAATACCGAAATCCAAAATAACGGATACGTGATATTCGAATCACCAAATCGCAAATCATAAACACTGTCGTCGATATGTCCTTCCTTCAAAGTCGAGAAGATGTCGGTGCATCCAAAGCTAGCAGAGCAAGATATCTACGTACCTCCTGTTCATGGTCTGGCGCCTTGTGCCCTTAGGCTCTCGTCTTTCACTGCGGATTGCTAATTACATAACTCCTCGGCTCAACGGCCCAATATGGAATTGATTTGTACAAAAGAGTGTGTTTGTAGTTATAACCGCAATCAATAACGGTGTCGCGTATAGCTAGACCGAGATGAGTACGGGTCGTCCTCTGGGAAACGTGGAACCTTTTACTTTTACTTTAGATGTGTTGAGAAAGAGAGGAGGGATAAAGAATTTTATAGAATGGTTTCTAGATCTACGTTAAACAAGAGTGTAAAATATAGATCTAGATTATTTTAGAGATGTAGATAATATAATAAGAGGGCTTGTAGGGTTCGTTAGGATTTAGTAATTATGGACGATTAATTAAAAGTTACCATTTTTATCCATTAATAGATTTAGAACTAGAACGACGGTGATGCGTGTAGATTAGGGTTTCTGGAGGGAAAAGGAATCCCACTCTTAACCCTTATCTCGACACGGAACTCCGTTCATATCTAGCCTTTACCAAAATAATCATTAATCTAATCTCTAATCGCGGTCGGAACTAGCAAAGAATTGGTAGCGCGCCCGATTAGGATGTTAATGATTCTTTTGATAAAGTTCCTAAACTTTATAGGACTTAAAAAGGGTTTAGGGATTTTCATCGTCCATTAGCCTACCCTAATCCTACGAACCCTAACAAGCGGAGAATTACTCGCGCATGTTGGGAAAAGAAGATGAAAAGACAGAGAGGGAAAACATAATGTAAAATACAAAAGAATTAAATAAAATAACTACCTTTATTAATCAACTTGAACAATCTACGCTTTATTCCGTAGAAAATGATTACAAACTAGTTGCTTCTCGATCTTTCCTAAGGAGGTAGTCGAACAGTCGATGATCAGCCTGGATGCATGAGCGTCTGGAGCTTCGTGATCTCTTCGGTTTGATGATTTTTCCAAAAGGCTCTTGGTCCCTTTTTATAGTCCAAAGCCATAATCTTTTGCTTGAAAACTTGGTAAAATATAGCATAGATTCGTCTCCCAAAATTTAGGCAAGTAATCCCTCTATCATGCCGTGGATCCGCGGCATAAGGGTGGGTAAGGCCGCGGATCCGCGGCCGTTTAATCACATCCCTCCATCATTTTTCAGGAGCTGTCTCTATGTGACATTTGGCGATCCTTGGTACCTTTAGAATTTGGAAATCTTTTCGTGGTTGCTTCCAGACTTGGTCTCCAAGTTTTGCTTCTTAATTAGGCAAGTCTTCTTCAATAAATTGATCTCCTTGATTCTAGTCTTTGAAAAATTCTGCACACTTGGAAAATTTCTGCACAACAACTCAAATAAGATTTAGTAGACTTTGTTCTACTAGGATAAGGTCAATGAATTTATTTGCATACATTTTCCTACCAAATGCTAATTATAATATATCAACACATGGAAAATAGTATTTTTACACATAAACCCTCATATGTATGATATATTATAATAAAGTCCTTTTTTAATATGAAAATGGTAGGAAAAATGTAATAACAAATGTGCAGTTTTATCAACTGAACAAATACCCCCAAACTTATCTTTGATCGTCCCAAGCAAACTAGTTTATTTAAGAGGAGAAAAAGAAAGAAGAAAACTAAGCACACTTTCGTAGGCAGACACGATTGCACTGAGCACGTGCAACAAGCCATTAAACCTCTAGGTGTCCCTAGTAGGAGAAGTGTTGTCTCCTGAGGGTTTTCAGCGGTTTACACCCACAAAATCCAATAACAAAAAAGAGATGGTGAAATTTACATATAAAGATAAGAACCATAAAAGAAAGATTTTGAAAATAAGAGTTTCCAACTACACTAACTTTTCAGTTGTCATGAGCCCTATCTTAATGGTCATGAAAAAATGTTAGAAATCACATTATCCCTCAATAAAACATCGTCTTTATTCTTCATTCCTACCTTTCATCCAAACATTGATCATATAACCCCACGTGTGTGTAAAGAACATCCCTACACTCGGAGAATTCAATTCAAGCTATCATACTCTTATCCATCTGCCTTAGTACTTTTTAATTTGATGAATATTAAGATTTGCTCACACATTTTCATGCGACCGTTAATACTTCTTGAGGTACTAACAGACCGATTACTCGTGTGCCTGCAGATTAGGTGATAGTATTTTCCTCGTCTTGCACCACCTAAGGCTTAGCAGTGACTTCCAGACCAGTTGGCCTTAGGGCACTAGGTGAAGAGGCACCCTCGCTATATTTTTTTATTACTGCCTCGGCGATAACAAAACCAGTGTTCATTTTTTTCTTTTCACCATTTTCATATTTTCTTCATTTTTTTTCATTTCCTTCATACTTTGGCTTTTAGACAAGAGCATTTCAAGGTATCCTCTACTATCCCAAGTTTCAAGACGTGTATAAGTGCAAATAGTAAGGTATCAACATTCAAATGTTTGGCTTCCAGAATAGAAACTATTTTTCAGACTTATTTTTATCCTCAGATTAGTGACTTCCTTCATCTTACTAACCCTTGGGACAACAGCTCATAACTACTTATTACTAGTTCGTTTAAGAAAACTTCTAATTTTCTTGGTCTTCTCAAACTATTCCTATCTTTTGGATGTAATTTTTCACTTTCTATTCTTTTATTATCAAAAAAATTTTGTGCTTTAATATAGTATAATGCAAAGTATAAGCACAAACCTCCCCCAAACCTGTTTACAGCAGTGTCCTCACTGATGTCATCCGTTAAGCTCAAAAACCTGTAGACTTGGGAGGAAATTATAAATGGGGGCAAGAATATATGAAAGTGAAAATTCTCCCCCAAACTTATTTTAGGCTCACAAATTTGTAAAAATCATTTTCTTTTCAAGAGCCAAAATATACCACACCCCCCAAACTTGAGTTAAACAATTTTAATCTTTTAAAATCACACGAGGGGGTCAAGGTTATTGGTCAATACCAAGCTTTGCAAAGACCGAAGGTCAACACCAACCATTCAAAAATTTTATCGATGAAGCACCAAGGTTGGTGGAAGAACATGTCACCTTTCGACGTGAAGAAGTGGGGAGGTGATAAGAGGTGTAATGGAAAAGGATTGCGTCTCAATTTGGAGAGACGACACAGTGATAGTGATGATGGATTACTCGCATTATCATGATTGTCCAAAAGAAGGGATGGAGGTCCAATTTCTTCATCTTGGAGTTAATTCATCTCAGCACCCGTGTCTTGTAAAAATGCGAGCTCATCAGCGAAAATTTCCTCAAAGCTTTCATCGATACCCCAAAAAATAATGTCATCAGAAAAAATGGAGTGATCGTCAGACTCTATAAAAAGTTCCTCATCAGCGTTAGATGTTGATCCGGACAACTCGGTAGAAGAGTCCGTGTCAAATAACGACATATGAAAAGAGTCAGAATTATGAGGTTGATCAAATTCACTGCTGTCAACATCCATTAATTCGACAGAACACACATGAGCATAGGGTTCGGAGGTTTCACTTCCCAACTTGTAAATGTTAAGCTCAATTGACTTCTTTCCAAAGGATAGGGTCATAGAACCGTTTCTACAATTGATTACTGCGTTGGAAGTGGCCAAAAAGGGTCGACCGAGTATCACCGGGATTTGATTGCGTGGGTTTGCCACATGTTGTGTATCTATAACAATAAAGTCCACAGGGAATATGAATTCCCCGACTTTGATTAACGCATCCTCTAGCTCACCCCTAGGTTGGGTGATAGATCGATCGGCCATCTGAAGAGTGCAATGCGCAGGTTTTAACTCTCCGATCCCTAATTGCTCATAAACAGAATACGGAAGCAAGTTAACACTAGCATCTAGATCGAGTAGAGCACGATTGATATTTTTACCCCCAATAGAAATAGAAATTGTAGGACTTCCGGGGTCCTTTCGTTTCTTGGGTAGTTGTTGCGTAAAAGCTGTGCTCACATTACCCGCAAGGAAAACTTTTTTAGGTACTTGAACTTTTCTCTTCCTAGTGCACAAGTCCTTTAGGATTTTCGCATATGACGGAACTTGTTGAATAGCATCTAGGAGAGGAATGTTTATGTTAACTTGCTTAAAAATTTCCACAATCTTCTCCATTTGTGAACTTGGTCTGTTGCCTCTTAATCTGTTTGGATAAGGTGTTTTATCAATAAGGGTTTGGTCCAACATTGGAGAGGATTGTGGGGACGGATTCGATCCTAAAACTGGAGTGGGAATCGACTTAGATAGATTTGGTGAAATGGGCAAAGGGTTCGAGTCTTGGGGAAAACGGAGAATAGGCTCGGGTGAAGGTGGGAGACTAGATGAATTAGGGGAAGAAGAAGAAGCTGGGGTATCATTGGTGTCACTATCATCACATTGCTCACCCACTCGGTTATTCAGCATTTTTCCCGATCTCAACGTAGTAACGGCACTCACATTATAACTTTGTGAGTGGCCAGGATTAGCTATGGGTTGAGATGGGAGTTTCCCTTTCTCTCTCCCACTCATTGCAGCGTTTAACTGTGTGATTTGGTTTTCTAATAATTTAATACTCTCACCATGGGAGGCGGAGTTTTTCGTTATGGTATCAATAGAAGACCTCATCTCAGCCGAAATTTGCATGGATTGTTTCATGAACATATCCAAAGTTTGTGCAAGTGAGTTGTCAGTACCGGCCACTTATGGTGTAGAAATATTGGCCGGATTTTGGAAATTCTGTGACTGAAAGGGGGGCTGCTTCTGTGGTTGTGGTTGCTATGGAGGAGGTTTTTGATAATTGCTTTGTTGGTTTTGGTTCCAAGCAAAGCTAGGATGATTCCTCCATCCTTGATTGTACGTGGAAGAATAAGGGTCGTTTCTAGGTCGCTGCTGAAAAGCAACATTAGCTTGAAACGATGCATTCATAGGACATTCTTCCGTTAAGTGTGAAGGATCCGAACAGCAACCACAGACGGTCTTAAGAAGCGTGACCTGATTTAGGGAGAATGATCAAAATTTGTTCTCAATAGCGTCGAGTTTCTTCTGTATCGCTGCCATTTCGGCTTTTACTGCGATAGAAATATCGAGCTAGTGAACACCTCCCCTAGATGAAGGTGGTCTTACGCTTTCCCACTGCAAAGTGTGTTCAGCGAGGTCTTCCAGATACTTCCAAGCTTCACCGTCATCTTTAGACATGAAATTGCATTGACACATTGTTTCAAGCATCTGCTTTGTCGCTGGATTAATGCCTTCATATATAATCCGACATAAATCCCATCTTTGTATTCCGTGATGGGGGCATTGGACAAGCAGATCTTTGAAACGTTCAAAGCACTTCCAAAATGGTTCATTGGGAAGCTGGGTGAACTGGTTGATCTCACTCCTAATATGGGCAGTCTTATGGTTTGGGTAAAACTTCTTAAGAAATGCTATGACAAATTCATCCCAATTAGTGATAGAGTGTGCGGCAGTATTATAACGCCATTTTTCTGCCAAGTCGCACAGTGTGAATGGGAGAAGACGTAAGCGCATAGCATCTAAAGTCAATTATGAAGTACCCATCATTGCGCATACGTTTTCGAATTTGGTGATGAAAACGTACGCGTCTTCCGACTCAAGCCCGTGAAATTTGGGCAGCAGATTGATGTAGTGGGGTTTAATTTCGAAATTATCTCCGTTAGGTGGTGGAAGAGATAGACAAATGGGAAGAGGACCACGGATAGGATAGCATCTCTCTTGGAGAGAGATGCACGGTAGATTCTGCGCACCTACGGACGGTGGCAGCGTGGTGTTATATTCTGATGGTCATGGTGTGTGGTGGGGGAAAAGAAGATGAAGAAGTACCGACTTCGGCGTTGATAGCAGGAACGCGGACAAGACGGGCACTAGGATCCCGTGTCCAGCCGAGCATGCACTAAGAGGGCTTAGTGCAAGTGGCAGCGTGTGTGTGATTTTAAAATTGGCTTGTTTTTGAAAAAGTGGGACTCAAGACAAATCACCCTAAGATGCACAAGCAACCCTAGAACTAAGGTCACCTAGGTCCAGTCTCTAGACCGCTCATAGACTTCCAAAGGACAAGCCGCAGGATCAATCCTCTACCGCCTCCGTACTACCTTTGTAGCCAGGTAAGTGCCAGGTAAGTGGGAAGGAACCACGTCGTGGGCCTAATTAAAAACCACTAGCCTTTGTCACACTTGCCTAGGCACTACAAAAGTAATGCGGATAAACGATAGATTACCCACGACCTTCCTCTGTCCTTATTGAGCGCGACAGTCCTTAGAGTCTGGTCTAGATATTTTTTAAATTAATGAAGGGTTGATCTATATGCTCGTTTTGTGATTTGTGGGGCTTAGGAAGGGTGATGAAATCCCCACCTAATCTTGATTTGGTCTTTGCCCCTTAAAGTCCGTATTAAAATATGCAAAACAAAACCAATCACAAAACTTTTGCAAAAAGATTTTTGAGCGGCACACTTTTGCAAAGAATCCTGCAGAAAATAGATTTTAGTGGATTTGAGGGGAGCGAGAAGGAGTTGAAAAAAAATACCAAAGAAGATTGAAGCCCTGATTCCTCTAACCTGCCGCAATTCCACCGCAGAAAGGGTGCTTTTGCCGCGGTTCCGCCGCGTGGCAGAGGGATCACTTGATGAAATTTTTTGTATAGCCTTCTGTGCTCCTTTGGATCTCTAAAAATGTCTCTGTTTCCCGTTCTCCTTAATTCTGTGACTCCAGATCTCCTTACAAAAATTCACGCACAAATTGTTAAATATGCAATTTGCAGTTTTATGTTAATAATGATATGACTCGTCTAAGAATTCAACACAAATAGTAAAAATAAAAAATTACGCACGTATCCTCGACAACGGCGCCATTTGATTTGTACGAAAGAGTGTGTTTGTAGTTATAACCGCAATCAATAACGGTGTCGCGTATAGCTAGACCGAGATGAGTACGGGTCGTCCTCTGGGAAACGTGGAACCTTTTACTTTTACTTTAGATGTGTTGAGAAAGAGAGGAGGGATAAAGAATTTTATAGAATGGTTTCTAGATCTACGTTAAACAAGAGTGTAAAATATAGATCTAGATTATTTTAGAGATGTAGATAATATAATAAGAGGGCTTGTAGGGTTCGTTAGGATTTAGTAGTCATGGACGATTAATTAAAAGTTACCCTTTTTTATCTATTAATAGATTTAGAACTAGAACGACGGTGATGCGTGTAGATTAGGGTTTCTGGAGGGAAAAGGAATCCCACTCTTAACCCTTATCTCGACACGGAACTCCGTTCATATCTAGCCTTTACCAAAACAATCATTAATCTAATCTCTAATCGCGGTCGGAACTAGCAAAGAATTGCTAGCGCGCCCGATTAGGATGTTAATGATTCTTTTGATAAAGTTCCTAAACTTTATAGGACTTAAAAAGGGTTTAGGGATTTTCATCGTCCATTAGCCTACCCTAATCCTACGAACCCTAATAAGCGGAGAATTACTCGCGCATGTTGGGAAAAGAAGATGAAAAGACAGAGAGGGAAAACATAATGTAAAATGCAAAAGAATTAAATAAAATAACTACCTTTATTAATCAACTTGAACAATCTACACTTTATTCCGTAGAAAATGATTACAAACTAGTTGCTTCTCGATCTTTCCTAAGGAGATAGTCGAACAGTCGATGATCAGCCTGGATGCGTGAGCGTCTGGAGCTTCGTGATCTCTTCGGCTTGATGATTTTTCCAAGAGGCTCTCGGTCCCTTTTTATAGTCCAAAGCCATAATCTTTTGCTTGAAAACTTGGTAAAATATAGCATAGATTCGTCTCCCAAAATTTAGGCAAGTAATCCCTCTATCATGCCGCGGATCCGCGGCATAAGGGTGGGTAAGGCCGCGGATCCGCGGCCGTTTAATCACATCCCTCCATCATTTTTCAGGAGCTGTCTCTATGTGACATTTGGCGATCCTTGGTACCTTTAGAATTTGGAAATCTTTTCGTGGTTGCTTCCAGACTTGGTCTCCAAGTTTTGCTTCTTAATTAGGCAAGTCTTCTTCAATAAATTGATCTCCTTGATTCTAGTCTTTGAAAAATTCTGCACACTTGGAAAATTTCTGCACAACAACTCAAATAAGATTTAGTAGACTTTGTTCTACTAGGATTAGGTCAATGAATTTATTTGCATACATTTTCCTACCAAATGCTAATTATAATATATCAACACATGGAAAATAGTATTTTTACACATAAACCCTCATATGTATGATATATTATAATAAAGTCCTTTTTTAATATGAAAATGGTAGGAAAAATGTAATAACAAATGTGCAGTTTTATCAACTGAACAGGAATGATAACGGAAACAGTTCTGCTCTGGCACATCCTCTAAAATCTCTGGCCAACTATCATGGTCATTCATAACATTTCTCATCGACGATGCCGAACTCTGGCTTACTGGGTGTGCGTGATACAACCGATCCTTGGTCTAAGTCTTCTCGTGCAGTATTCCAGAAGATTCTGTCGGGTCTCTCCCAAATCTCGTTTCTGCCGAACTGCCCGGAAGTTATCACTCTTTACTAAATCCATTTCTTGTTCCGAAACAGCTACATACTCTTCATGACTTCTTCTAAAAGATATACCCATATTCAACGCCTCTGCTTGCGTATCACATCTCTGATGTCAACGGAGTGGAACGTCATCTCATCAAAATCCCGTGGCAACCGATCAACTGAGACTAAATTGCTAGATTTATAAAATTCAAATTAGCTTTCTTGTGGATTCCAAGTATTGTATCCCATCACATGATATCCGGACGACGTTAAACTTTTCGATCGATTCATCAAAATCCCATAATTCCCCGAGAGCTTAACACTTGAGCACAGTTTAATGATATCCAGTACATGCCACAGTATGTATGGACCAGCCATAGAAGGGCAGACCCAAGCCTCATTAATGGCACCGAGGAACTGCCGCAAACCTTAAGGTTAAAAAGCGGTTCCATGGTCATTATGTCGAGTTAGAGTTTCATTCTTCTAGAGGGTTCACAAAATTACTTGCATATTTTTCCAAATACCTTAAACTTGGAAAAATGGGTTTCTGACATTCATTCGAACTATTTAATTTCGCCTAGACAACATGTGAATACCCTTCGTCCGCACGCTAAATAATGCCTCAATCCTGAAGGATAGACGATACATAACGATCATCACATTCTAGACGGCCCCTAGCGGTAGCCCGATCATCTGGTGTAGATATCAAACGCTCGCGTCCACGAGAAAACATAGTAAAACGACATATCGAAACGCTCATGTCACCGAAAAATACAATAAAACGACACATCTATGCAATCGTGTGTCACCGGATTTATGCCCTGGTCAGTCCTCGTCCAAGACGAGCTCATTCTGACTGCAACTCTAGCCGTAGCTCTCTCTGTGCGTGCAACTGTGGTAGCAAAACCACCATCCAACATCGATGAGAATAGATCAAATGAACGAATAGAATACTGTGCAAGGAAATGTACATTCTAAGGCTTCTTAAGCGGAGTAGCGTATCGTAAGTATGCCGTGGAACATACACACAGTACGTCACTCTACTTAAGTCACCTACTCCATCAACCAAGATCAACCTATGCGACGAAAGTTCGGGTCTAATACCCCCTCGACCAAGTCTAAATTCCGTAAGGTCAAGCCTACGTTCTGAATATATATATATATATATATATAATATATATATATATATATATATATATATATATATACGCCCTATACTCCACATAGTCAAACCTACGAACCAAGGTTAAACTTAGCGCTCTGATACCAACTTTGTCACGACCCGAAATAGCACGTGACTGGCACTTGAATCATGTGAAGTCTATAAGACCCCACCTAATTCAAGTAAGGCAAAAGCCCAGAAATCTAAACCATTTAAAAAGAGAGAAGGAATATTGTTTTAAGCAAGTGGTTTTAACACAATAAATAGCATTAAACATTTAAAAGCAACATCATATTTTCCCGAAAATTTCGGCAGAGTCTCCTTTGTAAATACTGGCCCCCAAACGGGTACAACACATGAAAAACATAATAATGAATAAAGCCATCCCCAAGCGGGAGCTAACTCTTCGCCAATTGACGGAAACAACCACGCAATACAATATAATATACAACGCCGAAGGGCGAGGATCAAAACTCATAAGAAAACCAACAACTTAAAGAAAACCATAGAAGAATCATAATAATACAAGCGCACGACTCTAAGGTCGAAAGAATATACACCGGTCTTCTAAGTCTATCAAATATATAAGTCTGATTGATGGAGTTTACTAGATACAACTGAAATAAATAAAGTGCAACGGTGGTCACGATGCAAGTGAACCCACCTACCAAGAAATCATCCGGAAGGAAGTAGTGTGCCAGCAAGCCGCAATGAAATCTGTACGGCCAAACCTGCAAGAAACTGTGGCACAACGGGGGTGAGTTACCAACTCGGGAGTAGAAAACATCACCGAGAAGAAATCGCATTTATGACTCTCTCCTAGGTCAGAAAAATACATCATGAATGAGAAAACCGTCTTCTTATCTCAGTAAAATTTTTGTATAAAAACCGAAATATCATCAATGAAATCAACAGAGAATCTGTGTCAAGCATCGACACAAAATATATATCCCAATATCTCAATATCTCAATATCTCGGGCTCCGCATGAACAGGATTGGCCCATAACCATCCCAAATCTCAATATCTCAATATCTCGGGCTCCGCATGAACAGGATCGGCCTATGGGCTCCGCATGAACATGATCGCCCCATATCATAAAATCTCAATATCTCAATATCTCGGGCTCCATATGAACATGATCGGCCCATAACTATCTCAAGAAAACATCATATCAAGGAAAACAACATCTTTCTCTTTAAAACAGATCGTAAGTTTATAAACATTCACATGCGGTTTCCCAAATCCAAAAATCTCATGGAAAATCCGAAATCCTAAACTCGAGAGTAAATATACACCGTTGTTTGGTCATGCCGGGTCAGGTAGTTATCAGCATAAAGCCCCATAATATTGCATGACAAATGGATAAATACACATGTATGGATATCTAAGTAAAACAATGCAATATCAAATTTAGCACATGAAAGCAAGTATACTAATAATGTGTTGAAGCTACCAGCTAGCAGGTTACATCAATGAAGTACCATTTCTAATGTGTACGTGACATGGAAATTACCGATGATAATGTGTGTGAGCCGACAAGTAAGTGTACGTGGAGCATATGCAAACGGTGCCGGTGTCCTGACAGCATAGGTTCATAATAACAAAGGAAATCACAAGTATAAGCATGCAATGCGATAAGAACAACATGAATATATGGAAAAGATGTAGTAACCGCAACATATATGAATATGCATTTATATATATATATATATATATATACAAGTCATACAGTTTTAGCATTCGAAATAGCACGAATCGTGGTTTTTAGAAAATAGGGGCTACGATGTTTTTAAGAAAAGGTACGTCCTTTGAAATATCTGTAGTATCTCTCGGCCTGTCTTTAAAATACTCGCGATTCGTTAGTTTGAAAATAAGTATGACTCGAGCCCATTCTAACATCTACCTGATAACTACAGGACAAAACTAAGAGACTAATCGGACAGGTAAGGAAATACACCTAAGTCCGAATCGATATATCTAGTAGTCGGTGATCCCGCCTCAAGCGTCGCGTACGATAAAATATATAATACGACATCCTCGAATCAAGAGTGCGGATCAATCATCATATTTATACTTCATACAATAAAATCTATCGTACGGCATCCCAAAATCGGGGTACGGGTCAAATATCACATTTATCTCATTATTCATATGGTATCATTATCATAATATCAAGAACTAGGGATACTGATCTAAAGTCTAATATATTCCGATACCATCAACATATATCTGCGTGTGTATGAAAACACATCGCCCAACGATCCACTCATATATCATATCGTATATCATAACACGACCAATTCACATCACCGATCTCACGGCATCATGCCCAATCACATCGACTCATCTCCAAGTATCATATACTATCTTCATCACCCGTGTATACGTGTGTGTGTGTATGTACCAACGCGCGCACGCGCGCGCGCACACACACACATATATACACCTATAAATCATATCACGTGTGTGCATGTGTGTGTGTGTGTGTGTCAACCTTACTTTAGGGTTCGCGACTAAGAAACTAACTAACTAAAAGCACATTCATCCAAATACACTAAATCTAACTCATGGTTTTCCTAAAACCTTGCTTGATTAGTATTCACACACACACACACACACATCATATCCTATGAAATTGCAGGGATGATATACGCTATCCACCCGACTTCCCCCGTAGATATACATCTACTCACCTGGACGCCTCGGTTAATCTGATCCGATTTTAGCTTTGTCGTCTCCATGCCACATCCGACGCCTCTGCACCCGATTCTAGAATTGCACACAAGAAAAAAAAGAATAAATATATATATAGTCGCGGACACAACAATACAAGTCAACCAAGCACACTAACTAAACGTGCACGCACTTGGTGCACCAAATACGCCGCGACAACGCCACAAACTATAACTTGGGTCGCTATACGTGGCAACTACCAAACCAAAAACCTAATCGCGCGTTCACAATACACTAAATATTATGTGAAATAAGTTGTAACTCATCAAAACCTCAAAATAAATCAAATCGATTTATTTCCAAAAACCTAGTAAACCCTAATTACCCGTTTTAGCACAAATCTAAATGTTTTAACAATTTTAGTGGCCACAGGATTCACTTAATATCTTAATTAGGTTACACAACCATTAACTAGATTTTAATCTCACTAATTTATATTAATTATAAAAATCTAGTTTGCAAAAATCATGCAATTAAGACAAATTAAATGTAACAATTTGCAATTTAGCAACTAGATTAGTTTTAGAAAGTCTTAAGATGTTAAACTATATCACACAACCATAATCAATTGATCAAAACTCCTAACTTGATCTAAACCCAAATCTTGAAATTCCAAACCCTCACTTGAGAACCACAACTTGCAATTAAAATCTAAATTAAACACTTAATTAACTTAGATTGAAATACTAACTAACAATTTAACTATTGGGTTAAGATTCTATACCTCTCAAACAAGAGATCTAGCTTGCAACATAGCCTCCCAAACTTGCTTCCATGCTCCAAGAATCATGCTTGAATGGCCAAGAAAAAATGGGTAGGGATTAAATTAGGAAATTGGTGAGGTTTTATTTGATTTTTCATGGATTTTTTGTGAGATTTTGTGAAGAGAATGAGGTAGGGAAATGAAGGGGCTGCTGCTGCTGCAGGGAGGGGAAAGGCTCGGCCAATTATTGGGGAGGAGAGAGAGGGGTGAGGTGTTGAATGAGTGGGAAGTCAAGAACCCATACCTCTTTGTTTATTCTTTATTGTTTTCTTTTTTATCTTTTCTTTTAACTTGAAGTGTGAGGTGTGGGGGGGGGGGCAGCCATGGCCTCGGCCAGCATTAAGAGTGGGTGAGTGTGGGTTTGGGTAGGAGTTTCCAAGTCAAAATAACTCCCTCTCTCAAGTCAACAAACCACACCTTACTTCTATTTAATTTAATTTCACAACTTAAGCCCTTTTCTTTTATATTTTCTAAAACCATTTTGACAACTTCTTTTCATTTCAAAAGTTACATTTTGGTTTAATGTGTCATGATACACAAAACTTGTATTAACCCATTCCAATTGTAATTATCACTAATTAAATGTATTAGTGAATGCTTAAAATAATATTTAAAACAATTAATTACAGAAAATATTTTAGTAAACTAGGAATTTTATAAGTGGCCCATTAAATACCAAATATTAGCAATTATATAGCTAGAATAGGTAAAGTTAAGTCTATGTTGAAAAGTAATTATATCTTAATTTTTACGGAAAACACCAGTTATTTTACTGATTAATCGAAATTTCACCTAGACTATTTTTTTTCAGAACGTTACAGTGTCTGACTCAGACTGAGTCTCAATTTAATCAATCTGACTTGAATATGATTCAAGTATAAACTACAATTCAACATGAATCAGTCTATTCAATCTATATCAATCTTTATTGACTAAACCGAACCATAGATTTACTCCGTTTACATGACTATCCATTTATATCCATTTCATTTACTGATATCATGGTTTCGGCAAGTCATCCATCTATATAACCAAACAATACAATCAATACAAAAGACATTGCGGGATTTTAAAGGGGTAGATTGGTATGTAATGTGTTAGAAGTGCCACGAGGCTGTAACCATAATACACATAACCTGAATATCCATTGCCGTTGTACCGCGGCTGAACGGTTCCTTGTGCTCCGTATACCTTAGTCTCTGGAATAGTGGGACTCCTCTCGTATACACTGGCATATTCTGTACCAAGTTACAAACAAATGCGTTAACATTATAATCAAACATTACTAGTTATACTCTCTTTCTGTCTATTCTATCTCTACTCTTCTTAGGGACTTACCGAGCAATTGTTCGCTGACGACATTCCTTTTCTTCTTTCTTTGGAATGTTGTCAGGTGGATCGGACTCACTGGAGATCGAGCCCAGTACCGAAGACTTGGAGCAGTTAGCCTTTGACCCCGAGCTTTAGATACTTGTACATACTTTTCATTTCAGTAATGCCATTGTTTAGGCATTGCTTTCTATTCATGTATTTACATTTCCAGTTGTACCTTTAAAAGAATGTTTAATAAATAAAGTTTTTGTTCAATTACATCTATTATCATTTTTTTTGTATACATTTACTTTTTATTGCTTAGATACGCTTAGCGTGTTTATTTCAGAGTAAATACGTAGTGGATCTTGCCGCGCCCCTTCCCGTACACCGGGAAGCGGGACGTGACAGATTTTGTTGGCGGCCCATGCAGGTCAGTGCTGCATGGAACCCTACCATACAGGTCAGTTCTGCATGGACATGTGGGTCAATTCTGCATGAAGTCTTAAACAATATAAAACAAAAATCAGCAACTAAAAACATTCTTTACATTTCACAGTACTTGAATCTTACAATTTCATAAACTTTGAATCTATCATAACCCTATTTTTCTTTCAAGGTTATGGATTCTTCAAACAACACCAGCACCAACTTCAATAACACACCACCACCTCTACCGCTTACGCCTACCGTCGCTGCTCTGATCAATGAGCAGACGGTAATGCTTGAAGCAATCCATAGCCTCCTGGAAGCACAGCAGCAACAGACTGCTATTCTGATGAACCATCCAGAAGCAGAAGCACCCAGAGTGAAGCAATTCCGGGCATTACACCCAGAACAATTTTCGGGGAAAGAGAGCCCCCTGGAAGCTGAAAAATGGGCTCAGAGTGTTGAAGATAATCTGGCAGTAGCACAAGTGCCATAGATCTCTTGGGTTCGAGTTGCAAAGCTGCAGCTCACTGACAACGCCCGAATTTGGTGGAAGGCGGAAGAAACCCATCTTGCCCAACCTATCGAATGGAGGACTTTTCGCGACATGTTCGACGCGAAATACATCCCAGAGACTGCCCGATTTGACATGGAGTAGCAATTTATTCATCTACAACAGGGTTCGATGTGGACCAAGTCCATGGATTAGTATGATGCTGAGTTTACCATATATGTCTCAATATTCGATTTTCAAATATCGCATACTACACAGTTAACACAAGACCTTAACAGGTTCGAGGCACATTTAATACCAACTGCTGAGATCAGGTCTAGACGATTTCAACAAGGGTTGGACCAGGAAATCCAAGCTGCTATAGCTACAGGGGATTTCCCAACCCATGATTTGGCTTTGAAGGCTGCCCGAAGATACAAAGCAGTAGTGAAGAGGAAGGACGGATCTCAATCTGCCGGAGTGAACCGTCCTGCCACTCAGATGGCAGGAGGAGCCTCTTCAAGCCCAACTGTTGAACCCAGGAGACCGGAAGAAACAGATAACCGGCCAAGTCCAGATTTTTGTTTCTACTGCAAGAGAGATAGACACCTATGGAAGGACTGTAGGCGCGCAAAAGGCATGTGCTTAGTTTGTGGCGCATCCAATCATGGAATTGGAACATGTCCTTATAGACGCAACATAGTTCCAACTCACAACACTTATCCGCAGCGGCCAGCTATCCAGAATCCTGCACCTTGTCTTGCTCTTCCAGTTCCACCTCCACATGAACCTCCTGTACAGCCTAATCGCCAATTCCATCAGGCACTGAGGAACATGCCTCGAGGGCAGAGGAACATGCCCCAAGGACAGAGAAATGTGCCTCCAGCTAGAAGGAATGTACCCCGACGTCAGACTTTCACATTAGAGGCCGTAGAAGCTGAGACTGTAAACCAAGGTAACCCTGGTAATTCCCTCACATCTTTTTCAATCTTACCAAAACTTTTGCATTCTATCGTTTTTTTCCAAATATTTTTTATGCACTATCAATAATTCTATCACTAAATTGCTTTGAATCTATTACACTTTCCTTCTACAAATTTCGAGGACGAAATTTTTATAAGGAGGGTAGAATGTAACAACCCTAAAATTTCTGTACAGAATTTTTTTCAAAAATACAGAAAGGAATACCTGAGCCTGAGCACAAGTTATAAATTTGATTTGCTTTTGAACAGCAAAAAACAACTTATAGCTCATTGGTAAAGTTTTACACTGCTGTGACGTAGCCCCTGTGATCGAATCCCCCCAGCCACATTATCTTTTTATTAATTTTTTTTTAGTCTTTTGGAAGCCCAAAGGTTTACACATACACTACACGTAAAATGAAGAGTCACAGATTAAACAAACACGTGCACTGGATTATACCAAGCGACGGGGACACGTGGCAAAATCTCAAGCACCCACCACCGGTTCATGGCCGGCGAGATTCATGCCAGAGCCGGCACAGCCGGGCCCCCTGTAGAGGATGGTCCCTAATTCTTCACCCTAGCACCCCTTCGCCTACCCCACTATCCCCATATTGTTTGTTTACTCTGCATTCATCCAGAGAGTGTAATATCACTCTTTAATCCATTTTTAATGCATATTTTTAATGTATTCTTTAACCCTCAAAACCCTAATTTCCCCTATAAATACCACACTCCATTTCACCCCTCCTCACTCAGAATTTCATTACAAAAACTCTAAAAAAATTCTCAAGTCCCAAGTTGTGCAAGTGGAGTTAGCAAAAAGCGAAGTTCCGGCGACGTTCCAAAAAATTCCGGCGACGAAATGACACCCCGACTCTTTCCTAAGCTTCCCCCTTCTCCCCTCTATCTTAATAGATATTAAGTCCCCTCTCCCCTCCTCTTTTACTATTCTAAAACTTTCATTTTTCAAAACCCGTCGGAAGCAGAGTTAATCCGACTTCCGATTCGTTTTTCTTTAAAAATTCCTTTTTTTTTCTAAACAATAAAATACCATATTCTCATATAATATTTAACAAACATAAATAAATATATTAGAACAAGTTTCATCTCAAAATGATTCATGTTACAATCTTTATTTCATTTTTATATTAAAATACCATCATGTTTACCAACGATATTATTATCCACTTTTAACCATATTATCTTTAGAAAACTCACGAGATAATGACCTACCTCATCACAACACATCTTTGATATAGCACGATGAATTTTGGAATTCTAGATTATGTGAAATACGCTTTTACGAATAAATACCTTAAAAAATTAAAAACCGTTTTCTTTAAAAAGAGTGTTATCTAATTTCTTGCAATCGTGCCTTTACAACCCATTTTGGGGAACCCCAATCGGGATGGTGCGGGTTATCGCATATTCTTGGGCCTAGTAGAGCGATATGCAAACCTCCGCAAGGAGCATTCGATCTCGATGGAAATTCTAATGTAATTTTTAAGAAAATGAGATTTATACAAAAATAAATAAAATTTATTTTCATTAAATATATATATATATATATATTATTATCAAAAGATCTATTTTAAATATATTATACAAATATTCTATGTTTTCTAAATCAAAGGAATCGCAATCACATGAAAGCACCATTTCAATACAATACAATTCTATTATTTCATTAAAATACCACACACAATGAAAACTAGGTTCTACTCACTAGAAATTTCACTTTTATAAAATATACATCTATGAAAACCCTAAAGACGATAATTAAATACTTGAGGTGTATTTTGAAAATATATCAAAACTATTTTTCATAAAACCCCTCAAGTTATACTAATTTACAATAAAGACCCTAGTAAATATAGGTTTAAGCGGGACCAGTTCTCTTGAGCCTCAGGGAGCCAAAGAATATGGGTGCTTGTCTATCTAAGGTAGACAATCTAACAACGGTGTTATCAATACGGTAATTGTCTTGGAAAAAGACACAAATCCTGCTGTCCATGTGCAGCAGTTACCGATAACATCAAAACTAATTCAGGACTTCAATTTCTTTTCAAAGTATCTGATTCAGACTAAGTATCAATCTAATCAATCTGACTTGAATATGATTCAAGTATAAACTACAATTCAACATGAATCAGTCTATTCAATCTATATCAATCTATATTGATTGAACCGAACCATGGATATACTCCGTTTACATGACTATCCATTTATATCCATTTCATTTACTGATATCATAGTTTCGGCAAGTCATCCATCTATATAACCAAACAATACAATCAATACAAAAGACATTGCGGGGTTTTAAAGGGATAGATTGGTACGGAATGTGTTAGAAGTGGCCGAGACTGTAACTATAATACACCTAACCTAAATATTCATTGCCGTTGTACCGTGGCTGAACGGTTCCTTGTGCTCCGTATAGCTTAGTCTCCAGAATAGTGAGACTCCTTTCGTATACACTAGTATATTCTGTACCAAGCTACAAACAACTGCGTTAACATTATAATCAAACATTACTAGTTATACTCTCTTTCTGTCTGTTCTATCTCTACTCATCTTTAAGACTTACCAAGCAATTGTTCGCTGACGACATTCCTTTTCTTCTTTCTTTGGAATGTTGTCAGGTAGATCGGACTCACTGGAGATCGAGCCCAGTACCGAAGACTTGGAGCAGTTAGCCTTTGACCCCGAGCTTTAGATACTTGTACATACTTTTCATTTCGGTTATGCCATTGTTTAGGCATTGCTTTCTATTCATGTATTTACATTTCCAGTTGTACCTGTAAAATAATATTTAATAAATAAAGTTGCCGTTCAATTACATCTATTGTCATTTTTCTTGTGTACATTTACTTTTTATTGCTTAGATACGCTTATCGTGTTTACTTCAGAGTAAATACGTAGCGGACCTCGCCGCATCCCCTTCCCGTACACCGGGAAGCGGGGCGCGACAAAGCAGGCCGCCGATGCGCGGCAAACACCCTTAACACGTGCATCTCGATCCACGATGTGAAGTAGTGAAGGGAGAAGTTCACGTTATCCGCACCTGGGTTCGAAGTATTAGAGGCAGTGCCTAACCCGTGATATAGATGCGACAATCCCGCAACACCAACAGCTAATCACGCTGCTTCAGCTATGCGATGAGCAGGGTAGAAGACCGAGGCTCTCATGAAACGTCGATGCATCGACATGGCGAACCAGCTAAGCTAGAGACCGATAAAGCCGACAAAGAAAGTTTCTTCGTCCATGCCAGGGGCCGCGATCGCATCAAAATCCATAGACGACGAGTTTGAAATATAAACTGCGGCAGGTCTTCTTCTTTAGTCGGCAATTTCTTCAACCCGAATTCAAAAGGATCTTCAATTTTCGAATTTTGGAGCCTTCTTGGATAAGACATCCTTGCGGAGAAAGCAGGTAATGAAAGCGTCAATAGTGACACCTTGCCCTTCCGATGTCACGAATAGTTTTTCAAAAATACCCAGGGCCTTGATTAGACTCGGGTGCTTATGACGAACGGCATTCTCAGTCGTTAGGCCATCAAGCATAGCGGTCACTGTAGTAAAGACGTACTCATCAGGAGGCAGTAACTCTTCGTAATGCTCTCCCCTGATCGGCAATCCTGAAATTTCACGAAACTCCTCCAGTGAGATCTAGACTTCCCGATCCCCTAGCAAGAACGTGTTTGTGAGAAGATTCCATTGGTTCAAGAAAGCCTTGACCCACCAGACGTGAGGAGCGTGATAGTAGAATAATGATGCATATACTGCTTGGTACAACCCAATCTTCTGCAGCCGTGTGCGTTGAGCGGAGAGAATGTATCGAGCCCAAGAAAGGTAGCCCACTGGGTGGCGGGGAGTAACACCTACCTTATAAACTTGTCGCCAGGGTAGAGCTTCACCCTGACATATCCGGCATCCCAAGATATCAATGGCCATCGTAGGTTGACTAGGTATCCCTGTAGTCGACGGCTCAAGCAAGCCCGTGGGGGTCCAATTAACCGCTTCCACCGCATAAGCCGTACGCGGACGCTCTATCAATGACATCGAGCGGATAGGTTCTGTTGGCACTTCATAAGTAAAGCTACGGCGGCCCCTGATGATATGACCGTACCACATCCCCCACGAGAGAAGACTCATATGTCCTTGCCATGCGCCCTAATCATCGCCATAATTTTCTCGTCCGATCGTGATTACGGAAAAGCGACTTTTGAGCGAGTGTAAGGGAAGTCAGGAAGTGAGGCCATTGTTCCTGAAATAAGAAAAAAGAAAACCCATTAATAAAAAAACAAAACGTGATGTTTTTTCATGGGGCCACGAGCTGCAAAACCAATGGACCACACAAAATCAATATGGCGGCTCACCAATGATGAGGCAAAATAATCATTGCGAGAATCAAAAAGGATTCTCATTAAATAGACACTGGAGTTTAAACAACTCTTAACATCTTAAAAAATGATGAATGATGAATGATGAATGATGAAAATGATGAGTTCTGTTAAAATGCCCAACGAAGTTAAATTTGTGAAAATGAGGTTAAAACCCTAAAAAGAAGATATGCTCAAGAACACCAGGGAATAAATTTCCCAAAAGGCCTCTAATAATTTCAGAGCTAAGCTCTTTAATGAGGAATCAAATTCCTTTTAAACAATGGAATTAAATTCTAGAAACCCCCATGATGGGGAAATGAAGAAACAGAATTAAATTCCAAAGATCCTCAAAGATCAAAGGAGAAACGCCCGATCTTCGAAAACATCAGGGTTTACTACACAAAAAATTATGTCTTTTTGGATCTCTAAGAGACCAGTTCCAGAAAAGAGCAAAGCTCTTGTGATGGATTTAAAATCCAGAGAAAATTAGAGAAAAGGGTTTCTTGTTCCTAAGAGACAAACGTCGTTCAAAATCTTTACCCAAAAGAGTTCTTTTTTACAGAGTTTAACTCTGAAATTTCAGCGGGCAGAGAACTAAGCTCTGAAAGGAGAATTAAATTCTCAAGAGAAAGACTAAAGAAGAAAACGAAGAAACAGTAGCCATCTCAAGGGCCAAGCCCTCGCATTTATAAGACATAATGGGAGAGGTTCATCTTCCCGTTCCCCTGGGCAATCCAACGGCTGTAAAATTAGACAGCGTTGCACTCACATGCAAGCCATGTGAGAGCAGCGTTGTGGGGGCATTTGTTCCCTCATAAAAAAAAGGGAGAGTAAGAAAAGGGGAAACTCCCCACTATTCGAGCCTCACATGTTAAACACGTGAGCGTCTATATGCAAGGCATATAGGCGCTGCAATTAAACTATAAGAAGGCTAAACAAGCCTCACGTGTTAAACACGTGAGCGCCTATATGCAAAGCATATAGGCACTGAAATTAAACTACAAGTAGGATAAACAAGTCTCGCGTGCCAACACGTGAGCGCCTATAAATAGGCGCAGCAATTAAACTACAACTAGGCTAAACCAGCCTCACGTGCCAACACGTGAGCGCCTAAGAGCTGCAATTAAATCGCAAGCCTCACATGTTAACACGTGAGGACACCTACTTGCGTAGAATTAAATTCTACTTAATAACTTAATAAATCGTTGGATCAAGGATCCAACGGCGATTAAACATAGAATTAAATTCTATTGGAGAGAATATTTTCTGTTAAACAGAGAGTTAGTGGATCAAAGATCCAAAATATTTCCTATATCATTCTAAACAAAGAAAGATTATACTCTGTTAAACTGAGCACTCTTGGATTAAAAATCCAATGGTGATTAAAATGTCACCGCTCGATAGAATTTTATTCTATATATGAGAGAATATCCCCAATCTTCTTAAAAACAAGAACAATATCTTTTGTAAAAACAGAAGTCCTTGGATCAAAAATCCAACGGTAGGTAAAAGTCTCCAAATCAATTCTGAAACCAATTAAATCAATTGGGATCTCTCAATGAGAGATTTTCTAAGAATTAAACAAATTTCTCTCCACTATATAAAGAGCCCAAGACTTCAAGTCTCAAAGACGTAGACACACACACACACACACACACACACACACACACACACACAGAGGAGACAGAAGTAGAAACGGAAAAAAGAGAATTTGATTCTCAGCGAAGATTTGTTTCGTCAGAACATATTAGGTAAAAAGAAGAAAAAACACATAAATTGTTCTATCTCTTCTTTACCTCTCTACGGGTTTAACCCTTTATACAAGAACTTAGTTCTTTCTCTGGTTGAGATCTGCAGAAGCAAATCTCCCCACAAGTTGAGAATTTAATTCTTGTCGGGGAGATTCTGTCATGCAGATTCAAAGCCTAAGGAAAAGAACTGAGTTCAAAGAATTTAATTCTTACAAAAACCTATAGGAATTTAATTCCTCTGAAAACTAGGGTTTAACACTATATAAAGAATTTGATTCCTGCACAAACAAGAAGAGAACTTGATCCCTCAGACGATGATAATAATTTGAGACCTTCCAAACCAAAATCCTAATGAATAGAAATGTCATTAATATGAGATCAAAATTTCCAAGAACACAGAAGAACAGCCTGGTGATTCGTTAGTATTTAACACTATAACGAGACCTCATGTGTTTTCCACGTGAGTGCTTCTAATAAAAAAAAGAAAAGAAAAGGCCGAGACTGCCTCACGTGTTTCTTACACGAGTGCTTAAAAGAATAGCAAGGAGCACTTCCTAAGGAAGTCACGTGTTTTGCACGCGACCCCCAATCAAGTGCTTAGCACTTATATAAAAAGGGGGAATAAAACCAAAAGAGCAGAGCCCATATTTGGGATGCCTCACGTGTTCACACGTGAGCGCCTCCAGAGTTCAGTGTTTAATACTGATTCAACGCCTCACATGGGATACACGTGAGTGATGCATATACCAGTGCTTAGCACTGTTGAGTAACTATGGAGACCCAGACCTAGCCCAAATTAGCTAAGTTTTCCCAAGGTCAAAACCTCTTCGATTTCCAATCAACCGAGTCCCCTGTACTCATGATTCCCCAAATTGATCTTAGTCCCAAACATAACTAATGATCTTTCAACTGATGATATCCAAAATAATATTCATCCCATATCTCCTAAGATAATATTAGTCTCAAAAATGGCTAATGACTCTTAGGTCCACAGCAGCCCCCCCTTTCTCTCAAATACGGGATTTGGTTTAAGGGTGCATCTCTCCACACCTCTGATATATGTCGTTACAATTCCTCAACGTTTTCAGAGAGGTGGCGGGTCCCGACAATCAACAACTCTTTGGTGCACATCCAAATTGACGTGTACGCCTCAAACCGGATAGTGCCCCAAATTGGGCACGTTCCATATCTTTATTGTTCACTTCGTCACGTAACAAATACACATGCGCGCAAGACGAATAATGGACCGAAATATTCTTAAACTAATATTCGCCTCTAAAATGGCGACAATGAACCGAAATGTCTCTAAACTAATATTCGCCTCCAAAATGGCGACAATGGACCAAAATGTCCCTAAACAATTTTCGCCTCCAAAATGGCGACAAGGGACCGAAATGTCTCTAAACTAATATTCGCCTCCAAAATGGCGATAATGGACCGAAACGTCCTTAAACTAAAAAAATAGAGCCCGAATGCTCTTTTGTTGGATCTGAAATAAAAATGACCATAAAATCTTGTTAAGTGGATTTTAGTCTCAAATTGGACTAACGTATCCTTAACAAAAACCAACCGAGCCACAACCACTCACATACATTTAAGCCGATCTTAATCTCAAACCAGATTAACGGTCCTTAAATCAACCCAAACCCAAACCTAAAAATATACAGATTTGGACTAATCCACGCCCCACGGGCGACGACATAAATTAGTCTCCGTATACAATCCATGGGTAACCAAAAATAAAACAAACACACACGACACGAAGTGAACTTCCGGAGCAAGAGAAAGTGATTATCGCGATACGGTAACGTAATTAACTACAGGGGATTGCGCCTGCAGGGAAGAGCGTCCCCACAATCAAAAACCCCTCGCAAACGAGGGGGAATCTTATAAAGTCTGCCAAAACGGCCGCATCCGTCCAAACCTCCGATATATGATGCCATAAATCAATTCGGTATCTTCGCAGAGGTGGACGGATAAATCCAAATAGTATCTGCCCCCAAATTCAGGCAAGACGATCCATCCCGGGTTCGTCTCTGTTTTCGGCGGTAAACACTTCTCAGCTTTACAAGATACCCGAAGGCCTACAAAAATGAAAACAAAAAAGGGGAATGGGAGCAGGAAGGACTACGGCTTCAAATCGTCTTCTCGGCCAGGGTTTCCACGCCATCCACCTGCTCAGCGGATCCACCATGGGCCTCAACTGCAACTGTCTGCTCAGCGCCTCCGCCTGCAATCTCACCTCCACCCACTGGCTCGGCGCTACCGTCGAGAGTCCTTCCTCCGCAAGGGGATACCTTGCTCGAAACTCCTGGTCGTCGAAACCGGGCATTTCTTCCTTAACGGCGTCGAGGGAATTGTACCACCCAACGGCTGTGGAATTGACAAGATCAACATAAAATTAGTCGGACGCCTTGCAGTCTTCCATGGCCCTTTCCGTCCTGCCCTCGGCCTGCTTCACCGCCTCCTGGGCCATCCGAGCATCTCCCTTAAACGAGTCCCTCTGCCTCTTCATGGCGTCATGGAGCTCGTTAATCTCATCGACCCGGGCCTAAAGGGCCCTGTGAAACTGCTTCAGCCTCGCGACCATTAGGCCTTCCGCAACCAACCTCGAGTCCAGGGAGGCCGCATTGTCCTCCTCCTCTTTCAGTTTGGCGAGGAACTCTTTCTCGCGGGAGGATGACTCTCCGGCCTTTTTCATCGCCGGGGCCACATCCTCAGTCTCCATGGCGGCAAGGAGGGCACAATGCTGAAGGACCTGCGCAAAAACACGAACAATTTTCATCAGAAGCTAAACAGAGGAAAAAGCACTTGGAAATTTATTTTAGAAGATTACCAATCTGGACTGCCTCCTGGGCTATTGCCGCTACTTGAGCCTTCATGGTGCCCCAGGGAATCTTGGCCCCCGCTGCTTTCTCTATGTTTGCCAGCAAACTGTCGGCCACGAAGAGCCTCGACAACACCTCGATGCAGAAGTTGCCTTCCTGCACTTGTATCCCGGTCGATGCTGGCCGAGAAACCACTCTTTGAGTCTCTTGGCCAGAGACTCGACGGAGGACTGCGTCTCCATCCTGGCCTAGGGAACCTGATCCCGAGCATGCTTCTTCCCTCCACTCCGGCGTTCCTCCAAGACGGGAGGAGCAAGGGCTACCTTGGCAGGTGGAGCTGGCCGGAGGACCGCGCCAGGTGTGGGCTTGGACGAACTAGCGCCGTCGCCTTTCTTCCTTTACGTCTTGGCGGCCATGACAGCTATGGTCTTCAATCGATCCATTGGCTCTGCGGAAGAAAACGAAAGAAAAGGTCGGCAACAGGAATGACAAAATTAAGCTAAGCCTAAATTAATCGATGAAATATTAACTTACCCCTGAAGCGCGCGGAACTGAGTCCCGCCTAGCTCAAAGCCTGCTCGGAAAGCAGGATATCGACCCGCTGGATCGACTCCCACTGCGACACCATCCCCGCCTCCGGGGCATTTGACTGTTTGACCCTTGGGCAACCCTCCTTGGTCATTTGGTGGGCACTGGCCAATCCTCTCCCTTTGGAGATCGACGAAAACGAACTTCTCCTTCCACTCGTGGATGGAAGAAGGGACGACCACTACCCTTGACAGGGCCATCCTATCCTTATTTTTTAAAAAAGAAAGGTAAATCCAGCTCGGCTCGTCCTTGCGAGTGACAAGGTGATTTTTATAGCAAAGAAAGGAGAGAAGGAGGCTCAAATCAAAGGGGATCCGATTAATTTTGAACCGGATCAGGAACCTGAGAAGAATTCTCCACGAGTTCGGCGCTGGCTAGTCCGGGGAAAGCCGGAAGCAATGGAATACATCACAAATCTCGGATGAGAAGGGCAGACGCATCCCCGCTCGGAACACTTCCAGGTACAGAGCAATCTCATTCCCCTGTACGTGATCTGTCCGTTCACCTTCCCTGGCCAGACGAAATGAAAAGCCAGGGGATGTAGAAACGAGTCCCGATATCGAAAAGCTCGTCCAATCGATTCAACATCGAAGGCGCATCACGAGTATTTTCGATGTGCACGTTGGGGGCCATCTTTGCCACCTGACGACGAAGAACAAAGGTGTTGCCACCTCTTGGGGGCGAGCCCGACAGAGAAGAAGAAAAATACGAAGAAAAAGAAGAACTTTCTCGGCTATCAGAGGCTGAGGAAGAAGAAGATGACTCACTGGACTCAGCTTCAAAAGCTAAAGCCTTATTACCCGACTCAACCCTAACTACATCAACGGAAACTTCAGAAGATGACATCTAACCTGACTCAAGGAAAAATTGGCTGAAGATGGTTTTAAGCTAAAGATCAGACCTAAGTGACAGAGTGCCGGGCAATTTTCAGACAACGAGAGGCAACTAAAGTAAAAGTGTTTCCTTAGGAAAGGCCCCCCTATTTATATGCCCAGCAAAAGCCACCAGACGGTCCAAATCCACTCCCGCCAAATGAAGTGTCACACCTTACGGCTCCGACAACGCCACGTGGCAATCGACGGTTGGGCATTTCCCCCTCACACGGATCCGACTGACGACATCTCACAGTCCGCCACCCTATGGTGGCCATATGGCATGAAGATCAACTGCCTGAGCAAGCGAAGCGATGTCTCCTTTATGGCGCAATCATTTCGCTGATTCGCTGACGTCATCAGAGATACATGCAGAAATTTAGGCGTACCATAAATCGTCGTGCGAATCCAAAGATCGAAGAGACACGGCCGCCAAACGCCACATCGTTCCCAGACAATCCACCCCGAAGATTCCTCAGCACTAAGCTGAACGAAGAAAACCGAGCATACCACTCTCGACCCGATCCATAAATAGATCGGAATGAGAATGGGGGGCTAATGATGATACTCGTAAGTAGGACTTCCCCAGATCACGACACGCAGCGGATGATATGTCATCCGCTTAAGCCCGCTAGATTTCTGGGGCTATAGAGCTGGAATAAATACGATGCATTGGGGACATTCCTCGGCACCTCGTCTCTTACGTTGCATCCGATTTTTTGGAGACCTCCTCGGTGTACCTTCCCTATTCGTCTAGCAACTAGCCAACAGCTCGCCTCCGAGCTATCCTACAGCCGAGTTTTGTCAGCTTCCTTACTCGTCTCCGAGCTGCTACAGAGCTAAGCTTTCTCAGCCCCCTCACTCGCTTTCGAGCTATTCACCGAGCTGAGCTTCTTCGGTTTCCCTGTTCAACCGAGAGCATGGAGCCCAAGCGTCCCCGTAACGACTTCGTGTATCTCGCCAAAACGAGATCCCCGCCGCTCCGCGTCCCGCATCCCACGCTGGCGTGTCTCTCCATTAATGGGCGTATCTCGCCATTAATGGGCGTATCTCGCCATCAACGCAAACGTGAAGCAGGGGCGTAACGGACGGTGAGAATCTCGTGCCGGTTCACTCCATGCGACTGCTATATAAACCCCCTCTTCCAGACAATTCAGGTAACTCGAACTCAATCCAATACGCCGCAACTCTGCCTCAATATTTCTCGATACTTACTTGATCGTTGGAGGGTCCTATGATGGTTTCTCACCCCGGGACTTTCTTTGCAGGTAGCTCGGCGTCAACAACCCATTAAAATCCACACGCTCAATTTTTCACAACAAATCTCAGCCGTTCAGTCCCGCTAGCCGCAAGATCAACGGAGAACAATATCTGAGAGAGATTCTGCCCTCCATCACCTTCTTATAACCAAAGTTTAAGGGAGTACACACCTAATGAAAAAGGTTTAAGGTAGTTTAGTGAAAAACAACAATAGTCAAGGGTAGTGTCATTGCATAAATGTGCTAATTTGGGTTTAATGTTTTATGCCCAAAATAACCTGATTCCACAAAATCTTATAAATTTATATGGTATGTATTTATGAAAGCTTATATGATAATTGAAGAATAAATTACAAGAATTTCAAGCAAATATTTTTAGCTAAAAGATTTCATATTGGAGTATAAACTAAGTTGCAGTTGCTTCACACACTCTGCCATCGATGGACGAGCACTGCTCTCGATGCGAACACATTGCGATGCAAGGTTAGAAAACATAGCGATCGATTCCATTGTGTACGAACTTTTAGCCATTTCAGGATCAATCACTTTCCGCAGCTTTTTCCGATCATTTAATATATTTCGAACCTAAAGTAAAGGAAAAGGTTTATATCTGAGTATCAACCTTTGGCAGATATTAGATTAGCACTTAGATTAGAGTCTGGAACTTATACCTGAAGTACAATATTTTGTTCTGCACGGCCTTGGTTCATCTCAAGCGCTTGACGACCGGTTAGGAGTTCAAGTAGGACGACACCAAATGCATAGACATCACTTTGTAGTGTGAGCTTCCCTGTCTGAAAATTGAACCAAGAGAGAAAGATTAGCCCTCGACTTCCTTGTTGCCTCAATCTTACCTCAACGCCTGACAATTGCCTAATTATCTTGATTATTATTATGATTAATCATCTATTTATATGATTTTTATTGATCCATATATTCTTTGTTTATATTTGCATATATATAAGTGTTTATTATGTCAGTTGTGCGACTGGTAATTGACTAAATAATATATTTTATATAATGCATTGTCCTATATCGCTAATCTAATCATGTAATTATTATATATATGATAATTAATGTCTAATTGTTTCAATTTTGCACAAACGAATATCATATCTTACGATTTACTATACGATTCATAAGAAAAACGATAAACGGTTCATATCACGATTTGACGACTTTGCATCAGAACACTTGTTTAAATTCAAGGGTGATGTTGTTATGTTCAGAAAAAGAAAAAAAAAGGTTATTAGGTTTCTTCTTGAATTTCTCTGGGGTTAATAAGTATGCATTTTTTTCTTAGGAAAATAGACACAGACCAATGCATATTCAGGATCGAAGTAGCCAAAAGTTCCCAACACTCGTGTAGCATACACGTCCTCTTCTTCCGGCATCAACTTTGCAAGACCAAAATCAGAAATCTACCGAATGAACAAAAAATTTCCAGGTTACATCATATGCATAAAACAGACATTAATTTTGAATTCGCGACTTGTCTACTTGTTACCTTAGCTTCCAAATGCTCACTCAAGAGAATGTTGGTAGATTTGAAGTCCCTATGAACGATAGGAACACCAACAGCTGAACTTGAATGGAGATAAGCAAGGCCCCTTGCTGCTCCTAATGCTACCCTGAGTCTCAAAGGCCAATCCATCTTCGGATCTCGAATTCCTAACGAAGAAAACTTTCATGAACCAATACCGCAATCTATAAATATTGATTGAACTTCACTAAACTGCCTTAGCTAGAGGTCTCATTTAAATACCTTTAAGTTTAATTTTTTAAAATTATAGTAGATTTTTCTGAAGTTTGATTTTCAGAGGATTATTATTATTTCACTAAAATAACTTTAAGGAATCTGTAATAAAGAAACTTTAAGGTAGTTGACTGAAAATTGTAGTTAAGGGTTGTTTAGTGAAAGTTAACCATAAATACATTAGAAGGGGGAGAAAAAGACTAACCACTTAGAACATCTTGGAGGTTTCCGTTGCACATAAATTCATAGACTAGGAACCTATGTTTTCCATCGGCACAATATCCGACAAGTGTTACAAGATTTGGATGGTCTAATCTGCTCAAGATGTCGACTTCTACTCGAAATTCATGCTCACCATCAGCTTGCTTAGATCGTGGTAGCTCCATTTTCTTTATCGCTACGACCTTTAGATGATCCCAAAAAAAAGAGGGAAGAGGCGGAGAATAAAGCGCAAGTATTCAAAAAAAAACACCACTCTGTACCAAAAAAACCCACAGGTTTTTGCTACCCTGTGTTCTATTGATTTTATATCCTAATAAAATGCACGAGCATTCCCTATATAATGCTATAATATGAAGAGATCAATTCAAGAGGTGTAATATGCTAGAATATAAAATATATTCCTTGATGCTCATCATAACTCAGAAGTTTTGGTGCAGCGGCAAGGATGGTAAAGCTCAGAAGACTTGCAATGTTAAAATCAATAGGTTCAATTGCATTACAGTTCCTTTTTTTTAACCCCGTAAACCTAATCCATGCACACAACACAAGCACACAACACACACAAATGCATCTAGAGGGCCTACGAATTTGTCTCGAAAGTGTAAAGTTGTGGCCACTTCCCTTCCTGGGGATCGAACCCCGCATTCACTAACAAGCTAGGTGCGCCCTTCATTTTTTTAAAAAGAATTTGGGAAGCACTCCCATATACAAACTAGAAAATTGATGCATGAGCCTAAGATAACTATCTTAATGATAACATATATTTTATATTTATATTACCTCTCCACTCCTCAAAGTTCCTTTATAAACTCTCCCAAATCCCCCTTTACCCACTAAATTCTCTTCCCTGAATGAGCAAGTTGCTTCCTCCATTTCCTTTAGTGTGAACACCAATGAACAATCTCTTCTTTTCATTGATGCATTTTGATCTCTGAGCTGCCATGACTCCATGGGCTTATATATCCCTAATCAACATAACCATGAATAATTAGCTTCTTATAACCCTAAGAAAAGTTATAGAAATCAAGTCAAAAGTAATTATAAAAAAAAAAATTATCCCATACAAGGATCAATAGTATCATGTGACTTGCTTCTTCTCCTCCACTTCCATGCAGAAACTATACTGAAAGGCATTTTGAATGAAGAGAGTGCTCTGATTTCAATAGAAAATGGTGTAAGAGAGCAATTTAATCAAAGCGTCTGTTTCACCGCACCAAAACTCTAGGGTTAGAATACGGGTTGAAAGAATATATTTTATATTCTAACACGTCTACGCAGTTCCGAGGGCCGAAACCTGGATGCTTTTGGACAGCGGTATTTTTTAACTTAGATAAAACCATATTTAATACACGCCCGGTAGAAATCGAACCTAGCTCTAATAAAATTTCCACTTCCACTTTCGCGAACTTTTCATGAACTTGAGTATACTTCATCTGTATTCATAATATATACTCTAATTATCAAAGCTAGAAACTAGCATTAAACTACCAAAAATAGAATACCCAAAAGGAAAAAGAAGAGGAAAGAGGAAAACAAACTCACCAAAATTCAATCCAATATGAAGCATGTTAAGAGACAAGGAGCAAGAGAAGAAGCCATTTCATGTACAAAGAGATATCAATATCATCACTAAATGAAATAGACATAGGAGAGAGAAGCTCCATTTTGGGGAGTATGTATGAAGTTAATTAGTTTTTGGATTTGAGAGCACTCAACAACCCCATCCCCCCAACCACCCTAAACTTCTCAAAATGGCAAAGCAAGAGTGAAGAAATGAGAGGGGATTAGAGTAGGGCATTGGGAGTAGATAAAGCAAACAGAGCTTGAAGAATAAGAAATGCAAGGAAATTAATTTGAGAAGAAGTTTTCAAGGGCTTCTCTTTTTCTTGGATAGTCCACCATAATTGTTGGTGGTGGAATTTGATATTTGAAGGATACATGAAAAGAAAACAAATGGCCCCCATGTTTGGAAACCCAAGTTTGAAAAAGACTAGGCATCTACATCTTTTTCCTCATCTATTTCTACAAGTCTCAGTAATTGAGCTAAAACTTTCCGTCCAAAGTGAGAGATTGCCGATTTAATTTCCGGCAAAAAAATCGCTAATTATAATCTCTTCCCACTCCACAGAGTAACTCATTTGAGGCTGGGTTTGATTGCTAAATTGTTAATACTTGCAATTTTTGTCTGATTAAGATGTAATTCCAAGGACTTATTTTTATAACAGGAAAAAAATAATTATGTTGTGTATCGTGTGGATTTCTGTATGCCATGCAGAAATAAGTTGAGTGATCAAGGCCCACCCAACTTAAAGCAGGTGCTCTCTTCATAGAGAAGGAATTTCATAGAGTGGGGAATAGCCTTCCGGTATACCGCATGACCATTAAGTCCGGTATAAAATGGGTTATTTTTATATCTCGCCGTTAAAACTATAATATTTCTATATTTCACCTCCAATCTTTGATATTTCTATATTTCACCCCCAAAACTTGATATTTTCTATATCTCACACCTTTAAGTTATCAAAAATCTCTACTTGCAAAATATAGAAATACCCTTCGATTTAAAAACAAGGTGGTTTTTTTTATAAACTTAAAAAGTTGTTTGGGGGGAGGGTGTGAAATATGGAGTATCAAAGGTTTGGGGATGAAATATGAAAATATCAAGTGTGGGGGTGAAATAAGGAAATTTCAAAGATGTGGGGATGAAGTATGAATGTTGGTATAACAACTACCTGAAAGCAAATGCTTGTTTTTATATTTTGATATTGATATAGTTGAACTTGCCAATTACATCCAACTAAACTGGCCCTAGCTTTGCCTTGTTCAAAACACCTACTGCAATATATATTTTTGAACTTTAAATATTCTGTTTGCTGCAAAAATAAATCAACTACTATAAACGATATATACAAATGATTATAATTTTTACCACACCAATTTAACAATCATTCTTATGGTTAATCATCATTAATTCATTATTGCTTCTAACATCCAAATGGGTGTTTCCATCTGATAATTATAGTGGAGACATCTCTGCAGCCAAGCTTATCATTCATCTATAATTGTATGATCAGATTAGGGGCATGGGCGTTTCTACTAAAATTATTAGTGAAGACGCCTCGAGCGACATCTAAATGGGCATACATTAATAGGAGATGATATTACGCCTGTAATCATTCTCATCAAAGAGTTGGAACTCTAATAAGAGTACCATACAATGTTGACTGAAGAAAAATCTTTCAAACCGAAAATATGACATTATAAATAGAGTTGTTTGAGGACTCTGTTTTGGTTCGAATTCTCAATGCCCGATCAAATTTGGGATGGAATATGCAGAATGTCATATAAATATGGCTAAATATATGACAGATCAGCTCAAATGACAGCTAGTTTGGCACGTGTGAGTTCAGGCTTCAGCCATATAGAGGTCGTGATGTGTCATGACACTCTTACAAATTGTTCTCTAAACATGTTATTTCTCGAGCAAATCCGAGATCCGAGATCCACCACTATGACATCTTTGGAGATCCAAGAATTCCCGGAGATGGTACGAATAAACTCGCTCTCGCTCCGTTACAAGCGACATGGTACTAATTTGAAACAGAAAGCTCAAACCCTAATTGCAAAATTTCCGAGCGTTGCAACATACACCCACATTGAATCAATGCATTTGAATTTCACCTACAAATATGATCCAATAAATGCCCCTTAAGCATGAAGGTGGGTGAAAGCTACAATCTTTGGCACAAAATGAGCTAAAATTATAAAGCCAAAACCACCCAAAACAGTGCTCTCACAACCCTAATCACATACTCTTATGTCAAAATAAAAGGCCCATTGCCATTTAATTTCCCATGTATATATGGATCTCTGCAATTATTTTCCTTCACCATTCTGCAATGAAGGAGAAGCCAGTGCATTCAGTTGGCAGTTGAAGAGCTCTTAAATGAGATCTCAACACTATTTATACATGATCACTTTGAGCTTTTCTTTTCATCTCAGGTCAAGATCTGTTATTGGAAGGAAAAAAAATGGCATCCAAAATGGAGATGGAAGTGGAGTTGAAATCCTCGGCTGATAAATTCTGGGGAGCCATTACTGAGTCTAATGAGCTCTTCCCTAAGATTTTCCCCAAGCAATATAAGAGCATCGAGATCATCGAGGGCGATGGCAAGAGCGTCGGATCTGTCCGACAACTGAACTATGGAGAAGGTAAGCTTATCTATCTATGGTTTAAACTCCATCGGTTTCAGTCACATAACCGAAACCCTGATTTCATGAAGTTTGAACTGGAATGTATTTTTAAACCATAATGACTTTGAATTTTTGTTTGTATGCTATACCAAATTAATGCATTAAGAATCATCACGGCTTTTGAGTTTTGGTATAGTTCCAAAGTCATTTTTATCGTATATATACGAGGGAACGAGTTATCAACTGATATTAAACCTTCAGGTGGCGCAAAAAATATAAATAAAGATCATTTGCAACATATTGCATTTAACTTAATTTATGTCGATTCAAAACCTTAGATTTGAGCCAACGGTTTGTATCATATCAGTCTCATCAGTTGCACTACAGGATCTTAAAAACTATACTTGTGAACTCAGGGGTGCCCATTGTCAAGTTTTCCAAGGAGAAGATCGAGATCGCCGACGAAGCCAACAAGACCGTCGGCTACAGCGTGATCGGCGGAGAGCTGATAAACTTCTACAAGATTTTCAAGGCAACATTCGTAGTGACTCCCAAAGATGAAGGGAGTATAGTGAAAGGGAGCTTTGAGTATGAAAAGACCAGTGATGAGGTCCCTGAGCCTGACACAGTCAAGGAGCTTGCTGAACAAACTTTCAAAGAGCTCGATGCCCATGTTCTCAAGAACTAGATTTGGGATATGATTTAATAATGATTAGACAAAATAAAGGATTGCAATAATTGATGTGATAATGAGAGTGTTGGATGCTATGTCCTTTGTGGTCATTGGTTTCCTATGTACTTTTTTTCTTTTTTTTTCTTTTCCCCAAATTCAACTCATTGGGTTGTTTTTAGAGTTCTCTATCAATGAATAATCAAATGCTACTTTTGTCCTTTTTTATAAAAAAAAAGTTACATGAGGAGTAAATTTTCCTATTATTTATAGACATTGTTAGAAAGATGGTTGAGTTGGTCTTAGGTGTTAGATGGATTTTTTATTTATCAATTTATTTATTATTTATGTTTTGAATTGAAAGGGCTGGGCACCATATTATATTTTGGGGTTTTTCTCATATGTCATTTTAAACATTAGATATTACCATTATTCAAATAACTCAATTATCAATGTCATATGTTATCACTATAGCTTATAGCTTAACGTTATGCATTTATGTTCTAAAATTCCAAATCGAAAGTTAAATCGGATATATAATTTGTAAAATGATATCAAACAGCCATAACAGAGCGTCAGGGTTATGATAGAAAACTTCATAAAAAATGTAGTGCATATCTCTAAAATAATGCTTATAAAATGAACAGAAAGGAATAGACAACAAGCATAGTGATAATGCTCACAGGTGGTTGAAAGTCGACCCTAGCACCACCATGAGATTTTAGTAGCATCAAACATGCCAAATTTTAATTTTTATTAGGTGTTAAGTTAGACTATACAAGATCTTTGCTAGAATATTAGAGTTTGCTATAAAACCATCAAGAAGGGAAGGAGGTTATACCAACGTAAATCGAGTCCTTCACTTCACATGCTCCGTGTAGTAGTCCTGCGACTCCACTAGTCTCCACTTGAGGCTTTGGACGAACTTCCTCCGATGACCTTCGTGCCGAAGATGATCCACGCGAAATCCCTCCAACTCAAACTGCCTCTACACTAAACTCTTTAGCGTAGTAAACATGTTACACTCGATCGCTAGTCAAGTGTAGGATGATGAAATAGGGGATGTTAAAAGCTCACAAGTTTGTATTCAAGCTTCATGGTTCACATCATATATGAGAGTTGAAACTTGAACTATAACAATTGAGGAAGAATAAGAAGCTAGAGAGCAACCATAGAAGCAATTCAAGAAAATGGCTAAGTGTTGAGAATGAACTTAGAATGAATGGAAACTCTTGATCCCCACTCATTCAAGCATGGAAATTTGCAATATAAAATTGCAATCATGCTTGAATAGTGAGTCAAGATGAATAAACAAATATAAATCTCATGCTTGCAACCATGCTCACATTTTCCATCCATTTCTATTTTTACAAAATAGAATTTTATGTCATGCTTCATTATATATATATATATATATATATATATATATATATATATATATATATATTATGAAGAATAATTAGTGAGCTAATGATATTAGTTAAGATATAATTATCACATATAATGTATATCACATTATTAAATCAACATTTAATTTAATAATCCGGTTATATCACATATGACCGACTAATATTAATTATCTGTATATCACATTATCAAATCAACACTTGATTCGACAATCTGGTTATATCATATATAACCGATCCGATAACAGATAACTGCCAGATTACAATACGGTATCACATACACGTATTTAACCAGGCCCACAAACATATCACATATGTGTCCTACTTCGTTTCGCTTGAAACAGGGAACTTCTGTGTGGGACTCTAAAGACTCGTCAATACACCAGCAGTAGGTGACGATCACATCAGTCACCTACAAGCCGTCAGCGGTACTAGCTAGACGTAACGGCTATCCGGGTATTGATCGTTATGAAGATCAACAAGCAAGCTCGTCCATACTCTCCATGAAGCCTATCAGTAACACTACCGTACAGTCCGGTCTCTTCGTCTGATATGTCGCATATCATGTCTAGGGGTGGTAAACGTCAGACCCAGTAACGTGATAAGTCATGCCGATGTCTAGCCTATAACAGTTCGAGAAACAACTGATAACACATATCAGTAAATCTCAGCAGCAGCCCTGACCAGGGACTTCCAGTTATAGCCAATCGAGCATAGCGCAACATCAACCCCCAATACCGGGAGAGACGAAACCCCTCCTATCGCTCATTGCCTCCATGTGACCCGAGACTGTACCCAAAATCCACTTGTTTGCACAACTCCTCTTGAGCGTGGTAGGGAGGAAATCAAAGCACGGTGGGAGCCGCACAAGACTCTATGACAATCTCGGGTCTACAGACTAATATGTACCAGTGTCACCAGAGGACTGCTATCTGACGATAGGTATACTACCACATAGGAGCCATCGGTATGTCTTGTTCGGTGTACCCATTCTCCAATGAGCACGTGTGTACAATCTTTGATGTCACACGCCAATGGTTGTGGGATCAACCATCGCCCTCTAAGGGATAAGAAACGTACACATTAGTTTACTCTGGAGTATTGATGCCCTAGTCTCGATATTCCCACGACTAGGAACTTATTAAAGGATGTACTTTTGGACCACCCTGGCCCCACTAGTATGATCTCATCATAATCCTGGTAGTCAAGTACATATCCTAAGGGCTTTATCAACATGTAAGAGACAGACAGTATAAATACCAGTCTATATGTTAAGATAAAGGCAACCCAATAGCATATTATCATGTTGAGCAAGAAAGTCCTCTATATATATGTCCAAGCATCCACTATATCATCAATAATGGCATCTAGGACATACATATTACTAACAGTGGTGTCTCCTCAGGTCACGGCATGTGGCAGATGACGTGTCTCGGACTCTACGGGGGTAGAATAAATGAGCCGCATCGGAGACATTCTCCAGGGCCCCTTCTCGGAGGACGTATTCGATCTTTCTAAAGACCCCCTGAAGACATTCCAACTTCATCTAGGAGACTACCAACAGCTCGTCTCCGAGCTTCCCCGGTCTCCTCGTTCGCCTCCGAGCCATCTCTCGTGCCGAGCTTTCTCGGCCTCCCGCTCGTCTCCGAGCCCCTGATGTGCCGAGCTTCCTCGGCCTCCCCCGATCAACCGAGATTGCAGAGCCTTAGCGCCTCCGCAACGGCTCCGCGTATCTCGCCAAAGCTAGATAACCGCCGCCCCATGTTCCGCGTCCCACGCTAGCACATGTCCCCATTAATGGGCGTATATCGTCATTAATGAAGGGATCCCGTCATTCGCTCATGCGTAACGTCAGGGGCGTAACCGAAAGAGAAGATTCCGCACCTGCTCGCTCCATACGACCACTATAAAACCCCTCTCTCAGACGACTCAGGTAAGGCAACTTGAACCCGATAAGCACTACTCTGCTCAAATTCCTTAGCTAACCTGATCGTCGGAAGGTCCTACGGTGGTCACCCACCTCGGGACTTCTTTGCAGGTATCTCGGCTTCGACCTCAAACTCTACCCATTGAGATCCACACACTCAAGGAGGCAACCTCCAAATCCAATCTCAACTGTCCAGCAACGCTCGCGACAGATCAACGGAGGACAGCATCTGAAGAAGATCAAGGCCTCCATCAGTTAGCGCCGTCTGTGGGAAACAAAAGACTTATTTTGTTCCACCAAAAAAAAGTTGATCTTCCGCTCTTGATCCAATGGCGAGCGACGACCGCAACGATCCAGACACGGGGCGCCACAACCGAGGCAGGAGCGGCTTTACTAATACCATCCACGCCTTGTCCGTCCGGATAGACCAGCTTACGACGCTGGTAGATGCCCCCGTCCACGTTCAAGCGGCGGGTCCTAACCACCAGAGCATAGCTCCGCCTCCCCGGGATAACGACATCCGCCAAAAGGACGGACAGGCACACTAAAGCCTCTTATCTACCTCACCTTTGTCACAGCGCTACTGAGTGCCAACAGGCCCGTGCCGGCGGGCCGACTCCGGCCACCTTAACCCACACACGGCGACTGATTCCATGACCTGCTAGGTGCTGGACAACTCTACGCCACGGTCTCGGGGAAGACTGGGCCGTCGCCCCAATGCCCGTAACACGTTCTCTCCTCCTGAGGAGGTGTCGGTCAGCTCGCCTACTTCCAGGCATGATCGACGCCCCCACTCTCGCCGGGATCGGGCGAACGGCGAGCACAGGGACCACTCGAGAAGGGCCTCTTCCGGGGATCTGAGACACCTGATAGAGCAGAATCAAAGCCGCACCCTGGCGTAGACCCGGAGCGTGGATAGCCACCACTCCGACTGCGTGGAATTCTCGGGTTACCACCACCGACTCGAGGCCCTCGAAAAGAAGATCGAAGGCATAAGGCGAGACGGCCATCCGTTCGACCAAGGGGCAAGGTATTCCGTGGATTCTCACAAAGCCCTTCGCCGAGGAATTGATGGCCGAACGTTTCTCATCCAAGAACAAGCCGCCCAAGATGGCGCTCTTTAACGGGAAGTCCGATCCAAAAGATCACTTGGACACGTTTACAGCGGGCATGAGCTTCCAAGATAACTCGGACACAACCCAATGCCGCGCTTTTCCCGCCACCCTCATCCGGGCTGGACGGGACTGGTTCCGAGGACTTACACTACGCTCCATCTCGACCTTTGATGAGCTGGCCATTCAATTCCTCGATCACTTCGTCGGGGATCGACGGCAGAAGAGTACAGTCGACTATCTGTTCACCATCAAGAGCGGAGACAAAGAATCCTTCAAAGGATATGTCACCAGCTTCTACAACGCGCTCCTCGAAGTCCGCGAACACTGCGACGAAATGGTCATCATCGCGCTGAGGTCGGGTATTAAGCACAAAGAGTGGATCCGCTCTTTTACATTAGCGCAATCTAAGACCATAGCTGAGCTAAAAGCCTGGACCGAGCGGGAGATCCAACTCGAGTCCGAGGTGAACTCGAATCTGCCCAGAGGCGACCAAACCGACCAAAAGAAGCGGGGCAGAGAAGAGAAAAAGAGAGTCGACCGATCAAAACCTTACTCCCCGAAGTTCCAGGAGTACACTCCTCTTAACATCTCCCAGACCGAGCTGCTAGAGGAGACAAAGGGCGAGAGGTTCTTCAGGCTCCCGCTGGCTACCCGAAGCACGGGTAAGCGGCTCTGAGGCCCGTATTGTGCCTATCACCGGACGCAAGGACATCCGACTGAGGATTGTAAACAGCTGCGCGATTACATCGACGAGCTAATCCGCTCCGGTCACTTGATAAAGAACCTGCGAGATAAACGTCAAGCCGATCAAATTAAAGACGGAGAGCTGACGATCGGACAGATCATGGTCATCGCCGACTGACCCAAATCCGAGCAATAAGGACACCTAACAAAATTTATATTCAATACAGAAGAATTTAAATTGAATCACATAATCTGTAATTTATTCAATAATAAAGATTCTCGCTTCCCTGCAGTTTGAACTACTTCTCTTTGTTTCCGTGCTAAAGCCCTCCCCTCGAGGCTACCAAGTAGCTTACCTGCCCGGTCCATCCGCAGTGGGTAGCTTTCTGCCCAACTACGCTGTGGATCAAAGCCCTCCTCGCGAGACGACCGAGTAGCTTCCTGCTCGGTCATCCCTAGCGGGTAGCTTCCTACCCAACAACGCTAAGGATCGAAAGCCCTCCTCTCGAGGCCATCGAGCAGCTTCCCTTTTCGGTCCATCCGCAGTGGGTAGCTTCCTGCCCAACTGCGCTGTGGATCGAAGCCCTCCTCGCGAGGCGACCGAGTAGTTTCCTGCTCGGTCATCCCTATCGGGTAGCTTCCTACCCAACAACGCTAATGATCAAAAGCCCTCCCATCGAGGCCACCGAGCAGCTTCCCTGCCCGGTCCATCCTTAGCGGATAGATTCCTACCCATCTACGCTAAGGATTAAAGCCCTCCTCATGAGGCCACCGAGCAAATTTCCTGCCCGGTCCATCCTAGCGGGTAGATTCCTACCCATCTACGCTAAGGATCTAAAGCCCTCCTCATGAGGCCACCGAGCAGCTTCTCTGCCCGGTCCATCCCTAGCGGGTAGCTTCCTACCCATCCACGCTAAGAATCAAAGCCCTCCTCACAAGGCCACCGAGCAGATTCCCTGTCTGGTCCATCCCTAACGGGTAGATTCCTACCCATCTACGCTATGGATCAAAGCCCTCCTCACGAGGCCACCGAGCAACTTCCCTGCCCGGTCCATCCCAAGCGAGTAGCTTCCTACCCATCAACACTCAGGAGCTAAAACCCTCCTCACGAGGCTACCGTGCAAATTCCTGCTAGGCTAGTCTCCGAGGGATAGGTTCCTACCCTACAAAGACACGAGTCTAGGAACCGCATCAGGGAGGAATCATTCAATACCGACTTATTCTAGGTTTTTCAACTCATGCTAAGAGACGTGGTCGTCAACCCGACTCTGAGGAATGGACTGATACCAACCTTCCTACACTTGGATATCTTTCGGTTCATCCTAAATGAACGATCGCCATTGTAGGGTGTTTTTCGTCACCCCATTGAGATGGGAATACGCGCGCGCTAGTCAGGCGCATTACAGATTCCCCCTGCCTAGGGTAGGCTGGGGTTTATTGATTGTGGGGATTCGAATCTCCGGCAGCCGCGGACTAAGCTACCGTTAATTACCCCTCGCCTTTGGAGCGAGAGAACCTCCGATTAACGGGTCAAAACAGGTCATGCGAACTCAATGTGCAGTGTACGTGTGTTGTGTTTTGAAAGGGGTTTTAGATATATCAGGGGCCCCGCAGAGTTTTTACGGGGGTCTCGCTACCCAGATAGCGAGTTGGGGGTCAAGGGGGTTAGCAGCCCCCTTACGGCGTGCGGGACAGCGTCCCGTTAGAAATTTTTCTAACGGGAGAGGTATTTTTAGTGTGGAGTGTGTGTAAAATGGGGGGGAAAATGGCGTCCAAAGGACGCGTGGGTGCCATAGCCTCGCGTGCCTAGCATGCAAGCGCTGGACGCTGGCGCCTCACGTGCTTGGCACGTGGACGCTGGGCGCTATGTCCTGAGCGCTGAGCGCCAGCACCCCACATGCTGGGCACGCGGGCACTGGGCGTCAGCTGCAAAAGGGACTTAGTCCCTACACGGGGAGCTGTGCTCCCAAAAGAAAATATTTACTATTTTGTTTATATATATATATATATATATTGAGAAGTTGGACTCCTAAGATATTTTGGAGCTGATGAAAGGGGCTTCTCCCTTGAGCCCTGGATCTTCCCCAAAGTGGGGTTCTTGAAGATGGGTCTCCTTCTTCCTCCTCTGTTGGCAGGATCTTGAAGAACAAGAAGTATGAGATTTTAAAAATCTCTCCTTTTGAGATCTGATGGGAGATCTGAGTTCCCCTTTGTGGGTTTTGTGATGAAAAACTATTTAGTTTTGGAAAAGGAAGAGTACAACTCTTGATTTAATTCAAAAAAAAAAGAAGGTTTAGAACCTTGAGGAAGGAGAAGGAGGCACAAAAACCCTAACCTTTTTGTGAGGAATGAAAAGTGTATCCTTTATTCATCATCATGTTGCCTTATATAGGCTTACATATTTACATATAACCCCTTGGGCTTTACAAAATGGCATTTTGCTCATCCCATGGCTCATGTGCCATTTCTTTTTGCACATAAGCCATGGGCTTTACAAAAATTTGGCTTTATGCCCATTCATGCATAAAAAAATTACATAAAAGTTATTTATTAAATGATTTCATTTTGGGCATGGAGGAGGGTCGGCCGCTTCATGTTCGGACTCGACCTGGGCATGAGCCCACTTGATCTGGGCTTGGGCCTATTTGGCTTAGGGTTGACCTTGACTTTGACTTGGTCAACCGGGGTGCAATTTTCGACCCCAACAAAGTGCCCCCCATCAATAAATGCACACCACATATGTGAGTCGTGTGCATGAAATTGATGGATCTTCTTTCACGTGGTGGCGACTTGCTTTGGTTCCCACTTTTTGGGATACACTGCCCTTTTTACGACATGGAAGGTCGACGCTTGACGCGTCTCCAAGACGGAGTGTCCGTAGTAAACGTCTCCCCGGCACGGAGTGATTTGGTTCCCGATTTGTGGGAAGCCTGCACTGCCCTTTTTACGACATGGACGGTCGACGCTTGACGCGTCTTCGAGGCGGAGTGTCCGTGGTAGACTTTTCCCTGGACCGGAGCGATTTGGTTCCCGATTTGTGGGAAGCCTGCACTGCCCTTTTTACGACATGGACGGTCGACGCCCTGACCCGAAGCGATTTGGTTCCCGATTTGTAGGAAGCCTGCACTACCCTTTTTACGACATAGACGGTCGACGCTTGACGCGTCTCCGAGACGGAGTGTCCGTGGTAGACGTTTCCCCAGCACGGAGTGGTCTGGTTCCCACTTTGTAGGAAGCCTGCACTGCCCTTTTTACGACATGGACGGTCGACGCTTGACGCGTCTCCGAGACAGAGTGTCCGTGGTAGACGTTTCCCTGGCCCGGAATGGTCTGGTTCCCGCTTTGTAGGAAGCATGCACTGCCTTTTTTACGACATGGACGGTCGACGCTTGACGCGTCTCCGAGACGGAGTGTCCGTGGTAGACTTTTCCCTGGCCCGGAGCGATTTGGTTCCCGATTTGTGGGAAGCCTGCACTGCCCTTTTTACGAAATGGACGGTCGACGCCCTGACCCAGAGCGATTTGGTTCCCGATTTATGGGAAGCCTGCACTTTCCTTTTCACGACATGGAGAGTCGACGCCCTATTTGACTTGCTCTGCTTCTTGCAGTGTCAAGGGTGATCTTGACTTACTCCGCTTCTTGCGGTGTCGAGATTGGATTCTGACTTGCTCCGCTTTCTGCAGTGTCGGAGTTGAAGTTGACTTGTTGATTGTGATTTGGGTTGACATCAGCATCGCTAAACTGGAATATGGTACCAGGAGCGGATCATCATTTTTCATGAGAGGATTTGGGGATTTTGGTTTTGGTTTGGCATCTGCATTGCTATACTGGAATAATGCCAGGAGCAACTCATCATTTGCCCCGAGAGGATTTGGGAATTGGTGGCTTAGGAGACAGGTTTAGATCCTATCACCTAAGGCTTTTCAATTTTATGGACCGTAAGGGTCCCATAAAAGCATTTTCTCCCTACGAGTCGAAAGGATCTCGTAGGTGTATTTTCTCCTTAGGAGTCATGGGGACTCCTAAGTATGTTGCTCTTTTGTGAGTCGTAAGGATCTTACGCGGGAATTTTCTCCTCACAAAGTCGAAAGGACTTTGCGAATGCATTTCATCTCTTTTTTACGAGTTTGCGCCCTTTCGGGTTTTCACAAACTCGCCAGCAGTCCTGCTGTTTTTACTCACGGAGCCCTTTCGGGTTTTCATCCGTGCCCATTTTGCTTGTGGACATACCATTTTTTTTTTTTTTTAAATTTTTGGTGGGACTTTGAATGTGGTCTCACCGGTAGGACTTGGGAGAGATTGGGATTGTTTTACGCCCGTGGATTGTATACGGTTTTGCAGGATGTATGATCCAGACCGTAGGGCCAGAAAAATTTCAGGACTTTGTTGGCGTCTGCATCACTGCACTGGAATATGGTACCAGGAGCGACTCATCAATCGCCGTTGGGGTATGGGATTTGGAATTTGGTTGGCATCTGCATCGCTGCACTGGAATATGGTACCATGAGCGACTCATCATTTGCCGTTGGGGTATGCGATTTGGAATTTGGTTGGCGTCTACATCGCTGCACTGGAATATGGTACTAGGAGCGACTCATCATTCGCCACTTGGGAATTTGGATTTTGGTTGGCATCTGCATCGCTGCACTGGAATATGGTACTAGGAGCGACTCATCATTCGCCACTTTGGGATTTGGATTTTGGCCGGCGTCCACATCGCTGCACTGGAATATGGTACCATGAGCGAGTCATCATTCGCCATTGCCTATTGGGAAGCAATGGCTTAGGAGACAGGTTTAGATCCCTATCACCTAAGGCTTTTCAATTTTAAGGGCCGTAAGGGTCCCATAAAAGCATTTTCTCCCTACGAGTCGTAAGGATCTCGTAGGTGTACTTTCTCCTTAGGAGTCGTGGGGACTGCCAAGTGTGTTTTTCCTTCGTGAGTCGTAAGGATCCCACGAAGGTGTTTTCTTACGAGTTGTGAGGATTCCGTAAGGTTTGTTCTCCTCATGCATCGTGAGGACACATGAGTGGATTTCCATCATTCCCAGTTTAATGACTTAGGGGTCATCTGTTTCCAGTTTAACGACTTAGAGGTCATCTGTTCCCAGTATAAAGACTTAGGGGTCTATTGTGCCCAGTTTAACGACTTAGAAGTCATCTGTTCCCAGTTTAATGACTTAGAGGTCGTCATCTGTTCCCAGTTTAACGACTTAGAGGTCATATGTTCCCAGTTTAGAGACTTAGGGGTCTATTGTGCCCAGTTTAACGACTTAGAGGTCATTTGTCTCCAGTTTAACGACTTAGAGGTCATCTGTTCCCAGTTTAACGACTTAGAGGTCATCTGTGCCCAGTTTAACGACTTAGAGGTCATCTGTTCCCAGTTTAAAGACTTAGGGGTCTATTGGATTGGAGTTTGGAATTTTGGGGTTAGGGTAAGTATCAGCGTTGCTGTTCCCCTCCGAACGGCGGCCTGGACTGTGCGTCCGTGCCTGAGGTTCGGGGCAGATGCTATTTGGTTTTATCCGTCTATCTCTCCGAAAATGCCAAGTTGATTTATGGCACCATGTATCGAAGGTTTAGACGGATGCGGCCGATATAGCAGACTTCATCAGATTCCCCCTCAGGGTGAGGGGTTTTTGATTGTGGGGACGCTCTTCCCTGCAGGCGCAAGCCCCTGCAGTTAATTACGCTACCGCATCGCGGTAACAACTTTCTCCTTCTCCAGAATTTCACTTCGTGTCGTGTATGTTTGTTTTGTTTGTGGTTGCCCGTGGATTGTATACGGAGACTGAGTAGTGCCGTCGCCCGTAGGATGTGGATTAGTCCAAATCCGTATTTATTTAGATTTGGGTTTGGTATTTTCAGTTTAAGGATGCATTAGTCGCGTTGCGGCTAAGATCAACTTAAACGTTCGTTAAGGATACGTTAGTCTTGTTTTAGACTGAGATCAACTTAACGCAGTGATCAATTTAATTATCTGGCCGTCGGGACTCGTCACCTCTCTGACGTCGTTGAGAGATTACAACGACAAGCGTCTGAGGAGTTCAGAGATGTAACCTTGAACCAAAGTTGATTTGGGGTTTTATTGTTTATTTAAAGATCTAAGGACACATTAACCGTAGCTGGGGCTAAGATCAACTTAGACGGGACCGTTTAGATCCGGCAAAAGAGCGTTCGGGCTCTATTGCGCCAATTTAAGGACGTGGTGATCCATCGCCAGTTTAGGGACATGGTGGTCCATCATTGGTTTAGGGACGTTTCGGTCCGATATTAGTTTAGGGACGTTTCGGTCCGATATTAGTTTAGGGACGTTTCGGTCCGATGCCAGTTTAGGGACGTAGTGGTCCATTATTAGTTTAGGGACGTTTCGGTCCAATATTAGTTTAAGGACGTCTCGGTCCGATATTAGTTTAAGGACGTCTCGGTCCGATATTAGTTTAAGGACGTCTCGGTCCACGGGTTTAAGGACCCCGCAGTCCATAGTGATGTGTGGTCGTTGGGACCCGTCACCTCTTTGACGTCGTTAAGGAATTACAACGATGGATGTCAAAGGAGTTTGGAGATGTACCCTCGAACCGGATGTAGATTTATTTAGGAGAGCCATTTTGCTCAGTCAATTTAATTTAAGGACTTACGGCCAAAATTGGGCTAAGTCCAGTTGAAAATGTTCAACACCATCATTTATTTTTTTTTATTAGACCTGTGCTAGGGCTTTGCCCATACTTAAATAATGCATTGCATTACTTCAGGCCATTTATGCCCATTTTGATTGGGATGCAGATCATTTATTTTGGTCCATTGGACCTTTCAATTGGGTTCTGCCCTTCCAAATAAGGCACAGCATTTTATTTATTAGGCTTGTTAAGCCTTTTAATTGGGCTTGGCCTTTTAGGAAGTGAAATGCATTGCATTTGTCAGGCGCTTTGCGCCAATTACTGAGCGCAAGCTCATATGGTGATGACACGTGTCATGCTCTGGGGAGCGCAAGCGCAACAGTGCAGCGCGTTACGCTGTTGCGCTGCGTTGTTGCGCTGGCGACACGTGGTGTGCTCTCAGCGAGTTGCACCAATTCTAGAGAGCAAACCTCTATCTTAAGGGCGCTTGGCGCAAGTGGTTTTATAGCCGACACGTGGCGCTCTCTTAAGAGCGCAACGGCGCAACTTGGAAGTGCAAAGCACTAATAATCTTTTAGATACAAGAAGGAAAGTGCAAAGCACTGTTTAATTTTTTGATCTGAAATAGATCAAAGAAAAATAAATTTTTCTTTGTTTGAAGAACCAGAGGTTCATAAAAGTGCAAAGCACTATTATTATATATTATTTTTTTTTTTTTATTGTTTCTTTTTTTTTTTTTTTAAAAAGAACCAGGGGTTCACAAGAAGTGCAAAGCACTGTTTATTATGTAAAGATCATTGGTCTTGTTTTTAGATCAATGATCCATTAGAAGGAATTTCTTCTAATCCATAAAGGTTCTTTTACCTTTTTTCTTGAAATCTTCTCAGAGTTCTCTCCCTTTAAAGTTCTCGAGTTCTCCAAAAAAAATGTTCATTCCTTTGAATTGAGGCTTAGGATCCTTTCTATAGTGCTCACAAATTAGTTAAATTTGTTTAAAGAAATCATCCTCTGAGTGATTTGGGGAATTTTCCCCACCGTTGGATCTTTGATCCAAGGGCTTCTGCTTTGCAGAAGAAAATCTTCTTGTTTTAACAAGAACAGAAAAGATTTCTTAAAAATCTTAACTTAGTTTGGCGTAGATGCCCCAGCGCATGACACGTGTCATGCAGCGCAGAGCGCAGCGCAACTGCGCTAGCGCATCTGCGCTGACACGTGTCGCGCAGCGCAGAGCGCAGCGCAACAGCGCTAGCGCCTCTGCGCTGACACGTGTCGTGCAGAGCAGAGCGCAGCGCAACTGCGCTAGCACGTCTGCGCTGACACGTGTCGCGCAGCGCAGAGCGCAGCGCAACTAAAGCGTTGCTTCAGGCAAATAGAGCTCTGCTCTGATTGGGCGTGTCTTCTTGGGCGCAGCGCTGATACATCTGCGCCTGACACGTGGCGCGTTGCGCTCAGCGCAGAGGATCTGAAGCGTTGCTTCATTTATTAAAGTTTAAATTTTGGGAGAATCAGAAGCGCCGCTTCTCCTGAGATATCTTTTCATCTCCTCTTTTCAAGTCAAACTTGTATTCCCGAAATTATAATTTCCCGGGGCTTGGAAATAACTCCGCTGCGCACAGAATTTTCTGTGTTTGGATCTATATATAACTTAAGGCCGAGCCTTTCCTTTCCTCACCTTTGGAGAACTTCTTTAATCATGGCTTGCAACCGTCCTCACGCCCACCGACAACCGTGGGAAGTGCCGATCCGGGACGTCGTTCCCCATTTTGCTGCGCGCTTGGTGGACTCCTCTTTTTCGGACGAGCAGTGCGATGCCGCAATGTACGAGCTTTCGACTCGTGTGGGGTCTTCTCTTCCTCCGGGTTCCATTTGGCTTCGGATGATCCTTGCCTCAGTTCTCGCCGACATTCCCCCTCCTCCGGCGGAGATGTCCTCTGCAATGCTTGATGTGGCCGAGGATAGGATCGAGAGTTTTTTCGAAGCGCTCTTGATCACCAAAGCCCTGAGGGACTTCTCCTTCTACTTGCTGAGCCAGATACGGGCTCGTCGGGCCGTCATCGCCACTTTTTCCCAGGAGTGCGGCGTCGACCGTTGGATGGCTACCCCTCAGGAAGATCGCCGCTTCGACGTGGTGGAGAAGACGGAGAGGGAGCTGAATAATCTTCTTTTTCTTTTTGTGAACCCTTGTCTCTCTGATCCCGTATTCGGTGATCTTTTTTAAATTTAATAATAAATAAATGTTTTAATTAAGTATTTTATTATCTGTTAAGTGTTCTTTTTATTTGAGCTCTTTGTTGTGCTTGTGCATCGTATTTTAATTTGTTGTTATCAAGTGCATGTAATTTTGCATGGCTAAATTGCCTTTGGCACTTAGCCTCTTTTTCTGCGCTAGCGCATCTGCGCTGACACGTGTCGCGCAGCGCAACTGTGCTGCCACGTGTCGCACAGCGCAGAGCGCAGCGCGGCGCTTCCTTTAACAGAGCCTTGCTCTAATTGGGCGCGCTGCGCTAATGTATCTGCGCTGGACACGTGGCGCGTCGCGCGCAGCGCAAAGGATCTGAAGCGTTGCTTCCTTTAAACAGAGCTTTGCTCTGATTGGGTGCGCTGCGCTAATGTATCTGCGCTGGACACGTGGCGCGACGCGCGCAGCGCAAAGGATCTGAAGCGTTGCTTCCTTTAAACAGAGCTTTGGTCTGATTGGGTGCGCCTGAGACTTGAAGCGTTGCTTCAAAATTTGAATTTTGAATTTAAACAGAGCTTTGCTCTGATTGGGCAAAACAAATGCCCCCCCACCGTTGCGCTCACGTGGCGCACACGTGGGTGCAACGGTGGCAACCCCTCCTGACCGTTGGATCGAGGGGGAATTCCAAGAGGCGCAAGCGCCTTATAAATAGGGCCTCTGGCCCTTAAAAATTCTCCACCATTTTCTAGGTTTAGATTTTCAGAGCTCTGCTCTTGCTTAAGAATTTCAGAGCTTTGCTCTTGCTTTCAGAACTCTAGAGCTTTGCTCTCATTTCCCAAAGTTTTTTAGAAAACTTTAGGTAATATTTAATTTAAAACTAAGTTAAATTAGTTTAAGTCAATTTTAACCCACAGAGCTTTGCTCTCATAGATCTTTTGATCTAAAGAAATTCCCTTTGGGGTTTCATCAACAGAGCTTTGCTCTCACAGATTTATAGATCTACAGAGATCTTGTTCATGGGTTCTGACCCATGAACAGAGCTTTGCTCCTGAATCAAATGTAGATCTTTTAGATTTGAAAAACAAAGAACTTCTTTTTTTTTTTTGTAAGTTTTCATGGATTTTTTAAGATTCCAGAAATTTTAATTTTAAAATTATTTTCAAAATTTTCTTTTTGATGAAATATTACAGAGCTAAGCTCCTTTTTAGAGAATTTTACTCTTTTGAGACCAGAATTTGACAAGTGTCATTCTGTGACAGAGCTTTGCTCTGAAAGAGGAGATTTTCTCCTTGTCTCTAGTGATTCTTTTCCCCCTTTTTTATTATGGGAGTGTTCCCTTGAGGGACCAGCTGACAATCTCATCCAATGATGAATTTGTCTTATTAACTGACGTATTGTCATTTGGATTTCATGGGTCCCCTTTTGGTCTCCTACTCACTGCACTGCGGTGCGGTGTAATTAACTAATTTTGATTTTAATTTAATTAATGCATTTTCTTTTTTCAATGCCAAACGTTGGGGTTACAACACTGACGGCTACATTGCTCTTTTTACAGCGATCATGTCTGAAGACACTTCATTCCCGTTTGTCCGCTCGGAGGAGGGATTTCCAGAGGCGCCTTTGGACCGCGAGGTCCTGGCCATGATCAAGGCATACGACCCGGAGTACAAGAGTCTCCACCTTTGGGGGTCGTGGTATAATCAGATCATTATGGGCCGACGTAGCTTTACATGCGCGGTGCCGGCGGAGCCCATAACGGCGATTCATTACGCCAGCCCACCCCTGGTGCAGTATGCCGCGGAGATGACGGATTGGACATCGAAGGGTTTTCTTCATCCGGCCATAGATGCCATCCCGGTCCAGCGTCCTATGGTTTTGGATATCCTAGGACGCCGTATCTGTCAGGGCGAGGCGAGACCTTGGGGGCAATCATATAACATTGGTCTGATCCCCCGCCACCCGGTTGGCTATCTGCCGTGGGCCCGGTATATCCTGTCGACGAAGAAGTCACAGTTGATAAGATTAGGACTGTATACCGCAGTCTATGTCTCTCTCTTCCAGTATCCTACGCTTCCCACTTGGTGGTTCAAGGCCTTCCTGGAGCAGTGGAACATTCCTACTCATACTTTCCTTGCCATGGATCGGGAAGTGTCCATCTCGCTGGAAGAGTTTACGGAGGTGTCTGGCCTATCGGCTATGGGGGAACATTATGAAGAGTTGCTCCCGCCGGATGAGTACATCTTCGGTGCCAAGCCGATGATAAGGGAGCTTACGCCGGAGAACGCCGTTCAACATCAGTTTCCAAGTCTGATCAAGGTGTTGAACATCTACGAGGCCCTTTTCGTTGAGCATGGGAGCCGTGGAGTTAATTTTGAAGATTTTATTGCTCGGTTCCTTCATCCAAACGTCCTCTCGGTGAAGACTGCCAAGTTTGCCAACCTTGAGGATCCTTTCGGCTTAGGTTTGGATAACCTGCCAGCGGAAGACGTAGATCAAAAGAACTTTTTTCTTCCCAACTCCTCAACCATGTCTTTTGAAGAAGTCGCAGCCCCCGAGATGGACGAGGAGGCCTTCTTTTTGGGATTTCTTGGGCTTTGGCTGAGTTGGTTTGCACTTCCAATGCACTCTCACCGCATGCGGCCCTCTGTCTTTTATCCAGCCCACCGCATGGTCATCGGGGTAAAGGTGGCCGTTGGGATCGCCGGCTTGGCGCATTTATATCACGGCCTCAGCCGAGCAGCGGATGCTAATGAGCCTGGGGTGTTGCACGTGGTTTTCCCAATGCACTACTTCATGTCGTGGCTCGAACTACATACAGCGGGTGTTTTCGGCATGCATAAAAGGCCCTCATTCTACGAAAGGTGCATTTTTCCTCGCCTTCTACAGTTGATCGGCGCATCAATTGTAAATCCATCGCCGAGAGATTCCAGGAGTTTACTCCTTCGCTCCCACACTGTTGGAACCGGTGTGTCTTTCATTGACAAGGTGTTGACCATTGGAAAAACGTCCACCACTGCAGTACGGCCATTGCAAGACACTTTCAAGGATGGCGCTTCGGTTTTAACGGCCCGGGAGACCCTTCACTTATATTCTATCAGACCGGGCTTTTTGGTGTTTAGGCAGGACGGGGGAGCGATCTTTATGAGATACAACCCGCATCGTTTCGCCCAACAGCTGAGCTATAACCAAGGGGTACCGCTGGAGGCCTTTTTATCGGAACCTACCGCGACCAAAGAAGGGATGGAGAGAGCGCTGCATCACTTCATGCGTCTAAACACGGGCTCTCACTTCTTTATCAGTGAGCCGGCTTGTGCCCCCCGACTTCTTAGGGTATACACCGAATGGTATAGTCATTCGACGGGAGTGGTGATAAAGGAAGAGAGGCGGTTGCTGATCGATCGTAAGGTTGCACCCCCAGGTAGCGATCGCAACGCTCCTCTGGTGCCTAGGACTCCAGTAGTCGCTCCCTTAAAAGATGCCGGGGGCAGACCATCACGTGTGCAAAGTCCTCCACGTGAATTGCCGCTCCCTGATATCGCGGATGCACCTCCCGCACCCCGTGCTCAGGCGGAAACAGTGGTTGTACCCTCACCGGAGTCCGGCGTGGGTGCGGACATCGGGACCCGTCGTCCCAAAGCGGCTGCCAAGCGTAAGTCGCTTCCCCGTGAGCCTAGGGTTGGAAGGCAAAAGAAAAAGAAGTCACTCTTTGCCGCGGACGTTGCGTTCGGCCAGGAACCCCATGCTCCTTATTCCGAGGGTCTGCTCGAATATGGGACTAACGCAGGATTAGTGATGCCGCCGCCGGACGATACATACTTGGAAGCTGCCCTCAGAGCTTCGGCATGGCTGGTGAAGCGTGACGCGTGGCTGGCTAAGCTTGCGCAATCAGGTAACTACTAGTCACTTTTTCTTTATTGCAACGTATTTTCTTTGTCATTTTATTATTATTTTTTTTTTACTAATGCTTTTCTTTCTTTTCTTTCAACAGGCATCACTGATGAAGAAGCCATTGCCGCTTCTCTGAAGACTTTTCAGGAGGAGGAACGTCTCAGAGAATCTATGGGCCTTAGTAAGTTTCGACTCATCAAGTTTTTCATTTTGCTCATGTTATGGTCGATCTAACCTTTCCTTTTTAATTACAGGAACCTCAATACCGTTCCCTCCTAGCGACGCAGATGTTCTACCAGCTGCCGACGTTCCTGCTTCTTCTGGGCCACCGCAGGAGGTTCGTCTTGAAGAGCCGATGAGAGATGCCTTAAAGGCTCTGGAGGCATCCCTGAATGAAGACGATGATGCCTTGAAGGAGGCATCACGGAGGTCCCTCATGACCGCTCGGGAGGAGAGGAAACGGTTGAGGCGTGAGGCGAAGGCGCGCAGGGCTGCCTTGGCTGTGGGAGCGGGCCCTAGCACCGTTCCTCGAGCTGATACTCCCTCTGAAGAGGCCCCTGTCGCCCTGTCCACTGCCCGCAGAGAGGTGGCACGTGCAGCTCGGAGCGCGAACGGTAAATCCGCCTCAGGTAATGTTTCTCTCGGAGTTTTTGTTATAAGGATCTTAATGTCGTTTGTCCTTACATCTCTCATCTTGCAGGACCAAGTCCGATCGAGGGGGAGGCGGAAACCGTCAATCTCGAAGGGACAGAGGGGGCAGTACCTGCCGAACTCGAGCCGACGGTGGGCAACGTCGTTGTGGCTTTGGAGCCTGGGGTAGAGGTTGAGGGGCCTGCAGCCGATAAGGTCATGGATGCCGAACCTGAAGTGGTGGCAGATGATGTGATCATTATAACTGAGCCCAGAGTGGCGGCGAATGAGGCGCTCGAGACCGGTGATCCCCCGGCGATGGTGGACGATACAACCGCCACTATTGAACCTGAGATGGTAGTGGGCGAGGTGGCCACGATTCCTGAAGACGAGCCAACCGCTCCTTCTCTGGAATCTGGCAATACTCCAGTCATAGCCCTTCCCGTCTACGGTCCTCCGCCGTCTCCCGGTCTTGCGAGCACGACGACGGTTCCCATTGAGTCGGGCGATGAGGCCACAGGCGGTGGTCTCATGTCGATAGAGGAGGAAGTCGTCTCTGTTTCCGCCGGGAGCTCCTCAGGTACACTTTAAGTTGTTGTTTTTATTTGCTTTACAATCTTTTCTGACAAGTTCATTTTTCGTAATGCAGGTGCAGCTAGTGTTGATGCCCCACTACTTGAGAGAGCTCCTTCCACGACTGCCTTGGCGATGGTTACCCCTCAGCCCTCTCTTACCCCGTCAAAGATGTTGGAAGGTATGAGTTTGCAACTTACTAAACCCATCTTTCAAACGTATAATCCATATACTATATTCACATTGTTGTGTCTTTCAGGAGTTCTTTTTGACCATTTGTATCAAGTGTTGGTCCCACACTTCTCCTTTTCATCTAAACTCGCCTCTCCCTCTGGTGGCGCTGGTGAGTACCGTTCCCGATTGGTAGCTTTGTCTTTTCGGTGGTAGAATTATTTCTAACTCTCTCTTGTTCTGACTGCAGTGCTGCAAATCGAAGGGGGAGCAGAAAGATCGGCTGCGCCACCGGCCCTTCCGGCCTTGCCACCTGTCTCCACCGGTATAGTAAACTATCTTATCAATGACTTCCTTCACATCTATTGAATCATCATCTAATCGCATTTCGTCTTTTTCCAGCTGTCGTTCCAGTCTCGGTGCCTTTCGAGTCTCGCATTACAATACCGGGCGGCCCTTCCCAGCGACGTCCGTCCTCAAAAGGTGCCGCGAATAGTTTGCGCATGTTGAGCGACTACATCGGGGAACTCGACATCGAGGCTCCTGTATCTGTTGAAGACTTCGCCACGACAGTTAACCCGATGTTGGCGATATTTGCCACCTTCCATGACGAGGGTGCTGTCGCCTCTTGGGTTAACTATTGTCGGGAAATCGAGGCTTGCCTTCATCAGCTAGAGTCAATGCGCCTGTCCCCTGAGACTTTGGCCTCGAGTACTCAACGGGGAGCGTGGCTCGAGCAAAGCGCTTCTCATTTCCGTCATCTGGAACAAGAAGTGGTTTTGAGGCTGAAGGAGTGCCAAGATTCTTCGAGCAGAACTGCTCGCTTGCGTGCCGAAGTTGAGGCGAACGCCGCTGAGGTAAAGACCGTCTTCGAAGGTCTTCTGGAGCGCATATCGACTGGGCTGAGACTAAAGCGGGCACTTGATGTCGCCGAGCATGACACTCCAGGCCGTGAAGCTGCTTATCAAGCCGTCAGGGATCAGCTTGCATCCGTCGCACAGCAACGGGCCCAGGTGGAGGCGGAGTTGGCAGTGGTATCCAATCGGGATAAGGCATGGAAGGAAGTGTACGAACAACTGATAGAGCTACTTAAGACGCTTCCTTCCCAATAGCTGCCTTTGTATCAATGTATTTGTAAAAAATTTCTTTTCTGGGTAACATGTATCCTTTCTTTGCTCTTTTGTATGATTCACCATGTATTTGATTGAGGTCAATGAATAAAGATACACATTTTCTTTTGCACTATCTTGTATGTTCTTTTGTCTTCTGCTTTTACATCATGATGTTGTCGATGAACCTGATTGGCATACAACTTAATTTTTTCCAAGAGATAGCAATGGCTTAGGCCGCATGTTCAGATCTGCCGCCTAAGACTTTTCAATTCTATGAGCCGTGAGGGTCTCATAGAGATTTTTCTCCCTACGGATCGAGAGGATCTCATAGGTGGATTTTCTCCTTGGGAATCGTGAGGACCCCCAAGTGTGGTTTTCTCTTATAAGTCGTAAGGATCCTATAAGAGAATTTTCCCTCTTACGAGTCGAGAGGATTCGTAAGCGGTTGTTTCCCTCCTTGTCAAAAATCGACTTCGGAGAGTGAGACCCGTGAATAGTATGCAAGAGACCATTTAGGATTGACTTGCAGGGTCCCATTGTTCAGGAAGCGAGTTTTTGAATCCTTACCGCCCGAGATGTGAGTCAAAGAGGTTCTCGTCATGGAGTGTTTGTATCCGTGAGTTGAGAAGTTTTGCGAGGGATTATTTGTTTCCCAAGCGCCAAGAATTATTTGTGTCCTTGGGGTTCGAAACGAGTCGATGATTCCCACGGAGGCGCTGATGGCTCTGCGAGTCGACGCGGATCAGAAGGGCTCTCGTCAAGGAGTGTTTGTATCCGTGAGTCGAGGAATTTTGCGAGGGATTATTTGTTTCCCAAGCGCCAAGGATTATTTGTGTCCTTGGGGTTTGAAACGAGTCGATGATTTCCACGGAGGCGCTGGTGGCTCTGCGAGTCGACGCGGGTCAGAAGGGCTCTCGTCAAGGAGTGTTTGTATCCGTGAGTCGAGGATTTTGCGAGGGATTATTTGTTTCCCAAGCGCCAAGGATTATTTGTGTCCTTGGGGTTTGAAACGAGTCGAGGGTTCCTACGGAGGCACTGGTGGCTCTGCGGGTCGACGCGGATCAGAAGGCTCTCGTCAAGGAGTGTTTGTATCCGTGAGTCGAGGAGTTTGCTGGGATTATTTGTTTCCCAAGCGCCAAGGATTATTTGCTTCCTTGGGGTTTGAAACGAGTCGAGGGTTCCTACGGAGGCACTGGTGGCTCTGCGGGTCAACGCGGATCAGAAGGCTTTCGTCAAGGAGTGTTTGTATCCGTGAGTCGAGGAGTTTGCTGTTGAAGTCACTGGCTTCTTCGGTTGAAATGAACCGTTGAGGTTTGGCTCCGTCGTTTGACGGAATCCGCTGGGGAAGTATGGTTCCTTCTTTGTTTACGCCCTTGGATTGTATACAGGGATCTATGTGATCTTACCTGTAGGGCCAAAGTTTTATCATTTCTTCTTTTTATTTTATTTTATTTCTGCGATGCTCTATCATTTCAGCTTTTATATCGCTAAGGTCGCGATTGCCCAATCATTTCGGCTATTTTTCGCAGTGCCCAATCATTTCGGCTATTTATTTTATCTTTACTCGTTGCTTTTTATTACGAGTTGCCCAATCATTTCGGCTATTTTGCATGCAAACATTTTACTTGCTGCTTTTTATTGCAAGATGCCCTATTATTTCGGCTATTTTGTATGCATGAGCGGCCTACTGGTTTTCGCCGTAAACCTGAAATTGGACACCGATTTCGGCATCAGCACCGCTGCAACTGGGATATTGCCAGGAGCGAATCATCATTTGCCTTCGTCATTGTTGAACAAAGGAGGCTTAGCGATCAGGGTTAGGGTCCTGTCGGCGAAGGCTTTTGACTTCATGAGCCGTAAGGGTTTCACGAAGTTATTTCTCCCTACAAGTCGTGAGGATCTCATAGGGGTATTTTCTCCTTAGGACTCGTGAGGATTCCTAAGTGTTCGTTTCCTCTGTAAGTCGTAAGGATCTCACGCATGTGGTTTCTCCTTACAGGGTCGAGAGGACCCTGTAAGGGTTTTTTTAACGAAGTTGCGCCCTTTCGGGTTTTCACAAACATTCGCCGGTAGTCCTGCTGTTTTTACTCACGGAGTCCTTTCGGGTTTTCATCCGTGCCCACCTTGCTTATGGACATACCGTTTTTTGTTTTTTTTTATTCTTTTTATTTTCTTTTTCTCTTTTTTTTTTTACGAGGTCGCGCCCTTTCGGGTTTTCACGAACACTCGCCGGTAGCCCTGCTGTTTTTACTCACGGAGCCCTTTCGGGTTTTCATCCGTGCCCTTTTTGCTTATGGACATACCGTTTTTTATTATATTTTTTTTTTATGTTTTTTTTTTATATCTCGTCAGCCTAAAGATGCCGCGGTAGTAGTTTTAAAGACGTCTCGGTCTGATATTAGTTTAAGGACATTTCGGTCCGTCATTGAGAGGGCTGGCTACTGCTTATAAAGCTTGAGCTTAGGAAGATAGCGAGCGGACATAGTCGTCGTCATCTACCATTGACCTAGGCTGTGGCTCATTAAGCGTAGTATTTCTTTAGGAAGCGACCGTTTATTGGCCTGAAAGGCCTTTCACCGTGCATGTCCATGAGTAGATAGGCTCCACCCTGGTAGACCTTATCAATGATGTACGGTCCTTCATAGTTTGGCTCAAACTTTCCTCGCTTGGCGCGATTGGGGATCATGGGCCTTTTGACCACTAGCACGAGTTCGCCTTGGTGGAATGTCCTCGGCCGGCTCAATCTTTCATATGAGCGCGTCATCTTTGCTTTATAGGCTTCCAGATTTTGCTGTGCTAGAAGCCGGATTTCATCGAGGGCGTCAAGCTCTTCAAACCGAAGGTGAGCATTTTCTTCGTCTGTCAGCTCGTAGTGGACTGCCACTCGTAGCGAGGGTAATTCTATCTCGAGGGGGAGTACTGCTTCCGTCCCAAATACCAACGCGTATGGCGTTGTGTTCGTGGCCGTTTTAAATGTAGTTCGATACGCCCAAAGAGCCTCTTGCAATCTTTCGTGCCAATCTCTCTTATTTCGGGACACTGTTTTCTTTATGATTTTCGTCAATGTCTTGTTGAAGGCTTCAGCTAATCCATTGGCTCGCGGATTATAAACTGAGGAGTATCTCCAGTCTATATTGTGCTGCTGTGCGAAGCGGCTAATTTTATGACTTCGGTAGGCTGGCCCATTATCAGAGATGATCCTTCTTAGGGTTCCGAACCGGTATATGACATGCGTTTTGAAGAAATGGAGGATGTTCTCCGTCTTCACTTCCCTCAACGGTACCGCCTCTGCCCATTTGGAGAAGTAATCAGTCGTCGCCAAGATGAAACGATGTCCCTTTGACGATGCTGGTTCGATGGGGCCAACTATATCAGTCCCCCACATTTCGAATGGCCAGCTAGCCACTGTTGGGTGTAGCGGATTTGGATGTTGATGGATGAAGTCCCCATGAATTTGGCATGAGTGGCATTGCTTCGCATATTCGATGCAGTCTTGAATCATCGTGGGCCAATAATAGCCCATCCGTTTGATCTTCAACTTCATCTTTGGACCTGCTTGGTGAGAACCGCAAAGTCCGTTGTGAACCTCTTGGACGACCCTTCTCGCTTCGTTAGGTCCTAGGCATCTCAGCCACAGAGAATCGAATGTCCTCTTATATAGAGTATCGTTGACGAAGGCGAAAGACAGAGCTCGTTTCACGAGCTGGTGTCTTATGGACGCTTCTTCAGGCATTCGGTGGAACTTGAAGTAATCTATGAAGACTTCTCTCCAGTCTTCGATCTTCTCATGGTCTTTTATTTGTAGGGTCATCTCCTCGTTCGCTCCTTTTTCTTCAGACGATTCCGGAGATACTTCTGCTGGGGCAAGCACTCGGCGGCTTTGTACCACGATTCTAACGTCGTCGAGGTTCTCGTCAACCAGTTCTTTAGCAAGTTTGGGTAGTGCGTCCGCTTTGCTGTTTTCCGCGCGAGGTATGCTCTCCAAAGTATAGGAGGGAATTCGGGTCAACAGTTGTTGTACCTTTTCACCGTATTTCACCAACTCCGGTTTGCACGTTTGGTAGTCGCCGTTCACTTGACTGACGACCAGTTGGGAATCCCCATATATGAGGAGGTCTTCAATTCCCATGTCAATGGCGATCTCGAGGCCTGCTATCAAAGCCTCATATTCAGCTTCATTATTCGTTCTCGGCTCTGTTAAGGAGAAGGCGAAGCGCATTATTCCTCCTTATGGGGTCACAAAGATGAGTCCTACCCCCGATTTGATCATTGGCGTACTTTGCTTGTGCTTTTTCATGGAAGATGCTCCATCGAAATAAAGTTCCCAACGAGTATCACCACCGTCGATTGCGTCAAACGCATGTTTGTCTGGCAAATCGCAATTCAGAGGGGAATCGGCAGGTATCGGGTGTTCAGCGAGGAAGTCGGCGATGGCCTGGCCTTTCACTGCTTTGAGAGGTTGATACGTGATCGAAAACTCCATCAAGAGTAGGGCCCATTTAGCGAGTCGTCCCGTCAATATGGCCTTTGACATTAAGTATTTAAGGGGGTCCACCTTTGAAATGAGACGGACCTCATGCGCCAATGCGTAATGTCTAAGCTTTGTTATTGCGAAGATCAACGCCAGGCAGTGTTTTTCAATGGGAGAGTAGTTGCTTTCTGCCCCCAGCAGAACTCGACTTAAGTAATAGAGTGCTCTTTCTTTCCCTTGATCGTTCTCTTGCGCCCATAATGCGCCTAAGGAACCTTCGAGGGCGGTTGTATAAAGAATGAGAGGCTTCCCCTTAATCGGAGCAGCCAACACCGGCGGGCTCTACAGGTATTGCTTGATCTCATCCAGTGCGCCTTGGCATTTTTGATCCCAAACGAATGGGGTTCCCTTCTTCATCAGGTGACTATAAGGACGGTACTTTCCTGAAAGGTTGGCTATGAATCGTCGTATGTATGCGAGTTTCCCTTGGAGAGACCGCAGCTGTTTGAGAGTCCTCGGCGGAGGCATTTCCATGATCGCTCTAATCTTTGACGGATCTATTTCAATACCTCGGTGTCGAACGACGAATCCCAGGAATTTTCCCGAGGAAACCCCGAACGCACATTTAAGAGGATTCATCTTCAAGTTGTATTGCCGAAGGCGTTGAAATACAGTCTTCAGATGCTCGAGATGTTCCTCGTATGATTTGCTTTTAACCACGAGATCGTCGATATAACATTCAACGATTTCGTGTATGAGGTCGTCGAAGATCTTTGTCATGGCCCTCTGATAAGTAGCACCGGCGTTCTTCAAACCGAAGGGCATTACTTTATAACAAAATATCCCAAGAGGGGTCCTGAAAGCTGTGTGTTTCTGATCTTCAGGATGCATTTTTATTTGATTATACCCTGATGAGCCGTCCATGAAGGAGAAAACCTCATGAGTGGATGTATTGTCTATCATTAGTTCAGTGACTGGCACTGGGAAATCATCTTTCGGGCAAGCTTTATTAAGATCCCGGAAGTCTATGCATATGCGCACTATCCCATTTTTCTTCATCACTGGGACGATGTTAGCAATCCATTCAGGGTATTGAACTTCATGGATAAAGCCAGAGTCTATCAGCTTTTTGACTTCGGCGTTGACACTCATCTCAAGCTCGAGTCGCATTCTTCTCGGCGCTTGTTTGACTGGCTTAATGTCCGGGGATATCGCCAATTTGTGTACAGCAATTTCTGGATCTAGTCCCGGCATTTCGGAATAGTTCCACGCGAAGCAATCTTTGTGCTGTAGAAGCACATCCTTTAACGCAGCCACCCTTTCTTCGGATAACAGTTCGCTGATGAATGTCGGTCGCGGGTCATTTGCCGTCCCCAACTCAATTTTCTTGAGATTATCTGCAGTGGTATGGATTCCATCCTCCAATTCTTTCGGAGCTGGGGGAAATTCTGAGATTACCTCATCGCTGCCGCTTTCAAAGCACCAAGGGAGGTTGTTCATGTCCTCGGACCCTTCTTTTAATATTGTTATCACATGGCAGGTGCGAATTTTCTGCCAATCCCAATGCGGAGTTGGTTTTATCCTTGTGTTTTCGGGTTCATGCTTTTGCGGCGGCGCTACCTTCCAACTGTCAGACAACGCGAATTTGCCAAGCTGATATTGGTCCTCAACCCAATTCTTAAAGGTGAAGCAATCTTCAAGCGGATGCCCTACTACTCGATGGTAAAAGCAATACTTTGGGTTAGAGACTTCGCCTGCTTGCTCAGGGTGTTTAGGCTCTGGCAGAGTAAGCATTTGATGTTTTAGAGCAAGATCAAGTATTTTCCTTGTTTTGTTCCGAGGAAATGAGTATGCTCGACCTATTTTCTTCATGAGGGCTAGGTCAATAACGCTCGACTCTCGGATGCGTGGCTTCTTAGCTCTGCTTTGTGGTTGTCGAGCACCTTTTCGGCCATTCGACCTGTTTTTGCTTTCGCGTCGAACCCTTTTTGTAGCAGGCTGACGTGGGGCAGCATCTTCGTTCTTTACTGCCTGTCGAAGGAGACGCTGTGTCTTGGCTTTCTCATAGATTGCCATCTCACGATCGTGATCATCTCGGGCTTTTTGACTCGCATCCTTTATAAGTTTGCTCACCGGATCTTTAGACGATGGACTGGGCGGTTTTGTGTCAGGAACTTTTGCTGATTCGGGATTAGCGTCCTCCCATTGAGCGTCCGCCTCTTCATCGAAGTCATACATGGCATAACAGCTGTTTACTAGCTCCCGTTTCTTTGGCCGGATATACCCAAGCCCTTTTGTTTCCGTTCTCCCGTTAGGCAGTTTGCATTGAGTCCCGGGAACGTTCCAGACCTTGTCATAGAATTTGGCTTTCCTAACGGTCTGTGTGAAGGACATCCTCTGGCGTTTCAGCAGTTTCTTCAAACCTTCGGTATAATATCTGGGAAGACGGATAGGTTGAAGCCTGTCGAGCGTGGGATCCGCGCCATGCCAAACTTCTTTTTCCACCTTGTTTTCTTCAGAGCGGTAGAATAGGATTGCCTTCTCGCCTTTTCGTCTGGGAGGGATATAGAATATCTGCAATTCTTCTACGCTGTTGGTGTCGAGTGCATCCAGCTCTTTGTAATGTTCAAGCGGCACCATGGTTATCTGTAGACTTCGCTCTTCATCAGCGAAGACTCGTATTGAAGGCCGAGCAGGGAATACAGCATGAACTTCATCCTCTAAATCACTACCGAAGATCAATGAAGGAACGGATGGTCCTGGCCTGGTGGATTGGGATGGACCTGAATAAATTATATCCTCCTCCTCCTCGGTGTCACTGCCGAAGACAGGGATGGTGGCGTTAGTTTTGTTCTCCGGTTTGTGACACCTTTCCGTGTCTTCGAAACTCGGTAAGAAGTATTTGGCATCTTCATACTTGCGAACTTCGTTTACGGAAAACGGATTCAACTCTCCTGCCACTGTGTACTCGAGGCCATCCCTAGAATACTTCATGCACTGATGCTGTGTAGAAGGGATGATATTGTACTCGTGTAGCCATGGTCGGCCGAGCAGAGCATTGTAGCACGTCTTGGCGTCTATAACATGGAATTTGATGTCTGTGACGAGCAACCCGAAGCGTAGCGTCAATATCACAGACCCAAGAGTCTTTGAGGATTGAGAGTCGAAACCGGAGATGGTGATTTTGTCCTGGGCGAGGTGTTGGACACTCATGCAAATCTCCTTTAACACTCGCACATTGAGTAAATTGACAGACGATCCGTTATCGACCAAGATTTTTCCTATCTTTATGTCATGGCAGTATCCTGAGACATAAAGGGGGCGATTGTGTTCACACGTCCCGAGGAGAAGGTCTTCATCACTAAAAGCAACGTCGGCTGTGTGCACCTCTTCCAATTCGTCTTTCATCTTTTGTTCGGCTAGGAAGGCTTGGAACTGGTCCGGATCTTGTAGGGCCTTAATCAAAGAATCCCTCGCCTCTTTTGATAGCAATAGGGCATCGAGAATGCTGAGTTGTGAGGGTAGCTTTCTCAGATGCGCCAAGACATTGTAATCTACTTTATTCCTCTTTGGGGGATTCTTGGCGGTTAACTCTTCCGCGACTCGGTCATCCAAGGAGATATCTTCAGAGACCTTCTCTTTCCCTTTGTCTTTTCTGTTCAAGGGTCCGAGGTTCTTTTCGGGTAATGTTCGATTGCGTAACTGTATATTTTCGCAAGCCTTCGGTTCTTCTTCTTTTCCCGAAGTGGATTCTTTGAAGAGGGGGCCAAGTTCTAGTTCCTCATCAGAGTCGCTCCCAAATGTAGGCACTTGTGACCCGGCAGTGTTAACCATGTGACAATTGCCGGCAGTTCTTTCAAGTTCTCTAGTCGTATTTCTTTGCTCTCGGCGAATTTTGCGTTTTTCCCGTTTAAAGCGTTGTCGATTAGCGACGTATCCTTGCCACCATCCATTGAAAGCCTTACACTCTTGGGTAGGATGCGAGACCTTCTGATGATATAAGCAATAAGAGGGGTGCATTTTTACCACGCCAGTAACTTTTTCTTCAGAGGGTGGTAGATTCATGCCCATCGATATGGCCTTAGCAAACTTCTTTTTTATCTTGAATTGGCTTTTGTCAGCGGTGGAGGCATTTTGCTCCAGCGGGATCATTTCAGCTCCTTCCTCAAGTCGCTGGCGCTTGGCCCTTTCGAACATAGCCGTCTCGCGTTCTCGATCAGACTTGCTTTTCAACCGAGCTTCATTAAGAAACGCGCTAATCATTTCAACTGGTGACCCTGGGGCTCCTGATTCGGCATTTTCCCCCAGCGTTTCAGTGCCAGAGGTCTCTTCATCATTCGTGACTGAATGAGAGACCATATGACAGCTCGCCACATACTCCTCGGATTCGTCCGATGAACTCTCTCCCTCATCTTCCTTTTGAAAGACATGATCAAGGAAATCTTGGAGCGTAATGGGAGTTCGCGCCTTTTGGTTATATTCATCCAGCGCGTCGATCTGCTTTTGTAGGTCCGTGCGCTTGTCGCCAGGCTTCACGGGCTTCTTAGATTTCTTCTTCTTCTTTTTCGAAGATTTTGACGGCTGACTATGAGCGCTTGAACTACCACCATCGGTCTTCGGAGTCGGTCGTGGCTTCAACATCCTCTCAATAACCTGCGGTTCCAAGGGGTTCTTCCACTTGATCGCTGGACAGGTCTGAAGATCATTTAGCATTTTCCTCGTTTTGGCTGATAGTACAACCTCCCAGGGAGTTTCTTCAATAACGGAGTATGTTGCCCCCGGCGTATTCGTCCCCTTAGAGGTATGGGGTTGCGGAGGATTCACCTTCCATTTGTCAGATAGCGCAAATTTGCCCTGACGGTACTGGTTCTCAAGCCAATTCTTGAAAATGTAGCAATCCTCAATCGGATGGCCTAGCACTCGATGATAAGGGCAGTAATTAGGCTCGTTGACGTCACTCGGTTGCGACGGACGTTTTGGGTCTGGCAGATTTATGAGCCTGTTGCGCAATGCCAGCTCGAATAGCCTCCTTGTTTTATCACGGGGGAAGGAGTAAGCACGTCCCATCCTGTCCTCAAGGGGTACGTATGGGCGTGTATTGTTTGGACGAGCGACCGGCTTCGAGTCGCTCGGTTGTTGTTGGGCATTAGCGACAATGATCGCTTTTCCCTTTCCTTTATCGTTTCGGGAGTCTGGTTTCGGGAGAGGGGGTTTATGGCCCATCTGGTCCATCTGCGCTAATTTGTCGATCAAAGCCTGGAAGGAAGTCGGCTTGAAGAACATCATGAACTGTGAGATGGTTGCTTGTGGATCAAGGGTTCCAACAAACATTCCCACCGCCGGGGCTTCTTCTATGCGCTGTTCGCACTTCGACCATAGATTACACCACCGAATAGCGTACTGAACCCATGTCTCGCCGGGTTTTACCCTGGCATTGATCAGTGCCGTCATCGGGGTACGCTCACTGGCACTTGCAAAGCGTTGGGTGAAGAGTAGCTCCATCTCCGCAAAGGTTTTTATAGAGTCGTTGGGAAGCTCAGAATACCATTCAAACGCCGTATCTGATAAGCTTCCAACAAACTGGCGAAGCAAAAGCTTGTCGTCGCCGCCGGTATTACCGCAAAGCGCCCTGAACTGGGCAACATGTTGATGGGGATTGCCGGTCCCTTTGTAAACATGAAATTTGGGAATCGTGTAACCCGGCGGGTACTTGATTTGGTCATACCAGCCCGGATATGGCCGCCCCGTTTTCACGATTTGACCGGCTGTTTCAGTCGCCTGATGCACCTGTATTTGTTGGGCAATATATTCATCCAAATCAGCTTTTGATATGGTATCCTCTTTAGCTGCGGATAGAGCCGGTGGAGGATTCGACGTCTCTCCCCTATCATCTTCAAGAATGATCGGGGGATCCCCAGCAGGTGAATCTTGTTGAATCATCATACCCACCATATCCTGGAACAGGAGGGCCATTTTCTTTATGTTGGCTGCCTGTTCCGCAGCTTCTTTATCTTTCTTCTCTAGCACGCGCCGAAGGAATTCGGCGTCCGTTTCTTGTTCTTGACGTTCTTCTGAGGATGTTTCCGGGGTTTCTTTCGGCCCAGTGAGTGCAGCCATTGTGGTCATCATCTCCTGGAGCTTTTGTTGCTGCTCCTGAGCTTTGGTCACTGATCGGGTGAGCGGTCGGTGACCCGTAGAAGTACGGCTTTCTTCCTTTCCAGAAGCCATGTAAACCGTATGAACACTTATGCCCCCTGACTTGGGGCGTTTAGGTTCGCCATTTTTAACTCTTGCCGTTGATGCGGGAGTTTTCTCTGGCCTCCTTCTTTTGTGGGCCATCGAGGTTAAAGGAGCCGTTGGAGTGGGCATCCTAGCAACTGTCGCCCCTTGCTGTTTAATGGGGCAGTTTTTGTTATTTTCCACCTTCGCCTTTTTCTGGTGACGCAAGTGGTCTGGATCGATCACAGAGTCTTGAACCCTCCGCCATACTTTATAAACTTTTGAGGATAGCCGTTGAGGGGGCTGTTCTTGTTTTGTTTCTGGAACTCTCTTCGCAGGGGGAGGAGATCTTTTCAACGTAGCAATTGGAGAGTTCTTTTTCACCTTTCTCAGCAATTCAAAGCTGTTCCCAGTTGGAATAGCAGCGTCGACCTCCACCATTGGAGCAGGTGGGGTTAGCCCTGAGGGAGAGTTGCCCCCTGCTTTTCTTACTCGTCGCCAATGGCGACGTCGTGCACGACGAGCCATTGGGACTGGCTCGGAGATCGAGATGGTTTCTTGTTGCCCCCTGTTCGAGTGTGGGGTAACTGCCGACGTCAGCCTATCGAAGACTGATGCTTTTTGACCAGCTGGGGGAGGATTGGGAGCCGTCAATCTTGTGAAGACCGACTCTCTGATGGGAGAAGCCGCTTTAACGACCTCCAAAGCAGCGGCCGTTGCCCTCTTTGGGACGGCCACTTTATAGTTCTGACCTAGTCTGGTAAAAACGGAGGCTGTTGGCTTAGTAGCGGGCGACCCGTTGACAGGGGTCGTGGTAGCGGTAAGCCGGTCAAATACCGACTTCTTGTTCGCTTCCGGTGCGGATATCGGCATAGAGAAGCTTGCAGGTGGGACCATGGTCCCGAAAAACAGGCCGGTGGTGGCCTGGGTCACCTGGTCTACCGGCAGAGTCAGGAAGGAAGCCGCTTGGGGCCCGTATGTTACACCTCCTGGTGAGGTGGAGCGTCCGTTGCAGCGGCATTTCGAGCAGCTGGTGCAGTTGGTGGCCATTGGATCTTGAATTCTGCGTCAGGTAAAAGACTAAATCTTAGTATCTTGAAATCCGAAGACAACCATTTAACAAACCGCGATTGGTTCGCGAAGACGACACACGAAGTGTGGAGTGGAAAGAGGAAAAGGTCCCACCGGGCGTGCCAGAATCTGTTCCCCTCCGAACGGCGGCCTGGACTGCGCGTCCATGCCTGAGGTTCGGGGCAGATGCTATTTGGTTTTATCCGTCTATCTCTCCGAAAATGCCAAGTTGATTTATGGCACCATGTATCGAAGGTTTAGACGGATGCGGCCGATATAGCAGACTTCGTCAGATTCCCCCTCAGGGTGAGGGGTTTTTGATTGTGGGGACGCTCTTCCCTGCAGGCGCAAGCCCCTGCAGTTAATTACGCTACCGCATCGCGGTAACAACTTTCTCCTTCTCCAGAATTTCACTTCGTGTCGTGTATGTTTGTTTTGTTTGTGGTTGCCCGTGGATTGTATACGGAGACTGAGTAGTGCCGTCGCCCGTAGGACGTGGATTAGTCCAAATCCGTATTTATTTAGATTTGGGTTTGGTATTTTCAGTTTAAGGATGCATTAGTCGCGTTGCGGCTAAGATCAACTTAAACGTTCGTTAAGGATACGTTAATCTTGTTTTAGACTGAGATCAACTTAACGCAGTGATCAATTTAATTATCTGGCCGTCGGGACTCGTCACCTCTCTGACGTCGTTGAGAGATTACAACGACAAGCGTCTGAGGAGTTCAGAGATGTAACCTTGAACCAAAGTTGATTTGGGGTTTTATTGTTTATTTAAAGATCTAAGGACACATTAACCGTAGCTGGGGCTAAGATCAACTTAGACGGGACCGTTTAGATCCGGCAAAAGAGCGTTCGGGCTCTATTGCGCCAATTTAAGGACGTGGTGGTCCATCGCCAGTTTAGGGACATGGTGGTCCATCATTGGTTTAAGGACGTTTCGGTCCGATATTAGTTTAGGGACGTTTCGGTCCGATATTAGTTTAGGGACGTTTCGGTCCGATGCCAGTTTAGGGACGTAGTGGTCCATTATTAGTTTAGGGACGTTTCGGTCCAATATTAGTTTAAGGACGTCTCGGTCCGATATTAGTTTAAGGACGTCTCGGTCCAATATTAGTTTAAGGACGTCTCGGTCCACGGGTTTAAGGACCCCGCAGTCCATAGCGATGTGTGGTCGTTGGGACCCGTCACCTCTTTGACGTCGTTGAGGAATTACAACGATGGATGTCAAAGGAGTTTGGAGATGTACCCTCGAACCGGATGTAGATTGATTTAGGAGAGCCATTTTGCTCAGTCAATTTAATTTAAGGACTTACGGCCAAAATTGGGCTAAGTCCAATTGAAAATGTTCAACACCATCATTTATTTTTTTTTATTAGACCTGTGCTAGGGCTTTGCCCATACTTAAATAATGCATTGCATTACTTCAGGCCATTTATGCCCATTTTGATTGGGATGCAGATCATTTATTTTGGTCCATTGGACCTTTCAATTGGGTTCTGCCCTTCCAAATAAGGCACAGCATTTTATTTATTAGGCTTGTTAAGCCTTTTAATTGGGCTTGGCCTTTTAGGAAGTGAAATGCATTGCATTTGTCAGGCGCTTTGCGCCAATTACTGAGCGCAAGCTCATATGGTGATGACACGTGTCATGCTCTGGGGAGCGCAAGCGCAACAGTGCAGCGCGTTACGCTGTTGCGCTGCGTTGTTGCGCTGGCGACACGTGGTGTGCTCTCAGCGAGTTGCACCAATTCTAGAAAGCAAAGCTCTATCTTAAGGGCGCTTGGCGCAAGTGGTTTTATAGCCGACACGTGGCGCTCTCTTAAGAGCGCAACGGCGCAACTTGGAAGTGCAAAGCACCAATAATCTTTTAGATACAAGAAGGAAAGTGCAAAGCACTGTTTAATTTTTTGATCTGAAATAGATCAAAGAAAAATAAATTTTTCTTTGTTTGAAGAACAAAAGGTTCATAAAAGTGCAAAGCACTATTATTATATATTATTATTTTTTTTTATTGTTTCTTTTTTTTTTTTTTAAAAGAACCAGGGGTTCACAAGAAGTGCAAAGCACTGTTTATTATGTAAAGATCATTGGTCTTGTTTTTAGATCAATGATCCATTAGAAGGAATTTCTTCTAATCCATAAAGGTTCTTTTACCTTTTTTCTTGAAATCTTCTCAGAGTTCTCTCCCTTTAAAGTTCTCGAGTTCTCCAAAAAAAATGTTCATTCCTTTGAATTGAGGCTTAGGGTCCTTTTTATAGTGCTCACAAATTAGTTAAATTTGTTTAAAGAAATCATCCTCTGAGTGATTTGGGGAATTTTCCCCACCGTTGGATCTTTGATCCAAGGGCTTCTGCTTTGCAGAAGAAAATCTTCTTGTTTTAACAAGAACAGAAAAGATTTCTTAAAAATCTTAACTTAGTTTGGCGCAGATGCCCCAGCGCGTGACACGTGTCGCGCAGCGCAGAGCGCTGCGCGTCTGCGCTGACACGTGTCGCGCAGCGCAGAGCGCAGCGCAACAGCGCTAGCGCGTCTGCGCTGACACGTGTCGCGCAGCGCAGAGCGCAGCGCAACAGCGCTAGCGCGTCTGCGCTGACACGTGTCGCGCAGCGCAACTGAAGCGCAGCTTCAGGCAAATAGAGCTCTGCTCTGATTGGGCGCGTCTTCTTGGGCGCAGCGCTGATACATCTGCGCCTGACACGTGGCGCGTTGCGCTCAGCGCAGAGGATCTGAAGCGTTGCTTCATTTATTAAAGTTTAAATTTTGGGAGAATCAGAAGCACCGCTTCTCCTGAGATATCTTTTCATCTCCTCTTTTCAAGTCAAACTTGTATTCCCGAAATTATAATTTCCCGGGGCTTGGAAATAACTCCGCTGCGCACAGAATTTTCTGTGTTTGGATCTATATATAACTTAAGGCAAAGCCTTTCCTTTCCTCACCTTTGGAGAACTTCTTTAATCATGGCTTGCAACCGTCCTCACGCCCGCCGACAACCGTGGGAAGTGCCGATCCGGGACGTCGTTCCCCGTTTTGCTGCGCGCTTGGTGGACTCCTCTTTTTCGGACGAGCAGTGCGATGCCGCAATGTACGAGCTTTCGACTCGTGTGGGGTCTTCTCTTCCTCCGGGTTCCATTTGGCTTCGGATGATCCTTACCTCAGTTCTCGCCGACATTCCCCCTCCTCCGGCGGAGATGTCCTCTGCAATGCTTGATGTGGCCGAGGATAAGATCGAGAGTTTTTTCGAAGCGCTCTTGATCACCAAAGACCTGAGGGACTTCTCCTTCTACTTGCTGAGCCAGATACGGGCTCGTCGGGCCGTCATCGCCACTTTTTCCCAGGAGTGCGGCGTTGACCGTTGGATGGCTACCCCTCGGGAAGATCGCCGCTTCGACGTGGTGGAGAAGACGGAGAGGGAGCTGAATAATCTTCTTTTTCTTTTTGTGAACCCTTGTCTCTCTGATCCCGTATTCGGTGATCTTTTTTAAATTTAATAATAAATAAATATTTTAATTAAGTATTTTATTATCTGTTAAGTGTTCTTTTTATTTGAGCTCTTTGTTGTGCTTGTGCATCGTATTTTAATTTGTTGTTATCAAGTGCATGTAATTTTGCATGGCTAAATTGCCTTTGGCACTTAGCCTCTTTTTCTGCGCTAGCGCATCTGCGCTGACACGTGTCGCGCAGCGCAACTGTGCTGCCACGTGTCGCACAGCGCAGAGCGCAGCGCGGCGCTTCCTTTAACAGAGCCTTGCTCTAATTGGGCGCGCTGCGCTAATGTATCTGCGCTGGACACGTGGCGCGTCGCGCGCAGCGCAAAGGATCTGAAGCGTTGCTTCCTTTAAACAGAGCTTTGCTCTGATTGGGTGCGCTGCGCTAATGTATCTGCGCTGGACACGTGGCGCGTCGCGCGCAGCGCAAAGGATCTGAAGCGTTGCTTCCTTTAAACAGAGCTTTGCTCTGATTGGGTGCGCCTGAGACTTGAAGCGTTGCTTCAAAATTTGAATTTTGAATTTAAACAGAGCTTTGCTCTGATTGGGCGAAACAGTTGCTAACACTGAAGCACATATGCCAGGAGCAATTCATCATTTGCCTTTCCCTATTGGGGAGCGATGGCTTAGAAAACAGGTTTAGGTCCCTATCACCTAAGACTTTTCAATTTTATGAGCCGTGAGGGTCCCATAAAAGCATCTTCTCCCTACGAGTCGAAAGGATCTCGTATGTATTTTCTCCTTAGAAGTCGTAAGGACTCCTAAGTGTGTTTTTCCTTTGTGAGTCGTAAGGATCCCACGAAGGTTTGTTCTCCTCATATATCGTGAGGACACATTAGTGGGTCTTCCCAATGGAGCATAATTCCGAGGGCAGAGACCGTCCGCATAACTGGTGATTGCGGTGGAGCAAGGGTATGACGAGAATTATTTGAGCCCGTGGATTGTATACGGTAGTCAATTTAGGGACTGGCCGTAGGGCTGGAAGAATTTTGGGAAATTGGATTTTGATTGGCGTCTGCATCGCTGCACTGGAATATGGTACCATGAGCGACTCATCATTCGCCGTTTTTTTTTTTGTTTTTGCATTTTTTTTGTTTTACCGCGGTTGCTCTATCATTTCAGCTTTTCTTATCGCGAAGGTCGTGATTGCTCTATCATTTCGGCTATTTATTCGCGGTTGCCCTATCATTTCGGCTTTATTTTTCATCTTTATTTTACTCACTGATTTTTATTGCGAGTTGCCCCATCATTTCGGCTTTTCTTTTTCTTTCTTTTTATTTACACATTTTTTTATTTACGCATTTTTTTACATTCCCAGTTTAACGACTTAGAGGTCGACTGTTCCCAGTTTAATGACGTGGTGGTCGATTGTTCCCAGTTTAATGACGTGATGGTCATCTTTGCTTATCCCATCTCCTTGAATTTTGATCTTGGCGGAGCTGTGTTGATGACCGTAGTTCTGTGGCTTGCCGATACATCTGAAGACTGTGAGGTTTTTCCAAGGTTGTATTGGTCCTCTGCCCAATGTTTGAAAACACAGCAATCTTCAATGGTATGACTCACCACCCTATGGCATGGGCAGTATACGAGATTGCCGATTATATTCATCTAATGTGGCCTCTTCGGAATAGGCAATTGCAGACCGTTGTTCAAGGCTTCCTCGAATATATTGCGGACCTCATTCCTCATGAAGGAGTACACCTTCTTCTTTCTCTCCATTAGAGTAGGTGCCCTTACTGATGCTGGTCTTGAGGCCGATCAGTCTTTGGTTCGTCCTTTTCAGATAAGGGCACATGTCTGAGAGGATTAGGTTCCCGAAAGGCTTCGGTCTCCATTTATATGAAATCGGCGATCGTAGCTTGACTGTTTAGTAACATGCCTTTAGACAGTTCTATCTCTCCCGCCTTGTATTGCCTTTCGACCCAATCTTTTAAGACGAAGAAGTCCTTAATGGCATGACTTATCACTCTCTGATAGGGACAATATTTTTGGTCGTCGGTCATATTCGCTTCTTGCGGTCTCTTTGATTCTGGCAGTTGTAGACCGTTTCTTAGGGCATCCTTGAATATCCTGTGGACTTTGTCCCTTTTGAAGGAATAGATTTTTTCCAGTTTCTCTTTCAGAGGCGATTCCCCTTCGGTGTATGTATCGGAGGGACTGGAGGATGATCACGGCCATTTTTCGCGAAGGCGCTCCGCTCTTAGGTTGAAGGGGGTATCAATTGGCTGCCTCCGGGTATCAATCCCTGGCTCATGAACCAAAATTTGATTCTGCTGTAATTGCAATCGGGCGACTTGGGTCGCGAGATCTGCCGCGACGTTTACCAATTCGTCGACCTTAGACTGTATCTTGGCTAACTTCTCGTCCCTGTCCTGAAGCTGTCTCTGAATCCATCGGAATAATGCTTGTTCTGTAGTTCCGGTTATGACAACTGGGTCATCCTTATTGCCTGAGCACAATTCCGCAGGAACCCCGGGCTCCTTTGGCTTATCGGCCAGAGCGAGCTCTTCATCATTTAGACCGAGTGGACGTTGGGTAGCGTCCACCATATCATCGCCATGGCTGTGAAGCTTATGAGGGTTCGTTTCTTCATGTCTGGCCATGTAGACGGTGTGGACCACATATCTAGCCGTCTCTTTAACCATGTTCTTCGAACCTCATGAGGTTCAGCCTAGCAGGAGGCCTAGCCCTTTTGTTGGCTCTATATCTGAGCCTTTTCTGCCTTAGCTTCTCAATTTTAAGGGCTTGGCAGGCATATGTCTCCTGGGAAGCCACCGTGAGTCGATTAGCGGAGAGCTTAGAGAAGACACCCGATCGAGCAGTTGTCAGGGGCACCGCTGGAGCTTGCTCGAGAGGCCTTGTTGCTTTGTTGGGATTGATGGCCTTACCCCCAGCTGGGGCCAAGTAAAGTCGTTCAAACGCCGACTTGCGTTTGGGTTGAGGAACCTTCAAGACCACCACATTTGGCCTCTTGCCTTTCGAGGCCGGTTTGTCTGTTACCGAAGCTTGAGGAGCTGAGATGGCGTTAGCTGGGATGCGGCTCATTGTCGTCCGAGACTGGCCGGGAGTACCGTCCTGGAGTCCATTTTCATCGTGTAGGAGATGGGAGCTGTGCCGAGAGCTGAGCTTGTCCTTGGAGACATTTTGCTGCGTCCGAAGATTGCAATTGGAAATTGTTAGCCTGCAAATAGAAACATGATTTCAGTACAGGCAATCGATATGTATATTGATTGAGTTCGCATGAACGTTTAACCCGAAATATGGGAGGAGAGATAGGTCCCACCGAGCGTGCCAGAATCTGTAGGGTGTTTTTCGTCACCCCATTGAGATGGGAATACGCGCGCGCTGGTCAGGTGCATTACAGATTCTCCCTGCCTAGGGTAGGCTGGGGTTTATTGATTGTGGGGATCCGAATCTCCGGCAGCCGCGGACTAAGCTACTGTTAATTACCCCTCACCTTTGGAGCGAGAGAACCTCCGATTAACGGGTCAAAACAGGTCATGCGAACTCAAAGTGCAGTGTACGTGTGTTGTGTTTTGAAAGGGGTTTTGGATATATCAGGGGCCCCGCAGAGTTTTTACGGGGGTCTCGCTACCCGGATAGCGAGTTGGGGGTCAAGGGGGTTAGCAGCCCCCTTGCGGCGTGCGGGACAGCGACCCGTTAGAAATTTTTTCTAACGGGAGAGCTATTTTTAGTGTGGAGTGTGTGTAAAATGGGGGGGAAAATGGCGTCCAAAGGATGCGTGGGTGCCAGCGCCTTGCGTGCCTAGCACGCAGGCGCTGGGCACTGGCGCCTTACGTGCTTGGCACGTGGGCGCTGGGCGCTATGCGCCGAGTGCCAGTGCCACACGTGCTGGGCACGCGGGCACTGTGCGCTGAGCGCCAGCGCCCCACGTGCTTGGACGCGGGCGCTAGGCGTCAGCTGCAAAAGGGACTTAGTCCCTGCACGGGGAGCTGTGCTCCCAAAAGGAAATATTTATTATTTTGTTTATATATATATATATATATATATATATATATATTTGAGGAGTTGGACTCCTAAGATATTTTGGAGCTGGTGAAAGGGGCTTCTCTCTTGAGCCCTGGATCTTCCCCAAAGTGGGGTTCTTGGAGGTGGGTCTCCTTCTTCCTCCGTTGTTGGCAGGATCATGAAGAACAAAAAGTATGAGATTTTAAAAATCTCTCCTTTTGAGATCTAATGGGAGATCTGAGTTCCCCTTTATGGGTTTTGTGGCGAAAAACTATTTAGTTTTGGAAAGGGAAGAGTACAACTCTTGATTTAATTCAAAAAAAAAAAAGGTTTAGAAGGAGAAGGAGGCACAAAAACCCTAACCTTTTTGTGAGGAATGAAAAGTGTATCCTTTATTCATCATCATGTTGTCTTATATAGCCTTACATATTTACATATAGCCCCTTGGGCTTTACAAAATGGCATTTTGCCCATCTCATGGCTCATATGCTATTTCTTTTTGCACATAAGCCATGAGATTTACAAAAATTTGGCTTTATGCCCATTTATGCATAAAAAAAATTACATAAAAATTATTTATTACATGATTTCATTTTGGGCATGGAGGAGGGCCGGCCGCTTCATGTTCGAACTCGACCTGTGCATGGGCCCACTTGATCTGGGCCTGGGCCCACTTGGCTTGGGGTTGACCTTGACTTTGACTTGGTCAACCGGGGTGCAATTTTTGACCCCAACAGCCACCTCAACTCCGGGGAGCGGGAGGGCACTGACCTTCCAACACATGGCAATTAATCGACTTACACTCGACGCCCGATCGTCATCTAAAAAGCCGGGCATCGACCTACGGCCTACCACTCGAGTCGAGGAAAAGACTGATGAACTGAAGTACTCACGCAGAAAGCATACAGTCATGCAGAGGTAAATAAGCTCAGTTTTATTTATATTCCATAAATTTTTACAAAGTATTCTGGGCTCCTCAACCATACAAAACGCCCGGAGGCTTACAAAACTTTTTTTTAAAAAAGGAAAAGGCAGGAAAGCTCAGGCCGTAGGCCCAGGGAGGATCTCGCCCTGCTCGACGCCAGCATCGGGAACCAAAATGGAGATCTCTGGGTCGGCGCTTCCACCTACAACCTCACCCCCGGCGCTTCCACCGGCAGTCTCACCCCCGGCGGCATCCCCGGCAGCTTCCACCTGCGGCGCATCCTCGGAGAGAGGGTACTGGACCCGGAGCTCGCTGTCGGCGAACCCCGACATCAACGCCGTGACGGCGTTGAGAGCCTGGTGCCAAACAATGGCCTAGGCGTCGGCGAGGTCGGCGTAGAACTGGTCCGACACCTTGTACCTCTCCACAGACTTCGGAGCTCGGCAAGATTCACCGCATCGAGCGTTGCCTGGGTTTTTCTCTTGCTGGCATCCCTCGACTTCTTCATCGCAGCATAGAGCTTGCTGACCTCCTCCAACTTAGCATGGATGGCCTTGTTGGATTCACTCAGAAGTCGGTGAGACTTCTTACACTTGGAGTTCGTCAACTCCTCGGTGGCCATCCGGATTTTGAGGACGGCTATCCTCTCCTTCGCCTGCTGCAGCTCCAGGCATAGATCCTCCCCCCGTGAGGACGATTCATCCGCTTTCCTCATGGCCGGGGCAATCTCCTCGGATTCCATATTAACGATGAGGGCGCAGTGTTGGAGGACATGAAGAAAGCAGCAAAAAGAGTTAGAAATGTTCAAACTGAGGAAAATTACTTAACAAAATTCTTAAAGGAAAACGGATACCGACCCGAACCGCCTCCCGAGCGATGGTGGCCAATTGGGCCTTTTGGGCCCCCCGAGGAATTTTGCTCCCGGCCGATTGCTCTATGTCGGAGAGTAAGCTGTCGGCGACGGAAAGCCCCGAGCGCACCTCAAAAACGACGTCCCCCTCCTACACGGGGATCCCGGAGGGTGGTGAGTGAGAGATCGTCCTTTTATACATCTTGAGGGGGACCTCGGTGAAGTCGACTTCATCCTCCACCCCCCTCGCCCGGGGCTCCGGTCCCCGTGCATGCTTCTGGCTCTCCCCGCGGCGGACTACCGGGGCTCGGGGCGCAGCGGAAGGCTTCGCCGGTGCAGTTGGTTTTGGGGCCGAGCTCGGACCGAGACGGGACGAGCTAGCGCCCCCGGTCTTCTTTCCTGCCTTCGCGGCCATGGCAGCTAAGAATTTGGATCGGTCCTTTTGCTCTGCAGAAAGAAGAAAACACGAAGGAGAGTTAGCGACGCTGGAAAGGGAAAGCAAAACCTATTAACGTCTAAATAGATCGTCCAAAGACCTAACTTACCCAGGAAGCGCACGGGGCTGAGCCCGGCCCAGCTAAGAACCTGCTCGAAAATCAGAACGTCGACCCGCTGGATCGGCCCCCATATGGATACCGCCCTCGCCTCAGGTGAGGACGACTGCCTCACACTCGGGCAGTCAGGCATGTGCCACTGTGTAGGCACAGGCCAATCCTCACCCTCGGGTGGCCCGACGAATATGAACTTCTCCTTCCATTCGTGAATGGAAGAAGGGACGACTACTACCCCCGACCCGGCCATCCCACCCTTGCGTTTTTTGAAAGAAAAATACTGTAACACCCGAGCCCAATAATACTATTTATATTACTAGTTGAGGGTTATATATTGCTCATTCCAATTTTCCTGATTTTCTGGTGTTTATTGCTAAATTTCACCCGGTTAAGTCATTTTGGCACGTAACAAATTTTAACTCCTAAAATGAAATTTAAAATGTCCATGTTGGCCTACTCGTCGCCACTAGTCGTGTGGTGGCGTCCGCGTGTCGAGATTCCGTTCCGTTTGGCTAAACGGGCAAGTTTGGACGACTACGCGCGCGTGCAAGTGTCCGACTTGGGGGCATGCATTTTAATCTTTAAACACCTCTTTTCAAAATTTGGAACCCGCTTAAAATCATATAATTTGAATTTGGAACTTTTGGGCGCAACCCGGGCGCGATTTGAAAATGTTTCATTTTGCGCCAAAAAGGGCCCATTTAAATTTAATACACTAAAACTAAAATTATATACGAATATAATTTCCTAACAGCTTAATCCCTTCAAATCTTTACCCAGTTAATTCCTTACCCTTCCCTCAGCCAATCGCAAGCTTACGAATCCCCGCGGGGGCCCCTCCTTTCCCTATCTCTCTCTGTCTCTCTCCTCATTCTCTCTCTCTCTCTCTATCTCACCAAATCTCTCTTTCTCTCCCCAATCTCCCTCTCTCTCTCCTCGTATTTAAAACCCATGCAGCAGCCGCCTCCCTCAACCCATCTTCCTCCATCACGAAACCCACACGAAACCCTAACCCTAACCCTCGCGACCTCACCGCCGACCTTCCCGTGACCTCGTCGCCGCCAGCAACGCCTCCTCGACTTCACCGCACCTTCCTCCCCTCGTCTCCCGCTCTTTCCCGCACTGCACCCAACCCCGACGTCGCCTCCAACCCTGCACAGCCGACGTCGACGCCGCCTCTCGCCGCCGACGCCTCCCACGACTCCCTCTCACCCTCCTCGTCGCGACCTCGTCATCACCTCCCTTCCTCTCCTCGCCGGACCACCAGCCCGAGCCTTCACCCATCGCCTACCCCGCTGTTCACCGGAGAACGCACCGGCGACCTCGCCGTTGTCACCAGGGCCACCTCCTTCTTCCGCTCGACCACCAGAGCCGACCACCCTTTCCTCTAGCTCGCCGCAGCACCCTCGCCCGCACACCCGAGGCCTTCAGCCCTTGCAGCCGCCGCCGCCGTTGCCTCGCCGGCGTCCCATTGCCGTCGAGCCCATCGTGGCCGTCCCTGGTATCTCTCGGTGAGCATCCCTATCTTTCCTTTGTGCAGTATAAACCCCCGCTAATCGCATTGAATCTTTTGTCTGTTTCTAACTTGTTGTCGCGTTTTGCCGGAATCCGACCGTACCGCCTTGGCGAACCCGACGCTCCAGCGAAGCCCCCTGGTCCGTGTGATCCCGTTGATCTCTGTTGGGACTCGATCCGTGGCCCGTGCTATCTTATCGCGTTTTCTGCCGACATTGCATCCGTGCGTTCCGGTTTGCGAAACCGTCGAGGCAAGTATCCGAATACTTGCTTTAACATGCTACAAACTTAATAATCATGTTATCTGTTATAATCACACGACTTGGTGACATTTACAATCATCCGTAACGTTAAATCATTGTAGTGGTTACTTGTAGTTAATCGGTATGCTATCAATCCGCACTTTAACTAATTAACCAATTGGCACGTCATTGCTTAAATTGCTAGATCATCTTTGTAACTATTATTATGCTTAGTTTAAATTCATGCAAACTCCATTACGTATGTTATCGATATTGCTTCACCTTGTGGCTATTGCACCCCAAAGGTGCATGGACCGGTTAATATGAAAATACAAACATCACTGTGTCCACATAGAATAATATTGTTAGTTACTGTTCCTGTTGTTGTTCATTATTCGTTACTATACCTGTTATCAGCATATACCTGATTGCATTACATATTGACCGATCTTGATACACCTGACACATGTACTAATACACCGGACACAACACCCTGTACATATCGACTCTACCTGTTGAAAGTAACCTGACCTGTTACCTGATCTCATGCCTAATGCCAACAAACCTGACCATTCCTGCTGTCGAGCCAGACAGACCTACTCTTACCGGATTTTGTGTTGGCATTAGTCCCTGACTACTGAATACCTGACCTGACATACATAGCTTAGGGGTATGGGGAAATCAAAGGTGAAACCGACTTGTAACTCAACAGTTCGATACTTGTTCTGATCAGTCTTACGGGCTTGGCCAGTCCGGGAGTGATGATGCTGACATCACTCGTCCATCCTACTACCTACTTTTACTGCTTAGCGGCACGTCTCGGATTCAGCCCCGAGGGCTTTGACCGTGGTCCCGGGCACGCACGGGATACTATTGAGTTACATCGACGATTCATCAATTGGTTTCAAAGACTATAGAGTAGAAAACCTGATAGGACAGTTTGGACCCCATTGCACATTACCCTGCTTGTTATTTCTTGTTACTGCTTTATTCATGTTCATACTTGCATTGCTTATTACCATGTTTATGCTATATACTTGATGTCATGACGCGCTGACGTCTGGGTTTTGCATGGCCCAGATCCCTTACCACTATCGACGACCGAGCAGGAGTACTTCAGCCAGCAGGCTGAACTGTGAGTTCCTTAGAGTTTAGTTTATTTATTGCTTTTCATTTCCAGATGTGAGCCCGCATTATGGGACGTACTGTTTATTCATTGTATTGGATCATTAGCTTCCGCACTTATTGTTTATTTCTTGTTATTATGGATTTGGACATGTATTAGATTAGTTTATTATCTTGTTCTTGATATCCTTACAACCGTAATGTGACTGTGGATGGATACTTCCTACCCACAGGTAGCATGGTTGGCTATGTCACGTGCCCAATCTTGCGTACTCTGGGAAGCGGGGCGTGACATGGTTTTATGGTATCAGAGCCATAGGTTAATTGGGTTGATTCTTTGTAGTTGGGTATTGCACCCGATACACGAATCATAATACCCGTGATTAGGAGACATGTCCTGCCACCTTGACCGTTTTACCGTCCTTGAATCATTCTTCCAGATCACGTCGACATGCAAACTTACTTTGCATTGTCAACTAGAAAAACCTAATTTCTTGTTATCTCTAGGACTTAGGCGACTTGGGTGGAGTTAAGTAATTGCGGCTATGATACCGCGGCATAGCTACAATGCAGTACTCTATTTAAGTATCTTGGAGTTCTAGCCTTGATCTATACTCGAAATCTGTCATCATGCTAATGTTGGGTACTTTGATTTCCAGGATTTATGGCCGGTACGAATTTGAAGATGGACCAAAGAAGTGCGGTCTTAGCCGCCAGGCGTAGAGTGATAAGGGGATTGCTGGAGAGTCTAAAAGAACAGACCGAGCTGGAACCGGCTTTTGCACTGAACCCAACGTCGGCACGTAGAAGTATTCCAGTGAACAGGCGCAGCGTAGCGCCAATGAAGAAGCCTGCGATCGCTGATCGAAGAAAGAGCATAAGTTGTAACTACTGCAATTTACCGGGCCACATGAAAAAGGATTGTCGAAGGAGGCTGGGGCTCTGTTTTAGATGTGGAGCGGCAGATCACACCGTTGATGCTTGTCCGTTGAAGCCTCGCACGAAAGATGATGTTCAGAAGCCTCCGCAGAGACCGTTCCAAGGGCAGAGACAGTTGAATCAAGGATCTAATCAGGCTCGAGCGTTCACGTTGACAGCTGAGGAAGCTAAGGCATCGGGAGAAGTGGTTTCAGGTAATTTACTTGTTCATGGTTTTCCTGCTTTGGCATTACTTAATTTCGGAGCATCCCACTGTTTCATGTCATCCAAATTTATAACTACACACTCGATCACCTGCACGACCCTGTCTAGTTTCTGGGACATACACACTGGGAATGGGAAAATCATAGCTAGTAAGGAATGTAGAGATTGTACGGTTGTTGTTTGCGGACGAGAGCTTTTTGCAGATTTCTTGGTGATTGATACGGGCAGTTATGATGTAGTTTTGGGAATGGATTTTCTTGGCACTTTCCACGCACACATTGATTGTAGGGCAAGGAAAGTAATTTTCCAGATTCCCGGGCACCCTGAGTTTACTTTCATTGGAGGAAGCAGTTCTGTCGGGCCAGACGAGTTTAGGGCTAGGCCGACGAACAGTGTTCTTGCGGCTATGGTAGTGGATAATAGTGAAGAGCCGGCAGTTGTCCGCGACTTTATGGATGTGTTTGAAGATATTTCGGGCTTACCGCCGAAGCGAGATGTGGAGTTTGCGATTGACCTTATTCCTGGTGCAGCGCCAGTATCAAAATCTTATTATCCGATGGCACCGGTGGAATTGGAAGAAGTTAAGAAACAAGTGGGTGAATTACTCGAGAAGGGATGGATTCGAAGCAGCAACTCGCCGTGGGGAGCTCCAGTTCTTTTAGTAAAGAAGAAGGATGGCACGAGAAGGATGTGCATTGATTATCGAGAATTGAACCGGGTGACTATTAAGAACAAGTACCCGATCCCTCGCATTGGAGAACTTTTTGAGCAGCTTAGTGGCGCGAGGGTATTCTCGAAACTGGACTTGCGATCAGGATATCATCAGGTCCGAGTGAAGGCAGAAGACATTTGCAAGACGGCGTTTCGAACTCGATATGGGCATTTCGAGTATTTAGTGATGCCCTTCGGAGTGACTAATGCGCCGGCAATATTTATGGATTTGATGAACAGGATCTTTTCACCGTTCTTGGACCAGTTTATCGTGGTATTCATCGACGATATTCTGGTATACTCGAAGAGTCCGGAGGAGCATGCTGAGCACTTGAGGATCGCACTGCAGACGCTGAGACAAGAGAAGTTATTTGCGAAGATGAGTAAGTGTGAATTCTGGCTGGAAGAAGTGAAGTTTCTGGGGCATGTCGTGTCGGGCGATGGAATCGCCGTTGACCCCGAGAAGATTACAGCAGTTCGGGATTGGCCTGTTCCAAAGAATGTTGCAGAGATAAGAAGTTTTCTTGGACTCGCCGGTTACTACAGAAGATTCGTGGAGAACTTCGCTCGTTTAGCTGAGCCGTTAACCAAGCTCACGCGTAGGGAGGTACCGTCTGTTTGGACGGATGGATGTGCATTGGCCTTCGAGACGTTGAAGCAGAAGTTGATAACCGCCCCGATCCTGACCGTACCGGATAATTCTGGAGGACTGGTGATTCATAGCGACGCATCTGGAAAGGGATTGGGATGTGTTTTAATGCAGAACGGGAAAGTCGTCGCTTACGCATCGAGACAGCTGAAGACTCATGAGAAGAACTATCCGACTCATGACTTAGAGCTTGCAGCCGTGATCTTCGCCCTGAAGATTTGGAGACACTACCTATTGGGCGAGAGAGTCGAAGTCTTTACAGATCACAAGAGTTTGAAGTATGTGTTCACTCAGAAGGAGTTGAACATGAGACAACGCAGATGGTTGGAGCTGATGGCCGACTATGACCTTGATCTTAAGTACCACCCGGGAAAGGTTAACGTCGTGCCAGATGCACTAAGTCGGTTACCAGCAATCCAGTTATTGACTGCACAGAGAGAGATCATTGAGGAGTTTCGGAGATTTGACTTGGAGGTTGTGCTACCGCGTGCTACAGGACAGTTGATGCAGTTGCAAGTACAATCGTCCTTAGTTGAGAAGATTAAAGCGACACAATCGCAGGATCCTAGACTACAAAAGTTTCGAGAGCAGGTGGAAGCCGGACTACGAACCGATTTACTGATCCATGAAGATGGTTCGTTGAGATATGGTAGCCGTGTGTGTGTGCCAAAAGGAGATGTGCGTGAAGAGCTTATGAAGGAGGCACACAGTTCAGCTTACTCTGTACATCCAGGAGGGACAAAGATGTACCGAGATATTCGACAGCACTTCTGGTGGGAAGGTATGAAACGGGAAATTGCTCGCTTCGTGGCTAAGTGTTTGGTGTGCCAGCAAGTCAAGGCTGAACATCAAAGGGTTGCTGGTTTGTTGCAACCACTTCCGATTCCTCAGTGGAAGTGGGAACATATAACCATGGATTTCGTGACAGCTTTACCGCGGAGTCCAAAGGGCAACAATGCAGTATGGGTGATTGTCGATCGGTTGATCAAGGCAGCTCACTTTATTCCTTTTCGGGTTGGTCAATCGACAGAGACTTTGGCAGAGCGATACATGCAGGAGATTGTCAGATTGCATGGAGTGCCAGTAAGCATCGTGTCCGATCGGGACACTCGGTTCTTGTCGCACTTTTGGAGGAGTTTACAAGAAAGTTTGGGGACTCGATTGAAGTTTAGCACAGCTTATCATCCTCAGACTGATGGACAATCGGAGAGAACGATCCAGACCCTTGAAGATATGTTGAGGGCTTGCATGTTGGACTTCAAAGGTTCTTGGGAAGATCATCTACACCTGGTGGAGTTTTCGTACAACAATAGCTTCCAAGCAACTATTCAGATGGCTCCGTTTGAAGCACTGTATGGGCGTAAGTGCCGTTCACCTGTTTGTTGGGATGATATTGGTGAACGAAGGTTACTAGGACCAGATTTGGTGGTACAGACAGTCGAGAAGGTGAATACAATCAGGAAGCACATGAAGGCAGCTCAAGACAGACAGAAAAGGTGGGCCGACACGTCAAGAAGACCTCTAGAGTTCGCCGTGGGTGATTTGGTATTCCTGAAGATATCACCGACTAGAGGGGTGATTCGCTTTGGAAGTCGGGGAAAGCTTAGTCCCCGATTCGTTGGACCCTTCGAGATATTGGAGCGTGTTGGAGAGGTATCGTACCGGTTGGCGTTACCACCGTCTTTAGCAGGAGTTCACGATGTGTTTCATGTGTCCCAACTACGGAAGTATGTTCGTGATGAGACTCATGTCTTGGATCATTCGGAGTTGACCGTTCGGGAGGACCTGACTTTTGAGGAGCGACCAGTTGAAATCAAGGATCGAAGAGAAAAGGTTCTTAAGAACAAGGTTATCCCTCTTGTGCTGGTTTCTTGGGGTAATCGATCGCATGGAGAATCCACTTGGGAGCGAGAAGACGAGATCCGGCAGAAATTCCCTCATCTTTTCCAGTAGTTAGCTATCTTGTATTCTTGGAATTTCGAGGACGAAATTCTTTTTGTAGTTGGGTATGATGTAACACCCGAGCCCAATAATACTATTTATATTACTAGTTGAGGGTTATATATTGCTCATTCCAATTTTCCTGATTTTCTGGTGTTTATTGCTAAATTTCACCCGGTTAAGTCATTTTGGCACGTAACAAATTTTAACTCCTAAAATGAAATTTAAAATGTCCATGTTGGCCTACTCGTCGCCACTAGTCGCGTGGTGGCGTCCGCGTGTCGAGATTCCGTTCCGTTTGGCTAAACGGGCAAGTTTGGACGACTACGCGCGCGTGCAAGTGTCCGACTTGGGGGCATGCATTTTAATCTTTAAACACCTCTTTTCAAAATTTGGAACCCGCTTAAAATCATATAATTTGAATTTGGAACTTTTGGGCGCAACCCGGGCGCGATTTGGAAATGTTTCATTTTGCGCCAAAAAGGACCCATTTAAATTCAATACACTAAAACTAAAATTATATACGAATATAATTTCCTAACAGCTTAATCCCTTCAAATCTTTACCCAGTTAATTCCTTACCCTTCCCTCAGCCAATCGCAAGCTTACGAATCCCCACGGGGGCCCCTCCTTTCCCTCTCTCTTTCTGTCTCTCTCCTCATTCTCTCTCTCTCTCTATCTCACCAAATCTCTCTTTCTCTCCCCAATCTCCCTCTCTCTCTCCTCGTATTTAAAACCCATGCAGCAGCCGCCTCCCTCAACCCATCTTCCTCCATCACGAAACCCACACGAAACCCTAACCCTAGCCCTCGCGACCTCACCGCCGACCTTCCCGTGACCTCGTCGCCGCCAGCAACGCCTCCTCGACTTCACCGCACCTTCCTCCCCTCGTCTCCCGCTCTTTCCCGCACTGCACCCAACCCCGACGTCGCCTCCAACCCTGCACAGCCGACGTCGACGCCGCCTCTCGCCGCCGACGCCTCCCACGACTCCCTCTCACCCTCCTCGTCGCGACCTCGTCATCACCTCCCTTCCTCTCCTCGCCGGACCACCAGCCCGAGCCTTCACCCATCGCCTACCCCGCTGTTCACCGGAGAACGCACCGGCGACCTCGCCGTTGTCACCAGGGCCACCTCCTTCTTCCCCTCGACCACCAGAGCCGACCACCCTTTCCTCTAGCTCGCCGCAGCACCCTCGCCCGCACACCCGAGGCCTTCAGCCCTTGCAGCCGCCGCCGCCGTTGCCTCGCCGGCGTCCCATCGCCGTCGAGCCCGTCGTGGCCGTCCCTGGTATCTCTCGGTGAGCATCCCTATCTTTCCTTTGTGCAGTATAAACCCCCGCTGATCGCATTGAATCTTTTGTCTGTTTCTAACTTGTTGTCGCGTTTTGCCGGAATCCGACCGTACCGCCTTGGCGAACCCGACGCTCCAGCGAAGCCCCCTGGTCCGTGTGATCCCGTTGATCTCTGTTGGGACTCGATCCGTGGCCCGTGCTATCTTATCGCGTTTTCTGCCGACATTGCATCCGTGCGTTCCGGTTTGCGAAACCGTCGAGGCAAGTATCCGAATACTTGCTTTAACATGCTACAAACTTAATAATCATGTTATCTGTTATAATCACACGACTTGGTGACATTTACAATCATCCGTAACGTTAAATCATTGTAGTGGTTACTTGTAGTTAATCGGTATGCTATCAATCCGCACTTTAACTAATTAACCAATTGGCACGTCATTGCTTAAATTTCTAGATCATCTTTGTAACTATTATTATGCTTAGTTTAAATTTATGCAAACTCCATTACGTATGTTATCGATATTGCTTCACCTTGTGGCTATTGCACCCCAAAGGTGCGTGGACCGGTTAATATGAAAATACAAACATCACTGTGTCCACATAGAATAATATTGTTAGTTACTGTTCCTGTTGTTGTTCATTATTCGTTACTATACATGTTATCAGCATATACCTGATTGCATTACATATTGACCGATCTTGATACACCTGACACATGTACTAATACACCGGACACAACACCCTGTACATATCGACTCTACCTGTTGAAAGTAACCTGACCTGTTACCTGATCTCATGCCTAATGCCAACAAACCTGACCATTCCTGCTGTCGAGCCAGACAGACCTACTCTTACCGGATTTTGTGTTGGCATTAGTCCCTGACTACTGAATACCTGACCTGACATACATAGCTTGGGGGTATGGGGAAATCAAAGGTGAAACCGACTTGTAACTCAACAGTTCGATACTTGTTCTGATCAGTCTTACGGGCTTGGCCAGTCCGGGAGTGATGATGCTGACATCACTCGTCCATCCTACTACCTACTTTTACTGCTTAGCGGCACGTCTCGGATTCAGCCCCGAGGGCTTTGACCGTGGTCCCGGGCACGCACGGGATACTATTGAGTTACATCGACGATTCATCAATTGGTTTCAAAGACTATAGAGTAGAAAACCTGATAGGACAGTTTGGACCCCATTGCACATTACCCTGCTTGTTATTTCTTGTTACTGCTTTATTCATGTTCATACTTGCATTGCTTATTACCATGTTTATGCTATATACTTGATGTCATGACGCGCTGACGTCTGGGTTTTGCATGGCCCAGATCCCTTACCACTATCGACGACCGAGCAGGAGTACTTCAGCCAGCAGGCTGAACTGTGAGTTCCTTAGAGTTTAGTTTATTTATTGCTTTTCATTTCCAGATGTGAGCCCGCATTATGGGACGTACTGTTTATTCATCGTATTGGATCATTAGCTTCCGCACTTATTGTTTATTGATTCTTGTTATTATGGATTTGGACATGTATTAGATTAGTTTATTATCTTGTTCTTGATATCCTTACAACCGTAATGTGACTGTGGATGGATACTTCCTACCCACATGTAGCATGGTTGGCTATGTCACGTGCCCAATCTTGCGTACTCTGGGAAGCGGGGCGTGACAAATACACCCAGCTCGACTCATTCTTACTGGTGCCGGGGTGATTCTTATAACAAAGCAAAAAGACTAGGAGGGTCAAACTAAAGGGGATATTTTCAAGTTTCAACCGGACCAGAGACCCGAGGAGGATTCTCCACAGGTTTGGCGCTAGCTAGCCCGGGCCAAGATGGAAGCAACGAAGCACTCCACATACCTCGGTTGGGAAGGGCAGACGCATTCCCGCCCGGAATGCTTCCAAATAAATGGCAATCTCCTTGTCCTGCACCTGGTACGCCCGCTCACCCTCTCTGGCTAAATGAAGAGAATAGTTAGAGGAGATATGGAATCGAGCCCGGATCTCGGCAAGCTCGTCCACATTCCTCAAGACAGAGGGCGCATCGCGGTCGTTCCCGACGCGCACCTTGGGAGCCCTTGTTGCCGCCCGACGGCGGGTGACGGGGGCGGCTCTGACTCTCGGATGCGATCCAAACACAGAGGACGAAAAAGAAGAAGACGAACCCTCTTGGCTATCTGAAGCCGAAGAGGAGGAAGACCCTGTGGACTCAGCTCTAACAACTGGAGCCTCATCGTCTGACCCTACCCTAACTATCTCTACAGACTTCTCAGATGAAGATATCTAACCTGACTCAAAGGAATGGGCTGTCCGAGGAAAAAGCACGGATGATCCGATCTAAAAGGAAGGAGCGCCGGGCAATCTCTGACAACGATGGTGAATTATGGTGGAAGTGTTGGCCCTAGGGGGTCCTCTCCTATTTATGCACTCCACAGAAAGCATCCAACGGCCCAGATCAATTCCCGCCAAAACGAGGCGTCGCGCCTGCCAGCCGTCAAAGCTCCACGTGGCAATCGGCCATTGGGGACGCCCCTTCCTTTGCAGGTGACAGCGACAGCCTGTCGCGTCCGCCAACCCGCATCGGACACGTGGCCTGCAATCCAACAGACGAACGAGCGAAACGGCACACCCTCTTTAAAGCGCGATCATTTTATTGATCCGCTGACGCCGTCGTGGATACGCCCGAAGATTCAAGCGGACGACGAGGCGACACGCGGGCCCAAGGATCGAAATGACGTAACCACCAAAATCCATGTCGTTCCCGGAGAATCCGCATTACGATTCCTTAGCGCCAAATTGAGTAGAAGAAAGACCGAGCAGACCACTCTCGACCCAACCCTTGGATAGGTCGGAACGAGAGTGGGGGCTAATGATGATGCTCACAAGTGGTGTCTCCTCAGATCACGACACGTGGCAGATGACGTGTCCCGGACTCTACGGGGTGGAATAAATGAGCCCATCGGGGACATTCCCCGGGGCCCCTTCTCGATAGACGTACCCGACCTTTCCGAAGACCCCCCTGAGACATTTCACCTTCATCTAGGAGACCGCCAACCGCTCGTCTCCGAGCTTCCTCAGTCTCCCGCTCGCCTCCGAGCCATCTCTCGTGCCGAGCTTCCTCAACCTCCCGCTCATCTTCGAGCTCCTGATTTGCCGAGCTTTCTCGGCCTCCCGCTCGTCTCCGAGCCCCTGATGTGCCGAGCTTTCTCGGCCTCCCCCGATCAACCGAAATTGCAGAGCCCTAAAGCCTCCACAACGGCTCCGCATATCTCGCCAAAACGAGATAACCGCCGCCCCACGTCCCGCGTCCCATGCTGACGTGTCCCCCCATTAATAGGCGTATCCCGTCATTAATGAAAGGATCCTGTCATTCACGCACGCGTAACGTCTGGGACGTAACCGAAGGCGAAGATCTCACACCTGCTCGCTCCATGCGACCACTATAAAACCCCTCTCTCAGACGACTCAGGTAAGGCAACTTGAACCCGATAAGCCACTACTCTGCTTAAATTTCTCGGCTAACTTGATCGTTGAAGGCTCCTACGGTGGTCACCCATCCCGGGACTTCATTGCAAGTAGCTCGGCTTCCACCTCAAACTCAACCCATTAAGATCCATACACTCAAGGAAGCAACCTTCGAATTCAATCTCAACCGTGCTGCAATACTCGTGACAGATGGACGGAGGACGGCATCTGAAGAAGATTAAGGCCTCCATCACATAGCATCCAGCCTTGATAAATTTAGTGCACGTGAGCCTCCTGTTCAAGCTTTGAAAGCATAGCTGGCCAAAGTGGTCCCTGAGCTACCAATGAAGAAGCTTCCATTCAAAAAAAAAATTTAAAATGAATGAAAAAAGAAGACAACAATGGTACAAAATTAAAAGATGCTGACATTTTTCATTTCTGTAATAAATATTTTCACCAGTTCACATATTTGTATCCTTTCCCCCCTCTTTTTCCAGACTTGGAAGTAATAATTTTGTAACAAATTTTAACTTTTGGACACACGTATGGATAGAATAAATGGATAGAATAAAAACGGATAGAATGTATTTTACTCCTGCTAATATAATATTGCCGGTCGCAAATCTTGACTTGAATTTATTTTTACGTTTAGTTTGGTCCCAGCTTCAGGTGTATGTTTTAAAGCGTAGATGCAACTGCATGCCCTAAATTCCAAAACCCAACCTTTCAAAGTATAAATATCCCATTCGATTATTCATTTACCGAAATACCCATACCCTAAATTCCAAAACCCAACCTTTCCGAAGACCCCCCGAGACATTCCACCTTCATCTAGGAGACTGCCAACCGCTCGTCTCCGAGCTTCCTCAGTCTCCTGCTCGCCTCCGAGCCATCTCTCGTGCCGAGCTTCCTCGACCTCCCGCTCATCTTCGAGCTCCTGATTTGCCGAGCTTTCTCGGCCTCCCGCTCGTCTCCGAGCCCCTGATGTGCCGAGCTTTCTCGGCCTCCCCCGATCAACCGAGATTGCAGAGCCCTAAAGCCTCCACAACGGCTCCACATAACTCGCCAAAGCGAGATAACCGCCGCCCCACGTCCCGCGTCCCACGCTAACGTGTCCCCCCATTAATAGGCGTATCCCGTCATTAATGAAAGGATCCCGTCATTCACGCATGCGTAACGTCTAGGACGTAACCGAAGGCGAAGATCTCGCACCTGCTCGCTCCATGCGACCACTGTAAAACCCCTCTCTCAGACGACTCAGGTAAGGCAACTTGAACCCAATAAGCCACTACTCTGCTTAAATTTCTCGGCTAACTTGATCGTTGAAGGCTCCTACGGTGGTCACCCATCCCGGGACTTTTTTGCAAGTAACTCGGCTTCCACCTCAAACTCAACCCATTAAGATCCAAACACTCATGGAGGCAACCTCTGAATCCAATTTAAACCGTCCAGCAACGCTCGCGACAAATCAACAGAGGACAGCAACTAAAGAAGATCAAGCCATCACATAGCATCCAGCCTTGATAAATTTAGTGCACATGAGCCTCCTGCTCAAGCTTTGAAAGCATAGCTGGCCAAAGTGGTTCCTGAGCTACCAATGAAGAAGCTTCCATTCAAAAAAAAAAAAATTAAAATATGAAAAATGAAAAAAGAAGACAACAATGGTACAAAATTAAAAGATGCTGACATTTTTCGTTTCTGTAATAAATATTTTCACCAGTTCATACCCCTCTCTTTCAAGACTTGGAAGTAATAATTTAGGAACAAATTTTAACTTTTGGACATACATATGGATAGAATAAAAACGGATAAAATGTATTTTACTCATGCTAATATAATCTTATCGGTCACAATTCTTGATTTGAATTTGATTTTATGTTTAGTTTGGTCTCAGCTATATGTTTTAAAGCGTGGATGCAACGGCATGCCCTAAATTCCAAAACCCAACCTTTCAAAGTATAAATATCCCATTCGATTATTCATTTACCGAAATACCCATACCCACAATCTCATATACAGGATGAATAATGAAAAAGGTTAAGGTTATTTTTGTCTTTTCACACAGAAAAATCAGCAAATGGAACAGCTCTCCATTTGCACCAACCCCTCTATAATTGTGCCGAATTAGTCATCCAAATACAAACAAACAGGTTCAAGCATTGGAACAAGTCTCTCTTTTCTTATTCCCTCTCGACACCAAAACCAAAAAAACACAAAAAATAAAACAAAACCCCCCTCCCTTAAACAAAACCTCTCTCTCTCTCTCTCTTCTCTCATGGCTCCAATTCTCCATCCATGGCTTCTTCCTCTCTCTATCCTTCTCTTCTCTTCACCATCATCATCATCTTCATCATCTTCATCTTCATCTCATCAAAGACGCATACTTCAATCATCATCACCTTCGCCGTCTCTCTCCCCTCAAAACACAGAAACCTTCTTCCCCTCGATCCCTTCACCGGCCTTCTCAAACCAATCCCCTCCTCCTCCTCCTCCTCCTCCTCTTCTTGAACCACCGAAATCCGGATCATCATCATCAACGCCGTCGAATTCCAACGACCGAAACAAAATAATTGTGACCATCCTCGCCACCGGAGCCACCAGTTTCACCCTCTCCTTCCTCATCTTCTACATCTTCTACCGTTTCTCGCTCAAAAAACACCAGCACTCCTCGAAGATCTTTAACTCCAAGAGATCGAATAGCGGTCATGCACAGAAAGGCATGATCGTGGACGAAAACGGCCTCGACGTGCTCTACTGGCGTAATCTCATAGGAAGCGACAGCCCGAATCGGTGCAACTACTGCAACTGCAAGTTCGATCGGTCGTCTCAGCAGAGCCCGACCAATCCGTACGATAGCTACGATCGGAAAATCCAAAAACAACCCCTTCTCCCTACCAATTCGGTAAGTTCGTCCTCGCATGCTTCGGAAGCATCGTCCAAGTCGATGCAGTCGGGTACCAGACCTGCCGCACCATCATTGCCACCGTTGCCGCCGCCGCCAGGTAGAGCACCATCAGCACCTCCCCCAGCACCACCGGTTAAAGCGCCGCCGCCGCCTCCACCAGCACCGCCGCCGCCACCTAAAGCGCCGCCACCGCCTCCACCGCCAATGAAAAAGCATACTCCGACGCCTCCACCACCTATGCCACCAAGGCCACCGCCAAGCAAGAGTCATGCGGCGGCGGGACCGCCGCTGCCACCTGGCGGCGGCGGTCCACCAAGGCCGCCGCTTGGCCCTGCGGCCGAGGGAGGAAGGGGCAGGGCAAAGCTGAAACCGTTGCATTGGGATAAGGTTACACCTCCCAATATCGAGCATTCAATGGTGTGGGATAGAATCAATGATGGTTCATTCAGGTCTGTTGCCAAATTCAATCTCAGGCTCCCTCAGTTTTTTCATGAGAGACTCATAAATGCTGCTCAAGAAACATAAAAATAAAAAGAACAGTATGAATCTCATTCGATATTGTTTTCAAGATTAAGACATACCAATGCATGACTTTAATTTGTTTCTTATTTAGTTTAGTATCTTTGTTCAAAGAATTATATATTGATATGTGTTTTTCAAATGAAAATCATATATTGATGTTCAAGTTGATCCAAGTGGTCATACATTAGTTTATCAATTAAAATACTTGGTTAGACTTTGATTTAGATTTGCTTTCTTATTTCCCAAGATGCGTGATTAATGAATAAGAGGGTTTAAGATAGAGAGGAACTTGTTACCAACTAATGTATTTAAGTTCTAAAGAATTGGAAAAACTAATGCTATTGCATTAAGCAACTCTCTATCTCAAGTTGACATATATAATATCTTGTACCTGCATCCTTTCTTGCTTATTTTTTGTCCTAATCATTTAATCATAAGAATTAGTTGTTGTTCTTGTTTAAATCTTTACTTGATTTCTTATTTCTTATGTTAATTTTGTTGTTTTCTACTACAGGATTGATGATGATCTAATGGACACCCTCTTTGGCTACACATCAACAAACCGAAACAACCCCAACTCAAACAAAACCTCCACAAACCCCTTCAACTCACCATCCCCCTCAACCTCAACCCCAACCCAAATCTCTCTCCTCGATCCTCGGAAATCACAAAACATCGCCATTGTTATCCGTTCACTAGGAATAAGTCGGAAAGAAATCCTCGACGCGCTGCTCAACGGCCAAGGCCTCAACACCAGCGCCTTAGAAAAACTCTCAAGGATTTCCCTAACCAAAGAAGAAGAAACCAAGATCCTGAACTTCAACAACAATCCTACAGCATTAGCAGACGCAGAATCTTTCTTATGTCACCTCCTCAAATCCGTAAACTCCCCTTTCATTCGAATCAACGCGATGCTCTTCAAATCTAACTACGATTCCGAGATTCTCCACATCAAGAAAAGTATTGAAACTCTTGAGCTCGCATGCAAGGAGCTCAAGTCTCATGGTTTGTTCTTGAAGTTGCTCGAAGCGATTCTAAAGGCCGGTAATAGAATGAACGCGGGCACGGCGAGGGGCAATGCAAAAGCGTTTAATTTAAGTGCGTTGTGCAAGCTTTCTGACGTTAAGAGCACCGATGGGAAAACGACGCTCTTACATTTTGTCGTAGAAGAGGTCGTGCGAAATGAAGGCAAGCGTCTAGTCATAAACCGAAACCACAGTCTGAGAAGAAGCGGCAGCAGTAGCAGTAACAGCCATAGCGGCAAGCTTCAGGCAAATAAAACTACGAGAGAAGAGAAGGAAAAAGAATACATAAAGCTTGGGCTTCCAATAGTCGGAGGGCTTAGCGAAGAGCTAGCAAACGTAAAGAAAGCCGCGGCTATAGATCATGATGCTCTTATGAGCTCTTGCTCTTCTATAGGAGAGAGAATAAGTGAAATCCGAGCGTTTTTGAGTAAATGCAATGGTGGAGATGGGTTCTTGAAAGAGATGAAGGGGTTCTTGGAGGAAGCAGAGGAAGAGCTTAAAGTTGTGATAGAAGAGCAAATGAGAGTAATGGAGCTTGTGAAGCGAACTACAGAGTACTATCAGCCTGGTTCTTCCAAGGATAAGAACACACAAACTCTTCAGTTGTTTGTGATTGTTAGGGATTTTTTTGTGATGTTCGATAGAGTTTGTGTCGATATCACAAGGCACATGCAGAAGAAAGCACCGATGAGTAGCAGAGGGAGTTCACCAAAGGCAGAAGCACAGACAGAGAAGAGACCAGTTGCGAGGTTTCCAAATTTGCCACCCCAATTCATGTCGGAAAACTCTAGGTCGTCTTCGGATAGTGATTCGGCTGATGGATTTAATTAACTTGAGATTATCAAAATTGTGGATTGATTATTTATTCATTCAATCAAATATCTCTTAATGTGTAAATCATTTATATTAGAGGTTAAAACTTTCCTTGCAACCATTGCTTGCCAAAGCAAGCATTGTTTACATTTGTCAGATGACTCACATTTTAATTTTGTGAGCATATGTTTGAAGATTATATATGTTTATGGGAAGCGGTCAAATTTGACAGGTTAACAACTATTCCTGTAATCGACATCGATAGATCGTCACGAGGCAGAGACGACATTTAGGAACAAGTCCTAAGAAATTGATCTAGAATAAACAAGTTTCATATTTGAAAGATATCGACTAATCTCAATATATGAGAATAAATCAAGTCATATATAATCATCCAGTTACCTTTTGTCAACATCACCAATTCTAAACATGACTCCTTCAGCTATATTAGAGCCAAAAATCATGTTGAAATGTGTCAAAAAATCATCTAGAATCAAAATAAACTGGAATTGTCACCAATGTTTAATTCCCAGAAAACCCAATCCTGTGTCATACATCAGAAGTGATTTTCTCAAACTGTTCAGGCTAGAAACAGATCGATAGGTTTAGACTGTGAGATGTACATTTGGCATTGTGGGTGCTGTTTGTCCAGTTCATGTGTGTACATTGTTATCAGGCCAACCAAGGCATTTGGCATTGTGTATCTTCTTTGTCCAGTTATGTGTATATTATATCTCGCTTGCCTAAGCGCGACAAAACCTAAAGTTAGAAATCTCCGACTACATAGCAGCCAAATTTGATAAAATCAAAGGAATGAGGTTCAGATATCATATATTTAATAGTTTTAGTGAGGCTGCAATCCGCTGACACAATCCTCTTTCACATAAACCAACCCTTGCCTGACTTGGATGTTAAACTTCATCATCAAAACCCCAATAAACTTTCATTTTATTGCACAAAACCCCCCTACAATTAATTTTTTATACTTTTTATCCATTTAATGAATCATGTGAACCCACACAAGACCACATTTGGATTTTTATCCCCAAATTACCCATCCTCCCTCTAAATTAAATTAGACGAAATTATTCAGTATGCCGGGTGCAATACACCCGGACAGAAAGTGTGAGAGAAGAGTGTTTCAGGCAGCGTGTGGAGGCTCACACTTTTATTTCTTCTCTCTCTTGCCTGGATGTACACAACCAACACATGACAAAAAAATCCCTAAATTAGCACCTACTTCTCTAAATCGGAGGGGAGGGGGGGAGGGCCCAATCTCTAACCTAAAAATTTGTTCTTTAAATTGAGATTTATATTCGAAATTGCAATCGGGATATACACAATTTTAGTGGAGATGGCCGCTGCAAGTTAGGGATTTTGTATTTGACTAATTGGGGAACTTGATATGTGAATTTAAATAAAGAACAAGAGAGTAGTTAGATCACTTATTATAGTAATTAAATGGCAAGGGGGTTTCGTGTTACAGAATGAAACTTCAAGGGGTTTTAGCCTCTGGGCGGTTTTCACCAAGTCAGGTAAACATGGTTTTTGTGAAATATGATCTCTCATTACTCTTGAAGCATGCGAACAGTTCTCACTTCAAAATTTTATACCCAAAACATGCATGACAATAAATGCAAAATCTTCAAAGACAATAGACCATAATATGAATACAGGAGAAGACAGATTATTACATACAAAAGAAAAGCAGAACACTGATGCTAAGAAGGCTTCTTAAGTTTCAAGTTCCATCTTTACAACCCAAGTGAAAATTGATGACCATCAGTAATTAGCTCATCTCTGCGGCTTTCATTCTAAACAAACTGATAAAATCATCTTAAAGCAATAAATTGGAGGAATTTAATTAACATCAAAATTAAGCATGGGGAAAAATTCCAAAGCCATTTGAACTCAACCTGACAAAATATACCGCCACGAAATCTACAGCGTGGTAGCATTCTGTAAGCGACCGGCCTTCATTTAAAACACACAAGTTTTCTCTCACACATGATATTCCTGAAATTGTAGCAAGTGATTCTGTCAGGTCTATCTCAATGTTGAAAATAACGAATAACGTAAAGCATTGCGTTCCGTATCCAAAAAGCCAAAAGCACAAATAGCGTTGCGGAAAGCGTAAGCCATATTATTTATTATTAATTAATTTTAATAATTATATATATATTCATACTTAATCAAAAATTCAAGTAAAAATAACTTTAAAACTGAAAGAGTTAAGAAAATAATGTTAAACGTACAAGAAATAACGTAATAGATTTCTAATTTTCAATTTAATAAGTTTACATTCTGGACGTTCAAAGTTATCAAGTGGAATTAGGTTTTTTATATTTAGCTTATGAAGAATTGAAAGTTGGAGGACATAAATACTAGATTATCTTCATCTATTACAGTTCAAATCCAGTTTAATAACAAAAATCATATGTAAAATCTTATTAACAAATAGCATAGACTATGATATTGCTATCAATTTGTAGCGTAACGTAAACTATTTGTATAAATAACGTAAAATATCGTAAGTTGCTTTGTTTTAAGTTATGTGGCTGAGTTACATAGCAAATAGGTTGAGTTATGTAACGTAACGCAAAATAACGAGTTACGTTACGGGTTTTTTTCACCATTAGTCTATCTAAACAAATATGAAGTTCTAGACCATGCATATTAAACTCAATCGAACAAAAAATTTCATACAAAGTGGTTCCAAGATCTGAGATTAAGGCTTTACCGTCGTTATTCTCTTTATAAATAAAAAGGGCATTTTTCTAATTCTTGACATCATTAGGACTACCGAAAAATAGAGCGGAAGTATAATATGGAAAATGTGGAAGACTTTTTTTATGATTATCTATTTAGAGATATGTTATTTTACACAAGAAACTACATGCTCAATGAATCTGTACTTATTATTTTTTTTAAATGGCATAGATCAATACACCCAAACTACTACAGACTAATTGCTCAAATGTTATTCAATATGAGGGTTCGATACTTATACCGGAGAAGACTTATTTTCATTTTAATTTACAAGAGCTCAATGGCATTACTGGAAAGATAATTTTTCAATTGCAGATGGGTGTGAAAGCTATAGTGTCGCATGCATTGTCTGTGCTAGGTCTAGGTATTCATGTGCAATTGAAATACGTTTAGTCTTGCATTCAATATCGAATGTGAAAAAAGGTACTAATGGTACGATAAACCAAATAGTAGCGGCACCTGCTAATTAAGATTATCCTTACGTTGTACAACTCAAAGGCGTAACATGTTGAATGCACAATACATACTACCATATGCTTATAAGAAATAGATACAAGTGTATGCAACAAAAGTTAGAAGGGAACGAAAATAATGATGTACGTATATGCCATCCGCATTCGCCGCTGGGTCCCGTCATCACCCGTTAGGTTACTTAACTAACGACAGAACGGGGACTGGACTAGCGCGGATGCAAAAACATATTATTCGTTTAGAAGCCATAGATCTTAGTGTGTAACATCCCTAATAGGAAGTGTATTTAACACAAAAAAGAAGACGACGAAGATTCACTGACAATATGGAACACCCACGCTGCTTCTTTTTCTTCTTTTCCTTCTGTTTTGATGGAGGTTGAATAACTACCTTGATTGCAGCATCAAAAACTGCCTTTATGTTCTGCAAACCAGTAGAGGTTATATACTTGTATCATAAAGAAATATTGCTGATCAAAAGCAACAGGGTCAATAAATCAAAGATCACATTACAATGAACAATCAGTTCACAGAAGTTTCCAGAAAAGAAAAAAAAAACCTAACCCTTGAAGTATATCTTAAACAGCATTAGATAACTCACCTGCTGAGTTTTTGAGCTGCATTCTATATAATATGCAGCACCAATCGACTTGCGAAGTTCTTCTCCCTGGCATTCAGTAAAATAACTGCGTCAGTCTAAACAATTCATAAGATCATCATAAATACATCACACAAAGCCTATACAGTAGTATACTATACTTGTGCAGTAGTAACAGGAACCAAACCAGGATGATCTGACAAATAGTGTTTATCTTCACGAAGATCTGCAGGTTGTGAGCTATTATAAGTCACACGTCAACAAAAAAAAGTATGCAAACGACGTCCTTGTGATAAAATGTACAAGGCAACATGGGGTACCATAGATGCAAAATTACACATTTATTTGGTGTCGAGTCTAAGCTTTCTCCAATATTCATAAGAAACATCTAAACTATTAATTCATACCAGTGCCTTGACCCTCTAAACTTGATTTTCACAAATCATCAAGTTATCAAGAAAAGTCTAGGTCTTCTAAAATAAATATAATATATATTGAACATGTTGAAAATTTGTCTCATAAGTATCCAAGGAGCATCCTACAAGTGAGACATGTGTTTGGTAAGAACTTCGCTTTATGATAGAAGTGATTGTGCAACCCTGGAAGCAGAGGCTAATTTGAAGGCAGACAAAGGTAGTATCTAGGCAACTTCTTAAATTTTTGCGCCTATATGGTCTTATTTTGGTTAGGTTAAGTGAGGGGCGGCGATATGGTGATGGTAAGCATATAGAAGCTTTATGTCGTAGTAGTGAAGTTACTTTCAAACAATCAATGGCACATAACAGCACAAATAAAATTTTCTGGACTTTTTGGTGGCTCGTGGATTAGTGCCTCAAATGGACCAAATAAGTGTCCCTAAATATGGTTTCTTGATTGGTGCTATGAAGGAGAACAATTTCTGCATACAAAGGATGTTCGATGAGGACACACAATTGTAATTGAATATTTTCCAAGCTCAAGATTGTGGCCCAGTATCTCAGTAAAAAGGTCGCTGTATAATTCAATGTGAAAGTTGACACTCGACGAGCACACCACAATTTAACTAAGGTCAGGAATAGCCCATTTTGTAGAAAAGCGCTACACAAGGAAATCTAACCCTATATAAGGGAATAAACTCAACAACTATATGCCTACCCAAAATCAAAAATTCATGCAAAAAAATGATATCTATTCCAATGATGTGCAAGCTTACTTACCCAATTTAGTACCAGCAAGCACCACAGGGACTCCAGGGGCATAATGCTGAAGCTCTGGAATCCACTACACATTATCCCCAAACAAAATCATCAACACCCAAATTTACAAATCGAATTTTCCATAAGTTCTAGGTCAAATCTCTACCTTTTTAAACACATTATCATAGCTTGCTCTACTAACCAAAGAGAAAGCCAGCACAAACACATCCGCGCCTCGATAGCTCAATGGCCTCAACCTATTATAATCCTCTTGCCCTAATTACAAACACCCCCAACAAATATCAAGATGCAATTTTTCCCCAAAATTTGCAATAGAAACTGAAAAAAAAATTACTAAGTTGGGCAAATTAGTTTTACCAGCAGTGTCCCAAAGACCCAAATTGACAGTGGTTCCTTCAGCAACCACATTGGCACTGAAGTTATCAAACACAGTGGGTACATAATCCTAAAACAACAAATACCCATCACTCAATTTGTTTAGAAACCGAAAAAAAATTAACCACAAATAAGAAATAAAAATTGAGGGTCTGCTTACAGTTGGGAATTTGTTGCTAGTGTAGCAGATGAGCATGCAAGTTTTCCCAACAGCGCCATCACCAACAGTGACACATTTGATGAACCTTGAAGCGCTTGAAGACATTATTCTCTCTCTCTCTCTCTCTCTCTCTCAGCTAAAAGTGAGCATAGAAAAAAGGTTGGGGTTTTGCTTTATTGCTTGAATTATTAAAGGGGAGGTGTTTGCTCACATGATTTTTCGCACTAATCTGGCAAAAAGGACAAAAAAAGAGATGGGTTTTTGTTTTGCCCTCTCTCTCTCTCTCTCTCTTGGGTTGGTTTTGATCTCTTGGTGAAGCAAAGAAAGGAAGTGGGTCTCGATGTTTTTTGGGAGCACAAGGGTTTAAAGGTGGTAGATAGGTAAGTGTATTAAATGTAAGTGGTGAGTTTAAGATTATTATTACATAAATGCTTCATACATGGACATGGTCCTGTCATTATCTTTTTTATTTAAGAAAAATACTTTTCTTGGCAAGAAAAAGATGCATCGCCTGGCTTTTGTTAGATGCTAATCCCTAGCTTAAGGGTTACTATGATCCAAAAATATGGTTAGATTAATGGAAAATTTAATAATTTGAATTCCTTATTTCCCACTTCTTGACAAGGGTGTCTTTTGTCTTTCTAACTCTCGTTTGATTTCATATAGAGTCTTTATGTATTGATTTGGATGCAGTGACGGATCCAGGAAATGAAGTCATGTAGGACGAAAAAATAGTAATAAAACGAAAACACAAAAATTGAAGAAAATATATAGTACATATAAAAAAATAAAAATCAATGGGTAAGTTCATTATGTTTAATTTTTAAAAATTATTTGCCTAAATAACTACTATTTGTTTTAACTCTTACAAATAATTTAAAGAAAAAAATCATTAAAGAGAAGCAAAATCACAAACATTAGTCATCCTTTTACTTTTGAACAAATAGAATGATAATCAAAAGGAAAAAATAGACTAACTTTTTCTTCTTATGCTATTAGGAAATCTAAGTTTGAAATATGCTAGGTTACAAACATATGTTAACAAATGCCTTAATGCGTAGGCACGGTACAATTTTTGAATGATAGAAAAACATTACAAAAATTCGAGAAGCCTTACAAATTAATATAAGATGAAGACTTGAATTAAATTGCATAATACAATATACATTAAAACAAAACAAAATTACTTACTTTTATCTTACAAGTTGCATAGCGTTTTTCAAAAGAAATTTAGATGCAAAAAATCGTCCTCAACTGTTAATTCTTATTACATTAACCGTGAGCCGTTCATAATGCTAAGGTCCAATATAGGAAAAAAAATTGTCAAAAAATTAAATGGGATTTGATCATGCACTCTTTATCACCTAAAGCTTATGCATCCACCACTAAAGCCGACTTACAAAGTTATTTATTGGCTCCATATAATATATTATAGTACTTCCTGAGCTTACATATGTACTTCAAAACTCAAGATCGAGGGTAGACGACCGCCACAACTCGATTGCATATGGATACACCCCTATTTGGATGGATTCCTAATATATTTTATATTGATTCTAAATTTTAGACAACCTTTTTAAAACGATAAACTTACCCAAATTTATGGTTGTGGGTTGGGCTATGATATCCCTGCTATTATAACCTAAACCAAAAGTGGCCATGTGTTCTTTTCTTTATTCAAATGAATTTATAAAAAATAAGAAAAAATCATACTGTCGAATTTCGTACTTGTTCGACCAGTCGGCTTCACTATCACACAGGCTTATACCATTACTCACGAGCAGTACCAACGCTTGAGGCTAGCTTTGCAAACCTCCGTTGCTCTTAGGATGCACTTATCCCAGATAAATTACCCTTACCCTTACCCCCACCTTGGAGTGATCGATGTGATGGTTAGACATCCTTAGACAAATAGTGGTTTTTCAGGATCGATCGACGTGTGTCACCACTGTTTACCGCCAAAAACAAAGACGAGCCGGGATGGATCGTCTTGTCTGAATTTGGAGGTAGATACTATTTGGATTTATCCGTCCACATCTCCGAAGATACCAAGTTGATTTATGGCACCGTATATCGAAGGTTTGGACGGATGCGGCCGTTGTAGCGGACTTCGTCAAATTCCCCCTCGTTTGTGAGGGATTTTTGATTGTGGGGACGCTCTTCCCTGCAGGCGCAAGCCCCTGCAGTTAATTACGTTATCACATCGCAATAACCATTTTCTCCTGTTCCAGAAGTTCACTTCGTATCGTGTGTGTTTGTTTTATTTTTGGTTTCCCGTGGATTGTATACGGAGACTAATTTATATTGTCGCCCGTAGGGCGTGGATTAGTTCAAATCCGTAGATCTTAGATTTGGGTTTGGGTTGATTTGAGAATTGTTGATCTGTTTTGAGTTCAAGATTGACTTAAATATTTGTGAGCATTTGGGGCTCGATAGCTTTTTTGTTAAGGATACGTTGGTCCAATTTGAGACTAAGATCTACTTAACTGGGTGTTAGGATCATTTTTGTATTAGATCCAACAAGAGAGCATTTGGGCTCTGTTGTTTTAGTTTAAGAACGTTTTGGTCCCTTATCGCCATTTTGGAGGCAACATTGTAGTTTGAGAACATTGCGGTCTGTAGATCACAATTTTTGAGGTAGGGTTTTAGTTTAAGGACGTTACGGTCCGTTGTCGCCATTTTGGAGGCAAGGTTTAGTTTGAGGATGTTTCGGTCTGTAGATCACCATTTTTGAGGTGAGCTTTTAGTTTAAGAACGTTACGGTCCGTTGTTAGTTTAGAAACATCTCAGTCCATTGTCGCCATTTTGGAGGCAACGTTTAGTTTGAGGACGTTTCGGTCTGTTGTAGTTTAAGAACGTTTTGGTCCGTAGATCATCTTGCGCGCACGTGTATTTGTTATGTAACGGGATGAGCAACGATGATGTGGGATGCACCAGTTTGGGGTGTGGTTTGATCTGGGATGTGCACGTCGGTTTTGAAAGTGCACCAAAAAGCAGTTGGCTGTCGGGACCCGCCACCTCTCTGAAAACGTTGAAGAATTACAACGACATGTATCAGAGGTGTAGACAGATGTACCCTTGAGCCAATTCCCGTATTTGAGGGAAAATGGATTAATGGTAAACCCAGAAATCATTAGTCGTATTTTGATATTAAGATTTCCTCGGGGAATATAGGACGAATATCGTTTTGGGATATCATCAGTTGGAAGATCGATAGTCGTTTTTGAGACTAAGATCAATTTGGAAAGTAGTGAGCACATGGGCTCGGTTGATCTGAATTAAGGACCTAACAAACTTGGGCTTGGTCCACTCAGTTTTCTTTTTATTTGAAAAGAAGTGCTAAGCACTTGTTTGGGCCCATTCCTTTTTTGTGCAAAAAGTGCTGAGCACTTATGTAAGTTCTGACGCTCACACATAACCATGTAGGGTTTTCAGTCATGAGGATTTGCCCAATAAGTGTTAAACACTTTACTCTTTTTTGTCTCTTTATAGAGTGATGAGCACTCTTTATGGCGCCCACGTGCAAAGCACGTAAGGCGCTAAGCGCTGCCTGGTGAGTGTCAAGCACTTTTATGTTCCGTGGCGCGTACATGAGGGGCACGTGAGGCGCTGGGCGCCGCACACTGAGTGCTAATCACTCCTTTATTTTGTAGCGCCCACGTGAGAGGCACGTGGGGTGCTGGATGCTAAGTGTCAGTCACTGAGTGGTAAGCACTCTTTATTATTGAGTCGCTCGCGTGAGGGGCACGTGGGGCGCTGAACGCTGATTTCTCCTTGTATATTTTGTTCTGAGGAGTTCAATTTCCTTGTTCTTTTCTCAATCTTTGATCTCCAAGAACAAGTTCGTCCCGTTGAGAATTAAATTCTCAACTTGTGGGAGACTTGTCTTGTGGATCTCAGATCCAGAGAAAGAACTAAGTTCTTCTTTTTAAAAGGGTTAAACCTTCAATAGGTAAACGAGATGGTTTGATCTATCTTCTTTTTTATTTACCTAGAGATTTTTTCTGAGAAGGGAGATCTTCTTTCTTCCTTTTTGAAGCTTTCTGCTTTGTTTTTTCTCGACACTTATGGGGGGTTCCTCTCTATTAGACTTGAAGTCTTAGGTTCTTTATATAGTAGAGGCAAGTCTGTTGATTATTTGAAGAAATCTCTCATTAAGAGATCTTAATTGATTTGGAGATTTTACTCACCATTGGATCTTTGATCCAAAGGCTTCTGTTTTACAGAAAGTATTTTCTTGTTTTTAACGAGATTAAGGAAATATTTTTCCATACAGAATTTATTCTGTAAATTGGTGATTCTTTTATCACCATTGGATTTTTAATCCAACGGTACTCGGTTTTACAGAGGGTAATCTTTCTTGTTTAGAAAGATTTGAGGAATATTTCCTCTCAACAGAATTTAATTCTGCATCCTGATGATTTATCATCTCCGTTGGATTTTTGATCCAACGTCTCTATTTAACAGAGAGTAGAATTTAATTCTATAAGGCGTCGGTGCTCATGTGCTGTGCACGTGGGCGCTTATTAAGGTTTTAATTCTTTCATATGCTTTGCGCATTGGCGCCCACGTGAGGAGCACGTGTGGCGCCAATGACTCTGGCACTGGCGCCCTCATGGAAGGAACATGAGGCGCTGCCTCTTGAGTTTTGTGTGCTTTGCACACAGGCACTGCTCATATAAGAGTTTTTAACTCTGGCGCCGGTGCCCTCGTGGAAGGCACGTGAGGCGCTGCCTCTTAAGTTTTGAACAGAGCTTTGCTCTTTTATTGGGGGAAACAAATGCCTCCACCGTTGCACTCACGTGGCTCACTCATGAGTGCGGCGGCGGCACCTTTTCCACCTTTGGATCTTCTTGGAAGTTAAACCGTCTTCCTGTGCCTATAAGTAGGGTCTTTGGCCCTTGAGATGATTGTTGTTCATCTTCCCTTTTTTCTTCTTTCTGAGAATTTAATTCTCTTTCTAGAGCCTAAATCTCTGCCCAAGGAAACTCTTTTAGAGTCAGAACTTTGTCAAAAAATTTGGTAAGGATTAAGATCGAACTCTTGAAGGAATCTATTCATGTTCTAGGGTTTTAACCCATTAACAGAGTTTTGCTCTTCTTTTGTAGTGATTAGATCGTAGATCTTAAAAAATGTTTTAGGGTTTCTTCACCCGTTAATCCGAGCTTTGCTCTTCCTTTAGAAAGATCTCTTAGAATTCTAAGATTTTTTTGCAGATCTTGAAGATTTTAGGATTCAGCTTTGCTTTTGAAAGTTCTGGGATGTTATCCCATTGTTCTACAGAGCATGGCTCTAAAAAATTTGGGGAATTTTATTCCTTTCTTAATTAATTTTTTTTGACAGATTTGAAATCTGTTTGCAGAGCACAGCTCTTGAGAGAGTTTAACTCCCGAGCCCAATGATGTTTTCTCATTAAATGAGAATTCTTTTGGATTCTATTCTTAAATAAGTGACTGCCTCATCATTGATGGGGCGTTACCTTAATTTTGTGGGGCCCCTTTGTCCCTTTCTTTTGCAATGCAGTGCAGTATAATTTTTAAGTACCAAAGAGTGTTAGAGTCCTGAACATAATGTCGATAGCTGACCCTTCTCCTTTTGTGCAGGTACTATAGCTTTCGATTCTTCCTTCCCTTTTGTACGTTCAGAGAGCGCTTTTACCGACGCGCCCGTGGATCGGGAAGTTTTTGCGCTTATTAAGGACCATGACCCAGAGCAAAAATCTCTTCACCTATGGGGGTCGTGGTATAGTCAGATTATCCGGGGTCGGTGCAGTTTTTCTTGTGCAACGCCTTCGGAGCCGATCCCAGCTATTCACTATGCTGATCCGCCTCAAGTGGCTTACGCCGTGGAAGAGGTTAACTGGATCTCGGAAGGTTGTCTTCAACCTTCCATGGCGTCGATACCCATACAGCCACCGATGGCCTTGGACATTTTGGGGCGACGCATATGTCAAAACTAATCGCGCCCTTGGGGGCAAGTTTATATGATAGGATTGACACCCAGTCATTCGGCCGGTTATCTACAGTGGACCCAGTACATCCTGTCGGCCAAGAATTCGCTGCTGTTGAAGACCGGGTTGTACCCCGCAATTTACGCGTCTCTATTTTATTACCACGCTCCCCATGTGTGGTGGATCAAGTCTTTTCTGGAACATCCCGACCCACACTTTTCTCTTATCAGATCGGGAAGTTTCGATTTCATTGGAAGAGTTCGCAGAGATCTCCGGCTTACCCGTCAGAGGGGAGCACTATGAGGAGATACTTGTAGGGTGTTTTTCGTCACCCCATTAAGATGGGAATACGCGCGCGCTTTTCAAACGTACTACAGATTCCCCCTGCCTTGGGTAGGCGGGGGTTTATTGATTATGGGGCTCCGAATCTCTGGCAGCCGCGGACTAAGCTGCCCTTAATTACCCCTCGCTTTTGGAGCGAGGGAACCTCCGATTGACGGGTTAAACTGGTCATGCGAACTCAATGTGCAGTGTGCGTGTGTTGTGTTTTGAAAGGGGGGTATGGATATATCGGGAGCCACGCAGAGTTTTTACGGGGGTCCCGCTACCCGGATAGCGGGATGGGGGTCAAGGGGGCTAGCAGCCCCCTTGCGGGGTGCGGGGCAGCGTCCCGGCCCAAAAATTTTTGGGAGGAACAGTGGTGTAGAGTATGTGTGTGTGTGTGTATACATACATACATATATATATATATATATATATAAAAGAAAGGGAAAAGGCATCCAAAGGATGCGTGGGAAAAAGCGCTAGTGCTCCACGTGTCAGCACGTGGGCGCTCGGGCGCTAGCGCTTTGGGCGCTAACGCTCTGAGCGCATGAGCGCTAGTACTCCACGTGTCAACACGTGGGCGCTCGGGCGCTAGCGCTTTGGGCGCTAGCGCTCCACGTGTCAGCACGTGGGCGCTCGGACGCTAGCGCTCTGAGCACAAGAGCGCTAGCGCTCCACGTGTCAGCACGTAGGCGCTCGGGCGCTAGCGCTCCATGTGTCAGCACGTGGGCGCTCGGGCACTAGCGCTCTGAGCGCAAGCGCGCTAGCGCTCCACGTGTCAGCACGTGGGCGCTTGCGCGCTAAGAGGGACTTGGTCCCTGCAATGGGAGTTGTACTCCTAGAAAGGAGCATTTATTATTTTGTATGTATGTATATATATATATATGAGGAGTTAAACTCCTAGGATGTTTTGAAGCTGATGATAGGCTTCTTCCCATGACCCTAGTTCTTCCCCAAAGTGGGGTTTCTGGAGATGGGTCTCCTTCTTCTTCCTTTGTTGACGGAATCTTGAAGATCAAGAAATATGAGATTTTAAAAATCTCTCCTTTCTGAGATCTGATGGCAGATCTGAGTTCCCCTTTGTGGGTTTTATGGTGAAAAACTATTTAGTTTTGGAAAAGAAAGAGTAAAACCTTTGATTTAATTTCAAAGAAAAGAAGAAGGTTTAGAACCTTCAGAAAGGGAAAAGAGGCACAAACCCTAGGTTTTTTGAGAGAATGAAAAATGTATTTTTTTTATTCATCATCATGTTGCCTTATATAGGCTTACACATATACATATAGCCACTTGGGCTTTACAAAATGGCATTTTGCTATCCCATGGCTCATGTGCCATTTATTTTTGCACGTAAGTCATGGGCTTTACAAAAATTTAGCTTTATGCCCATTTTGCATAATTCATGCATAAAAAATTACATAAAAATTATTTATTACATGATCTATATTTTGGCATGGAGGAGGCTGGCCGCGGGCTCGACTTGGGCATGGGCCCGCTTGACCTGGGCTTGGGCCCACCTGGCTTGGGGTTGACCTTGACTTTGACTCGGTCAACCAGGGATGCAAATTTTGACCCCAACAAAGTGCCCCCATCACACCGCACATTTGAGTTGTGTGCATGAAATTGATAGATCTTGAAGTTGGACTTCGAGGTGGAACATCATTCCAGGGGCGGAGCATCATCCCGGGGAGCATGATTTCCGGGGTTCGGAGCATCATTCCGATTTGCGGAGCATAATTCCAGGGTCAGAGTATCCCTCTGGGAGCATGATTCCCGGGGATCGGAGCATCATTCCGATTTGCGGAGCATAAATCCAAGGATCGGAGCATCATTCCGATGAGCGGAGCATGATTCCATGGGTCGGAGCATCATTCCGAAGAGCGGAGCATGATTCCAGGGATCGGAGCATCATTCCGATGAGCGGAGCATGATTTCAGGGGTCGGAGCATCGTTCCGAAGAGCTGGAGCATAATTCCGAGAATCGGAGCATCATTCCGAAGGGTCGAAGCATCATTCCGAGGATCGGAGCATAATTCCGAGTATCGGAGAATCATTCCGAAGGGTCGGAGCATAATTCCGGAGAGCGGAGCATGATTCCAGGGATCGGAGCATCATTCCGAAGAGCGGAGCATGGTTCCAGGGATCGAAGCATCATTCCGAAGAGCGGAGCATGATTCCAAAGATCGGAGCATCATTCCGAAGAGCGGAGCATGATTCCAAGGATCGGAGCATGATTCCAGGGATCGGAGCATCATTCCGAAGCGACATACATTCTGACCGAAGTATAATTTCGATGCAGAGGTTGATTCCCAGGCGAAGCATAGTTCCGATGGGGAAAGCAGATAATCCGAGGCAAAGCTTGATTTCGACACGGGGTGCACATTCTGAGACGAAGCATGATTCCGACGCAGAGCTTGCTGGTTGACTTGATTCCGAGGCAGAGCATAATTCCGACGAGGAGGTCGTTGGTTGATTCCGAGCCGAAGCATAATTCCGACAGGGAAGGCAGATACACCGAGACGAAGCATGATTTCTACGCGGGGTACACTCTGAGACGAGGTATGATTCCGACACAGAGCTGGTTGGTTGATTTGATTCCGAGGCGGAGCATAATTCCGGCAGGGAAGGTAGATATCCCGAGGCGAAGCATGATTTCGACACGGGGTTGGTTCTGGGACGGAGCATGATTCCACCGCAGAGATTGTTGGTTTGATTTGATTTGGGTTGACATCAGCATCGCTACACTGGAATATGGTACCAGGAGCGAATCCTCATTTGCCATGAGTGGATTTGAAGATTTCGGTTTTGGTTTGGCATCTGCATTGCTGCACTGGAATAATGCCAGGAGCAACTCATCATTAGCCCCGGGAGGACTTGGGAACTGGTTTTTTTGTTTGGCATCAGTATCGCTACACTGGAATATGATACCAGGAGCGAATCATCATTTGTCATGAGAGGATTTGGGAATCGGTTTTTGCTTGGCATCAGTATCGCTACACTGGAATATGGTACCAGGAGCGAATCATCATTTGCGCTTGCTCATCAGGAAGCGATGGCTTAGGATACAGGATTTAGGTCCCTATCACCTAAGACTTTTCAATTTTGTGAGCCGTAAGGGTCTCACAAAGCATTTTCTCCCTACGGGTTGTAAGGATCCCGTAGGTGTATTTTCTCCTTAGAAGTTGTGGGGACTCCTAAGTGTGTTGCTCTTTTGTGAGTCGTAAGGATCTCACGCGGGAATTTTCTCCTCACAAAGTCGAGAGGACTTTGTGAGTGCATTTCATCTTTTTTTCACGAGTTTGCGCCCTTTCGGGTTTTCACAAACTCACCAGCAGTCCTGTTGTTTTTACTCACGGAGCCCTTTCGGGTTTTCATCCGTGCCCGTTTACTTATGGACATATCGCTTTTTCTTTTGTGCTGGTGGGACTTTAAAAGTAGTCTCACCGGTAGGACTTGGGAGAGATTGAGATTGTTTTACGCTCGTGGATTGTTTACGGTTTTGCAGGATGTATGATCCAGACCGTAGGGCCGGAAACATTTCGGGACTTTGATGGCGTCTGCATCGCTGCACTAGAATCTGGTACCAGGAAGGACTCATCATTCGCCGTTGAGATTTGAGTTTGGAATTTGGTTGGCGTCTGCATCGCTGCTCTGGAATATGGTACCAGGAGCGACTCATTATTCGCCACTTAGGGATCGGGGAGCAATAGATTAGGAGACGAGTTTAGATCCCTATCACCTAAGGCTTTTTCAATTTTATGGGCCATGAGGGTCCCATAAAATCATTTTCTCTCTATGAGTCGTAAGGATCCCGCAGGTGTATTTTCTCCTTAGGAGTCGTGAGGACTCCTAAGTGTGTTTTTCCTTTATGAGTTGTAAGGATCCCACAAAGGTTTGTTCTCCTCATGTATCGTGAGGACACATGAGTGGGTCTTCTCAATGGAGCATAATTCCAAAGGCGGAGACCAGCCGCGTAACTGGTGATTGTGGTGGGGCATAGGTATGACGAGAATTATTTGAGCCCGTGGATTGTATACGGCAGTCAATTTGGGGACTGGCATAGGGCTGGGGGAATTTTGGAAAATTGGATTTTGGTTGGCGTCTGCATCGCTGCACTGGAATATGCTACCAGGAGCGACTCATCATTCGCCGCTTTTTTTGCATTTTGTTGTTTTTTTTTGCATTTTTTTTTGTTTTACCGTGATTGCTCTATCATTTCAGCTTTTCTTATCGCGCAAATCGCGATTGCCCTATCATTTCGGCTTTTATTCGCGGTTGCCCCATCATTTCGACTTTATTTTCATCTTTATTTTACTCGCTGATTTTTATTGCGAGTTGCCCTATCATTTCGGCTTTTCTTTATTCTTCTTTTATTTACACATTTTTTTTATTTACACACATTTTTTTTTACATTCACAGTTTAACGACTTAGAGGTCGATTATTCCCAGTTTAATGACATGGTGGTCGATTGTTTTCAAAGAAAGGCAGATGTCTGAGAGAATCGGTTTCACGAAGAACTTCGGTTTTCGTTTGTATAAAATTGGCGGTCGCAGCTGGACTGTTTGTTAACACGCCTTTGGACAGTTCTATCTCTCCTGCCTTGTATTGCTTTTCGACCCAATCTTTGAAAACGAAACAGTCCTCAATGGCATGACCTATCACTCTGTGATAGGGGCAGTATTTGGGGTCGTCGGTCCTATTCGCTTCCTGCGGTCTTTTTAATTCTGGCAGTTGTAGACCGTTCTTCAGGGCGTCTTTGAATATTTTACGGATTTTGTCCCTTCTGAAGGAATAGACCTTATCTAGCTTCTCTTTGAGTGGAGATTCTCCTCCCTCTCCGAACACTGGCTTCCGAGGCTGGTTGGCACTAGGCCCGCTCATCCTTTGCTTATTTAGGTTAGTCGTAGTGTTAAAAGATTCCGAATCGTCGAAATTTTTGCCTTTGCGATTATCGTCCTTTCGGTTCCTCCAGGACCTATTATTATTTTGGGAATCAGAGAAAGACTCCTGCTTTGAGCGCTCCAGCATTTGAACTTTCCTGGTCAGCTCTTGGAATGTTTTGAGACCCGCGGTGCATAAAAATGGGGCCATCCAATTGTTAAGATTTCCGACAAGAAGACTGACAGATTGGTCCTGCTCTATCGGCGGTTCACATTTGACGAAGAGATTGCGCCATCGAGTTATAAAATCCGTGCTGGTTTCGTTGTTCTTGGGCTTGGTCCTTACGAGCTCGGCAATGGTGATCTTATCGCTGACGCTCATGAACCTTTATCGAAACAAAGATTCCATTTGGACGAAAGTAGTAACGGAGCCATCCGGTATGCTCGCGTACCAGTCGAAAGCAATATCGGTCAAGCTATTAACGAACTGGCAGAGGAGAAGCGCATCGTTGCCCCCAGTATTCCCGCATGAGGCTTTGAAGTGGGCGATGTGCTGATTCGCATTTCCCGTCCCATCAAATCTTCCGAATTTAGGGATGACATAGCCGCTGGGAAATTCTACCAGATCATACTGAGCAGGATATGATCTCCCACTGCTGCAGATATCTTTTTGCACTTCGGTTCCGGCTACCAATGTTTTGACTTTGTTGGCAACCAAATCCATGATTTGATCTTGAGCTAGTGGGCTGCTGTCATCGGTAGCCAAGACATTTCCTAAGATAGGATGCAACTGGCTTTCGTGCGGTCCACCCACCTTTGGATTTGAGGGAATAGGTGTCGGCTGTCTCGGGACACCGTTTCCCAGTTCATGAGCAGAGCCCTGCGCTTGATTGGACGGCTGAGAGGTAGGTTGGGCCGTAAGCCGTAAGACGACATTTGTCAAGTCGTCGATCTTTGAGTAGAGCTTGGCCATCTTCTTGTCTTTGCTTCTGAGCTGTTTTCGGAGCTCTTGGAGAAGTTGCTGCTCTGCGGTCTTAGGCTGGAAAGTTGGCTCATCTTCGCTTTCCGAGCGCGACTCCTCATGAACTAAGGGCTCTCTCTGCCTATCAGCCTCACTGGGAGGATTTTCATCACCCTCCAAAGGATGCTGGTCTTGAAAAGTGACAGCTATATTCACACCAGGTTGGATTTGAGATGTGGTGGCCCCATCCTTGCTTTTGCTGCGAAGGTTGTCGCTAGGATGCGTGCCCACCATGTAGGCAGTGTGGATAACACATTCAGCCATCCTTTCACCACTGGCAGCTGGTTTCGCGGAGCGGTCCGGGCTTTGTAAATTCATAAATTTTAACATGGCCGGAGCCCTAGCCCTTTTGTTGGCTCTGTATCTGAGCCGCTTCTGCCTCAGCTTCTCTGTCTTGAGCGCTTGGTAGGCTTTTGCACTCTGGGATGCTGTCGTAGGCTGAGTGATGGGGAGTTTAGAGAAGATACCCAATTGAGCAGTTGTTAGGGATATCGCCGGAGCTTGCTCGAGACGCCCTGTTGCTTTTTTGGTATTGATGGCCTTACCCCCAGCTGGGGCCAAGGAAAGTCGTTCAAACACCGACTTGCGTTTGAGTTAGGGCATCTTCGAGACCACCACATTTGGCCTCTTGCCTTTCGACGGTTTGTCTGTCACCGGGGCTTGAGGAGCTGGGATGGCGTTAGCTGACACGAACAGGATAGAGCCGAATGGTAGCGGCGGCTCTTCCCATTGTCGCCCGAGACTGACCGGAAGGACCGTCCTGGCGTCCATCTTTATCGTGTAGGAGATGGGAGCTGTGTCAAGAGCTGAGTTTGTCCTTGGAGACATTGTTGAGAAGTGATTGCCTGAAAACCTGCATGAAAGAGCATTATTTTAGTATAAAGATAGATATGTATATTGATTGAGTTCGCATGAACGTTTAACCCGAAATATGGGAGGAGAGATGGTCCCACCGGGCGTGCCAGAATATGTAGGGTGTTTTTCGTCACCCCATTGAGATGGAAATACGCGCGCGCTTGTCAGGCGTACTACAGATTTCCCCTGTCTTGGGTAGGCGGGGGTTTATTGATTGTGGGGCTCCGAATCTCCGGAAGCCGTGGACTAAGCTGGCATTAATTACCCCTCGCTTTTGGAGCGAGGGAACCTCCGATTGACGGGTTAAACTGGTCATGCGAACTCAATGTGCAGCGTGCGTGTGTTGTGTTTTGAAAGGGAGGTATAGATATATCGGGAGCTACGCAGAGTTTTTACGGGGGAAAGGGCATCCAAAGGATGCGTGGTAAAAAGCGCTAGTGCTCCACGTGTCAGCACGTGGGCGCTCGGGCGCTAGCGCTCCACGTGTCAGCACGTGGTCGCTCGTGTGCTAGTGCTTTGGGCGCTAGCGCTCTGAGCGCAAGAGCGCTAGCGCTCCACGTGTCAGCATGTGGATGCTTGGGCGCTAGCGCTCTGAGCGCAAGAGCGCTAGCGCTCCACGTGTCAGCACATGGGCGCTTGCGCGCTAAAAGGGACTTGGTCCCTGCAATGCGAGTTGTACTCCCAGAAAGGAGCATTTATTATTTTGTGTGTGTGTGTGTGTGTGTGTATGAGGAGTTAAACTCCTAGGATGTTTTGAAGCTGATGATAGGCTTCTCCCCTTGACCCTAGTTCTTCCCCAAAGTGGGGTTTCTGGAGATGGGTCTCCTTCTTTTTCCTTTATTGGCCGGATCTTGAAGATCAAGAAATATGAGATTTTAAAAATCTCTCCTTTCTGAGATCTGATGGCAGATCTGAGTTCCCCTTTTTGGGTTTTATGGTGAAAAACTATTTAGTTTTGGAAAAGAAAGAATAAAACTCTTGATTTAATTTCAAAGGAAAGAAGAAGGTTTAGATTCTTCAGAAAGGGGAAAGAGGCACAAACCCTAGGTTTTTTGAGAGAATGAAAAGTGTATTTTTTTTATTCATCATCATGTTGCCTTATATAGGCTTACACATATACATATAGCCCCTTGGGCTTTACAAAATGGCATTTTACCATCCCATGGCTCATGTGCCATTTCTTTTTGCACATAAGCCATGGGCTTTACAAAAATTTGGCTTTATGCCCATTTTGCATACATTCATGCATAAAAAATTACATAAAAATTATTTATTACATGATCTATATTTTGGCATGGAGGAGGCTGGCCGTGGACTCGACTTGGGCATGGGCCCGCTTGACCTGGGCTTGGGCCCACCTGGCTTGGGGTTGACCTTGACATTGACTCGGTCAACCAGGGGTGCAAATTTTGACCCCAACAATACTTCCCCCTGATGAGTACATCTGCGCTACTAAGTCAATGGTAACAGGCCTTACCCCGGAGAACGCCGTTCAACATCAGTTCTCCGGCTCGATCAAAGTGTTGAATATGTACGAGAATTTATTCCTAGAGTCTGGTGGGCATGGGGTTAGCTTCGGAGATTTTATCGCATGCTTTCTTCGCCCGGAAGTTCTGTCCAAGAAGGCCATGAAATTCGCTAAACTAGACAACCCGTTCGGGTTTGGTTTAAATAACTTGCCGACGGCGGAAGCGGATCTAAAGAATTTCTTTATTCCGGACACTCCAGTTATCCCCTTTGCGGAGATCGCTGCCACGGATGTTGATGAAGAGTCATTCTTTTTGGGGTTCATTGGCCTGTGGCTGAGTTGATTCGCACTTCCGTCACACCCCCAATATATGAGACTGTCTCTCTTCTATCCGGCCCATCGCATTGTCGCGAGAACGCGTGTGGCCGTTAGAATCACAGGGCTGGCTCATCTATATCATGGCCTGAGCTTAGCGGCGACGCTACTCAACCGTGGGTAAAGCCCGTGTATCTCCTATTGCATTACTTCATATCATGGATTGAGATGCACGTGCTGGGTGCCTTTGGCGTTCACAAACGACCCCAGTTCTATGAAGGCTACAACTTCCCCCGGGTCATGTACCTAGTTGACGCTTCCGCTCCAGACCCGTCACGGCGAGAGGCTCGGAGATTGCTCCTTCAGCTACGTATGGTTAGGGACAGTATGACCTTTGTTGATAAAGTCTTAACTATCGGCAAAGAATCCACCAAAGTGGTCCGACCGTTGCGCGATACTTTTAAGGATGGGGTTTCTATATTGAGGGCCCGGAAGGTTATGCACATGTATTCTATCAGGACGGGCTTCCTAGTGCTTAGACAGAACGCCTCGGTGCTGTTCATGAGGTACACTCGCACCGCTTCACTCAAGAGCTGTCTTATAATCAAGGTGTTCCTCTCGAGGCATTCTTAGTCGAACCGACTGCTATAGAGGAAGGCATTCGCAGCGCGCTGCACCATTTTATGCGATTGAATACGAGGTCCCATTTTCTCGTCAGCGAGCCAAGCTATGTGCCAAAAGCTTCGAACGCTTACGTAGCGTGGTACCAACATGCGATGGGTGCTATTATCAAGGAGGAAAGGCGGCTGCTACTTGATCACAAGGATGCCGTCCCAGCCGGTAATCCAGCTATCCCTTTGAAGCGACAAACCACCATTCGTCCTTCTTTAAGAGAAATCACTACGGCTGTGGTCCCACGAGCTTTCCTTAAGAAGCTTCAACTGGATGTTCCTACAACTGTGGTAGCCATGGCGTCTCCAGACTCGAGCATCGGTTCAGAGGTCGGAATCCGCCGTCCGAAGAAGCCTGTCAAGCGAAAGCTCTTATCTTCGGCCGTTAGTGTCCATTCACAGAAGAAGAAGAAGTCTCTATTCTCTGTCGACGTCGTATTAGGCCAGGAGCCCCATGCTCTCTACAGTGAAGGCTTGTGCGAATAAGACACCAACGAGGGTTTGTTTGACACGCCTGCAACCGATACTGATCTAAAGGTTGCCCTCGCAGCTTCCGAGCGACTGGCTCGCGAGGAAGCAGCGTTGATTTCTATTGCGGAGTCAGGTATACTTCATTTACATTCTTCTGCACATATCCCTTCTCCCCTTATTATGCTTTTATTAACGCTCTCTTCTTCAACAAGTATTTCTGCCGAAAAGGCTCTCGCGGCTTCCCTCAGAACGTTCGAGGAGGAAGAGAGGCTCCACGCTTCTTTAGGCCTTAGTATAATTCGTTTCATTACACCTTTACTTTTTTTTATTCATGATCTGACCCTTCTCTTCACCTTATTGCAGGAACTACCACAACCCAAATCGTTTCAAGTGTAGTACCAATCCCAAGCAGCGATGCAGCAAAGCTTCCAGAGCCACCGATCATGGCCGCGGCCATCCCAAAGTCACCACAGGAGGCATTGCCGAAGCAGTCGATGATAGACATCGTAGCGGCTCCGGAGGCAGAGCTCGGTTCGGACGACGATGTCCCCCTATCGGAAGTTTTAAAGAGGTCGGTTCTTACGGCTCAGGCTGAGAGGAAGCGCAGAAAGCATGTAGCGAGGGAACGCGATACTGTCTTGGCCACGAGTGCAGGCTCAAGCAATATTCCGCCTGCTCACATTCCTTCGGCGGATGTTCCTTCTGCCCTGTCTACTACCCATAGACAAGTTGCGCGTGCAGCTCGGGAGGAAACTGAAAAGCTACTTCAAGGTAACGTAACGCCTAGTCCCTTATTAGAACTTGGTCCTCGAATCATGACATACGCATTTTTTTAAGCAGGGCCGAGTCCTGACGGTGGCATGGCAGGTGAAACGCCGATGATTACAGAGCCCGGAATGGCCACTATTTCTTAGGAATCTGGGACTGTCCAGACTGCTACTCTTTCTCATTGTGGCTCCTTGGTATCGGCGGGTGTCGCAAGCATTACGACGGCCCTTGTCGAGTCAGAGGATGAAGCTATGGGTGCAGAATCTACTCTCCCGAGGGAGAATGAGGAAGCTGTTACACTTGGTGACGCTTTTGGCTCCATTTCGGTCTCTGACCTATCAGGTACTCCTTAGGATGTTATCTTTGAGTTTTAAATCATATTAAGCCCCTCTAATGATATTTCGTTTATTTAGAGATAGGCGCGGTAAACCCTGAAGCTGTGACGGCTGAAGAAGTGTCGTCGGCCGCTACTTTGACAGTCGTGGTCCCTTTGCTTTCTTATGTACCTCCTCAAATTTTGGAAGGTATGGGTTTCTCACTTAGTTGCTTTACTGTGGATACAATCCTCCTTGTATTGATTGTATATTGTCGTGACTCTACAGGAGTACTTTTCGATCATTTGTACCAGGTGCTAAACCCGCATTTTTCCTTTCAATCGGAAATCGTTCCACATTCCGATATTGGTCAGTATCTTCTTCACATAATGTTTCTCTTTTTTATACGTAGATTTCTTGTTGCTAAGCCTTGCTTGTATTGACCACAGTATCAAGGCTCGGAGGAGGAAGCGAAAGAATAGCCAAGCCTCTGGTGCTCCCTGTTCTGACACCTTCAACAGCCGGTACGGTAGATTCCATCCCTCGGGTGTTTTCTTTGTCTTTCAAGTTGAAATCTGACCGTAATTCATTTTGCGGCGATTACACCGGCTTCAGCTCCTTTTGAATCCCGCATTCCCATGCCCGTGGAGCCCTTCGCTATACGTACATCCTCCAGGGGCGCAGCGAATAGCCGGTGAACGTTAAGCAGGTTTATTGAAGATCTCGATGCCGAGGCCCTCAGTTCTGCTACGAATTTTGCCGACGAAGTCAATCCAATGCTAGCGACGCTCGTGAATTTCCATAATGAAGATTTCGTTGGTTCTTGGGTCGATTATTGCAAGAAGATCAAGGCTTGACTGCACGGGATTGAGCTTAAGTATCTCGCTCCCGAGGTATTGACTTTGAACTCTCAGCGGGCTGCGTGGGTTGAGCAGAGTGTCTCTTTCGTTCACTATTTTGAACAAGAGGCAGCCCTGAGGCGAAAGGAGCATGAAGCGGCTTCCAGCGAATCCGTCCAATTGTGTGTCCAGGTTGAAGCGAATGTTGCGCAGCTGAAAGCTATTTTCGAAAACCTCCAACGATGTATTTCGGACGGGCTGGCGCTAAGGCAGAAGCTTGACTTCACCAAGCGGGTCACACAAAATTGTGAAACTGCCAAGCGGGAAATCGATGAGAAGCTTTCATCCTGCTTGCAACGACGAGCTCAAATCGAAGCGGAGTTGGCTGCCATAGCTGAACGCGAGAAGGAGTTGAGGGGAGCGCGGGAGCGGTTCGTCGGTTTATTGAAAACGCCGCCTCCTTAACAAGTGTCATTGTACCCCCTTCATTATACTGATTGTATTCTTCTGATTCATGAATAACATGTATTCATTTTGATTTCTGAATGAAATATATCTTGTATTCACTTAAATTCATGAATAAAAGACATTTTATTTCATACTGGCATTTCTCTTTTCTTCGATGCCTTGATCTGGTGTGAAGTAGTTTATATACTCATTTCGGAGTTTGTAGTTTATTCACTCATCCCGGAGTCTCTAGTTTATGAACTCATTTCGAAGCTTGTAGTTTATTCACTCATTCCGGAGTCTCTAGTTTATGAACTCATTTCGGAGCTTGTAGTTTATGGACTCATTTCGGAGTTTGTTTAATTTACCTCCCTTGAGGTTGTAGGCAAACCTGTCCTAACGTTACAGTTAACCCCTGCTCTTTACGACAGAGACCCATTAGGGTCTGTGGTACTAGGGTTTTTGTCCGTTGTATCGTCGCGTTGGCTAATGCATTCCCTGATATGCAGACTTTACCTGCTATTCGAGTAGCCCCGCGACTGTCGTGTCTCTAATCCCTTCGGGAGCTGGACAAGACGTTTTCAAGTAATCTCCTTAGGTCATATTACCGTCGAGAGAGCAAGCGGTAGGAATTTTTCCATGCTGCTTTTTTACTTGAGGTCAGGCTCAGTTTGGGAGCCCCGATGAGTCATAACAACTCTGCGCTGGTATGGGATGATCTCCAATAGTCTTTCAGGTTTTATTTGAGTTGTCGTCAAGACCCTGAAGCTAAGAATTTGGCCTTCGCTTCCTTTGTCGACACTGCGTCTGCTGTAATGAGGCGAATGTCGAGGTGATCTCTAGGTTGTTTATGAACCGTCGAGACTTGGAACTAGGGACTTTGCCATGGCTCCGTTTTATTTTGACCCTGGGGCCGCTTGTTGACATCGCTTCTGCATCCTGCTGGAGTGAGAAGAAACGCCATAGTTGACACTATGCATGTTGTAACGAGATGAGTATCAAGGTGGTCTCTAGGTTGTCTGTGAACCGTTGAGACTTGGAACTAGGGACTTTGCCATGGCTCCATTTTGTTGACGTCGCATCTGCATCCTGCTGGAGTGAGAAGAAACGTCGTTATTGACACTGCGTCTGCTGTAACAAGACGAGCGTTGAGGTGGTCTCGAGGTTATTGTGAACTGTCGAGACTTGGAACTTGGGACTTTGCCATGGCTCCGCTTTGTTGACGTCACGTCTGAATCCTGCTGAAGTGAGAAGAAACGCCGCTTTTGGCACTGCGTCTGTTGTAACAAGACTAGTGTCGATGTGGTCTCTAGGTTGTTTGTGAACCGTTGAGACTTGGAACTAGGAACTTTTCCATGGCTCCGTTTTGTTTTGGCCCTGGGGCCGCTTGTTGACGTCGCGTCTGCATCCTGCTGGAGTGCGAAGAAACGTCGTTGTTGACACTGCGTCTGCGGTAACGAGATGAGTGTCGAGGTGGTTTCTAGGTTGTCTGTGAACCGTCGAGACTTGGAACTAGGGACTTTTGCCTGGCTCCGCTTTGTTGACGTTGTGTCTGCATCCTGCTGGAATGAGAAGAAACGTCGTTGTTGGCACTACGTCTGCTGTAACGAAACGAGTGTCGAGGTGGTCTCTAGGTTGTTTGTGAACCGTCGAGACTTGGAACTAGGGACTTTGCCATGGCTCCGCTTTGTTGACATTGCCTCTGAATCCTGCTGGAGTGAGAAGAAACGCCGTTGTTGACACTGCGTCTGCTGTAACGAGACGAGTGTCAAGATGGTCTCTAGGTTGTCTGTGAACCGTCGAGACTTGGAACTAGGGACTTTGCCATGGCTCCGTTTTGTTTTGGCCCTGGGGCCGCTTGTTGACGTCGTGTCTGCATCCTGCTGGAGTGAGAAGAAACGCCGTTGTTGACATTGCGTCTGCTGTAATGAGATGAGTGTCGAGGTGGTCTCTAGGTTGCTTGTGAACCGTCAAGACATGGCTCTCCATTTGACGGAGCCTGGTGGGAAAATATGGTTCCCTTTTCATTTATGCCCATGGATTGTATACAGGAGTTGATGTGGACTCACCTGCAGGGCAAAAATTTATCATTTTTTTCTGCAATGCTCAGTCATTTCAGCTTTTTATATCGCGAAAGTCGCGATTGCCTAATCATTTCGGCTATCCTTTTCTTTTTCCACGCTTCTTTTTATTGCGAGCTGCCCAAACATTTCGGCTTTTTATCGTGGTGCCCAATTATTTCGGCTATTCTTTTTTTTTACTCACTGCTTTTTATCGCGAGCTGCCCAAACATTTCGGCTGTTTTTATATGCATATATTTTGCTCGCTGATTTTTATTGCGAGTTGCCCCATCATTTCGGCTATTTCATATGTATCTTTTTGCTTGTTGATTTTTGTTGCGAGTATGGAACTTGAGAGCTAATACCCATCTTGGTATCAGCACTGCTGCGACTGGAATATTGCCAGGAGCGAATCATCATTTGCCGTGAAAGCACTTATTGATACCGATTTAGGCATCGGCATCACTACAACTGGGATATTACCATGAGTGAATCATCATTTGCCTCTGAACAAAAGTGGCTTAGCAAACAAGATAAGGATCCTGTCGAATAAGACTTTTTGACTTTATGAGCCGTAAGGGTCTCATAATGGTATTTCTTCCTACGAGTCGTGAGGATCTCGTAGGTGTATGTTCTCTTTAGAAGTCGTGAGGACTTCTAAGTGGTGTTTTCTCTTATAAGTCTTAAGGATCTCATAAGAGTATTTTCTCCTTATAAGTCGAGAAGACTTACAAGTGTCGTTCACCATATGAGGACATTTCTCGTCATTGGTGGAACTTGGTGGGGGAAACGTTTATTTGTGCCCGTGGATTGTATACAAAGGCAAATATTGTACCGCCTGTAGGGCAACTTAGGGGATACGACGTCTTATGTCACGCCCCGCTTCCCGGTGTAAGGCGAAGGGGACGGGACGAGACCGCTACGTATTTACTCTGAAGTAAATACGCTAAGCCTATCTAAGCAATATAAATAAAAAATGCACAAGAGATAGGATATAATAAAACAACAACTTTATTTATTCATATTCTTTTTACAATACATGGAAAAGTAAATACAACTGAATGAAAACAATGCCTAAACAGTGGCATAACAGAAATGAAAAGCACTGAATAAAAATGTGTACAATGAAGCTAGAGCTCTGAGTGGTAGGCAAGCTGATCCAAATCCTCACTAGTAAGCTCAGTCCCCTGAGTGTCCAGATCACCTGACAACATTCTAAAGAAGAAAGAGAAGGAATGTCGTCAGCGAATAATCGCTCGATAAGTCCCAAAGATAAGGAAAAAGTAGAAAAGACAGAAAGAGAGAGAGTGTGTAACTTTAAAAGCTGTATTATATTGTTATAATATTGTATTTAGTATTAACGCTGTTGTTTGTAACTTGGTACAGAAGGATGCCAGTGTATACGAGAGGAGTCTATATATGCCAGAAACTAATGCAAATGGAAGTACAAGGCGTCGTCGATAATACCACGGAACAACGGCATGGATGTAATTATGTCTTATGATTGCTATCTTGTGCCACTTCTAACACCTTCCGTGCCTATCTACCCCTTAAACCCCGCGATGTCTTGGTTGTATTGTTTGTATTATATTGCAACTTGTATTGTCTTGTAATATAGGTTGTATAATGGGATGACTTACCGAAACCATGATATCAGTAAATGGATATAACTGGAGAATCATGGATGTAACTGGAGAATCATGTAAATGGAACTGTATCCATGGTTCGGTTCAGTCAAAATAGATTGAATATATTGCATATATGGATTCATATTGGGTAGCAGATTGTAGATTGTACTTGAATCATATTCAAGTCAGATTATTTATAATGAGACTCAGTCTGAGACAGAACAATTAGAAAAGAAGTTGAAGTCCTGATTGTTTTGATATTATCGGTAACCGCTGCACATGGGCGGCAGGATTTGTGTCTTTTTCAAAGACGATTACCGTGTTGATAACACCGTTTGTTAAGTTGTCTATCTTAGATAGGCAAGCACCCACTTCTCCGGCTCCCTGAGGCTCAAGAGATTGGACCCGCTTAAACCTATATTTACTAGGGTCCTTAGGGTAATTTATAGAACTTGAGGGGGTTTTATATAAAAATACTTTTGTATAATTTTCAAAATACACCCCAAGTATTTAATTATCGTCTTTAGAGTTGTCATAGATGTAGATTTTATATTTGTGATATTTCTAGTGAAAATAACATAATTTCATAATATAGGGTATCTAATTGTAAGTATTGGACTTTTAGGGAATTTCATGGTATTTTAATGTAAAGTGATTCTTATGATTTTAGAAAAAAGTTGGACTATTTATATTATCACAAAATATATATTTTAATGATACATATATATATATATATATAATTTTAATATATATTATATTTCTAGAAATCTCATTTTCTTAAGATATTTGTATTTTAAATCTCTCGAGACCGAATGCTCCTTGCGAAGGTCTGCATCTCATACTACTAAGCTCAGAGATGTGCGATAATCCGCACCATCCCAGTCGGGTTCCCCAAAATGGGTTGTGGCGATATTTTGCAAAGATTTATAAAAAATACGAATTCTTATAGAAAACTGTTTTAATAGTTAGTGGTATTTATATGTAAGGTTTCGTTTTCCCGTATTCTGTGTTCCCAAAAGGTATTGTGCTATGTTGCATATGAGTGTGTGAGGAGGTAGGTCATTACCTCATGATCTACTTAAAGGTATAGCAAAATTGTGATGTTTTAAATGTTGAAATTAAACTACATGGTATTTTAGTGAAAAAGTACGATAAAAACTGAAATAGAAATCCTTTTGATATGGAGCTTGTTCAATATGACTTGTTAATATTTAATAGTCAACATGTAAGGGTTTGGTATGATTGTATTTAAGAAAAGGTTGAATTTTTAGGAAGAACCGAATTGGAAATCGGATTAACTCCGATTCCGTCGGATTTTATTAAAAGAAGTTTTAAGACTAGAGAATAGAAGAGGGAGGTGGGACTTACTGGCTTAGAGGTTAGAGAAGAGGGAGAGGAAGACGTAGGATTTGCCAGTGCGTCGTTTCGTCGCCGGAAGCTCCTAGGGTCGTCGTCGGAAGATCGCCGGAGTTTCGCCCTTCACTAACTCCACTTGTACACAAAAATCCTATAGAGTTTTCTTGAAAATTTGGACAGAATTGTGAGTGAGGGGTGTGTGTTTAGGGGTGATATTTATAGGGTAAAGCTAGGGTTAAGGTAGGTGAAAGGTTGAATTGAAAATGTAATAAAAATTGTATTAAAAATATGGTTTAATGGGGTTTTAATTGGATTTTAAAGGCTCTGTTAAATTGAAGAAAATTTAAAGTGTACAGGGGTTATGAGAAGCCAAAACGACATAATTTTCATGTAGAGGACTCAGCGATCCGACTCAACTCGGCTGGCGGCGGCGGGTCGAGTCGACCGAGTCGCCGGCCCGAGTCGGCCGAGTCGGGCCGGGGCTCACTGCCACGTGTCCTATGTCATATGGTGTAGTCCCTGAGTCAGTTTGTTTTATATGTGTATTGGGGTTTTTACGAGTTATGCATGTGTAAACCCTTGGACTTCTAAATATTTAAAAGAAAACAATATTAAAAATAATGTGGGTGATGGGATTTGAACTCTGGTGCTTTGTTTCAGCGGTGCAAGGTCTTACCAGTGAGCTACAAACTCCTTCTTGCTATTAAAAAGAAAAACAAACTTATATCTTGTACTCAGGAAAAAGTACCCCTATCTGTATTTTTGAAAAAATTGTACAGAAATTTTAGGGTTGATACATTCTACCCTCCTTATTAAAATTTCGTCCTCGAAATTTGTAAAAGGAAAGTGTAACAGATTTAAGGAAAGTTTGGTGATAGAACCTTTGGTAGTGTATGAAAAATATGTGAAAGAACGAAAGAATGAGAAGGTTTTGGTAAGATTGTAAAAGAGATGAGGGAATTTTGGGTTAGGACAGATTCAAAGTATATGAAATGATAAGATTCAAGGAATATGAATTGTAAAGAATGTTTTAGTTGCTGATTCTTGTGTTATATTGCTTAGGTTGTTCACGCAGAACAGAACGGCATGGTAGTGTTCCATACAGCTCTGACCTGCATGGGCCGCCAACAAAATATGTCACGCCCCGCTTCCCGGTGTACGGCGAAGGGGACGGGACGAGACCGCTACGTATTTACTCTGAAGTAAATATGCTAAGCGTATCTAAGCAATATAAATAAAAAATGCATAAGAGACAGGATATAATAAAACAACAACTTTATTTATTCATATTCTTTTTACAATACATGGAAAAGTAAATACAACTGAATGAAAGCAATGCCTAAACAGTGGCATAACAGAAATGAAAAGTACTGAATAAAAATGTGTACAATGAAACTAGAGCTCTGGGTCGTAGGTAAGCTGATCCAAGTCCTCACTAGTAGGCTCGATCTCCTGAGTGTCCAGATCACCTGACAACATTCCAAAGAAGAAAGAGAAGGAATGTCGTCAGCGAACAATCGCTCGGTAAGTCCCAAAGATAAGGAAGAAGTAGAAAAGATAGAAAGATAGAAAGTGTGTAACTTTTAAAGTTGTATCATATTATTATAATGTTGTATTTAGTGTTAACGTTGTTGTTTGTAGTTTGGTACAGAAGGATGCCAGTGTATACGAGAGGAGTCTCTATATGCCAGAAATTAATGCAAATGGAAGTACAAGGCTCCGTCGATAATACCACGGAACAAAGACATGGATGTAATTACGTCTTATGGTTGCTGTCTCGTGCCATTTCTAACCCCTTCCGTACCAATCTACCCCTTAAACCCCGTGACATCTTGGTTGTATTATTTGTATTGTATTGCAACTTATATTGTCTTGTAATATAGGTTGTATAATGGGATGACTTGTCGAAACCATGATATCAGTATATGGATATAACTGGAGAATCATGTAAATGGAACTATATCCATGGTTCGGTTCGGTCAAAATAGATTGAATATATTGCATATATGGATTCATATTGGGTTGTAAATTGTAGATTGTACTTGAATCATATTCAAGTCAGATTATTTATAATGAGAATCAGTCTGAATCAGAACAATTAGAAAAGAAATTGAAGTCCTGATTGTTTTGATGTTATCGGTAACCGCTGCACATGGGCGACAGGATTTGTGTCTTTTTCAAAGACGATTACCGTGTTGATAACACCATTTGTTAAGTTGTCTAGCTTAGATAGGAAAGCACCCACTTCTCCGGCTCCCTGAGGCTCAAGAGATTGGTCCCGCTTAAACCTATATTTACTAGGGTCCTTAGGGTAATTTATAGAACTTGAGGGGGTTTTATGTAAAAATACTTTTGTATAATTTTCAAAATACACCCAAGTATTTAATTATTAGAGTTGTCATATATGTAGATTTTATATTTGTGATATTTCTAGTGAAAATAATATAATTTCATAATATAGGGAATCTAATTGTAAGTATTGGACTTGTAGGGAATTTCATGGTATTTTAATGTAAAGTGGTTCTTGTGATTTTAGAAAAAAGTTGGAATATTTATATTATCACAAAATAAATATTTTAATGATACATATAAATATATAAATAATTTTAATATATATTATATTTCGAGAAATCTGATTTTCTTAAGATATTTGTACTTTAAATCTCTCGAGACCGAATGCTCCTTGCGGAGGTCTGCATCTCGCACTACTAAGCCCAGGGATGTGCGATAATCCGCACCATTCCAGTCGGGTTCCCCAAAATGGGTTGTAGCGGCACTTTGCAAAGATTTACAAAAAATACGAATTCTTATAGAAAACGGTTTTAATAGTTAGTGGTATTTATATGTAAAGTTTCGTTTTCCCGTATTCTATGTTCCCGAAAGGTATTGTGCTATATTTCATATGAGCGTGTGAGGAGATAGGTCATTATCTCGTGATCTACTTAAAGGTATAGCAAGATCGTGATATTTTAAATGTTGAAATTAAACTACATGGTATCTTAGTGAAAAAGTACGATAAAAACTGAAATAGAAATCCTTTTGATATGGAACTTGTTCAATATGACTTGTTAATGTTTAATAGTCAACATGTAAGGGTTTAGTATAATTGTATTTAAGAAAAAGTTGAATTTTTAGGAAGAACCGAATCGGAAATCGGATTAACTCCGATTCCGTCGGGTTTTATTAAAAGAAATTTTAAGACTAGAGAATAGAAGAGGGAGGTGGGACTTACTGGCTTAGAGGTTAGAGAAGAGGGAGAGGAAGACGTAGGATTTGTCGGTGCGTCATTTCGTCGCCGGAAGCTCCTAGGGTCGTCGTCGGAAGATCGCCAGAGTTTCGCCCTTCACTAACTCCACTTGTACACAAAAATCTTATAGAGTTTTCTTGAGAGTTTAGACAGAATTGTGAGTGAGGGGTGTGTGTTTAGGGGTGATATTTATAGGGTAAAACTAGGGTTAGGGTATGTGAAAGGTTGAATTGAAAATGTAATAAAAATTGTATTAAAAATATGGTTTAATGGGGTTTTAATTGGATTTTAAAAGCTCTGTTAAATTGAAGAAAATTTAAAGTGTACAGGGGTTATGAGAAGCCAAAACGACACAACTTTCATGTAGAGGACTCGGCGATCCGACTCAACTCGGCCGGTGGTGGCGGGCCGAGTCGACCGAGTCGCCGGCCCGAGTCGGTCGAATCGGGCTGGGGCTCGCTGCCACGTGTCCTATGTCTTATGGTGTAGCCTCTGGGTCAGTTTTTTTTATATGTGTAGTGAGGTTTTTACGAGTTATGCTCGAGTAAACTCTTGGACTTCTAAAAATTTAAAAGAAAACAATATTAAAAATAATGTGGGTGATGGGATTTGAAATCTGGTGCTTTGGTTCAGCGGTACCAGTGAGCTACAAGCTCCTTCTTGCTATTAAAAAGCAAAACAAACTTATATCTTGTGCTCAGGCAAAAGTACCCCTTTTCTGTATTTTTGAAAAAATTATACAGAAAATTTAAGGTTGTTACATTCTACCCTCCTTATAAAAATTTCGTCCTCGAAATTTATAAAAGGAAGGTGTAACAGATTCAAGGAAAGTTTGGTGATAGAACTATTGGTAGTGTATGAAAAATATATGAAAGAACGAAAGAATGCGAAGGTTTTAGGAAGATTGTAAAAGAGGTGAGGGAATTTTGGGTTAGGACAGATTCAAAGTATATGAAATGATAAAATTCAAGCAATATGAATTGTAAAGAATGTTTTAATTGCTGGTTCTTGTGTTATATTGCTTAGATTGTTCACGCAGAACAGAACTGTATGGTAGTGTTCCATACAGCTCTGACCTGCATGGGCCGCCAACATAACCTGTCACGCCCCGCTTCCCGGTGTACGGCGAAAGGGACGGGACGAGGCCACTACGTATTTATTCTGAAGTAAATACGCTAAGCGTATCTAAGCAATATAAATAAAAAATGCACAAGAGACGGGATATAATAAAACATCAATTTTATTTATTCACATTCTTTTTACAATACATGGAAAAGTAAATACAACTGAATGAAAGCAATGCCTAAACAATGACATAACAGAAATGAAAAGAATTGAATAAAAATATGTACAATGAAGCTAGAGCTCTGGGTCGTAGGCAAGCTGATCCAAGTTCTCACTAGTAGGCTCGATCCTCTGAGTGTCCAGATCACCTGACAACATTCCAAAGAAGAAAGAGAAGGAATGTCGTCAGCGAACAATCGCTCGGTAAGTCCTAAAGATAAGGAAGAAGTAGAAAAGATAGAAAGAGAGAGAGAGTAACTTTTAAAGTTGTATTATATAGTTATAATGTTGTATTTAGTGTTAACACTGTTATTTGTAACTTGGTACAGAAGGATGCCAGTGTATACGAGAGGAGTCTCTATATGCCAGAGACTAATGCAAATGTAAGTACAAAGCTACGTCGATAATACCACGGAACAACGGCATGGATGTAATTACGTCTTATGGTTGCTGTCTCGTGCCACTTCTAACACCTTCCGTACCAATCTACCCCTTAAACCCCGCGATATCTTATTTGTATTGTATTGCAACTTGTATTGTCTTGTAATATAGGTTGTATAATGGGATGACTTGTCGAAACCATGATATCAGTATATGGATATAATTGGAGAATCATGGATGTAACCGAAGAATCATGTAAATGGAAGTATATCCATGGTTCGGTTCAGTCAAAATTGCTTGAATATATTGCATATATGGATTCATGGATTCATATTGGGTTGTAGATTGTAGATTGTACTTGAATCATATTCAAGTCAGATTATTTATTATGAGACTCAGTCTGAGTCAGAACAATTAAAAAAGAAATTGAAGTCTTGATTGTTTTGATGTTATCGGTAACCGCTGCACATGGGTGGTGGGTGTTCCCCTCCGAACGGCGGCCGAGACGTTAGGACGTCTGTGCCTGAGGTTCGGGGCAGATGCTATTTGGTTTTATCCATCTATCTCTCCGAAGATGCCAAGTTGATTTATGGCACCGTGTATCGGAGGTTTAGACGGATGCGGCCGATGTAGCAGACTTCGTCAGATTCCCCCTCAGGGTGAGGGGTTTTTGATTGTGGGGACGCTCTTCCCTGCAGGCGCAAGCCCCTGCAGTTAATTACGCTACCGCATCGCGGTAACAACTTTCTCCTTCTCCAGAATTTCACTTCGTGTCGTGTGTGTTTGTCTTGTTTGTGGTTGCCCGTGGATTGTATACGGAGACTGAGTAATGCCGTCGCCCGTAGGACGTGGATTAGTCCAAATCCGTATTTACTTAGATTTGGGTTTGGTGTTTTTAGTTTAAGGATACGTTAGTCGCGTTGCGGCTAAGATCAACTTAAACGTTCGTTAAGGATACGTTAGTCCTGTTTGAGACTAATATCAACTTAACGTGATCGTTTAGATCCGACAAAAGAGCGTTTGGGCCCTATTGTTCCAGTTTGGGAGATTCATAGTCCAATTTGGGACTAAAGTCTGTTTGGAGGATACGTTAGCCATTTTTGAGGCTAAGATCGACTCAAACGTTTGTTAAGGATACGTTAGTCCAGTTTGAGACTAAGATCAACTTAACGGGACCGTTTAGGTCCGACAAAAGAGCATTTGGGCTCTATTGTGCCAGTTTAGGGACGTGGTGGTCCATATTCCAGTTTAGGGACGTGGTGGTCCAATATTAGTTTAGGGACGTTTCGGTCCGATGTTAGTTTAGGGACGTTTCGGTCCGATATTAGTTTAGGGACGTTCCGGTCCGATGTTAGTTTATGGACATTTCGGTCTACGAGTTTAAAGACCCCGCAGTCTATATTGATGTGTAGTCGTTGGGACCCGTCACCTCTTTGACGTCGTTGAGGAATTACAACGACGGATGTCAAAGGAGTTCGGAGATGTACCCTCGAACCGGATGTAAATTGATTTAGAAGAGCAATTTTGCTCAGTCAATTTAATTTAAGGACTTATGGCCAAAATTGGGCTAAGTCCAGTTGAAATGTTCAACATTTTATTTGCTTTTGCATTGCATTTCTTTTTTTATTTTTATTTGGGCCTTGCCCAGAAAGGATGCAGAGCATCAATTTGTTTTGGGCTCTGCCCTTTTAGGAATGATGCAAGGCATCAATTTTATTTGGGATCTGCCCTTGTATAAAGGATGCAAAGCATCAATTTATTTGGGCTCTGCCCATTTATTGCCTTGCAATTTAATTAGGCCTACTAGGTCTTTTTGGTTTGGGCCTGGCCCTTTAGAAAATGCATTGCATTTATCAAGCGCTTTGCGCCAATCAAAAAGCACAACAGTGCAAATTTATAAGTGCAAAGCACTATTAATTTTAGAATCTTTTAGATTCAAGAACCAATAGTTCATAAAAGAAGTGCAAAGCACTATTTAATTTCTTGATCTAATTTAGATCAAAGAAAAACAAGTTTGTTTATTTCAAGAACCAAAGGTTCATAAAAGTGCAAAGCACTATCTTTTTTTTTATTTCTGTTTTTCTTGTTTTAGAGAACCGGTGGTTCATAAGAAATGCAAAGCACTATTAATTTAAGAACCTTTTAGGTTCAAGAACCGATGGTTCATAAAACAAGTGCAAGGCACTATTTGATTTATTTCTAAGAAAAAACAAGTTTTTTTCTTGTTTTTCTTATCTCAGAGAACCAAAGGTTCATAAAAGTGCAAAGCACTATTTATTTAAGAACCTTTTAGGTTCAAGAACCGATGTTTCATAAAACAAGTGCAAGGCACTATTTTTATTTATTTATTTATTTATCGTTAAAGATCTATGATTATGTTCATAAGAGAATTTTCTCTTCTTTAAAAGGTTTTTACCTTTTTTTTTTATTCTTCAAGAGTTCTCTTCTCTTTTCTTTTTAGCCAGATGTTGATGCCTTTTAATTGAGGTCTGGGGTCCTTTTTATAGTGGCCATAAATTAGTTAAATTTGTTAAAGAGATCTCTCTCTGAGTGATTTGGGGAATTTTCCCCACCGTTGGATCTTTGATCCAAGGGTTTCTGCTTTACAGAAGAAAATCTTCTTGTTTTAAAAAGAACAGAAAAGATTTATTCTGTTTTGCGCAACTCCCCCAGCGCGTGACACGTGTCGCGCAGCTGCGCTTGCGCAACTGCGCAGACACGTGTCGCGCAACTGAATTTTTTTTTTTTTATCTTGCGCAGCTGCGCGCGCTGACACGTGTCGCGCAGCGCACTGCGCAGCTGCGCTGACACGTGTCGCGCAGCGCACTGCGCAGCTGCGCAGACACGTGTCGCGCACTGCGCAGTTGCGCAATTTTTTTTTTTTTTTGCGCAGCTGCGCGCGCTGACACGTGTCGCGCAGCGCACTGCGCAGCTGCGCAGACACGTGTCGCGCACTGCGCAGTTTGCGCAGTTGCGTAATTTTTTTTTTTTTTTATCTTGCGCAGCTGCGCGCGCTGACACGTGTCGCGCAGCGCACTGCGCAGCTGCGCTGACACGTGCCGCGCAGTTGCGCACTTGCGCACTGCGCATTTTTTTTTTTTTTATCTTGCGCAGCTGCGCGCGCTGACACGTGTCGCGCAGCGCACTGCGCAACTGCGCAGACACGTGTCGCGCACTGCGCAGTTTGCGCAGACACGTGTCGCGCACTGCGCAGTTGCGCAATCTTTTTTTTTTTTCCTTCTTCTTTCTTGCGCAGCTGCGCGCGCTGACACGTGTCGCGCAGCGCACTGCGCAGCTGCGCAGACACGTGTCGCGCACTGCGCAGTTTGCGCAGTTGCGCAATCTTTTTTTTCTTTTTTTTTTTTTTGCCTCCTCCCAAGTGCTTTGCTCTAAACCTCTTATGGAGTACGCTACTTCATTTATTTTAATTTTAATTTTCTTTTTAATTTTCAAGACAGAGCTTTGCTCTGATTGGAGAAAAATAGAAGTATTGCTTGTTTTCCCACCTTGGAATTTAAACAGAGCTTTGCTCTGATTGAGGTAAACAAATGCCCCCCCACCGTTGCGCTTACGTGGCTTCCTAACGTGAGCGCAGCGGTGGTAGACTCCGAACCGTCGCGCAATCTTTTGGAAGCTGAGAGGGCACTTGATGCCTATAAATAGGACCTTTGGTCGCTTAGATGATTCTCATCTCTAAAATTTTACTTTCAGAACTTAGAGTACTGCTCTCTTGTTTAAACACTTTTAAAAGTTCAAACTTTTAGAGAATTTTAGGTAAAAATATTAATTTTAATTAAATTAAATCAATTTTAAGAGCATTGCTCTCAATAGATCCCAGATCTAAAGAAGACCCATTTAGGGTTTCACTTAGTAGAGTTTTGCTCTAAGGGGGTCTATAGAAGACTAAGGAGAGCCCTATTAGAGTTCCATTAATAAAGCTTTGCTCTCTAAAAGATTTTCCATGTATTTTCTCATTTCATTAATGGAGCTTTGCTCCTCCCAAATCATATAGAAGAACTCCTAAGAATTCTTCATGGATCTTGGAAGTCAAAGATGATATTTTATTCCTCAGTGCATTATATCATTTTACTTAATTAGTCTTTCTGATAATTTGTTGATCCTCTTTCACAGGAACAATGAACGTCCAAATGTATGCTCTTAACGAGCTCATCTCTCATGAGGGCATCCGCCTATTTGGCCGCTCTTAAAATCGGGAGTTCACAAACGAGGAGTGTGCTGAAATAATGAGTCGCTTCGACGCATACAACGGTCCACTGCTTCCCCGACGTTACTTTCTTCTTAAACTTATCGTGGGAGCTATCTGGGAAGCGCTTCCCCTATTCTGTTCCGGCGCGCCGCTTAGGGCGTTGGATGCCGCTGAGGACAAGGTGCACTCTGTGTACCTATTGAACTTTATCTCGAAGAGACGGCGAGACAGTCTTATTGACCTCTTGCACGAGATCTTTCAACAGTCTGCCATACTCGCTGCTTATCGGAGGGTGGAAGACATCGGGAGGGACCCTGACGCTTGTGCTCGCGAAAAGAAGCACACTAGGATGGTCCGCGAGGCTTAGAAAGTCATAGATAGGGTCGCTTTTGAATTCCTCAATCCATGCTCTGGATCTGAGGTTATTCCATTGTAACTTTCGTTTATTGTTTTTATGACTGTAAGAACTTCGGGCGATATTAATGGAATTTTTTTTTTATCCCAGCTTGTCTTTATTATATATCTTTGTCCCGAGTCTTTTTGCCCATGCATGAATGAATACGTCCTGAACGTTTGATCAAACGTAAATCGGGTGCTCTTTCTGTTGCTTTTCCTCTTTCTCAGCATGTCGTAACAATTAGCAGGTAATAGAGTAAGCTTCTTGATTTCTTTCATGAGATAGCGAGGGCTTAGGCCGCAGGTTCAGATCTGCTGCCTAAGACTTTTCAACTCTATGAGCCGTGAGGGTCTCATAGAGACTTTTCTCCCTACGGATCAAAAGGATCTCGTAGGTGGGTTTTTCTCCTTAGGAATCGTGAGGATTCCTAAGTGTGGTTTTCTCTTGTAAGTCGTAAGGATCCTACAAGAGAATTTTTCCCTCTTACGAGTCGAGAGGACTTGTAAGTGGTTGTTTCCCTCCTTGTCGAAGTTCGACGTTGGAGAGTGAGACCCGTGGATGGTATGCAAGAGACCGTTTTGGGCCAACTTGCAGGGTCCCAATGCTTAGGAAACAGGCTTCTTTTATGCCCACTGCCTAAGGCTTTATCTCACGAGTCGAGTCGCCTCGACAATTTTTCACAAGTCAAGACGAATCGAACGTTTCTCGCAAGAACATCTTAACGTCGCATTTAACCTCTGCTCTTTACGACAGAAGCCCGTTAAGGTTGGTGGTACTTAGGGTTTTGGCCATCGTACCGTCGCATAAGCTGATATAGTCCTCGATAGGCATTTGTGCTGTTCGAGTAGCCCTGCGACTGCCGTGTCTCTGATCCCTTCGGGGGCTGGACAAGACGTCTTCAAGCAATCCTCCTTGGCAGTTTGACCGTCGGAAGAGCAAGCGCTAGGAATTTGCCATGCCGCTTTTTACTTGAGGTTAGGCTCATTTTGGAGAGCCCCGATGAGTCATAACCACTCCGCGCTGGTGTGGGGATGATCTCCGATAGTCTTTCAGGTTTTATATGACTTGCCGTTAAGACCCTGAAGCTAGGAATTTGGCCTTTGCTTCGTTTGCTGGCATTGCGTCTGCTGTATCGAGACGAATGTTGCGGTGGGAACTAGGGATTTTGCCGTGGCTCCGTTTCTTTGATGACGTTGCGTCTGCTGTGTCGAGACGAACGTTGGGGTGACATCTCGTCTGCTGTATCGAGACGGACGTCGAGGTTGTCTCTAGGTTGCTGGTGAACTGCCGAGGTTTGGAACTAGGGATTTTGCCGTGGCTCCATTCGTTTAATGACGTTGCGTATGCTGTGTCGAGACGAACGTTAGGGTGACATCTCGTCTGCTGTATCGAGACGGACATCGAGGTGGTGACCATTCTGTGCTGGTGCGAGATGATCTCTGATTGTCTTTCCGGTTTTATATAAGTTACCATCAAGACGTCGAAGTTAGGAATGTGGCATTCGCTTCGTTTGCTCTGGTGTGTCCAAATCCTGTTGGAGGAAGAACGCTGGGGTTGACATTTCGTCTGCTGTATCGAAACGAACGTCAAGGTGGTGACCACTCTGTGCTGGTGCGAGATGATCTCCGATTGTCTTTCCGGTTTTATGTGAGTTACCGTAAAAGACGTTGAAGCTAGGAATGTGGCCTTCGCTTCATTTGCTTTGTCATGTATGAATCCCTGCTGGAGGAAGAACGCTGAGGTTGACATTTCGTCTGCTGTATCGAGACGAACGTCAAGGTGGTGACCACTTCATGTGAGATGGTCTCCGATTGTCTTTCCGGTTTTATGTGAGTTACCGTCAAGACGTCGAAGTTAGGAATGTGGCCTTCGCTTCGTTTGTTTTGGTGTGTCCAAATCCTGTTGGAGGAAGAACGCTGGGGTTGACATTTTGTCTGCTGTAATGAGACGAATGCTAAGGCGGAGTTGGGATTTTGCCATCGCTCCGCTTGATGGTGTAACATCTGTGTCCTGCTGGAATGAGGAGGCACGCCGTTGTTGGTCTCCAGGCTGTAGATGTGGCCATTGAGATTTGGAACTAAGGACTTTGCCATGGTTCCGTTTCGTTGCGACTCTGAGGTCGATTGTTGACGTCACGTCTGCATCTGGCTGGAGTGAGGAGAAACGCCGTTGGTGATCTCTAAGTTGTCGATGTTGACGTCGAGACCCTAAAGCTCGGGATCTTCTTCTGCTTCATTTGTTGACATCGTGTCTGTAATATTGCGACAAATGTCGAGATGGTCTCTAGGTTATCTATGAACCGTCGAGATTTGGCTTCGCTTTCTGGTGGAGCCTGTTGGGAAAGTATTGTTCCCTTTTTATCTGTGCCCCTGGATTATATACAGGGATCGATGTGATTTCACCTGTAGGGCAAAAGTTTCATTCTTTCATTTTTTTTTTATTCTTTCCGCGATGCTCTATCATTTCAGCTTTTATATCGCGAAGGTCGCGATTGCCCAATCATTTCGGCTATTTTTCGCAGTGCCCAATCATTTCGGCTGTTTATTTTATTTTTACTCGCTGTTTTTTTTTTTTTTTTTTTGCGAGTAGGGAATTTGGGGTCTGATACCAATCTTGGCATCAGCATCGCTGCCACTGGAATATTGCCAGGAGCGAATCATCATTTGCCGTAAAAGGACTTGGAATTTGATATCGGTCTAGGCATCAGCATCGCTGCAACTGGGATATTGCCAGGAGCGAATCATCATCTGCCGTAAAAGGACTTGGAATTTGATATCGGTCTAGGCATCAGCATCGCTGCAACTGGGATATTGCCAGGAGCGAATCATCATCTGCCATGAAAGGACTTGGAATTTGACACCGATTTAGGCATCAGCATCGCTGCAACTGGGATATTGCCAGGAGCGAATCATCATTTGCCTCTGTCGATGTTGAACAAAGGTGGCTTAGTAAACAGGGTTAAGGGTCCTGTCGGTTAAGGCTTTTGACTTCATGAGCCGTAAGGGTCTCACAAAGGTATTTCTCCCTACAAGTCGTGAGGATCTTGCAGGTGTGTTTTCTCCTTGGAAATCGTGAGGATTCCTAAGTGCATGTTCTCTTGTAAGTCGTAAGGATCTTACAAAAGGGTTTTCTCCTTATAAGTCGAGAGGACTTACAAGTGTTGTTTGCTGTACAAGCATATCCCTAGTCACGGATGGGACTTTGTTAGGGAAATATTTATTTGCGCCCGTGGATTGTATACAAGGGTCAGTATGAGCCACTTGTAGGGCAATATCGAAGGTTGTGGGGGTTGCTTAAGAACAGGTTAAGGTTTCTGTAACTTAAGACTTTCAAATCTTATGAGCCGTGAGGGTCACATAAGAGAATTCTCCTTACGAGTCGTGAGGATCTCGCAAGTGTATTTTCTCCTTAGGAATCGTGAGGATGCCTAAGTGTGTTGCTCCCTTGTGAGTCGTAAGGATCTCACGCGGGTGGTTTCTCCTTACAGGGTCGAGAGGATCCTATAAGTGTTTCTTTAACGAGGTTGCGCCCTTTCGGGTTTTCACAAACACTCGCCGGTAGCCCTGCTGTTTTTACTCACGGAACCCTTTCGGGTTTTCATTCGTGCACTTTTTGCTTATGGACATACCTTTATTAATTTTTTTTTCTTTTTTTTTTTCTTCCTTTTTTTTTACGAGGTCGCGCCCTTTCGGTTTTTCACGAACACTCGCCGGTAGCCCTGCTGTTTTTACTCACGGAGCCCTTTCGGGTTTTCATCCGTGCCCATTTTGCTTGTGGACGTACCGTTTTTTTTTGTTTTTTGTTTTCTTTTTTTATTGTTTTCTTTTTTTTTTTATCAGCCTGAGAATGCTGCGGTAGTAGTTTAAAAAAAACATTTCGGTCATTTGCAAGTTTTAGGACATTGCGGTCCATCATTAGTTTAAGAACATCTCGGTCCGTTGTTAGTTTAAGGACGTTTCGGTCCGTTGTCGCCGTATTTGAGGCGAATATCTAGTTTATTGACTTTTCGGTCTATGAGTTTTTTTTTCCATGAATGAACATGATGCCCCCGGCGTATCCATCTTCTTCGGAGCGTGCGGTTGTGGCGGACTCACCTTCCAGTTCTCAGACAGCGCAAACTTGCCCTGTTGGTATTGGTCTTCAACCCAGTTTTTGAAGACGTAGCAGTCCTCGATCAGGTGACCTACTGTTTGGTGGTAAGGGCAATAGTTAGGATTATTAACATCGCCTGGCCGCAACGGACGTTTTGGAGCCGGCAGATTGATGAGTCTGTTACACACTGCCAGCTCGAACAGTCCCCTTGTTTTGTCTTGCGGAAACGAGTAAGGACGTTTCAACTTTTCCTGGAGGGATTGCCGCTTGTTGCTTTGGTAAGCAACCGGTCTAAGGTCACCTGATTGTTGGTGAGTGCTGGCGACGAGGGCCGTTTTTCCTTTTCCTTTGTTCTTCTTGTTCTGTCCCTTGCTTACGGGGTCGGGATTTTTTCCCAGTAGCATGCGATTGCATGGCTGAACGTTCTCGCAGCTTCTCAATTCCTTTATTTTTGAAATAGATTCCCCGATGGAAGAGTTGGGGGTAGCTTCTTCGTCAGAGTCGCTTCCAAAGGTGATAATTTGTGATCCCTTGAAGTCGGCTATATGACAGTCGGCGGTGGCTCTTTTGCGCTCATCTATCGCATTTTTCCGATGTCCACAAGCTTCACACTTTGTCCTGTCGAAGTGTCGCTTTTGAGCGACATACCCTTGCCACCAACAGTTAAAGGATTCGCAGTCTTCGGTAGGATGTATGATCTTCTGATGATATAAACAGAAGTTAGGGTGCATCTCTACCTCAGCGAAAGAATTTTCTTCAGAGGGCGGTAGCTTCATTCCTACTGATAGAGCTTTGGCGAACCGTTTCCTCGTCTTGAATTTGTTTTTACCCGCAGTGTATGGGTTTTGATTTGACGGGAATACCTTGGTTCTTTCCAGTATGGCCATTTCATGCTCTTGATTGGCTTTTGCTTTCAGACGAATTTCATTTAGGAAGGCATCGATCAGCTTGTCTGACGGCCGCGGAATTTCTGTTTCAGGGTCCGCCATTGATTTCTCAGCGCAAGGATCCTCCTCCTCATCTGTCAGTGAATGAGAAATCACATGACAAGTCGCTACGTAGTCTTCGGATTCATCCGATAAGTTTTCTCCATCGTTTTCATCCTCGACGAAAGAACAAGTTGCCCCCGGCGTGTCCGTCTTCTTTGGAGAGTGCGGCTGTGGGGGGTTTACCTTCCAGCTTTCAGACAGCGTGAATTTGCCTTGCAGGTATTGATCCTCGATCCATCCCTTAAAGACGAAACAATCCTCAATCGGGTGACTTACCGTTTGGTGGTAAGGGCAATAATTGGGATTATTAAGATCGCCTGCCTGCGACAGACGCTTTGGACTCGGCAGATTGATGAGTCTGTTACGCACTGCCAGCTCAAACAGTCTTCTCGTTTTATTCTGAGGAAACGAGTAAGGACGTCCTAGCCTCTCTTCGAGGGATGGGCGTGGACGCACGTTGTTTTGGCGAGCGACCGGCTTTGAGTTGCTTGACTGTAGCTGAGCGTTGGCGACGATGATCGCTTTTCCTTTCTCATTTCGGGGATCGGGTCTTGGAGGAGACGGTCTATGGCCCATCTGGTCCATTTGGGCTAATTTGTCAATCAAGGCCTGGAAGGTGGTCGGCCTGAAGAACATCATGAATTGCGAGATGGTCGCTTGCGGATCGAGAGTGCCCACAAACATGCCTACCGCAGGTGCCTCTTCTATGCGTTGTTCGCATTTCGACCATAGGTTCCGCCATCGTGTTGCGTATTGGACCCACGTTTCGCCGGGCCTTATCCTGGCATTTATCAGTGCGGTAATCGGGGTGCGTTCACTAGCACTTGCGAATCTTTGTGTAAACAGCAGTTCCATCTCTGCAAATGTTTTGACAGAGTCGTTAGGTAGCTCCGAATACCATTCAAAGGCTGTTTCTGCTAAGCTGCCGACGAATTGACGTAGCAACAATTTGTCATCGCCTCCAGTATTGCCGCATAAGGCCCTGAATTGAGCGACATGCTGATGCGGATTCCCTGTCCCTTTATATACGTGGAATTTAGGGATCGTATATCCTGGCGGGTAACTGATTTGGTCATACCAGCTCGGATACGGTCGTCCGGTTCTAACAATTTGCCCAGCCGCTTCATTCGCCTGATGAACCCGGATCTGCTGAGCTATATATTCATCTAGGTCAACTTTGGAGATTGCCTCCTCCTTAGCTGTTGATAGAGCCGGCGGAGGATTTAACGTTTCTCCCCTGTCGTCTTCAAGGACGATCGGAGGATCTTCAGCAGGAGGGTCCGGCTGTAACATCATCTCTACCATATCTTGGAAGAGGAGCGCCATCTGTTTTATGTTAGCCGCTTGCTCTGCAGCTTCTTTGTCCCTCTTTTCGAGGACTCTGCGTAAAAAGTCAGCGTCAGTTTCTTGTTCTTGACGCTCATCCGAAGACGTTTCAGAGCTTTCTTTTGGCTCAGTGAGTGCAGCCATTGTAGTCATCATTTCCTGAAGCTTTTGCTGTTGCTCCTGGGCTTTCGTCACGGATCGGGTGAGCGGTCGGTGGCCCGTAGAAGTGCGGCTTTCCTCCTTTCCAGAAGCCATATAAACAGTGTGCACCACCATGCCCCCAGACTTGGGGCGCTTGTGTTCGGTGTTTTTGCGATTTGCCGAAGACACAGGGGCTTTTTGCGGCCTCCTTTTTTGAGTGATTGGAGTTAAGGGGGCCGTTGTAGTGGACACCCAAGTAGCTTTTGCTTTTTGTGGTTTGACAGAGTAATCCTTCCCCTGCCGAACCTTCATCTTTTCCTGTCGTCGGAGGCAGTCTTGATCGATCACCGACTCTTGAACCTGTCGCCAGACTTTGTAAATTTTAGAGGACAGCCGTTGAAGGGGCTGCTCTAGCTTCTTCTCTGGAATATTCTTCACAGATGAATGAGTTCGCTTCAACATCGCAGTAGGAGAGTTTCTGCGCACCTTGTTGAGCAGTTCAAAACTGTTCTTGGTTGGAACAGCAGTAACAATCCCAACCGTTAGAGTTGGATGAGTAAGTCCAGAGGGGGAGTTGCCCCCAGCCTTCCTAACTCGGCGCCAGTAGCGACGTCGAGCATGTCGTGCTAATGGAATTGTCTCAGATATAGGGGTGACCTCCTCATGCCCCCTGTGTTGGTCAGAATATGCCGGTACCAGCTTTTTAAAGATCGACGTCCGTTGAGCGGGGACGGCCAACTTGTCAGAAGCGGACCTCTGAACATGGGAAGCAACCTTGGTGATTTTGCCAGGAACGGGAGTTGGGATGGCTATCCGCTTCGGGATAACGCCTTCTGGTATGGCAGGCTTCTTCATGAGCCTGTTAGAGCTCTGGCCTAGTCCGTTAAAACCTGAAGCAGTGGAGTTGGGCGACCTATTGAGAGGGGTCGCGGCAGTGGTGAGTCGATCGAAGACCGACTTTTTTGGAGCTTCTTGCAATGTCATTGGGGCGTTGAAGCTCATTGGTGGGAGCATGGTCCCAAAAAATAGTCCAGTGGCGGCTTGAGCCATCTGCTCTACCGGCATTTTGAAAAGGGAGGCCGCTTGGGGCCCATAAGTCGCTCCTCCAGCAATGACGGAGCGAGAGTTATCGCTGCGGACGATGCAGTTCGAAGCCATTGATCTTCTGTTTTCTGCACGGGGCAAGACTCCAAATCTTAGTACCTTGAATCCATAGGCAATCACAGCAAACCGCGATTTGTTCGCGAACACGACACACGAAGTGTGGAGTGGAAAGAGGAAGAGGTCCCACCGGGCGTGCCAGAATCTGTTCCCCTCCGAACGGCGGCCGAGACGTTAGGACGTCTGTGCCTGAGGTTCGGGGCAGATGCTATTTGGTTTTATCCATCTATCTCTCCGAAGATGCCAAGTTGATTTATGGCACCGTGTATCGGAGGTTTAGACGGATGCGGCCGATGTAGCAGACTTCGTCAGATTCCCCCTCAGGGTGAGGGGTTTTTGATTGTGGGGACGCTCTTCCCTGCAGGCGCAAGCCCCTGCAGTTAATTACGCTACCGCATCGCGGAAACAACTTTCTCCTTCTCCAGAATTTCACTTCGTGTCGTGTGTGTTTGTCTTGTTTGTGGTTGCCCGTGGATTGTATACGGAGACTAAGTAATGCCGTCGCCCGTAGGACGTGGATTAGTCCAAATCCGTATTTACTTAGATTTGGGTTTGGTGTTTTTAGTTTAAGGATACGTTAGTCGCGTTGCGGCTAAGATCAACTTAAACGTTCGTTAAGGATACGTTAGTCCTGTTTGAGACTAATATCAACTTAACGTGATCGTTTAGATCCGACAAAAGAGCGTTTGGGCCCTATTGTTCCAGTTTGGGAGATTCATAGTCCAATTTGGGACTAAAGTCTGTTTGGAGGATACGTTAGCCATTTTTGAGGCTAAGATCGACTCAAACGTTTGTTAAGGATATGTTAGTCCAGTTTGAGACTAAGATCAACTTAACGGGACCGTTTAGGTCCGACAAAAGAGCATTTGGGCTCTATTGTGCCAGTTTAGGGACGTGGTGGTCCATATTTCAGTTTAGGGACGTGGTGGTCCAATATTAGTTTAGGGACGTTTCGGTCCGATGTTAGTTTAGGGACGTTCCGGTCCGATGTTAGTTTATGGACATTTCGGTCTACGAGTTTAAAGACCCCGCGGTCCATATTGATGTGTAGTCGTTGGGACCCGTCACCTCTTTGACGTCGTTGAGGAATTACAACGACGGATGTCAAAGGAGTTCGGAGATGTACCCTCGAACCGGATGTAAATTGATTTAGAAGAGCAATTTTGCTCAGTCAATTTAATTTAAGGACTTATGGCCAAAATTGGGCTAAGTCCAGTTGAAATGTTCAACATTTTATTTGCTTTTGCATTGCATTTCTTTTTTTATTTTTATTTGGGCCTTGCCCAGAAAGGATGCAGAGCATCAATTTGTTTTGGGCTCTGCCCTTTTAGGAATGATGCAAGGCATCAATTTTATTTGGGATCTGCCCTTGTATAAAGGATGCAAAGCATCAATTTATTTGGGCTCTGCCCATTTATTGCCTTGCAATTTAATTAGGCCTACTAGGTCTTTTTGGTTTGGGCCTGGCCCTTTAGAAAATGCATTGCATTTGTCAAGCGCTTTGCGCCAATCAAAAAGCACAACAGTGCAAATTTATAAGTGCAAAGCACTATTAATTTTAGAATCTTTTAGATTCAAGAACCAATGGTTCATAAAAGAAGTGCAAAGCACTATTTGATTTCTTGATCTAATTTAGATCAAAGAAAAACAAGTTTGTTTATTTCAAGAACCAAAGGTTCATAAAAGTGCAAAGCACTATCTTTTTTTTTATTTCTGTTTTTCTTGTTTTAGAGAACCGGTGGTTCATAAGAAGTGCAAAGCACTATTAATTTAAGAACCTTTTAGGTTCAAGAACCGATGGTTCATAAAACAAATGCAAGGCACTATTTGATTTATTTCTAAGAAAAAACAAGTTTTTTTCTTGTTTTTCTTATCTCAGAGAACCAAAGGTTCATAAAAGTGCAAAGCACTATTTATTTAAGAACCTTTTAGGTTCAAGAACCGATGTTTCATAAAACAAGTGCAAGGCACTATTTTTATTTATTTATTTATTTATCGTTAAAGATCTATGATCATGTTCATAAGAGAATTTTCTCTTCTTTAAAAAGTTTTTACCTTTTTTTTTTATTCTTCAAGAGTTCTCTTCTCTTTTCTTTTTAGCCAGATGTTGATGCCTTTTAATTGAGGTCTGGGGTCCTTTTTATAATGGCCATAAATTAGTTAAATTTGTTAAAGAGATCTCTCTCTGAGTGATTTGGGGAATTTTCCCCACCGTTGGATTTTTGATCCAAGGGTTTCTGCTTTACAGAAGAAAATCTTCTTGTTTTAAAAAGAACAGAAAAGATTTATTCTGTTTTGCGCAACTCCCCCAGCGCGTGACACGTGTCGCGCAGCTGTGCTTGCGCAACTGCGCAGACACGTGTCGCGCAACTGAATTTTTTTTTTTTTTTATCTTGCGCAGCTGCGCGCGCTGACACGTGTCGCGCAGCGCACTGCGCAGCTGCGCAGACACGTGTCGCGCACTGCGCAGTTTGCGCAGTTGCGCTTTTTTTTTTTTTTTTTGCGCAGCTGCGCGCGCTGACACGTGTCTGCGCAGCTGCGCAGACACGTGTCGCACACTGCGCAGTTTGCGCAGTTGCGCAATTTTTTTTTTTTTCATCATCATCTTGCGCAGCTGCACGCGCTGACACGTGTCGCGCAGTTGCGCACTTGCGCACTGCGCATTTTTTTTTATTTTTTTATCTTGCGCAGCTGCGCGCGCTGACATGTGTCGCGCAGCGTACTGCGCAACTGCGCAGACACGTGTCGCGCACTGCGCAGTTTGCGCAGTTGCGCAATCTATTTTTTTTTTTTCTTCTTCTTCTTTCTTGCGCAGCTGCGCGCGCTGACACGTGTCGCGCAGCGCACTGCGCAGCTGCGCAGACACGTGTCGCGCACTGTGCAGTTTGCGCAGTTACGCAATCTTTTTTCTTTTTTTTTTTGCCTCCTCCTAAGAGATTTGCTCTAAACCTCTTATGGAGTACGCTACTTCATTTATTTTAATTTTAATTTTCTTTTTAATTTTCAAGACAGAGTTTTGCTCTGATTGAAGAAAATAGAAGTATTGCTTGTTTTCCCACCTTGGAATTTAAACAGAGCTTTGCTCTGATTGAGGTAAACAGCGGGATTTGTGTTTTTTTCAAAGACGATTACCGTGTTGATAACACCGTTTGTTAAGTTGTCTACCTTAGATAGGCAATCACCCATTTATCCGGCTCCCTGAGGCTCAAGAGATTGGTCCCGCTTAAACCTATATTTACTAGGGTCCTTAGGATAATTTATAGAACTTGAGAGGGTTTTATATAAAAATTCTTTTGTATGATTTTCAAAATACACCCCAAGTATTTAATTATCGTCTTTAGAGTTGTCATAGATGTAGATTTTATATTTGTGATATTTCTAGTGAAAATAACATAATTTCATAATATAGGCTATCTAATTGTAAGTATTGGACTTGTAGGGAATTTCATGGTATTTTAATGTAAAGTGGTTCTTGTGATTTCAGAAAAAAGGTTATAATATTTATATTATCACAAAATAGATATTTTAATGATACTTATATATATATATATATGTATGTATGTATGTATGTATGTATGTATATAAAAATAATTTTAATATATATTATATTTCTAGAAATCTCATTTTCTTAAGATATTTGTATTTTAAATCTTCGAGACCGAATACACCCTGCGGAGGTCTGCATCTCGCACTTCTAAGCCCAGGAATGTGCGATAATCCGTACCATCCCAGTCGGGTTCCCTAAAATGGGTTGTAGCGGCACTTTGCAAAGATTTATAAAAAATACGAATTCTTATAGAAAACGATTTTAATAGTTAGTGGTATTTATATGTAAAGTTTTGTTTCCCGTATTCTATGTTCCCGAAAGGTATTATGCTATGTTGCATATGAGTGTGTGAGAAGGTAGGTCATTACCTCGTGATCTACTTAAAGGTATAGCGAGATTGTGATGTTTTAAATGCTGAAATTAAACTACATGGTATTTTAGTGAAAAAGTAAGATAAAAATTGAAATAGAAATCCTTTTGATATGGAACTTATTCAATATGACTTGTTAATGTTTAATAGTCAACATGTAAGAGTTTAGTATGATTGTATTTAAGAAAAGGTTGAATTTTTAGGAAGAACCGAATCGGAAATCGGATTAATTCCGATTCCGTCGGGTTTTATTAAAAGAAGTTTTAAGACTAAAGAATAGAAGAGAGGGGTGGGACTTACTGGATTAGAGGTTAGAGAAGAGGGAGAGGAAGACGTAGGATTAGCCGGTGCGTCGTTTCGTCGTCGAAAGCTTCTAGGGTCGTCGTCGGAAGATCGCCGGAATTTCGCCCTTCACTAACTCCACTTGTACACAAAAATCCTATAAAGTTTTCTTGAGAGTTTGGACAGAATTATGAGTGAGGGGTGTGTGTTTAGGGGTAATATTTATAGGGTAAAGCTAAGGTTATGGTAGGTGAAAGGTTGAATTGAAAATATAATAAAAATTATATTAAAAATATGGTTTAATGGGGTTTTAATTGGATTTTAAAGGCTCTGTTAAATTAAAGAAAATTTAAAGTGTACAGAGGTTATGAGAAGCCAAAACGACACAACTTTCATGTAGAGGACTCGGTGATCCGACTCATCTCGGCCGGCGGCGGCGGGCCGAGTCGACCAAGTCGTCGACCCGAGTCGGCCGAGTCGGGCCGGGGTTCGCTGCCACGTGTCCTATGTCGTATGGTGTAGCCCCTGGGTCAGTTTGTTTTATATGTGTAGTGGGGTTTTTACGAGTTATGCACGTGTAAACCCTTGGACTTCTAAAAATTTAAAAGAAAACAATATTAAAAATAATGTGGGTGATGGGATTTGAACTCTGGTGCTTTGGTTCAGCTGTGCAAGGTCTTACCAGTAAGCTACAAGCTCCTTCTTGCTATTAAAAAGCAAAACAAACTTATATCTTATGCTCAAGCAAAAGTACCATTTTCTGTATTTTTAAAAAAATTGTACACAAAGTTTAGGGTTGTTACAGCTTAAGAACAGGTTTGGATCCGTATGACTTAAGACTTTCAAATTCTATGAGCCGTGAGGGTCGCATAGGGGGGTTACGAGTCGAGAGGATCTCGTAAGTGAAAATTTTACGAGATTGCGCCCTTTCGGGTTTTCACAAGCTCGCCGGTACCCCCGCTGTTTTTACTCACGGTGCCCCTTCGGGTTTTCATCCGTGCCCATTTCGCTTGTGGACATACCTTCTTTTTTTTAGGAGGTTGCGCCCGTTCGGATTTTCACAAACTTTTTAGTACCCCTGTTGTTTTTACTCACGCCGCCCCTTCGGGATTTCATCTGTGTCCATTTTGCTTGTGGACACACCCTTTTCTTTTAGGTTGCAGTCTTTGCTATTGGAGCTTTGATTACAACATAGATCCCAAGAGAAGATATCGCCGTATTTGAGGCGATGCTCCATGCTTAAGGTGGAGTACTAGTTTAGGGACATTTCGGTCCACTGCCAGTTTATGGACGTAGTGGTCCATTGCCGCCATTTTGGTGGTAACGGTTAGTTTAAGGACATTTCGGTCCGCTGTTAGTTTAGGAACATTTCGGTCCATTGTCGCTATCTTGGAGGCAACAGTTAGTTTAAGGGCATTTCGATCCGTTGTCGCGGAAGTTCTGTTGGATACTACTTTTAGAGTTTTGATTCAAGAAAATAGCGAGCAGATACGAGCGTCGTCATCTATCATTAACCTGAGTCATGAATTATCAAGCATAGTATTTCTTAAGGAACCGACCGTTTACTAGCTGGAAGGGTCTTTCGCTATACATATCCATGAGCAAGTAGGCCCCACCTTGGTAGACCTTGTCTATGATGTACGGGCCTTCATAGTTCGGCTCGAATTTCCCCACTTTGCACGGTTGGGGACCATAAGTCTTTTGACGACTTGCACGGGTTCGCCTTGGCGGAATGTTCTTGGTCTGGTTAGTCTTTCGTATGAGCGCGTCATCCTTACTTTGTAAGCTTCCGGGTTTTGTTGCGCCATGAGACGAGTTTCATCGAGAGCAACGAGCTCCTCAAATCAAAGATGGGCATTTTCTTCATTCGTCAGCTCGTATCGAACTACAATTCGTAGAGAGGGTAGCTCTATCTCCAAGGGAAGTATCGCTTCCGTGCCGAATACCAACGCGAATGGCATTGTATTCGTGGCCATTTTGAACGTGATTCGATAAGCGTATAGAGCTTCATGCAGTCTCTCGTGCCAGTCCTTTTTATTTCTGAACAGCGTTTTCTTTATGATCTTCGTCAAGGTCTTGTTGAAAGCCTCAGCTAGATCGTTAGCTCTGAGATTATAGACGGAAGAGTATCTCCAGTCTATATCATGTTGCTGTGCGAAGCGGCTGATCTTATGGCTTCTGTAGACCGGCCCATTATCCGAGATGATCCGTCGCGGAGTGCCAAACCGGTAGATGACATGTGTCCTAAAGAAATGGAGGATGTTCTCCGTCTTCACTTCCTTTAACGGTACTGCCTCTTCCCACTTAGAGAAGTAATCGGTTGTTACCAATATGAACCGATGTTCTTTGGATGACGCTGGTTCGATAGGCCCAATTATATCGGTTTCCCACATTTCGAACGGCCAACTAGCCAGTGTTGGGTGTAGCGGATTTGGATGCTGGTGGATGAAGTCCCTGTGAACCTGGCACGAGTGACACTGCTCCGCATATTCGAGGCAATCCTGAATCATTGAGGGCCAGTAATAACCCATTCTTTTGATCTTCAGCTTCATCTTTGGCCCGGCTTTATGAGAACCGCAGAGTCCGTCATAGGTTTCTTGGACGACTCTCCTTGCTTCTTCTGGTCCCATGCACATTAGCCACAAACTGTCGAACGATCTCTTATATAGAGTATCATTGACGAAGGCAAAAGACAGAGCTCGTTTCATGAGCTGATGTCTTGAAGATGCGTTTTCGGGTGTTCGATGGGACTTGAAGTAATTTATGAAGACTTATCTCCAATCCTTAGCCTTTTCTTCATCCTGTAATTGGAAGGCTGCATGTTTGGTCGCTTCCCTTCTTTCAGACGACTCCGGAGATATTTCTACTGGCACGAGAATTCGGCGGCTTTGCACAATGATCCTTATATCATCGAGGTTTTTGTCGGCCGGTTCTATAGCAAGCTTGGCTGACGCATCCGCTTTGCTATTTTCCGCACGCGGTATGCTTTCCAGGATGTAGGAGGGAATTTGAGTCAGCAGCTGCAGCACTCTTTCGCCATATTTTACCAACTCCGGTTTACACGTTTGATAGTCACCATTTACTTGGCCAACGACTAGCTGGGAGTCTCCATATATGAGGAGGTTTTCGATTCCCATATCGACAGCAATCTCAAGACCAGCTATCAAAGTTTCGTACTCAGCCTCATTGTTTGTTCTCAGCTCTGTTAAGGAAAGGGCGAAACGCATTATCCCTCCTTACGGAGTCACGAAGATAAGGCCCACCCCAGCTTTGATTATGTGGGTACTTTGCTTTCGCTTCTTCAAGGAAGATGCTCCGTCGAAATATAGTTCACATTGGACATTATTTCCTTCTTTCCCTCCTTCGATTGTATCGAACGCGTGTTCATCTGGCAATTTGCAATTTAAACAAGAATCGGCTGGTATTAGATGCTCAGCGAGAAAGTCGGCGATGGTTTGGCCTTTCACTGCCTTGAGGGGTCGATATGTTATCGAGAACTCTATCAAAAGGAGGGCCTATTTGGCATGTCTTATTGTTAGTATGGCTCTTGATATCAAATATTTGAAAGGATTCACCTTTGATATGAGATGGATCTCGTATGCCAAGGCATAATGTCGAAACTTTGTTATCGTAAAGATCAATGTCAGACAATGCTTTTCGATGGGGGAGTAATTGTTTTCTTCCCCCAGGAGAACTCGACTCAAATAGTAGAAAGCTCTCTCCTTCCCCTGACCGTTCTCTTATGTCCATAACGCGTCTAGATAATCTTCCAGGGCTGTTGTGTACAGGATAAGGGGCTTTCCCTTAACCGGAGCGGTCAATACCGGCGGGTTCTGCAGATATTGCTTGATTTCGTCCAGTGCACTTTGGCATTTATGATCCCAAACAAACGGGGTCCCCTTCTTCATTAGATGGCTGTAGGGGCGGTATTTGCCGGAGAGGTTGGCTATGAACCGCCGGATATACGGGAGCTTTTCTTGGAGAGACCGCAGTTGTTTGAGAGTTCTCAGCGTGGGCATTTCCATGATCGCCTTGATCTTTGATGGGTCTATTTCGATACCTCGGTGTCGTATGATGAATCCTAGGAATTTGGCTGAGGAGACTCCAAATGCGCATTTCAGAGGATTCATCTTTAGATTGTATTTCCTAAGACGTTGGAACACTATGTTCAGATGTTCCCAGTGCTCCTCGTACGATTTGCTTTTCATTATAAGGTCGTCAATGTAGCATTCAACAATCTCATGGATGAGGTCATCGAAGATCTTCATCATGGCCCTCTGGTAAGTAGCGCCAGCATTCTTCAGACTGAAGGGTATCACCTTATAGCAGAATATGCCCGGCGGAGTCCGGAAGGCAGTATGTTTTTGGTCTTCGGGATGCATCTTTATTTAATTATACCCCGAAGATCCATCCATTAAGGAGAAGATCTCATGGGTAGACATGTTATCGATCATCAGCTCGATAACGGGTACTGAGAAGTCATCTTTCGGGCAAGCCTTGTTGAGGTCCCGAAAGTCCACACAGATGCGCACCGTCCCATTTTTCTTCATCACTGGAACAATGTTGGAAATCCAGTCAGGATATTGAACTCCTTGGATGAAGCCGGAGTCAATTAGTTTCTTGACTTCGACATTGATACTCATCTCAAGTTCGAGTCGCATTCTCCTTGGCGCTTGCTTGACTGACTTGACGTTCGGCGATATCGCCAGTTAATGCACCACTATTTCTGGATCTAGTCCTGGCATCTCGGAATAATTCCATGCGAAGCAATCTTTATATTGTATAAGCACATCGTTTAGTGTGGCCACCTGCTTTTTAGACAACAGCTCGTTGACGAACGTTGGGCTCAGATCGTTTTCCGTCCCTAAGTCAATTTTTCATAAATTTTCCGCCGTGGTGTGTATCCAATCCTCCAGCTCTTTTGGCGCCAGTGGAAACTCTGAGATCATCACGTCCCCATTCCCATTTGCGAAGTACTGGGAGAGGTCGTCCATATTCTCATGCTCCCCCTACTTTGAGAATGTTATCACGTGGCAGGTACGAGTTCGTTTCCAAGCTCGGTGTTGATCTGGACTTACCCTCATGATATAGGTTGCTTTTGGCTCATTTTTTCATGGTGGGGTTACCCTCTAACTGTCAGATAGAGCAAACATGCCTTACTAATACTGGTCTTCGACCCAGTCTTTGAAGATGAAGCAGTCTTCAAAAGGATGTCCTATTTCTTGATGGTAGGAGCAATAAGCCGGGTGTTGGACCTTGTTTATTTGTTCGGATGTCGAGACTCCGGGAGCGTCATCATTTGATGCTTAATGACAAGGTCGAATATTTCCTTGTCTTGTCCTGGGGGAAAGAGTATTCCCGACCCATCTTTTTTATTAGCGATGGATTCAAGCTGACTTTTTCTCGATCGCGTGGCTTCTTGGATCCGCTTTGCTGTTTTCGAACGCCATTCTCGTTCTTTCCCTTGTTGTTGCCTTTGCGTCGGGCTTTTTCTTTGCCACGAGAGTGTACAACGGGCTTAGGGTGAAAGGCATCATAGTCTTTTCTTCCCGCAGACTACTGAGTGAGACGTTGTGTCCTGACTTTCTCGTAAATGTCCATTTCGCGGCTGTGGTCATCCCGAGCCTTTTGACCGGCTTCTCTCTTTAGCTTATTAATTTGTTCTTCTGGCAGCTCCGGGGATTTTGGTACCGATCCTGCCCCCAGCTCTTCTGTGTTGCTTTCCGATGCCGAGAGAGTTTCTTCGTCATTTAACGACGAATGAGAAACCATGTGGCAATTTGCTACATAATCTTCAGTTTACCCCGACAAGCCACTTCCCTCATCATCGTCACTATCTCCGTTCTCCAAGATATGGTTGAGAAATTCTTCGAGTGTGACTGGGGTCAGCGCCTTCTGGTTGTATTCCTCCAGCGCGTCGGTGTATTTTTGCAGGTCCATGCGCTTGTCGTCAGCCTGCATGGGCTTCTTGGTCTTCTTCTTTGCCTTTGAAGACTACGAAAGCTTGGCCTGGATGTCTTGCCCATCGTTATCATTTTTCGGTGTTAGGCGCGGTTTAAGCATCCTCTCAATGATCTCGGGCTCCAGCGGGCTTTTTCATTTGATCGCCAGACATGCCTGAAGATCCTTCAGCATTCTTTTAGTTTTAGCTGAAAGGACCACTTCCCAAGGAGCTTCTTCCACAAACGAGCATGATGCCCCCGGCGTGTCTACCCTTTTAGGAGTGTGCATCTGTAGCGGGTTCACCCTCCAGTTTTCTGACAGCGCAAATTTCCCTTAACGGTACTGGTCCTCGACCCAGTTTTTGAAGACGTAGCAATCCTCAATTGGATGGCCCACAACTCTGTGGTTGGAGCGGTAGCTGGGACTGTTGACATCACCAGGCTGCAGTGGACATATCGGATCCGGCAGTGTGATGAGTTTGTTGCGCACTGCCAGTTCGAACAGTCTCCTCGTTTTATCACGAAGAAACGAGTAAGCACATCCTAGCTTCTCTTTCAGGGATTGGCGCGGGCGCATTGTTTTGGCGAGCAACTAATTTCGGGTCACTCGGTTGTTGTTAAGTGTTGACAACGAAAGCCACTTTCCCTTTGCCTTTTGCATTCCGAGGGTCCGTTTTTGAAGAGGGAGGCTCATGGCCCATCTAGTCCATTTGGGCCAGCTTGTCGATCAAAGTCTGGAAGGTGATCGGCTTAAAGAACGTCATGAACTGAGACACGGTCGCCTGAGGATCGAGAGTCCCTATGAACATGCCTACGGCAGGAGCCTCTTCGATACGTTGTTCGCATTTCAACCATAGGTTCCGCCACCGAATTGCGTATTGAACCCAGGTCTCTCCTGGCTTCATCCTGGCATTGATTAATGCCGTAATCGGGGTGCGTTCGCTTGCGCTTGCGAACCGCTGTGTGAATAGTAGCTCCATTTCTGTTAATATTTTGACAGAGTCATTTGGGAGCTCCGAGTACCATTCAAATGCCGTCTCTGACAAGCTGCCAACGAACTGGCGAAACAGCAATTTGTCGCCGCCTCTAGTATTGCCACACAAAGTTCTGAACTGAGCGACGTGCTAATGTGGATTGCTTGTCCCCTTATATACATGGAACTTGGGGATTGTTCCCTGATTAAAAATCAGGAAAAACTTCAAAAGAGGCATCACGTGCTCACACGTGACCAATGGTCACGTGTTGACACGTGATGGTTAAAGCAGCAGCGCAAAAAGCGCAGAGGAGAGAAGTCCATTCGGGGGTCACGTGCTTACACGTGACCAGGGGTCACGTGTCAACACGTGACCAGGGGTCACGTGTCAATACGTGACTGGCTTTAAAAGCCTCACGGTTTACTAAAAGATTATTTAAATCTTTCCAAAATAGAGAAGAATTATGGGGACTGTTGGATTAAAGATCCAAAGGTGATTAAAAATCACTAATTTATGGAAAAATCTTGAACAAGGAAAGATCTCTCTAAATCTCACCGAAATAACAAACGGAATATCTTTGGATTGAAAATCCAACGGTGAATAAAATTCACTAAGTGATCTTAAAGATCATATTAATTGTGAAAATAAATCAAATCTTTCAATGAGAGATTTACTAAACAAATTGATTCTCTTCCTCTTCCTATAAATAGGAGTCGAGAGGAGAGCACAAGATATAGAATTTTGGGAAGGAAAAAGCTTTGGAGAGAATTTTAGCATCTTGAAAATTCAGAAAGAAAACCCTAGGTGAGAAAAAGAAAAGGGATCAAAACTTCAGAAAAAGAGAATTTAATTCTCAAAAATCTAAGAGTTTAACTCTTTTGCAAAGAATTTAGTTCTTCCTCTGATTGAGGATCTGCAAAGATCACATCTCCCCATAAGTTGAGAATTTAATTCTCATCGGGTTGAGATCCTGCCATGCAGATCCGAAACTTAGAAGGGGAATTAAGTTTAGAGAATTTAATTCTCCCAGAACAAAGTTAGGGTTTAACCCTATCTGAGAATTTAATTCTCCTAAAATTACAGGAATTTGATTCCTTCAAGATGGACAACTAGGGTTTAACCCTAATCGAGAGTTTAATTCTCTAAATTTACAGGAATTTAATTCCTCTTAAAATGATGAAATTAGGGTTTTCACCCTGTATAAGAATTTAATTCTTTTGCAGGTATGGTAATTTAATTCCTCTAAAGGAAAATTAGGGTTTAACCCTACATTAGGAATAAAATTCTTCCAAAGAAAATAGGAATTTAATTCCTCTGAAGTTATAGTTGAGATTAAACCCACGGAGAATTTAATTCTCAAAAGATAAAGAGATCTTCAAGCATGCAAAGAACCAGGGTCACGTGTCCCCACATGACCCCTGAAAAGATCCAAAGAAATAGGGAGAAAAGAACTCAGAGGCAACGCCTCACGTGCTCCACGTGACCCATGAAGCACAGAAAGAAAAAGCAAAATAAATAGAAGCTCTGGGCGCTCTCACGTGTTACCACGTGACCCCTTGGCAAAAGCTTTAACAATCAGCACACAAATCCCCGTCACGTGTCAACACGTGATGCTCCAAAATAAAATATAAAAAGTATTCAATACTTTTTTTACAGAACAAAATAAGGGGAATCTGGTCCCACCTTTGGGCGCTCTCACGTGTCCACACGTGACCCCTTTTTCTTTAGTGTTTTGACAGTAATTCGAGATCTTTATTCCCAGTGTTTAACACTGATTTTTCTTAGTGTTTAACACTAATTTGAAAACCCTATTTACAGTGTTTGACACTGTTATTTTCTAATGTTTGACACTAAATCGAAAACTATATTTCCAGTGTTTAACACTGATTGTTCTTTTAGTGTTTAACACTGGTTTGAGAATTCTGTCTTTAGTGTTTAACACTTTTGTTATTTAGTGTTTAACACTGCTTTTAGCCAAATTGGCTAATTTTTCAGAGGCAAAGCCTCCCCTTCAACTGAATCTCAAAATTGAATAACATTCAGAGCTATAATGCTCGGTCAAAGATATAAATCTTATCAAAGCCCTCAAAACTTTTGTGGACTGAAACCTGACAAATGTCAAATAGTCCAACAAAGGGCCAGACTTAATTGGACTTAGCCCAAGTTGGCCATAAGTTCTCAATCCAGACTTAACTGAGCCAATGTGCTCATAATATGATTGAACTTGGTTCCAATTGGGCTACAGATCATTTAATCCACCTCGGTTCAAGAGTACATCTCTTCACTCCTTTGATATTTGTCGTTGTAATTCCTCAACGTCTTCAAAGAGGTGACGGGTCCCAACAACCATACATTTCATGGACTGTGGGGTCCTTAAACTCATGGACTATGATGTCCTTAATCTTGACCGTGATGTCTTAAAACTAACAATGGACTGTGGGGTCCTTAAACTCATGGACTATGATGTCCTTAATCTTGACCGTGATGTCTTAAAACTAACATTGGACTGTGGAGTCCTTAAATCCACGGACTATGATGTCCTTAACCTTGACTGCAATGTCTTAAAACTAACGTTGGACCACCATGTCCTTAAACTGGTAATCGACCGCAATGTCTCTAAACTAAACAATAGAGTCCAAATGCTCTCTTGTTGGATCTAAACGATCCCGTTAAGTCGATCTTAGTCTTAAATTAGACTAACGCATCCTTAACAAACGTTTAAGTTGATCTTAGCCTCAAACAAGGCTAACGTATCCTTGAACACACACACCCAAACCCAAATCAAAGAAAGATACGGATTTGGACTAATCCATGCCCTACGGGCGACAACATAACTTAGTCTCCGTATACAATCCACGTGCAACCAAAAACAAAAAACAAACACCCACGACATGAAGTGGCCATATGGAGAAGGAGAAAGTTGTTACTGCGATGCGGTAGCGTAATTAACTGCAGGGGCTTGCGCCTGCAGGGAAGAGCGTCCCCACAATCAAAAGCCCCTCAAACGAGGGGGAATCTAACGAAGTCTGCTATATCGGCCGCATCCATTTAAACCTTCGATACATGGTGCCATAAATCAACTTGGCATCTTCGGAGAGGTGGACGGATAGCACCTATTAGCATCTACCCCGAATCTCAGGCAAGACGTCTGTCGTGCCGTCTTTCGGAGGGGAACAGATTCTGGCACGCCCGGTGGGACCTTTTCCTCTTTCCACTCCACACTTCGTATGTCGTGTTCGCGAACCAATCGCGGTTTGCAGATGGTTGCCCTTGGGTTTCGAAGTACTAAGAGTTGGCGTTTTGCTTGCTGCAGAAAGCAAAGGATCAATGGTCGGCACCTGCTCAAAATGTTCCACATGCAACTGCAACCTACGCTCCGCCTCGACTGGGTACGGGCCCCAGGCGGCTTCCCTATTCACGATGCCTGTAGAACAGGTCACCCAAGCCACCACAGGGTTGTTTTTCGGGACCATGCTCCCGCCAGCTAGCTTCACCGTTCCTGTACCCGTATCGAAAGCTCCCAAGAAGTCGGTCTTCGATCGACTTGCTACTACCGCAGCCCCTCTTAATGGGTCGTCCGATTCCAACTCCTCGGTCTTCACCAGGCTGAACTCGAGCTCCAAAGGGCCTACCAAGAAGCCCATAATACCTGAAGTGGCCATCCCAAAGAAGATAGTCATCCCTGCTCCTGAAGTCGTCAAGGCGGCTTCTCTTGCCAGAGGGTCGGTCTTTACAAGACTGACTGCTCCCATTCCCGCTCCCGCTCAGAAATCTATTTTTGACCGGTTGGACACGGCTTCTCAACGGACGTCAGTCTTCAAGAGGCTGACACCAGCAACAGCCCCTCACCTACACAAGGGGCAAGACCAAGCCATCGCTGAACCAACCCCAACAACTCGTCACGCTCGACGTCGCCACTGGCGCCGGGTAAGGGAGGCTGGGGGCAACTCCCCCTCTGGGATAACTCCACCAGCTCCAACGGTGGAAGTTAATGCTGCTGTTCCAACTGGGAACAGTTTTGAGCTGCTGAACAGGGTACGCAGGAATTTGCCAACTGCTGTGCTCAAAAGATCTCCTCCGCCGGTAGAGACCGTCGTAGAAACAAAGCCGGAGCAGTCCCCTCAACGGCTGTCTTCCAAAGTTTACAAAATTTGGCGACAAGTCCGAGAATCGGTGATTGATCAGAATTTCTCCTGCCAGCACAAGAAGTCGAAGGTCCGACAGGAAGAAAACCGTCCTGTTAAGCCACGAAAGACGACGGCTACCTGGGTGCCCACTGCAACGGCCCCCTCAACTTCGATCGCCCACAAGAGAAGAAGACCGGAGAAAGTCCCCACGCCTGCGACAAATGTCAAAGGCAGTGAGTCTAAACGCCCTAAGTCCGGGGGCATAGTGGTACATACCGTCTACACGGCGTACGGGAAAGAGGATAGCCGTATATCTACAGGTCATCGACCGCTTACGCGATCAGTGACTAAGGCTCAAGAGCAGCAGCAGAAGCTCCAAGAGATGATGACCGCGATTGCCGCACTCACCGGGCCAAAAGAGAGCCCAGAAGCATCCTCGGATCAACGCCAGGAGCAAGAAACCGATGCTGAATTCCTTCGGAGAATACTTGAAAAGAAAGACAAAGAAGCTGCGGAACAAGCAGCCAATATAAAACGAATGGCCCTTCTGTTCCAGGACATGGTGGGCATGATGATCCAACAGGATCCTCCCGCTGAAGATCCTCCGATTATCTTCGAAGATGACAGAGGAGAGACATCGAATCCTCTACCGGCTCCGTCAACAGCCAAAGAGGATACAATCTCTAAAGCTGCCCTGGATGACTATATAGCTCAGCAGATATGAGTTCACCAGGCGAATGAAGCGGCTGGACAAGTTGTTAGAAATGGGCGACCGTATCCAGGCTGGTATGATCAGATAAAATATCCGTCGGGCTATACGATCCCGAAATTCCATGTCTACAAGGGGACAGGCAATCCCCATCAACATGTCGCCCAGGTCAGGGCTCTTTGTGGTAACACCGGCGGCGATGATAAGCTCCTGCTTCTCCAATCCGTCGGCAGTTTATCAGAGACGGCATTTGAGTGGTATTCCGAACTTCCAAATGACTCCGTCAAAACTTTCGCTGAAATGGAGTTGTTGTTTACCCAGCATTTCGCAAGCGCCAGCGAACGTACTCCAATCACGGCGTTGATCAATGCCAGGGTGAAACCGGGCGAGACATGGGTTCAGTACGCAATCCGATGGCGGAATTTGTGATCGAAGTGCGAACAGCGCATCAAAGAAGCCCCAGCGGTGGGCATGTTTGTGGGCACCCTAGACCCTCATGCAACTATTTCACAGGTCATGATGTTCTTCAAACCGACCACCTTCCAGGCTTTAATCGACAAGCTAGCCCAGATGGATCAGATGGGTCACAGACCGTCTCCCCCAAAGCCGGAACCGCGGAACGATAAGGGTAAAGGGAAGGCAACCTTCGTCGCGAACACCCAACAGCAGCCCAGTACCCCAATGCTAGCGGATCAACTGGAGGAGAGACGACGCTATTACAATGAGAAAATGAAGCGTCCTTACTCATTCCCACGGGACAAAACAAGGAGGTTGTTCGAGCTGGCGGTACGCAACAGGCTTGTCAACTTACCAAATCCAAGGCGACCACCGCAACCCAGCGAAGTGAACAACCCCAATTATTGCCCTTACCACCAAACGGTAGGTCACCCGATCGAGGATTGCTTCGTCTTTAAGGGATGGATCGAGGATCAATACCTACAAGGTAAGTTTGAACTGTCCGAGAAGTGGAAGGTAAACCCACCACAACCGCACACTCCTAAGAATACGGACACACCGGGGGCAACATGCTCTTTTGTTGAAGAAGCTCCATGGGAGGTCATGCTTTCAAACAAAACCAAAAGGATACTGAATGATCTTCATACATGCCCGGCGATCAGATGGAAGAATCCGTTGGAACCGGAGGTCATCGAGGGGATGCTGAAGCCACGCCCAACTCCAAAGATCAGTGGCGATGGACAAAGCTCGCATACCCAGCTGTCAAAATTCTCAAAGAAGAAAAAGAAATCCAAGAAGACCGTGAAGCCTGGTGACAAGCGCACGGACTTGCATAAACAGATCGACGCGCTGGAAGAGTACAACCAGAAGGTGCGGACTCCGATCACGCTCCAAGAATTTCTCAGCCACTCCTTTGAGAACGGAGAGGATGAAGAAGACTCATCAGATGGATCTGAGGACTGCATAGCAAGTTGTCATGTGATCTCCCACTCGTCGATAGACGACGAAGAGACTCCTTGTACAAAGAAACTGGGGGTAGGTCCTGAACCAGAAATTCTATAGCCGTCAGACGAGATGATCAATGCCTTCCTAAATGAAATTCATCTGAAAAGTAAAGCCAATCGGAAGCATGAGATGGCCATATTTGAAAAAGCCAAACGCCGGCGACTAGACAAAAGAGTCGAGACACTCCCGCCGAATCAAGGAACATCCGTCGCGAATAAAAACAAGTTCAATACGAGGAAAAGGTTCACTAAAGCCATATCAATGGGAATGAAGCTACCACCCTCTGAAGGAAACACTCCCGGTGAAGCAGAGATGCATCCTAGATACTGCTCATATCATCGAAAGATTTTGCACCCTACCGAAGAGTGCGACGCTTTTAAAAGATGGTGGCAGGGATATGTTGCTCATCGGCAAAATTCTAAGCGGATGAAACGCAAAACTCGTCGGGAGCAAAGAAGCACGACCGAGGAGCATAAAAGAGCTATCGGTAACTGTTGCACGGTCAGCGCCGGAGGATCGCAGGTTCTCACTTTCGGGAGCGACTCTGACGAGGAAATGACTCTGGGCCCTCTCTTTAAAGAATCCATCTTGGGGAAAGAGAAAGAACCGAAGGCCTGCGAAAACATTCAGCTGCGCAATCGCACGCTTCCAGAAAAGAATCTCGGACCTACGTATAGAAAAGATAAAAGAAAAGAAAAGGTCTCTGACGATATCGCCATGGATGACCAAGTCATGAAAGAGCTGACCGCCAAGGACCCGCCAAAGAAAAGTAAGGTGGACTACAACGTCCTAGCGCACCTGAGGAAGCTACCCTCTCAGCTCAGCATTCTCGACGCCCTCTTATTATCAAAAGAAGCAAGAAATTCATTAATCAAGGCACTACAAGAGCCCGGGCAATTCTAAGCTCTCCTCGCCGAAGAAAAGATGAAGGACAAGCTGGAAGAAGCGCACACAGCCGATGTCACTTTCGGCGATGAAGACCTTCTCCTCGGGACGTGCGACCACAACCGTCCCTTATATGTCTCCGGATACTGTCACGATATCAAGATAGGTAAAATCCTGGTCGATAATGGATCCTCCATCAATCTCCTTAATGTACGGGTGTTGAAGGAAATCCGCATGAGCGTTCAGCACCTCGCTCGTGATAAAATTACCATCTCCGGTTTCGACTCCCAGTCATCACGAACTCTCGGATCTGTGATACTAACATTATGCTTCGGACAACTCGTCACGGATATTAAGTTTCACGTTATTGACGCCAAGACCTGCTACAATGCTTTGCTCAGTCGTCCTTGGTTACACGAGTACAACATCATCCCTTCTACGCAACATCAGTGTATGAAGTATTTCAAGGATGGTCTCGAGTATACCGTAACAGGAGAGCTGAACCCATTCTCCGTGAACGAAGTCCGCAAGTACGAAGATGCAAAATACTTTTTGTCAGATTTCGAGGACACGGAGAGATGTCACAAACTTGAGAACAAAGCTGTCACCACCATTCCTGTCTTCGGGAGTGACACCGAGGAAGAAGAAGAGATAGTTTATTCTGGGCCGTCTCGACGCAACAACCCGGGACCATCCGTCCCCATGTTGATCTTCGGCAGCGACTCGGAAGACGAGGTTAATGCTGTGTTCTCCGTTCGGCCATCAATACAAGCATTCGCTGGTAATAATCAGAGTTTGCAAATTACCATGATTCCGAGGGAGCATTACAAAGATCTCGACGCACTTGAAGCTTATAGTGTGCAAGACCTGCAGACATTTTACGTCCCTCCCAGGCGAAAGGGTGAAAAGGCGATCCTATTCTACCGGTCCACGGAAACAAGAGTGGAGAAAGAAATCTGGCACGGCGCGGATTCTAATCTTAACAGGCTCCAGCCCATCCGTTTGCCCAGATATTACACGAACGGACTAAAAAGGCTATTGAAGCGCCAAAGGGTACCCTTCAAACAGACCATTCGACAAGCTCGGTTCTACAACAGGATTTGGGATAGCCCTGGAACTCAGCGCAAGCTGCCCAACGGGAAAATGGAAACGCTCGGGCTTGGATATGTGAAATCCGGAAAACGGGAACGAGTTCATGGTAGCTACGCCGTATATAACTTCGATGAAGAAGAGGACGCCCTGTCAGAAAACGCCAACCCCGCACCAAAACAAGATCCTGCAATCAAAATGCCGAGTCCGTCATTTGAAGAACGAATGGACAAGCTTATCAGGGAAGCGGGTCAGAAAGTTCAAGACGACCATAACCGCGAAATGGCCATCTATGAGAAATCCAGGACGCAACGCCTTCTTCGACAGGCTGCGAAAGATGAAAATTCTCCCCCCTGTAAACCTGTTGTGCAAAAGGCCCGACACAGAGGCGGAAACAGGTCAAAGAGCGGAAAAGGCGCTCGACAGCAACAAAGCGGGACCAAGAAGCCACACGATCGGGAATCGAGCAATCCGGATTCATCCCTTATGAAGAAGATGAGTCAGGCATACTCTTTTCCTCAGAACAAAACACGGAAGATACTTGATCTTGCTATAAAACATCAAATGATATCACTCCCGGAGTCCAAACATCCCGAGCAAGTCAACGAGACCTCCCACCCAGACTATTGCTCTTATCACCGAGCAATAGGACACCCTCTCGAAGACTGCTTCACCTTCAAGAACTAGGTCGAAAATCAATATCAGCTTGGCAAATTCGCTCTATCCAGCAGTTGGAGGGTAACGCCGCCGCAGAAACATGAACCCAAATCCACGAGGATAAACCCAGATCCACATCGGTCTTGGAAGCAAGCTCGTACTTGCCATATGGTAACGATATCAAAAGAAAAGCCCGAGGGTGTGGATGACCTCCCCTGGTGCTTCGAAAACAATAATGACGAGATGATCGCAGAATTTCCATCGGCGCCGAAAGAGCTAGAAGATGGAATACATACCACTGCAGATGCGCTCAAGAAAATTGACTTGGGGACGGCAAGTGACCCGCGACCGACATTCGTCAGTGGGTTGCTGTCTGAGGAAAGGATAGCTGCACTAAAAGACGTGCTTTTGCAGCATAAAGATTGCTTCACCTGGAACTATTCCGAGATGCCGGGACTAGACCCGGAGATTGCTGTCCACAAACTGGCAATATCCCCGGACATCAAGCCGATCAAACAAGCACCGAGAAGAATGCGGCTCGAGCTTGAGATGAGCATCAACGCCGAGGTCAAGAAGCTAATCGACTCTGGTTTCATCCAAGAGGTTCAGTACCCTGATTGGATCGCCAACATCGGCCCAGTGAAGAAGAAGAATGGGACGGTGCGCATATGCGTGGACTTCCGGGATCTTAATAAAGCTTGTCCGAAGGACAATTTCCCAGTACCGGTCACCGAGCTGATGATAGATAACACGTCCACTCATGAAGTTTTCTCCTTCATAGACGGATCGTCAGGATACAATCAAATAAAGATGCATCCCGAATACCAGAAGCACACCGCTTTCCGGACCCCTTTGGGTATATTCTGCTACAAGGTGATGCCTTTCGGTCTAAAGAACGCCGATGCCATCTATCAGAGGGCCATGACGAAGATCTTCGATGACCTCATACATGAAATCATCGAATGCTATATCGACGACCTCGTGGTTAAAAGCAAATCATACGAGGAACATCTTGAACATCTGAAGATCGTATTTCAACGCCTTCGGCAATATAACTTGAAGATGAACCCACTCAAATATGCGTTCGGAGTGTCCTCAAGTAAAGGATTCATCGTCCGACACCGAGGTATCGAAATAGATCCTTCAAAAATCAAGGCGATCATGGAAATGCCCCGCCAAGGACTCTCAAGCAATTGTGGTCTCTCCAAGGAAAGCTCGCGTATATTCGGCGATTTATAGCCAATCTCTCCGGCAAGTGTCGTCCTTACAGTCACCTGATGAAGAAGGGAACCCCGTTCGTCTGGGATCACAAATGTCAAGGCGCGCTGGACGAAATCAAGCAGTATCTACAGAACCCGCCAGTGCTGGCTGCTCCGGTCAAAGGAAAGCCTCTCATTTTGTATACAACAGCCCTCGAAGGTTCTTTAGGCGCGCTGTGGGCACAAGAGAACGACCAAGGGAAAGAAAGAGCTCTCTACTATTTGAGTCGAGTTCTCCTGGGGGCAGAAAGCAATTATTCTCCCATCGAAAAACACTGCCTGGCGTTAATCTTCGCGATAACGAAACTCCGGCACTATGCATTGGCGCACGAAGTCCGTCTCATATCGAAGGTGGACCCTCTCAAATATTTGATGTCAAAAGCCATATTGACGGAACGGCTCGCTAAATGGGCCCTGCTCTTGATGGAGTTCTCAATAACTTATCAACCTCTTAAAGCAGTGAAAGGCCAGGCCATCGCCGATTTCCTCGCTGAACATCCGATACCGGCCGATTCTCCCTTGAATTGCGAACTGCCAGACGAACATGCGTTTGATGCAATCGACAGTGGTGATACCCGATAGGAACTTTACTTTGATGGAGCATCTTCCGTGAAGAAGCGCAAACAAAGTACGCCTATAATCAAATCAGGGGTAGGCCTTATCTTCGTAACCCCACAAGGAAGGATAATGCGATCGCCTTCTCCTTGACAGAGCCGAGGACGAATAATGAAGTCGAATACGAAGCTTTGATAGCAGGTCTCGAGATCGCCATCGACATAGGGATTGAAAACCTCTTCATATACGGAGATTCCCAACTGGTCGTCAGTCAAGTAAATGGCGACTACCAAACATGCAAACCAGAGTTGGTGAAATACGGCGAAAAGGTGCAGCAACTGTTGACCCAAATTCCCTCCTACACTCTGGAAAGCATACCGCGTGCGGAAAATAGCAAAGCGGATGTATTAGCCAAGCTCGCTAAAGAGTTGGCCGACGAAAACCTCGATGACGTAAGAATCGTGGTACAAATCCGTCGGGTTCTTGCACCGGCAGAAATATCTCCGGAATCATCCGAGGAAAAAGAAGCGACCGAGCAGATGGCCCTGCAAATAAAAGACCAAGAAACGGTTGAAGATTGGAGAGAAGTCTTTATAGACTACTTCAAATCCCGTCGAACGCCTGAAGATGCGTCCTCAAAACATCAGCTCATGAAACGAGCCCTATCTTTCGCCTTCGTCAATGATACTCTGTACAAGAGGTCATTTGATTCTCTGTGGTTGAGATGCCTGGGACCTGAAGAGGCGAAAAGAGTCGTCCAAGAAGTTCATGACGGACTCTGCGGTTCTCACCAAGCCAGCCTGAAGATGAAGTTAAAGATTAAACGGATGGGATACTACTGGCCCACGATGACTCAGGACTGCCTCGAATATGCGAAGCAATGCCACTCATACCAGATCCATGGGGACTTCATCCATCAGCACTCAAATCCACTACACCCGACGGTGTCTAGCTGGCCATTCGAAATGTGGGTAACTGACATAATCGGTCCCATCGAACCAGTATCGTCCAGAGGACATCGTTTTATTTTGGCGACAACTGATTACTTGTCCAAATGGGCAGAAGCAGTACCGTTGAGGGAAGTGAATACGGAGAATATCCTCCATTTCTTCAAGACGCACGTTATTTATCGGTTTGGAACTTCGCGACGGATCATCTCCGATAACGGGCCAGCCTAAAGAAGCCACCAGATCAGCCGCTTCGCACAACAGCACAACATAGACTAGAGATATTCCTCAGTTTATAATCCCTGAGCTAATGGTCTAGCTGAGGCTTTCAACAAGACCTTGACAAAGATCGTAAAGAAGACGGTGTCCCGAAATAAGAAGGACTGACACGAGAGGCTGCAAGAAGCTCTCTGGGCGTATCGAACTACGTTCAAGACGGCCACGAACACAACACCGTACGCGTTGGTATTCGGTACAGAAGCAGTACTCCCTCTCGAGATAGAATTACCTTCTCTACGAGTGGCAATCCATTACGAGCTGACGGACGAAGAAAACGCTCACCTTCGGCTTGAGGAGCTTAATGCCCTTGATGAAACCCGGCTCATAGCACAACAAAATCTGGAGGCTTATAAAGTAAAGATGACGCGCTCATATGAAAGATTGACTAGGCCAAGGACATTCCGCCAAGGCGAACTCGTGCCAGTAGTCAAAAGACCTATGATCCCTAATCGTGCTAAACGAGGGAAATTCGAGCCGAATTATGAAGGCCCATACATCATAGACAAGGTCTACCAGGGTGGAGCCTATCTACTCATGGACATGCATGGTGAAAGACCTTCCAGGCCAATAAACGGTCGCTTCCTGAAGAAGTACTATGCTTGATGAGTCACAGCCTAGGTCAATGATAGATGACGACGACTATGTCCGCTCGTTATCTTCCTAAGCCCAAACTCTATAAGTAGTAACCGGCTCACTTTACAGCGGACCGAAACGTCCTTAAACTAACAACGGACCGAAACGTCCTTAAACTAATAGCGGACCGAAACGTCCTTAAACTAACAGCGGACCGAAACGTCCTTACACTAATGACGGACCACTATGTCCTAAAACTAGCCGTTGACCGAGATATCAATAAACTACGGTGGATTGCAGCATCCCAAAGCTGGTATATATAAAAAAAAAAGAAGAGAAAATGGTTCGTCCATAAGCAAAATGGGCACGGATGAAAACCCGAAAGGGCTCCATGAGTAAAAACTGCAGGGCTACCGGCGAGTCTTGTGAAAACCCGAAAGGGCGCAACCTCGTTAGAATAAAAAAAAAGAAGAGAATAAAAAAAACGGTATGTCCATAAGCAAAATGGGCATGGATGAAAACCCGAAAGGGCTCCGTGAGTAAAAACAGCAGGGCTACCGGCGAGTGTTTGTGAAAACCCGAAAGGGCGCAGCCTCGTTAAAAGACACTTACAGGATCCTCTCGACCTTGTAACGAGAAACCACTCGCGTGAGATCCTTACGACTCACAAGGGAGCAACACACTTAGGGATCCCCACGATCCCTAAAGAGAAATTACACTTGTGAGATCCTCACGACTCGTAAGGAGAACTCTCTTATGGGACCCTCACGGCTCATAAGATTTGAAAGTCTTAAGTTACAGAGACCTGAACCTATTCTTAAGCAACCCCCACAACCTCCGATACTGCCCTACAAGCGGCTCAATGCTGACCTTTGTATACAATCCACGGGTGCGAATAAACATTTCCCTAACAAAGTCTCATCCGTGACTAGGGGTATGTCTACAAGGTGAACAACCCTTGTGAGTCCTCTCGACTTATAAGGAGAAAACTCTCTTGTAAGATCCTTATGACTTACAAGGAGCCATACACTTAGGAATCCTCACGATTCCTAAGAAGAAAACACACCTACGAGATCCTCACGACTTGTAGGAAGAAATACATTTGTGAGACCCTTACGGTTCATGAAGTCAAAAGCCTTAGTCGACAGAATCTTAACCCTGTTTACTAAGCCACCTTTGTCTGACATCGACAGAGGCAAATGATGATTCGCTCCTGGTAATATCCCAGTTGTAGCGATGTTGATGCCGAAAGTGGTGTCTAATCCAAAACTTGCGGCGAAAAGCCAGCAAGCCACACATGCATACGAAATAGCCGAAATGATGGGGCAACTTGCAGGCAAAATCAGCAAGTAAAAAAAATGTATGCATGCAAAATAGCCAAAATGATTGGGCAACTCGCAATAAAAAACATCGAGTAAAAATAAAACAAATAGCCGAAATGATTGGGCACCGCGAAAAATAGCCGAAATGATGGGGCAATCGCGACCTTCGCGATATAAAAAGCTGAAATGATAGAGTATCGTGGAAAGAAATAAAAAAATAAAAATAAAAATGAAATTTATGCCCTACAGGTGATATTACATCAATCCCTGTATACAATACAGGGGCGCAAACAAAGAAGGAATCGTATTCCTCCTCTCCCAGGTTTCATCAGAAGAAGAGGCCAAATCTCGATGAGTCACAGATAGCCTGGAAATCATCTCAACATTCGTTTCAGCAGACACAACATCAAACAAAGTGGAACAGCGGCAACTCCCAGTTCCATGACTCGGCGGTGTACAGATGACCGAGAGTCAAATCCCAACTCCGTGAAATGCGGATATAATCAACAAAATTCCTGGTCACGTAGAACGCGGATAACGTCACTTTTGGCCCCGTGGAAAACGTCCAGAGCGGAGCCTGGTCCTCGCCGAACACGGCAGTGAACCCGTGGGAAGAATCCAGAGCAAAATTCCTGGTCATGTAAAACGCGGATAACGTCACTTCTGACCCCGTGGAAAACGTCCAGAGCGGAGTCTGGTCCTCGCCGAACACGGCAGTGAACCCGTGGAAAGCATCCAGAGCAAAATTCCTGGTCACGTGGAACGCGGATAACGTCACTTCTGACCCCGTGGAAAACGTCCAGAGCGGAGTCTAGTCCTCGCCGAACACGGCAGTGAACACGTGGGAAGCATCTAGAGCAAAATTCCTGGTCATGTGGAACGCAGATAACGTCACTTTTGACCCCGTGGAAAACGTCCAGAGCGGAGCCTGGTCCTCGCCGAACATGGCAGTGAACCCATGGGAAGCATCCATAGCAAAATTCCTGGTCACGTGGAACGCGGATAACGTCACTTCAGACCCCGTGGAAAATGTCCAGAGCGGAGCCTAGTCCTCACCGAACATGGCAGTGAACCCGTGGGAAGCATCTAGAGAAAATTCCTGGTCGCGTGGAACGCGGATAACGTCACTTCCGACCCCGTGGAAAACGTCCAGAGCAGGGCCTGGTCCTCGCCGAACACGGCAGTGAACCCGTGGGAAGCATCCAGAGCAAAATTCCTGTTCACATGGAACGCGGATAACGTTACTTCTGACCCCGTGGAAAACGTCCAGAGTGGAGCCTAGTCTTCGCCTAACACGGCAGTGAACCCGTGGGAAGCATCTAGAGCAAAATTCCTGGTCACGTGGAACGCGGATAACGTCACTTCTGACCCCGTGGAAAACGTCCAGAGCGGAGCCTGGTCCTCGCCGAACACGGCAGTGAACCCGTGGGAAGCATCCAGAGCAAAATTCCTGGTCATGTGGAACGCGGATAACGTCACTTCTGACCCCGTGGAAAACATCCAGAGCGGAGCCTAGTCCTCGCCGAACACGGCAGTGAACCCGTGGAAAGCATCTAGAGCAAAATTCCTGGTCACGTGGAACGCGGATAACGTCGCTTCTGACCCCGTGGAAAACGTCCAGAGCGGAGCCTAGTCCTTGTCGAACACGGCAGTGAACCCGTGGGAAGCATCTAGAGCAAAATTCCTGGTCACGTGGAACGCGGATAACGTCACTTCTGACCCCGTGGAAAACGTCCAGAGCGGAGCCTGGTCCTTGCCGAACACGGCAGTGAACCCGTGGGAAGCATCCAGAGCAAAAATTTTGGTCACGTGGAACACGGATAACGTCACTTCTGACCCCGTGGAAAACGTCCAGAGTGGAGCCTAGTCCTCGCCGAACACGGCAGCGAACCCGTGGGAAGCATCTAGAGAAAATTTCTGGTCACGTAGAACGCGGATAACGTCACTTCTGACCCCGTGGAAAACGTCCAGAGCGGAGCCTAGTCCTCGCCGAACACGGCAGTGAACCCGTGGGAAGCATCTAGAGCAAATTCCTGGTCACGTGGAACGCGGATAACGTCGCTTCTGACCCCGTGGAAAACGTCCAGAGCGGAGCCTAGTCCTCGTCGAACACGGCAGTGAACCCGTGGGAAGCATCTAGAGCAAAATTCCTGGTCACGTGAAACGCGGATAACGTCACTTCTGACCCCGTGAAAAACGTCCAGAGCAGATCCTGGTCCTCGCCGAACACGGCAGTGAACCCGTGGGAAGCATCCAGAGCAAAATTCCTGGTCACGTGGAACGCGGATAACGTCACTTCTGACCCCGTGGAAAACGTCCAGAGCGGATCCTGGTCCTCGCAGAGCACGGCAGTGAACCCGTGTGAAGCATCCAGAGCGGAGCCTGGTCCTCACCGAATACGGCAGTGAACCCGTGGGAAGCATCCAGAGCAAACATCGGACTGTGGAGTCCCTAAACCCACGGACTATGATGTCCTTAACCTCGACAGTGATGTCTTAAAACTAACAATCAACCGAAATGACTTTAAGACCAATTTTACCTTGGTTTAAGGGTACATCTCGTCATCCCTTTGATATTTGTCGTTGCAATTCCTCAACGTCTTCGAAGAGGTGATGGGTCCCGACAACCACACACTTCATGGACTGTGAGGTCCTTAAACTCATGGACTATGATGTCCTTAATCTCGACCGTGATGTCTTAAAACTAACATCGGACTGTGGAGTCCTTAAATCCGCGGACTATGATGTCCTTAACCTTGACCGTGATGTCTTAAAACTAACACCGGACTGTGGAGTCCTTAAATCCACGGACTATGATGTCCTTAACCTCGACCATGATGTCTTAAAACTAGCAACGGACGGTGGAGTCCTTAAACCCACGGACTATGCTGTCCTTAATCTCGACCGCGATGTCTTTAAATTACGGTACCCCGGAAAACATCCAAAGCAACCCCTGACCCGTGAAATACGGATAAGGGCAACCGCACCCAACACTTGCGGGTCCTCACGACCCGTAAGGAAGCAAATCCTCTTGTGAGATCCTTACGACTTTCAAGAGAAAACACGCTTAGGAATCCTCACGATTCTTAAGGAGAAATTACACCTATGGGGTCCTCTCGGCCTGTAGGGAGAAAAACTCTTTATGAGACCCTCACGGCTCATAAAGCTCAAAAGTCTTAGGAAGCAGATCGTAACCCTGAACCCTAAGCCATCGCTGCCCTGCAAAGAGATCAAGATAGACTGTCCGCAGAATACATCCAATAAAAAGAAACACACCATTGAAAAAAAAAATATGTCTTTTATTCATAAACCAAAATGGATACAAAGTACAATTCATGAAAAAATAAAAAATATATACTCTCAGTCAGGAGTATGTACAAAAAAATGTGTACAAGTCTTCAGGACGGCGGGCGATTTAGCAGAGTGGTTAGCTCATCCCTTTTCCGCTGGGCCTCGCCTTCGCAGTTCAATATCGCCAAAAGATGGGCTTCCGCCTGAGCCTGCTGGGCCTGATACTAGGCAAGCCGGCCTTCGAGCTCTTTCTTGGTAGCCTTGTGAGCCTCAACCCTTTCGCGAGTGAACACGGCAGCTTTATCGAGGGCCACCACCTCTTTGATAGACTCTTGAAGTACTCGCCAGAGTTCATACGCTTTGTTGGTTTTGGCTATAAGGCTGGCCCGGAGCTCGTTCAGTGCCTTAGAGGCTAGCTCCCTCTCCAAGAATTTGCGGCCGAGCCTCTTCTCGCACGACACCATGTTCGCCGCGCACCGCTCTATCAACCCCCGCAAGTCCGCCTTTGCAGCCACGGCCTCCGAAGAAAGGCGGGAACACTCAAGTACGTGCAAGCAAGCCTCCACCTGTCGACAGAACTCAACCCAGACTCGCACCACCGCTTCGCTATGGTAGGTGGCAAGAAAAGGAAGAGAACTGTTAGCTTCGACAGCAAATGCTTCAGCTGTGATTGCGCTGCCAGCACGAAGCTCCTCGATCAAAGATGACAGGGAGACAAGGCTTAACTTGGCCAAGCGCTCTGAGGCTCGCAAAGCATAAGGGCCGGGCGGAGTGGCGATGCGCGACTCCAGCGCTGTGAGAGCTGGCAGGGCTGTTCAGATTTATAAAAGGTCAATGAAACTTTTAGGCAAAGGAACAAGTGAGACCATATTGAGACTTCACTTACCCACAGTCATGCAAGAAGGAGCTGAAAGTTCCCCTGGCCCTTCGAGGACCTCAACCTCGTCATCAGCCTCCAGAACTGTAAAGGGCATCAATGTCATTCTGCAAAATAACAACGATGCTATGAAAAGATGGTGAACGACACCAACCTTGCCCAAACGAGAGGACGATGTGTTGAGGAGATATCGCCTGCGGAGCGACCATCTCCAGCAGACGCTGAAAGGATTGCCGGGGAGACAGATCAGCAATAGAGGCCGCCAGTCCGCGCAATTCTGAAAAGAGAAAAGAGTTCAGATAACAGAAAGATTACTAGTTTAAAATGTAGAAGGTTACCTTCGACGCTCCTTCCATTCTGAGCTGGGGGGATTGCAGCTTCAACGGCCTCCGCCATGACCTCGGGTTCCAACGAAGGGAGGGTGGTCCCGACTACCTCCATCCCAGCCTCTGGGCCGCCCTCAGGAAGAGCCGTTGGGACGGCGACCACCAAGGGTGCCTCTCCCAAAGGAGCGAGTGCTCCGGGATCAAGAACCGCCACAGGAGGCTCTATCGTGAGAGGCGCAGCGTCGTCAACCCCCTCCACATCGAGCAATGTTTCATTGGGGGTGTCAACAGGCTCTATCTTCAACAAGCCCGTAGGAACCTCCCCCATCGCCGAAGTCTCTGCACAATTCACGCAAGAATAAGGATACATACATACAAGTGTAAGCAATATGAAGTGCTGCAAAGAAGTATAAGAACATACCAATGCGTAAGGAAGCCTTCAATATAGATTCTTCAAGCCAATGCTCCTTCTCAAGGAGGTGTGCTTGCTGGGGTTCGAAGGTGGACTCGTGGCCGCCGGTCCACAAGGAAAGCGCGTCCACAGCATCCTCCGAAGCAGCCTGCTTCAGGGCCCTTTCTCCCCATTCCTCCAAAGGGCCAATGAACCGCCGCCGGATCCACGAGGGGTCTTCATAGAAGATAACGGCAGGATAGGGCTTCTTTGGAACCCTTACGTTCTGAGACTCATCTTTAGAACGTCTTATAGCCTCAGCCAATTGTGCGGCTTCCTTGGCAGCCGAACCCGGAAAAAGTAGGCCAGCATCCGACTCTTGCACGGCCAACGGTTCATCTTGAAGTATGGGCTCAGACTCTGCTAAAGAATCGAGTAAGTTGGTGGCCACCTGCCTCCGCCGCTTAGATCCAAAACCGACCGCCGAAGACGACCATTTCCTCTCCCGGGGAGCCTTGGCACGACGCCGACCCACCTCATCTTCAACACCCTCGTCCCTACCACCCTCGCTTGGCGCCACAACTGAGGATGACACGGCCATTGTCGACGCCACGGGTGGTGGTGCTGCTACCGGAGCCCGATTAGCCCGCGACCGGGTGCCCAATGGCATACCAGCCGTGGGAGTGAGGTCTACTCCAGACTCTCCCGGAATAAGCGCAACACCGGTATCCCTCAGGGGAAAGCGGACCGGTGCGCGAGGTCGCAGCGTAGCTCTTGCGGCCGAAGCCTGAGTAGGAGCGCCATAGCCAAGGAGTACCCTTCTCTCCTCAACAATAATCGGGTTGACCCGATAAAGGTACCAACCCGTAAACGACCCCACGCACCGGGGAAGATGGTCAGCTTCAGGGATCATGAAGTGGGAGCCGGTGTTCAACCTCACGAAATGATGCGCGGCATCGCGAACGGCTTCGAGTGAAGGGACCGGCGCAACTATGAAAGCCTCGAAAGGGACGCCCTGGTCGTATCCAAGCTGCCGAGCGAAGCGATGCGGGTTGTACCGCATGAAAAGGGCCGCACTATCCTGGCGAAATACCAGATAGCCTGGTCTAATTGCATACAATTGCGTGGCCTCCTGGGGCCTCAAAGAAGGTACATTGTCTTTTGACCGGTCCCAGAGTTGCTGAGATAGACCTAAAGGAGAAGATAAAACCCGGTCGGTAAATACCAATCCGCCAGCAGTAGCATAAGGGGCAATCAACGCCCGAATGGCCCCAAATTGAGTTGGGTCGGAGGCAGAAGCATTCACCAATCGCATAAGTCGCGGGAAGGTGTAGGCGTCGTAAAATGTGGGCCTCTGATGTATAGCAAAAGCACCCAACACGTGCATTTCGATCTAAGACATGAAGTAATGAAGCGAAAAGTTTACTACATCCACGCCAAGAGTAGAGGTATTAGCCGCAGCGCCCAACCCGTGATAGAGATGCGCCAATGCCGGGATGCCGACGGCCAGCCGTGTCCCCTCAGCAATACGATGAGCCGGATAGATAACCGAGACTCTCATGAAGCGGCGATGCATGGGGATAACGAACCAGCCGAGCCAGACGCTGACGAAGCCCCACGAAGAATGTCTCCTCATCCATGCCGGGAACTGCAATGGATTCGAAAGACACCGGCGACATAATAGGAATGTAGTACTGTGGTAAATCCGATTCCTTGGTCGGCAGCTTCTTCGGACCAAACCCGAAGGGGTCATTAATATTTGCGAACTTCGGAGCCGTCTTCGACAGGACATCCTCGTGAAGGAAGCAAGCAATGAAGCTCTTAAAAGTAACGCCTTGCTCCTCAGATTCTGTGAACAGCTGGTCGAAGATACCCAACGCCTTGATCAGGCTTGGACGCTTGTGGCGGACGGCATTCTCGTTTGACAAGCCGTCGAGGGTTGCGGGCTCGGTCTCAAAGACGTACTCATCGGGAGGCAGCAACTCCTCATAAAGTGTCCCCTAGATTGGCAGCCCCAAAATTTCATAAAATTCTTCTAAAGAGATCGAAACCTTTTGGTCCCCTAGAAGAAAAGTGTTGGTGGAGAGATCCCACTGGTTCAAGAACGCCTTAACCCACCAGACATGCGGGGATTGGTAGTGGAAGAGCGACGCATACATCGCTTGGTAAAGCCCGACCTTCTGCAGCCGCGCGCGATGGGCAGAAAGGATGTAACGAGCCCAGAGGAGGTAGCCCGTAGGGTGTCGAGGGGTGAGCCCTATCTTGTAGATTTGTCCCCATGGTTGGGCCTCACCCTGGCAAATACGCCGTCCCAGAATATCTATAGCTGGGATCGGATGGTTCGGGATACCAGTTGTCGAAGGCTCGAGCCACCCCATCGGAGTCCAATTCGGCATCTCCACGACAAAGACCGTCCTCGGAGGGTCCATTGGCAGAAACGGAAAGGTGGGCTCTGTTGGTACTTCGCAAAGGAAACTCCGGCGCCCCCGGATAATATGACCATACCAGGTCCCCCACAAAAGCAAGTTGGTGCAATTCGGGTCATGAGCCTTGATCATCGCCATCACTTCCTCATCAGATGGTGACTGAGGAAAGGCGGCCTCCGAGCGAGTGAAAGGAAAGTACGGAACGGAAGTCATTGTACCTGAAATAAAATAAGGGGAAACTGTTAAAAGCGAAGCCAGCAATGTATATATATATGATTATAAATATATATATATATATAAAAGACAGTTGAAGAAAGCGACAACGGACTCCTTTTTATGGGACCATTGGTTACAAAACACATGGGTCCCACAGAATCAAGATGATGGCTCGTTAATAATGAGGCCAAGCAATTATAATGAGACAAAAGGAAGATTCTCATTAAATAAGCAGTGGATTCCAAGTGACCCTACACATTCCCCTAAAAAGAAATCCATTTTGGACTCTGTGACAAATCAAACAGAATCAAGGGAATTAAATTCCCAGGAAGGGACATCGCAAAATTCTTCTTCTCGGATGTGAAAAAGACAACTCAGGACAAGGGAAACCCCAAGAAGTCCCCATGGGAAGAACTTAGTTCTTCATAGGAATTAAATTCCTTGTTAAAATAGGAGAATTAAACTCCCAGAGACACTCTTTAGAACCAAAGTTTTTTTTTGAGATGGAATTAAATTCCATGGAAAAGACAACCGACACCATCATCTCCCTAAAGATTAGAGAAACCCTAAGAGATCTACTGTTTGAAGATTAAATGGTTTTCTGTTTGAAGAAAAATGGGTTCTTGTTAAAAAGGGGAAAAACCCTTGGTATGGATTTAAAATCCAGAGAGTTGTATGTGTATGAAAGTTCTTCGATCATCCAAAGATCATTACCTGAGGAAAAAGAATCCTTCAACAGAGTTAAACTCTGGAAAATGTTTGAAGCAGAGAACTAAGCTCTGGAAAAGGAGAATTAAATTCTCAAAGGAAGAAAGTTATCAAAGGAGGAAGATAAAAAGTGGAGGCGCTTCTGAAGAGACCCCTGCATTTATAGGATGTGATGGAAAACGTTTCATCTACCCTACTCCCTAGACGGATCCAACGGTCACAAAAGTGACAGCGTTGCACTCACGTGCAGACACGTGAGAGCAACGCTGTGGGGGCATTTGTTCCCTGATTAAAAATCAGGAAAAACTTCAAAAGAGGCATCACGTGCTCACACGTGACCAATGGTCACGTGTTGACACGTGATGGTTAAAGCAGCAGCGCAAAAAGCGCAGAGGAGAGAAGTCCATTCGGGGGTCACGTGCTTACACGTGACCAGGGGTCACGTGTCAACACGTGACTGGCTTTAAAAGCCTCACGGTTTACTAAAAGATTATTTAAATCTTTCCAAAATAGAGAAAAATTATGGGGACCGTTGGATTAAAGATCCAAGGGTGATTAAAAATCACCAATTTATGGAAAAATCTTGAATAAGGAAAGATCTCCCTAAATCTCACCGAAATAACAAACGGAATATCTTTGGATTGAAAATCCAACGGTGAATAAAATTCACTAAGTAATCTAAAGGATCATATTAATTGTGAAAACAAATCAAATCTTTCAATGAGAGATTTACTAAACAAATTGATTCTCTTCCTCCTCCTATAAATAGAAGTCGAGAGGAGAGCACAAGATATAGAATTTTAGGAAGGAAAAAGCTTTGGAGAGAATTTTCGCATCTTGAAAATTCAGAAAGAAAACCCTAGGTGAGAAAAAGAAAGGGGATCAAAACTTCAGAAAAAGAGAATTTAATTCTCAAAAATCTAAGAGTTTAACTCTTTTGCAAAGAATTTAGTTCTTCCTCTGATTGAGGATCTGCAAAGAGCACATCTCCCCATAAGTTGAGAATTTAATTCTCATCGGGTTGAGATCCTGCCATGCAGATCCGAAACTTAGAAGGGGAATTAAGTTTAGAGAATTTAATTCTCCTAGAACAAAGTTAGGGTTTAACCCTATCTGAGAATTTAATTATCCTAAAATTACAGGAATTTAATTCCTTCAAGATGGACAACTAGGGTTTAACCCTAATCGAGAGTTTAATTCTCTAAATTTACAGGAATTTAATTCCTCTTAAAATGATGAAATTAGGGTTTTCACCCTGTATAAGAATTTAATTCTTTTGCAGGTATGGTAATTTAATTCCTCTAAAGGAAAATTAGGGCTTAACCCTACATTAGGAATAAAATTCTTTCAAAGAAAATAGGAATTTAATTCCTCTGAAGTTATAGTTGAGATTAAACCCACAGAGAATTTAATTCTCAAAAGATAAAGAGATCTTCAAGCATGCAAAGAACCAGGGTCACGTGTGGGTCACGTGTCTCCACGTGACCCATGAAAAGATCCATACAAATAGGGAGGAAAAAACTCAGAGGCAACGCCTCACGTGCTCCACGTGACCCCTGAAGCACAGAAAGAAAAAGCAAAATAAATAGAAGCTCTGGGCGCTCTCACGTGTTACCACGTGACCCTTGGCAAAAGCTTTAACAATCAGCACACAAATCCCCGTCACGTGTCAACACGTGATGCTCCAAAATAAAATATAAAAAGTATTCAATACTTTTTTACAGAACAAAATAAGGGGAATCTGGTCCCACCTTTGGGCGCTCTCACGTGTCCACACGTGACCCCTTTTTCTTTAGTGTTTTGACAGTAATTCGAGATCTTTATTCCCAGTGTTTAACACTGATTTTTCTTAGTGTTTAACACTAATTTGAAAACCCTATTTGCAATGTTTGACATTGTTATTTTCTAGTGTTTGACACTAAATCGAAAACTATATTTCCAGTGTTTAACACTGATTGTTCTTTTAGTGTTTAACACTGGTTTGAGAATTCTGTCTTTAGTGTTTAACACTTTTGTTATTTAGTGTTTAACACTACTTTTAGCCAAATTGGCTAATTTTTCAGAGGCAAAGCCTCCCCTTCAACTGAATCTCAAAATTGAATAACATCCAGAGCTATAATGCTCGGTCAAAGATAGAAATGTTATCAAAGCCCTCAAAACTTTTGTGGACTGAAACCTGACAAATGTCAAATAGTCCAACAAAGGGCCAGACTTAATTGGACTTAGCCCAAGTTGGCCATAAGTCCTCAATCCAGACTTAACTGAGCCAATGTACTCATAATATAATTGATCTTGGTTCCAAATTGGGCTACAGATCATTTAATCCACCTCGGTTCAAGAGTACATCTCTTCACTCCTTTGATATTTGTCGTTGTAATTCCTCAACGTTTTCAAAGAGGTGACGGGTCCCAACAACCATACATTTCATGGACTGTGAGGTCCTTAAACTCATGGACTATGATGTTCTTAACCTTGACCGTGATGTCTTAAAACTAACAATGGACTGTGGGGTCCTTAAACTCATGGACTATGATGTCCTTAACCTTAACCGTGATGTCTTAAAACTAACATTGGACTGTGGAGTCCTTAAATCCACGGACTATGATTTCCTTAACCTTGACCGCAATGTTTTAAAACTAACGTTGGACCACCATGTCCTTAAACTGGTAATCGACCGCAATATCTCTAAACTAAACAATAGAGTCCAAATGCTCTCTTGTTGGATCTAAACGATCCCGTTAAGTCGATCTTAGTCTTAAATTAGACTAACGCGTCCTTAACAAATGTTTAAGTTGATCTTAGCCTCAAACAAGGCTAACGTATCCTTGAACACACGCACCCAAATCCAAATCAAAGAAAGATACGGATTTGGACTAATCTACGCCCTACGGGCGACAACATAACTTAGTCTCCGTATACAATCCACGGGCAACCAAACACAAAAAACAAACACCCACGACACGAAGTGACCATATGGAGAAGGAGAAAGTTGTTACTGCGATGCGGTAGCGTAATTAACTGCAGGGGCTTGGGCATGCAGGGAAGAGCGTCCCCATAATCAAAAACTCCTCAAACGAGGGGGAATCTGATGAAATCTGCTACATCGGCCGCATCCGTTTAAACCTTCGATACATGGTGTCATAAATCAACTTGGCATCTTCGGAGAGGTGGACGGATAGCACCTATTAGCATCTGCCCCGAATCTCAGGCCAGACGTCTGTTGTGCCGCCTTTCGGAGGGGAACAAGGATGGTATATCCTGGCGGGTATTTGATTTGGTCATACCAGCCCGGGTACAGTCGCCCAGTTCTGACGACTTGGCCAGCCGCTTCATTCGCTTAATGAGCTCGAATTTGTTGAGCTATGTAATCATCAACGGCAGCTTTGGAGATCGTTTCCTCCCTGGCTGTCGATAAAGCTGGAAGAGAGTTTGATATTTCCCCTCTGCCGTCCTCAATAATTATCGGCGGGTCTTCAGCTGGAGGTTCTGGCTGGATCATCATTCCAACCATGTCTTGGAACAGGAGCGCCATCTGTTTTATATTAGCAACCTTATTCTGCGGCCTCCTTGTCCTTTCTTTCTAGCACCCTTCGCAGGAACTCCGTATCGGTCTCCTGCTCTTGGCGCTGTTTAGACGCTTCTTCCGGGTTTTCTTTTTGTCCGGTGAGTGCTGCCATTTTCGTTAGTATCTCCTGGAGCTTTTGTTGTTGCTCCTAAGCCTTTGTCAATGACCGAGTTTGCGGTCGATGACTCACGGAAGCACGACTCTTCTCTTTTCCGGAAGCCATATACACCGTGTGCACGATCATGCCCCCAGACTTTGGGCGTTTGAATCCATCACCTTTAGGATTTGCCGCCAGGTGGGAGATTCTCCGGCCTTCTCTTTTTGTGAGAAGTCAAAGTTGAAGGAGCCATTGTAGCAGGAGCCTGTGTGAACGAGGCTTTCCATGGTGTGGCAGAGGGATGGTCCTCCTCTTGTCGGACCTTCATTTTCTTCGGTCGACCAAAGCAGTCTTTGTCGATCACAAAGTTCCGAATTTTCCGCCGAACCCTGTGAATTTGGGAGGAGAGCCGTTGAGGGGACCGCTCCGTCTTTGCCTGCATCATGTTTTCAGCAGGTGGTGGAGATTTTTTCAGTATTGCGGTTGGAGAATTCTTCCGCACCCTCCTAAGCGGTTCAAAGTTGTTCACGGTTAAAACAGCAGCATCAACTTCCACCATTGGAGCTGGTGAAGTAAGTCCAGAGGGAGAGTTGCCCCCAGCTTTCCTCACTCGGTGCCAGTGGCGACATCGAGCATGCCTTGCAGATGGGATTGCCTCAGTTGTGGGAGTAGCTTCGTCATGCCCCCTGCTTTGATGAAGGGCTACTGCTGGTGCCAGCCTGTCGAAGACTGACGTCCGTTGAGAGGGAACGGCCAATCTTTCGAAGGCCGACTTTCTGGTAGGGGAATCACTTTTGATGACTTCACCCGCCGGAGCTGGAATGGCTATCCGTTATGGGATAACCCCTACAGGTATTGCAAGCCTCTTTGTGGGACCACTTGAGCTTTGGCTCAGCCTGTTGAAGACTGAGGTGGCAAACTTAGACGACCCGTTGAGAAGGGTCGTGGTGGTTACAAATCGATCGAAGACCGACTTCTTTGGAGATTTCTGTGATGGCATTGGAGCGCTGAAACTCGCTGGCGGGAGCATGGTCCCGAAGAACAATCCAGTGGTGGCTTGAGTTACCTTCCCCACCAGCATTGAAAAGATGGAGGCCGCATTCGGCCCGTACGTCACTCCTCCAGTCAGGGCGGAGCGGGAGTTGCTGTTGCAGTTTGTGCAGTTAGAAGCCATTGACCTTTTTCCTGCACAGGAGCAAGACACCAAATCTTAGTACCACGAATCCATAGGCAACTATAGCAAATCACGATTTTGTTCGCAAAACACGACACACGAAATATGGAATGGAAAAAGGAAAAGGTCCCACCGGGCGTGCCAGAATCTGTTCACCGCCGAAAACAGAGACGAACCGGGATGGATCGCCTTGCCTGAATTTGGGAGCAGATGCTATTTGGATTTATCCGTCCACCTCTCCGAAGATTCCAAGTTGATTTATGGCACCGTATATCGGAGGTTTGGACGGATGCGGCCGTTGTAGCGGACTTCGTCAGATTCCCCCTTGTTTATGAGGGGGTTTAGATTGTTGGGACGCTCTTCCCTGCAGGCGCAAGCCCCTACAGTTAATTACGTTATCGCATCGTAATAACCACTTTCTCCTGCTCCAGAAGTTCACTTCGTGTCGTGTGTATTTGTTTTATTTTTGGTTGCCCGTGGATTGTATACGGAGACTAATTTATATCGTCTCCCGTAGGGCGTGAATTAGTCCAAATCCGTATATCTTAGATTTGGGTTTGAATTGATTTAAGGATCGTTGATCTGTTTTGATATCAAGATCAACTTAAATGTTTGTGAGCATTTGGGGCTCGATTGGTTTTTTGTTAAGAATACGTTAGTCAAATATGAAACTAAAATTTACTTAACAGGGTGTTAGGATCATTTTTGTTTTAGATCCAACAAGAGAGCATTTGGGCTCTGTTGTTTTAGTTTAAGGATGTTTCAGTCCCTTATCGCCATTTTGGAGGCAACGTTGTAGTTTGAGAACGTTTCGGTCTGTAGATCATAATTTTTGAGGTGAGGTTTTAGTTTAAGGACGTTACGGTCCGTTGTCGCCATTTTGGAGGCAAGGTTTAGTTTGAGGGCGTTTCGGTTTGTAGATCACCATTTTTGAAGTGAGATTTTAGTTTAAGGACGTTACGATCCATTGTTAGTTTAGGAACATTTCGGTCCATTGTCGCCATTTTAGAAGCAACGTTTAGTTTGAGAACGTTTCGGTCTGTTGTAGTTTAAGGATGTTTCGGTCCGTAGATTATCTTGCACGCATGTGTATTTGTTACGTAACGGGATGAGCAACGATGATGTGGGATGCACCCAATTTGGGGTGTGGTTTGATCTGAGATGTGCACGTCAGTTTGGGAAGTGCACCAAAAAGCAGTTGGCTGTCGGGACTCGCCGCCTCTCTGAAGACGTTGAGAAATTACAACGACATGTATCAGAGGTGTAGAGAGATGTACCCTTGAGCGAATTCACGTATTTGAGGGAAAAGGGATTAATGGTAAACCCAGAAATCATTAGTTATATTTTGAGACTAAGATTTCCTTGGGGAATGTGGGACGAATATCGTTTTGGGATATCATCAGTTGGAAGATCGATAGTCGTTTTTGAAACCAAAATCAATTTGGAAAGTAGTGAACACATGGGCTTGGTTGATCTGAATTAGGGACCATCCAACTTGGGCTTGGTCCACTCAGTTTTCTTTTTATTTGAAAAGAAGTGCTAAGCACTTGTTTGGGCCCAGTTCTTTTTTTGTGCAACAAGTGCTGAACACTTATATAAGTTCCGACGCTCACACATAACTATGTGGGGTTTTCAGTCATGGGGATTTGCCCATTAAGTGCACTTTACTCTTTTTTGTCTTTTTATAGAGTGCTGAGCACTCTTTATGGCGCCCACGTGCGAAGCACGTGAGGCGCTAGGTGATGCCTGGTGAGTGTCACACTTTTATGTTCTGTAGCGCCCACGTGAGGGGCACGTGAGGCGCTAGGCGCCGCACACTGAGTGCTAAGCACTTCTTTATTTTGTAGCGCTCACGTGAAAGGCACGTAGAACGCTGGGCGCTGAGCGCCAGTCACTGAGTGCTAAGCACTCCTTATTATTTAGGCGCCCGCGTGAGGGGCACGTGGGACGCTGAACGCTGATTTTTCCTTGTATATTTTGTTCTGAGGAGTTCGATTTCCTTGTTCTTTTTTGAATTTTTGATCTCCAAGAACAAGTTCGTCCCGATGAGAATTAAATTCTCAATTTGTGGGAGATTTGTCTTGTGAATCTCAAATCTAGAAAAAGAACTAAATTCTTCCTTTTAAAAGGGTTAAACCCTTCAATAGGTAAATAAGATGCTTTGATCTCTCTTCTTTTTTATTCATCTAGAGCTTTTTTTTGAGAAGGGAGATCTTCTTTCTTTCTTTTTGAAACTTCTGCTTTGTTTTTTCTCGAAGTTTATGGAGAGGTTCCTCTCTATTAGACTTGAAGTTTTGGGTCCTTTATATAGTAGAGACAAGTCTGTTGATTAGTTGAAGAAGTCTCTCATTAAGAGGTCCTAATTGATTTAAGGATTTTACCCACCATTAGATTTTTGATCCAAGGGCTTCTGTTTTATAGAAGGTATTTTCTTGTTTTTAACGAGATTACGGAAATATTTTCCCATACAGAATTTATTCTGTAGATTGGTGATTCTTTAATCACCATTGGATTTTTAATCCAACAGTACTCTGTTTTACAGAGGGCAATCTTTCTTATTTAGAAAGATTTGAGCAATATTTCCTCTCAACAGAATTTAATTCTGCATCCTAATTATTTATCATCTCCGTTGGATTTTTTGATCCAACAGCTCAGTTTAACAGAAAGTGGAATTTAATTCTACAAGGCGCCGGCGCTCATGTGCTGTGCACGTGGGCGCTTATTAAGGTTTTAATTCTTTCATATGCTTTGTGCATTGACGCCCACGTGAGGAGCACGTGTGGCACCAATGACTCTGGCGCTGACGCCCTCGTGAAAGGCACATGAGGCGCTGCCTCTTGAGTTTTGTGTGCTTTTCACACGGACGCTGCTCATATAAGAGTTTTTAACTCTGACGCCGGTGCCCTCGTGAAAGACACGTGAGGCGCTGCCTCTTAAATTTTGAACAAAGTTTTGCTTTTTTATTTAGGGAAACAACCACCTCCCATCTATCCTACACATTTAGTTAAGGTTGTCATTACAAAACTATGGTCAAGAATTTCAGGTCTTACCATCTAGTTGTTGTTGGTACTCTGCATGATCATGGAGAATATAATTTCATCATGGTTATTTGAGAGACGTCAAGACTACACCATTCATACATGTGGCTACTTATTCGAAATTCAGAGTTATTATTGTTGTTTTACCGGGGTTTTCATTCTTTTTCAACTTTTCTTCATTCCCAAGACTCGTCGTCACTCCAAGCTCGCTCGCTCGCTCTCTCTCTCTCTCTCTCTCATTTAAAATATATCCACAACTTCTAAATATATGTACACGTGCATCATCCGTGCAAACATCTTTTATATATGAGATTAACCGAGCTAAGGCCTTAGCTCGGTTATCTTAGATATATGAGTAAGAAGAAAGTCCCATCCAACTAAAAAAATATATAACTTAAAAAAGAATGGGATCCATCCGATTTTCTCCTCTCACATGTCTTTGGTAACTTAGCTAAGACATATCTTAGCTTCATTTTTTCCTTTATATATACATCTCGACTATTATAACTAGAATACTCGAAAGACACATGGCAATCCCAGGATAAACAAAATTTTGAGAAATTTTAAATTAAGCCGGCTCATCACTTTTGAGAAAAAGATCCTTCAAAATCCATAATTAACTATTCGAACTTTATTAGCCTTTCAAATATATCTACTAAATGAAATTCTTTAAATTTCTTTATTATCTTAAATAAAATTCTTTAAATGTCTTAATTAAATTCTTTTAAAACTTTCTAAATTCTTGTCTATGATGTTAATATACACACACGCAGAACACTGGTAACGTATGATTATTTGTGTAAGAAAATGATATGTGAACATGCATACATCCATATAAAGGCATAGTGTTTATACATATGGCAGACAGGAAATAAACAGCAAATTGATGGCAGATTAATAGCCTAATAATAATCTTGCAGGAGAAAATTACAGTTATTAATAGCCATAATTAAAACTTTAACTACGGTCTGCAAAACAATATAAATGAGTATAAGTTTAGGAACAAAAGCTAGTAAATTATTGACTGGAATGGGACAGCACATAACACAGGCAAAAATATGGAACAGGTATTTTTTAATCCTAAATAATAGCCATCTAATTTTCCATCGTAACAAAGGCTCCCAAAATTTTCTCATTAATCAATCAAACAAAGGTTCAATTCAAATTTGCCAAAAGAGCCTTGCAATCCTAATAACATTGGTCTGCTGATAAATAAAACATAACATTTACAATTACTAATCCATTTTCTTCAACTTTATAAACAACGCTAAGATTACTTTACACAAATACTAAACTTGATTCTGCAGGGGGGAAATCTGCAAAGTAACTCCTTAAGATAAATAGCTTAGGAAAATTGGATAAGACATAACACCATACTAAACAGAATGTTAATTTTTTTTTTAAACTAAAAGAAAGAAATTTGGATAAGATTAAATACAGTCTTTTTCAATAACCTGGAAAATTTCAGTTCCATTTCGGTTATACATTATAGCTTCCGGAGCCCACAAGGTTCGTAAAGGCTGTACTTCTTGGCTATAGACATGCATGTTAGTATTATATGCAAAAATGCTCCATTTAAGATTTGGCCAAGTTTGTCGGGCTCTTAGGGATGAATCTTCAATGTAATGCTCTCTACAGCACCAAACATTGCAATCAGAAAATGAAAACCATCAATTAATTTACTTAACATGAAGGAAAAAAGAAAATCAGTGATCGGTGGAGTCACCTATGTTGCGTTGTAAGCCAAACTCACCGGAGCCAGCTTTAAGATCATTGACGCTCAAACATACTTAGCTTCATTTCTCTGAAATCATTTTGGAGGGAACACCACAATCCATATTCCTCTTTTAGGATTCAAAATTACGGCAGTGGCTGCTGAACGATCACGTATGTTCGCCAATTTAGTTCTGTCGCCGTCAAATTTGCAGATGTCACCTGGACAACTCAAATTCTTACACCGAGCATTCAAATCCAAAAGGTAGCATATAACAAAAAAGGTCCAGATGCGATAGAATCTAGCTTGTTAACTCATGAAGTTCCTGGCCTCATTTAAATGATTTAAATGTTCAACTTCAGTGATCCACACATTTGGCGCTGGCGGCATCACAGCATGCAACACCTTAAGTTCAGCATCCAACAACTGCAAAGAATTTGAGTCCATCACGGTGCCTATAATGTTCTGCAAATAGAATCAAACGACATAAATTAAACGAGCGAGTTTCTTAATTAAACAAAGAAACCACAAAAGCCCAAAAAACTCGCTTCAAAATAACAATCTTTCTTTCACATCCATTAGTGTGCAGTGAGTTCTGTAATGCTATTCTTAAAAAGGAATAATTAATTGCACAACCCCCCATAAAAAAGAAGAAGAAGAAACCCTCTGGTCCCCCCAAATCTATAGCCTACCTCATATAGCACTTATACCCCCAAAGCGAATTATTAGCTAAAGCGCCCCCTGTTCAATGACCCATAACCATAAAAATCGTCAAAATTCTACTCTAAACATCACAAACTCTAGAGTTTGATTAGACAATCATTTGGGTTATTTAAAGTTGAATTTGAGTGTTTTAGTAGGTGAGCAGAGGGAATATTCGTGCAAATATCACTTCTCCAGGTACAGCTGCTATATACAAGGTAAACCACAGGTGGGGTTGTGTGCAATTAATCCTATTATTTGATTTATCTATCAGTGTTGCTAATTTTAAATCAAGGCCTATAAAGCATGAATAGTATGCCACTACTAGAGATCAGTACCACACGATGTACTGTTCATGGGCAACCCTGAGTTTGTGGCGGCGGCGGCGGCACCGGGGGTGGGGGGGTCCATGTGGCATGTACAGAGAGATCGTGAATGGCCCAGTAAGCATAATGGGAATGCCATGTAAACTAGCATTGACATGTTATAGGTAAAGATTAACAATGTTCATGTACAAGTGAAATTTATCTTAAATATTTCATTATGCAGATCAAGGAAGATAATGGAGAGCAAGTACTCACAAATGATGAGCCCATACAAGCATTGAGCATGATTTGCCTAAGTAGCCCCTCATCTGAACAGCTAAAAATTTCTTCTGAATCAGCCAAAATAGTAAAGACAAGAGAAGACGAATAGGGTGGAAATTTGTTGTGTTTTACAATAACCCTATGGTGCTTCATTAGCATCTTTTCCAAATGATAACCAACAGTTTCTCGAGAGCTTCTAACCCCATCTTTCGTTGAGCTTCTGCGACTACGGAAGAATGATTTTTGTGTAGTTTCATGAAGCCTAAGCAGTCTCTCAGCACTACCAGCAATAGCCCAGAAAGAAGATAAGGAAGATCCATCATCTGCACAAGATCAAATGATTTTTGATAAATCTGAAAACATTCCAAAATTTCCAACTATCAGTCAAGGAATAACAAATGACAGCTACACCGTTATTTGGTTAAGTGCATTTGAGGATTTAGTCACGATAGCAGTACGCCAGTAGATACCAAATGGAACCTAAGGATACTCCTTAAAAAAATTAAAATATTATGTAATAAATACCATGCAAGGGGGAAATAATTGTGTGTATGCAGTTCGGGAATATAATGTGTCATGATATACATAATACAGTTGACAACTCCAGCTAACTTCAGTTCAGCAATAATTATATCATTTATCAACAACGTACCCAGCATAAATCCAGCTAGTGCGATATTCAGTGCAGGATTCTTCAACTGCTTCTTAGATCGCGATTTTGGTGAGACGTGAATAGGTAATTCCAATACCAAAACATAGACATTCACAACCTGTAAACCTCAACCCAACAAAAAATAATAATAATAATAATAATAAAATAAACCGACAACAGGGAATCTCACTTGAGAAAGACATTTCAAGGAAAAGGAGACGTTTATCACTTAAGATGTTAGCAGATAATATTGGTGTGGAAATGGTTAAACCACACAAATAATGCAACCGTCTTACCCTGCACTTAAAACGAATAAGCTTACTTTCCATGCACTGAGACAACTGTGAGATGAAACCTAATGAAATTATGCTGGAGGATTCCGCAACCAAGACATTGAATTTTGATTGAGCTGCAGTTCCTTTGTCACGATGTTGATGGTCAAATTCTTTTATGGAATTAATTACAACAAAAAGGAGACGGGTGCTAACACCAATTTGGGGCATCCAGTCGATGACCTGCAAGTAATTAAAATATGTTTGAGACAAGAAGTGCACAAATTCGATTATAAGGGCATAAACTACAGATAATCATAAAAAATTGGTAGCATATATATGTTATTTTTTTACAAGGGGAAAAGGTAACAAAACAATATGAACTATTGTTTAACAGAAAAAAAGGAAGGGACAGGTATAGAGTGTGAAGAAGGGAAGGCAGACTGGAACACATTGACCAATATGGTTATCCAGAAGGATGCTCCATAACAATTAGGAATATAGGATTTCTATTTATATTTAATTAAAAAAATTAGGCATAATTCTAAAAAAACTAAATACTTTGGCTTAATTACAAGATAATACCAAATTCTTGTTAAATACACGAGAAACTGCCACTACTTTCAAAGACTATGAAAAACTACATAAATAAGATGCCACGTCGGCAATAATTGCAGGAAACTACCACAAAACTTTCAAAGCACGGTAGTTTCTCGTAAATTTGTGAGAATTTGATAGTTTCTCGTAGCCGAGGCAAAGAATTTCATGGTTTTTTTTGGAATTAAGCCTATTTTTTATCCAGTAGCCTTCATCTTACTGACTCACATGATTATGCAAGAGCAACCAAAGCAATATTGACACAGAATAAAATGTATACCATGTCATAAGGAGTCGATGGAAAGTAGGGTTTGCTCCAGGTCCCATTCCAATAGGATAAGCATTTTTACTCATGTTACCATAAACTTCCACCTGTGAGCCCATAATTCGCAGCAAGAGAAGAAATTACTTGCCATTTGGAAAAGTTGATAAGATGGTAACCAGGAAAATACCTTGTGATGGTCATCAGACACATGGATAACAATGTTGCACATCTTTCTTTGGTCAATATACGTGTGGTCAAAGCATGTAGATCCCACATAAGGTCTGGGATTGCAGTTGGATATTTGTATGTCTTCAATGGTACCAACTATTGAAATTAGGCTTCCTTGTGGCATGTCTCTGCATTGGGGATCAACAGCACTCAAAGTTGCTCCTACCACGGTCTTCATAAATCGAAGGCAGGATGGCACACTAAGAACTTCCCCAATATTAGGTAAGGTTCTGACCAACACATCTTTAACTTCAGAAAAAAGATAAACGTGAATATCTGTATTTCTATTCATTTGGCTCAATGACGTATACCCAACATAAGCTTCAGATAGTCTGAGCGAAGAACCCTCAGTTGAGTGATCCTGTGATGGATTGGTTTGATGCATAATTCCCCCAAAGGAAAATGAAAGACTCAGGAGAGTTATCTGAGGAGTGATAATAATTTTACGATAGTTTGATTTATTACTGAGTATTGAATTGCACTGTTTTCTGTCGGAACACTTCAAAATGTAGTATCGACCTATTTGAAGCAACTGATGAAAACAAATTTCCCACATTCAGATTTCAGCAATTTTAGGGTTGTCAATTTTTAAAAAATGATAATATAATCCACAATATTTCAAGTTTTTAACTGCTTTTTCCAAAATTTAAAAAAAATGGCAAAAATATATTTATGAATATACCTGATACTTGAGAAAACCATCTGATTTGAATTCTAACAAAATCCATTGTTCCTGTTGGTTGCTGGCTGTAATTCCCAGTGCATTGTTTTCTGTATCACAAAAATATCCAGGAACAGGAGACATTTGACACTTGGTACTTCTAAAAGTGAACAAACATGGAATTTTGGAAAACCATCTTTCAACTTCTTGAGAATCGTTACTTGAAGCATCCACTCTAATTCTACTAAACGTTTCAAAAGGTATTATTCTTTTAAGCCATCTATTGCAAACAGCAATATTAGATTCTTCTTCTAGCTCGCCAGGCACAACATCCACAAGTAGATCATACTCATTATCCTCTTGGAGATTTAGCTTGTAAGGCAAGACAATGGCTTCTACATACAAACTAGAGTTGTAAGATGTAGTTGGATCACCCTGAAACTGCAGAATAACCACCACTCAGTAATAAATGGAGAAATTGGAGATGCAGGAAAAAAAAAGCCAATAAGTTCAAAATTAATAGGGGGGCTACCACTTCAGTGGCAGGAAATTTGTGCGTTATAAGTAACAAGTGAGTCCATTCACCAGTAGTATTGAAGACATCGTTGCTAAACTTGCAGGAAGGAGGTCGAAAAGGAACATTAAGACAGGTTAAGTCCCCAGAATCAACCAGAACATAAATTGCAAGCTGACTCAATTCTTTCTTTAAAGGAAATTGTTCAAAGATATTCCTGCATGACCATGCTTCAACTGAGTGAAACGCCATAAGATCATATTGCATTGGCGAGCCTTCCATAATAAGTTTAAAACTTTTTACCTGGAAGGAAAGAAAATTAAATGGACAAGATAAAATGGCAAACATTCTGAAAACAATAAAACAAGTTTAGGCACCATCATTTCTGATATAACAAAAAATAATATAAAAATAGGGTTTATACGTGAAACAAATGATCGCTGTTCTAGAGGCTATAAAACCCCACAATAAAAACGCCATATCTATAGTCTGCAGAAAGAGAGGCTATCTTACCAATGAATTATGTCAAATAAACAGCAAAAATGCATTTTACAGACCAGCATGGTCAACATACAAGTAGATATCAATAATGTAATATATGGAAACACACAAGCACGCACGCACGCAATATATATATATATATATAATGGAGGAAACATGCCATAGGAGGGAATTTCCTCCTATGGCATCGAAAAAATACACCCTCGCTCATTTTTTCCGCCGATCGGCACCCACCATCTTCATCGTTATTATCTAAGATGTGGATACACCAAATTTCATGTGATTCTACAACCTTTTCACCGTTGATTTAGCAATGTAAAAAGTTCAATTGTCGGTAGACCGTCAATTTTGAACCCACTAAATCAACGGTGAAAAAGTTGTAGAATCACATGCAATTTGGTGTACCCACATCTTAGATGACAATGATGAAGACGGTGGATGCCGATCGTCGGAAAAAATGAGTGAGGGTGTATTTTTTCGACGCCATAGGAGGAAATTCCCTCCTATGGCCTCTATCCTCCATTAACCTATATATATATATATATATATATATATAGAGAGAGAGAGAGAGAGAGAGAGAGCCAGCAGTTTATCTAACATAAGGACGATCTCCAACAAAATTCATTAAACAAATTAACAGGGGTGAAAGAAAGTGCAACTGTGCAAGGGTGATTACCCAACTCCACGAAAATGTAAAACAATTAAACATAGAACATTGCTTTCTTAAATATTCAAATAAAATCCCGCAGAACAGAAGGGAAGATTAGAAGTAAAAGAAAAGGAGAAGAAAATGAGAAGAAAAATAAATAAAATAGAGGACAACCACAAGATGATAAAAATGAATTTGGAATTATTAATCCATATACAGTGCATTGAAAACTCTAGCTACAGTAATTGATTCTCAAGGTGGTAGTAGAGCCATCAGTACATTCCTCTTTAGCAAGTGAAGACATATGTTCATATTCTTACTTCTATTGTATTTCCCCGATACATTTTTCGTGCAATTGATAGAAAAGCGAAGAAAACTACTCCTAGGTTATATAATCAACTATGTAAACAAATTTAATTACGAAACATAGGGACTTTTTTGTTACTAAATCATCATTTCTTGTGGATATCTACCTGACAATCACTAGGGCTAGGATTGCCCCGCCAAATAATAATAGTAATATATAAATTATATTGTTCTGAAAAGAATGAAGAACCAAAACAAAATGAAGTGGTGGTACAGCAAGATGACAAGCCCGCACAATGCTATGTGCATGATAAAATATATAATGCAGATAAAATGCTGCTTAACTTAAGGGATTTGCAAACTAAACAAAATAATTTGAAAATACATCACCTCCTAAATATTCTCACCATTGATGTTTGATAGAAGATCTGGTATCACGACGTCTACACCTCCAGTTGCATCAACTAGCTGCAACCTCCCAGTTGATGTGATCTGGACACATTTAATACACTTGATTAGAAAAAAGGAATTTTTCTGGATTCTAATTTATGAACTATGGTTTCAAGTGATCCAATTGAATGAGGAAGCAAATAAAAGTTATAGAGTATTTTATTAGAAAAAATGGATGTTAAGATGCAGATGGCTATCAAATGTGGGTCATATGGAGGCAAAGGCATTCAAATGGAGAGTTTTCAACAGATGCCCGACCACTAAATAAAGAAGACAATGAAACTATTGAGCCTCCTATTTAGCAAGGCCGCAAGGGCGCACCGGGCCTCCTATTTAGCAAGGGTACAATTATCCAGGAGCAGTTTCATATATCATCTATATAAAGTAGTGGCAATTTATTGATGGCCATTACATCACGAGATCATCTAATTCTGTACGCAAATTGTTGAGGATCAAGGACCAACTTCAATGCTTTCCATAACTTAAAAAGTATTCTCAAGAGTCAAAGATACGGTTTCCTGTAGCAATCTGTAGTATCCTCGCTAATTAAGTATAGCTATGGTGGTAAACACAAGACATATGACACAATAAATTACTCACCTTAAGAGCACCCATCAAAGTAAAACCTAGATCCTCACTTGATGCAATTCTTCTGATTGTGCAGCAGCAAGAGGTTACTTCACTGGTAAAATGTTTACAGCGGTCATCTCTATTAATCGTACTGTCACCACGCTGTGCTTTTAAAAGCATTGACACCCACAATGCTTCACATTTGCTGATGAGATTAGAAAAGGGTGTCACCTGAGCCATCAGAATAATAAAACAAAATGCCATTGCCCAACACAAGATATCATATAGCACATGATCACATTCTAATCACGAGTATAAGCATGCTGTAAAAATACACCTCAGAATAGAAGCTTACCAGCTTAAGGGTCGGCATATTCGATTAACTTGCACAAGTACACTGTTCATGCCTGCAGAATTCTTTAAATATCCCATGCTGGCGGTGCAAAATTTCACAAGGATGGAGCATGAAGAATCTAAATAAGGTTATAACTACTGGTGAAAGTTTTTAGAAGGAAAAAGTTCTACAGCACAAAGCAGAAGGATGGAATAAGAATAGCATGTCTGCTACAACAATAAGTATGATTAATGCATGTGTGCTGATATCCATGTTTCCATCAACCTATATTGGGATGATCAAAATGAGTTTCCTCAGCACTTAGCTTAATGTTAAACTCATAATGTCACGTGGTTTACAGGGGTGGACCCAATTGGGGGCACACGACTGGGTTTTTGAAAGAAAAAAAAAATAGTACTCACACACACACACACACAATTTAAACCATCTCTTTCATCTTTTCTTTCTCCTCCCAAATCTCAAATCCCTAATCCAAACCGTGTCCACTATCCTCGACACAGAGGAGCCACTTTCTCGTCACCACAATCATCTTCCTCGTCCCTCGCTTCGCTTGCACCCTACCCTCGTGGCCTCGAGCTCAACCCCCCTCACCCTCACGACCTTGCTCCTGCGGTCGGGCCCTCCCTCCGCCCCTCGCCCAATCTCCCTCAGGATCGGGTCCTCCTCGGCTCCTCGCCTGAGTTGCCTTTAGGCTCTAGCCGACACCTGCTGAGTACTGCTTCCGCCTGCGGCCTCAAGACCTTGACATCGAAATTGACTCAGGTAAAAAAATTCTGATTTCTAATTTTCTAATTTAGACTTTAATTTATGAATTGAAAAATTGTTATTGGTTGTGTCACATAATTGCATTGATTTTGCAGCTAGGATTTGTGTAATTGTAACTATGTTGCATTGATTTTACAATTAGGGACTGTGCAATCATGAAGCACTTTCAAGACAAGAAATCAAGAAAAATGTTATTGTAAACAATATCATTTGAATCTAAATGCTTTGTTATATAATACTAAGTTGTTATGAACTATATTCTTGAGTTTTAAAATTGCTTTCGGCTTTTTCTTTAAGTCATTGCATAATTGCTTATGTCTGTGCCCCCTGCCACTGATGGTTTATAAATTAAGCAATATATACTGTGCAAATACATATTACACTAACTCATACTAATTTCTTTCCAGATACCCACGAGAATACACCTGAGCCAACCCTTGTTGCTGTTGACACCACATAATTCTAAATGTCAGGCATTCAAACTTAAAATTGACAACAGATTCCATAACATTTATAAAGAAGAGCTGAGCATTAGCAACAAGGTTTTATATCAAACTGAAAGATTGGGGGAAAAGCACAAGAGCAGAAATCACATTTTTTGAGCCGAATATTTCCTTGTCGGAGAAGATTTTAGCAAACTTTCTCCAGAAGCAGGAGATTAAAAGTAATAACCTGAAAGCCAACAAAAGCTTCAATAATCATAAAAGTTCCAGATTGCAACTTGCTGGCTAAGAAGTTAATGTCAAAACAGTTTTTTAACCTTGTCAGTTGTCACATTGTCCATACCAAAATTTTGCAGATATTGTTAGAGACTCGATGAAACTCCCCAACATGCTTTGGCATTCTGTGCGGACATAAGATCTGTAAGATAATACGTATCATATAACACAATATAGGCATAATGTTGCTCATAAAAGGAGTCTGGAACCATATATTGCAGCAGCCTCACCTGGTATCAGCCAATGAGAAGGCTTTGACGTCAATGCTAGTTCTAGCACAAGTCCCAAGAAGATGAATCTTGATCCAAGCGAACTTGCGGCGTACAAGATGAAAATTTGAACTTCAGCAACAAAATATAGCATCAAGCAGGTAGAATATCTAAAGTTAAGGAAGTTTTGCCATCCATTTATGATTTTAATTGACAAATAAAATATTCAAAAGCAAGAATCTTTCGATAAAACCACATCACATAGTGAAAAGAGTTATTGAAATATTGCCCAACAATAATTTTTGATGAAAAGTATTCTATATTATGTAGGATTAATTTATGTCCAAATGAAGACTGGGAAAAAATGAAAATTCCATAAATTTGTGTTTCATGCTTTGGTATATTGGTTATAACAACTTTGAAAGGACATAATAACAAGGAACTCACAATAGCGCCGACTCTAACAGAGTGCGGTGGAGCAATCCCCGGATTAGTAACCAAAATCCAGACCTTCTTGTCTAATTCTACAGCCTTTCCTTGCATGTAAACCCCAGTAACAACCCCATTGTATACTCCTGCATCCTTCCAAATCGACCCGACTCCCGACGACAACTGACTCAAAGACACCACGGTTGTCTCTGTACTCACAAACATTTCATATGATGCCTCTCCTACAAAGATCATCTTTTTCTTCAACCCTGAGATCACAACTAACTTCCCAACAAACATACTCACCACCGGCCTCCACTTATAAGCCGGTTTGACAAAATAAACACAATTTGAATTAGCAAAAGAATGCCGGCTCAAATCAAAAAGAGGATCTTTGAGATCGTAATTACTACAAAGGCTACAGTTACAAGTAATTATCTCGGCCAGAAACCCAATTGAGTCTCCACTTGACGCTGGATTCTTACAGGGGACGATGAAGATGGGACTGATCGATTTCAAAGCACCGATAGCACTCAAATAAATTTTCACAGGCTCGGCGTTGGGAGTGAGTTGCAACGATGGGGACAAGCTCCACCTGATGATCTCGAAGATCCCGCCTTGTTCGTGCTTGAAAAGGAGGAAATTCCAAGCGAGGACACGAATTTCTTTGCCGACAAAGCTGAGGTCTCCGGGGTCGAGGAGGGAGCAGCAAACCCTAGACAAGCCATCGGAGAAGGAGAAGCAGCGGTCTCTGCAAGAATCGTGGGGAGATGGGAGGTGAACGGTGCCGGTGATGGGGACTGGGGAGTTGAAAGGAGAGAAGAAATCTAGGGTTAGCGTTAGGGTTAGGGCTAGGGCTGGGGTTTGGTAAAGTTTTGGGATTTTTGAGAGGGGGAGAGGAAGGGAAGGTTAGGGAGTTGAGAGAGGAGGAGCCGGTGAAAGGGGAAGAGAGGCGGAGGAGATCGGATATGGAGATGATTCTGATGATATCTTCTTCTTCGATCATGATGATGAGAATTTCTAGGTCGCCAGGGTTTTGGGGCGGGAAGCGATCGGGAGGCTTCAATTCAAACTGAGAGGAGATTTCTTTCACATTGTCACATAGCTGATGGATGGTCGAACTAATTCCCGCGGTAAACACGATGCTGTTTTATTGAGAGGACTTGTTTGTGTGGCTAGAGTGTGCAAAATCTGGAGTTCATACAACTCCTGATTTTATCCAAGCGGTCAAACTTTTGCGTTCGTTTTGCCCGCAGAGTACATGATTTTGGAGTTCTGATTTTCCACAAGGTATGTACAAAATCAGGACTTTGAGATCCAATATTTTTGGATGGAGTTGGATTGGGATTTATCACATCAAGCATTTTTTAAATTTTTAAAAATATTTATTCTCTTGACTACCTTATTTCCATCCATTATAATTTATGAACTCCTAATTTGATAAAGAAAATAATGTCTCCTCGAATTTGCATTGACTGTTAAACTTTTCATTGAATCGCTTAGGCTTAGGTCTTTTTGATCTTAACATTCCCTCTCTAACCCATGGAAAGCCCAGTAACCATATAGACTCAAAAATGAAGATTATTCTATAGCCATACAACTTTTTAGATGGACACAGACTCCCATTTGCATGTGATCGGTAAATAAGTGATCAAATCCTTATCGGCCATCCAAATACTGAAAAGAGTAAATTTTAGAAAGCACCCGTCAAACTTTCGGAATTATTAAACTTTAAAAATGTCATGAACCTATGTTGAACTGATGATATTGATGGTTTCGGCTAGCTTGTTTAAGGCATGTATGAACTTAATAACCCTAAAATAACCTTATGCGTGAACTAAATAGCCCAAAAATAAACTCGACATGGATGTGGCATGCTCTGACAAAAATAACCTTCATTTTTACAAAATAAAAAATAAAAAAATCATTCAAGACGGTTGATGGCATTTTTAAAGTGTAGTTCAAAAATTGTGAAATTATCGATGGTGCTTGCTTGATAAAATTTATCCAACTGAAGATAATCAATAGAGAAAATCCAAATTCTCTATGATGTATAATAAACGAGGAAAAATACTTAGCTTACCAATCCGATAGATACCACATAAACCAGACTACCAGATTACTAAATTAGCGATTTGTTTACTAAAATGGATACCAATACTAAAACAACCCGCTTTGTTAACCAATTATCAACTCTGTTGTCTATGTAATACATCCCAATGTACCTTGAAGTTAATGCTCACCTGGAAGATTAAAAATTTAAAAGGGCCGCTCTTTAGCAAGAGGAAATCATTAGGTTCGAGAATTTTTATACCTTTTTAGAGTACTCAGTTCAACTCCAGAAACAAAATCAAGAACAATCATTTAGACACAGCTTGATGAGTTTACTTCAGAAAAAAGGCCACCGGTCTAATTCCCGATGCCTGCTGCATCCAGCCAAAAAAGAAAGAACGAGGGGGAAAAAACGAAACCTTTGTAACCTCAAGGATACATCAGATTATTTAATTTTTCCAAGTTTACACATCTAACAAAGCAAGCATCAACATTAAATATCAGCTGGCTAATCAATTTGAATTACAGCTTATTCAAACATAAATTAAGCTTCTGATTTCTACTCTTTTTCCTTGCAGATTCACTGAATTCAATCCGAAAATCGGCTGAACTAGTAACATAGTACATAAGCGAGAGGCCCAGAGAAGACTGGCAAAAATTCCCTCTATACCCCTCTCCAAATGATTATACAGTGCATATTCTACCATATAGCAAAATATGAAATATAGCATCCTTACAAACCACTAGCTGCAAATTGCCACCTGTATATAATTAAAGCGAGAGCTTCAACAAAATGAAATACGAGTCGTCAGCTTCATGTTCTCAAATCATCCGACATTGCTGATGGTATGCGGTGCGTGGTAAGAATATCCGGTGTCGCAGCCTTCGCCTTCTTTGTTTCTACGACGACTATCTGTATCCAAGCATGATCAGGAGACAAACAGGTGTAAAATAATGAATTAGATGATGCTCTCTCTTACAGTCATTTATGGTACTATTAACATACTGTTCATTAATTTAAATAAACTGCAATGATAGGAGCCATTTGTTCATTAACCTACAAAAACTACAGCTTTTTGCCTTTGCTTGAGGTCCCGGTATATGTAAGGAACAGGAGAAAGATCATGAACTCATGGCATTCATGTAGTATGCACTCAAATTCAAATGGTACACTCTGAACATCCACAAACAGATTACACAAAGAATATGGAAGTAGCAGTGAAGTCTCCAACCATGTTATATCATTTATAACGAAAGTGATTTCAATTTTTCTTCTTAACTGCCATGGGGCCATCTATTTAGATGTGTCTTAGCATTGTCTACAAAAGACATTCAAGTAAGGAAGAAACAAGATATATACTTTTTTTCATATAGGAGCTTCGAAGTAGGTACAATTTCAAAAAAGGCATTTTAAGCAAAACAATACAATTATTTTTTCATTCATTTATTTTTTTGGCATGCGTGCTCTTAAGAATAATAAAATTTCATAAGATCAAAAGTATAACTGCTCTAAAAAACCAACATCAACATTTTATGGTTGCAAGAGCAGAGCATTGCATTTAGCATCATAAAGCCAGGCTGCCATACCAATTCTAACATGAAAAGGTACCATTCAGCAAGGAGAGGCATGTATACCTGTTGGTATTCCAATTCAAACTTCAAAAACTCCTCATTGCAGCTTTCCACCATTTTTGCCAAGTCTCTTAGATTCTTGACAGGTTTACCATTAAAAGCGAGAACCTGTAATAAAACAGAAATTCTACTAAGACATAACCAGAAGGTCCCACAAATATAAAGCCATAAAAACATATTAAATCTTGTCATGGATTCAGTTGGTTTGTGCAGTTAGAAGCGAGCACATTGTATACAATGGTAAAGATGAAATTGCACTAAACTTTCTTCAAAACGATAATTCACTCCAACATTGTGTGGGAGATTCCAAGTAGCAAGAATTACCTGCGTATTGACAATATCTTCGTAACCAATATTAATATCTGACACAAGCACCTGTGGAAATTTAAAAGACAGAACTATCAGGTTTTGGAGGAAACCTAAGAGATTACGAGAGAAGAGATCCTTTCTTAGAAGAAGATCCATTCTTATAAGACTGATATAATGAAGTATCTTTTTCACCAGAATGAGAGTAGAAGAAGACGAACCTGTGAAACAACCACAAGCTGCTCATCAGGCGATTGTGCCATTTTATGAAGAAGCTTCTCCAACAACTTTACAGGTGCCTCGTACTCATAGTCTTTTCCATACTGCAAAGGATTTAACCAAGGAATAAATACAATGATAAAACTGCAATGATATTTTTGTTATTAGGAGGGGAAAGGACTCTGCTTTAACATAGTATACAGCTATGTCTATTATATAACTTTGAGTGAGTATTCTTGCGTGACTTATTTTGTAGTTGCCATTTTCTCCTATAGTGAGCATATACTAAACTGTATTCAACCTCTTTGGGGAAAAAATCATGATTAAGGGTTACAAATTCTATGGTTTAAGGAATATTTTTGGTTGCTCAGATCCTAAACTAGTCGATCTCTTTCAGTTATCTTTTTAGTCTCTTTCAGAACAATGCAAACCAAAATAAATTAAAACAGGCCACTTCTTTCTGCCGATTTTTAAACCTTAACATTGTATATGTCAATAGAGATAACAAGTTCAGCAAGTGAGAAATAGATGTACATTTACTTAAACATGTGGAATGGCTAATCTTGGTGCACCACCCAATAGCTTAAGCTTTTGGGGTAAGTTATCCCCAACATGCTATTAGAGCTCCAGGAATAAAGATCATGGGTTCGAATCCCGCCACAAAAGATAAATAAAAATTATTTCCCCTCAGGTGTATTGCCTTGACTTGCAAAACAACATATAATGACTTCCATGTGAGGGGTCACCGCTAGATGGTTAAGATCGATTGTTAGTCAACCACCATCTAGCTAAAGCGGTCGCCAATACGCAGGTAATTAAACAAAGTATTATTTGGCTGTACTATCAGTAACATCATGAATGTGGTTGCCTGTTAGCATAGTTCACCTACTGTAAATCGCATTTGCTTGGTAGCCGATATTTCCAAAATTCAGTGTCAAGCTAATCATAAGGTTTGAAAATATTACAATTTACAAACAAACAGTTTGCAAGTCCTGAGGCTGATCATTACGTACTGAACTGAGGTCAAATCAAGTACAAAAAAAGAATGATCATACAAGAAATCTGACAGAAACACAACCTGCTACTCTGCTACAGTTTTAACTACTATTAAATGCATTGCAGCCTGATTTTCCTATTAATCAGCACATATAGATATCATGTAATGACCAATGATTGAATTTTTGGAACCTAGGCATTTTTAAGCACAATAAAGTTGTCCGAAGGTATTACAATATTTCAAAATCAAAGTCTTATCGTTGTTTTACCTTTTCCTGCTAATGGCAGAAAGCCTACATTCTTTTTTGATGTTATAGGAAAGATATGGTTGCACAAAGAAGAAGGCAGTAAATGGAAACTATTGGAATTTCAGAAATACAATCATCAAGAAAACAACTGTGGCATACACAAATTCTTAGCATCACTACAATCAGCATCAAGTATCAGAAAGCATATAAGCAATAAAATTCCCTTGCTTTCTCTATTCATGACCCGTAGAAAAAAAATGCACCAGTTTCAAGATAGTTGTTAGAAGTTTACCTCAGAACGGAGATATGGTACTGATATTGCTGCAAAAACGAAGCCAGCAACTATGTAATATGATGGAGGTCTCCCTTTGATGTGTGCCGGAATCAGCCTCTTGTGAGTTGATAATTTTATACGAAATTCAAGGATTTGTCGAAGTTCAAGGCCTTGTAATTGACGTAGAACTTTAAGCACAGCAGTCTCCCCAGTATACTTTTGAGAAACAAGGTAACTAAATCCAATGCGTTCTCCATGCCTGAAAGGAACTAAAAACCACCAAAAAACTATAATACACAGCTAAACATACGGTACTGATAAAAGCTCCTAGAAAAGTTTATACAAACATTATCCTTCTTCAGCTCTGTAAATTATAGCAGCTACGGCCTGCATCATTATGCTGGTTTAGGATCTATGTTAGACATTTATCCTGCATCATAGCAGCTTCATCATATCATATGTTACACTCCTCTGGTGTTATTTGCATGGCTAACATTAATATATTCACATATCAATATATCATATGTTGTGCTTCCTACATCATCATATGTTATTGATGTTGTTCATTTATTAGGTTGTGAACGTACCCAAGATTTATAGACTTTTCACGATAGTGTGTGTCGCTAATTTTGATACCAAGGAAGAAGCAATGTTAGCGTGGGAGTATAAATGCTACAGTTTGACATTGAATAATAATGATAATATTATGATGCTTGTGTTGTAGAAATGGCTGATCTAGTATCAGTCTTATGTGCTAAAGTTTACATAGACTTCAAATAATAATTCAAATAGTTTTTGCACTCCTTCTGAAAGATGTAGTACCAACACACAAGAAGCCATAGATGCTTACGAGAAATGGTGGTTAATAATGTGAACATGATACAAAAATCCCGGCTATGGACTCGCAGACTGGATACATAAATTTATGCATGCATTTCTCTACAAAGAAATGGTTCTGCCAATTATTCCGAAACTTCATGTGTTTCCTTATTGAGGAAGATTATTATACAGAAAACCAAAGGTGCAAAAATGGAGGATTGTAGTACAAAAAATTCATACACCGTGTATTAGATAAATAGTAGCATATCGTCTAAAATACATGACTCCATGAGCTCCGCACAAGAAGAAAAAGCAATGATAGCATAGTACACCATTAGAAGTTTACATCAAGGAATGAAAGTATTCTGTGAATAGAGCAAGACAGCATACATAACAAGATCTGGGGGGGAACAGTTTAATCATGAAGCAACAACTCACCAGTTCCATCATTAGCAATATCGACTCCATCAAAGCTTAAAATGATATCAGATGGCTTCAGAAATTGAAATTCTGGTGCAGTAGGCTCTATTCTCCTTATACGAACACCTTTCTGGTCAGGCGCCATCCCCATCGCCCTGCGCAGATCAGGGTTTTCCATTTTTTGCCACTCAACTCCAAGTATGGGGAAACCTGAAACATAAGTTTATGTTTTAAATGACCAAAAACTTAGTTCCACCAAAGTCATCTTACATAAAAACAATCTTTGATAATTAATATCCTACATAACAAGAGCAAAGTGGGGAGAAATTAAATCTTAGTTTTAAAAAAACAAAAAACTTGGATAGTTTGCACAAATGATAATATCCATCTAATAAACACATCTCAGTTTTTTTTAAAAGGACTTGGATAGTTTGCACAGCTAATAGTATCCCATTTAACAACTTCATCCATAATTATGAGCAAGTGGAAGCAGCTAGTAGCCCTTGAAAACATCTACATGCACCCGTCTAAATAGTAATACCTATCATTGGAAGTAAAATGCTTTGTGATTTATTAAAAGAAAGCCAAATTATATATCTAATTTACCTGTGTATTCCCCTGACTTCTCATAATCATGAATGAAGTGTGTAATGACAGGAGTGGGAATGACATAGCCTATATTTTCCACATCTTCATGTTTTAGGGACTGAAATGCTATACCAACACATTTTCCCTTGTCATTAAAAGCTGGGCCACCGGAATTTCCAGAGTTTATTGCGGCATCAATCTGTTAAAAGAAAAAGGCTTGGTCATAAAGAAAACTTCCAATACAGGAGGAATGATAAAACTAGAAATGAGATGAAGATGAAAATATCGAGAACAGGCTTTCAAGTTCATAACCTGCAGGCCCAAAAGCTCTGTGGAGCCATGGGCATATGACAAAATCTCCATGCGTGAAACAACACCACTGGTCACAGAGATTGTGTCTCCTCCAATTGGGTAGCCAACAACAGTTACAGCATCTTGGAGTGCAGGCAAAGACCCAAACTCTACTAGAGAGACCCCCTCCCAAAATTCATCATCATCAACGGTCAGCATGGCTGTGACATAGGGTTCGATACAGTTAAAAAGAATAATTCTACAAAACAAAATAACTAGCAGAGGCAAGAAAATTGTCATAAGGCATTTAGTAATACAAGTATGTCACTGTATCGATGTCAAGGACAAAAACAATGATTCCATGCACTGCTTAGATCTCCATAAACGAGTTGATGAAGGTAGTCTATAAGTAGGTCTTGGAGAATACTATGATTTTTCTTATATTTTATATGATGAATATGGTGATTGTATGAAGTGTAGCCAAAAATGTTTAGGATGTTGAAGTACTGGATATTAGGTTTGTATATGAAAGGACTTCTCTCTCTCGATAGAGGATATGGGATCAAATGAAATATTGGGCATCCTGCAAATATTGCATACATATAGATATCACTAATTTAAGGGTACTTGTAATGTTCTAATATAATTTATAAAATTAAAAAATTAAAAAATGAATTATAAATTGTGTGTAAAGTGTAATTATAATATAGTCCCGGTGATAGAATTATTTTCTTCAGTGTAAAGGCTTTTTGGTTTGTTAGACGACTTTTTTAGATGAAAAATGATACAGATATGCAATACTTCTCAATAATCAATTATCGGAAGATTATGGCTTCCATTCAGGACAAAGAGAGTAGTGACAACTCTATTTAGTGAAAAAAGGAGTATGCATTGGGAACACGGATACACATAAAAATGAAAGAGATGTTAGGTTTAGATATTGGTGCAGCCCTGATTTGGGATGTTGCACTTTTAGGCTGATTTGAGAAGAGGTTGGTGGAAATAGGAAGATAACAATGGCAATTTCACCAAAACTAGGGTTTTATTTCGTCAATAGCTGCTGTTACAATTGCAAAACGAGCCTTTCAATAGACCCACGATCGAAATCACAACTAATTTGCTAACAAAATTTTAAAATGCTAAAAATAGAAAGTTATTAAAACGAGAAACTAATTATTTGGTTGCGTCCTAAATTGATTCCCAATGTTGCATGTCAAATCTTAACTGATCCGGACGATAACCCTGATTCGAAGGTCAAAGTTCGGTTCGCGATTCCGGGGTCCTAAACGATGGATTTTCGCGATTCCGAGAGACGTTAATGGCATTGCTTTCAGCAAATCCATTGAACCAGACGATTTTGCGAGATCTTCGATTTGGTTGGTAGAACGCGCAAATCAGACAAGATTTGGCAGTTCGGGTTCCTCGGGTTGAACTAGACACGTGTTTTGGAACGGTCGAACCGCTCCATATAGGCTAGAGCTGCATCAGATATGTTGCCTATAGGGAATGAGTGAAATTAGCGGGTAGAAACGCTGAAAACCTGAAAAAGGTGTTAAGTTTGGATATATAGGGAATGGGTTAAATTAGTGGGTCTCTGGGTATAGAGTAACAAGTCTCATTAATTTCTACAAGTCGATATCTATTAATCCATAAAGGCCTAGTAAGATCCATTTTGGTTCATATTTGTAAAAGAATACATTAGACAACAACAACTGAGCCTTTTATCCCAAGCATATGGGGTCGGCTACATGAACCAACATGAGAATCACGCCGGATCCAGCACATGAATCCTCCGCCTCCACTCACTCCTATCGAACAATATACTTTCATTGAGTCCTTTAGCAACCATATCGTTTCGTATCACCTCCATCCATGTTTTCTTCGGTCTCCCTTTTGCCCTTTTGCCATTGCCCATATCAAGAGTATCTATTCGTCGAACCGGTGCTTCCATAGGTCTGTGTCGCACATGACCAAACCATCTTAGCCGGTTTTCCCGCATCTTCTCCTCCACGGGTGCTACATCAACTTTTGCACGAATATCCTCATTTCGCACCTTATCTTTTCTAGTGTTACCGCACATCCAACGAAGCATGCGCATCTCCGCTACGTGCATCTTCTGTGTATGATACTTCTTAGGAGCCCAGCATTCTGTACCATATAATAAGGCAGGTCGAATAGCGTTCCGATAAAACTTTCCTTTCAATTTTAACGGAAAGTTACGATCACACAAAATCCATGTTGCACTCCTCCATTTCAACCAACCAGCTTGGATCATTTAATTAACATCACTATCGATCTCCCCGTTCTTTTGGATGATGGAACCTAGATATCTAAATTGGTCGCTCGGTGATATCTCTTACCCTTCCAATATTATACAAATATGGTTTTGACTTCTCTGGTCATTAGAGGTTGCATTAAATGATCCAAATTATGGTCAACACAATACATCCTTGAAACAATACAATCAATTTATTACCTATAAGATAGTAGATCTAAAGATACAATATATCAATCGATGCCCAGTTTAAATTGCATGACATAAGAAACAAAACTCAATAATGACAGATATTATAGTAATCCAAAATCCTAGACATAACTAGTTAAAATATTTTTCATTCATCCGATGTTATTAAAGCTTTCTAGACAGCCGCATAGATGAAAGTGGTGCAACAAACGCCTTACTTTTTATTTTTTTGACCAAGTGGTTGTGATAAACAGATACATGTATCACCTTTTCATGTATTTTCGTAATTTTTACTTCAACTATACGTTGTAGTCGTTAATTAGGTATAATATATGTTTATGAATAATATTTTATATATTCTAAAAAAATTTATGCAAGGCACTCACTCGGGCACGCGTCTGCGTCTCAGGCGCAATAAGCCTATCTTGCATATTAATTCCACTGGTTTACGCTAATAACGCCGAGTTTTAGATATTATGTACTCCATGTAATTTGATATTATCATGTGCACTCACTATATTATTACTAACAATTTTCATAATTATTTATGCATATTATACTATTTACAACTACTGAGCCTTTTATCCCAAGCATATGGGGTAGACTACATGAACCAATATGAGAATCACGCCGGGTCCAGCACATGAATCCTCCACCTCTACTCACTCGTATCGAACAATATACTTTTATTAAGGCCTTTGAAACCATATCTTTTCGTATCACCTCCTTCCACGTTTTCTTTGATCTCCCTTTCGTCCTTTTGACATTGCCTATATCGAAAGTATCTATTCGTCGAACCGGTGATTCCATAGGTCTACGTCGCACATGATTAAACCATCTTAGCCGGTTTTCCCGCATCTTCTCCTCCACAGGTGATGCGACCAACTTTTGCACGAATATACTCATTTCACGCCTTATCTTTTCTAATGTTACCACACATCCAACGAAGCATGCGCACCTCCGCTACAGGCATCTTCTGTGTATGATACTTTTTAGGAGCCCTACATTCCATAATAAGACGGGCCGAATAACGCTCCGATAAAATTTTCTTTTCAACATTAACAGAAAGTTACAATCGCACAAAATCCATATTGCACTCCTTCATTTCAACCAACCAGCTTAGATTCTTTGGTTAACATTGTTATCAATCTCCTCATCCTTTTGGATGATGGAACCTAGATATCTAAATTGATCACTCGATGATATCTTTTGCTCATCCAGTGTTATACTACTATGGTCTCGACTTCTCTGTTTGCTAAATTTGCATTGTATATATGTTGTCTTGGACCTGCTCAATCTGAACCCCCGAGATTCCAACGTTTACCTCCATAATTCCAATTTGGTATTAACTTTCGTCTCATTTACCAGAACAATATCATCAGCGAATAACATACACCAAGGTATCTCATCCTGGGTAGTTTTAGTAAGCTCATCCATCGGGATGGTAAACAGGAATGGACTTAATGCAGATGCTTGATACAAGCCAATTGTAATCGAAAAATCACTCGTTAGGCCGCCGTAAGTTCTGATATTTGCCACTACTTTATCGTACATGCCCTTGATTATGTCAATGTAGTTGACTGGGACTTCTTTCTTCATCATTGTACCCTATAATACCTTTCTAGGTATCTTGTCGTATGTTTTCACAAAATCAATAAGTATCGTATGCAAATCTCTTCTCCTCTTTTGAAAACGCTCGACAAATTGACGAAGCAAATAAACAGACTCCGTCGTCGATCGTCCAAGCATGAACCCAAACTGATTCTCTATTATCTTAACATCCTTTTTTAACCTATGTTCAATCTCTCTTAAAACTTCATGATATGACACATAAGTTTTATTCTACGGTAGTTTGAGCAACTTTGAATGTCATCCTTATTCTTGTAAATAGGTACTATGGTACTTTTCCAGCACTTATTTGGCATCTTTTTGGTCTATCAAATTTTATTACACAAATATGTCAGCCATCTAGCGTCTATCTCTCCTAAGTATCTCCAAATCTCATTAGGAATCTCGTCTGTACCAACCACTTTTCTTGATTTCATTCTCTTCAAGGCCTTTTTAATCTCGGGTATTCTTATTCTACGCATGAAATCATGATTTATATCTTAAGGTTGAATAACATGTCCATCCAAATCCTTAGTAAAGCTCACATTGAACAATTTGTCAAAATAATCTCTTTATCTTTCCTTGATATTCTCATCTCGAACTAAACCTTCAGATCTTCATTTTTGATACCGCACATAAGTCTCTAGTTTTCCTTTCCTGCATCCAAGCAATCCTATAAATATCATTTTCAAACTCCTTAGTGTCCAATTTCTCGTGCACCTTCTTGTAGACCTTACATTTAGCTTCCCGAACAGCTTTCTTAACTTCTTTTTTAACTATTTTATACTTCTCAAATCTTTCTGCATCTCTACTTTTCTTCAAATCTCTATAAAAATCTCTCTTGATTTTAATAGCAGCATTTACTTCTTCGTTCCACTATGACGTGTTCTTGGATGGTGGAGCACCACCCCTCGACTCACCAAATAGATCTCTAGCTATCATCTTGATATAACGGGCCATCTTATTTCATGTTATGTCTGAATCATCTTCAAACTGTCAATTTTTCTCTTGAACTACACGATCCATAAAGGCTTTTTGATTACCTTCCTATATTGTGTCCGCATATTATGCTATTTATGCATGTATAAAATATTTTGTGATTAAAAATACCAAAACTGCCTGAGCAACAACTAGACGCTAGGCATTACCCTAAACGTCCAGCACCACCTAACACTTTTTAGAACCTTGCATTCATCTCTAGTGAATGGATTCAATACAACTGTTTTGCACATCCAATTTCTCTCTCTCTCTCTCTCTATCTATATATATATATATATATATATATATATATATATATATATGAGAGAGAGAGAATAATGAAGAAAAAAGGCCCTATGAGGCATTTTCGTTAGGTGGCGTCAAATAAATACACCCTTCATGATTTGTTTCGACGATCGGCACCCATCATCATCATCATCATCATCATCTTTATCATGTGAGATGTGGATACACCAAATTTCATGTGATTCCGTTACCTTTTCATCGTTGAATTAGCAATGTAAAAAGTTATATTGTCGGTAAACCGTTAATTTTGCAAACCACTATATCAACGGTAAAAAACTGATGGAATCACATGAAATTTGGTGTATCCACGTCTTCCATGATAAAGATGGTTGCCGATCGTTTAAAAAACGTGGAGGGTTTATTTTTTCGACGCCATAGAAAGGAAAAGGTGATGGAATCACATGAAATTTGGTGTATCCACGTCTTACATGATAAAAATGGTTGCCGATCGTTTAAAAAACGTGGAAGGTGTATTTTTTCGACGCCATAGGAGGAAATTCCCTCCTATGGTATCTTTATATATATATATATATATATATATATATAGGAATGATCTATTGCAAACCGGTCCGCGTTTTTAAAAACGGGAACTCTGTATTTATGACATATTTTAACGATCTGATCCGTTCAAATTGATCGTCATACTCTCAAATGTATGTGCATGAAAAATCAAAGTATTTAAAGATCTTTAACCTATGCATTGGATGAAGTTTATATTGCATAATCGAAAAACGTTAATTTTTGCGCCCGTCAACGCATAGATTAAAGGTCTTTAAATCCTTTGATTTTTCATGCACATACATTTGAGATTATGGCGATCAATTTGAACGGATCGGATCGTTAAAATATGACGTAGACTGATAGTTCCCATTTTTAAAAAACGCGGACCGGTTTGCAATAAATCACTCTCTCTCTCTCTCTCTCTCTCTCTCTCTCTCTCTCTCTCTCTATATATATATATATATATATATATATATATATATATATATATTATGCCACGTCTAAACTGCATCCTCATCATGAATCTCAAAATCAGGTATCAATCAACATCACCAAATCCATACCAATATCGCATTCGGTCCCAACAGCCAACACAGTAGCCAGATACTTGGTATCGGACCCCCGCTTCTTGAGCTTCACCTGAGTATAATGCTCCACCGAATGCGCATTCGTCAGCACTCTCTTCCCCCCGATGAGAAACCCGCTGCTGCTGGAGCTATACTGCCTCTTCCTCTGCCACGGCAGCGAGAAGTTCGGTTCGGTGTGGACGCAGAACACCTTCACCACCGCGTCCATCGACGGCACCGCCTTCGCCACCTGCTCCCAGTTAGGGTTCGGCAAGTCGACGGCGACGACAGCTCGATCGCCATTGGAAACGACGCCGTTGCTCCTCTTCTTGTTGGCATTCTTTGAGGGGGAAGGGTTTGGGCGGGGGATCTTGCGAGGGCGGCCGCGGGAGCGGCGAGGCGAGGGCTCGGGGTCTTCGAGAGGGGAAGGAGAGTGGGAGATGGCGGCGGGGGAAGGAGATTGGAGGTCTAGGGTATCGGTTGAGGGTTTGGGCATAGGTTTTCGCCCTCGTTTTCTCTTTGAGGGTTCCATTGGACTTTGGATTTTTGGAACCCTGGCAAGAGCGAGCGAGCTGAGAGATGATGAGTGTCTCATGTAGGCTTGCGTCGGTTGAGCTTGAGTGTAGTTGGAACCAGGCTGGATTATTGGGCTATTGAAAATGCAGGCATTTTGCCAAAGAAAAATACTTAACCTGGGCTTGAAATTGTTCATCCAAAAGACAAGAACCATAAACCCATTTGTTTGACACTAGTATATATATGTTATGGGTCCCACCATTTCGTCTCTTGAATGGATTGTATAGGATTTCAAGTTCGGCAGGTAAAGTATTGCTCTTTGCCAAATTATGTGTCAGTTGTGTTTTTACATGAGGGGGCACTTGGTGCGTGAATGAAAGAGTACTGGGAATCTTAGTGTTCCCTATATATCTAATTTTAATGAACCTTAAATTAATGTGTTGGGTATATTTTAATTTTCCCAGGTGATTTATCTATGCGCAACGGCAATAGCCGACGATAACAAACGATTGGCAGCGGTGGGCGACAATGGAATATGTAGATTTCCAGTTTCATGTATATATTTTTCCCGTACTTTTCCAAATCTTTTCATATTATTTTTTTTAAAAAATTTATATTTTTATTTATTATTTTCCCTAATCTAAACCCAAACCCAATCCCTAATCCCAGCCCAAACCTGACCTGACCCGTCCCGTTACCCCTTCTTCTTCTTCTCTTTCTTTTCCCGCTGCACCCCAATGACTCACTTCCTTCTCGCGCTCGACCCCGACCCAGCTCTTGTCGACGCCGCTCCCGGTTCGCCAATGATCTCCCCGAGATCCTCTCCTCCAAATCCTCACTCTCTCTCCCTCTCGATCTCTCTTTCTCAACCCGACGGTCGCTGTCTCTTCTTTCACGCCCACTCCCGCGAGAACCGCTCCACGCCGATGTAGCTCTCGTCGCCAACGACCCCGAGATTCCCGCGCCTGCCTTCTCTCATCTTCTCAACGTCTCTCTCGCTCTCATCTCTTATTACCTTATTTGCTCTCTCCTTCTATCTCGCTACTGCACAACACCACCACAACTGCTGCCCAACGCCGACGAACTCTCCTCCGCCAAGACCCAGCTCCCGACACCACCACCTTCCTCCTAAAGACCTCCTCCGCTTCCTCCCCTCGTCAAAACCAAACCCACCACTGCTCCCTCCACTACCAGCCAGCAAGCTCGTCAGCGCTCACCGTCCACGACCAACTCCACCGACGACCTCGTCTCCGTAACCATCACCGTCAGCACCCACGAGCCCACCTGCCTCTCACCGCACCGACCACCACCACCCAACCGAGCCTCCCACTTCTTATTTCTCCAATCCCAACAACCCACCGCCGGCGAACACTCAACACCACAACCACCATCGCCCATTTTCCAGCAACCCTTCACCGCAGCCACCGCTGCCTCCTTCTCTCTCACCCCACCAACCGCTGGCGCTTTCTCACAACTCCAGTCGTGCCCTCGTCGTCATCCAATCAACAGTCGTGCACCCGAAAACTCTATTGCACCGAGCTGACCTTCTCGCACCTCAAGCCGCAACCGAGCTTGTCCTTACCGTAGGCCACCACCATCACAACACCCGAGCTCCGCGACCACCGGCGACGCTGCAGCCACCGTCCCACGCCAACCCTGTGCCACCGTATCACTTGCACCGTGCCACGACCATGCCCACCTCCGTGCACCCCGTGCCCCGGTCCAGTGCACACACCGTGCCCACTCCCACACCCGCACCGCGTCTAGTACCGTGTCGCGCCATACCACACCCGCACCAAGCTCCGAGCCAAGCCCGTGCCCAGTACCGTGTCACGTTCGCGTCGTCACCACGCCCACTGCCGTGTCACGCCCACGTATCCAGCACCAGATCACTACGCATCGCACTCGCGTCATGCACCGTGTCCAGTATCGCATTGTCTCGTGTGTCGAGATGAATCCTGCACGTGGTGTCGCTTCTGTATCAGCGACCGAAGGCAAGTGAAAACCCGTCGCTTGCTACTCATGCTAGTATAGTGGTTAATTAGGACAGGTGGTAAATGAAATCGTGTGTGTGCGTGTATCGAGAAATGGTGATCGAATTATTTTTTAGCGGACACTCGTAATTTGATTGTGATAAATGGAAGCTCGACTCGAGCTACTACCCCGTATCAATATTAAATGGAAATTATTTGAACGACATCTAATGTAACGACTCCGTTTTAATGTGTATAAAATTTGTTTAAAAGTTAATGTACAGATGGAGTATTTGCAATTATGTGTATGCTGTAAGTATTTAATTTTGCTTTTGAACGGCAAGAAAGCATTTATAGCTCATTGGTAAAGTCTTGCACTGTTGTAACATAGCTCTTGTGTTTGAATCCCTTCAGCCACATAATATTTTTGCTGATTTTTCTTTTAAACTTTTAGAAGCTCAAAAGTTTGCACATGCACTGCACGTAAAATGAAAAGCCACACAAAAATCAAGCATGTGAAAATTGTTATTTGAACAGACCCTGACACGTGTCCAAAATCCAAGCACCCACACCCCAATTTGGACCGGCAAGATCCTCTCTAGGGCCAGCGCCGCCGGTCCCCTCCGTCCCAAATACTTCAATTTTTTAACCCCTAGCACCCCTTGGCCTACCCCACTAATCCTAGTCTGTTTGATTTCGCTGCACATTTCCAGAGAATTAAAATGAGACATTAATCTAAATTTTAGTTCTCAATTTTAATACCCTAAACCCTAATTCTATCCTATAAATACTACCCTACACCATATCACCTTCTATTCTGAAATCCAACATTAAGACTCTCAAATTTTTTTAAGTCCAAAAAGTTGTACAAGTGGAGTTAGCTCAAGGTCAAGTTCCGGCAACGACTCGGGACAAATCCGGCGACCCCGCGACTCCACGACGCCTACAAAACCTTCCTCCGTCTCTTCTCTCTAAAATCAATAAGTAAGTCCACTCTCCCCTCCTACATTTCTAATCTAAAACACTCTCTTTTCAAAACTCGTCGAAAGCGGAGTTATTCCGACTTCCGATTTTCATTTCTTTAAAACTCAATTTTTCTTAAACAACAAATTAACCATCTCTTCTTATATTGTTTAACAAACATAAAACAACATTTACAACAAGTTTCAATTCAAAATAATATATATTGCAACTTTTATTTCATTTCTACATTAAAATACCATCAAGTTTACATACAACATTGCTTTTTCGTTTTGCTTATATTATCTTTAGAAAACTTACGAGGTAATGACCTATCTCATCACAACATTCATCTTGACATAGCACGATGGCTTTTGGAACAATATTTTGTGGGACAATACAAATTTTACATTAAAATACCTTAAACTATCAAAAAACCGTATTCTTTAGATTGTTATAATTAATTCCATATGATTAAGTCCTTACAACCCATTTTAGGAAATCCGATTTGGTTGGTGCAGGTTATCGCATATCCATCGGACTAGTAAGGCTAGATGCAGACCTCCTCACGGAGCATACGATCTCGATGGAATTTTTATTACAATTTTTAAGAAAACGTGATTTCTATTAATAAATAAATTCTATTTTTGATAATTATATATATATATATATTATCAAAATACCTATTTTAAATATATTTAATAATTCTATGTTTTCTAAATCAAAAGAAAAGAATCACAAGTTTCATGAAAACGCTATCAAGAATCAATACAGATCAAATTACAATAAAATACCATATACTATTGAAGTTAGATTTATATCCACTAGACTATCTCATCACTCTTAAAAATTACATCTATGAAAACCCTAAAGACGATAATTAAATACTTGAGGTGTATTTTGAAAATATATCAAACTATTTTTCATAAAACCCTCTCAAGTTATATTAAATTACAATAAGGACCCTAGTAAATATAGGTTTAAGTGGGACCAGTTCTTTTGAGGCTCAGGGAGCCGGAGAATTTGGGTGCTTGCCTATTTAAGGTACAGAACTAAAAACGGGGTTATCAATACGGTGGAAAAAGTGACAAATCCTATCGTCCATGTGCAGCAGTTACCGATAACTCCAAAACTAATTCAGGATTTCAATTTGTTTTAAAGTGTCTGACTCAGACAGAGTCTTGATCTAATCCGAAATCAATCCATCCTTGAATACAATTCAAGTATAACTCCAATTCAACATGAATCCATTTATACCAGATACAATCTATATCAACATGAATTGATTTGACCGAACCATGGATATACATTGTTACATGACTATCCGTTTATACCCCTTCCATTTACATGAACTACTAATATCATGGTTTCGGCAAGTTTTATATCTATTAAACAAAACAATACACATTAATACAAAATACATTACAGGGTTTTAAAGGTGTTGACTGATACGGAATGTGTTAGAAGTGGCATGAGATGGTCACTTTAATACACCTAATCTGAATATCCGTTACTGTTATTCCATGGCTTAACGGTTCCTTGTGCTCCGTATACTGTAGTCCACGGGGTAAGTTGGACTCCTCTCGTATACACCGGTATATTCTGTACCAACCTACAAACAACTGCGTTAACATAACAATCAAATATTATACAGTTATATTCTTTCTTATCTGTCTATTCTATTTCTACTTTTTAGGGGGACTTACCGAGCGATTGTTCGCTGGAGACATTCCTTTCTCTCTTTCTTTGGAATGTTGTCAGGTGAATCTGATTCTCGGGAGATAGAGCCCAGTTCAGACAACTTGGAGCAGTTTGCAGAAGATCCAGAGCTTTAAACTCTTGTATATACTTTAGTTTCAGTTCATACCATTGTTCAGGCATTGCTTTCTATTTTTGTATTTACATTTTCAGTTGTATTGTAAAGAAATGTTTAATAAATAAAAGTTGTTGTTCAATTACATCTCTTGTCGTTTTTCTTGTGTGCTTTATTATATTGCTTATTTACGCTTAGCGTGTTTACTTCTGAGTAAATATGTCACGTGACCCGCCACGTCCCCTTGTCCGTACACCAGGAAGCGGGGCGTGACATCTAATTTGGATCGATTAAATGGAATCAATATTTCGGTTGATACCCGTAAAAATAACCTGAGTGTTCGATGTGATACATGGATGGGTACTTTTAAATACCCACACCTTATGCTTATGGTATTCTGTTACTGTTAATAATTATTGTATAGATATTTAAGTTAAAAACATTGAGATTTTCATCACGTTGAATCTGGAATTCACCGCGCACACCACATTTTAAATTCTACATTAAATTAAATAAAAATCGTAATGAGATGTTTTAGATCTCATATCGGATCTGACTCGATAAACTAGAACCCCTTGTGTTTTATATTACGATACTACCATAAAACGATGACTAAAACTAACTGGAAATACGGCTCTGGACTGCAGCCCCGAGCAGTATTTCGTGATTGATACCTGAACTTAAGCGCCTGCACATCGCTATGAAAAACTGAAAATATGCAGAGTCCTATATCGTCGCGTATATAATTTAGTTAGCTAACATATGGTTCTGATCTCATTCAGTTTCTCTGTCGTTTGGTATTTTGATTATATTTTAGATTGTCGACGTGTTCTGCAGTAATATTTTTTTACACTTTCACACTAAACATGACATATCTTCTAGTACAGAAAGGATATCGTTGATCCGCTTGATGCGTCGGAAACCTAACAGATAGAACTAGGTTTTATTTAACTGGATCAACATCTGAATTTAAACACAATCTCTAGTAAACCGTGCGTGAAGTTGAACTTCCAGTTCTGAAACTGGAATTCCAGCAACTGATCGCTGATTTAAAATAATGATGAATTCTTAACCCGAATTCCTATTGACATGAAACTAATTTTACCGCTTAGATAATCATGTATATTTCGTATGCCCTTTATATTGTTTTGGTTGTTTCTATACAAATGATTTATGATGAATTTTGTAAGTCATATGACGTTAACTGTCATAATTTAGTGAACATTTGTTTAGTGCATTTCTACCTTATTCTGTATTGCTTTATACCCAGTGCAAAGTGATCGTATACATTAAGACCTAGCGACTGACTTGCATTGTCGAACGTGAGTGGTATTGGATTAGTTGTATCAAGCACGCGGTGATAAGTGATTGACTAGTGAAAGTGAACAACGCGGTGAAAATGAGTAAGTCCGTGATTTGGCGCGTGCCGCTACACAGTTAATCTTATACTTATAGTTATTGAGACATGGGGAATGGGTAAATTAAGGTGGAATTGAACTCGTATTTAGCGAGGTACAGTGACTTAGGGGATGTGTCACGCCCCGCTTCCCAGTATACGGGCAGAGGACGCGACGATGCCGCTACGTATTTACTCAAAAGTAAACACGCTGAGCGTATCTAAGCAATATAAAATGTAATGTACACAAGAGACAAGATATAAATGAACAACAACTTTATTTATTAACATTCTTTTTACAATACATCTGAAAAGTAAATACATAGAATGGAAAGCAATGCCTAAACAGTGGCATAACAGAAATGGAAAATACAGAATGTAAATGTGTACAAGGAATCTAAAGCTCTGGGTCGAAAGCTAGCTGGTCCAAATCCTCGCCGGTGGGCTCGATCTCCAGTGAGTCCGAATCACCTGACGACATTTCAAAGAAGAAGAAAGAGAATGTCGTCAGCGAACAAATTGCTCGGTAAGTCCCGTAAACAGACAAGAATGGAATAGACAGAATAGAGAGTATATTGTTATAATGTTGTATTTAGTGCTAACGCTGTTGTTTGTAGCTTGGTACAGAAAAGGCCAGTGTATACGAAAGGAGTCTCACTAGACCAGAGACTACGGTATACGGAGTACAAGGAACCGTTCAGCCACAGTATAACAGCAATTGAATTCAGGTTAGGTGTCTTTGTGGTTGCTGTCTCATGCTACTTCTAACACCTTCCGTACCAATCTACCCCTTATAAACCCCGTGATGTCTTGATTGTATTGTGTTGAATTGTATAGATAAATTGTATAGATGGATGACTTGCCAGAACCATGATATCAGTAAATGGATGTAACTGGAGAATCATGTAGATGGATGTATATCCATGGTTCGGTTCAGTAATATAGATTGAATATATGGATTCATATTATGTTTACCCCAATCAGAGCAAAGCTCTGTTCAAATTCCAAGGCGAGAAATGAAGCAACGCTTCTGTTTCCCTCAATCAGAGCAAGGCTCTATTTTAAAAGAAATTCAAATAATAATAAAGGAAGCAACGCTTCAGCTGACCTGCGCTGCGCGACACGTGGCAGCGCAGTTGCGCTGCTCGACACGTGTCAAGCGCAGGAGCGCTTGCGCCAACTGTGCCAGCTCCAAAACAGAATTAAAATTCTAGAAGATCTTTCTGATCTTATTAAAACAATAAGATTCTCTTCTGTAAAACAGAAGCCCTTGGATCAAAGATCCAACAGTGGGGGAAAATTCCTAAATTACTCAGAGAAAGATCTCTTTAACTGATTTAACAAATCAAATGGCACTATAAAAAGGCCCCTAGACTTCAAGTCTAAAACACATTGAGATTAACACAGAAAGAACTCAGAGAAATCTTCTGAAAACTTTGAAAGAACTCAGAGAAAGAAAAAGGTAAAAATCTTTGAATAAAAGAAGAATTTTCTTCTAAAAAGATCAGTGATCTAAAAACAAGATCAAGATCTTGAATTAAAAAAATATAATAATAAAAAAGAAGTAATTTACTTCTTCATTAGATCTTTCTGATCTGCATAAAGGCATTGCCTTTAGATGAACCATTATTCTGGAATCTTAAAAGATTCTCTTCTTTGATCCAAAATTAGATTAAGATATTGAACAGTGCTCTGCACTTGAAAAAATTGCACTGGTGCACTCTTGGGTTGGCGCAAGCTACCAGAAAGCGCCACGTGTCGGCCCCAGAACAAACTGCGCTATGCGCTTCTAAAACAGAGCACTGCTCTCTTAAAATTGACGCAAGTCACCAGAGCGCGCCACGTGTCAGTAGCGCAGCGCACTGCGCTTGCGCTCACCAGAGCGTGACACGTGTCACCATCACACGAGTTTGCGCCTTGCGCTCCTCAATTGGCGCAAAGCGCCTGACAACCCATGTGAAGCGCTGTCAGAGCATTTAATGCAATGCATTATCAAGGGCAGAGCCCGATAAAAAAAAGTCTATCAGACCAAACAAAAGTGCCATGCACTATTAAAAAGGGCAGAGCCCAATTGAAAGGTCCTAATAGGCCAGAAAAAATGCACTGCATTATTAAACAGGGGCAAAGCCTTAATAAAGGCCTGACAGGCCAAAAGCAAATACAATCTTGAATATTTTCAACTGGACTTAACCCAATCATGGCCATAAGTCCACAAATTAAAATTGACTGAGCACGACTGCTTCAATTTACACTTGGTTCAAGGGTACATCTCCGAACTCCTCTGATATTTGTCGTTGTAATCCTTCAACGTCGTCAGAGAGGTGACGGGTCCCCGACAACCACACATCAATATGGACTTAAGCGTCCTTAAACCAACTCATCGACTTAAGCGTCTGATTGAGTGTAGGTTTTACGATCACCAAAAATATTTTTACCGCAATCAAGAATGACGTCGCTTTGCAGCTAGCTGGTGAATACGGGTCGATCCACATGGATGTGTAATTTTCTTATGTGTTTTTACGAGTTGATTCCAAAGGTGGTTTGATTTTGCTGATTGAGTCTAAAAACTAAGTTGTATGATATTAAGAAACTTGCTAGGGTTAGGTCTAAAGTAGGGTTTGATAAGATTGATATTAACACCTCTTTCAATGCCTTTGATTAAAACTTTTTAGAAGTCATAACAATTATTAGTAAAGGGGATTAGGATGATTGGGAAGAAACGAAGTTTCTTCCTCTAGATCCTTGTCCGTCCTTTCCTACTAATTGCTATAACCTTCATGGACGTTATGCATGCCCGGTCCTTTATACTACGGTTTCACCGTTACCTCGTGGGTAGGGTGCCGTAGGGAGCAGATCATGCATGCGTGCATGAAGTTCTACTTATGAAAAAATTATTGGTATTGAAAGAGATAAGAGATATTCATCTCTCAATCCCTCCTTTATTCCTAACCCTAACAAGCGAAGAAATTACTCGCTCATTAGGGGATCTTCTAAAAATAGCATTTTTATTATGATTAATGTGTTTTGTTTTTGATGTAAAGAATTAACTATCTACTGCAGATTAAAGGGTTCTACACAAGATTAAACTATGGCAAATGATTAATTAATCTAAAGCAAGCATTTAATTCTAAAGCTAGGGCAGAAATTGAAAGATAAAACTTACAGGAAATGATACTCTTAGTCTTCCAAAGAATCTGAATTTTCTTTATTGAAAAGAGGCATAGGGTTTACAATCTTGTGATTACAATTTATAAGTAAACAGGGAAAACTAGGGTTACAGATTCTCGCGCATACGATTTTACAAATATGCCCACGAAAAATCCCAACCCACGCACCGACGCACCGTCACAAGAAAATTGCACCGACGTGCGCACTATACGGCCGCGGAACCGCGGCAATGGTAGGCCTTGGGCCGCGGTTCCGCGGCCCTTTGGTGAGCTCAGCTCACCAAATTTCCTGAGCTGCATTCTGGTGTCTTGTCCTCTCTATTTCTTCAGTACTTTTCTTTATTTGGATTCTGGATCTTTTCTAGATTTTTCAGTGAATTTTGTAGTGGTTTTTTAACTGTTTCCTTTAACATTTCGGACCATGCATTGCCTTGTGAATTGTTCTTCGTCTAGGCTTGAGTAGGACCCTTCTGAAGGGTGTTTTTCGTCACCCCAGTGAGATGGGAATACGCGCGCGCTTGTCAGGCGTATACTACAGATTCCCCCTGCCTAGGGTAGGCGGAGGTTTAATGATTGTGGGGATTCGAATCTCCGGCAGCCGCGGACTAAGCTGCCGTTAATTACCCCTCGCCTTTGGGGCGGGGGAACCTCCGATTAACGGGTTAAACTGGTCATGCGAACTCAATGTGCAGTGTACGTGTGTTTTGTTTTGAAAGGGGGGTTTTGGATATATCGGGAGCCACGCAGAGTTTTTACGGGGGTCCCGCTACCCGGATAGCGGGCTGGGGGTCAAGGGGGCTAGCAGCCCCCTTGCGGGGTTCGGGGAAGCGCCCCGGCCCGAAAATTTTTTGGAGGGGGAGAATGTTGCGGAGTATGTGTATGTGTACATTTGTATACAAATGTATATATATACATATATATATAAATAAAGGGGAAAGGCATCCAAAGGATGCGTAGGGCAGCACCTTGGGCGCTGTGCGCGTAGGTGCTGTGCACTCAGGCGCAAGCGCGCCACGTGTCGGCACGTGGGCGCTTTGCGCATGAGCGCTGCGCGCAGGTGCGCAAGCGCGCGCGCGCCACGTGTCGGCACGCGGGCGCTTTGCGCACTTGCGCAAGCGCGCGCGCCACGTGTCGGCACGCGGGCGCTTTGCGCACTTGCGCAAGCTGGCAGGTGCGCAAGCAAGCGTGCTCGCCACGTGTCGGCACGCGGGCGTTTTGCGCACCTGCGCAAGCGCGCGCGCCACGTGTCGGCACGCGGGCGCTTTGCGCACCTACGCAAGCGCGCAGGTGCGCAAACGCGCGCGCGCGCCACGTGTCGGCACGCGGGCGCTTTGCGCACCTGCGCAAGCGCGCGCGCCACGTGTCGTCACGTGGGCGCTTTGCGCACTTGCGCAAGCGCTGGAGAGGACAAGAGGCTTTTAGCCTGAAAAAAAGATTTCTCAAAGAGAAATCAGAGAGGAGTCAGGCTCCTGAATGTGTTCTGGGTTTAATAGGAGTGGTTCTTCTTCTTCCTCATGTTGCTTGCTGGATCTTGAAGATCAAGAGATGTGAAATCTCAAAATCTCTCCTTTTTAAGATCTGATGACAGATCCAAGTTTCCCTTTGTGGGTTTTGTGGTGGAAAACTATTTAGTTTTGAAAAAGGAAGAGTAAAACTCTTGATTTAATTCAAAAGAAAGAGGAAGGTTTTTGGAACCTTGGAGAAGGAGCAGGAGGCACAAAGAACCCTAGTTTTTGGGGGAATGAAAAGTGTTATATCCTTTTTTTTATTCATCATGTTGCCTTTTATAGGCTTACATATTTACATATAGCCCCTTGGGCTTTACAAAAATGGCATTTTAGCCATCCCATGGCTCATGCGCCATTTCATTTTTGCACATAAGCCATGGGTTTACAAAATATTGGCTTTATGCCCATTTTTTTTACATTCATGCATAAACAATTACATAAAAATTATTTATTACATGATTTTGTTGTTGGTATGGGGAGGCTGGCTACGGGCTCGACTTGGACATGGGCCCGCTTGACCTGGGCTTGGGCCCACCTGGCTTGGGGTTGACTTTGATTTTGACTTGGTCAACCGGGGTGTAAATTTTTACCCCAACAAATTGCCCCCCATCAATAAATGCACACAGCATATGTGGGTCGTGTGCATGAAATTGATGGATCTTCTTTTTCTTGGAGGAGACTTGCTTTGGTTCCCACTTTTTGGGATGCACTGCCCTTTTTACGACTTGGACGGTCGGTGCTTGACGCGTCTCCGAGACGGAGTGTCCGTGGTAGACGTTTCCCTGGCCCGGAGCGATCTGGTTCCTGCTTTGTAGGAAGCCTGCACTGCCATTTTTGCGACGTGGACGGTCGACGCTTGACGCGTCTCCGAGACGGAGTGTCCGTGGTAGACGTTTCCCTGGCCCGGAGTGATCTGATTCCTGCTTTGTAGGAAGCCTGCACTGCCCTTTTTGCGACATGGACGGTCGACGCTTGATGCGGAGCGATCTGGTAGACGTGTCCTCGGCACGGAGTGTCGCTGGCCGACGTTTCCTCGAGGCGGAGTGTCGTTGTTGGACGTTTCCCTGATGCAGAGTGTCGCTGGTTGACGTGTCCCCGGCACGGAGTGTCACTGATCGACTTTTTCCCCGGCGCGGAGTGTCGGGTTGACTTTTCCCCGGCACGGAGTGTCGCTGATCGACTTTTCCCCGGCGCGGAGTGTCGGTGGTTGACTTTTCCCCGGCATGGAGTGTCGCTGATGGACTTTTCCCCGGCGCGGAGTGTCGGGTTGACTTTTCCCCGGCACGGAGTGTCGCTGATCGACTTTTCCCCGGCGCGGAGTGTCGCGGGTTGACTTTTCCCCGGCACGGAGTGTCGCTGATCGACTTTTCCCCGGCGCGGAGTGTCGGGTTGACTTTTCCCCGGCACGGAGTGTCGCTGATGGACTTTTTCCCGGCGCGCAGTGTCGTGGGTTGACTTTTCCCCGGCACGGAGTGTCGCTGATGGACTTTTCCCCGGCGCGAAGTGTCGTGGGTTGACTTTTCCCCGTCACGGAGTGTCGCTGATGGACTTTCCCCCGACGCGGAGTGTCGGGTTGACTTTTCCCCGGCACGGAGTGTCGCTGATGGACTTTCCCCCGGCGCGGAGTGTCGGGTTGACTTTTCCCCGGCACGGAGTGTCGCTGATAAACTTTTCCCCGGCGCGGAGTGTCGCTGGTTGACTTTTCCCCGGCACGGAGTGTCGCTGATCGACTTTTCCCCGGCGCCGAGTGTCGCGGGTTGACTTTTCCCCGGCACGGAGTGTCGCTGATCGACTTTTCCCCGGCGCGGAGTGTCGCGGGTTGACTTTTCCCCGGCACGGAGTGTCGCTGATCGACTTTTCCCCGGCGCGAAGTGTCGTGGGTTGACTTTTCCCCGGCACGGAGTGTCGCTGATCGACTTTTCCCCGGCGCGGAGTGTCGGGTTGACTTTTCCCCGGCACGGAGTGTCGCTGATGGACTTTTCCCCGGCGCGGAGTGTCGGGTTGACTTTTCCCCGGCACGGAGTGTCGCTGATCGACTTTTCCCCGGCGCGAAGTGTCGTGGGTTGACTTTTCCCCGGCACGGAGTGTCGCTGATCGACTTTTCCCCGGCGCGGAGTGTCGGGTTGACTTTTCCCCGGCACGGAGTGTCGCTGATGAACTTTTCCCCGGCGCGGAGTGTCGCTGGTTGACTTTTCCCCGGCACGGAGTGTCGCTGATCGACTTTTCCCCGGCGCGGAGTGTCGGGTTGACTTTTCCCCGGCACGGAGTGTCGCTGATCGACTTTTCCCCGGCGCGGAGTGTCGGGTTGACTTTTCCCCGGCACGGAGTGTCGCTGATGGACTTTTCCCCGGCACGGAGTGTCGCTGATGGACTTTTCCCCGGCGCGGAGTGTCGCTGGTTGACTTGATTCCGAGGTGGAGCATAATTCCGGCAGGGAAGGTAGATATCCCAAGGCGAAGCATGATTTCGACACGGGGTAAATTCTGGGACGGAGCATGATTCCGCCATAGAGGTTGGTTTGATTTGATTTGGGTTGACATCAGCATCGCTATACTGGAATATGGTACCGGGAGCGAATCATAATCTGTCTTGAGAGGATTTGGGAATTGGTTTTCTGTCGGCATCTGCATTGCTGCACTGGAATAATGCCAGGAGCAACTCATCATCTGCCCCGGGAGGATTTAGGGATTTTTTTTTGTTGGCATCTGCATTGCTGCACTGGAATGATGCCAGGAGCAACTCATCATGTGCCCCAGAAGGATTTGAGGATTTTTTGTCGGCATCTGCATTGCTGCACTGGAATGATGCCAGGAGCAACTCATCATGCGCCCCAGGAGGATTTGGATTTGGTTGGTTTGGCATCTGCATTGCTGCACTGGAATAATGCCAGGAGCAACTCATCATTTGCCCCGAGAGGATTTAGGAATTGGTGGCTTAGGAGACAGGTTTAGATCCCTATCACCTAAGGCTTTTCCATTTTGTGAGCCATAAGGGTCTCACAAAGCATTTTCTCCCTACGGGTCGTAAGGATCCCGCAGGTGTATTTTCTCCTTAGGAGTCGTGGGGACTCCTAAGTGTGTTGCTCCTTTGTGAGTCGTAGGGATCTCACGCGGGAATTTTCTCCTCACAAAGTCGAGAGGACTTTGCGAGTGCATTTCATTTCTTTTTTTTTTTACGAGTTTGCGCCCTTTCGGGTTTTCACAAACTCGCCGGCAGTCCTGCTGTTTTTACTCACGGAGCCCTTTCGGGTTTTCATCCGTGCCCGTTTTGCTTGTGGACATACCGTTCTTCTGTTTTTTTCTTTTTTTCTTTTTTTTTGGAGAGATCGGGATTGTTTTACGCCCGTGGATTGTATACCGATTTGCAGGATGTATGATCCAGACCGTAGGGCCAGAAACATTTCAGGACTTTGTTGGCGTCTGCATCGCTGCACTGGAATATGGTACCAGGAGCGACTCATCATTCGCCGCTTGGGAATTTGAGTTTGGAATTTGGTTGGCGTCTGCATCGCTGCACTGGAATATGGTACCAGGAGCGACTCATCATTCGCCACTTGGGGATTGGGGAGCGATGGCTTAGGAGACAGGTTTAGATCCCTATCACCTAAGGCTTTTCAATTTTATGGGCCGTGAGGGTCCCATAAAAGCATTTTCTCCCTGCGAGTCGTAAGGATCTCGCAGGTGTATGTTCTCCTTAGGAGTCGTGAGGGCTCCTAAGTGTGCTTTTCCTTTGTGAGTCGTAGGGATCCCACAAAGGTTTGTTCTCCTCATGTATCGTGAGGACACATGAGTGGATTTCCCTCGTTCCCAGTTTAATGACTTAGAGGTCGACTGTTTCCAGTTTAACGACTTAGAGGTCATCTGTTTCCAGTTTAAAGACGTAGAGGTCATCTGTCTCCAGTTTAACGACTTAGAGGTCATCTGTTTCCAGTTTAACGACGTAGCGATCATCTATTTCCAGTTTAACGACTTGGAGGTCATCTATTTCCAGTTTAAAGACTTAGGGGTCTATTGATGGCGAGCTTGGAATTTTGGGGTAGGGGCCGGCATCAGCGTTGCTAACACTGAAGCAGAGGTGCTCGGAGCAATTCATCGTTTACCTACTCTTGTTGGCGGAGCGATGGCTTAGGAGATGGGTTTAGGTCCCTATCGCCTAAGGCTTTTCAATTTTATGGACCATGAGGATCCCATAAAAGCATTTTCTCCCTGCGAGTCGTGAGGATCCCGCAGGTGTATTCTCTCCTTAGGAGTCGTGAGGACTCCTAAGTGTGTTTTTCCTTTGTGAGTCGTAAGGATCCCACAAAGGTTTGTTCTCCTCATGTATCGTGAGGACACATGAGTGGGTCTTCTCAATGGAGCATAATTCTGAGGGCGGAGACCAACCGCTGGACTGGTGATTGCAGTGGGATATGGGGATGATGAGAATTATTTGAGCCCGTGGATTGTATACGGCAGTCAATTTGGGGACTGGCCGTAGGGCCGGAAGAATTTTGGGAAACTGGATTTTGGTTGGTGTCTGCATCGCTGCACTGGAATACGGTACCACGAGCGACTCATCTTTTTTTTTTTTATTTTTTTTTTATACCGCGATTGCTCTATCATTTCAGCTTTTCTTATCGCGAAGGTCGCGATTGCCCCATCATTTCGGCTTTTATTCGCGGTTGCCCCATCATTTCGGCTTTTCTTTATTTTTCTTTTATTTACACATTTTTTTTATTTACACATTTTTTTTATTCATTCCCAGTTTAACGACTTAGAGGTCGACTGTTTCCAGTTTAACGACTTGGTGGTCCTCTGTTCCCAGTTTAATGACGTGGCGGTCTTTTTTGCTTATCCCAGCTCCTTGAACTTTGATCTTGGCGGAGCTGTGTTGATGACCTAGCTCTGTGGCTTGCCGATACATCCGAGGATTGTGAGGTTTTTCCAAGCTTATATTGGTCCTCTGCCCAATCTTTGAAAATATAGCAGTCTTCGATGGTATGACCCACCACTCTATGATATGGGCAGTATAGGGGATTGCCGGTCATGTTCATTTCATGTGGCCTCTTTGGAACAGGCAGTTGCAGACCGCTGTTCAGGGCGTCCATGAATATTTTGCGGACTTCATCCCTCCTGAAGGAGTATACCTTCTTCTTTCCCTCCATTGGAGTAGGTGCCTTTACTGATGCTGGTCCTCGAGGCATATGTCTGGGAGGATTAGGTTCCTGAAAGGTTTCAGTCTCCATTTGCATGAAATCGGCGATCGTAGCTTGACTGTTTGCTAACACGCCTTTAGAAAGTTCTATCTCTCCCATCTTGTATTGCCTTTCGACCCAATCTTTGAAGACGAAGCAGTCCTCAATGGCATGACCTATCACCCTGTGATAGGGGCAATATTTTGGGTCGTCGGTCATATTCTCTTCTTGCGGTCTCTTTGATTCTGGCAGCTGTAGACCGTTTCTTAGGGCGTCCCTGAATATCTTGTGGACCTTTTCCCTCTTGAAGGAATAGACCTTTACCAGCTTCTCTTTTAGAGGCGATTCTCCCCCGGTGTATGTATCGGAGGGACTGGAGGCTGATTGCGGCCGTTTTTCGTGAAGGCGCTCCGCTTTTAGGTTGAAAGGGATATCAGTTGGCTGCTCCCGGGTCCTAATTCCTGGCTCATGAGCCAAAATTTGATTCTGCTGTAATTGCAATCGGGCGACTTGGGTCGCGAGATCTGCCACGACGTCTGCCAGCTCGTCGACTTTGGAATAGACCTCGGCCATCTTCTCATCCCTGTCCTGAAATTGCCTTTGAAGCCACTGGAATAATGCTTGCTCTGTAGTTCCGGCTATGACAACCGGGTAATCTTTATTGCCTGAGCCCCATTCCGTAGGAACCACGGGCTCCTCTGGCTTATCGGCCTGAGCGGGCTCTTCATCATTTAGATCGAGCCGATGCTGGGTAGCATCAACCATATCATCACCATGGCTGTGAAGAAGAGGAGGGTTCGTTTCTTCATGTCCGGCCATGTAGACGGTGTGGATAACACATTCAGCCATTCTTTCATCACTGGCAGCTGGTTTCGCGGAGCGGTCCGGGCTTTGGAAATTCATAAGTTTTGACATGGCCAGAGCCCTAGCCCTTTTGTTGGCTCTATATCTGAGCCGCTTCTGCCTCAGCTTCTCGATTTTGAAGGCTTGGCAGGCATCCGCTACCCAGGAAGCCATTGTGAGTTGATCAGCGGGGAGCTTAGAGAAGACACCCGATCGAGCATTTGTCAGGGGCGCCGCTGGAGCTTGCTCGGGACGCGTTGTGGCTTTGTTAGTGTTGATGGCCTTGCCCCCAGCTGGGGCCAAGGAAAATCGTTCAGACACCGACTTGCGTTTGGGTTGGGGCGCCCTTGAGATCACCACATTTGGTCTCCTGCCTTTCGAGACCGGTTTGTCTGCCACCGGGGCTTGAGGAGCTGGGATGGCGCCAACTGGCATGAACAGAATAGAGCCGAATGGTAGCAGCGGCTCCTTCCATTGTCGCCCGAGACTGGCCGGGAGGACCGTCCTGGAGTCTATCTTCATTGTGTAGGAGACGGGAGCTGAGTTCATCTTCGGAGACATTGTTGAAAGGTGATCGCTTGAAAATCCTGCATGAAAAAAAACATTATTTTTAGTATAAATATAGGTACGTATATTGATTGAGTTCGCATGAACGCTTAACCCGAAATATGGGAGGAGAGATTGGTCCCACCGGACGTGCCAGAATCTGTAGGGTGTTTTTCGTCACCCCAGTGAGATGGGAATACGCGCGCGCTTGTCAGGCGTATACTACAGATTCCCCCTGCCTAGGGTAGGCGGGGGTTTAATGATTGTGGGGATCCGAATCTCCGGCAGCCGCGGACTAAGCTGCCGTTAATTACCCCTTGCCTTTGGGGCGGGGGAACCTCCGATTAACGGGTTAAACTGGTCATGCGAACTCAATGTGCAGTGTACGTGTGTTTTGTTTTGAAAGGGGGGTTTTGGATATATCGGGAGCCACGCAGAGTTTTTACGGGGGTCCCGCTACCCGGATAGCGGGCTGGGGGTCAAGGGGGCTAGCAGCCCCCTTGCGGGGTTCGGGGCAGCGCCCCGGCCCGAAAATTTTTTGGAGGGGGAGAATGTTGCGGAGTATGTGTATGTGTACATTTGTATACAAATGTATATATATACATATATATATAAATAAAGGGGAAAGGCATCCAAAGGATGCGTGGGGCAGCACCTTGGGCGCTGTGCGCGTAGGTGCTGTGCACTCAGGCGCAAGCGCGCCACGTGTCGGCACGTGGGCGCTTTGCGCATGAGCGCTGCGCGCAGGTGCGCAAGCGCGCGCGCGCCACGTGTCGGCACGCGGGCGCTTTGCGCACTTGCGCAAGCTGGCAGGTGCGCAAGCAAGCGTGCTCGCCACGTGTCGGCACGCGGGCGCTTTGCGCACCTGCGCAAGCGGGCGCGCCACGTGTCGGCACGCGGGCGCTTTGCGCACCTGCGCAAGCGCGCAGGTGCGCAAACGCGCGCGCGCGCCACGTGTCGGCACGCGGGCGCTTTGCGCACCTGCGCAAGCGCGCAGGTGCGCAAGCGCGCGCGCCACGTGTCTTCACGTGGGCGCTTTGCGCACTTGCGCAAGCGCTGGAGAGGACAAGAGGCTTTTAGCCTGAAAAAAAGATCTCTCAAAGAGAAATCAGAGAGGAGTCGGGCTCCTGAATGTGTTCTGGGTTTAATAGGAGTGGTTCTTCTTCTTCCTCATGTTGCTTGCTGGATCTTGAAGATCAAGAGATGTGAAATCTCAAAATCTCTCCTTTTTAAGATCTGATGACAGATCCAAGTTCCCCTTTGTGGGTTTTGTGGTGGAAAACTATTTAGTTTTGAAAAAGGAAGAGTAAAACTCTTGATTTAATTCAAAAGAAAGAGGAAGGTTTTTGGAACCTTGGAGAAGGAGCAGGAGGCACAAAGAACCCTAGTTTTTGGGGGAATGAAAAGTGTTATATCCTTTTTTTTATTCATCATGTTGCCTTTTATAGGCTTACATATTTACATATAGCCCCTTGGGCTTTACAAAAATGGCATTTTAGCCATCCCATGGCTCATGTGCCATTTCATTTTTGCACATAAGCCATGGGTTTACAAAATATTGGCTTTATGCCCATTTTTTTTACATTCATGCATAAACAATTACATAAAAATTATTTATTACATGATTTTGTTGTTGGTATGGGGAGGCTGGCTACGGGCTCGACTTGGACATGGGCCCGCTTGACCTGGGCTTGGGCCCACCTGGCTTGGGGTTGACTTTGATTTTGACTTGGTCAACCGGGGTGTAAATTTTTACCCCAACACCTTCTACTTGCTTGTCAAAAGTCACTCTTTTGTATCAACTTTCATCTTTTTCACTGTATTCGCTCCAAGAACCTGTATCCTGTAATATGCAGCAAACATGCGTCAAAAGCACCTGTTTAGTTATAAAACGAATAAGAATTGGGGAATATGAAATGCGATATTATGATATGAACAAATACCCCCAAACTTATCTGTTGCTCGTCCTCGAGCAAACTTATTATTTTATTCTCGATAAAACCTAACCGCACTTTCGCAGGGAAACGCGATTGCACTGAGCACGTGCAACAAGCCGTTAAACCTCTAGGTGTCCCTAGTAGGAGGAGTGTAGTCTCCTGAGGGTTTTCAGCGGATTACACCCACAAAATCCTATCAATTTGGCTTTTTCGACAATAATTCTCCAATTAGGTTTTCTAACACAGAATTCTATTATCATCGACTCATAAACTATCCACCCATATTCTTCACACTTGCTCATCATTTAACTTAAGATTATATATGGTCTATAGAATCACTCAGCTTTCGGCATTTCTTAGGTTTTCCTCTTAGGGTTCCATCTCCACTTAGAAATTTTCTATCAACTCTACTAAAATTATAAGTTTTATTCTTCATTCATTTCTCTTATCTAAACTCTAATCACATATCCCCACGTGTGTGTATAGATCACCCCTACACTTGGAAATTCAAATCAAGCAATCATACCCTTGTCCGTTGTCCAAAGCACTTATTAATTGGTGAATTTTTTAATTTCGCTTACACATCCTTCATGCGACCGTTAATACTTCTTGAGGTACCAACAACCGATTACAAGATGTATTAGCACTTTTAAGCGTACTTCCTAGTTTTGCAACACCCAAGGCTTTAGCAGTGACTCCCAAACCAGTTGGTCTAAGGCACTAGGTGATGAAGCACCCTCGCTATATATTTTTCTATTTTTAGCCTTAAGTAATCACAAAACCAGTGTTCATTTTTTTTTATTCCCTTTTGTATTTTTCATTTTCTTCGTGCTAAGGACTTTTAGACAAGAGCATTTCAAGGTCTCCTCTACTATTCCAAGCTTTAAGGTGTGTGATTGTGCAATTTTTTGTAGGGTATACATTTTCAGAATCCATACTTTAAGCCAGGAATTATTTTTCAAACTTATACCCTAATAAGAATATCAATATTTTTCCTTAATTTCAACTTAGCCCAAAAAGTGAACTCAAAATTTACCTATTTCTAAATAAACTACAAAGACATATATTTTCTACCGTTAATCTTTAAAGAAGGTTATTTTTAGGGTTTTTAATTTACCAAGTCTAAGATCTAATTGTTCGTAGCTAGTTAACCTATCTGTCAAACTCTAGTCAAATAAGCCAAAATTGAATACAATAATTTTTATAATTTTCAAATTTTTTCAATTTTTATGGGTTTTCAAATAAATATGCAAATGCAAAAATATACATATGAATGCGAAGGAAGAAGACGTACCGAGCATACCCCCAAACTTGAACTTGACAGTGTCCTCACTGTCATGCTGCACCAATAGGGTAAAAATGTCGGCACTACCCTGTTTATTTATTTATTTATTTATTTTTTATTGTTAAAAGAAAAACAAAAATATATATACAGAAAGGCCCCTCCAAACTTCATTTAAACAATGTTAGACATTACCGCCAGACTTTGCACAGACCAAACATCAACACCAACCAGTCGAAAAATTTATCTGTAAAGTGTGTCGGTTGGTGGAAGAACATGTTGTACTGATCCAAAAAGAATTGGGGAAGATAGGAGTGATGGTAGTGAAAGTGTGGAAGTGAATAGATATGATGTGGTGATGAATCAAAATGAGAATGATTAGCAGTCAGTGAAATATGGGCATTCTCATAACTTATTAAAAGAAATGGGGGTGGTTCAACTTCTAAAGGAGGCGGTTGACTCATCACAATGCCCCCAAAATGTTTCTGTGGGTCCTCTATTGACTTGGCATCATCCATCAATTGCATATGATATTCAATTATGAGGGAACTAATCACCTCGATGTCCGCCATAGTCCAACCGAAAACTTGCCGCCTATCTTGTAAGACTTTTAAAATAGCGTTATCTTGCTCGAAGGCTGGAGAGGCTGATATTATAATGGGAAAAGTCTCATTCTCACCTATGTAAGCATATTTAAGGTGAGGCGGCAAGGACATGAGTTCGAGTTTCGGAGGTGAAAGAATCATTGCGGAATCTACCTCGAACTCAAAGGACTCCAACACAGGTTCGAAATCACTGCAAACAACAGATTCGGATGGTTCAACTAACTCATCTAAAAATTCAAAAGACTCATATTCGGGCTGTGAGTCGTCATCATCCGAAAAAGTGAAACTTTCATAATCAACATCGGTTGTGTCGACTGTGGTAGGCTTAAGGAGGGACGCACTAGTGACGTCAAAACTGTTCTCATCAAACAAGAAACTTTCAAACTCGCAGTCCTCCTGCATGATTTCATGAATAGAGCAAACTTCTCGTGTACTAGTATTAGGCACGGGGGGCAGACTTTCTGACTTGTAAATATTGAACTCACTAGACGTCTTCCCGAAGGATAGAGTCATGGAGCCATTGCGACAGTTTATTACGGCATTGGAAGTGGCCAAAAATGGTCGACCGAGAATCACCGGAATTTGGTTCTGTGAGTTAGCAACAGGTTGTGTGTCCATGACAATAAAATCAACGAGGAATATGAACTCCCCAACTTTGATCAACACATCTTCTAGCTCACCCCTAGGATGGGTGATTGATCGATCAGCCATTTGGAGAGTACAACGAGTGGGTTTCAACTCTCCAACCCCTAATTGTTCATACACGGAATAAGGTAGCAAATTGACACTAGCACCAAGATCTAGTAGTGCTTTATTGATGTTCTTGTCCCCAATTGTTATCGAAATAGTAGGATAACCGGGGTCCTTTTGCTTTTGGGGTAAAGAATTGACAAGAGCATCGCTAATAGCACCAGCCACAAAAACTTTCTTTGGTACTTGTGACTTCCTCTTTTTGGTGCATAAGTCCTTTAAGATTTTTGCATATGAAGGAACTTGTTGGATCGCATCCAAAAGAGGGATATTTATGCTTACCTGTTTGAACAACTCGACAATCTTCTCCATTTGTGGAGTTGGTTTATTGGATCTCAACCGGTTTGGAAAATGAGCATTTTGAAATGTTGTTGAGTCCAATTTTTGCGGATCAGATTGTTGAGTTGGAAAGGAACCCCGTGTAGATGTGTTCGTGTTGTGAGAAGTGGGTCCGTTCGAGCTAGCAGGAGTAGAGCCTTGTGAATGATGGAGAACAGGCTCTAACGAAGAAGAAGAAGAAGGTGGTGAAGAACCACCGGCAGGGGTGTCATTGTCAATGCCCACATTGTTTTGCAACATTTTCCCCGATCTCAACGCGGTCACAGCGTTTACGTTATGAGTTTGCTGTTGATGTGCAGCATGTGCGTGACCGGGATTGGGCAGTGGTTGAGATGGGGGCTTTCCTTTCTCTCGCTCGCTCAATGCTGCATTGAGTTGTGCAATTTGTGCCTCAATAGATTTGATGCTTTGATCGTGTGAGGCACTGTTTTGCACCAAAGATTGAATAGAAGTCTCTAGTCTTACTGTAGACTGTGTAGATTGCTTTAGGAACGCATCTAGACTTCTTTCGAGCGAGCTAGCCTTGTCATTGTTAGGTTGAAGAAAATTGTTTGGCGCGTAAGAATTATTAGGCACAAAATTGTTCGCTTGATTAGGGTAAGGTTGCTGTTGGAAAGGTTATTGAAATTGAGTTTGTGGGGGTGTTTGTTGTTGTTGTGGAGAAGGTTCTTGATAATTGTTATTTCCTTGGAATTGTTGATTTTGGTTCCAAGCGAAATTTGGGTGACTCCTCCACCCCGGATTGTATGTCGAAGAGTATGGATCGTTTCTTTGTCGTTGCTGAAAGGCAGCATTGACTTGATCATGTCCTTGAGTGGATGCATTGTAAGGACACTCTTCGGTGAGATGTGATGGAGCCGAACAACAAGCACAAACAGTTAGTGGAGGCACAACAGGGGCAGGAGAAGACGACGAGATTTTGGTCTCAATCGCTTCTAGCTTTTTAGTAAGAGCGGCCATCTCGGCCTTCATAGCAATCGACATCTCTACTTGATGTATGCCTGCCCTAGATTGACCACTAGAAGAAGATGATGTGGTCTTGGTACTCTTCCACTGAATTGTTTGCTCACTAAGATCCTCAAGAAACTGCAACGCTTCGTCACTAGATTTGGAGAGGAAGTGACCTTGACAGATGGTTTCTAGCAACCGCTTCGTTGCCGAGTTCAATCCCTCGTATAATGTTTGGCAAAGTTGCCAACTTTCGATCCCCTGATGAGGGCATTGAACAAGTAGGTCTTTAAATCTTTCGAAGCACTTCCAAAATGGTTCGGAAGGAAGCTGTGAAAATTGTATAATCTCGTTACGGATTCTAGCAGTTTTGTGATGAGGATAGAACTTTTTAAGAAAAGCTTTCACAAACTCGTCCTAATTTCTAATGAAATGTGATGCGGTGCTGTATAGCCACTTCTCGGCTAAGTCACATAAGGTAAAAGGAATGACCCTTAGCCTTATTGCGTCATCACTTAATTGGGTCGTTTTCATCATAGCGCAAACGTTTTGGAATTTATTGATAAATATATAAGCATCTTCAGATTCCAAACCATGAAATTTTGGCAGCATATTGATGAGATGTGGTTTTATTTCAAAATTGTCCCCATTTGCCGGTGGGGGTGAAAGACAGGTAGGTAAAAAAGTGCGGACGGGGTAGAAGAGATCCTGGAGCGCGACTCGTGCGGGCGCTTCAACAGGCGGTTGATTCGGGTTATTCGCACCTAACGGGGGTGGAATCATTCCCATCGGTAAGGTATTGTTGGGGTTGAATCCCGACATGCCTTCGAAGAAAGAATTTAAAGGTGGAGGTAAGAAAGTGGACGGAATGTCGACTTCGGTGTCGAAAGGTTCGTCGGTCGGTACCAACGAAACACGGACTAATCGGGCGTTAGTATCCCTAGTCCAAAGTGACATACACTAAAGGGGTAGTGTAGTCAGAAAAAAAAATGAAAGACAGAATGTGGAGGTAAGAAAACGTCAATGGAGGTAAGAAAACGTCAATGAAGGGAAGTGGTGTAAGTGAGTTGCAAGTTTCCTTTAGCGACAAGTTGCAGGTTTTGGAAAGATTTTTCTTTTTCTCTCTTTTTTTTTATGTGAGAGTTTTGCAAAGAGATTTTTTTGAAAAGAGACTCGTGACACAAAAGCTATCAACCACACATGCACAATCAGACCTAGATCTAGGGTTACCTAGGTCATCTAGACAGCTCCTAACTAGGGCTAGAAATAGGACCTCAAACCGCCTCTTCACCGCCAATTGCGGCCAGGTAAGTGCCAGGTAAGTCGGAAGGAACCACAATAGTGGGCCTAATTAATAACCACTAGCCTAGACACACTTGCCTAGACACCGCAAAGTCAGGTTAGGATAAACGGTCGATGCCTATACTAGTCCTTTTCCTATTGAGCTCGAAGTCCTTAGGGCTGAGTCTAGTATTTTTTAATTAATTGTGGTCAATGCAAATGCTTTAAAGTGTTTTCTGGGGTCCTGGGAAGGGTGATGAAATCCCCACCCAATCTGAGTTTGGTCAATTAGCCCCTTAAAGTCCGATTAAATTATGCAAAACATTAAATTCATTTGCAATCAAATTTTTTTAGCGCGGCGCAAAGAAACTTGCAGAAAATCTGTTATTTAAAAGGGGGAGAAAGAATTTTTAGCGCAAAGAATTCCTGCAGAAAGTTTTCACAAAGGATATATTGTAGGTTGCAGAGGGGAGAATGAGGAATCAAACCGACAAAATTTGAGGAGCTGACGTGGAAAATCACGGCGGAACCGCGGTTCTAGGCGCGCAACGGCCGCGGAATCGCGGTCTTTTGGAGGAATTTTTCTCTGCAAAAAAATTCTGCCGCTACTTTGTTCAAATTCTCCTCTGTTCTGATGTCCCAATTTTTTATTTGCCCTCTGTAAATTTCCAGATCCGAAATTCTTCGCTGTTCCTGCAAGATTTAAACAATAAAACCCTTCAAACAGATAAAAATTGATAAAATGTTTTTGTACTTTTTCTATTTTCAGATTTTCATGATTTTTTTTAAAAATTTATATCAACCCGAAATTACACAAAAGAAATTTTACGCCATCCCCGGCAACGGCGCCATTTGATTGAGTGTAGGTTTTACGATCACCAAAAATATTTTTACCGCAATCAAGAACGGCGTCGCTTTGCAGCTAGCCGGTGAATACGGGTCGATCCACAGGGATGTGTAATTTTCTTACGTGTTTTTACGAGTTGATTCCAAAGGTGGTTTGATTTTACTGATTGAGTCTAAAAACTAAGTTGTATGATATTAAGGAACTTGCTAGGGTTAGGTCTAAAGTAGGGTTTGATAAGATTGATATTAACACCTCTTTCAATGCCCTTGATTAAAACTTTTAAGAAGTCATAACAATTATTAGTAAAGGGGATTAGGATGATTGGGAAGAAACGAAGTTTCTTCCTCTAGATCCTTGTCCGTCCTTTCCTACTAATTGCTATAACCTTCATGGACATTATGCATGTCCGGTCCTTTATACTACGGTTTCACCGTTACCTCGTGGGTAGGATGCCGTAGGGAGCAGATCATGCATGCGTGCATGAAGTTCTACTTATGAAAAAATTATTGGCATTGAAAGAGATGAGAGATATTCATCTCTCAATCCCTCCTTTATTCCTAACCCTAACAAGCGAGGAAATTACTCGCTCATTAGGGGATCTTCTAAAAATAGCATTTTTATTATGATTAATGTGTTTTGTTTTTAATCTAAAGAATTAACTATCTACTGCAGATTAAAGGGTTCTACACAAGATTAAACTAGGGCAAATGATTAATTAATCTAAAGCAAGCATTTAATTCTAAAGCTAGGGCAGAAATTGAAAGATAAAACTTACAGGAAATGATTCTCTTAATCTTCCAAAGAATCTGAATTTTCTTTATTGAAAAGAGGCATAGAGTTTACAATCTTGTGATTACAATTTATAAGTAAACAGGAAAAACTAGGGTTACAGATTCTCGCGCATGCGATTTTACAGATATGCCCACGAAAAATCCCAACCCACGCATCGACGCACCGTCACAAGAAAATTGCACCGACGTGCGCACTATACGGCCGCGGAACCGCGGCAATGGTAGGCCTTGGGCCGCGGTTCCGCGGCCCTTTGGTGAGCTCAGCTCACCAAATTTCCTGAGCTGCATTCTGGTGTCTTGTCCTCTCTATTTCTTCAGTACTTTTCTCTATTTGGATTCTGGATCTTTTCTAGATTTTTCAGTGAATTTTGTAGTGGTCTTTTAACTGTTTCCTTTAACATTTCGGACCATGCATTGCCTTGTGAATTGTTCTTCGTCTAGGCTTGAGTAGGACCCTTCTACTTGCTTGTCAAAAGTCACTCTTTTGTATCAACTTTCATCTTTTTCACTGTATTCGCTCCAAGAACTTGTATCCTGTAATATGCAGCAAACATGCGTCAAAAACACCTGTTTAGTTATAAAACGAATAAGAATTGGAGAATATGAAATGCGATATTATGATATGAACAGCGTCGTTAAACCAACCTATGGACTTAAGCGTCCTTAAACTCACGGACTTAAGCGTCCTTAAAACAACGGACCACTATGTCCCTAAACTGGAACAATAGAGCCCCTCAAATGCTCTTTTGTCGGATCTAAACGATCCCGTTTAAGTTGATCTTAGCCTCAAATATGGCTAACGTATCTTTAAACCCTCAAACAGACTTTTAGTCCCAAATTGGACTACAGGTCTCCCAACCAACTTTGGTTCAAGGGTACATCTCTGAACTCCTCTGATATTTGTCGTTGTAATCCTTCAACGTCGTCAGAGAGGTGACGGGTCTCGACGGCCATACATTCAATGGACCACTATGTCCTTAAACTAGTAATGGACCACCATGTCCCTAAACTGGCAATCGACCGCAATGTCTCTAAATTAAACAATAGAGTCTAAATGCTCTCTTGTTGGATCTAAACGATCCCGTTAAGTCGATCTTAGTCTCAAATTAGACTAACGTGTCCTTAACAAACGTTTAAGTTGATCTTAGCCTCAAACAAGGCTAACGTATCCTTAAACCAAAACCCCAAACCCAAATCTAAGAAAATATGGATTTAGACTAATCCACGTCCTACGGGCGACAACATAAATTAGTCTCCGTATACAATCCACGGGCAACCACAAACAAAACAAACACCCACGACACGAGGTGAAATTCTGGAGAATGAGAAAGTTGTTACCGCGGTGCGGTAGCGTAATTAACTGCAGGGGCTTGCGCCTGCAGGGAAGAGCGTCCCCACAATAAAAAACCCCTCCAGCGAGGGGGAATCTGACGAAATCTGCTACATCGGCCGCATCCGTCTAAACCTCCGATACACGGTGCCATAAATCAACTTGGCATCTTCGGAGAGGTGGACGGATAAAACCAAATAGCATCTGCCCTGAATCTCAGGCAAGACGCTCGTGTCTTAGCCGCCATTCGGAGGGGAACAGATTCTGGCACGCCCGGTGGGACCTTTTCCTCTTTCCACTCCACACTTCGTGTGTCGTGTTCGCGAACAAATCGCGGTTTGCTGTGGTTGCCTGTGGATTCGAGGTACTTAGATTTGGTGTCTTGCTCCGTGCATAAAACAGAAGATCAATGGCTTCAAACTGCACTACCTACAACTGCAACTCTCGCTCCGTCCCTACTGGAGGAGTGACTTATGGGCCCCGAGCGGCCTCCCTTTTCAAGATGCCAGTGGAGCAGGTAACTCAAGCCACCGCTGGACTATTCTTCGGGACCATGCTCCCACCGATGAGCTTCAATGCCCCAATGACATCGCAAGAAGCTCCAAAGAAGCCGGTCTTTGATCGACTTACCACTGCCGCGACCCCTCTCAACGGGTCGTCCAACTTCAATACCTCAGTTTTCAACAGACTGGGCCAGAACGTCTACAAGCACGCGATACCCGAAGCTGCCATCCCAGAACGAATAGCCATCCCGGCTCAAGCGGACGAAATTATTGGAAAGGCTCCTCCTTCCAAGGAGTCAGTTTTTACAAGGCTGGCCATTCCGGTTTCTGCTCCAGGTGAGGTCCTCAAAGCTGCTTCCCCTGCCCAGATGTCTGTCTTTGACAGATTAAACATGGCTTCTCAACGGGTGTCAGTCTTTGACAGGCTTGCACCAATAACGGTCTCTCCTCAAAGCAGGGGGCATGATGAAGTCACCCTTATAGCTGAAACAACTCCATCCGCACGACACGCTCGACGTCGCCACTGGCGCCGAGTAAGGAAGGCTGGGGGCAACTCCCTCTCTGGATTCACTCCACCAACTCCAGCGGTGGGGATCGATGATGCTGTTCCAACCAAGAACAGCTTTGAACTGCTCAACAAGGTGCGCAAAAACTCTCCTACTGCAGTGCTGAAGAGAACTCCTTCACCTGTGAAGAATGCTACAGAGAAGAAGCTGGAGCAGCCCCCTCAACGGCTGTCCTCTAAAATTTACAAGGTCTGGCGTCAAGTCCAAGACTCCGCGATGGATCAAGACTATCTCCGCCGACAGAAAAAGATGAAGGTTCGGCAGGAGAAAGACTACTCTGTCAAGCCAGAAAAAGCAACAGTTGGATGGGTGCCCACTGCAACGGCTCCCTCAACGTCAATCACTCAAAAGAAAAGGAGGCCGCAAAAAGCCCCTGTGAACATGGCGAGCCGTAAAAGCGCTGAGCACAAACGCCCCAAGTATGGGGACATAGTGGTGCATACTGTTCATATGGCATCCGAGAAAGAGGATAGCCGCGCTTCGATGGGTCACCGACCGCTCACCCTATCCGTGACAAAATCCCAGGAGCAGCAACAGAAGCTTCAGGAAATGCTGACGCAAATGGCTGCACTCACCGGGCCAAAAGAAAGCCCGGAGGCATCATCAGAGCAGCGTCACAAATAAGAAACTGATGCTGACTTCTTACGCAGAGTCCTCAAAAAGAAGGACAAAGAAGCCGCAGAGCAAGCAGCTAAAATAAAGCGAATGACACTTCTCTTTCAAGACATGGTCGGGATAATGTTACAGCAGGACCCTCCAGCTGATGACCCTCCAATCATTGTTGGAGACGATAGAGGGGAGACATCTAATCCTCCTCCGGCTCTTTCAGCAGCCAAGGAGGAAACCATTTCCAAGGCCGCACTGGATGACTATATAGCTCAGCAAATACGAGCTCATCGGGCGAATGAAGCGGCTGGCTAAATTGTCAAGACCGGACGACCCTATCCGAGCTGGTATGACCAGATCAGTTACCCGCTGGGATAGTCGATCCCTAAGTTCCACGTATATAAAGGGACAGGGAATCCCCATCAGCATGTCGCTCAATTCAGGGCCTTATGCGGCAACACTGGAGGCGATGACAAATTGTTGCTTCGCTAATTCGTCGGCAGCTTAGCAGAAACGGCCTTCGAGTGGTATTCGGAGCTACCTAACGACTCTGTCAAAATATTTGCGGAGATGGAGTTACTGTTTACACAAAGATTTGCAAGCGCCAGCGAGCGCACCCCGATAACAGCACTGATCAACGCCAGGATAAGGCCAGGCGAGACGTGGGTTCAATACGCAACACGATGGCGGAATCTATGGTCGAAATGTGAACAGCGGATCGAAGAAGCACCTGCGGTAGGCATGTTCGTGGGCACTCTTGATCCGCAAGCGACCATCTCGCAGTTCATGATGTTCTTCAAGCCAACTACTTTTCAGGCCTTGATCAACAAACTGGCCCAAATGGATCAAATAGGCTATAGACCGTCCTCTCCAAAGCTGGACTCCCGAAATGATAAGGGGAAAGGAAAGACGATCATCATCGCCAATACTCAACAACAGCCGAGCAACTTAAATCCGGTTGTCCTTCGAAACAATATGCGTCCACGCCCATCTCTTGAGGAAAGACTAGGACGTCCTTACTCGTTTCCTCAGAATAAAACAAGGAAACTGTTCGAGCTAGCAGTGCGCAACAGACTCATCAATCTGCCGAGTCCAAAACGTCCGTTGCAGCCAGGCGATGTCAACAATCCCAATTATTGCCCTTACCACCAAACAGTAAGTCACCCAATCGAGAATTGCTTCGTCTTTAAAGGATGGATCGAAGATCAATACCTACAGGGCAAGTTCGCGTTGTTCGAAAACTGGAAGGTGAACCCGCCACAACCACATGCTCCGAGAAAGATGGATATGCCGGGGGCATCATGCTCATTCATAGGGAAAGCCCCATCGACCGAAAAGTCAGTAAACTAGAGATTCGCCTCAAATACGGCGACATTGGACCACTATGTCCTAAAACTGGCGAATGACCGAAACGTCGTTAAACTAACGACGGACCACTGCGTCCTAAAACTAGTTGTTGACCGAGATGTCGATAAACTACGGTGAATTGCAACATCCCAAAGCCGATATATAAAAAAAGAGAGAATAATAAGAAAAATAAAAATAAAAACGGTATGCCCATAAGCAAAAAGGGCGCGGATGAAAACCCGAAAGGGCTCCGTGAGTAAAAACAGCAGGGCTACCGGCGAGTGTTCGTGAAACCCCGAAAGGGTGCGACCTCGTTAGAAAAAAGAATAAAAAGAATTTTAAAAAATACGGTATGTCCATAAGCAAAATGGGCACGGATGAAAACCCGAAAGGGTTCCGTGAGTAAAAACAGCAGGGCTACCGGCGAGTGTTTGTGAAAACCCGAAAGGGCGCAACCTCGTTAAAGGACACTTACAGGGTCCTCTTGACCTTGTAAGGAGTAACCACCCGTGTGAGATCCTTACGACTCACAAGGGAGCAACACACTTAGGGATCCCCACGATTCCTAAGGAGAAAATACACTTGCGGGATCCTCACGACTTGTAAGGAGAATTCTCTTATGGGACCCTCACGGCTCATAAGATTTGAAAGTCTTAAGTTACATAAACCTTAACCTGTTCTTAAACAACTCCCACAACCTTCGATATTGCCCTACAAACGACTCATACTGACCCTTGTATACAATCCACGGACGCGAATAAACATTTCCCTAACAAAGTCCCATCCGCAACTAGGGATATGCTCGTACAGCAAACAACACTTGTAAGTCCTCTCGACTTATAAGGAGAAAATCCTTTTGTAAGATCCTTACGACTTATAGAGGAACATGCACTTAGGAATCCCCACAATTCCTAAGGAGAAAACACACCTACGAGATCCTCACGACTTGTAGGGAGAAATATCTTTATGAGACCCTTACGGCTCATAAAGTCAAAAGCCTTAATCGACAGGATCTTAACCCTGTTCGCTAAGCCACCTTTGTTCGACATCGACAAAGGCAAATGATGATTCGCTCCTGGCAATATCCCAGTTGTAGCGATGCTGATGCCTAAACCGGTATCAAATTCCAAGTCCTTTCATGGCAAATGATGATTCGCTCCTGGCAATATCCCAGTTGTAGCGATATTGATGCCTAAATCGGTATCAAATTCCAAGTCATTTCATGGAAAATGATGATTCGCTCCTGGCAATAATCCAGTCGTAGCGATGCTGATGCTAAGATTGACATCATATTCCATGTTCCACACTCGCGATAAAAAAATCAGCGAGCAAAAAATGCATATGAAATAGCCGAAATGATGAGGCAGCTTGCAACGAAATCAGCAAGTAAAAAAAAATATATGCATACGAATAGCCGAAATGATTGGGCAACTCGCAATAAAAAGCAGCGAGTAAAAATAAAATAAATAGCTGAAATGATTGGGCAATTCGCAATAAAAAGCAGCGAGTAAAAATAAAATAAAGAGCCGAAATGATTGGGCACCGCGAAAAATAGCCGAAATGATTGGGCAATCGCGACCTTCGCGATATAAAAGCTGAAATGATAGAGCATCGCGGAAATAAAATAATAGTATAAAAAAATGAATGAAACCAATGCCCTACAGGTGAGATCACATCGATCCCTGTATACAATCCAGGGGCACAAACAAAGAGGGAACCATACCTTCCCAACAGGCTCCACCAGAAAGCGAAACCAAATCTCGACGGTTCATAGACAACCTAGAGACAACCTCGACATTTGTCGCAATATTGCAGACACGATGTCAACAAACGGAGCAAAAGAAGATCCCTACTTTCAGGGTCTCGACGTCGATATCGACAACTTAGAGATCGCTAACGGCGTTTCTCCTCACTCCAACCAGATGCAGACGTGACGTCAACAATCGACCTCAGAGTCGCAATGAAACGGAGCCACGGCATAGTCCCTAGTTCCAAATCTTAACGGCAATATCTACAGCCTAAGAATCAACAAAGGCGTTCCTTCGCAGTCCAGCAAGATGCAGATACAACGCCAACAAAAGATCTCGCGGTCGAAACAAAGCGAAGCGACGGCAAAATCCCAGCTTCACCTCAACATTCGTCTCGATACAGTAGACGAGATGTCAACAACGGCGTTCCTTCGCAGTCCAGCAAGATGCAGACACAACGCCAACAAAAGACCTCGCGGTCGAAACAAAGCGAAGCAACGGCAAAATCCTAGCTTCACCTCAACATTCGTCTCGATACAGCATACGGGATGTCAACAACGGCGTTCCTTCGCAGTCCAGCAGGATGTAGATGCAGCGTCAACAAAAGACCCCATGGTCAGTAAAGCGGAGTGACGGCAAAATCCCAGCTCCACCTCAGCATTCGTCTCGTTACGGCAGACGCAATGTCAACAACAATGTCCTTCCTCCAACAGGATTTGGATATGACAAAACAAACGAAGCGAAGGCCAAATACCTAGCTTCAGAGTCCTAACGGCAAGTCATATAAAGCCCGAAAGACAACCGGAGATCATCTCACACCAGTGCGGAATGGTCACCACCTCGACGTTCGTCTCGACACAGCAGACGCGACATCATCAAACAGAGGAGCCACAACAAAGTCCCTAGTTCCAAACCTCGACGGTTCACCAACAACGTAGAGACAACCGCGACATTTGTCTCAATACAACAGACGCAATGCCAGCAAACGAAGCGAAGGCCAAATTCCTAGCTTCAAGGTCTTAACGGCAAGTCATATAAAGCCTGAAAGACAACTGGAGATCATCTCACACCAGTGCGGAATGGTCACCACCTCGACGTTCGTCTCGACACAGCAGACGCGACATCATCAAACAGCAGAGCCATGGCAAAGTCCCTAGTTCCAAACCTCGACGGTTCACCAACAACCTAGAGACAACCGCGACATTCGTCTTAATACAACAGACGCAATGCCAGCAAACGAAGAGAAGGCCAAATTCCTAGCTTCAAGGTCTTAACGGCAAGTCATATAAAGCCTGAAAGACAACCGGAGATCATCTCACACCAGTGCGGAATGGTCACCACCTCGACGTTCGTCTCGACACAGCAGACGCAACATCATCAAACAGCGTAGCCACGGCAAAGTCCCTAGTTCCAAACCTCGACGGTTCACCAACAACCTAGAGACAACCGCGACATTCGTCTCGATATAGAGGACGCAATGCCAGCAAACGAAGCAAAGGCCAAATTCCTAGCTTCAGGGTCTTGACGGCAAGTCATATAAAGCCTGAAAGACTATCGGAGATCATCCCACACCAGCGCGGAGTGGTTACGACTCATCGGGGCTCTCCAAAATGAGCCTAACCTCAAGTAATAAGTGACATGGAATATCCCTACGCTTGCTCTTTCGACTGTAAGATTACCTGGAAGATTACTTGAAGACGTTTTGTCCAGCCCCCGAAGGGATCAGAGACACGACAATCGCAAGGCTACTCGAACAGCAAGATTGCATATCGAGGAATATATCAGCCAACGCGACGGTACGACGGCCAAAACCCCAAGTACCACAGACCCTAACGGACCTCTGTCGTAAAGAGCAGAGGTTTACTGTGACGTTAGGATATTCTTGCGAGGAGTGCTCGATTCGGCTCGACTCGTGAGAAAAAGCCTTAGGCAGTGGGGACTGAAAAACCTGTTTCCTAAGCACTGGGACCCTGCAAGTTGGTCCAAAACGGACTCTTGCATACTATTCACGGGTCACACTCTCCGAAGTCGAATCTCGATAAGGAGGGAAACAACCATTTACGAGTCCTCTCGACTTGTAAGAGGGAAAATTCTCTTGTGGGATCCTTATGACTCTCAAGAGAAAACACACTTAGGAGTCCTCACGACCCCTAAGGAGAAAATACACCTACGAGATCCTCTCGACTCGTAGGGAGAAAAGTCTTTATGAGACCCTCACGGCTCATAAAGTTGAAAAGTCTTAGGAGACAGACCTTAACCCTGTTTTCTAAGCCATCGCCACTCTGCAGAAAGCATAAGATTGACAGTTATATACCATCGATGGATCGCACTTGCTAAAATCACGTGGTAAACAACACAGCAAAGAGAAGAGAGCGACAGAAAGAACGTCCGATTTGCATTTGATTAAGCGTTTGAGACATACCCATTCATACATGTGCAAAAAATTTAGTACGCGAAACAAGACAAGCTGAAATGAGAAATTTTCCATTCATATTGCAAAAGGTTCTTACAATTATAAAGAAATAAACAAAGACATTATCCAGATGATTACAACGGTAAAACCTCAAATCCCGGGCATGGATTGAGGAACTCGAAAGTGACCTTGTCCAAGACTTTCCAAGCCTGGCGAACCATCCTAGTGTGCTTCCTTTCGCGAGCACGGGCATCGGGATCTCCACTGATATCCTCCACCCCCCGATAGGCGGCAAGAATGGCGGACTGTTGAAAAGCCTGGTGCAAGAGATCGACAAGATTGTCTCGCCGTCTCTTCGAGATTAAGTTCACCAGATACACAGAGTGCACCTTATCCTCAGCGGCATCCAATGCTCCAAGCGGCACGCCGGTACAGAATAAAGGGAGTGCTTTCTAGATTGCCCCCACGATAAGCTTTAGGAGAGAGGAACGCCGAGGAAGCAGTTGACCATTGTATACGTCGAAGCGACTCATGATTTCAGCACACTCGGCGTTGGTGAACTCTCGATTCTGAGAACGGCCGAGTTGGCGGATGTCCCCGTAAGAGATAATTTCGTCGAAATCGTACATATGGGCGTCCATTACTCCTGTAAAAGAAAAGCAGCAACATTAGCAGACGGACTGATTAAGCAAGACGATATAATTCATCGAAGATTAAATGCCATCTTTAAACTCCAAGATCCATGAAAAACTTCTAAGAGTTCTTCTGTATGATTTGGAAGGAGCAAAGCTCCATTGATGAATTAAGAAAATACAAGGAAAATCTTTTAAAGAGCACAACTTTATTAATGGAACCCTAATAGGGTTCTCTTTAGATACCTTTAGACCTATAGAGCAAAGCTCTGCTAAGTGAAACCCTAAATGGGTTTTCTTTAAATCAGGGATCTATTGAGAGCAAGGCTCTTAAAATTGATTTAATTTAATCTAATTTAATTTTTACCTGAAAATTCTCTAGAGTTTGAACTCTTAAAAGTGCTTGAACAAAAGAGCAAGGCTCTGAATAAAAATTCTTAACAAAAGAGATGAAAATCATCTAAGAGACCAAAGGTCCTATTTATAGGCATTGAGAGCCCTTTCAATTTCCAAAAGTTGCCGCAACGGTTGGAATTCTGCCACCGCTGCGCTCACGTTTGGGGCCACGTAAGCGCAACGGTGGGGGGGCATTTGTTTACCCCAATCAGAGCAAAGCTCTGTTCAAATTCCAAGGCGGGAAATGAAGCAACGCTTCTGTTTCCCCCAATCAGAGCAAGGCTCTATTTTAAAAGAAATTTAAATAATAATAAAGGAAGCAACGCTTCAGCTGACCTGCGCTTTGTGCTGCGCGACACGTGGCAGCGCAGTTGCGCTGCGCGACACGTGGCAGCGCAGTTGCGCTAGCGCTCTGCGCTGCTCGACACGTGTCAAGCGCAGGAGCGCTTGCGCCAACTGAGCCAGCACCAAAACAGAATTAAAATTCTAGAAAGATCTTTCTGATCTTATTAAAACAATAAGATTCTCTTCTGTAAAACAGAAGTCCTTGGATCAAATATCCAACAGCGGGGAAAATCCCTAAATCACTTAGAGAAAGATCTCTTTAACTGATTTAACAAATCAAATGGCACTATAAAAAGGCCCCTAGACTCCAAGTCTAAAACACATTGAGATTAACACAGAAAGAACTCAGAGAAATCTTCTGAAAACTTTGAAAGAACTCAGAGAAAGAAAAAGGTAAAAACCTTTGAATAAAAGAAGAATTTTCTTCTAAAAAGATCAGTGATCAAAAAACAAGATCAAGATCTTGAATAAAAAAAATATATAATAATAAAAAAGAAGTAATTTACTTCTTCATTAGATCTTTCTGATCTACATAAAGGCATTGCATTTAGATGAACCATTGGTTCTGGAATCTTAAAAGATTCTCTTCTTTGATCCAAAATTGGATTAAGATATTGAACAGTGCCCTGCACTTGAAAAAATTGCACTGTTGCGCTCTTGGGTTGGCGCAAGCCACCAGAGAGTGCCACGTGTCGGCCCCAGAACAAACTGCGCTATGCGCTTCTAAAACAGAGCACTGCTCTCTTAAAATTGACGCAAGTCACCAGAGCACGCCACATGTCAGTAGCGCAACAGCGCATCGCACTGCGCTTGTGCTCACCAGAGCGTGACACGTATCACCATCACACGAGTTTGCGCCTTGCGCTCCTCAATTGACGCAAAGCGCCTGACAAGCCATGTGAAGCGCTGTCAGAGCATTTAATGCAATGCATTATCAAGGGCAGAGCCCAATAAAAAAAGGTCTATCAGACCAAACAAAAGTGCCATGCACTATTAAAAGGGGCAGAGCCCAATTAAAAGGGCCTAATAGGCCAGAAAAAAATGCACTGCATTATTAAACAGGGGCAAAGCCCTAATAAAGGCCTAACAGGCCAAAAACAAATACAATCTTGAATATTTTCAACTGGACTTAACCCAATCATGGCCATAAGTCCTCAAATTAAAATTGACTGAGCACGACTGCTCTCTTAAATCAATTTACACTTGGTTCAAGGGTGCATCTCCGAACTCCTCTGATATTTGTCGTTGTAATCCTTCAATGTCGTCGGAGAGATGACGGGTCCCCGACAACCACATATCAATATGGACTTAAGCGTCCTTAAACCAACTCATGGACTTAAGCGTCCTTAAACCAACCTATAGACTTAAGCGTCCTTAAACTCACGGACTTAAGCGTCCTTAAAACAACGGACCACTATGTCCTTAAACTGGAACAATAGAGCCCCTCAAATGCTCTTTTGTCGGATCTAAACGATCCCGTTTAAGTTGATTTCAGCCTCAAATATGGCTAACGTATCTTTAAACCCTCAAACAGACTTTAGTCCCAAATTGGACTACATGTCTCCCAACCAACTTTGGTTCAAGGGTATATCTCTGAACTCCTCTGATATTTGTCGTTGTAATCCTTCAACGTCGTCAGAGAGGTGACGGGTCCCGATGGCCATACATTCAATGGACCACTATGTTCTTAAACTGGTAATGGACCGCCATGTTCCTAAACTGGCAATCGACCGCAATGTCTCTAAACTAAACAATAGAGTCCAAATGCTCTCTTGTTGGATCTAAACGATCCCGTTAAGTCGATCTTAGTCTCAAATTAGACTAACGTGTCCTTAACAAACGTTTAAGTTGATCTTAGCCTCAAACAAGGCTAACGTATCCTTAAACCAAAACCCCAAACCCAAATCTTAGAAAATACGGATTTGGACTAATCCACGTCCTACGGGCGACAACATAAATTAGTCTCCGTATACAATCCACGGGCAACCACAAACAAAACAAATACCCACGACACGAAGTGAAATTTTGGAGAAGGAGAAAGTTGCTACCGCGGTGCGGTAGCGTAATTAACTGCAGGGGCTTGCACCTGCAGGGAAGAGCGTCCCCATAGTCAAAAACCCCTCGAGCGAGGGGGAATCTGACGAAGTCTGCTACATCGGCCGCATCCGTTTAAACCTCCGATACATGGTGCCATAAATCAACTTGGCATCTTCGGAGAGGTGGACGGATAAAACCAAATAGCATCTGCCCTGAATCTCAGACAAGACGCCCATGTCTTGGCCGCCATTCGGAGGGGAACATATTAAATTGTGTTTTATACTTAAATCTCATTCAAGTCAGATTGATTATATTGAGACTCGGTCTGAATCAGAAAATTAGAAAAGAAATTGAAGTCCTGAATTAGGTTTTGGTGTTATCGGTAACTGCTGCACATGGACGGCAGGGTTTATGTCTTTTTCAAAGACATCTACCGTGTTGATAACACCGTTTGTTAAGTTGTCTACCTTAAAAAGGCAAGCACCCATATCTCCGGCTCCCTGAGGCTCAAGAGACTGGTCCCGCTTAAACCTATGTTTACTATGGCCTTATTGTAATTCAACATAAGTTGAGGGGTTTTATGTAAAAATAATTTTGTATAATTTTCAAAATACACCTCAAGCACTTAATTATCGTCTTTAGAGTTTTCATAGATATTTCTATATTTCAATGTGAAATTTCTCGTGAATATGACCTAGCTTTAAAGTATAAGGTATTTATTTGAAATATTGGAATTGTATGGTATTTTCTTGTAAATGGAACGTTTTTCCTGAATTTTGGAAATGTGGAATATTATAAATATTAAAAATATATATTTTTATATTAATTACATATATATATTTATAAAAATATAAGTTTTTTTATAATAGAGATCATATTTTTCTAAAGGAAAATGTACTAAAATCTTTCGAGATCGTATGCTCCTTGCGGAGGTCTGCATCTCACTCTACTAAGCCCGATGATGTGTGATAATCTGCACCATCCCGAACGGGTTCCCTAAATGGGTTGTAGAGGTGCAATTGCAAATATTTGTTAAATACACTTCTTATAGAAAAATGTTTTATAAGTTGAAGGTAGTTATATGTAAAGTCGTATTTTCCTAATTTATGTTCCCAAATTTCATCGTGCTATATTAGATACGTGTGTTGTGAGGAGGCATGTCATTACCTCGTGAGTTTTCTAAAGGTATAAAGGTATTATAGAGTTTATATCTGAAACTAAAGTTTGTGGTATTTTAATATAAAATTGCGATAAAAGATGCATATAACAATTTTTTATGATGGAACTTTTTAAAGATGTTTATTAATGTTTAATGAACAATATGTGATGATATGAAGGTATCTTGATTAAGAAAAATTATGGTTTTTAAAGAAAACCGAATCGGAAGCCGGACTAACTCCGCTTCCGTCGGGTTTTAGTTTTGAATGTTTTTAGAATAGAGAAAAGAAGGAGAAGTAGGGACTTACTGGATGATTGGCTAGATGAGAGAAAGAGGAAGAGGTGGGAGTTGCCGGTGTGTCGTTTCGTCGTCGGAAACTCCTTGAGTTGTCGCCGGAAGTTCGTCGGAGCTTCGCCCTTTGCTAACTCCACCTGCACACAAAAAGATCTTGGAATTTTCTTGAGAGTTTTTGTAGGAAATTTCAGTGTGAAGAGTGTAAAAATAGAGTGGGTATTTATAGGAAAAATCTAGGGTTTAGGGTAGTGAAAGGGTGTGATAAAAAATGCATTTAAATTTGCATTAAAAATGATTAAAATGGGGTATTTTAATTCTCTGGTTAATTGCAGAGAATTTAAACAGTGTAGGGGAGTGGGGTAGGCCAAAAGGTGCAGGGGGTTAAAGAAAATTAAGGTTTTGGCTGAGTCAGACCGGCGGCGCCGGCCGAGTCAAAACTTTCGCCGGCCTGAGTCGGGTGAGTCGGGTCTCGTCTTGATGCCGCGTGTCTCTAACGCTTGGTCTAGTCTCGTGGACACGTTTGTTTATTCTGTAACTTACCCTATTACGTTTAGTGCACGTGTAGACAATTGGGCTTCTACAAGATTAAAAGAATTTTAAATAAAAAGAATGTGTGGCTGATGGGATTTGAACTTTGATGCTTTGGTTCAACAGTGCAAGGTCTTACTAATGAGCTACAAGCTCCTTCTTGTTGTTCAAAAGTAAGTCAAATTCTTATAGTACTCACATGAATTGTAAATACTCCAAGTATACATTAACTTTAAATGAATTTTATGTACACTAAAATTGGAGTTGTTACAGGATGATCATTCAATATTAGTGATTTATACACACACACACATAGGTCGTGAGCCTAGCGGCACGGCTGCAAGGTTTTGTCCCGGGCAACAACATATCGTAGTCTCCGGTATGCACGAGACTCTTGTTAAACACGAGCGTCCTTTCCACTAATTGATTTCATTGACTTGGTGTCTGCTAAGCAGTGACATACACATTGCCTGGTTTACTGACTCGATACATATATCGCGCTATTCATATTCAATTGATATTCATTATTCTCATGTTTCTGTAATCTATCGCACCTTTCGTATTTAATAATATTGTACACACATTATATATTTATTGCTATATGTGTCGTCCTGACGACCTGGGTGTGCATACTCAGAGAGCGAAGTAGACCCAGCTAAGGAGCAGGACTTGCCATTCGAGATCGCGGAGGTTTAGACCGCGACATCAGTGCCATCCCTTTCTTGCTATAAGAACATTGTTATTTCGTTGGTAAGTTATTTCTTCCATGCAAATAAATGTATCTTGAACTCCTTTATTTTAATGTAATAAAGTTGTGAGCTATAATTTCCTTTATTCTAGTACTGTTTACTGACTACCATATAATGCTAGAAGCCGAAATATGACTACAGCGGGTTATTCTCTGACCGTAGGAGCATGGCTAGTTTAGTCACCCCTCGCATTCCGTATTTTGGGAAGGGGGCATGACAGAATATGGTAAAGGCTGGTGAGTGATGGCGATTGCCGGGGATGGAGGCGGGCGGCCTGGGGGCAGCCGATGATGGCAGAATACGGTGGTGGCTGACGACTGGTGATGGCAGGCGACTGGCGGGCGGCGGCAGCCGGGGTGTCTGTAGGGAAGACCGGCGACAGACAATCAACCAGCAATTGGGTGACGAAGGCAGGCGACGATAGTCATGGCACGTCTTCTAAGTATTTCATTGTTATATTTGATACACTTTTTCCCCTTTGCCAATGAGTAAACTCAGTTTACATGAACACGCTCCGCGATTTGAAAGATGGTCGATTTGGCTTCTTCGGTCACATTTGAAATAGCCTTGTTCTGAAGTCCATCCTATTCTAGCTTGCTGCCATTGCCACAAACTATACGTTAAGGCTATTCTAACTATACGTCAAGGCTATTCCGATACACGCTTAATTATCCGAGTCGGAATAACATTTCCACGGTTTGAGGTGATCTGATGGCTGAGAAATCCTGGGCTTGAGGGAATATTATTTGCTTTAAACAAGCATGATTATTTTTCTTTGGAATCTAGGATTCCACTCTAGATTAGCAGGTCACATACAACTTTAGGGACTGTTTGGATGTACCTGATTAAAATCCGACGCATTGAGTTTCGGATAATAATATTTTCCGGAATGACATTCTTTCAAGTAAAAAATATAAGAAAGTTTTATGTCAAATGCATATTTGGTTAATTTAGGATAAGTATTTTAACTTTATAATTATATTAAAAATATTGAAAGTTGAAAACCCAAAGATAGATTGTTTGTTATAATTCAAGAAGATAAATAAAAATGAAAGAAAGAGGTAGTGGATGGCCCAAGTTTCAAGGAAAAAAAGCAAGCATTAAAGCTTAGGGCATGTTTGTATATGCATCTTCCATTGGTTTAAAAGAGTAGATTCCATTTTTATTCCGGATTAGGCTAATCCGGAGGAATTCTTTATTCGGATGTGGTTTTCTAAAAGTAAATCCGGAGGGAACAAAGTCTTAAAATGACACATTCCTCCGGATCATAAAAATTAAGTCAAAGTTAATTTTTATAATTCGAAGCTTGAATGTTTACTTTTTTCTTGGAACTTGAACCATTTATTATCTTTTTCTTTCATTTTTATTTATCTTTTTGAATTATAAGAAACAATTTATTTTTCTTATTTTCAACTCCCAATATTTTTAATATAATTATAAAGTTAAAATACTTATCTTGGATTAACAAAACAAGCATTTGATACGAAACCTTCTAGAATTTTTTACTTGAAGAAATATGGTACATCTCGGGACATCATTATCCAAAATCCAAACATGCCCTTAGGATTATAAAAATTAGCTTTGTGTTAATTTTTATAATTCGGAGGAATGTGTCATTTGAAAGCTTTCTTTCTTCCGGATTTACTTTTAGAAAACCACATCCAAACAAACAATTCTGTCAGATTGGCCATATCCGGAGTAAAAATGAAATCTAATCTTTTAAACCAATGGAAACCGCATATCCAAACAAGGCCTTAGCAATTCTAGAGAGAACCCACCGACCATACACATGGATGCCAACAAGGGCTTGGAGAAATTTTCCGTATTTTAAAATTTAAAAAATATTTAATGCCTACACGTACGAAAATTAATTTTCAAATGCCATGATTATAGCTGCACACAAGATTATGAAAAACTATGAAGATTTACAAAACCAAATCAAAAAAATTCGATAGAATGTATACAAAATGGTAGAAGCCCCTTGTCTCTCGCAACTCTCTGCCTTCATCCCTGTAAATAGCTCAGAGGGAAACCATGGAGATTTATTTATTGTTATTGATTTGGCTCTCGACGAGGAGTCCAAGGCCAGCCGGGTGCAATGGTGACCTGAAGGCTCTCTCCTTCCTCGGATTGCAATATGAATACAGCTTCCGTCTCTGCCGGTGCCGCCGCCTCCTGTCTTTGCCTGTACCCTTGTAGGGCGCCGATGGTCCAATCCATGATACAACATGCCAGTAGAAATCCAGCAGCGCGCAACAAGAAAAAAAGGGAAAAATACGTGGAGGCGTTGCCGTCATCCCCATCGCCGTTAGAAACGGTCAAAACACGTCTCAACAACAAAAACGCCATTAGAATCAGAGCCGTCGACCCGCAGAGTGCCGTGCCAACAGCATTTCTAGCGACGTGCTCCTCGTACTCGGCTTCAAGAAAATGGCGCTGCACCGCCGCCGTTTCAAAGACCGGGATATCGACCGGAGTCTCGTCCGGCTGCGGTCTACCTGGTGCGGTGTAATCAGGCTTGTACGGCTCATGGCATATCTCGCAGGTAATGTCTCCTTTCTCGTTGCACCAGCGCTGGACGCAAGCCCTGTGAGCATGCTTAAGGCTGCCGCTGCAAGCACAGGGAGTCTCCAGGCATGTAACATAATCCTCTTCCAGGCAAATCCTGCACTCGAACATCTGAACGAGCGGCTCCTCGTCGTCATATCCGATAACATTTTCTTCAATGTTGCATCTATTACTATCGGAACCCTCTTTCGGCAGCGCGGAAAGCGGCGAAGTTATTAAGCAATCCACATAGAGTACTAGGTGATCTTCCATGCGACACAAATGATATTTTTGAGAAGCTGAGTTCTGCAATCAAGAGATTGATTTAGCTTCCTCTTAATTTATAAACCTCTAATTTAGTCAGTTATGTAACTAGCATATATATCAGAGCCTCGCAGAACACCCCCAAAGTTGGAAAAGATGTGTTAACAAACAGTTTAATCGAAACTGAAACAAGAGCAAGCCCTTAACCCAAAACTAAATGCCTAAATTTAGCAATTATCAAACAAAAAAAAAACTTCTCACAGCAATTTATAGATTGATTACCATGGATTCATACAGCTAAATAGCGATGCTATATGTTTTTGTATTCTCCGTTAATTAGCATATACCAGTGTTTTTACATGTACATGCACACTTACATACATCAGTCTCATACCAATTTTTTTTTTTGTTGAGAAAATCCTTAAGATATGTTGTATATTACTGATGAAAGTTCTGTTAGAAAAATAAATTTTAGAAAAAAGAATGTAAATTGCCTTTTTCTTCGGTCACTGGGTTTTTTTCTATACGGCCTGTCAAGCTGAAAAACAAATTGAGATTTCAATTTAAGACGCGTGTTAGTTATTCAAAAGAACAGATATGCCGGTGTTTAGTTAAACCCCACCCATGCAAGTTAAAAGGGTTCTTTTGGCTAGGCTAGTTGTCCTCCCTTGTGGTTCAAGCTGGTTATAGGGAAAATATAAAAGCATGTGTTTATCTTCAAGCACTTGTTGCTATAGCTTACAAATTATCCAGATGCATATAGGTTTAAGTTACAAGCTAGCTTTACAAAATATAAAAGAAAAGATAGTTATTGTGTCAAAATTCCTCATCCAACCAAGCAAATGTCCTGTAGAAATATATTATCATAGTGTAAAAGGAAGAAGGTCTGCTTATTTTGAAATTGATTGCTGACGTGGCTTTCTTTATTCTTAAGAAAAAAAAAATATAAAAAATCCAACCAAGATTCATAACCACAGCTAAGCCTATCAATTAAAACTAATGGGCTGCATTATAATTTCTAGTGAAAAATAAAAAAACACAAATAAAGGAATTGAAATGTCACTTAAATTACCGGCATGATTAGAACAACAATTTAAATTTAGGTCCGTAGTTGAATCCACAGGTGGCTGTAAATGCACTGCTTTTAATATTTGGGCTAGCGGTTCAATAATTTCTAAGGAGACCCGACCCGAGACAGATCCATCCTACGTGGCGGGCCGCGCTTGTGCCCTGAGAGCCCCCAAGAGAACAAAGGCCCATTCGCCGCCACCTCGCTCTGAGTTTTACTTTTTCGCATATCGCTTGCATATTTTTCTTTTCCACCACAAAATAGAACCCTCAAAATTTTCAGGAAGGATCTCGAGATCCTTCAATGGAGAAGATGAGAGCAGCAGCCGATACGCAGCAGATAGAGCAACTCTTCGATCAGAAGAAGCCTGTCAAAAACCCCCTCGTCCCTCTCGGTAATTTCTTGCAACCCCCTCGAATTTTGCATATCTATCTCGATTTGCTGTGATTTGCAATAGGAATTATCTTTGCGAAACAATCCTTGTATTGTGTTACTGGATTTGAGAGTTAGGGTAATTTTTAGATTATATTATATGTATGTTTGTGGGCATTTGATGACTGAATTATTGATGCTGGTCATTGATTTCGGCTCGACATCAATGCATTTCTTGATGTGCAGTTAATCGCCGATCGAAAAATTAAAACTTAGGAAATGATGCTTTCCATGATCCTAAATAATCGTCTCGGAAGAGAAACATGGAAGAATGTTGACGTGACCGGGATCACGCTGAAATGTTACCTTCCGTTGATCTGCTGATGGCGGCGATGTACAGTTGAGATTGGATCTGGAGGCGGGCTCCTGAAGCGTGTGGATCTCAATGGGTTTGAGGTTGTTTGGGCCGAGCTACCTGCAAGGAAGTCCCGGGACGGTTGTAGCACCGAGGATCCTCCGACGGTCAAGTTAGAGAGAAAATCCGAGCAGAGTAACGGCTTAGTGGAGTCAAAATGGCTTACTTGAACTGTCTGAAGAAGGGGTTTATATAGCGGTGGCAGCAGGCAAGGCAGGCACGAGAATCACGCCGGCCGTTACACTCCTGACGTCATGCCCGCGTGATGAGCGGGATCTTCCATTAACGGCGAGACATGCTCGTTAATGGGGGATCGTGATGGCGTGGAACGTGGGATGTGGTCGGCGGATATCTCGTGCATGGCGAGATTCACGGGATGGCGGTTGCGCCTGTAAGCGGTGCCGTTGGTCAGTCGATGAGACCGAGGAAGATGACCTCAGCGGGAGAGCTCGCGGACGAGCATGAGAGCCGAGATATCTTGGTTCTGCGGTAGCCCGGAGACGAGCAGGGAGGCCGAGGAGGCCAATTGTGCTGGGGGCTCAGAGGTGAGCCAGCGTTTGTTTGTAGGACAGGCATAGGAGCGGCCTGGTCGGTCATTGTAGGTCTTTTCTTGTGAGCTTTGGGACATGTTATCTGCCACGTGTCATGATGGGAGATCACCGATATCGAGCATCATCATTAGCCCCCACTCTCTTCCCGACCAGCTGACGGGTCGGGTCGAGAGTGGTCTGCCGGGTCACCCGAGGTGAGCTCCTTTTTGAAGATATCGTCGGGCGTGTCCCCGGACAATCTGTTGTATTTTCTGGATGATGCCAGTGAATCAGGGGTGAGATCTTCGCATTAAAGAGGGTGTGCCAGATCGGGCGTACGTCCGTTGAAGCAACAACCCACGTGTCGGGCGCTGGTTGGTTGAGGCGACGGGTCGCAGGTTCCTTGCGCCCGATGGGGTGCGGCCAATGTGCGCATGGCAGGTGGAGCGATAGTGGCCGTTGAGTGCGAAGAGTCGTTTCGGCGGGAGATGATTGCCACCGTTGGATGGATACGCCGGTGGCCATGAATAGAGGCGGGGTCCACATGAGGGCCCATTCCTCTTCATAATCTTCTCGTTCTGAGTCTTGTTAGCTCGGCGTTCCCTTTGTAGGTCGGATCTCAGCGTTTTCTCTCTGAAGATTTCTCTCCATCAGATTAGATGTCTTCTTCTTTTCCTTCTGAGTCGAGCCTCTCCCTTTGGCAGGACAAATGGATCGATCCAGGACTCTTGGCACCCTCGGTACTCAGTCCTGGAGGGGGGCCGGCGGTGCGGCCGTGCCTCCGGCTGGACCGATCCCCGCACCAAATGTGCCGCCGACGGCGGGGCTATCTGCCTTGTCACGAGCTCCCGATGATTGTCCCGGCGGTGGCCAAAGGCTTCCATGGGTTCCCGAACCCCAAACGAGGGATGCAGGAGAGGGCGAAGACGGGGTTCCTCTTAAAAGGAAGAGAACGGTTTCTCGCGCGCTACCGAGAGATTCCGGAAGGGATTCCTGTGCAGGAGGAGGACGTCCATTTCGTGGTCCCGTCGGGGCTTTCCGTTGCTGCCAGCCAGCCTGCTGGTATGGAGGAGTCGGCTGGGGGCCAGATTCCGCGGGGGACCCTGAGGGCCCAGATGGCGGCTATAGCTCAGGAGGTGGTGCAGGTACGTACTCCCTCATGTGTTACTTCGAGTGCCCCTTCTTTAGTTCGAGTGTCTCTAAGTCTCTCTGCTATTTTTCGTCAGGTCCTTCAGCACTGCGCCCTCGTTACTCACATGGAGGCTGAGAGGGCTATCCATGCTACGAGGCCGGCGGGAGAGTCTTCTTTGGAGGCCGAGGATCTGCGACTTGAGCTACGTGTGGAGAGGGAGAGGATGGCCGTCCTTGAAGCCCGATCGGCTGTTGCGGAGCTCGCCGTTTCAAAATGCCGGGAGTCTTATCACCGCCTAAGTGAGTCCCACCGAGTCATCGATGCGAAGCTGGTGGAACTGGCCGATCGCTTCGCATCCATGAAGAGGGCGAGGGATGCCAGCAGGCGGGATGCCGAGGCGGCGCTTCAAGCGGCGGAGGTTGCCGAGATTCAGGATAGAAAGACGGTGACTGGTTACAAGGGGTCGGACCAGTTTTACGTCGACCTCGGCGAAGCCTCCACCATTGCATGGAACAAAGCTCTCGATGCTGTCAAGAAGCAGTTTCCGGAGTTTGCCGACGGTGAGCTCTGTGCTCGGGTTTCACTTTCAGTGATCATGCCTCCGGCCGAGGGTGGTGAGGGAGGTGAGATCTAGGCCGAGCTTGCGGCCCGAACTTTTTTGGCTTTTCCTCCTCATCTTTTGTAAGCCTCCGGGTAATTTGATAAGGTTGTGGAGCCCACAATACCCTTGTAAAGACTTTTGGCTTTGTGAATAAAAACTTTTTGCAGTCGTATTTGCACGCGTATTTTCCTTTGTCGGTAAACACTTGTATTTGCACAGTACTGCCTTCGTGTTGTGTCGGTTCTTCGTCTAGCGATTACGCGTCGAGTTGAATCTGTTCATTTGCCAAGTGTGCAAAGACCGGCGGGAAAACGGTATCTCCATGGCCCCGAAGTCGAGGTGGAGATCGCTTAGACGCAGATAGACCGGATGCCTCTTGGTGAGGTCATGTTCCTTAGCATGGAAGGTACGGAGAGGCATGCTAGGGATGAGCCGAGCGGGGTAGCTGCTCGGTTGCCTCCTGGCGAGGGCTTTGATTCCTGGTGTGTTGGGGTAGGGAGCTACCAGCCAGGGATAACCGAGCAAGGGCGGGCCCGGTTGCCTCTTGCGAGGGCTTTTGATCCTTAGCGCGGGAAGGGCCGTAAGAGGCCTACTAAGGACGGGTCGAGCAGGTTTACTGCCCGGTGCCTCTTGTCGAGGGCTTTGATCCCTGGTGTGTTGGGGTAGGGAGCTACCAGCTAGGGATAACCGAGCAAGGGCGGGCCCGGTTGCCTCTTGCGAGGGCTTTTGATCTGTAAGGACGGGCCGTGCAGGGTTGCTGCCCGGTGCATCTTGGCGAGGGCTTTGATCCCTGGCGTTGCGGGGTAGGAAGCTACCAGCCAGGGATAACCGAGCAAGGGCGGGCCCGGTTGCCTCTTGCGAGGGCTTTTGATCCTTAGCGCGGGAGGGGCCGTAAGAGGCCTACTAAGGATGGGTCGAGAAGGGTTACTGCCCGGTGCCTCTTGGCGAGGGCTTTGATCCTTAAGGCTGGCCGAGCAGGGTTGCTACCCGGTGTCTCTTGGCGAGGGCTTTGTTCCCTGGCGTTGTGGGATAGGGAGCTACCAGCCAGGGATAGCCGAGCAGGGTAGCTGCTCGGCTGTCTCTTGGTGAGAGCTTTGATTCTTGGCATAATGGGGTAGGGAACTACCAGCCAGGGATAGCCGAGCAGGGTAGCCGCTCGGCTGCCTCTTGGTGAGGGCTTCGATCCTTAGCGCTGGAGGGGCCGTGGGAGGCCCGCTAAGAATGGACCGAGCAGTGAAGCTGCTCAGTTGTCTCTTGGCGAGGGCTTTGATCCCTGGCGTTGTGGGGTAGGGGAGCTACCAGCCAGGGATAGCCGAGCAGGGTAGCCGCTCGGCTGCCTCTTGGTGAAGGCTTCGATCCTTAGCGCTGGAGGGGCCGTGGAAGGCCTGCTAAGGATGGACCGAGCAGTGAAGCTGCTCAGTTGCCTCTTGGCGAGGGTTTTGATCCCTGGCGTTGTGGGGTAGAGGAGCTACCAGCTAGGGATAGCCGAGCAGGGTAGCCGCTTGGCTGCCTTTTGGTGAGGGCTTCGATCCTCAGCGCTGGAGGGGTTGTGGGAGGCCTGGTAAGGATGGACCGAGCAGTCTGCTCAGTTGCATCTTGGCGTTGCGCAAGAATTTGCCGACCCTCCAGATGCGTGAACATCGGGAAGGGTAATAGTCATGGATGTCATGTGTCAGGGCCGTAGGGGGAAGGCGGAAAGTTTCGTGAAGCCGCGTCAGTATCGCCACGTGGCGGCGTGGCATTGGAGTAGCTGCAGCGATTCCCAAGATTCGCGCCGGTATGCGCGAGTATCCGGGTCCTTGAAGATTTGCTTTGGGTTGTAAATAGAGGAGGAGATGGCAGCTCCTCCGGCATCGCTTTCTTTGAGATAACTGGGCGCATGTATTTGATCGAAGAGATCATCTCCCTTGATGATATCGCTTTGTATGACCAATCCCTGACCGAGGATGGGTATCAGGGAGTGGTTCAGCGTCTAAGGGATCACTTTGGCCGGCTTCTCCCTCGGCGCTCGTCCTTGATGTACGCGATCTGGAGGGGGTCTCCGGGCCTGGAGATCCCCTTCACCGAGGATCTTCTTGACGAAGTGCTCGACAAGGTGCGTTCGATCTTCCTGTTCGGCCTCATCTCGAAGGCAAGGCACGATCGATCCTTGGCTCTCATCCTGGAGTGTTTCAAGATGAGGTACGTCGTGGGCCAAGGCTCAGAAGACGGTGCGTCGGGTGCTTCTGTGGCGTCCCGGGTCCGCGTACTACGTCGGTGGGAGTGGGCTATAGCAGCGAGGGCCCGGCTAACGGAAATCTACTCCGAGTATCACCAGGAGTACTTCCTTGATCCCATTCCACCTTTGTTGTAACCTTATCTTTTTCTGTAAGGCTGAGGAGCCCATAGTACCTTTTTGGGTGAACAAGACTCTTCTTTTGCAATGTTCTAGCGTTCCCTTCTTGTTATTCGAATGGAAAGGACTTTTTAGAAAAATTTACATTGTCTTTGTGAAAGGAGAGGTACACACTCGTGGGTATTCATTTTACTGGTACAGCTTGAGCTTCTCAGCGTTGTAAGGCCGTGGAAACTTGCGCCAGTCCGCGGCCTGTAGGCGGTAGGCTTCGCCGGGAAGTACCTCGGAGACGAGGAAAGAACCGTCCCATTTCGGGAAAAACTTATGCAGCCTGCCTTGATCGACGAACTCGTTTCGCCGTAGGACCCGATCTCCGGTCCTGAAGGAGCGACGTTTGACCCGCGCGTTGTAGTATCGGGCAGTTTGCTGCTGATAGGCGGCAACCCTAAGCTGAGCCCGGTCTCGTTTCTCCAACAAGATGTCCAGGTTGGTCCGTAGTGCCGTGGTGTTTGTTTCGTCGTGGAAGTATTCGACCCGGTGACTGGGTAGCCCAATCTCTACTGGGACCATTGCCTCGGTACCATAGCAGAGGCTGAAAGGGGTTTCCCCGATGAGGGTCTTCTTTGACGTGCGCAAGGCCCATAAGACCTGGGGCAATTCCTCGACCCAACTGCCTTGGCGTCCTTCTAGACGGGTCCGGAGATCTCGGAGGACGTCCCGCTTAGCAACTTCGGCCTTCCCGTTGCATTGGGGATGTGCGACCGCGGCAAACTTCATGAGGATATGATATTCATTGCAGAAATTCTTTATTTTCTCGTTTGCGAAGTTCGTTCCGTGGTCGGTGATGATACACCTTGAGATGCCGAATCGGAGTATCAGGTTGTTCTGCAGGAACTTGATGGTCGTGGCGGCATCCGGTTTCCTGATGGGGACGACCTCGATCCACCTCGTGAAGTAATCTACTGCGACGAGGACATATTTGTGCCCGCCCGTATCGGTAGGGAACTGGTCTATCATGTCCAATCCCCACTGGGCGAATGACCATGGGGAGGTTAGGGCGGTCAGCTCGGTAGCCGGAAGGCGAGGTATGCTTCCGTGGAGTTGGCAACTTTTGCATCTCCTGAGGAGCTTCTGAGCGTCTTCGTGGATAGTTGGCCAGTAGTACCCATGGAGCAATGCCTTCTGGATTAAGGTTCGGGCCCCTTGGTGTGCGCCGCCGACCCTTTCATGGATCTCACGGAGGACGTAGTCCGCTTCTTGGGGGTCGACTCACCGGAGCAGGGACTGAGTGAAGGATTTCTTGTAAAGGTTCCCATTGCTCCAGACGAAGTGACTGGCTTTGGCCCGGAGACGGCGGGCTGCTTCCCGATCTTCTGGGAGCGCGCCATCCCTTAGGAATTCCACGAGGGGTTTCCTCTAGTCTTGGCCTTCTTGTTGGGCTTTGTATACATGAAGTATTGTCGTCCCGTCTCCCACGCTGGGCCGTGGCAAGGTCTCGAAGAGGATAGATCGCTTGTTGTTGGCCGAGTAGGATGAAGCCAGCTTGCTCAGGGTGTCGGCTTGGGCATTGAGCTGCCTGAGTATTTGTTCTACCTGGACTTCGTCAAAGTTCTTCCGAAGTTTTCTTACCTCGGCCAGATACTTCACCATTAGAGGTTCCCGAGCCTCGAAGTGGCCGGTCACTTGGCCAACGACTAGGGCTGAGTCACTGCGGATACGAATTGTTTTCAGCCCCAGCCCGGAGGCCATACGAATTCCAGCCAGCAGAGCCTCGTACTCTGCCGCGTTGTTTGAGGCCTTGAATCCGAGCTTTAGAGAATACTCCATTTCTGGCTCGTTCGACCCCCGAATAATGAGACCAGCGCCACAGCCTTCATCGGTTAAGGACCCGTCGATGTAAATGACCCACTCAGGGACCGAGTTGGGTCTCCCCACGATTGGGTGTTGAGCCGCGAGGGTCGGTGTGGACTCCGGTTCCTTCCTGGGGATGGTGCATTCGACGATAAAATCGATCAGGGCTTGTGCTTTGATGGCCTGCCTCGGACGGTATTTTATGTCGAACTGCGACAACTCCCACCTTCACTTTTCTAAGCGGCCCGAGGATTCGGGTGAGGCGAGGATAGCCCCCAACGGGCGCTCGGTGAGAACGAGGATAGTGTGTGCCTAGAAGTAGTGCCGTAGCTTTCTTGAGGCTACAATAAGTGCCAAGACAATCTTCTCTATGGCTGGGTACCTCGTTTCTGCGTCTTTGAAGACGTGGCTCACGTAGTACATCGGCTTCTGCGCTCCGTCGACCTCTCGAACGAGCACTGAGCCTGCTGCTTGGTCGGATACCACCAAGTACAGCGATAGCTCGTCTCCCTCAACTTGTCGGGTGAGCAGCGGTGGCGTCGCAAAGTGCCTCTTTAATTGGTCAAAAACAGTCTGGCACTCTTCTGACCACTCGAACCTCGGGATTTTCCTTAGAGCTTTGAAGAATAGGAGACACTTTTCCCCCGACCTCGACATGAAACGGCTCAGAGCGGCTACCCGCCCTGTCAGTCGCATGATCTCGACGTTGGTCTTGTGCACGGTCATGTAGGATAGCGTCGATTTTTTCCGGGTTAGCCTCGATCCCATGGTGGGTGACCATGAAACCGAGGAACTTTTCCCCGGTGACCCCGAATGCGCACTTGGCGGGGTTCAGTTTCATCTTGAACTTGCGGAGCACCTCGAAGGCCTCGCCCAGGTCCTTGGCGTGGTCGGTCGACGAGGCTGACTTGACTAGCATATCGTCGACGTAAACTTCTATGTTCCTGCCGATCTGTTGCTTGAACATGCGGTTGACCAACCGTTGGTACATAGCTCCGGCGTTCTTGAGGCCGAAAGGCATCACCTTATAGCAGTATACCCCCGGTCCGTTGTGAATGCGGTAAGATTTTCGTCTGCCGGATTCATACGGATCTGATTGTAGCCGGAGAAGGCATCCATGAAGCTCAAGAGCTCATGGCCTGCCGAGCTGTCGACGAGCTGATCTATCCGAGGTAGGGGATAGTTGTCCTTGGGGCAGGCCTTGTTGAGGTCGGTGAAGTCGACACACATGCGCCACTTCCCGCTTGACTTCTTGACCAGGACTACGTTCGCCAGCCACTCCGAATAGGGTACATTCCGAATGAAGTTGGCGGCGAGGAGCCGATCCACTTCGTCTTCGATAGCCTTCTGTTTGACCGAGGCGAAGCTTCGTTTTTTCTGCCTGACGGGCCGGGCCGCAGGATCAATCCCGAGCTTGTGGGATATGATTTTGGGGTCGATTCCAGGCATGTCAGCAGGCGCCCAGGCAAACACGTCGGAGTTGTTCCTGAGGAAGTGAACCAGGTTGTCTCGCTGAGTTCCTGTTAGAAGCGATCCGATCTGGACGATCTTTTCGTCGTTCCCTTCTACTAGGGGGACCTCCGTCAGTGGTTCGACCGGGGTTTCTCGGAACTCTTTTTGCTCGTCTCGAGTGTCCATAGAACCCCTGATGTCGCCTTCACCTTCGACATCGTCGGTTGGCTGCTCAGACGAAGATGTCGCGGTGAAGCATACCTTTGCAATCCGCTGGTCTCCATATACCCGACCTATCCCTCCCTGATCGAGAGGGAACTTTATCGCCAGGTGGTAGGTCGATATCTGGGCCTGGAGGGAGTTCAGCGTTGGACGGCCGAGGAGGATGTTGTAGAGGCTGATGAGATTCTTGCTATGATGAATTCCACAGGCACCGTTCGCGTGTGGCCGGCCTCCCCGACGTTAAACTGCAGAGTGACTACCCCTTCTGCCGGGATGGAGTGGTTGGTGAATCCCGAGAAGACGTGGGAGGTCGGCCTTAGGTTTGCTGGGGTGAGCCCCATGCGCAAGAAGCAGTCGTAGAAGAGAATGCTTGCCGAGCTTCCCGAATCGATCAGGATCCTGTGCACCTCGTATTGATGGATCCGAACCGTAATCACCAGGGGTCGTTGTGGGGGCAGGGATATGCTGTGAAAGTCCCCGTCGTAAAAAATGATTGGCTCGGTCTCCCGGGCCCTTCCTCGGACGGCTGTCGGCCTCCGCGGTTGGCGTGGGGTGCTAAGTCTTGTGGGTACTCGACGTACCCCCCGCCGTCATGACCATGATTTTTGATGAGCTTCGGTTCCTTTTGGTGAGGTTCCTTATGCCTCCCGGTGAGGCTGCTTTTGAGCTGCCGTGGCGAGTCTCGTGTGCGCGACCCCGTCGAGGGAGGGGGTGCCGATCATGCCCGCGAACAGACGAGCTGACCGCCACCGCCTCGGGAGGGACAGGGGTGTGACGAGACTTGGGGCGAAGCTCTCTGGCGTAAGACCTCGGAGCCAAACGAAGCGGTGCCCACCGGGTTATTGATTATGTCGGCCCGGGGGACCTGCGGCTGTTGGAGACAGTGAGGCGACGATCGGCCGTGCCTGCACGAGCGGAGCCTTCTCTCCCTCTGTAGGGGTTTTGGTCCCGCGGATCAGGACCGGCGGTCCGGGGATCTTGCCCTGCCGTTTGGACCCGGATGGGCGTCTCCACGACGGACGCGAGTCGGTCTATCCGGCCGGCAAGGGCGTTGATGGCATTCGGTGGAGGAGGTTCGTCCGTGCCTCCGTTGAGAGAGAGGCGGCGGCTAGTGCTTGGATCGTCGTGATGATCGCTCGCCATTAGGTTAAGATCGGAAGATAAACTTTCGTTTTTGTGGAATCAAGGTTTTCCCACAGACGGCGCCAGCTGACGTGACCGGGATCATGCCGAGATATTACCTTCCGTTGATCTGCTGATGGCGGCGATGGACGGCTGAGATTGGATCTGGAGGCGGGCTCCTGAAGCGTGTAGATCTCAATGGGTTTGAGGTTGTTTGGGCCGAGCTACCTGCAAGGAAGTCCCGAGGCGGTTGTAGCACCGAGGACCCTCCGACGGTCAAGTTAGAGAGGAAATCCGAGCAGGGTAACGGCTTAGTGGAGTCAAAATGGCTTACTTGAACCGTCTGAAGAAGGGGTTTATATAGCGGTGGCAGCAGGCATGGCAGACGCGAGAATCACGCCGGCCGTTGCACTCCCGACGTCACGCCCGCGTGATGAGCGGGATCTCCCATTAATGGCGAGACATGCTCGTTAATGGGGGATCGTGATGGCGTGGAACGTGGGATGTAGCCGGCGGATATCTCGTGCATGGCGACATTCGCGGGATGGCGGTTGCGCCTGTGAGCGGTGCCGTTGGTCGGTCGATGATACCGAGGAAGATGACCTCGGCGGGAGAGCTCGCGGACGAGCAGAAGAGCCGAAATATCTTCGTTCTGCGGTAGCCCGGAGATGAGCAGGGAGGCCGAGGAGGCCAATTGTGCTGGGGGCTCGGAGGTGAGCCAACGTTTGTTTGTAAGACAGGCATAGGAGCGGCCTGGTCGGCCACTGTAGGTCTTTTCTTGTGAGCTTTGGGACACGTTATCTGCCACGTGTCATGATCTGGGAGATCACCGATATCGAGCATCATCAAATGTCGATTTTATACGGCTGGGTTTGTTCAATTCCACGAAACAAATAAGCTCATGTGCGAAACGAAACGCATTCATATGCTCGTCATGTTTTCTTGGTGTAGCTTGAAGGTATCGACGAGTCCTTAGGATACCACCCACCCATGCAGCAGCTTTAAAAGTTATAAGCCACGATTTCCTCTCCCTTTTTGAAAGGGGCAGCAAATTTGGGCGCCTACAAGATTCAAACCCTAGACGCCCTCACCCATTATATATTTTAGGGATTTCACGTGTGTTTAGTGCCGGGAGGATGTGTAGATTTGATAGTCTGAGAGATTTGCAGGTTTTGTGTCATTTGCATGGTCTGGATCTCCTTTCTCATAATATAAAGTTGTACTAGCATAGTAGCAATTTTATGAGGTAATCTATGCTAGGTAGCAATGCCACTAATATTCGTCAAGAATAGATCTCTGAGGACCCCTGCCAGCACATGAACATATGTAATTAAACCCATTCGCATTCTCAAGCCACTTACAGGGACTGCCAGTTTCGCACCATGTGGCTTCTCATTTTCATCTTCGTCACCATTTGTATCCTGTAGCATCCATTCTTGGACTATGCTATCGACATAACCAGTTTCAGATTGTCTTACCTTTAAAAAAATGTTTCTGATTGTCTTAGTCTTGGTAGCTTTTGATTAGGAGCAACACTTTCATACTTAACATGACAGTTTAAGAAGCAAAAGTTTTTTCATCTTCTTGGTTTTCTGATGAATTGCATTAGGAAAATCAAACCTCTACTTGGCTTGAAGAGTTAAATCTCTGCTACTTTATAGTTTCAATCTAATATTAGGCAGTCACAACTTGTTTATTAGAGTTGAGTGGAAGAAAATGATTCGTGTAGCTGACCCAAAAGTTTTGGATAAGGCTTGTTGTAGCAGCCGATGTTGTTTTGTTTGTTATCGTCTCAACTTGGTTTAGTGTGGTTATGCCTGTCATTCTATATACCTCTCAATAATTCATCTTAGTAATATTCTCAACAATCACTACACAACACCAAGGAATAGTGAACCTCAACGGAGGCTTCAATTTCCACTCATCGGCAAGGTTATATAAGCAAAACTTCGATACTGCATAAATATAGATTAAAGTTTCAAGGTTTAATTGGGGAGGACAAAGGGAATGGTATTGTGAAAGAGTAACTGGGACTGTATGCCCTGAAGGGAGTATTTCCACCTAATTTCCCCCCAAAGTATTGTAGATATGATTGTAGCATATATATCTACCTCGCCATATAATTGAGACTTAGAGATTAATGTTCTGCTGAACGTTACTTCAAATTTCGGCTGAAGATTAACCAGAAGAAAGATATAGATGAAGTATGTTCTTGAACGAAAAAGAAAATTGCTTGTAAAATTGCATGCATTCAAGCACGTGGATGTTATGATTCAATGGTTGTCACTAGTTAAGTGAATAGAGATGTTGTTTGAAATTTTATCATTGATTAAATTTGGATTATACTAGATTTCTTTTTACAGAAGTTTGATCTTGCACTAGTTTAAATCAAATCAAGTTTGAAGAACTTAGTATAACACACCCACACTTGCGGTAAATGGCATGTCTTAGTTCAATTGCTCATGGGGTTGATGTCTATTCACTAGAATCACTACATTAATCATTGGCTGTGATGTTTGACATGCCGACCGCAATGCTGTTGAGTATTGGTCCGGTGGACTCCAGGCCTTGAAATATTGCTTTCATGGCATCTCATTTTGCTTAAATTATGATAGATTTGGCATTTATTTATGTATTCTTTCATTACGTTTATTACTTAGGATAGTATATTATGTATTTAGATATGTTTTCTTTCATTACGTTTATTACTTAGGATAGTATATTATGTATTTAGATCCTTGTAGCGTTATTCATTTCAATTTTTAAAACAATTGACTTCTTTAATGCATTCACCCTTAGGTTATACCAGTTTACCATCTCTCTCTCTCCGTGCGCGCGCAATCGCGTGTGACGTGAGACGAGACATTACACCTTTGAGCCACCCTTGCTTCCACCGAGATGATGACTTATACAACAACTGAGCCTTTTATCCCAAGCATATGGGGTAGGCTACATGAACCAACATGAGAATCACGCCGGGTCCAGCACATGAATCCTCCTCCACTCACTCCTATCGAACAATATACTTTCATTGAGGCCTTTGGCAACCATATCGTTTCGTATCACCTCCATCCATATTTTCTTCGGTCTCCTTTTTGCTCTTTTGCCATTGTCCATATCGAGAGTATCTATTCATCGAACCGGTACTTTCATAGGTTTGCATCACACATGACCGAACCATCTTAGCCGGTTTTCCCGCATCTTCTCCTCCACAGGTGCTACACCAACTTTTGCACTAATATCCTCATTTCGCACCTTATCTTTTCTAGTGTTACCGCACATCCAACGAAGCATGCGCATCTCCGCTACGTGTATCTTCTATGTATGATGCTTCTTAGGAGCCCATCATTCTATACCATATAATAAGACAAGCCGAATAGCGCTCCGATAAAACTTCCCTTTCAATTTTAACGGAAAGTTACCATCACACAAAATCCCTGTTGCACTCCTCCATTTCAACTAACCAGCTTGGATCTTTTGATTAACATCACTATCGATCTGCCCATCCTTTTGGATGATGGAATCTAGATATCTAAACCGATCGCTCGGTGATATCTCTTGCCCTTCCAATGTTATATCAATATGGTTTTGATTCTCTGTTTACTAAATTTGCAATGCATATATGCTGTCTTGGACCTACTCAATCTGAACTCCCGAGATTCCAATATTTGCCTCCATAATTCCAATTTGGTATTAACCTCTGCATTCGTCTCATTTACTAGAACAATATCATCAGCGAATAGCATACATCAAGGTACCTCATCTTGGATAGTTCTAGTAAGCTCATCCATCACGATGGTAAACAGGAATGGACTTAATGCAGTTCCTTGATGTAAACCAATTGTAATCGGAAAATCACTCGTTAGGCCGCCGCAAGTTCTGACATTTGCCACTACTCCATCGTACATATCCTTGATTATGTCAATATACTTGACGGGGACCCCCTTCTTCATCATTGTCCCCCATAATACCTCTCTAGGTACCTTGTCGTACACTTTCTCTAAATCAATAAATATCATGTGAAAATCTCTTCCGCTCTCTCGAAAACGCTCGACAAGTTGACGAAGCAAATGAATAGCCTCTGTCGTCGATCGTCCAGGCATGAACCTAAACTGGTTCTCTGTTATCTTAATATCCTTCTTTAGCCTGTGTTCAATCATTCTCTTCCAAAATTTCATGGTGTGACACATAAGTTTTATTCTACGGTAGTTTGAGCAACTTTGAATGTCACTCTTGTTCTTGTAGATAGGCACAATGATATTTTTTCTCCATTCATTTGGTATCTTTTTTGTCTGCCAAATCTTATTAAACAGATCTGTCAGCCATTTAACTTCTATTTCTCCTAAGCATCTCCAAAGCTCGATAGGAATCCCTTCAGGACCAACCGCTTTTCTTAAACTCATTCTGTTCAAAATTTCATTAATCTCAGATAGTCTTATTTTACGCATGAAATCACGGTTTATATCTTGAGATTGAATGATAAGTCCATCCAAATTCATAGTAAAGCTCTCATTGAACAATTTGTCAAAATAATCTCTCCACCTTTCCTTGATATCCTCATCTTGAACTAAAACCTTCTGATTTTCATTTTTGACACACTTCACCGCACATAAGTCTCTAGTCTTCCTTTCTCGCATCCGAGCAATCCGGTATATATCATTTTCAGCCTTTTTAGTGTCTAATTTCTCGTACACCTCCTTGTAGACCTTAGATTTAGCTTCCCGAACAGCTTTCTTAACTTTCTTTTTAACCATTTTATACTTCTCAAATCTCTTCACATCTCTATTTTTCTTCGAATCTTTATAAGAATCCCTTTTAATTTTAATAGCAGTCTTTACTTCTTCATTCCACCATGATATTTTCTTAGATGGTGGAGACCACCTCTCGACTCACCAAGTAGATCTCTAGCTATCCTTGTGATACAACTAGCCATTTTGTTCCATATTCTGTCTGAATCATCTTCCGACTGCCAATTCGCTTTTTGGACTATACGATCTATAAAAGCCTTTTGGTTACTTTCTTTCAATCGCCACCATTTAATTCTAGGCTCTACCTTACGTCTAATCTTCTTAGGTCCTCTTCTAAATCGAAAATCTAGAACTAAAAGTCTATGTTGAGTGGTTACACTCTCACCTGGCACTACCTTACAGTCGATACAACAACCTCTATCTATTCTTCTCGTCAGAAAAAAGTCTATTTGACTAGCACTTGGTCCGCTCCTAAAAGTGATAAGGTGGGACTCTCTTTTCCTAAACCAGGTGTTTGCTAAGATCAAGTCATAAGATAAGGCAAAATCTAAAATCGAGCCACCTACTTCATTCGTTTGTCCAAAACCAAAATCTCCATGGATAGTATCAAACCCACTACGACTAGTACCCACATGTCCATTGAGATCACCACTAATAAATAACTTCTCTCCACTAGGTATACTTTGCACCATCTCGTCTAAATCCTTCCAGAATAGACGCTTACTAGCGTCATCAAGACCTATCTATGGTGCATAAGCACTAATAACATTAAGAATCTCTCCACCTAGAATAAGCTTAACCAGTAAAATTCTACCACCTTTTCTCCTAATCTAAACTACATCTTCAAGCAACCGCCTATTTATGATTATGCCTACCTCATTACGATTTTTATCTCTACCCGTATACCAAAGCTTATAACCCCAAGGCTCTATGACTCTACTCTTTTCACCTATCCACTTAGTTTCTTGCAAACACATAATACCAACTCTTCTCCTAATCATCACCTCCACTAATTCTATTAGTCTACCCGTAAGGAAACCTATGTTCCAAGAAGCTAGACGGATCCTATGAAACCCTTGCTTATTTGTCACTACACCCGGGGTCCGATGACATGTCATACCTTAATGTACCATGCCACTATATTTCAGTCAAAGCCATAAAATTTCTAACCCATAGGGGTACACGGTGTTTATTATATTATACTTAACATACGATGTCATAAAATCCAGTTTCTAGATCATATACATTATTATTCTGAAGAATTTTTTTCTTCTTTAGAACCTCCAATAGATAATATATATTCATTATTTCTTGATATAGCATCCTCAAATCCAAATGTTTAGCATTATGAGTTTTTTTGAGCATTCGACCGGAACTTGCCAATAAAGTATGCTCTTGTGCAGATAAATGCCGCCGGTAATCCTATCTAATTGTCACCTTTACAATTTCCACAATTTCACTCTAAAGTTTTACATTGTTGAAGTGATCCCAAACTACATAAGCAGCATTGCATTACTGGCCGAACAATAACTGTTAACATTGTGTTATAATAGTGGTTTATATATCTCAGGTGCACTTATAACAGCTGGTGTGCTTACTGCTGGCTTAATTAGCTTCAGACAAGGGAATTCTCAGCTGGGCCAAAAGCTAATGAGGGCTCGTGTAGTTGTTCAGGGTGCAACAGTTGCCTTGATGGTTGGAAGCGCTTACTACTATGGAGAGCAGTTTAGGGGTTCGAAAAAGTGAAACCAGGGGGGTAATATTGGTATACAACTACACTTTCCTTATTCTTCATTGAGCAAAACATACATCTTTTGTTGAAGCATTTCTTTCTGTAGAAAAAAAAGATGGGTGGTAGGTTTTAATCTGTTTCAACTTTCAGAAGTGCTTTTCATAAATAAAATTTATTACAATGTGTTGCTCTATATGCTCTGAATGGTTCGGGAGATGAGCTTTGTTGTTGTTGTTGTTGTTATCCTATCAATGACCTTCTAATGACTAACCCAGCTTTACATTTCCTATAATCTTATCTACTGTCGACTTTTTCCTGGCCTTTTCATCCATTCCTTATCTTCTGCTGTTCCAGGTTGTGTATTTAAGTTCCCACTTGTTGTCTTCTTCAGTGTTATATCTTAATGATAGATCATGTAATTCTTCCTCTTTTGCATATGATGGGCATCTGCCCCTCAGAAGCATTGTCAAGTTGGGCTGAAATTTGAGAATATGGAAGGCATTTGCCTGGGAAAAAAGTTTTGTTATATCTAAGCCTAAGGTGAGCTGGTGGCTCAGGTTCAATTGCTTCCTTTCTACCATCTATTTGACATTTCAATTCTCTTAGTCGTTGAGTTTATATTGTATCAAGCATTATTGTTATTTATTATGCTCATCGTCAAAATGCTTTGATTTATCTTGCAAGCATGATATCTACCCATATGACTGCCCACATTGTTCTATCGTAGGTTATAATGCACTGACACTGTATGCAAACTCATGTATCCGTGTTTGGCACATATCACACACCGACACATGCTTGACACATTTCAAACACGTGTACATGACTGGTATCACACTTGGGTGTAGTATACATATCACATACATATATCTTGTAGAATAATATTAATAGTTATAATATCGTATATTAATATATTGAATTGTTTTTTTAAAGGAATTTGTCATGTTGTCGGTACCCGTCATCTGTGTCCCTTGTCTGTATCCATGCTTCGTAGAATGAAGGCCCTTCCTTAGTTTTCACCCTAGTATTGTGTGTCAGTCTAAAGAAACTTTTTTACTTGTCCTGATGAGAACACTGTCATGTGCTAGACGGCAGAGTTAGCAAAGGAGCAGGAGGTACTAATGCTAGCTTTGGTCTTGAGTTTGGCCATTGCATGTAGCACTTCTTCAAGATATTAGTTAACTTCTAGCACTGTTCTGACCATGCTATTGCTTTAGGCTCAAGTTTAGGACTCTGGCTACACAGTATTGGAAACTTGAATGTTATATCGTCATCTAGAGTTGTCGAAGCACCGCCGAGTTTAATACTAGAGCAGATATGATCATTGTGCCAATCTGAACTGATATTGAACACATGCCTATTCATTTGGATGACTTAGAGAAATTCAATTTGATTCATCAGCGTACGGGTTCACGAGTTTTCATGTTTATATCAAGATGTAGCGATTAGAAATGGTAAGCTAGATGATTAGTTTAATTAACTGTGGAATTCGTTTGTTCGTTTGTCGGAGATTTGAAGAATATAATAAATGTTTCCATGATGAGCGCTGAATGTTGAGTTCGTGTAGGACAGAGCGGTTTTATTTAATCATGCATGTGACATTATCAATTTTATTATCTCCAGAGTTGGGTGAAATTGAGTCCATTCTGTCCTAGGTTCCGAATTCAAATTAGGATGCAGATTGCTTGTAAGTCATAAAATCGTGAAATAGCATTGTGTGAAGCCTTCTTAATTGGAAACATCTTCTTTTAATGGGACAAAACTTGGAGTGATATAAAAGTTCTTGGCTTTGGAGATAATTTGAATCATCGGACTAATATCAGATTTCAGATCCAGTTCGAAATCTATTAGTTTCATGCATGATTCTCGTAAACGGAAATCTTCGTCTGCTGGTTTTTTTATGAAGAACCAATCCTGTAATGGTAACAATGTAGTAGGAGAATAACCAAATAGGTGATATGTTACCAACTAGAAGATACCAATGGATTTTTGATCTTATTATGTTTAAAAACATAATATTGTTTGTGAAATGAAGCCCAAAACTAATGTGATCAGTGATAACTGGCCTGAGTCCCCCACTTGACAAAAGCTTTATAAAGCCGCAACGTGTTTGCCCAATAATTGGGGTGAGCCAATCATTAGTAGTTTTTAAGTCCTGAGATTCCATCCTCCTCCTTTTGAGGCTGCATAATTTCCACATCTCTCCTGCCAAACCTGCTGTAGATAATCCCAGCACTGCCAACTTGCTGATGTGATGGCCTCTTCTCATCTGCTCAATTCGTTCATTCATTTTTCTGCTTAGAGATCTCATCTCATATGTTTGGTGATGAATCCTTTGATGAAAAGTATAATAAGTTGGGTTTCCTCTCCTGTAAAGATACTAGACTTTGATGTAATGTTTTAGTGCTGGAAGATTTTGTGGATTTAGTTTATGTAATGATTTAACCTTAGAACTTGATGATTCACATTTGAAGATGTATTAGTTGTGCATAACTTGTGAGCATAATCTTGTTGTAGAGATGTCGCTCCGTTAACACTCCCGTAAAGTTTAGTTCTTGTAGCAGTGTAAGTAGATGATCTCAGAACTTACATAATTAGTGTTACTTGTGAATATAAGAATATCCTTGGGAGCGACGCGCTACATCGGATCCCGGATGTAGTGTTAAATATGTAAGGGCTTTTAGGTCGCCGTCTGAAAGCGGCCCCCGTAAAGTTGTCACATTCTATGACTATCCATGGAGGTTTTGGTTTTGGACGGAGGAATGACGCAGGCAGCTCGATTCTAGATTTTGCCTTGTCTTATAATTTGATCTTAGCAAACACTTGGTTTAGGAAAAGAAAGTTTCACCTTATCACCTTTAGGAGTGGATCGAGTGCAAGTCAATTTGACTTTTTTCTGACTAGAAAGATAGGTAGAGATTGTTGCATCGATTTTAAGGTAGTGTCATGTGAGTGCAACCATTCAACGTAGAATTTTAGTTCTAAATGTTCGATTTAGAAGAGGACCTACGAAGATTAGACGTAAGGTGGAGCCTAGAATTAAGTGGTGGCGACGGAAGGAAGTTAACCAAAAATCATTTATAGACCGTGTAGTTCAAGAGGCGGATTGGCAGTTTGAAGATGATTCAGACACAATATAGAACAAGATGGCTAGTTGTATCAAGAGAATAGCTAGAGATCTGCATGGTGAGTCGAGGGGTGGTGCTCCACCATCTAAGGACACGTCATGGTGGAACGAAGAACTAAAAACCACTATTAAAATCAGGAGGGATATTTATAGAGATTTGAAGAAAAGTAGAGATGCAGAGATATTTGAGAAGTATAAAATAGTTAAAAAGGAAGTTAAGAATGCCGTTTGGGGAGCTAAAACTAAGATGTATAAGGAGATGTTTGAGAAGTTGGACACTAAGGAGGCTGAAAATAACATATATAGGATTGCTCAGATATGAGAAAGGAAGACCAGAGACTTATGTGCGCTGAAGTGTGTTAAAAATGAAGATCAGAAGGTTTTAGTTTGAGATGAGGATATCAAGGAAAGTGAAGTAATTATTTTGACAAATTGTTCAATTAGAGCTTTACTAAGGATTTAGATGGATTTTTCATTCAATCTCAAGATATAAACCGTGATTTCATGTGTAGAATAGGAATATCTGAGGCTAAAGAGACCTTGAAGAGAATGAAATCAAGAAAAACGGTTGGTCCAAATGGGATCCCTATCGCGATTTGGAGTTGTTTAGGAGAGATAGGCGTTAGATGACTGACAGATCTGTTTAATAAGATTTGGCAGACCAAAAAGATACCAAATGAGTGGAGAAAAAGTATCCTTATAGCTATTTACAAGAGCAAGGGTGTGATTCAAAGTTGTTCAGACTACCGTAGAATAAAACTTATCTGACACCATAAAATTTTGGGAGGGGGTGATTAAATACATGTTAAGGAAGGATATTAAGATAATAGAGAATCAATTTGGGTTCATACTTGGATGATCGACGACATAGGGTATTCATTTGCTTCGTCAACCTGTCGAGCGTTTTCGAAAGATGTGAAGAGATTTACATATGATATCTATTGATTTAGAAAAAAAAACGTACGATAAGATACCTAGAGAGAGGTATTGCGGGGGATAATGATGAAGAAGAGAGTCCCAGTCAAGTACATTGATATAATTAAGGACATGTACGATGAAGTAGTGGTATATGTCAGAACTTGCGGCGGCCTGACGAATGATTTTTCGATTACAATTGACTTACATCAAGGATCTGAAGTTCATTCCAGTTTACCATCATGATGGATGGGCTTACTAGAACTATCCAGGATGAGGTACCTTGGTGTATATTATTCGCTGCTGATATTGTTCTAATAAATGAGACGAAAGTATGGGTTAATGCCAAATTGTTATGGAGGCAAACATTAGAATCTCGGGGGTTCAGATCGAGCAGGTCCAAGACAACATATATGCAATGCAAATTTAGCAAACAGAGATGTCGAGACCACAATGGTATAACACTGGATGGACAAGAGATATCACCGAGCGATCAGTTTAGATATCTAGGTACCATCATCCAAAAAGATAGGGAGATCGATAGGGATATCAACCAAAGAATCCAGACTGGTTGGTTGAATTGGACTGCAACAAGGATTATGCGATCGTAATTTTTCGTTAATATTGAAAGGGAAGTTTTATCGTAGTGCTTTCGGCCTGTCTTATTATATGGTACAGAATGCTGGGCTCCTAAGAAACATTATACATAGAAGATGCACGTAACGGAGATGCGCATGCTTCGTTGGATATGTGGTAACACTAGAAAAGATAAGGTGTGAAATTAGGATATTCGTGCAAAAGTTGTAGCACCTGAAGAGGAGAAGATGCGGGAAAACCTACTAAGATGGTTTGGTCATATGCGACGTAGACATATGGAAGCACCGGTTCGACGAATGTATATTCTCGATATAGGCAATGTTAAAAGGGCGAAAGGGAGACCGAAGAAAACGTGGATGGAGGTGATACGAAAAGATATGGTTGTCAAAGGCCTCAATGAAAGTATATTGTTCGATAGGAGTGCGTGGAGGCGGAGGATTCATATGCTGGACCCGGCGTGATTCTCATGTTGGTTTATGTTTACTACCCCATATGCTTGGAATAAAAGGTTCGGTTATTGTTGTTGTGAATATATATAATCTTGTGCATAGAGATTTATGTTTACAGGTTGTAAAGTGAGGATTGTGACAACAAGCATCATGAATCAGAGGAAGAAAATAATAAAGGGGTCCCTAGATTTTGATATTTGTCCATTTTTGTGGCTGGACTTATTTTGCAGTAGGCAGCAACAGCTGAATGGAGGAACCATGAGGGGTCAGGTTTATTGGTACATTTTCCTCTTTTGGTTGTTGGGTGATACCATCTCCTTTCTGCGATCATAAGGACTTTGCTCAGTGCTTGGCAAGATTCAAATACAAGGCTTTTCATGTTTGAATTTCACAGTTGTTGTAATCTGAATATTTGCATTGTTTGTCTTAGAATTTGCCGTTTTTGGTTCATATCCAGTATATGGTCGAAAACTGTCCGCATGAAAGCTTTTGTGGTTTAAACACATAGATTGCGATGGCATGATATGGTTTCGAATTTTGTTGGCTGTAATATTTGCCTGAAATTGGTTGCGATATTAAAGTATAATTTTTTTACTATAAATTTATACGTATCAAGTTGCCATAAACATGGAAAATAGATTTTCCTTTTAGTATAATTATCATGTAGTCATATTTGGTTTTTTAATGTTCCAATGGAAATTACCATGCATGGTGTTTGATCACATGTCCTACAGCTAAAAGATCTAAGATGCTTGTATATCATGTTGCCCTGTCTCTTTCAATGCTCAGGGAAAAAGATCATCATCATCAGGAAAAGCTTCCACTATTATTTTCCTTGCAATGATAGCCAGCTTAAAAGTTGTCAGTGCCAATCATAAAACAATCACAAGTATATGATTGGTGGTTTAAGGCAAGGTTTTAGTATCCAAATCTTGGAGTTGATTTTTATTTTTCCCTTTTCTTTGATCCTCTTAATTTTGCTTAACCTTTATAATCATAACAAAATGACATTTTAAGGATATTACTTGCGTCTTTGATTCTTGTTTTCATAACAAATAAAAGCACAATGTGTATTTGAATCTTAGGTTAGAGTTGTAACCGTCAACATCATGGATATGGCATTGGTCTGGGCCTACTTGCAAGCGATAGCCATTAACTCCTCCCCCTCCTCTCTTGTTGTGACGAGATTTATTGATTAGAAGAATGTTACAAAACAATGGCCATCATGCTACTATACACATGAAGGGTGAAGCATAAGGTCAAATAAAGACACTAGTGAAAGCTCTTTTGAAAGGAGCCAAACATAGCTAGGATCAATGTGTGGGATCCTATGCTCTTGAGCTTCACTGTGCATGCCAATGTTTTGAAATCAAATTGTGTGAGCCTGATGTCATTTTATTAGGGCATCTGGATTCATTTTTACTAGCTTTTATTGTAGAAGAATCTGGAGGATGTCAACCGGTCATCTGAAACTATGACAATTGTTGACGTTGGATTCTTCGTATCTGAGAACTATGATAATTATCAAGGTTGGATTCTCGGTATCTTTATGTCAGCAACCGGTCGTAAAATTTTCATGATGTTTTGCTTCACCTTAGATGATTATGATGCAATTACTATTGCAGAGCTAAATCCAGACACCTAGACAATCCATCACTTAAAGCATGTGCTTTGACTAGCCTAAAATATGGTCTCATGTTGAAACGACAGACAATAGGCAGTAAAACCCGAAATATTTAATGTATTTTGGGAACGGAGCGATATACAACGTTGGAAAAATTAATTTATCCATAAATCTGAACCGTTTATTTTAACTGCGACTAAACGGTTAAGATTTAACCGCTACTTAAAATAGCAGTTAATATCAACTTGGATGATAAAAGAAGAAGGAACAGTAGTGGAATAGTGAAAATAGACAAAGAAACAAAAGAACTCGTTGATTCACGTTATAAAATCGATCCAAGAAACATGAGAATACCTGGCAACAATCGCACTTCAAATCACATGAAAAAATTCCTAATTTACATCTGAAAACTCTAACAAAAATCTTCTAAAAAATAACAAACCATATACTAATTAAAGCAATTAATTTACTTTATGAAATCGATCCAAGAATCAAGAGAATACTCAGCAAGAATCGCATTTCAAATCATAGCCAAAATCGCCCAATTTTGATCTCAAAACCATAAACCGCTGAAACTGTTAGGACGGTTTCCTCTTTTATATAATATGAAAAGCAGCGGTTAAATATTTTAACCTATTTTTTAAGTAACGGTTAAATCTTAACCGTTTATTTTAACTACGACTTTATTTAAAATAACGGTTAAAATAAACGGTTCAGATTTTTGGATAAATTATTTATCCAACGTGAGGCTGAGAGTAACCCAAAAAAGATAGAGGAGATGAGGTGAGCCATGAAGGGTGCTCTTAAAAGAGAGCCAAAGTTTTTAATGCAAAAAATCATTTTCAATAGGAGTAGCAGAGGACATGAACCCTTTTTGATTTCTATAGATTGCGACTTTGCCTTTTTGGAATTTTCCTTCTTCTGTTCACATCTTTGATTTTATTTTAGTTTTTTTTGTTTTCTAATTTAGATGAATTTGGCAGCCAATTGATCACCTAGAATGATGGAATTATTGTGAGCATGTCTTGTAGGGTTATATTACTTGGAGATTTGACATTTATTAATAGGTGGGCAGTAGTAAAACCTTGTCAAACCTTCTATGATTCTTGGGATGTAAACAGATACATATTATTTGAGATGAATTCCGTATCTGTATCCAATTTTGTCAAATTCAGATAGTAATTATTATTTCTAATAACTATCTGTATCTGTATCGGTATCTGCTAACAATCATAAGATATGGATATAGTTACAGCCATATGTGTTTTGTATCCGGGTCAAACTTTTAAATGTAAGTATTGTAGGCAAAACTAGTAATAAATGGCTTTAGTTGATATAGTTTTTCCGATATATATCCATATTTGACTGTTAAATGCAAGTGTTATAGGGAAAAAAATAGTACGTATGGCTTTGGCAGATAAAGTTTTCCTATATTTATTCATTCATGTTGGTATCCATATTTGACTTTTATACGCAAGTATCATAGGCAAAATAGAGGCATGGCTTAAGTAGATATAGTTATTCCAATATTTGTTATTCCTATCCATCTTTTCAAATCTGGGTATTAAAGTTTATTTCCAAGAAAAATCTTTATCCGTATCCGCTTGTTGTATTAGCATTCGAAGATGACAGACAGATATGAAAATGGTAACATCTATATACACTGTATACACTCCGTATCTATCTTTTTTTTATATCCCTAATGAAACCATAATTTATGAATGACTCTATTTTGATGAAGGAAAAGCAAGAAAAACTTGGACGATGATGTGAAATAATTTGTTTTGGCAATAACACAAATAATTCATTGTTTACTCTTCCTTAAGTCGCATTTCTCCGAAAAAACTACTATGTAAGGGCTTGCATGGTGCAAGCCCTTGTGATGATGCTCTATATTGGCGATCTCCCAGATTAGGACACGTGGCAGATGACGTGTCCCAGAACTCAGAAGAAAGGGCATACAGGGGCCGACCAGGCCACCCATGTACTCGACCTGCAAGCACAAGCTGGCTCACCTCAGAACCCCCTGCAAATTGACCTCCGCGTCCTCTCAGCTCGCCCCCGAGCCACCACAGGACTAAGATACCTCGGCCCTTCCGTCCGTTCCCGAGCTCCCGCCGAGGACATCTTTCTCGGTCCCTCCGACCGACCAACTCCACCACTCATAGGCGTAATCGCCGCTCCGCAAATCTCGCCATGCGCGGATTCTCCGCCGGCAACATCCCACGTTCCACGCCATTACGATCCCCATTAACGGGCGATCGGCTTATTACGCGGGCGTGACGTCGGGAGCGTAACTGCCGGCGAGATTCTCGCGCCTGCTACTGCGTGCTGCCGCCACTATATAAACCCCCATCACATAGGGGTCAAGTAAGCTTTTTTCACCCCACTTAGCCGTTACTCTGCTTGGATCTTGTACTAACTTGTTCGTCGGAGGGTCCTCGAGGGTACCAAACCACCCCAGGACTTCCTTGCAGGTACTCGACGTAAACTCCTCACAACCACCAATCTCCTTAAGACCCATTGAGACCCACACGCAACAGGAGATCATCTCCAAGATCCACAGGAAGATCGACGGAAGACAACATTTGACGGAGACCCGAAAAGGACCTCCATCAGTAGGCGTCGTCTGTGGGAAACTAAACTCCACAAAAAACAAAGTTGTCCTTCCAATCTCCATCCACATGGCATACGATCACCCTGAAGATTCAGGTTCCAGCCGCCGCCTCCCTCTCATCGGAGGCGCGGATGAACCTCCTCCGGCGACCGTCATCAACGCCCTCGCCGGGCGAATAAACCGACTACAGTCCCTCGTGGAGGCGCTCGTCCGCGTCCAAACGGCCGGGCCAGGGCCCCAGATCGCCGCTTCTCCTCCTCCAAAAGACTCTGCCCTCGTCGGCACGGCTGACCATCGGCAGGCTACATCCCATGGCCACAGATCTCACGGGCCGATACTCTCTGAGGCCCGCTGGGCGCCCTACAGCTCCACACCAAAATCTGCCGCCAGAGCGCCTCGCCTCGAGCCTCCTCGCGACCCTCACCCCCTTGAGGAGATGTCGGTCACCTCGCCTGTCTCTAGGTATGACCGACACCCCCTCCCTCGGCGGGGTTGCACAGAAGGGGCTCGCCACGGCGGCTCAAGGACTACTTCGCCCGGGGATCTGAGGAACCTCATCAAGAGGAACCGGGGCCGCGCCCAGATGCAGATCTCCCACACCGGAGGCCGGGGATCACAAGGCGCCGAATCCTTGGGGTACCACGGCCGACTCGACGCCCTCGAGAAGAAGATCGAGAGCATACGCCGAGAAGGTCACCTCTCGGACGACGGGGCTAAGTACGCCGCCGACTCGCTCACCAAGCCATTTATCGAGGGATTGCTCGCTGTTCATGTCTCCTCGCGCAACAAGACCCCAAAGGTCGCTCTGTTCGACGGGAAAACCGACCCGAAAGACCATTTGGATGCTTTCACCGCCGGGATGAGCTTCTGGGACTATTTTGACGCCGTCCAGTGCAGATCCTTCCCAACCACCCTCATCCGCTCTGGTCGGGACTGGTTTCGAGGACTCGAGCCTCGCTCAATCTCGACCTTTGACGAGCTGGCTACTTAGTTCTTCGGCCACTTCGTCGGGAACCGTCGGAAGAAGCGCACGGTCGACTACCTCTTCACAATTAAGAGCGGGGCCAAGGAGATGTTCAAAGCTTACGTCACCCGTTTCTACAATGCCCTCCTCGAGGTCCCCGAGCACCGGGACGAGACCGTCATCATGGCGCTCAGATCTGGTCTTAGGCACAAGGAGTAGTTGCACTCCTTTGCATTGGCGCAGCCTAAGACCATGGCCGAGGTCAAGGCGTGGACCGAGCGCGAGGTCCAGCTTGAGTCCGAGGTGAACGCGAACCTCCCTCGAGCAGAACGGTCCGACCAGAAGAAGAGGGCTCAGGAAGAGAGGTCGGAGCGTCAGCAGCCCTATCACCCGAAGTTCCAGGAGTACACCCAGCTCAACGTCTCCCACGCAGTGTTACTAGAGGAGGCCCAGGGCGAGAGGTTCTTCAAGTTCCCTCCAATCCCGCATCAGGCCTCGAAGCGAACCCGGGGCCCCTACTGCGTCTTCCACCGGACGCTGGGCCACACCACGGAGGATTGTAAGCAACTCCGGGACTATATCGAGGAGCTCATCCGATCAGGGCACCTCGCTGCCTACTTGAGGGATAAGCGGCAGGCCGACCGTGAGCAGAAGCAGCGTCCCCCTCCCGCCGAGCTGACCATCGGCCAGATCATGCTCGTTTCGGTAGATGACCAGTCTGGCGCCCAGGGAGCCCCGTATTTGGTGCCGAGCACGGAGACCAATAAGCATCCGGGGAGCTCGGGCCACGCTAATAAGGTCATCTATTAGCATGCACTCTTTTTTAAGGGCAATGTAAACTCTTCCTAGGGTCTGTTGTTAATTTAATAAAAGATCAATGGAACATTGCGAAAAATAAGGAAAAGTCTTATTTATTCAAAAAGGTATTATGGGCTCCTCAGCCATACATAGAAAAAGAAAAAGAAAATTACAGCAGCGGGGGAAGGGGGTGCAGAGAGCACTGCTCATGGTACTCAGTAAAGATCTCCGCCAGCCGAGGCCTCGCGAGATCCAGCCTCTGCCCTCGATTCCTCCCGGGCGCGTTGACCTCGAGCCTCAGTTCGTAGCACTCACGGACGAGTGCCACCGAGAGAGCCAGCCGACCCGCGGAGATCAGGCCGAAGCGCCTCAGAGACCGCAGCTTGCCCACGGCCTCGTCGTGGAGCTGCTCGGACAAGGGGTTGTAAAGCCCCAGCGATGCCCTCCAGATGGAGTACATCAACAACTGCAGCAGAGGGGAGCGCCGGGGGAGCAGCCGGCCGAAGTGGTCTTCGATGCTCCCATAGACCAACTGCACCGTTTCCTCGGTGCAGTTCTGGTCGTAGAGGTATATGTCTTCGAAGTGGATGATTTCGGGGATGGTAAAGGGGAAGTCTTCCATTCTCAACGATCTGTTTGTGAAGAAAGGAAGGACCGGCGCTCCCTCAGCTTTATATAGCCCACTGCGCCCCAACGGAACCCAACAGTCGTCCGTTTTCGCCCACAAAACCGCTGCCACATGGCGATCATTGAGCCTTATCTGGCGGAGTCGAAACGACGCGATTCTAGCGCTTCACATCCCTACACATTCAATGCGCATGCTACGCGCACGTTCGCCGCGACCGTTCCTGTTCCCTATACCTGCAACTGGATGGTCGGGCGAAACCTCATGAAGGTTCGTCCAATCATCTACCATGCTCGGCTATCCATGGCCGGTAGCTTCCCTACACGCAACGCCGGGGATCAAAGCCCTCGCCAAGAGGCAACCGCTCAGCTTCACTGCCCGTCTATCCTTAGCAGGCCTCCTACGGCCCCTCCAACGCTAAGGATCAAAGTCCTCCTTAGAGTCAGCCAAGCAGCTACCCTGCTCGGCTATCCCTGACAGGTAGCTCCCCTACTCGCAACGCCAGAGATCAAAGCCCTCGCCAAGAGGAAACCGTGCAACTTCACTGCCCGGCTATCCTTAGTAGGCCTCCTACGGCCCCTCCAACGCTAAGGATCAAAGTCTTCCTTAGAGGCAACCGAGCAGCTACCCTTCTCGGCTATCCCTGGCCGGTAGCTTCCCTACTGGCAATTCCAGGGATCAAAGCCCTCGCCAAGAGGCAACTGCGCAGCTTCACTGCACGATTATCCTTAGCAGGCCTCTTACGGTCCCTCCAACACTAAGGATCAAGTCCTCCTTAGAGGCAGCTCAGCAGCTACCCTGCTCGGCTATCCCTGGCCGGTAGCTTCCCTACTCGCAACGCCAGGGATCAAAAAGTACTCCCAGAGGCAGTCGAGCCCGACCCTCGCTCGGTTATCCCCGGCTGGTAGCTTCCTACCACAACCGACAGGGATCAAAAAGTACTCCCAGAGGCAGTCGAGCCCGACCCTCGCTCGGCTATCCTTCAGGACAAAAGCCCTCGCCAAGAGGCACCGGGCAGTAACCCTGCTCGGCCAGGGTCCTTGGTAGGCTTCTTACAGCCCCTCCCGCGCTAAGGACCAAAGTCCTCCTTTGAGGCAGTCGAGCCCGACCCTTGCTCGGCTATCCCCGGCTGGTAGCTTCCTACCACAACTGATAGGGATCAAAGTCCTCGCCAAGAGGCACTGGGCAGTAACCCTGCTCGGTCCCCGTCCTGAAGGATCAAAATCCTCGCAAGAGGCAACCGAGCGGCTACCCTGCTCGGTCATCTCCGGCTGGTAGCTCTCTACCCATGACGCCAGAGATTAAAGCCCTCGCAAGAGGCATCTGAGCGGCTACCCCGCTCGATTATCCCCGGCTGGTGGTTGCCTACCCACGACGCCAAAGATCAAAGCCCTCGCCAAGAGGCAACCGTGCAGTTTCACTGCCCGGTTATCCTTAGTAGGCTTCTTACAGCCCCTCCAACGCTAAGGATCAAAGCCCTCGCAAGAGGCAACCGAGCGGCTACCCTGCTCAGTCATCTCCGGCTGGTAGCTCCCTACCCATGACGTCAGGGATTAAAGCCCTCGCAAGAGGCATCTGAGCGGTTACCCCGCTCGGTCATCCCCGGCTGGTGGTTGCCTACCCACGACGTCAGAGATCAAAGCCCTCGCCAAGAGGCAATCGCTCAGCTTCACTGCCCGGTTATCCTTAGTAGGCTTCTTACAACCCCTCCAACGCTAAGGATCAAAGTCTTCCCAGAGGCAGTCAAGCCCGACCCTTGCTCGGCTATCCCCGATTGGTAGCTTCCTACTACAACCGACAGGGATCAAAGCCTTCGCCAAGATCAACCGAGCAGCTTCCCTGCTCGGCCAACCCCAACAGGCATCCTCCTGCCCAACAGACGCCACGGGTTTGTAACCCTCATAACGAGGCCATTGGGCCCCTTTATGCTCGGCACAACTACGGCCGACATCTCTCTGCCCATCACATGCAGCGGATCCGAAGCCCCAACAAGAGATATCAGGTCTATCCAAGTCTGAGTGATCCCCCTCGACTTCGGGGCTATGGAGATGCCTCCTTCTCAGCAGCGCTTGGCACACTTAGCAAGTGATCGAAATCAACTCGACGAACGATCGCTAGACAGGTAGCCGACCTGACATGGAAGCCCAACAGTGCAAGCAAGGATATTTTACGAGCATTCTTCACAAACAGAAGATAAAGTGCAAGACGATGAAACAAAAAGTTTTATTACCAAAAGTGAAGTCTTTACAAAGGGTATTTTGGGATCCCCAGCCTTACAAACTGCCCGGAGGTTTACAAAATTCCAGAAGCGGCAAAATAAAAGGAGGAGGAAGACGGGGGCTTTAGGTCTCGGGGCCAGGCACGACCTCGGGGTCCCTGATATCTACCACGGGTCAAGCAGAGTCCTCGGCCACCTGCTCGTCAGGGATCTCTTCCCCCTGCTCATCGGCATCCGCGAGGGGGTATTCGGCCCGGAGCTCTTCATCAGTGAACTCCGGCATCCAGACCTTAATGGCGTCAAGGGCCTCGTGCCAGATGCGGGTGGTGGCCACGGCTAAGTCATTGTAGAAGTCCTTCGACTTCTTGTAGCCCTCCACTGCCTTCGCCGCCGAGAGGTCGGCCCGCTTCGCCACCTCGACCGCCGCCCCTAGCTCCTTCTGGAGGGTCCTCACCGTTTTCTTCATGTTGCCAGCGAGCACCTGAGCATCCTCAAGCTTGACCTCGGCAGCCACGGCGGCCTCGCGGTGCTGGGAAACCTCTCGTTTCCCGGCCTCCACCTCGCCCTCCAGGGCGGTAACCCTCGCCATCGCCGCCTCCAGCTCCCTCTTGGAGCTCTCTTCCAGCGAGGTAAGCTGGTCCGCGGCCTTCATCGCCGGGGCTACCCCCTCGGCCTCCATGCGTAAGGCAAGAGCGACGTGCTGGAGGACTTGAAAAAATAAGAAAGAGGTCAGGAAGACGAAGGAAGCACCGAATCTCACAGACAACCGAACACTTACCTGCACGGCCTCCTGGGCGATGGACGCCATCTGGGCCCTGAAGGTCCCCCTGGGGACTCTACCCCATGCCGACTTCTCTATTTCGTGCAGCAGGCTATCCGCGACAGATAGCCCCGAGGGCACCGCGAACTAGAGTGTAACAACTGAGTCCAGTTATACCAATTCCAGTTACCGTATGGGTTTTGTTCCCCTCCGAACGGCGGCCGAGACATGGACGTCTCGCCTGAGGTTCGGGGCAGATGCTAATTGGTGCTATCCGTCCACCTCTCCGAAGATGCCAAGTTGATTTATGGCACCGTATATCGAAGGTTTAAACGGATGCGTCCGATGTAGCAGACTTCGTCAGATTCCCCCCCGCACGAGGGGTTTTTGATTGTGGGGACGCTCTTCCCTGCAGGCGCAAGCCCCTGCAGTTAATTACGCTACCGCTTCACGGCAACAACTTTCTCCTTCTCCAGAATTTCACTTCGTGTCGTGGATGTTTGTTTTGTTTATGATTGCCCGTGGATTGTATACGGAGACTGAGTTATGTCGTTGCCCGTAGGGCGTGGACTAGTCCAAATCCGTATTTTCTTAGATTTGGGTTTGGGGTTTTTGGTTTAAGGATACGTTAGCCATATTTGAGGCTAAGATCAACTTAAACGTTTGTTAAGGATACGTTAGTCCAATTTGAGACTAAGATCAACTTAACGGGATCGTTTAGATCCGACAAAAGAGCGTTTGGGGGCTCGATTGTTCCAGTTCAGGGACATGGTGGTCCATTGAATGTATGGCCGTCGGGACCCATCACCTCTTTGACGACGTTGAAGGATTACAACGACAAATGTCAGAGGAGTTCAGAGATGTATCCTTGAGCCAAAGTTGATTGGGGGAATCTATAGTCCAGTTTGAGACTAAAGTCTGTTTGAAAGGTTTAAGGATACGTTAGCCATATTTAAGGCTAAGATCAACTTAAACGGGATCGTTTAGATCCAACAAAAGAGCGATTGGCTCTATTGTTCCAGTTTAGGGACATAGTGGTCCATGGGTAGTTTAAGGACATTGCGGTCCATGGGTAGTTTAAGGACATTGCGGTCCATTGTTAGTTTTAAGACATCTCGGTCAAGGTTAAGGACGTCGTAGTCCATGGATTTAAGGACCCCACAGTCCATTGTTAGTTTTAAGACATTTCGGTCAAGGTTAAGGACGTCGTAGTCCATGGGTTTAAGGACCCCACAGTCCGTATCTTGATTTAAGGACGCATTAGTCCATGAGTTTAAGGACCCCACAGTCCGTGTTGATGTGTGGTTGTCGGGACCCGTCACCTCTCTGACGACGTTGAAGGATTACAACGACAGATGTCAGAGGAGTTCAGAAATGTACCCTTGAACCAATGAGTTTGTTGAAAGAGCAAATGTGCTCAGTTTAAGATGATTTGAGGACTTATGGCCAATTTGGGCTAAGTCCAATTATGTTTGAAACATTGACCCTCTGCTGGTCCATTGAAGGAGAGGCTTTGCCTCTGAAACTTAGCCAATTGGGCTAAATCTAGTGTTAAACACTAGAAACAACAGTGTTGAACACTGGGAATAAGATTAGCAAGTTAGTGTTAAGCACTAAAAGATAATCAGTGTTACGTACTGGGAGCAGAGTTTTCACATTAGTGTTAAACACTAAGCAAATCAGTGTTAAACACTGCAAATAGAGTTTTCCAAATTAGTGTTAAACACTAAGAAAATCAGTGTTAAACACTGAGGACAAAGTCTTCAGATTAGTGTTAAACACTAAGGAAAGAGGGGTCACATGTGGACACGTGAGAGCGCCCTGATTCCCCTTATTTTATTCTGCAGGTAAGTGTTTAACACTTTAGTTCTGGTGGCCATCACGTGCGAGCACGTGATGAAAGCCTACGCTCTGTGCGTTATAATGCTGACTAGGGGTCACGTGGTGACACGTGAGGGCGCCCTAGAGCTCTTTTCTATTCCTTGTGCTTCAGAGGTCACGTGGGTCACTGCCTCAAAGGGCTTTCTGCAGATCTTTGGGGGGGTCGCGTGGTGACACGTGACCCTGCTTTTCTGTAGTTGTTTTGAAGATCTGTTAATCCCTTTCAGGAATTAAATTCCTCGTAGGGTTGAACCCTGACAATAATTTCAGAGGAACTAAATTCCTAGTTCCTTTTGAAGAGTTGAACTCTGAATCTTCTATAGGAATTAAATTCCTCATATATGTGAAGAACTGAATAGGGTTAAACCCTAATCAAAGCTTTACGGAATTAAACCCACACTCTCTGTTAGAGAATTATTCTGGGGAATAAGATTAAGGGAATTAAATTCTTGTTGTTTTAACAGAACTAAGTTCTTAATTAGGGTTAAACCCTGATTCTTTTCGTTCTGAAGGAATTAAATTCCCATAACACAGGGTCAAACCCTAATTTTATTTTGAAGGAATTAAATTCCTATAGTTCTGTGAGAATTAAATTCTCGTGCTTCCATTCCCTCTCTATGCTTTGGATCTGCATGGCAGGATCTCAACCCATTGAGAATTAAATTCTCAACTCATGGGGAGATGTGCACTTTACAGATCCTCCACCAAAGAGAGAAGAAATATGTCCTTCTGTTTTACATCAGAGTTAAACTCTGTTGAGAATTAAATTCTCTTTCTTTTAATGAAACCTTCCCTTTCTTACCTAGGGTTTTCTCTTTTGCAGAAGATCCAAATTTCTCTCAAGTATCAAGGCTCTCTCTCTTTTCTTCCCTCTGCGTATATATTTTTTGCGTGTCTCTTGGCTCCTATTTATAGGAGAAGCAACCGAATCAATTGGTTTTTGGTGAATCTTTCATTGAGGGATTTGATTTGCATCCATCATTCATCTGGACCTTTGGATTATTAGGTGAATTTTATCCACCGTTGGATTTTAAACCCAGAGATCCTCCTTTGTTATTTCGGTTGGATTTTAAGGGGAAATCTTTCCAAGTTCAGGATTTTCCCATAGGTAGATGATATTCAATCATCTTTAAATCTTTAATTTGGTTGGTTCCAGATAATCGCTTTCCTTTGGAAAGATTTGAATCTCTTTCAGAATTTAATTCTGTTAACAAAATGGGCTTTGAAAGCCGGTCACGTGTGACCACGTGACCCATGGTCACGTGGGGACACGTGACCCCCCTTGGAACGAGCCTTCTTCTTTCTTTTTGCGCTCTGTCTTCTGGTTGCTGCTTAACCATCACGTGCCATCACGTGACCCCTGGTCACGTGTGAGCACGTGACCCTCGTCTGGAGCCTTTTCTTGGTTTAACCGGAGAACGAATCTGCTGCTTTTGATTATCACGTGCCAACACGTGATCCTGGTCACGTGGGAGCACGTGACCTCTTCTGGAACCTTTTCCTTGGTTTGATCAGGGAACCGGTTTGCCTTTGAAGCCGTTTGTAATTGTCACGTGCCAACACGTGACCCAGGTCACGTGGGAGCACGTGACCCTTTTTGAAGCCCTTTTCTTTGATGTAATCGGGGAGCTGAATTTGCCTTGCCGATGCTTTTAGATGTCACGTGCCAACACGTGACTGCTGGTCACGTGTAAGCACGTGACCCTTTTCTGAAGCCTCTGCCGTGGGCTTTCATGATTTTAAATCAGGAAACAAATGCCCCCACAGCGTTGTTCTCACGTGTCCGTACGTGAGTGCAACGCTGTCACCTTTTGCGACCGTTGGATTCTTTTAGGGATTCAGGGAGATGAAGCGTTTTCATCACATCCTATAAATATAGGGGTCATCTCAAAGACGCCTCCACTTTGTTCATCTTCTTCCTTGCAAACTTTCTCTGAGAATTTAATTCTCTTCTTTCAGAGCTTAGTTCTCTGCCTTGAAACAATTTTCAGAGTTTAACTCTGCTTGAAAGGACTTCTTTCCCTCAGGTAATGTTCTTGGGCAAACGATGGACTTTCACATTCTTCTGGATTTTAAATTCAAAACAAGGGTTTTTACTCTTTTTTAACAAGGATCTCATTTTTCTTCAAGTTTTTCCATAAGAACAGGAAACCACCTAACCTTCGGATTGTAAGTCTCTTAGGGCTTAGATGATCTTTGGGGAGATGATGATGGCGTTTCAACTCCAAGGAACTTAATTCCATCTAAAAATATTTCTGGAAACTTAATTCCCTTCTCTTAATAAGGAATTTAATTCCAATGAAGAACTCAGTTTCTTCACACGGAGGCTTCTTGGGTGCTCTTGACCCGAGGTTGTCCTTCTGCAATTAATGAAACAAGAGCTTTCTAATGATTCTCATGACCTTTATTTCAGGTATCATGGATGCCCATCTGTATGGTCTTGACGAGATTATTTCCTATGGGAATATTCGTGCACTAGGCCGCAGTCAGAACCAGGAATTCACCGATGCTCAGTGTGCCGAGATCATGAGCCGCTTTGACGAGTACAACCATCGGCTACTCCCCCGTCGCTCTTCTCTTCTAAGGCTGATCGTGCTGGCGATCCGGAAGGTACTTCCTCTCTTTTGTACCGGCATACCGCTCAGAGTTTTGGACACTGCTGAGGATAAGGTACATTCGGTGTACCTAATGGGCTTGATCTCAAAGAGGAGTCGAGATCACCTTATTGATCTCTTGCACTAAGCCTTTCAGCAGTCAGCCATACTTGACGCCTATCGGAGGGTGGAGGATATTCGTGAGGACCCCGACGCTTGCGATCGCGAGAGGAAGTATACTCGGGAGGTTCGAAATGCTTGGAGAATCTTGGACAAAGTTAATCTTGAGTTTCTCAACCCATGCCCCGCGTCCGAAGTCTTACCATTGTAAACGTGTCCTCTTTATTTTGTATGAACTTCTTGAAGTATGAGTGACAAGTTTTATTATGTCTTTCCCTGCTTGCATGCCTTTCTCTGGGATTTCATCATTTCGCTACTGTTGTTGTTGATGCTTTTAATATGCAGGGTGCTACTTCATCCATTTTTTTTACATCAAGTTTGGGCCTCACGTGTTCTGCACGTGGGGTCCCTCGATGGGGCTGTTCAAAAAATTTTCCATGCCATATTTTCAGTGCACAATATCAGATGCAGAAAGAGGGCCTTGGAAATAGTTCCATCCCCTTGATTTTCGATGCCCCTCCTTTTTTTGGCTTTGGAAATTGCTTTACCATGCAAGATTTTCCGCGCACAGCACTTAATGCTCCCCTTTATATCTGAGGCAATGATTTTCCTTTTCTCTTCACAGAGGGATTTATATTTTTTTTTTATATATATATTTTTTATTTTGGTGTAACTTGTCTTGAGAAACAAACGAGCGCCATGGCCTGCAATCGCCCTCATGCTCGTCGACAGCCATGGGAAGTTCCTATCGAGGAGATGATCCCCCGCTTTGCTACTCGGTTGGTGGATCCACTCCTTACCGACGACGAATGCGACTCAGCAATGTATGAACTCTCGATCCGTAGGGGGTCCCCCCTCCCGATGGGTTCCCTCTGGCTTCGGATGATTATCACGGCCGTGCTTGCCGACATCCCTCCTCACCCGGCAGAGATGACCCTGGCGATGCTTGACGCGGCTGAAGAAAAGCTTGAGGGCTTTCATGAGGCGTGCCTGATTACTCAGGCTTTGAAGGATTGCTCAATTCATCTGCTGAGCCAGATAAAGGCCTGGCGAGCTATTATGTCTGCTTTTGCGGACGAACATGGCGCCAATCGATGGGGAGCGACTCCTCGTGAGAACCGTCGCTTTGATGTGCTGGAGAAAGCAGAAAGAGAGATGGAGAATTTTGTCCTCTGCTTCATTAACCCCTGTGCCATTGATCCCGTGTTTGGTGACCTTTTCCCGTTAGCGTAGCATTTTTAAATTAGTCCTTTTTTTTGTATGCTTCATGTTGAACTTCCATGTAGGCTCGGCACTCGTATGCATGTTTTTCGCTTGCATGAATAAATTTTGTGTTCCTTTTATGAAAACTTCCTTCAGTTATCAACACTGTCGTCATGTCGCATGCGCATTAAAGCTTCGAATTTTATTCCTTTTTCGGATGCTCATATGATTGCGAACACATGCCCGATAGGATAATCATCGGAAAGTTTCTCGTTGCTTTTCATACTAGGTTATGTGAGCGCGTTTTTAGATCGACTATTGCCGTCGACCGGAAGCCCATTTATGTGGTCTTGAGCGTGTATGTCCCGTTTCCAAGGTTGCGGTCGCAAAAGTGAGCTTACATGGCCTGATAGGGCGATGCGTGGCGAACATATTGTCGCGCGAGAAAAGGGGTTCGGCCGTAGATTCTCGGAGAGGGAGCTGGCTTCTAAGGCGCTGAGCGAGCTTCAGGCCAGCCTCACAGCCAAGGCCAACAAAGCATACGAACTCTGGCGAGTGCTCCAGGAGTCCATAAAAGAGGTGGTGGCTCTCGATAAAGCTGCCACGTTCACTCGTGAGAGGGTTGAGGCTCATAAAGCCACCGAGAAAGAGCTCGAGGCTCGGCTTGCTTCGTATCAGGCTCAGCAAGCTCAGGCGGAGGCTCGTCTTTTGGAGATCTTGCGTCATGAAGCCGTGGCTCAGCAACAGAACGATGAGCTGGTAAAATTACTGCACCGCCCGCCGGCTTGAGGACTTGTATCTTTTCTCCCCCCCTTTTTTTACATACTCATGAATGAGAGTATCTTTTTTCTTTTTTGTTTCTTTCATGAATTGTACTTTGTATCCATTTTGGTTTATGAATAAAAGATACATTTTTCTTCTTAACGATGTGTCCCCTTTCATTGAATGCGTTTGTGGACAATTTATCTTGATCTCCTCGCAGGGCAGCGATAGCTTAGGACTCAGGGTTAAGATCTGCTTCCTAAGACTTTTGCATTTTAAGAGCCACAAGGGTCTCATAAAGAGCTTTTCTCCCTACAGGTCGAGAGGATCCCATAGGTGTAAGTCCTTCTTAAGAATCGTGAAGGTTCTTAAGTGGGTTTTCCCTTGAAAGTCGTAAGGATCTCACAAGAGAGTTTTTTCTTCCTCACAGGTCGTGAGGACCTGCAAGTGTTGGATGTGGTCGCCCTTATCCGTGTTTCACGGGGTCAGGGGTCGCTCAAGGTATCGTAGTTTAAAAACATCACGGTCAAGGTTAAGGACCTCATAGTCCGTGGATTTAAGGACTCCACAGTCCGATATTACTTTTAAGACATCACGGTCAAGGTTAAGGACCTCATAGTCCGTGGATTTAGGGACTCCACAGTCCGATGTTTGGTCGCAGGGACCCGTCACCTCTTTGAAGACGTTGAGGAATTACAACGCTGAGTATCAAAGGAGTGAAGAGATGTACCCTTTAACCAAGGAAGAATCCGTAGGGAATCGGGGTGGTTGATCGTTAGTTTTAAGACATTGCGGTCGAGGTTAAGGACGTCATAGTCCGTGGATTTTAAGGACTCCACAGTCCGGTATTTGCTCCGGATGCTTCACACGGGTTCACTGCCGTGCTTGGCGAGGACCAGGCTCCGCTCTGGACGTTTTCCACGGGGTCAAAGAGTGACATTATCCGCGTTCCACGTGACCAGGAATTTTGCACTAGATGCTTCACACGGGTTTACTGCCGCGCTCGGCGAGGACTAGGCTCCGCTCTGGATGCTTCACACGGGTTCACTGCCGTGCTCTGCGAGGACCAGGATCCGCTCTGGACGTTTTCCACGGGGTCAAAGAGTGATGTTATCCGCGTTCCACGTAACCAGGAATTCTGCACTAGATGCTTCACACGGGTTCACTGCCGTGCTCGGCGAGAACTAGGCTCCGCTCTGGATGCTTCATACGGGTTCACTGCCGTGCTCTGCGTGGACCAGGATCCGCTCTGGACGTTTTCAACGGGGTCAAAGAGTGACGTTATCCGCGTTCCACGTAACCAGGAATTTTGCACTAGATGCTTCACACGGGTTCACTGCCGTGCTCGGCGAGGACTAGGCTCCGCTCTGAATGCTTCACACGGGTTCACTGCCGTGATCTGCGAGGACCAGGATCCGCTCTGGATGTTTTCCACGGGGTCAAAGAGTGACGTTATCCGCGTTCCACGTAACCAGGAATTTTGCACTAGATGCTTCACACGGGTTCACTGCCGTGCTCGACGAGGACTAGGCTCCGCTCTGGATGCTTCACACGGGTTTACTGCCGTGCTCTGCGAGGACCAGGATCCGCTCTGGACGTTTTCCACGGGGTCAAAGAGTGACGTTATCCGCGTTCCACGTAACCAGGAATTTTGCACTAGTTGCTTCATACGGGTTCACTGCCGCGCTCGGCGAGGACTAGGCTCCGCTCTGGATGCTTCACACGGGTTCACTGCCGTGCTCTGCGAGGACCAGGATCCGCTCTGGACGTTTTCCATGGGGTCAAAGAGTGACGTTATCCGCGTTCCACGTAACCAGGAATTTTGCACTAGATGCTTCACACGGGTTCACTGCCGCGCTCGGCGAGGACTAGGCTCCGCTCTGGATGCTTCACACGGGTTCACTGCCGTGCTCTGCGAGGACCAGGATCCGCTCTGGATGTTTTCCACGGGGTCAAAGAGTGACGTTATCCGCGTTCCACGTAACCAGGAATTTTGCACTAGATGCTTCACACGGGTTCACTGCCGCGCTCGGCGAGGACTAGGCTCCGCTCTGGATGCTTCACACGGGTTCACTGCCGTGCTCTGCGAGGACCAGGATCCGCTCTGGACGTTTTCCACGGGGTCAAAGAATGACGTTATCCGCGTTCCACGTAACCAGGAATTTTTCACTAGATGCTTCACACGGGTTTACTGCCGCGCTCGGCGAGGACTAGGCTCCGCTCTGGATGCTTCACACGGGTTCATTGCCGTGCTCTGCGAGGACCAGGATCCGCTCTGGACGTTTTCCACGGGGTCAAAGAGTGACGTTATCCGCGTTCCACGTAACCAGGGATTTTGTCGATTGTATCCGCATTTCACGGGATGGAGGTTTGACTGTTGGCGATATGTATACCGCCGAGCCATGGAACTGGGAGTTGCCGCTGTTCCGTTTAGCTTGAAGTTGTGTCCGTCGTTACGAGACGAGTGCTGGGATGATCTCTAGGTCGCTTGCGGCCCGTCGAGATTTTGCTTCTTCTTATGATGAAACCTGGGGGGAGGTATGTTCCCTTTCTTTTTTTTTTTGTTCGTGCCCCTGGATTGTATACAGGGGTTGATGTAACATCACCTGTAGGGCATAAATTTTATTCTTATCTTATTTCTTTGTCCGCGATGCTCTATCATTTCAGCTTTTATATCGCAAAGATCGCGATTGCCCTATCATTTCGGCTATTTTTTTCGCGGTGCCCCATCATTTCGGCTATTTATTTCATTTTTACTCGCTGCTTTTTATTGCGAGTTGCCCCATCATTTCGGCTATTTTTCATGCATACATTTTTACTTGCTGTTTTTTTTTATTGCAAGCTGCCCCATCATTTCGGCTATTTCATATGCATTTTTGGCTTGCTAGCTTTATTCGCCGCAAGCTTGGATTTTAGACACCGATTTCGGCATCAGCACCGCTGCAACTGGGATGTTGCCAGGAGCGAATCATCATTTGTCTTTGTCGATGTCGAACAAAGGTGGCTTAGTAAACAGGGTTAAGGGTCCTGTCGACCAAGTCTTTTGACTTCATGAGCCGTAAGGGTCTCACAAAGGTATTTCTCCCTACAAGTCGTGAGGATCTTGCAGGTGTATTTTCTCCTTAGGGATCGTGAGGATTCCTAAGTGTATGTTCCTCTGTAAGTCGTAAGGATCCTACAAGAGGGTTTTCTCCTTATGGGTCGAGAGGACCTACAAGGGTTGCTCATTATATGGACATATCCCTAGTCACAGGTGTGACTTTGCTGGGGAAATGTTTATTCGCGCCCGTGGATTGTATACAAGGGTCAGTATTGAGCCCCTTGTAGGGCAGTATCGAAGGTTGTGGGGGACTTGCTTAAGAACAGGTTTAGGTTTCTGTAACTTAAGACTTTCAAATCTCATGAGCCGTGAGGGTCCCATGAGAGAATTCTCCTTACGAGTCGTGAGGATCTCACGAGTGTATTTTCTCCTTAGGAATCGTGGGGATCCCTAAGTGTGTTGCTCCTTTGTGAGTCGTAAGGATCTCACGCAGGTGTTTTCTCCTTACAAGGTCGAGAGGACCCTATAAGTGTCTCTTAACGAGGTTGCGCCCTTTCGGGTTTTCACAAACACTCGCCGGTAGCCCTGCTGTTTTTACTCACGGAGCCCTTTCGGGTTTTCATCCGTGCCCATTTTGCTTATGGACATACCGTTTTTTTTTTATTTTAATATTTTTCTTTTTCTCCTTTTTTTTGTCAGCCTAAGGATGCTGCGGTAGTAGTTTAGGGACGTCTCGGTCCGTCGTTAGTTTAAGGACGTCTCGGTCCGTCGTTAGTTTAAGGACGTTTCGGTCCGTTATTAGTTTAAGGACATTTCGGTCCGTTATTAGTTTAAGGACATTTCGGTCCGACATTGAGAGGCTGGCTACTGCTTATAAAACTTGAGCTTAGGAAGATAGCGAGCGGACATGGTCGTCGTCATCTATCATTGACCTAGGCTGTGGCTCATTAAGCGTAGTATTTCTTTAGGAAGCGACCGTTTATCGGCCTGAAAGGCCTTTCACCGTGCATGTCCATGAGTAGATAGGCCCCACCATGGTAAACTTTATCTATGATGTACGGGCCTTCATAGTTTGGCTCGAATTTTCCCCGCTTGGCTCGGTTGGGGATCATAGGCCTTTTGACCACTAACACGAGTTCGCCTTGGCGGAATGTCCTCGGTCGGGTCAATCTTTCATATGAGCGCGTCATCTTTGCTTTATAAGCTTTCAGATTTTGTTGCGCTATGAGTCGGGTTTCGTCGAGGGCATCGAGCTCCTCAAGCCGAAGGTGAGCATTTTCTTCGTTTGTCAGCTCGTGGTGGACTGCCACTCGTAGAGAGGGTAACTCTATCTCGAGGGGGAGCACTGCTTCCGTCCCAAATACCAACGCGTACGGCGTTGTGTTCGTGGCCGTCTTGAATGTAGTTCGATAGGCCCAAAAGGCCTCTTGCAGCCTCTCGTGCCAGTCTTTCTTATTTCGGGACACCGTCTTTTTTATGATCTTCGTCAAGGTCTTATTGAAGGCCTCGGCCAGACCGTTAGCTCGTGGATTGTAAACTGAAGAATATCTCCAGTCTATATTGTGCTGCTGTGCGAAGCGGCTAATCTTATGGCTTCTGTAGGCTGGCCCATTATCGGAGATAATCCGCCGTGGGGTTCCAAACCGATAGATGACGTGCGTCTTGAAGAAATGGAGGATATTCTATGTCTTCACTTCCCTTAGCGGTACTGCTTCTGCCCATTTGGAGAAGTAATCAGTTGTCGCCAGGATGAAACGATGTCCCCGGGACGATGCTGGCTCGATGGGGCCAACTATGTCGGTCCCCCACATTTCGAATGGCCAGCTAGCCACCGTTGGGTGTAGTGGATTCGGATGTTGGTGGATAAAGTCTCTATGAATCTGGCACGAGTGGCATTGCTTCGCATACTCGAGACAGTCTTGGACCATCGTGGGCCAATAATAGCCCATCCGTTTGATCTTCAATTTCATTTTCGGGCCTGCCCGGTGAGAACCGCAGAGTCCGTCGTGAACTTCCTGAACGACTCTTTCTGCTTCGTTAGGTCCTAAGCATCTCAGCCACAGAGAATCAAACGATCTTTTGTATAGAGTGTCATTAACAAAAGCAAAAAATAGAGCTCGTTTCATGAGCTGATGTCTTGAAGACGCTTCTTCGGGCATTCGGTGGGACTTAAAGTAGTCTATGAAGACTTCCCTCCAGTCCTCGGCCTTCTCATGGTCTTTTATTTGTAGGGTCGTCTGCTCAGTCGCCCCCTTTTCTTCGTATAATTCTGGAGACATTTGTGCCGGGGCGAGCGCTCGACGGCTTTGTACCACAATTCTGACGTCATCGAGGTTCTCGTCAGCCAGTTCTTTAGCGAGCTTAGCTAACGCGTCTGCTTTGCTATTTTCCGCACGTGGTATACTTTCCAAAGTGTAGGAGGGAATTTGGGTCAATAGTTGCTGCACCTTTTCGCCGTATTTCACCAACTCCGGTTTATACGTTTGGTAGTCACCATTTACTTGACTAACAACCAATTGAGAATCCCCGTATATAGAGAGGTCTTCAATTCCCATGTTAATAGCGATCTCGAGGCCCGCTATCAAAGCTTCGTATTCGGCTTCATTGTTCGTCCTCGATTCCGTTAAGGAGAAAGCAAAGCGCATTATCCCTCCTTGTGGGGTTATGAAGATGAGGCCTACTCCCGATTTGATTATGGGGGTACATTGTTTGCGCTTCTTCATGGAAGATGCCCCGTCAAAATAGAGTTCCCATCGGGTATCACCGCCGCCGATCGTGTCGAATGCATGTTCGTCCGGCAAATCGCAGTTCAGAGGAGAACCGGCAGGTATTGGATGCTCAGCGAGGAAGTCGGCAATGGCCTGGCCTTTCACTGCCTTAAGAGGTCGATACGTTATTGAGAACTCCATCAGGAGTAGAGCCCATTTAGCGAGTCGACCCGTCAGTATAGCCTTCGACATCAAATATTTAAGAGGGTCCACTTTCGAGATGAGACGGACTTCATGCGCCAACGCGTAGTGTCTGAGTTTTGTTATCGCAAAGATTAACGCCAGGCAGTGTTTCTCAATGGGCGAGTAATTGTTTTCTGCCCCCAGCAGAACTCGACTTAAGTAGTAGAGTGCTCTCTCTTTCCCTTGATCGTTCTCTTGTACCCATAATGCGCCTAAGGAACCTTCGAGGGCGGTTGTATAAAGAATGAGGGGTTTTCCCTTGACTGGCGCAGCCAACACCGGAGGGTTCTGCAGGTACTGCTTGATCTCGTTTAGTGCACCTTGGCATTTGTGATTCCAAACGAATGGAGTTCCCTTCTTCATCAGGTGGCTGTAAGGACGACATTTGCCTGAAAGATTGGCGATAAATCGCCGGATGTATGCGAGCTTCCCTTGGAGAGACCGTAACTGTTTGAGGGTTCTTGGCGGAGGCAGTTCCATGATCGCCTTGATCTTAGATGGATCTATTTCGATACCTCGGCGTCGGATGATGAATCCCAGGAATTTACCCGAGGAGACTCCAAACGCGCATTTGAGGGGATTCATCTTCAGATTATATTGCCGAAGGCGTTGAAATACAGTCTCCAGATGCTTTAAATGCTCTTCGTATGACATGCTCTTTACTACAAGGTCATCGATATAGCACTCGACGATGTCATGTATGAGGTCGTCGAAGATCTTTGTCATGGCCCTTTGATAGGTAGCGCCAGCGTTCTTTAGACCAAAGGGCATAACCCTGTAGCAGAATATACCCAAAGGGGTTCGGAAAGCGGTATGCTTCTGGTCTTCGGGATGCATCTTTATCTGATTGTATCCTGACGAGCTGTCCATAAAGGAAAAAACCTCGTGAGTGGACGTGTTATCTATTATTAGCTCGGTGACCGGTACTGGGAAGTCGTCCTTCGGGCAGGCTTTATTGAGATCCCGGAAGTCCACACATATGCGCACTGTCCCATTCTTCTTCATTACCGGGACGATATTGGCGATCCAGTCGGGATACTGGACTTCTTGGATAAATCCAGAATCGATCAGCTTCTTGACTTCGGCGTTGATGCTCATTTCAAGCTCGAGTCGCATCCTTCTTGGCGCCTGCTTGACTGGCTTGATATCTGGGGATATCGCTAATTTATGCACAGCAATCTCTGGATCTAATCCTGGCATCTCGGAATAGTTCCACGCGAAGCAGTCTTTATGCTGTAGAAGCACGTTCTTTAATGCGGCCACCCTTTCTTTAGATAGCAGCTCGCTGACGAATGTCGGTCGCGGATCATCTGCCGATCCCAGCTCAATCTTCCTGAGGTTATCTGCAGTAGTATGTATGCCATCTTCCAGTTCTTTCGGAGCTGGCGGAAATTTTGAGACCACCTCATCATTGCTGTTCTCAAAGCACCAGGGAAGGTCATTCATGTTCTCGGGCTCTTCTTTTAATGTTGTAATCGTATAACAGGTGCGAATTCGCTTCCAGGACCGAGGTGGATCCGGTCCTGCTCTTGCGGCTTTGGGTTCGTGCTTTTGTGGCGGCGTTACCCTCCAGTCGTCGGACAAAGCAAACCTGCCCTGTTGGTACTGGTCCTCGACCCAGTTCTTGAAGGTGAAGCAGTCTTCGGTAGGATGTCCTATGGCTCGGTGATAAGAGCAATAACTCAGATGAGAAGCCCTGTTAGCTTGCTCAGGGTGTCTAGATTCTGGAAGCGTGATCATTTGATGTTTTATAATGAGCTCGAGTAACTTCTCCGTCTTGTCTCGAGGGAAGGAATACGCTCGACTCATCTTCTTCGCGAGGGACAAATCCGGACCGCGTAATGCCCGCTCACGTGACTCTCTAATCCTGCGTCGTTGTTGTCGGCTCCTCTTTCCGCTTCTTGATTTATTTCTGCCTCTGCGTCGGGCCTTTCGTACAACGGGTTGACAAGGATGAGCATCTTTGTCTTTTGCAGCCTGTTGAAACAGACGTTGCGTCCTGGCCTTCTCGTAGATGGCCATCTCGCGGTTGTGGTCTTCCCGAGCTTTTTGACCCACTTTCCTGATAAGCTTGTCTACTCGTTCTTCAAACGATGGACTCGGCACTTCAATCGCGGGATCTAGTTTTGATGAGGGGTTGGCATTTCCTGACAGGGCGTCTTCCTCTTCATCAAAGGTACATATAGCATAGCTACTGTGGGCCCGTTCCCGTTTTCCGGCTCTCACGTATCCAAGCCCAAGTGTTTCCACTTTCCCGTTGGGCAATTTGCGTTGAGTCCCAGGGACATCCCAAATCCTGTTGTAGAATCGAGCTTGTCGAACAGTCTGTTCTAAGGGTATTCCTTGGCGCTTCAATAGCCTCTTTAATCCATTTGTGTAGTATCTGGGCAAACGGATGGGTTGGAGCCTGTCGAGTGTAGCGTCCGCGCCATGCCAGATTTCTTTCTCTGCTCTCGACTCTGAAGATCGGTAGAATAGAATTAACTTCTCACCCCTTTGCTTGGGAGGGACGCAAAATGTTTGCAGGTCCTGCACATTGTGAGCTTGAAGTGTGTCGAGATCCTTATAGTGTTCCCGCGGCACCATGGTGATTTGCAAACTCTGATCATCGCTAGGGGGTGCTTGTATTGACGGCCGATTGGAGAACACGGCGTTAACCTCATCTTCCGAGTCACTTCCGAAGACCAATATGGGGGCGGACGTCCCCGGGTTGTTGCGTTGAGATGGCGCAGCATAAACTATCTCTTCTTCTTTTTCGGTATCGCTCCCGAAGACAGGGATGGCGGCGGCGGCTTTGTTCTCCGGCTTGCAACACCTTTCTGTATCCTCGAAGTCTGGCAAAAAGTACTTCGCATCTTCGTACTTGCGGACTTCGTTCACGGAAAATGGGTTCAGCTCACCTGTTACGGTATACTCGAAACCATCCTTAAAGTACTTCATACACTGATGTTGTGTAGAAGAGATGATGTTGTACTCGTGTAGCCAAGGACGACCGAGCAAGGCGTTGTAGCAGGTCTTGGCGTCAATGACATGGAATTTGATATCTGTGACGAGTAGTCTGAAGCGTAGTGTTAGTATCACGGATCCGAGAGTCCGTGACGATTGTGAATCGAAACCAGAGATAGTAATTTTGTCACGAGCGAGGTGTTGTACACTCATGCAGATTTCCTTCAACACCCGAACATTAAGGAGATTGACGAAGGATCCATTATCCACCAGGATCTTGCCTATCTTGATATCATGGCAGTATCCAGAGACATATAGGGGACGGTTGTGGTCGCACGTCCCGAGAAGGAGGTCTTCGTCACCAAAAGTGATGTCGGCCGTATGCACTTCCTCTAATTCATCCTTCATCCTTTCAGTGGCGAGGAAGGCTTGGAATTGCTCAGGTTCTTGTAACGCCTTAATTAGTGAGTCTCGCGCTTCTTTTGATAATAGGAGGGCATCGAGAATGCTAAGCTGGGAAGGTAGCTTCCTTAGATGCGCTAGGATGTTATAGTCCACCTTACCCTTCCTAGGAGGGTCTTTGGTAGCCAGCTCTTTCATGACTTGGTCATCTAAAGTGATTGTTCCCCTCCGAATGGCGGCGCGACATGGAATGCCTCGCCTGAGATTCGGGGCAGATGCTAATTGGTGCTATCCGTCCACCTCTCCGAAGATGCGAAGTTGATTTATGGCACCATGTATCGAAGGTTTAGACGGATGCGTCCGATGTAGCAGACTTCGTTAGATTCCCCCTCATTTGAGGGGTTTTTGATTGTGGGGACGCTCTTCCCTGCAGGCGCAAGCCCCTGCAGTTAATTACGCTACCGCATTGCGGTAACAACTTTCTCCTTCTCCAGATGGTCACTTCGTGTCGTGGGTGTTTGTTTTGTATTTTGTTGCCCGTGGATTGTTTACGGAGACTGAGTTATGTCGTCGCCCGTAGGGCGTGGACTAGTCCAAATCCGTATTATCTTAGATTTGGGTTTGGGGGTTTGGTTTGAGGATACGTCAGCCATTCTTGAGGCTAAGATCAACTCAAACGTTTGTTAAGGATACGTTAGTCTAACTTTGAGACTAAGATCAACTTAACGGGATCGTTTAGATCCGACAAAGGAGCGTTTTGGGCTCTATTGTTCCAGCTTAGGGACATAGTGGTCCATCGTATGTATGGCCGTCGGGACCCATCACCTCTCTGACGACGTTGAAGGATTACAACGACAGATGTCAGAGGAGTTCAGAGATGTACCCTCGAGCCAGAGTTAATTGGGGGGATTCATAGTCCAGTCTGTTTGAAGGTTTAAGGATACGTTAGCCATCTTTGAGGCTAAGATCAACTTAAACGGGACCGTTTAGATCCGACAAAAGAGCCTACGGGGCTCTATTGTTCTAGTTTGCGGTCCATGGGTAGTTTAAGGACGTTGCGGTCCATTGTTAGTTTTAAGACATCTCGGTCAAGGTTAAGGACGTCGTAGTCCATGGGTTTAAGGACCCCACAGTCCATTGTTAGTTTTAAGACATCTCGGTCAAGGTTAAGGACGTCGTAGTCCATGGGTTTAAGGACCCCACAGTCCATTGTTAGTTTTAAGACATCTCGGTCAAGGTTAAGGACGTCGTAGTCCATGGGTTTAAGGACCCCACAGTCCATTGTTAGTTTTAAGACATCTCGGTCAAGGTTAAGGACGTCGTAGTCCATGGGTTTAAGGACCCCACAGTCCATTGTTAGTTTTAAGACATCTCGGTCAAGGTTAAGGACGTCGTAGTCCATGGGTTTAAGGACCCCACAGTCCATTATGTGCTCTGGATGCTTCACACGGGTTCACTGCCGTGCTCTGCGAGGACCAGGCTCCGCTCTGGACGTTTTCCACGGGGTCAAAGAGTGACATTATCCGCGTTCCACGTAACCAGGAATTTTGCATTAAACACGGGTTTAAGGATCCCACAGTCCATATCAATGTGTGGTCGTCGGGACCCGTCACCTCTTTGAAGACATTGAGGGATTACAATGCCAAGTATCAAAGGAGTGAAGAGATGTACCCTAGAACCGGAATGGCTTAAATAGTCTTTGACCCAATTTGGGATCAAGACCGATTAATTATGTTATGAGCCTATTGGCCCAGTTAATCACAAATTGAGGACTTATGGCCACCTTGGGCTAAGTCCAATTAGGAGAGGCTTTGCCTCCATCCATTTAGCCAATTGGGCCAATGTCTAGTGTTAAACACTACAGAGCAATCAGTGTTGAACACTGGGAATGAAGTTGACAACTTAGTGTTTAACACTAAAAGATAATCGGTGTTAAACACCAGCAACAAGGCTTTTCAAATTAGTGTTAAACACTAATACAGATCAGTGTTGAACACTGCAAATAAAGCTTTTTGATTAGTGTTGAACACTAAGGCCCAACAGTGTTTTAACACTGGGTTCGAGAGTTTCAATTTAGTGTTAAACACTAAGGCAAGAGGGGTCACGTGGCAGCACGTGAGAGCGCCCTCCCTTCATTTATTCTGCTGAGATTATCGCGTCTTTCAGAGCATCACGCGCCATCACGTGATGGGCATTCAAATGCCTGTGTATTAAAGCTTCTGTCAAGGGTCACGTTGGTCACGTGGGGTGCTGCCTCAAAGGGGTTTTCTGTAGATCTCCTGGGGGGGTCACGTGGTGACACGTGACCCTGCCTCTATGTATATTGTTTAGAGGATCTATTAATCTTTTCCAGGAATTAAATTCCTCGTAGGGTTAAACCCTGACAGTAATTTCAGAGGAATTAAATTCCTACTTTCTCTTAAAGGTTTATATTCTGAATAGAGTTGGACTCTGAATTTTCTGCAGGAATTAAATTCCTCATACTTGTGAAGAACCAAATAGGGTTGAACCCTAATAAAAACTTTTAAGGAATTAAATTCCCACTCTCTTGTTAAATTATGATCAAGGGAATTAAATCCCCGCTGTTCCAACAGGACTAGGTTTTTAATTAGGGTTAAACCCTGTTTCTTTTTGTTCTGAAGGAATTAAATTCCCATAACACAGGGTCAAGCCCTGGTTTTATTTCAAAGGAATTAAATTCCTATAGTTCTGTGAGAATTAAATTCTCGTGCTTCAATTCCCTCTCTATGTTTTGGATCTGCATGGCAGGATCTCGACCCATTGAGAATTAAATTCTCAACCTCAAGGGGAGATGTGCACTTTGCAGATCCTCTATCAAAGAGAGAAGAAATATGTTCTTCTGTTTTATATATCAGAGTTAAATTCTGTTGAGAATTAAATTCTCTTTTCCTTCAAGGAGCCTTCCCTTTCTTACCTAGGGTTTTCTTTTGCAGAAGATCCAAGTTCCTCGAAGTATCAAGGCTCTCTCCCCCTTTCTTCCCTCTGCGTTTATATATATATATTTTTTTTTGTGTCTCTTGGCTCCTATTTATAGGAGGAGCAGCCGAGTCAATTAGTTTTTTGACGATTCTTCATTGAGAGATTTGATTTGCATCCATCATTCGTTTTGGACCTTTGGATTATTAGGTGAATTTTATTCACCATTGGATTTCAAGTCCCGGGATTCTCCTTTGTTGTTTCGGTTAGATTTAAAGGGGAAATCTTTCCAAACCCGAGATTTTTCCATAGATAGATGACATTTCATCACCTCTGAATCTTTAATTCGATTGGTTCCAGATAGTCGTTTTCCTTTGGAAAGATTTGAATCTCTTTCAGAATTTAATTCTGTTGACAAAATGGGCTTTGAAAGCCGGTCACGTGTGACCACGTGACCCATGGTCACGTGACCCCCTTTGGAATGAGCCTTCTTCTTTCTTTTTGCGCCGTCTTCTGGTTGTTGCTCAACCGTCACGTGACATCACGTGACTCCTGGTCACATGCGAGCACGTGACCCTTGTCTGAACTCTTTTTCTTGATTTAATTGGAGAACAATTCTGATGTTTTGATCGTCACGTGCCAACACTTGACCCTGGTCACGTGGGAGCACGTGACTTCTTCTGAAGCTTTTTCCTTGATTTGATCAGGAAGCGTTGGGTCTTTGCTGCTGCTTTTAAATGTCATGTGCCGACACGTGACCCTGGTCACGTGGGAGCACATGACCCTTTCTTAAGCCCTCTTTCTTTGATGTAGTCAGGAAGCTGAACTTGCTTTGCCGGTACTTTTGGGTGTCACGTGCCAACACGTGACTGCTGGTCACGTGTAAGCACGTGACCCTCTTCTGAAGCTTTTTCCATAAGCTTTCCTGATTTTAAATCAGGAAACAAATGCCCCCACAGCGTTGTTCTCACGTGTCAGCACGTGAGTGCAACGCTGTCACCTCCTGCGACCGTTGGATTCCTTTAGGGATCTGAGAAGATGAAGCGTTTCCATTGCCTTCTATAAATACCTCTGTCTCTTCACAGGAGCCTTCACTTTGCTCATCTTCTTCTTCTGAGAACTTTTTCTGAGAATTTAATTCTCTTCTTCCAGAGCTTAGTTCTCTGCCTTGAAACAATTTTCAGAGTTTAACTCTGTTCGAAAAGATTTCTTTTCTTCAGGTAATGTTCTTGGACAAACGATGGACCTTCTCATTCCGCTGGATTTTAAATCCAAAACAAGGGTTTTTACCCTTTTTTCTTCATGTTTTCCCATAAGAACCGCTTAACCTTCAAACTGTAGATCTTTTAGGGTTTAGATGATCTTTGGGGAGATGATGATGGCGTTTCAACTCCATGGAATTTAATTCCATCAAAAATGTTTCTGGGAATTTAATTCCCTTCTCTTAATAAGGAATTTTAATTCCAATGAAGGACTTGATTTCTTCATGCGGAGGCTTCCTGGGGTCTCTTGGCCCGAGGCTGTTCTTCTGCAACTAATGAAATGGTGGTTTTGTAATGATGTCTCATGACCTTTATTTCAGGTATCATGGATGCCCATCTGTATGGTCTTGACGAGATCATCTCCTATGGAAATATTCGTGCGCTGGGCCGCAGTCAGAACCAGGAGTTCACCGATGCTCAATGTGCCGAGATCATGAGCCGCTTTGACGAGTACAACCATCGGCTACTCCCCCGTCGCTCTTCTTTTCTGAGGCTGATCGTGCTGGCGATCAGGGAGGCTCTCCCTTTATTCTGTGCTGGTGTGCCGCTTGGGGCATTGGACGCCGCCGAGGATAAAGTACACTCGGTGTATCTGATGCACTTGATCTCAAAGAGAAGGCGGGATAATCTCATTGATCTCCTGCATCAGATGTTCCAGCAGTCAGCCATACTTGCCGCCTACCGGAGGGTAGAGGACATCCGCGGGGACCCCGATGCTTGTGATCGTGAGAGGAAGCATACTCGGGAGGTTCGAAATGCTTGGAAGATCTTGAATAAAGTTAATTTTGAGTTTCTTAACCCATGCCCCGCATCTGAAGTTCTACCGTTGTAAATGTGTCCTCTGTATTTTGTATGAACCTCTTGAAGTATGAGTGACAATTGTTATTATGTCTTTCTATGTTTGCATGTCTTTTCTCTGGGATTTTATCATTTTGCTACTGTTGTTGTTGGTGCTTTCAATATGCAGGGTGCTACTCCATTTTTTTTAGTGTACATCAGGTTTAGGCCTCACGTAGTCTGCACGTGGGGTCACTTGATGTGGCTGTTCACAAAATCTTCTCATGCCCTATTTTCAGTGCACAATATTAGACGCAGAAAAAAAGGGCCTTGGAAATAATTCCATCTCCTTGATTTTCGATGCCTTTCCTTTTTTGGGCCTTGGAAATAGCTTCACCATGCAAGATTTTCCGCACACAGCACTTAATGCATTTCCTTATCTATGAGGCTATAGCTTCCCTTTTCCTCTCACAAAGAGATTTATATTATTATATTTTTTTTTCTTGGAGTAACTTGCCTTGAGAAATAAACGAGCGCCATGGCCTGCAATCGCCCTCATGCTCGTCGACAGCCATGGGAGGTTCCTATTGAGGAAATGGTCCCCCGCTTCGCTGCTCGGCTGGTGGATCCCCTCCTTACCGACAACGAATGCGACTCAGCCATGCATGAACTCTCGATCCGTAGGGGGTCCCCTCTCCCAATGGGTTCTCTCTGGTTCCGGATGATTCTCACGGCCGTGCTTGCCGACATCCCTCCTCACCCGGCGGAGATGACCCTGGCGATGCTCGACGCGGCAGAAGAAAAGCTCGAGGGTTTTCATGAAGCGTGCCTGATTACTCAGGCTTTGAAGGATTGCTCAATTTATCTGCTGAGCCAGATCAAGGCCCGGCGAGCTATTATGTCTGCTTTCGCGGACGAACACGGCGCCAATCGATGGGGAGCGACTCCTCGTGAGAACCGTCGCTTTGACGTGCTGGAGAAAGCAGAGAGAGAGATGGAGAATTTTGTCCTCTGTTTCATTAACCCTTGTGCCATTGATCCCATGTTTGGTGACCTCTTCCGTTAGCGTAGAGCATTTTTAAATTAGTCCCTCCCTTTTTTTTTATGCTTTATGCCGAGATTCCATGTAGGCTTGGTGCTAGTATGTATGTTTCCGCTTGCATAAATAAACTTTGTATTCTTCTCATGAGAACTTTCTTTAATTGCAAATGCTACCATCACTTTCCTGTGCATCAGACCTTTTTGGGTATTATGAATGTTCATGCGATTGCAAATGCTATTATTATTATTATTCCCTTTTTGAATACTCATATGATTGCGAACGCATACTTGAAATATGTCGGAAACCTTTCTTGTTGCCTTTCACATCAGGCGGTGTGAGCGCATTTTAGATCGATTATTCCCGTCGACTGGAAGCCCATTTATATGGTCTTGTCAATGTCTTGTTTCCAAGGCTGTGGTCACGACAGCGAGCTTACGTGGCCTGATAGAGCGATACGCAGCGACCATAAGGTTGTGGCTCTCGATAAAGCTGCCACGTTCACTCGTGAGAGGGTCGAGGCTCATAAGGCCATTGAGAAAGAGCTTGAAGCCCGGCTTGCTTCATATCAGTCCCAACAAGCTCAGGCGGAGGCTCGTCTTTTGGAGATCTTGCGTCATGAAGCCGTGGTCCAACAAAAGCAGGATGAGCTGACCAAGTTGCTGAATCGCCCGCCGGCCTGAAACATTTGTATCTTTTCCTTCCTTTTTGTACATACTCATGGATGAGAGTATTTTCTTTTTGTTTTTTTCATGAATTGTACTTCGTACCCATTTTGGTTTATGAATAAAAGATACATTTTTCTTCTCAATGATGTGTTTCCTTTTCATTGAATGTATTCTGCGAATATTCTATCTTGATCTCCTTGCAGGACAGCAATGGCTCAGGACTCAGGGTTAAGATCTGCTTCCCAAGACTTTTGTATTTTATGAGCCACGAGGGTTTCATAAAGGTTTTTTTTTTCTACAGGTCGAGAGGATCTCATAGGTGTAAGTTCTTCTTAAGAATCGTGAGGATCCTTAAGCGGGTTTTCCCTTGAGAGTCGTAAGGATCTCACAAGAGAGTTTTTCTTCCTTACAGGTCGTGAGGGCCTGCAAGTGCCGGATGTGATCATCCTTATCCGTGTTTCACGGAGTTAGGGGTCTATCAAGGTATCGTAGTTTAAAGACGTCACGGTCAAGGTTAAGGACCTCATAGTCCGTGGATTTAAGGACTCCACAGTCCGCTGTTAGTTTTAAGACATCACGGTCAAGGTTAAGGACCTCATAGTCCGTGGGTTTAGGGACTCCACAGTCCGGTGTTTGGTTGCAGGGACCCGTCACCTCTTTGAAGACGTTGAGGAATTACAACGCCGGGCATCAAAGGAGTGAAGAGATGTACCCTTAAACCAAGGCAGAATCCGTAGGGAATCGGGGTGGTTGATCGTTAGTTTTAAGACATCACGGTCGAGGTTAAGGACGTCATAGTCCGTGGATTTTAAGGACTCCACAGTCCGGTATTTGCTCTGGATGCTTCACACGGGTTCACTGCCGTGCTTGGCGAGGACCAGGCTCCGCTCTGGATGCTTCACACGGGTTCACTGCCGTGCTCTGGGAGGACCAGGATCCGCTCTGGACGTTTTCCACAGGGTCAAAGAGTGACATTATCCGCGTTCTACGTGACTAGGAATTTTGCACTAGATGCTTCACACGGGTTCACTGCCGCGTTAGGCGAGGACTAGGCTCCGCTCTGGATGCTTCACACGGGTTCACTGCCGTGCTCTGCGAGGACCAGAATCCGCTCTAGACGTTTTCCACGGGGTCAAAGAGTGACGTTATCCGCGTTCCACGTAACCATGAATTTTGCACTAGATGCTTCACACGGGTTCACTGCCGCGTTAGGCGAGGACTAGGCTCCGCTCTGGACGTTTTCCACGGGGTCAACGAGTGACATTATCCGCGTTCCACGTGACCAGGAATTTTGCACTAGATGCTTCACACGGGTTCACTGCCGCGTTAGGCGAGGACTAGGCTCCGCTCTGGACGTTTTCCACAGGGTCAGAGAGTGACATTATCCGCGTTCCACGTGACCAGGAATTTTGCACTAGATGCTTCACACGGGTTCACTGCCGCGTTAGGCGAGGACTAGGCTCCGCTCTGGACGTTTTCCACGGGGTCAAAGAGTGACATTATCCGCGTTCCACGTGACCAGGAATTTTGCACTAGATGCTTCACACGGGTTCACTGCCGCGTTAGGCGAGGATTAGGCTCCGCTCTGGACGTTTTCCACGGGGTCAAAGAGTGACATTATCCGCGTTCCACGTGACCAGGAATTTTGCACTAGATGCTTCACACGGGTTCACTGCCGTGTTAGGCGAGGACTAGGCTCCGCTCTGGACGTTTTCCACGGGGTCAAAGAGTGACATTATCCGCGTTCCACGTGACCAGGAATTTTGCACTAGATGCTTCACACGGGTTCACTGCCGCGTTAGGCGAGGACTAGGCTCCGCTCTGGACGTTTTCCACGGGGTCAGAGAGTGACATTATCCGCGTTCCACGTGACCAGGAATTTTGTTGAATATATCCGCATTTCATGGGATGGAGGTTTGACTGTTGGCGATATGTATACCACCGAGCCATGGAACTGGGAGTTGCCGCTGTTCCGCTTAGCTTGAAGTTGTGTCCGTTGTTACGAGACGAATGTTGGGCTGATCTCTAGGTCGGTTGTGGCCCGTCGGGCTTTAGCTTCTTTCTTTGGTGAAACCTGGGAGAGGGAGGTATGTTCCCTTTTTGCTTCTGCCATTGTATTGTATACAGGGTGTGATGGAACATCACCTGTAAGGCATACATTTTATTTTTATTTTATTTCTTTTTCCGCGATGCTCTATCGTTTCAGCTTTTATATCGCGAAGGTCGCGATTGCCCCATCATTTCGGCTATTTTTCGCGGTGCCCAATCATTTCGGCTATTTATTTATTTTTTTACTCGCTGCTTTTTATTGCGAGTTGCCCCATCGTTTCGGCTATATTTTTTTTTATGCCTTCATTTTTACTTGCTGTTTTTTATTGCAAGTTGCCCCATCATTTCGGCTATTTTGTAGGTATGTGTGGCTTGCCAGCTTTTTCGCCGCAAGCTTGGATTTTGGACACCGATTTTGGCATCAGCACCGCTGCAACTGGGATGTTGCCAGGAGCGAATCATCATTTGCTTCTGTCGATATTGAACAAAGGTGGCTTAGTAAACAGAGTTAAGGGTCCTGTCGACCAAGGCTTTTGACTTCGTGAGCCGTAAGGGTCTCACAAAGGTATTTCTCCCTACAAGTCGTGAGGATCTTGCAGGTGTATTTTCTCCTTAGGGATCGTGAGGATTCCTAAGTGTATGTTCCTCTGTAAGTCGTAAGGATCCTACAAGAGGGTTTTCTCCTTATGTGTCGAGAGGACCTACAAGGGTTGCTCATCATATGGACATGTCCCTAGTCACGGGTGTGACTTTGCTGGGGAAATGTTTATTCACGCCCGTGGATTGTATACAAGGGTCAGTATTGAGCCTCTTGTAGGGCAATATCGAAGGTTGTGGAGGATTTGCTTAAGAACAGGTTTAGATTTCTGTAACTTAAGACTTTCAAATCTCATGAGCCGTGAGGGTCCCATAAGAGAATTCTCCTTACGAGTCGTGAGGATCTCGTAAGTGTATTTTCTCCTTAGGAATCGTGAGGATCCCTAAGTGTGTTGCTCCTTTGTGAGTCGTAAGGATCTCACGCAGGTGGTTTCTCCTTACAAGGTCGAGAGGACCCTACAAGTGTCTTTTAACGAGGTTGCGCCCTTTCGGGTTTTCACAAACACTCGCCGGTAGTCCTGCTGTTTTTACTCACGGAGCCCTTTCGGGTTTTCATCCGTGCCCATTTTGCTTACGGACATACCGTTTTTTTGTATTCTTTTTCACCTTTTTTTTTTAACAAGGTTGCGCCCTTTCGGGTTTTCACGAACACTTGCCGGCAGCCCTGCTGTTTCTACTCACGGAGCCCTTTCGGGTTTTCATCCGTGCCCATTTTGCTTATGGACATACCGTTTTTTTTAATTCTTTTTCATATATATATTTTTTATTTTTTCTTTCTCTCTCCTTTTTTTATCTCGTCAGCCTAAAGATACTGCGGTAGTAGTTTTAGGGACGTTTCGGTCCGTCGTTAGTTTAAGGACGTTTCGGTCCGTCGATAGTTTAAGGACGTTTCGGTCCGTCGTTAGTTTAAGGACGTTTCGGTCCGTCGCTATGGGGAAGGCCGGCTGCTGCTTGTAAAGTTTGAGCCTAGGAAGATAGTGAGCGGACATAGTCGTCATCATCTATCATTGACCCAGGCTGTGGCTTATTAAGCGTAGTATTTCTTTAAGAAGCGGCCGTTTATTGGCCTGAAAGGCCTTTCACCGTGCATGTCCATGAGTAGGTAGTCTCCACCCTGGTAGACCTTGTCTATGATGTACGGGTCTTCATAGTTTGGCTCAAATTTTCCTCGCTTGGCACGATTGGGGATCATAGGTCTTTTGACCACTAGTACGAGTTCGCCTTGGCGGAATGTCCTGGGCCTGGTCAATCTTTCGTACGAGCGCGTCATCTTTGCTTTGTAGGCCTCTAGATGTTGTTGCGCTATGAGCCGGGTTTCGTCGAGGGCATCAAGCTCCTCAAGCCGAAGGTGAGCATTTTCTTCGTTCGTCAGCTCGTGGTGGACTGCTACTCGCAGAGAGGGTAACTCTATCTCGAGGGGGAGCACTGCTTCCGTCCCAAATACCAACGCGTACGGCGTCGTGTTCGTGGCCATCTTGAATGTAGTTCGATAAGCCCAAAGGGCTTCTTGCAGCCTTTCGTGCCAGTCTCTCTTATTCCTGGAAACGGTCTTTTTTATGATCTTCGTCAAGGTCTTATTGAAGGCCTCGGCCAGACCGTTAGCTCGTGGGTTGTAAACCGAAGAATATCTCCAGTCTATATTGTGCTGCTGTGCGAAGCGGCTAATCTTATGACTTCTGTAGGCCGGCCCATTATCGGAGATAATCCGCCGTGGAGTTCTGAACCGATAGATGACATGCGTCTTGAAGAAATGGAGGATATTTTCCGTCTTCACTTCCTTCAGTGGTACTGCTTCTGCCCATTTGGAGAAGTAATCAGTTGTCGCCAGGATAAAACGGTGTCCCCGGGATGATGCTGGCTCAATGGGGCCGACTATGTCAGTCCCCCACATTTCGAATGGCCAACTAGCCAGCGTTGGGTGCAGTGGATTCGGATGTTGGTGGATAAAGTCTCCATGAATCTGGCATGAGTGGCATTGCTTCGCATACTCGAGGCAGTCCTGGATCATCGTGGGCCAGTAATAACCCATCCGTTTAATTTTTAACTTTATCTTTGGGCCTGCTTGGTGAGAACCGCAAAGTCCGTCGTGAACTTCCTGAACGACTTTTTCTGCTTCGCCAGGTCCTAAGCATCTCAGCCATAGAGAATCAAATGATCTCTTGTATAGAGTATCGTTGACGAAAGCGAAAGATAGAGCTCGTTTCATGAGCTGATGTCTTGAGGACGCTTTTTCGGGCATTCGGTGGGACTTAAAGTAGTCTATGAAGACTACCCTCCAGTCCTCAGCCTTCTCATGGTATTTTATTTGTAGGGTCGTCTGCTCAGTCGCTCCCTTCTCTTCGGATGATTCCGGAGATATTTCTGCCGGGGCGAGCACTCGACGGCTTTGTACCACAATTCTGACGTCATCGAGATTCTCGTCAGCCAGTTCTTTAGCGAGTTTAGCCAACGCGTCTGCTTTGCTGTTTTCCGCGCGCGGTATGTTCTCCAAAGTATAGGAGGGAATTCGGGTCAATAGTTGTTGCACCCTTTCGCCGTACTTCACCAATTCCGGCTTGCACGTTTGGTAGTCACCATTTACTTGACTAACGACCAGCTGAGAATCCCCGTATATAAGGAGGTCTTCAATTCCCATGTCTATGGCGATCTCGAGGCCTGCTATCAGAGCTTCGTATTCAGCTTCATTGTTCGTCCTCGGCTCTGTTAAGGAGAAGGCGAAGCGCATTATCCCTCCTTGTGGAGTTGCAAAGATGAGGCCTATCCCTGATTTGATCATTGGGATACCTTGTTTCTGTTTCTTTATGGAGGACGCTCCATCGAAATAGAGTTCCCATCGGGCGCTCCCGCCGCTAATCGCATCAAATGCATGCTCGTCCGGCAAATCACAGTTCAGAGGAGAATCGGCCGGTATCGGGTGCTCAGCGAGGAAGTCGGCAATGGCCTGGCCTTTCACTGCCTTGAGAGGTTGATACGTTATCGAGAACTCCATCAAGAGCAGGGCCCACTTAGCGAGTCGTCCCGTCAATATGGCTTTCGACATCAAGTATTTAAGGGGATCTACTTTTGAAATGAGACGGACTTCATGTGCCAACGCATAGTGCCTGAGCTTTGTTATTGTGAAGATTAACGCCAAGCAATGTTTTTCAATGGGAGAGTAGTTGCTTTCTGCCCCCAGTAGAACTCGACTTAAGTAATAGAGTGCCCTCTCTCTTCCCTGATCGTTCTCTTGTGCCCATAACGCGCCCAAGGAACCTTCGAGGGCGGTCGTATAAAGAATGAGGGGTTTTCCCTTAACCGGTGCGGCCAACACCGGAGGGTTCTGCAGGTACTGCTTGATCTCGTCTAGTGCACCTTGACATTTTTGATCCCAAGCGAATGGAGTTCCCTTTTTCATCAGGTGGCTGTAAGGACGGCATTTGCCCGAAAGATTAGCGATAAACCGCCGGATGTATGCGAGCTTCCCTTGGAGAGACCGCAACTGCTTGAGGGTTCTTGGTGGAGGCATTTCCATGATCGCCTTAATCTTTGACGGATCTATTTCAATACCTCGGTGTCGAACGATGAATCCCAGAAATTTGCCCGAGGAGACTCCAAACGCGCATTTGAGGGGATTCATTTTCAAATTATATTGCCGAAGGCGTCGAAATACAGTCTCTAGATGCTTTAAATGATCTTCGTATGACATGCTCTTTACTACGAGGTCATCGATATAGCACTCGACGACGTCGTGTATGCGGTCGTCAAAGATCTTTGTCATGGCCCTTTGATAGGCAGCGCCAGCGTTCTTTAGACCAAAGGGCATAACCCTGTAGCAAAATATACCCAAAGGGGTGCGGAAAGCGGTGTGCTTCTGGTCTTCGGGATGCATCTTTATCTGATTGTATCCTGACGAACCATCCATAAAGGAGAAAACCTCGTGAGTGGACGTGTTATCTATCATTAGCTCGGTTACCGGCACCGGGAAATCATCCTTTGGACATGCTTTATTGAGATCCCTGAAATCCACGCATATGCGTACTGTCCCATTCTTCTTCATTATCGGGACGATATTGGCGATCCAGTCGGGATATTGGACTTCTTGGATAAATCCAGAATCGATCAACTTCTTGACTTCGGCGTTGATGCTCATCTCAAGCTCGAGTCGCATCCTCCTTGGCGCCTGCTTGACTGGCTTGATATCTGGGGATATTGCTAATCTATGCACAGCAATCTCCGGATCTAATCCTGGCATCTCGGAGTAGTTCCACGCGAAGCAGTCTTTATGCCGTAGAAGCACGTTCTTTAACGCAGCCACCCTCTCTTCGGATAACAGCTCGCTGACAAATGTCGGTCGCGGGTCGTCTGCCGATCCCAACTCAATCTTCTTGAGGTTATCTGCAGTAGTATGTATACCATCTTCCAGTTCTTTCGGAGTGGGCGGAAATTCCGAGATCACCTCATCATCACTGTTCTCAAAGCACCGGGGAAGGTCATCTACGTTCTCGGGCTCTTCTCCTAATATCGTAATCGTATAGCAAGTGCGAACCCGCTCCCTGGACTGAGGTGGACCCGGTTCTGCTCTTGCGGCCTTGGGCTCATGCTTTTGCGGCGGCGTTACCTTCCAGCCGTCGGATAAAGCGAATCTGCCCCGTTGGTACTGGTCCTCGACCCAGTTCTTGAAGGTGACGCAGTCTTCGGTAGGATGTCCTATGGCTTGGTGATAAGAGCAATAACTCAGATGAGAAGCCTTGTTAGCTTGCTCAGGATGTCTAGACTCTGGAAGCGTGATCATTTGATGTTTTATAGCGAGGTTAAGTAACCTCTCCGTCTTGTCTCGGGGGAAGGAGTACGCTCGACTCATCTTCTTCATGAGGGACAAACCCGAGCCGCTTCTTGATTTATTTCCGTCTCTGCGTCGGGCCTTTCGTACAACGGATTGATGAGGATAAGCGTCTTTGTCTTTTGCAGCACGTTGAACTAGACGTTGCGTCCTGGCCTTCTCGTAGATGGCCATTTCGCGGTTGTGGTCATCCCGAGCTTTCTGACCCACTTTCCTGATAGGCTTGCCCATTCGTTCTTCAAACGACGGACTCGGCGCTTCAATCGCGGGGTCTAGTTTTGGTGGGGGGTTGGCATCTCCTGACAGGGCGTCCTCCTCTTCATCAAAGGTATATATAGCGTAGCTGCTGTGAGCCCGTTCCCGTTTTCCGGCTCTTGCGTATCCCAGCCCGAGTGTTTCCATCTTCCCGTTGGGCAATTTGCGTTGAGTCCCGGGGACATCCCAAATCCTGTTGTAGAACCGAGCCTGCCGAACGGTCTGTTCTAAGGGTACTCCTTGGCGCTTCAATAGCTTCTTTAATCCATTTGTATAGTATCTGGGCAGACGGATGGGTTGGAGCCTGTCAAGTGTAGCATCCGCGCCATGCCAGATCTCTTTCTCTATTTTCGACTCTGAAGATCGGTAGAATAGGATCACCTTCTCACCCCTTTGCCTGGGAGGGACGTAAAATGTTCGCAGGTCCTGCACATTATTAGCCTGCAGCGTGTCGAGATCCTTGTAGTGTTCTCGCGGTACCATGGTGATTTGCAAACTATGGTCATTGCCACGGAGTGTTTGTATTGACAGCCGATTGGAGAACACGGCATTAACTTCATCTTCTGAATCACTTCCGAAGACCAACATGGGGGCGGGCGTCCCCAGGTTGTTGCGTTGAGATGGCCCTGCATAAACTATCTCTTCCTCTTCTTCGGTATCGCTCCCGAAAACAGGGATGGTGGCTGCGGTTTTGTTCTCCGGATTGCGACATCTTTCTGTATCCTCGAAATCTGGCAAAAAGTACTTCGCATCTTCGTATTTGCGGACTTCGTTCACGGAAAATGGGTTTAACTCACCTGTTACGGTATACTCGAAACCATCCTTAAAGTACTTCATACACTGATGTTGTGTAGAAGGGATGATGTTGTATTCGTGTAACCAAGGACGACCGAGCAAGGCGTTGTAGCAGGTCTTGGCGTCAATGACATGGAATTTGATGTCTATGACGAGAAGTCCAAAGCGTAATGTTAGTATCACAGATCCGAGAGTCCGTGACGATTGTGAATCGAAACCGGATATAGTAATCTTATCACGAGCGAGGTGTTGCACGCTCATGCAGATTTCCTTCAACACCCGAACATTAAGGAGATTGACGGAGGATCCATTATCCACCAGAATCTTTCCTATCTTGATATCATGGCAGTATCCGGAGACATATAGGGGACGGTTGTGGTCGCACGTCCCGAGAAGGAGGTCTTCATCACCGAACGTGACGTCGGCCGTATGCACTTCCTCCAGTTCATCCTTCATCTTTTCAGTGGCGAGGAAGGCTTGGAATTGCTCAGGTTCTTGTAACGCCTTAATTAGTGAGTCTCGCTCTTCTTTTGATAATAGGAGGGCATCGAGAATGCTAAGCTGAGAAGGTAGCTTCCTTAGGTGCGCGAGGATGTTATAGTCCATCTTACCCTTCCTAGGAGGGTCTTTGGCAGCCAACTCTCTCATGGCTTGGTCATCTAAAGTGATATCTTCAGTGACCTTTTCCTTTCCCTTATCCTTTTTACTTACGGGCCCGAGATTCTTTTCTGGGAGTGTGCGATTGCGCAGCTGAATGTTCTCGCAGATCTCCGATTTCTCCTCTTTCCCTAAAACGGATTCTTTGAAGAGAGGGCCCAGAGCGATTTCTTCATCAGAGTCGCTCCCAAAGGTGAGAACTTGTGACCCCCTGGCGTTTACCATGTAACAGTTGCCAGTAGTTCTGTCGTGTCCATCGATAGTACTTCTTCGCTCCCGACGGCTCTTGCGTTTCATGCGCTTAACATGTTGCCGACAAGCAACATATCCTTGCCACCATATCTTAAAGGCGTCGCACTCCTCTGTGGGGTGTGATATTTTCCGGTGATATGCGCAATAATCAGGGTGCCTCTCCACCCCATCGTGTGTGTTTCCTTCCGAGGGCGGTAGCTTCATCCCCAGTGACATGGCTTTGGCAAACCTTTTTCTCGTCTTGAATATCTTCTTGTTTACTTCGGATGCCTTTCGCTCTGGTAGTTCAACTCTTTCGTTCAGCTGCCCGCATTTGGCTCCTTCCGATGTGGCCATCTCACGCTCCTGGTCCGCTTTACATTTTAGACGAATCTCGTCTAGAAAAGCGTCGATCATTTCGTCTGTTGGCCATGCACGCTCTGGTACAGGCTCTGCCTCCAGCTTCTTAGTGCCAGGAGTTTTCCCATCATCGGTAAACGAGTGGGAGATTACGTTACAACTCGCCACATATCCTTCGGATTCATCCGACGAGCTCTCTCCATCATCTTCCTCTTGAAAGATGTGGTTGAGGAACTCTTGCAGCGTGACAGGAGTTCGCGCCTTTTGATTGTATTCTTCCAGCGCGTCGATTTGCTTCTGCAAGTTCGTGTTCTCGTTTCCAAGCTTCACGGTCTTCTTGGATTTCTTCTTCTTTTTCTTCGAAGATTTTGACGGTTGGGCGGGAGTATTTAGGTCCTCATCGCGAGTCTTCGTAGTTGGGCGGCGCCTTAGCATCCCTTCGATAATTTGAGGTTCAAGAGGGTCCTTCCATTCGATCGCAGGGCACGCATGAAGGTCTCTCAGCATTCTTTTGGTTTTAGTTGATAGCACGACCTCCCATGGAGCTTCTTCAATAAAGGAGCAGGTTGCCCCCGGTGTATCTGCTTTCTTAGGAGTATGCGGTTGTGGTGGGTTCACCTTCCACTTTTCGGACAGTACAAACTTCCCCTGGAGGTACTGGTCTTCAATTCATCCTTTGAAGACGAAGCAATCTTCAATCGGATGGCCTACCGTTTGATGGTAAGGGCAATAGTTAGGGTTATTCGTCTCGGTGGGTTGCGGCGGTCGCCTTGGATTTGGTTGGCTTATAAGTCTGTTGCGTATTGCCAGCTTGAATAACCGTTTCGTCTTGTCTCGTGGGAATGAGTAGGGACGCTTCATCTTCTCATTATAATACCGACGCCTCTCCTCGAGTTGATCTGCCGGTTTCGGGGCGTTAGGTTGCTGTTGGGCATTCGCAACAAAGGTTGCCCTTCCTTTACCCTTGTCATTCCGAGGTTCCGACTTCGGGGGAGGTGGTCTATGACCCATATGGTCCATCTGAGCCAACTTGTCGATTAAATCCTGGAATGTGGTTGGCTTAAAGAACATCATAAACTGGGAGATAGTTGCGTGAGGGTCTAGAGTTCCCACGAACATGCCCACCGCAGGTGCTTCCTCAATGCGTTGCTCGCATCTCGACCACAAATTCCGCCAGCGTATAGCATACTGGACCCAGGTTTCGCCTGGTTTTACCCTGGCGTTAATCAGTGCAGTTATTGGAGTGCGTTCGCTGGCACTTGCGAATCGCTGAGTGAACAACAACTCCATTTCAGCGAACGTTTTGATAGAATCGTTCGGGAGTTCTGAATACCATTCGAACGCAGTTTCTGATAGGCTGCCCACGAACTGGCGGAGCAACAGTTTATCATCACCGCCGGTGTTACCGCAGAGGGCCCGGAACTGGGCGACATGTTGATGGGGGTTGCCGGTCCCCTTGTACACGTGGAATTTTGGTATCGTATAGCCTGGCGGGTATTTGATTTGGTCGTACCAGCTCGGATATGGTCGCCCCGTTTTCACGACTTGACCAGCTGCCTCAGTCGCGTGATGAACCCGGATTTGCTGGGCAATGTAGTCAACCAAGTCAGCCTTAGAGATTGCCTCCTCCTTGGCCGTTGAGAGGGCTGGTGGTGGATTTGACGTTTCTCCTCGGTCGTCTTCAAGAACGATTGGGGGATCCTCGGTGGGTAAGTCCTGCTGGATCATCATTCCTATCATATCTTGGAAGAGAAGGTCCATACGTTGTATGTTGGCTGCCTGTTCAGCAGCCTCTTTGTCCTTTTTCTCCAGTATCCGGCGAAGGAATTCAGCGTCGGTTTCTTCCTCCTGGCGCGCGTCTGAGGACGTTTCTGGGTTTTCTTTTGGCCCGGTAAGTGCGGCCATAGCATTCATCGTTTCCTGAAGCTTTTGTTGCTGCTCCTGGGCCTTCGTCACGGATCGGGTTAGCGGTCGGTGGCCCGTAGAAGTGCGGCTTTCCTCCTTTCCAGAGGCCATGTAGACAGTGTGCACCACCATGCCCCCAGACTTAGGGCGTCTGGGCTCAGTGCTTTTAGCCGTCGTTGCATGCTGGGGGGTCTTCTCTGGCCTCCTCCTTTTATGAGCCAGTTGATCAACAGCCCTTTGGGGTTTAGCCTGGTGACCAGCTTCCGGTTGGATTTTCAGCTTCTTGTGCCGGCGGGAGAAGTTTGGATCGATGATCGAGTCTCGGGCCTGCCGCCAAACCTTATAGATTTTGGAAGACAGCCGTTGAGGAGATCGGGGCTGCTCTGGTTTCATTTCCATAACCTTTTTTAATGGGGGAGGAGACCTCTTCAGCACTGCAGTAGCAGAATTCCTTCGCACCTTATTTAGCATTTCGAAGCTGTTCCCAGTTGGAACAGCAGCATTAACTTCTGCCACCGGGGCCGATGGAGTCAACCCGGAGGGGGAGTTGCCCCCAGCCTTCCTTACTCGGCGCCAATGGCGACGTCGAGCGTGTCGAGCGGACGGCGTAGGGTCAGCGGTAAGAATGGTTTCGTCTTGCCCCCTGTCTGGGTGGGGGGTCGCTGTTGGTATTAGCCTGTCAAAGACCGATGTCCTTTGGGCAGCAGGAGCGGGAGCTGAAGCCGTCAATCTTGTAAAGACCGACCTTTTGGCCGAAGAAGCTGCCTTGACGACTTCGGGGGCGGGAGCGGCCACCTTCTTAGAAGCAGCTTTCTCTGAGATTGTAGGCCCCATGATGAGTTCGCAGGATTTCTGGCCCAATCTAGAGAAGACCGAGGCGTTGACGTTGGGCGACTCGTTGAGAGGAGCCGCGACAGGGGTAAGACGATCAAAGACCGACTTCTTGAGAGCTTCCGTTGTCAGCACTGGAGCGGTGAAGTTTGTCGGCGGGAGCATGGTCCCAAAGAACAATCCTGTGGTGGCGCGAGTGACCTGTTCCACGGGCATTGTGAATAGCGAAGCAGCTTGGGGTCCGTAGGCTATACCTCCTGGCGAGGCAAAGCGTTGGTTGCAATTGCAGTCTGAGCAGTTGGAGAATTTCACGGAAGTAGAAGCCATCGATCCTTTGCTTTCTGCAATGAACGAGACGCCAATTCTTAGTATCTTGAAACCCAAGGGCAACCATTAGCGAACCGCGATTGGTTCGCGAGTCACGACACACGAAGTGTGGAGTGGAAAGAGGAAAAGGTCCCACCGGGCGTGCCAGAATCTGTTCCCCTCCGAATGGCGGCGCGACATGGAATGCCTCGCCTGAGATTCGGGGCAGATGCTAATTGGTGCTATCCGTCCACCTCTCCGAAGATGCCAAGTTGATTTATGGCACCATGTATCGAAGGTTTAGACGGATGCGTCCGATGTAGCAGACTTCGTCAGATTCCCCCTCGTTTGAGGGGTTTTTGATTGTGGGGACGCTCTTCCCTGCAGGCGCAAGCCCTTGCAGTTAATTACGCTACCGCATTGCGGTAACAACTTTCTCCTTCTCCAGATGGTCACTTCGTGTCGTGGGTGTTTGTTTTGTATTTTGTTGCCCGTGGATTGTTTACGGAGACTGAGTTATGTCGTCGCCCGTAGGGCGTGGACTAGTCCAAATCCGTATTATCTTAGATTTGGGTTTGGGGGTTTGGTTTGAGGATACGTCAGCCATACTTGAGGCTAAGATCAACTCAAACGTTTGTTAAGGATACGTTAGTCTAACTTTGAGACTAAGATCAACTTAACGGGATCGTTTAGATCCGACAAAGGAGCGTTTTGGGCTCTATTGTTCCAGCTTAGGGACATAGTGGTCCATCGTATGTATGGCCGTCGGGACCCATCACCTCTTTGACGACGTTGAAGGATTACAACGACAGATGTCAGAGGAGTTCAGAGATGTACCCTCGAGCCAGAGTTAATTGGGGGGATTCATAGTCCAGTCTGTTTGAAGGTTTAAGGATACGTTAGCCATCTTTGAGGCTAAGATCAACTTAAACGGGACCGTTTAGATCCGACAAAAGAGCCTACGGGGCTCTATTGTTCTAGTTTGCGGTCCATGGGTAGTTTAAGGACGTTGCGGTCCATTGTTAGTTTTAAGACATCTCGGTCAAGGTTAAGGACGTCGTAGTCCACGGGTTTAAGGACCCCACAGTCCATTGTTAGTTTTAAGACATCTCGGTCAAGGTTAAGGACGTCGTAGTCCATGGGTTTAAGGACCCCACAGTCCATTGTTAGTTTTAAGACATCTCGGTCAAGGTTAAGGACGTCGTAGTCCATGGGTTTAAGGACCCCACAGTCCATTGTTAGTTTTAAGACATCTCGGTCAAGGTTAAGGACGTCGTAGTCCATGGGTTTAAGGACCCCACAGTCCATTATGTGCTCTGGATGCTTCACACGGGTTCACTGCCGTGCTCTGCGAGGACCAGGCTCCGCTCTGGACGTTTTCCACGGGGTCAAAGAGTGACATTATCCGCGTTCCACGTAACCAGGAATTTTGCATTAAACACGGGTTTAAGGACCCCACAGTCCATATCAATGTGTGGTCGTCGGGACCCGTCACCTCTTTGAAGACATTGAGGGATTACAATGCCAAGTATCAAAGGAGTGAAGAGATGTACCCTAGAACCGGAATGGCTTAAATAGTCTTTGACCCAATTTGGGATCAAGACCGATTAATTATGTTATGAGCCCATTGGCCCAGTTAATCACAAATTGAGGACTTATGGCCACCTTGGGCTAAGTCCAATTAGGAGAGGCTTTGCCTCCATCCATTTAGCCAATTGGGCCAATGTCTAGTGTTAAACACTACAGAGCAATCAGTGTTGAACACTGGGAATGAGGTTGACAAGTTAGTGTTTAACACTAAAAGATAATCGGTATTAAACACCAGCAACAAGGCTTTTCAAATTAGTGTTAAACACTAAAACAGATCAGTGTTGAACACTGCAAATAAAGCTTTTTGATTAGTGTTGAACACTAAGGCCCAACAGTGTTTTAACACTGGGTTCGAGAGTTTCAATTTAGTGTTAAACACTAAGGCAAGAGGGGTCACGTGGCAGCACGTGAGAGCGCCCTCCCTTCATTTATTCTGCTGAGATTATCGCGTCTTTCAGAGCATCACGTGCCATCACGTGATGGGCATTCAAATGCCTGTGTATTAAAGCTTCTGTCAAGGGTCACGTGGGTCACGTGGGGTGCTGCCTCAAAGGGATTTTCTGTAGATCTCCTGGGGGGGTCACGTGGTGACACGTGACCCTGCCTCTATGTATATTGTTTAGAGGATCTGTTAATCTTTTCCAGGAATTAAATTCCTCGTAGGGTTAAACCCTGATAGTAATATCAGAGGAATTAAATTCCTACTTTCTCTTAAAGGTTTATATTCTGAATAGAGTTGGACTCTGAATTTTCTGCAGGAATTAAATTCCTCATACATGTGAAGAACCAAATAGGGTTGAACCCTAATAAAAACTTTTAAGGAATTAAATTCCCACTCTCTTGTTAAATTATGATCAAGGGAATTAAATCCCCGCTGTTCCAACAGAACTAGGTTTTTAATTAGGGTTAAACCCTGTTTCTTTTTGTTCTGAAGGAATTAAATTCCCATAACACAGGGTCAAGCCCTGGTTTTATTTCAAAGGAATTAAATTCCTATAGTTCTGTGAGAATTAAATTCTCGTGCTTCAATTCCCTCTCTATGTTTTGGATCTGCATGGCAGGATCTCGACCCATTGAGAATTAAATTCTCAACCTCAAGGGGAGATGTGCACTTTGCAGATCCTCTATCAAAGAGAGAAGAAATATGTTCTTCTGTTTTATATATCAGAGTTAAATTCTGTTGAGAATTAAATTCTCTTTTCCTTCAAGGAGCCTTCCCTTTCTTACCTAGGGTTTTCTTTTGCAGAAGATCCAAGTTCCTCGAAGTATCAAGGCTCTCTCTCCCTTTCTTCCCTCTGCGTCTATATATATATATTTTTTTTTTGTCTCTTGGCTCCTATTTATAGGAGGAGCAACCGAGTCAATTAGTTTTTTGACGAATCTTCATTGAGAGATTTGATTTGCATCCATCATTCGTTTTGGACCTTTGGATTATTAGGTGAATTTTATTCACCATTGGATTTCAAGTCCCGGGATTCTCCTTTGTTGTTTCGGTTAGATTTAAAGGGGAAATCTTTCCAAACCCGAGATTTTTCCATAGATAGATGACATTTCATCACCTCTGAATCTTTAATTCGATTGGTTCCAGATAGTCGCTTTCCTTTAGAAAGATTTGAATCTCTTTCAGAATTTAATTCTGTTGACAAAATGGGCTTTGAAAGCCGGTCACGTGTGACCACGTGACCCATGGTCACGTGTGGGCACGTGACCCCCTTTGGAATGAGCCTTCTTCTTTCTTTTTACGCCGTCTTCTGGTTGTTGCTCAACCGTCACGTGACATCACGTGACTCCTGGTCACATGCGAGCACGTGACCCTTGTCTGAACTCTTTTTCTTGATTTAATTGGAGAACAATTCTGATGTTTTGATTGTCACGTGCCAACACGTGACCCTGGTCACGTGGGAGCACGTGACTTCTTCTGAAGCTTTTTCCTTGATTTGATCAGGAAGCGTTGGGTCTTTGCTGCTGCTTTTAAATGTCACGTGCCGACACGTGACCCTGGTCACGTGGGAGCACATGACCCTTTCTTAAGCCCTCTTTCTTTGATGTAGTCAGGAAGCTGAACTTGCTTTGCCGGTACTTTTGGGTGTCACGTGCCAACACGTGACTGCTGGTCACGTGTAAGCACATGACCCTCTTCTGAAGCTTTTTCCATAAGCTTTCCTGATTTTAAATCAGGAAACAGTGATATCTTCAGTGACCTTTTCCTTTCCCTTATCTTTTCTACTCGCGGGCTCGAGATTCTTTTCTGGGAGTGTGCGACTGCGCAGCTGAATGTTCTCGCAGGCCTCCGATTTCTCCTCTTTCCCTGAAACGTATTCTTTAAAGAGAGGGCCCAGAGCCATTTCTTCATCGGAGTCGCTCCCAAAGGTGAGAACTTGTGACCTTCCGGCGTTAACCATGTAACAGTTGCCGGTGGTCCCGTTGTGCTCGTCAGCAGTACTTCTTTGTTCTCGATGAGTCTTGCGTTTCATGCGCTTAAAATGTTGCCGATGAGCAACATATCCTTGCCACCATCTCTTAAAGGCGTCGCACTCCTCCGTGGGGTGTGAAATTTTCCGATGATATGCACAATAATCAGGGTGCCTCTCCACCCCATTGAGCGTGTTTTCTTCCGAGGATGGTAGCTTCATTCCCATTGAGATGGCTTTGGCAAACCTTTTCCTCGTCTTGAATATCTTTTTGTCTACATCGGATGTCTTTTGATCTGGCGGGAGTGATTCGACTCTTTCGTTCAGTCGCCTGCGTTTGGCTCCTTCCGATGCAGCCATCTCACGCTCTTGATCGGCTTTACTTTTCAAACGAATCTCGTTTAGAAAGGCGTCGATCATTTCATCTGTTGGCCATGCAAGTTCTGGTTCAGGTCGTGCCCCCAGCTTCCCAGTATCAGGAGTTCTTTCATCTTCCGAGTGGGAAATCACATGACAACTCGCCACATATTCCCCGGATTCATCCGACGAACTCTCTCCCTCATCTTCCTCTTGAAAGATGTGGTTGAGGAACTCTTGCAGCGTGACAGGAGTTCGCGCCTTTTGATTGTACTCTTCCAGCGCGTCGATTTGCTTCTGCAAGTTCGTGCGCTTGTCTCCAGACTTCACGGGTTTCATAGATTTCTTCTTCTTTTTCTTCGAAGATTTTGACGGTTGGGCGTGAGTACTTGGGCCATCACCACGAGTCTTCGTAGTTGGGCGCGACTTCAACATCCCTTCGATAATTTGAGGTTCGAGCGGGTCCTTCCATTCGACCGCCGGGCACGCATGAAGGTCCCTCAGTATTCTTTTGGTTTTAGTTGACAGCACGGCCTCCCATGGAGCTTCTTCAATAAAGGAACAGGTTGCCCCCGGTGTATCTGCTTTCTTAGGAGTATGCGGTTGTGGTGGGTTCACCTTCCATTTTTCGGACAGTGCAAACTTCCCCTGGAGGTATTGATCTTCAATCCATCCTTTGAAGACGAAGCAATCCTCAATCGGATGACTTACCGTTTGATGGTAAGGGCAATAGTTAGGGTTATTCACCTCAGTGGGTTGTGGCGGTCGCCTTGGATTTGGCAGGTTTATAAGCCTGTTGCGTACTGCCAGCTCGAATAACCGTTTCGTCTTGTCCCGTAGGAACGAGTAGGGACGCTTCATCTTCTCATTATAATACCGGCGTCTTTCTTCTAGTTGACCCGTCAGCTTTGGGGCATCGGGTTGCTGCTGGGCATTCGCGACGAAGGTGGCCTTTCCTTTACCCTTGTCATTCCGAGGTTCCGGCTTCGGGGGAGACGGTCTATGACCCATTTGGTCCATCTGAGCCAATTTGTCGATTAAAGCTTGGAATGTGGTTGGCTTAAAGAACATCATAAACTGGGAGATAGTGGCGTGAGGGTCTAGGGTTCCCACGAACATGCCTACCGCGGGCGCTTCCTCAATGCGTTGCTCGCATTTCGATCACAAATTCCGCCATCGTATAGCATACTGGACCCAAGTTTCGCCTGGTTTTACCCTGGCGTTGATTAGTGCCGTTATTGGAGTGCGTTCGCTGGCGCTTGCGAATCGCTGAGTGAATAGTAACTCCATTTCAGCGAACGTCTTGATAGATTCGTTCGGGAGTTCCGAATACCATTCAAACGCTGTTTCTGATAAGCTGCCCACGAACTGGCGAAGCAACAGTTTATCATCTCCGCCGGTGTTACCGCAAAGGGCCCTGAATTGGGCGACATGTTGGTGGGGATTGCCAGTCCCCTTGTAAACATGGAACTTGGGAATTGTGTAACCCGGCGGGTACTTGATTTGGTCGTACCAGCTTGGATATGGCCGCCCCGTTTTTACGACTTGACCAGCTGCCTCCATCGCATGATGAACCCGGATTTGCTGGGCTATATAGTCGACCAAGTCAGCCTTAGAGATTGTCTCCTCCTTGGCCGTTGAGAGGGCTGGTGGTGGATTTGACGTTTCTCCCCTGTCGTCTTCAAGGACGATCGGGGGATCCTCAGCGGGTGGATCCCGTTGGATCATCATCCCTATCATATCTTGGAAGAGAAGGCCCATGCGCTGTATGTTGGCTGCTTGTTCAGCAGCCTCTTTGTCCTTCTTCTCCAATATTCGGCGAAGGAACTCAGCGTCGGTTTCTTCCTCCTGGCGTTCGTCCGAGGACGTTTCTGGGTTTTCTTTTGGCCCGGTAAGTGCGGCCATAGCATTCATCATTTCCTGGAGCTTTTGCTGTTGCTCCTGAGCTTTGGTCACCGACCGTGTAAGCGGTCTATGACCTGTAGACGCACGGCCGTCTTCTTTTCCTGACGCCATGTATACGGTATGGACCATCATGCCCCCAGACTTAGGGCTTCTGGGCTTAGTGCCTCTAGTTGTCGTTGCAGGCTGGGGGATCTTCTCTAGTTTCCTCCTTTTATGAGCAGTGGAGGTTGAGGGGGCCGTTGAGGTGGGCGTCCAGACAGCCTTTCGCGGTTTAGCCTGGTGACCGGCTTCCGATTGGATTTTCAGCTTCTTGTGCTGGCGGGAGAAGTTTGGATCGATCATCGAATCTCGGGCCTGCCGCCAAACTTTATAGATTTTGGAAGACGGCCGTTGAGGGGATTGGAGCTGCTCTGGCTTCACTTCTATAGCCCTTTTTGGCGGAGGGGGAGACCTCTTTAGCACCGCGGTAGGAGAATTCCTTCGCACCTTATTTAGCATCTCGAAGCTGTTCCCAGTTGGAACAGCAGCATCAACTTCTGTCGTCGGGGCTGCTGGAGTTAGCCCAGAGGGGGAGTTGCCCCCAGCTTTCCTTACTTGGCGCCAGTGGCGACGTCAAGCGTGTCGAGCGGACGGCACTGGTTCAGCGGTGAGAACGGCTTCGTCTTGCCCTTTGTGCAGGTGGGGGGTTTCTGCCGGTGTCAGCCTGTCGAAGACCGATGTCCTTTGGGTAACAGAAGCGGGAGCTGGAACAGTCAATCTCGTAAAGACCGACTTTTTGGCAGAGGGGGCCGCCTTGACGACTTCGGGAGCAGGACTGGTCATTTTCTTAGAAGCAGCCTTCTCTGGGATTGTAGGTCCCATTGTGGATCCACAGGAGTCTTGGCCCAATCTAGAGAAGACCGAGGCGCTGGTGTTGGGCGACCCGTTGAGAGGGTCCACGGCAGGGGTAAGACGATTAAAGACCGACTTCTTGGGAGCTTCCTTTGTCAGCATCGAAGCGGTGAAGCTTGTTGGCGGGAACATGGTCCCAAAGAACAATCCTGTGGTGGCTCGAGTGACCTGTTCCACGGGCATAGTAAACAATGAAGCAGCTTGGGGTCCGTAGGCTATACCTCCTGGCGAGGCAGAGCGTTGGTCGCAATTGCAGTCAGAGCAGTTGGAGCATTTCGCAGAAGTAGAAGCCATCGATCCTTTGCTTTCTGCAATGAGCAAGACGCCGAATCTTAGTACCTTGAAACCCCAGGGCAACTATTAGCAAACCGTGTTTGGTTCGCGAATCACGACACACAAAGTGTGGAGTGGAAAGAGGAAGAGGTCCCACCGGGCGTGCCAGAATCTGTTCCCCTCCGAACGGCGGCCGAGACATGGACGTCTCGCCTGAGGTTCGGGGCAGATGCTAATTGGTGCTATCCGTCCACCTCTCCGAAGATGCCAAGTTGATTTATGGCACCGTATATCGAAAGTTTAAACGGATGCGTCCGATGTAGCAGACTTCGTCAGATTCCCCCCCGCACGAGGGGTTTTTGATTGTGGGGACGCTCTTCCCTGCAGGCGCAAGCCCCTGCAGTTAATTACGCTACCGCTTCACAGCTACAACTTTCTCCTTCTCCAGAATTTCACTTCGTGTCGTGGATGTTTGTTTTGTTTATGATTGCCCGTGGATTGTATACGGAGACTGAGTTATGTCGTTGCCCGTAGGGCGTGGACTAGTCCAAATCCGTATTTTCTTAGATTTGGGTTTGGGGTTTTTGGTTTAAGGATACGTTAGCCATATTTGAGGCTAAGATCAACTTAAACGTTTGTTAAGGATACGTTAGTCCAATTTGAGACTAAGATCAACTTAACGGGATCGTTTAGATCCGACAAAAGAGCGTTTGGGGGCTCGATTGTTCCAGTTCAGGGACATGGTGGTCCATTGAATGTATGGCCGTCGGGACCCATCACCTCTTTGACGACGTTGAAGGATTACAACGACAAATGTCAGAGGAGTTCAGAGATATACCCTTGAGCCAAAGTTGATTGGGGGAATCTATAGTCCAGTTTGAGACTAAAGTCTGTTTGAAAGGTTTAAGGATACGTTAGCCATATTTAAGGCTAAGATCAACTTAAACGGGATCGTTTAGATCCAACAAAAGAGCGATTGGCTCTATTGTTCCAGTTTAGGGACATAGTGGTCCATGGGTAGTTTAAGGACATTGCGGTCCATGGGTAGTTTAAGGACATTGCGGTCCATTGTTAGTTTTAAGACATCTCGGTCAAGGTTAAGGACGTCGTAGTCCATGGATTTAAGGACCCCACAGTCCATTGTTAGTTTTAAGACATCTCGGTCAAGGTTAAGGACGTCGTAGTCCATGGGTTTAAGGACCCCACAGTCCGTATCTTGATTTAAGGACGCATTAGTCCATGAGTTTAAGGACCCCACAGTCCGTGTTGATGTGTGGTTGTCGGGACCCGTCACCTCTCTGACGACGTTGAAGGATTACAACGACAGATGTCAGAGGAGTTCAGAGATGTACTCTTGAACCAATGAGTTTGTTGAAAGAGCAAGTGTGCTCAGTTTAAGATGATTTGAGGACTTATGGCCAATTTGGGCTAAGTCCAATTATGTTTGAAACATTGACCCTCTGCTGGTCCATTGAAGGAGAGGCTTTGCCTCTGAAACTTAGCCAATTGGGCTAAATCTAGTGTTAAACACTAGAAACCAACAGTGTTGAACACTGGGAATAAGATTAGTAAGTTAGTGTTAAGCACTAAAAGATAATCAGTGTTAAGCACTGGGAGCAGAGTTTTCGCATTAGTGTTAAACACTAAGCAAATCAGTGTTAAACACTGCAAATAGAGTTTTCCAAATTAGTGTTAAACACTAAGAAAATCAGTGTTAAACACTGAGGACAAAGTCTTCAGATTAGTGTTAAACACTAAGGAGAGAGGGGTCACATGTGGACACGTGAGAACGCCCTGATTCCCCTTATTTTATTCTGCAGGAAAGTGTTTAACACTTTAGTTCTGGTGGCCATCACGTGCGAGCACGTGATGAAAGCCCACGCTCTGTGCGTTATAATGCTGACTAGGGGTCACGTGGTGACACGTGAGGGCGCCGTAGAGCTCTTTTCTATTCCTTGTGCTTCAGAGGTCACGTGGGTCACGTGGGGCACTGCCTCAAAGGGCTTTCTTCAGATCTTTAGGGGGGGGTCGCGTGGTGACACGGGACCCTGCTTTTCTGTAGTTGTTTTGAAGATCTGTTAATCCCTTTCAGGAATTAAATTCCTCGTAGGGTTGAACCCTGACAATAATTTCAGAGGAACTAAATTCCTAGTTCCTTTTGAAGAGTTGAACTCTGAATCTTCTATAGGAATTAAATTCCTCATATATGTGAAGAACTGATAGGGTTAAACCCTAATAAAAGCTTTACGGAATTAAACCCACACTCTCTGTTAGAGAATTATTCTGGGGAATAAGATTAAGGGAATTAAATTCTTGTTGTTTTAACAGAACTAAGTTCTTAACTAGGGTTAAACCCTGATTCTTTTCGTTCTGAAGGAATTAAATTCCCATAACACAGGGTCAAACCCTAATTTTATTTTGAAGGAATTAAATTCCTATAGTTCTGTGAGAATTAAATTCTCGTGCTTCCATTCCCTCTCTATGTTTTGGATTTGCATGGCAGGATCTCAACCCATTGAGAATTAAATTCTCAACTCAAGGGGAGATGTGCACTTTACAGATCCTCCACCAAAGAGAGAAGAAATATGTCCTTCTGTTTTACATCAGAGTTAAACTCTGTTGAGAATTAAATTCTCTTTCTTTTAATGAAACCTTCCCTTTCTTACCTAGGGTTTTCTCTTTTGCAGAAGATCCAAATTTCTCTCAAGTATCAAGGCTCTCTCTCTTTTCTTCCCTCTGCGTATATATTTTTTGCGTGTCTCTTGGCTCCTATTTATAGGAGAAGCAACCGAATCAATTGGTTTTCGGTGAATCTTTCATTGAGGGATTTGATTTGCATCCATCATTCTTCTGGAACTTTGGATTATTAGGTGAATTTTATCCACCGTTGGATTTTAAACCCAGAGATCCTCCTTTGTTATTTCGGTTGGATTTTAAGGGGAAATCTTTCCAAGTTCAGGATTTTCCCATAGGTAGATGATATTCAATCATCTTTAAATCTTTAATTTGGTTGGTTCCAGATAATCGCTTTCCTTTGGAAAGATTTGAATCTCTTTCAGAATTTAATTCTGTTAACAAAATGGGCTTTGAAAGCCGGTCACGTGTGACCACGTGACCCATGGTCACGTGGGGGCACGTGACCCATGGTCACGTGGGGGCACGTGACCCCCCTTGGAACGAGCCTTCTTCTTTCTTTTTGCGCTCTGTCTTCTGGTTGCTGCTTAACCATCACGTGCCATCACGTGACCCCTGGTCACGTGTGAGCACGTGACCCTCGTCTGGAGCCTTTTCTTGGTTTAACCGGAGAACGAATCTGCTGCTTTTGATTATCACGTGCCAACACGTGATCCTGGTCACATGGGAGCACGTGACCTCTTCTGGAACCTTTTCCTTGGTTTGATCAGGGAACCGGTTTGCCTTTGAAGCCGTTTGTAATTGTCACGTGCCAACACGTGACCCAGGTCACGTGGGAGCACGTGACCCTTTCTGAAGCCCTTTTCTTTGATGTAATCGGGGAGCTGAATTTGCCTTGCCGATGCTTTTAGATGTCACGTGCCAACACGTGACTGCTGGTCACGTGTAAGCACGTGACCCTTTTCTGAAGCCTCTGACCCGTGTGATCCCACTGTTCGTTGTTTGGACTCTTTCCGTGTACCGTGCGCGCGTCGCTACTTTTCCCCGCCGACACGTAACGTTCCGTTTTCCGTATCGCGACCCGTTGAGGCAAGTAACACTTGCTACATGCTACTTAATTTATTATATATACATTTGATGGCACATTAAACCCGTAGTTTAACTTTAGTACCATGATTTCCCTTTTTCGTGTTCGATATCGCGTTATATCATTTTAGTTTCCATACTTGAAACCTACCGTTCGCATTTACTTCATTAAACCAAATAACTACAATCATATGTTTTAATCACATTTTAACTATTGTCATAGCTTATGGTATTTTTTCTATAGTTTTACTCCATCGGACGCGCGTGTGCATTTTAACCTGTTTTAGCTGTGATTTCATCCATTGAACCTATTTATAAATCATTGCATCCCTAAAATTTCTTAATACTTGGTAACATGATTTAACGGCCATAACTGTCATACTGTATTCATATAATGTTGAAACCATCTCTGAAACACAAACTGATAACCGTACAGCTAAGTAGTTTAATCTGCGCATATTGCTTAACCTATTACATGTGCCAATTTATTGTGTTGTTGATACCCATGTTTGTTTATTTATAACCATGATTATGTTAGTTGATTTTGAGCACCCACACGATATCTTTTACACCCTGACATGACTTGCTACACACATATTACTTGACCCGACATGGTACCGTACACTACTTGACCTGACCTGATGTACCATGGCTTTACCTGTTACCTGATCTTGAGTCTAATGCCAACAAACTTGACATGTAGTCCTTACGGACCGTTCCTGTTGTCTATCCAGACAAACCTTCACCTACCTGCTCCTGTGTTGGGATTAGTTCTTGATTACTTAAATACCTGACTAGACACATATAACTTGGGGGTATGGGGAAATCAATGATGAAACCTGACTTGTAACTCGACAGTTCGATACCTGTTCTGATCAGTCTTACGGGTTAGACCAGTCCCGGGGTGATGATGCTGACATCACTCATCCGTACATGCTACCTTTTACTTCCTAGCGGCACGTCTCGGATTCAGCCCGAGAATCTTGACCGTGGTCCCGGGCACGCACGGGATACTATTGAGTTACATCGATGATTCATCAAATTGATTTCAAAGACTTGAGAGTAGATAACCAATAGACCAGTTTAGTTTTCTCACTGCACACTACCCTTCACTGCCCTGATTTATATTGTTGTTACACTTGCTTTATCATTCATGATTATATTTGCATTTCCTGTTACCCTGTTTATATTTTATTGCTTGATGACATGACGCGCCGACGTCTGGGTTTTGCATGGCCCACATTCCGTACCTTTGCCGCAGTCCGAGTAGGAGTACTTCAGCCAGCAGGCTGAGCAGTGAGGATTCAGCAGTAGTTAGTTCTTTTACTTTCAGCATTGTATTCCTGATGTGAGCCCGCATTATGGGACATACATTCCAGTTATTTTGTATTGGATCTTTTGCTTCCGCATTTTATTTATTCTTGACTCATTTTATCTTGGCTTATGGACATGTATTAGATCGTTATACTTTGTTCTTGATATCTCTACAGCCGTAATGTGACTGTGGATGGATACTTCCTACCCACAGGTAGCATGCTTGGCTATGTCACGTGCCCATCTTAGCGTACTCTGGGAAGCGGGGCGTGACATGGAGGCCCCCTTCCTCCACCATGATCGGCGAGGGCGGGCCCCGAGGAGACCTCCGGGAACCCCTCTTGAGTGGCTCCGATGGAGAGCCGGTCTCCTCCTCCGAGACCGGGTCCTTCAGAATTCGAGCCCGCTTCCGGCCCGGCGCTCTGCTGGGACCCGGGGCGGGATCCTCCCACGTTCAAGGGATGCGGCCACCGGAGGCATTGGGACGGAGGCCGAAGGAGCCGGGGCAGGCTCCGAACGGGAAGAGCTGGCGCCTCCAGCCTTCGTGACCTTCCTCGGCTAGCGCATGGAGGCTCGGAGCTCGTTCATATCCATGGGTCCTGCACAAAACCAAATGCAAAGAAGTCAGCGACACATGCAATATAAAAGCCAAAAAGCAAGCCTAACTTACTGACGAACTCAACGGGGCTGAGCCCGGCCCAACTCAGGACCTTCTCGGACAGCAGCACGTCAAATCGGGGGACGGGCTCCCATGACGCCACTCTCACCGCGGCGGGGTCATTAGGCTGGTTCCCAGGCAAGCATTTTCCCTCAACCACTTGGTGGGCATGGGCCAGTCCTCGCCCTCGGGCGGCACGGCGAAGAAAAACTTCTACTTCCAGTCATGAATGGAAGAAGGCAGGACTACAACCCCTGTCCCGACGGCGCCCCCGTTCGCTTTCTAAAAGAGAGGTAGACCCACCTCGGGTCGCCCGCTCGACCCCCAGGATGAGTTTTGAAAACAAGGGAAGAATCAAGGATGGAGAGGCTGAAGGAAACCGCCTGTAGCTTCAGGCGGATCAGAAACCCGAGGAGAATCCTCCATGAGTTCGGCACTAACTGGATGAGGGCTAACCTGAAGAAGTTCAGCACTTCGACGACCTCGGAAGAGAAGGGCAGGCGCATTCCACCCCAAAAATCTTCCAAGTACAGGGCGATCTCCCTACCCCGTACTTAGTATGCCCTCTCTCCTTCCTTGGCCAGACGAAGCGTATAACGTGAGAGGATGTGGAAGTGAGCTCGAGCATTGGTAAGCTCGTCCTCATGCCTCACCCAACACAACGCGCCGGGGACATCGTCTATCGCCCCCTCCCTAGGGGTTACCCCCGCCGCACGATCCCGGGAAGAGGATCTAATCTCTGCTCCCCGGGAAGACTCAGGCTCAACTAGAGGGTCCCTAGAACCTACCCGTACGACATCTACAGATTCTATGAAAGAAAACATCTAACCTGGAGAAGAGGGATCCTCGGGAAACGAAAGCAGAAGAAAGAAGACGAGCGCCGAGCAACCAGGATTTAGAGCGAGGAAATATGAAGGAGCAGGGGCCCTGGAGTGGGCCCCACCCCTATTTATCACCGCAATCGCCCTTATCCAACAGCGCCCTTCATCTCCCGCCAAAGCGCCTTCTCGCGTCCAACGGCTCCGATCGCTCCACTTGTCGTTCCCACACTGGTCCGCATCCCATCAGACGCCGTGGGTCTGCACACGTCACGTCGGCCAACCGATGCTTGACACGCGGACCGTCGCTTCAGTGACAGGATGCACGAACCGGCGCACCTTCCTTAAATGCAGAGATCTCGTCCTGGTTCGCTGGCAGAAAAGACAGCTGATAGGCTGGGGACGCGTCCCGACGAAATCTTAGGAGGGAGCTCACCCCGGGCGGCCCGGCAGTCCACTCTTAACCCGAAGCTGGCGGGATAAGAGTGGGGGGCTAATGATGATGCTCTATATTGGCGATCTCCCAGATCAGGACACGTGGCAGATGATGTGTCCCAGAGCTCAGAAGAAAGGGCCCACATGGGCCGACCAGGCCATCCCTGTATCCGACCTGCAAGCACAAGCTGGCTCACCTCAGAGCCCCTTGCAAATTGGTCTCCTCGGCCTCTCTGCTCACCCCTGAGCCACCACAGGACCAAGATACCTCGGCCCTCCAGCTCATTCCTGAGCTCTCCCGCCGAGGACATCTTTCTCGGTCCCTCCGACCGACCAACTCCACAACTCACAGGCGTAACCGCCGCTCCACAAATCTCGCCATGCGCGGATTCTCCACCGGCAACATCCCACGTTTCACGCCATCACGATCCCCATAAACGGGCGATCGGCTTATCACGCGGGCGTGACGTCGGGAGCGTAACTGCCGGCGAGATTCTCCCGCCTGCTACCGCGTGCTGCCGCCACTATATAAACCCCCATCACAGAGGGGTCAAGTAAGCTTTTTTCACCCCACTTAGCCGTTACTCTGCTCGGATTTTGTACTAACTTGATCGTCGGAGGGTTCTCGGTGGTACTAAACCATCCCGGGACTTCCTTGCAGGTACTCGGCGCAAACTCGTCACAACCACCAATCTCCTCAAGACCCATTGAGGCCCACACGCAACAGGAGATTACCTCCAAGATCTACCGGAAGATTGACGGAAGACAATATCTGATGGAGACCTGAAAAGGACCCTGTTCCCGCCAAAAATTTCTGCGCAAAAGAGCCCAAGGTATCAAATTGCAGCAATACGCTTAAGAAAATGCGAGCCAGTATTTTCCGACCTGTATTGTGACAAACTCCGGAATAAGAAATAGCTAAATTCTGATGGTATCGAAAGCATCTCGAAAAATCCTTCGATTTGATAAATTATAGGCCTCATAATTCATCCGGGATCAAAAGTTATGAGGCATCACGTGCTCACACGTGACCGGGCATCACGTGCAGACACGTGACCTACAGGCAAAGCCTGTAGGCACTGAATCAAGTAATCAATTAATGGGGTCATGTGCTAACACGTGATGGGCCTTTTAAACCCACTAATAAGAATTAAAAGTATAATAAAATAACAAAGAAAAACCCCAATGGGGCATCACGTGCTCACACGTGACCAAGGGTCACGTGCTGACACGTGATAATTCCTGAGTTCTTTAAAACAACAGAATTAAATTCTGGTCAAATGCTTAATCAGGGGGTCACGTGCCAACACGTGATGGGTTCCTAAAGATCTATGAATTAATAGAATTAAATTCTAAATTAAGGGAAATAAAAAACCCTAATATTTATTTAGATCTTTCCGAACAAAAAGATTGCGCTCTGTAAAGAGGAGCACCGTTGGATTAAAAATCCAATGGTGATTAAAAATCACCAATTTATGGAAAGATTTTATACAAGGAAAGATTTCCCTGAAATTCACCAAGAATAACAAACAGAATATATTTTGGATTAAAAATCCAATGGTGAATAAAAATTCAATGAGTGATCTAAAAGATCACGTTGGTTACAAAATCAATTGAAATCTTTCAATAAAAAATCTACTAAACAAATTGATTCTTTTCTTTCTCCTATAAATAGGAGACAAGAAGAAAAGAGAAGGGATCTACTTTTTTTAGAGAGAAAAAAGAGAGGAGAATTTAATTCTCAAGAGAGAAAAAAGATTGGAGAATTTAATTCTCAAGAGAGAAAAGAAAATTTCTTCAAAAGAGAAAAAAAACCATAGGTGAGAAAGGGGAAAGAGATCTAAGCTCCATAAAATAAAAGAGAATTTAATTCTCAATTTAAGAGTTTAACTTTTCTAAACAAGAAGTTAGTTCTTTCTCTGGTTGATAATTTGCAGAAGCAAATCTCCCTATAGATTGAGAATTTAATTCTCATCGGGTTGAGATCCTGCCATGCAGATCCAAAACTTAGAGGGAGAATTGAGTTTAGAGAATTTAATTCTCCCAAATTTATAAGAATTTAATTCCTCCAAGATAAAGCTAGGGTTTAACCCTATATGAGAATTTAATTCTCCCAAATTTATAGGAATTTAATTCCTCCAAGATAAAACTAGGGTTTAACCCTATATGAGAATTTAATTCTCCTAAATTTACAGGAATTTAATTCCTCCAAGATAAAACTAGGGTTTAACCCTATATGAGAATTCAATTCTCCTAAATTTATAGGAATTTAATTTCTCCAAATAAAATTAGGGTTCAACCCTGCATGAGAATTCAATTCTCTCAAAATCATAGGAATTTAATTCCTTCAAGACAGAACTAGGGTTTAACCCTATATAAGAATTTAATTCTTCCACATACATAGGAATTTAATTCCTCCAAAACATAATTAGGGTTTAACCCTACAGAGAATTTAATTATTAAAATAAAGAGACTTGAAAGATCTCCATGCACATAAAGAACATTGGTCACGTGATGACACGTGACCCCAATCCGCAGTGATCAGAAAAGAAGGAATAAAACTAGGTCATGTGTCCCCACGTGACCCCTAAACAGATCCCCTAAAAATGAGAAGAAAAAGCTTTGAGGCAATGCCTCACGTGCTCCCACGTGACCTCCAAAATAAAGAGATAAAAGTAAAGGCAACGCTGGTTTTGGGCGCTCTCACGTGTTTCCACGTGACCCCTAATAAATGTTCTAATAAACCAGGGCATGAGTATCCATCACGTGCCCACACGTGATGGCTATGAAAATTAAAAGTGTTTAACACTTGTTTTGCAGAACAAAGTAAAGGAAATCTGGCCCCACTTTTGGGCGCCCTCACGTGTCCCCACATGACCCCTAATAGATCTCTTTAATATCCAGTGCATGGATGCCCATCACGTGCCCACACGTGATGGCCTGAAGACCAAAAGTGTTTAACACTTATTTGCAAATTTTGAGAATAAAATAAAAGGAGTTTGGCCCCATCTGCAGATGCCTCACGTGACCCCACGTGACTAATTTAATTTTAGTGTTTAACACTACTTTCAGCATTTCGTCTCCAGTGTTTAACACTGTTTCAAATACATCACATGAGGACACGTGACCACCAGATGTCCTCTAGTGTTTAACACTACTTTAAAACCGGCCTAGCCTAAATTGGCTAAGTTTTCTCAGAGGCAAATCTCCTCTTTAAATAAGCCTTAAAATCCAGAGCTATAATGTTTAATGCTCAGCCAAAGACAAAGTGTTATCAAAGCCCTCAAACTCTTGTTTAGCATTGCTAAATAATGAGGGGCTAAACCCAAACAAATGTCCAATAGCCTAACAAAGGGTCAACATTTCAAACTTAATTGGATTTAACCCAAATTGGCCATAAGTCCTCAATTCAGATTTAACTGAGCCAATGGGCTCATAATCTAATTAATTGATTTTAGTTCCAAAATTGGACTATAGATCTCCCAATCAACATCGGTTTAAGGGTATATCTTTGAACTCCTCTGATATTTGTCGTTGTAATCCTTCAACGTCTTCAGAGAGGTGACGGGTCCCGACAACCATACATTTCATGGACTGTGGGGTCCTTAAGCCCACGGACTATGATGTCCTTAACCTTGACTGTGAGGTCTTTAAACTCACGGACTATGATGTCCTTAACCTCGACCGTGATGTCTTTAAACTAACATTGGACTGTGGGGTCCTTAAACTCATGGACTATGATATCCTTAACCTTGACTGTGAGGTCTTTAAACTCACGGACTATGATGTCCTTAACCTCGACCGTGATGTCTTTAAACTAACATTTGACTGTGAGGTCTTTAAACTCACGGACTATGATGTCCTTAACCTTGACCGAGATGTCTTTAAACTAATATTGGACCGAGATGTCCTTAAACTAACATTAGACCACCATGTCCTTAAACTGGTAATTGACCGCAATGTCCCTAAACTAAACAATTGAGTCTAAATGCTCTCTTGTTGGATCTAAACGATCCCGTTAAGTTGATCTTAGTCTAAAATTAGACTAACGTATTCTTAACAAACGTTTAAATTGATCTTAATCTCAAATGAGATTAACGTATTCTTAAACCCAACCCCAAACCCAAATCTAAGAAAATACGGATTTGGACTAATCCACGTCCTACGGGCGACAACATAAATTAGTTTTCGTATACAATCCAAGGGCAACCAAAAATAAAACAAACACATACGACACGAAGTGACCATCTGGAGAAGGAGAAAGTGGTTACCGCGATGCGGTAGCGTAATTAACTGCAGGGGCTTGCGTCTGCAGGGAAGAGTGTTCCCACAATCAAAAACCCCTCAACGAGGGGGAATCTGACGAAGTCTGCTACACCGGCCGCATCCGTTTAAACCTTCGATACATGGTGTCATAAATCAACTTGGCATTTTCGGAGAGATGGACGGATAGCACCAATTAGTATCTGCCCCCAAATTCAGGCAAGACGGACCTACGCGGTCGCGTCTCCGTGTTTCGGAGGAGAACAGACCTCCATCACCTTGCATAGCCTTTGGATGAGCTTCCCCCATATGCAAGGAAAGCCCATCCAAGTGCTCTAAAAGGCCCCTTTTATTTTTTTCCTTTTTCTCCTGCTCAGGGTAATAGTCTTCTTCCTATTTCGTACACTGTATCTTTTCTGTTGTTTGTTTAATTAATGGTTGAGCCCTAGCTTACCTCATAACTCTGTACTCTGTACCTTAAGTTGTAATTTGTCGTCTCCACAAGTACCCTCATACATCATTGTAGACACCCATGTCCATTATTAAAAAAAAATCATTAAACATCACATCACATTAATACGACAGTTCCAAATTTTTGTTCCTCCTAAACTTGGGTTTAGACTTATTAATAGTGCCTGTAATTTTTTTTTATAAAAAAAATGATTTCTTCATTGAAAATGATCAAGATCCATGATCCATTTAATTGTTATTTTATGAAAATTTGAGACAGGAACCCTGAAATTTAGGATCCCCCGCCCCCCCCCCCCCCCCCCCCCCCCCCGAAAAAAAAAGGAAAGAAAAGGAAAAATATTTCATCTCTAATTTGGGCTGCCCATATCTAATTATCTACCATAATAAATGTACACTAATATTAAAATAAAATATATTAGTATAGGGCAAGGGTACTAAATTCTATGTATGAGATCCTCCATGCAAAAATCAAGCAGCTGGAATGTAGAAGAGCAAGGGATCTGCCCTACATTGGGGTTCTCAATTATTGGTTGTTCCTTTGTCCTCCCAAACATTTTTTTCTTTACAAATTCTCATGGTATGTTAATTATAATTGTTAGAAAATCTCGATATTCGTTACGATGCAGCTTCAAATATTTTAAGATTAATATAACAGTTCCATCTGGATATAAATTCAAACTTAAACATCCAGTAAAATATAAGAATAAATGAATACATGCATGCATTTGTTTAACTATTAGAGTGAACTAAAATCACTTTCTTTTCATCAAAACTTGAAAACTAGGGTGAAAATCAAGAGAATATATTTCAAAGTTGGCTATGAAAGTATTTATGATTCTTGGAAAAGGATGATGCATTGGGGACAGAGGCAGCTCCATTAGTGTATTATTATACTATAATTTTGTGATTTTGACCCAGATTCTTTCTCCCATACTCCCATCCACTACTTTTTCAGTTTTCAGATATCCATATGAATAATTTGAATATATAAATATAAAGAATTCAACTTAATTGGACTTGATATATATCTAGATGACAAGATAAATATATATTTATGATTCCTTCATTCTACCCCCATACATCTTATCTATGTATTGTATGTTAAATTACCTGATGTACGTGTCTCTTTTGTTTGTGTCACTCTCAAAGAGATCAAAGCCATGCACATATATGCCTTCTCTTTTCTTCTTTTAAGTAACATGTTTCAACTAAAGTACAAGTATATATCTATATAATCTCCACTCTCTTACTCGAATAAACATGAATGGAAGAACATATACAAGGACTATGACAAAGATACGAACCTTTATCCTGATGATGCTCATAAGTGAGAATTCCTTAGATCAAGACATGTAGCTGATGACGTGTTATTCACGTAAGCCCGCTAGATTTCTGGGGGCTACGGAGCTGGAATAAGTATGATACATTGGGGACGATTGTCGGCACCTCGTCTGCCAGGTTGCATCTGACCTTTTGGAGACATTCCCGGGGTACATTCCATATCCGTCTAGCAACCAGCCAACAATTCATCTCTGAGCAATCCTACAACCGAGCTTCCACAGCCTCCTTGCTCGCCTCCTTGCTGAGCTTTCTCGGCCTCCTCGCTCGCCTCCGAGCTATCCACCGATCTGAGCATCCTCGGCAATCCTGTTCAGCCGAGAGCATGGAGCCTAAGCGCCCCCGTAACGGCTCCGTATATCTCGCCAAAGTGAGATCTCCGCCACTCCACGTCCCACGCTGGCACGCCCTTCCATTAACGGGCACATCCCGCTATTAATGGACGTATCCTATCTTCCACGCGAACGTGCCGCGGGGGCGTAACGGACGGCGAGAATATCGCGCTGGTTTACCTCATGCGACCACTATATAAACCTCCTCCACCAGACGACTCAGGTAAGGGGGAACTCATTCTAATACGCTGCTATCCTGTCATTATTCCTCGGTACTTACTTGATCGTCGGAGGGTCCTACGGTGGCTTCCCACCCCGTGACACCCTTGCAGGTAGCTCGACGTCAACAACCCATTGAGATCCGCACAACCATTCCCATACCCAATCTCCACCGTCCAAAACCACTCGCAGCCAAATCGATGGAGGACAACATCTAAGGGAGATATCCACCTCCATCAGTTGGTGTCGTCTGTAGGAACGAAAGACTTTTCCACCATAAAAGTTGATCTTCCGCCTTCGATATAATGACCAGCGATCATCACAACGGAGATCCAAGCGCGAGCTATCCCTCGTTTCGCAATGGAGGCTGGGGTGGTTCCAGTCCATCTCCAAGCGTCGTCAAAGTCCTCATCACGAGGCGGCTAGGTAGTTTCCTACTCGGCTTATCCACAGTGGGTAGCTTCCTGCCCAACGAAGACGCGTGGATCCAAAGCCCTCATCACGAGGCGGCCGGGTAGCTTCCTGCTCGGCTAATTCACCACGGGTAGCTTCCTTCCCGGCCCATCCACCGCGGGTAGCTTCCAGTCCAACGAAGACGTGGATCTAAAGCCCTCATCACAAGGCGGCCGGGTAGCTTCCTGCTCGGCCCATCCACCGCGGGTAGCTTCCTGCCCAACGGAGACGTGGATCTAAATCCCTCATCACGAGGCGGCTGGGTAGCTTCCTGCTCGGCTCATCCAAAGTGGGTAGCTTCCTTCTCAACGAAGACGTGGATCCAAAGCCCTCATCACGAGGCGGCCGGATAGCTTCCTGCCCGGCCTATCCACCGCGGGTAGCTTCCTGCCCAACGAAAATGTGGATCTAAAGCCCACATCACAAGGCGGCTGGGTAGCTTCCTGCTCGGCTCATCCACAGTGGATAGCTTCCTGCCCAACGAAGACGCGTGGATCCAAAGCCCTAATCACGAGGCGGCCGGGTAGCTTCCTGCTCGGCCTATCCGCCGCGGGTAGCTTCTTTCCTAACGAAGATGTGGATCTAAAGCCCTTATCACGAGACGACTGGGTAGCTTCCTGCTCGGCTCAGCCACAGTGGGTAGCTTCCTGCCCAACGAAGACGTGGATCCAAAACCCTCATCACGAGGCGGCCGGGTAGATTCCCGCCCAACGAAGACATGGATCCAAAGCCCTCATCACAAGGCGGCCGGGTAGTTTCTTGCTCAGCCCATCCACCGTGGGCAGCATCCTGCCCAACAAAGACGTGGATCTAAAGCCCTCATCAAGAGACGGCGGGTAGCTTCCTGCCCGGCCCATTCATCGTGGGTAGCTTCCTTCCCAACGAAGACGTGATCCAAAGCCCTCATCATGAGGCGGCCGGGTAGCTTCTTGATCGGCCCATTCACCGCGGATAGCTTTCTGCCCAATGAAGACGTGGATCTAAAGCCCTCATCACTAGGCGGCTGGGTAGCTTCCTGCTCGGCTCATCCACAATGGGTAGCTTCCTGCCCAACGAAGATGTGGATCCAAAGCCCCCACCACGAGACGACCGGGTAGCTTCCTGCTCGGCCTATCCACCGCGGGTAGTTTCCTGCCCAACGAAGACGTGGATCTAAAGCCCTCATCATGAGGCGGCCGGGTAGCTTCTTGCTCGTATTATTCACCACGGGAAGCTTCCTGTCCGGCCCATCCACCACGGGTAGCTTCCTCCCCAACGAAGACGCACCGCAGGTAGCTTCCTGCCCAACGAAGACGTGGATCTAAAGCTCTTATCACGAGGTGGTTGGGTAGCTTCCTGCTCGGCTCATCCACAGTGGGTAGATTCCTGCCAAATAAAGAAGTGGATCCAAAGCTCTCATCACGAGGCGGCCGGGTAGCTTCCTGCTCGGACTATCCACCACGGGTAGCTTCCTGCCCAACGAAGACGTGGATTTAAAGCCCTCATCATGAGGCGGTTGGGTAGCTTCCTACTCGGCTCATCCATAGTGGCTAGCTTCCTGCCCAACGAAGACGCGTGGATCCAAAGCCCTCATCACGAGGAGGCCGGGTAGCTTCCTGCTCGGCCTATTCACCGTGGGTAGCTTCCTGCCCAGCCCATCCACCGCGGGCAGCTTCCTGCCCAATGAAGACGTGGATCTAAAGCCCTCATCACGAGGCGGCTGGGTAGCTTCCTACTCGGCTCATCCAGAGTGGGTAGCTTCCTGCTCAACTTAGACGTGGATCCAAAGCCCTCATCATGAGGCGGCCGGGTAGCTTCCTGCTTGGCCCATCCACCGTGGGTAGCTTCTTGCCCAACGAAGACGTGGATCTAAAGCCTTTATCACGAGGCGGCTGGGTGGCTTCCTGCTCGGCTCATCCACAGTGGGTAGCTTCCTGCCCAACGAAGATGCGTGGATCCAAAGCCCTCATCACGAGGCGGCCGGGTAGCTTCTTACTCGGCCTATTCACCGCGGGTAGCTTTCTGCCCGTCCCATCCACCGCGGGTAGCTTCCTGTCCAACGAAGACGTGGATCCAAAGCCCTCATCATGAGGCGGCCGGGTAGCTTCCTGCTGGCCCATCCACCACGGGTAGCTTCTTGCCCAACGAAGACGTGGATCTAAAGCCTTCATCACGAGGCGGCTGGGTAGCTTCCTGCTTGGCTCATCCACAATGGGTAGCTTCCTGCCCAACGAAGATGTAGATCCAAAGACCTCATCACAAGGTGGCCGGATAGCTTCCTGCTCGGTCTATCCACCACGTGTAGCTTCCTGCCCAACAAAGACATGGATCTAAATCCCTCATCATGAGGCGGCTGGGTAGCTTCCTGCTCGGCTCATCCACAGTGGGTAGCTTCCTACCCAACGAAGACGCGTGGATCCAAAGCTCTCATCACGAGATGGCCGGGTAGCTTCCTGCTTGGCCTATTCACCGCAGGTAGCTTCTTGCCCAGCACATCCATCGCGGGTAGCTTCCTGCCCAACGAAGACGTGGATCTAAATCCCTCATCATGAGGCCGCCGGGCAGCTTCCTGCCCGGCCTGTCCACCGCGGGTAGCTTCCTGCCCAACAATGCCGTGGATCCAAAGCCCTCATCATGAGGCCGCTGGGCTACTTTCTGCTAGGCCCATCCATAGTGGATAGTGGGTAACTTCCTGTCCAACGAAGACGTGGATCCAAAGCCCTCATCACGAGACGACTGCGTAGCTTCCTGCTCGGCCCATCCTCGGTGAGTAGTTTCCTGCCCAACGAAGATGCATGGATCCAAAGCCCTCATCACGAGACGGCCGGGTAGCTTCCTGCTCGGCCTATTCACCGCGGGTAGCATGCTGCCAGGCCCATCCACCGTGGGTAGCTTCCTGCCCAATGAATACGTGGATCCAAAGCCCTCATCACGAGACAGCCGAACATCTTATTTCTCGGCCCGTCCACCACGGTAGGTTCCTACCTGTTCTTCGCTGAAAGACGCGACCGGGACGTTAGGACGTCTGGCCTGAATTTCGAAAGCAGTTGCTATTTGGTGCTATCCGTCCACCTCTTCGAAGATGCCAAGTTGATTTATGACACCGCGTATCAAAGGTTTAGACGGATGCGGCCGATGTAGCAGACTTCGTCAGATTCCCCCTCGTTGATGGGTTTTTGATTGTGGGGACGCTCTTTCCTGCAGGCGCAAGCCCCTGCAGTTAATTACGCTACCGCATCGCGGTAACAACTTTCTCCTTCTCTAGATGGTCACTTCGTGTCGTGTGTGTTTGTTTTGTTTTTGGTTGCCCGTGGATTGTATACGGAGACTAATTTATGTTGTCGCCCGTAGGGCGTGGATTAGTCCAAATCCGTATCTTCTTAGATTTGGGTTTGGGGTTGGGTTTAAGAATACGTTAGTCTCATTTGAGACTAAGATCAAATTAAACGTTTGTTAAGGATACATTAGTCTAATTTCAGACTAAGATCAACTTAACGAGATCATTTAGATCCAACAAAGGAGCATTTGGGCTCTATTATTTAGTTTAGGGACATTGCGGTCCATAATTAGTTTAAGGACATTACGGTCCAATGTTAGTTTAAGGACATCTCGGTCCAGTTTAAAGACATCATAGTCTGTAAAGGTTAAGGACATCATAGTCTATGGGCTTAAGGACCCCACAGTCCAAGGTTAAGGATATCATAGTCCGTGGGTTTAAAGGGACCCCACAGTCCAAGGTTAAGGACATCATAGTCCATAGGTTTAAGGGCCCCACAGTCCAAGATTAAGGACATTATAGTCCATGGGCTTAAGGACCCTACTGTCCAAGGTTAAGGACATCATAGTCCGTGAGTTTAAAGGGACCCCACAGTCCAAGGTTAAAGACGTCATAGTCTATGAAATGTATGGTTGTCGGGACCCGTCACCTCTCTGAAGACGTTGAAGGATTACAACGACAAATATCAGAGGAGTAAAGAGATGTACCCTTGAACCAATTTTGGTTGAAAAATCTGTAGTCCAATTTGAGACTAAGATCAAAAGATTTACGAGCATATGAGCTCAATTAATCTGAATTAAGGACTTATGGCCAATCTTGGGCTAAGTCCAATCAGGTTAAAATGTTTAACATTTATTTTGGGCTGTTGAGCATTTATTCGGGCTTGGCCCTTTTAACAATACTGAGCATTGATTTGGACTCTGACAATATTTTTGTCTTTTATTGAATGCTGAGCATTCATCATAGCTCTAGGGCTTATTAACAGAACAATTTATGTTCTTTTAGCGCACACGTGAGGAGCACGTGGCGCTTTGCGCCAGTTAAAGAGCGCAGAGCGCTTCTGCTGAGTAGCGCACACGTGAGGAGCACGTGGTGCGCTTGGTGCTTTGCGCCAGATTATGAGCGCATTGCGCTTGTTTATGAGCGCAAAGCGCTATTTGTTCAATGGCACACACGTGGGGAACACGCGGTGCGCTTGGCGTAGAGCGCCATTTTATGACCGCAGAGTGCTAGTCCAAGGGCGCAAAGCGCTATCTGTTAAGTGGTGCACACGTGAGGAGTACATGGTGCGCTTGGCGCTGAGCGCCAGTCCATGAGCGCAGAGCGCTAATCCAAGAGCGCAGAGCGCTAATTTATGAGCGCAAAGCGCTATCTGATCAACTTTATGATATGAGAAATAAATTCTCGTTTATGAGAGATTTTGTCTCAAGATTCTAAGAACAAAAGTTCTTACTTTATAGAAGATATTTCAGTCTCTTATTTTGGTGAAAGGCTTTGCCTGTGATCCTAAGAGAACTGAATTATTCTCCCCCCTTTTTTATAATGAGATGTTCATGACCTCTTTGTGTAAAAGATCTTAGTCTTGTAGATCTATAATCTGTGAGAAGAATTATGTTCTTCTTTTTATTTTATGATGAGATCTTTTGATCTCTTTGTGAAAGACCTTGGTCTTGTAGATTTATGATCTTTAAAGAAGTGAATTCTTCTTTTTTAATTATGAGATGATTTCATCTCTCTGTTTATTTTTTTTGACCTTGAAGAAAATCTTCTTTTTCTGAGAGTTTGGCTCTTCTTCCTGAAATCTCTCAAAACTTAAGGGGGGGGGGGGTTCTCTCTTATTTCTTTTTTTTAGACTTGATGTCTTGGGGCCTTTATATAGGGCAAGCTGATTTGTTCAATCAGTTAAGGAGATCTTTTCTCCAATTGATTTGGGGAATTTCCCATCGTTGGATCTTTGATCCAAGGGCTTCTGATTTACAGTGGGCAATCTTCTTGTTTTTAACAAGATGGGGAATTTCCTCCAAACAGAATTTATTCTGTGTTTTTTGGTAATTTTTAATCACCATTGGATTATTGATCCAACGGTGCTCTGATTTACAGAGCACAATCTTTTTGTTTGGAAAGATTTTGAGGAATCTTTCCTTAACAGAATTTAATTCTGATTAATTGATGATTTATCATCTTTATTGGATCTTTGATCTGATGGTGAGGAGCTTTTAGTTCCAGCACTAGCACACCCGTGCTTTGCACGTAGTGCGCTGCTTAGGGCGCAGCGCACTTGGCGCTAGCGCAAACGTGTTTTGCACGTGGTGCGCTGCTTAGGGCGCTGCACACTTGGCGCTGCTTCTAAAGCGTTGCTTCATTTCAAAATTTGAATTTTAAATAGAGTTTTGCTCTGATTTGGGGAAACAAATGCCCCCCCACCGTTGCGCTCATGTGGCCCACATGTGAGTGCAGCGGTGGCAACATCTGCGCTCTTGGATCAACTCAGAAGTTGAAACGGCATCTCAGTGCCTATAAATAGGACCTTTGGCCCTTGAGATGATTTCTGTTCATCTTCTTCCTTCTGAGAATTTTTATTCTCTTGCAGAGCACAACTCTTTGGCTTAAGAACTTTCAAGAGTCAAAATTCTGCCAAATTTTTGGTAATATTTGAACTTTATCAATAGAGCTTTGCTCTTCCTCAGATCATAGATCTCAAAATGTTTTTAGGGTTTTACCCATTAACAGAGCTTTGCTCCTTTCAAATCATGTAGATTTATTAATCTCTTATGAAGAACTCTTAAAGTTTGTTTATGGATCTTGAAGATCTCAGAATTTTAATTCATAAATATTTTACTTCAATTTTTCTGATGGGTTATTCCATCGTTTTTACAGAGCAAGGCTCTTAGAATTCCCGGAGAATTTTTAATTCCCCTCATAATTGACTTTGACAGGTGTCGTTCCCTTCTGCAGAGCATTGCTCTCGAGGAGTTTAACTCCTTGGCCCGAGGAACCTTTTTATTAAATGCGAAATCCTTTTTAGGATCCTTTCTTAATTGCACAGAATTAAATTCATTGGGTGATTTAATTAGCACTTATTTCCTCCTTGGGGATATCAAGAGTTGTTTAAATCCCGTGTCTATTTCAATAAGCTTTTTCTTAATTAATCTGTCCATTAACTCTTACTGATTTTCCTTTTCAGACATCTTCGACGCCCATATGTATGATCTAGACGAGATTATTTCTTATGGAGACATTCGCGCACTCGGCCGTTCCTAAAACCAAGAATTCACAAACGCTCAGTGTGCTGAAATTATGGGTCGCTTTGATGCATACAATAGTCGCCTGCTTCCTCGTCGTTCCTCTCTCTTGAAGCTTACTGTGGGAGCGATCTGGGGGGCGATTCCTCTATTCTATGCCGGCATGCCTTTTAAGGCATTGGGCGACGCCGAAGATAAGGTGCACTCGGTGTATCTGATGGGCTTAATCTCAAAGAAAAGGCGAGACAACCTTGTTGATATCCTGCATAAGGCTTTTCAGCAGGCGGCGATACTCGCGGCCTATCGAAGGGTGGAGGACATTAGTGGGGATTCTGACGCTTATGATCGTGAAAGGATGCAGACGAAGATGGTCCGAGAGGCCCTAAAATTTTTGGATGGCCTCACTTTTGAATTTCTCAATCCATGTCCTGGATTTGATATCTTACCTTTGTAAAACATTTTAATGGCGTTTTTGTTTACTATTTTCATAAATGTAGGAATTTTCTGAAGTATGAATAGAAAGCTTTTCCATTTCCATGTCTTTATTTTATGCATTAAACCTTTTCGCACATGCATGAATGGGTACACTTTGAACGCTTAACTGAATGCGAATCAAATGCTCTCTTTACTGTCGCTTTTTTCTCTTAGCCGTGTTGTTGCCATGTGATTTTAGCAAGTGCGGCCTGTAGATAATAAGTGACGGCCCATCTTGGACTCTTTGCCGGGTAACAATGGCTTAGGAACAGGTTCAGGTCTGCTTGCCTAAGACTTTTCAACTTTATGAGCCTTGAGGGTCTCATAAAGAATTTTCTCCCTACGAGTCGAGAGGATCTCGTAGGTGTATTTTCTCCTTAGGAATCGTGAGGATTCCTAAGTGTGCTTTCTCTTGAGAGTTGTAAGGATCTCACAAGAGAATTTTCCTTCTTACAAGTCGGGAAGACTCGTAAGTGGTTGTTTCCCTCCTTGTCGAGATTCGACTTTGGAGAGTGTGGTCCGTGAATAGTATGCAAGAGTCCGTTTTGGACCAACTTGCAGGGCCTCAGTGCTTAGGAAACATGTTTTTTAATTCCCATTGGCTAAGGCTTTGCCTTACGAGTCGAGACGAATCGAGAAGTTCTCGCAAAGACACTAATTTCCTCACGAGTCGAGACGAATCGAGAAGTTCTCGCAAGAATGTCCTAACGTCACAGTTAACCTCTGCTCTTTATGACAGAGGTCCGTTAGGGTCTGTGGTACTAGGGTTTTGCCCGTCATACCGTCGTGTTGGCATGATGCATTCCTCGATAGGCAATCTTGCTGTTCGAGTAGCCTTGCGACTGTCGTGTCTCTGATCTCTTCGGGGGCTGGATAAGACGTCTCCAAGCAATCTTCCTAGGCAATTTGACCGTCGGAAGAGCAAGCGTTAGGAATTTTACCATGCTGCTTTTTTACTTGAGCTTAGGCTCAGTTTGGCGAGCTCAGTTTAGCGAGCCCCGATGAGTCATAACCACTCCGCGCTGGTGTGGGATGATCTCCGATAGTCTTTTAGGTTTTATTTGAGTTGCCGTCAAGACCCGGAAGCTAGGAATTTGGCCTTTGCTTCGTTTGCTGGCATCGCGTCTGCTGTATCGAGATGAATGTCGAGGTTGTCTCTAGGTTGCATGTGAACTGTCGAGGCTTGGAACTAGGGACTTTGCCGTGGCTCCGTTGTTTGATTATCGCGTCTGAATCCTGCTGGAGGTAGAACGCTATGGTGACATCTTGTCTGCTGTATCGAAACGAACGTCGAGGTGGTGGCCACTCCGCGCTGGTGTGGGATGATCTCCGATAGTCTTTCAGGTTTTATATGAGTTGCCGTCAAGACCCTGAAGCTAGGAATTTAGCCTTTGCTTCGTTTGCTGGCATTGCGTCTGCTGTATCGAGATGAATGTCGAGGTTGTCTCTAGGTTGCATGTGAACCGTCGAGGCTTGGAACTAGGGACTTTGCCGTGGCTCCGTTGTTTGATTTTCGCGTCTGAATCCTGCTGGAGGAAGAACGCTGTGGTGATATCTCGTCTGCTGTATCGAGACGAACGTCGAGGTGGTGACCACTCCGCGCTGGTGTGGGGTGATCTCCGATGGTCTTTCAGGTTTTATATGAGTTGCCGTCAAGACCCTGAAGCTAGGAATTTGGCCTTTGCTTCGTTTGCTGGCATTACATCTGCTGTAACGAGACGAATGTCGCGGTTGTCTCTAGGTTGCGTGTGAACCGTCGAGGCTTGGAACTAGGGATTTTGCCGTGGCTCCATTGTTTGATTGTCATGTCTGAATCCTGCTGGAGTAAGAACGCTGTGGTGACATTTCGTCTGCTGTATCGAGACGAACGTCGAGGTGGTGACCACTCCGCGCTGGTGTGGGATGATCTCCGATAGTCTTTCAGGTTTTATATGAGTTGCCGTCAAGACTTTGAAACTAGGAATATTGCCTTTGCTTCATTTGCTTTGGCGTTGTGTCTGCTGTATCGAGACGAACGTCGAGGTGGCGCTGAGATTTTGCTGTCACTTCGCTTTGTTTCGACCGTGAGGTCTTTTATTGACGTTGCGTCTGCATCCTGCTGGACTGCGAAGGAATGCCGTTGTTGACATTGCGTCATGGTGTAACGAGACGAACGCTGCGGTGGAGCTGGGATTTTGCCGTCACTCCGCTTTATTTCAACAATGAGGTCTTTTGTTGACGTTGCGTCTGCATCCTGCTGGACAGCGATGGAACGCCGTTGTTGACATCGCATCTGCTGTAACGAGACGGATGCTGCGGTGGAGCTGGGATTTTGCCGTCACTCTGCTTTGTTTCGACTATGAGGTCTTTTGTTGATGTTGCGTTTGCATCCTGCTAGACTGCGAAAGAACGCCGTTGTTGACATCGCGTCTGCTGTAACGAGACGAATGTTGCGGTGGAGCTGGGATTTTGCCGTCACTCCGCTTTGTTTCGACCATGAGGTCTTTTGTTGACGTTGCGTCTGCATCCTGTTGGACTGCGAAGGAGCGCCGTTGTTGGCATCGCGCCTACTGTAACGAGACGAATGCTGCGGTGGTCTCTAGGTTGTCTGTAAACCGTCGAGATTTGGAACTAGGGACTATGCCGTGGCTCCGTTTCGTTGTGTTGCATCCGTGCCCTGCTGGCATAAGGAGGAACGCTGTTGTTGGTCTTCTGGGATGCAGATGTGACCATCGAGACTTGGCTCTCTTTCTAATGGAGCCTGGTGGGATGATATGGTTCCCTCTTTGTTTACGCCCCTGGATTGTATACAGGGATCGATGTGATCTCACCTGTAGGGCAAAAAGTTTCATTTTATATATTTTTCTTCCCGCGATGCTCTATCATTTCAGCTTTTATATCGCGAAAGTTGCGATTGCCCAATCATTTCGGCTATTTTTCGCGATGCCCAATCATTTCGGCTATTTGTTTTATTTACTCGCTGTTTTTTATTGCGTGTTGCCCAACCATTTCGGTTATTTTGTATGCATACATTTTTACTTGTTGATTTTGTTGCAAGTTGCCCCATCATTTCGGCTATTTCGTATGCATTTGTGGCTCGCTGGCTTTTCGCTGCGAGTTTGGGATTGGACACCGATTTCGGTATCAGCACTGCTACAACTGGGATATCGTCAGGAGAGAATCATCATTTGCCTCTGTTAATGTCGAACAAAGGTGGCTTAGCAAACAGGGTTAAGATCCTATCGACTAAGGCTTTTGACTTCATGAGCCATAAGGGTCTCATAAAGGCATTTCTCCCTACGAGTTGTGAGAATCTCGTAAGTGCGTTTTCTCCTTAGGGATCGTGAGGATTCCTAAGTGTATGGTCTCTTATAAGTCGTAAGGATCTTATAAGAGTGTTTTCTCCTTATAAATCGAGAGGACTTATAAGGGCTGTCCAGTGTGTGAACATATCCCTAGTCGCGGGTGGGACTTTGTTAGGGAAATGCTTATTCGCGCCCGTGGATTGTATACAAGGGTCAATATTGAACTGCTTGTAGGGCAACATTGGAGATTGTGATGGCTTAAGAACAGGTTCAGATCCCTGTAGCTTAAGGTTTTTGAATCCTACGAACCGTGAGGGTCTCATAGGGGAATTCTCCTTACGATTCGTGAGGATCTCGTAAGTGTGTTTTCTCTTTAGGGATCATGAGGATTCCTAAGTGTATTTCACCTTTGTGAGTCATAAGGATTTCACGCAGGTGGTTTCTCCTTGCAGGGTCGAGAGGACCTTGCAAGTGTCTTTTAACGAGATTGCGCTCTTTCGGGTTTTCACAAAACTCGCCGGTAGTCCTGCTGTTTTTACTCACGGAGCCCTTTCGGGTTTTCATCTGTGCCCGTTTTTCTTATGAACATACCGTTTAATTTTTTTTTGTCAGCCTTGGGATGCTGCGATCAGTAGTAGTTTATACACGTCTCGGTCAACAGCCAGTTTTAGGACATAGTGGTCCATCGTTAGTTTAAGGACGTTTCGGTCCGTAGCCAGTTTTATGACATAGTGGTCCATGGTTAGTTTAAGGACGTTTCGGTTTGGGGGCTTTCTCTATGAATGAGCACGATACCCCCGGCATGTCCATCTTTTTCGGATCATGTGGTTGTGGCGGGTTCATCTTCCAGTTTTCGGATAATGCGAACTTGCCTTTTTGGTATTGGTCCTCAATCCAGCCTTTGAAGACGAAGCAATTTTCGACTGGATGGCTTACTGTTTTGTGGTAAGGGCAGTAATTAGGATTGTTGACATCGCTTGGCTGCAACGGACGTTTTGGATCCGGCAGATTGATGAGTCTGTTGCGCACTTCCAGTTCGAACAGTCTCCTCGTTTTATCCTAAGGAAACGAGTAAGGATGTCCCAGTCTCTCCTCGAGGGATGGGCGTGGACGCACGTTGTTTTGGCGAACAATCGGCTTTAAGTTGCTCGGCTGTTGTTGAGTATTGGCGATGAAGGTCGCTTTCTCTTTCTCTTGTTCATTTCGAGAGTCCGTCTTTGAAGGAGATGGTCTATGACCCATTTGGGCCAGTTTGTCAATCAAGGCCTGGAAAGTGGTCAACTTGAAGAACATCATAAATTGTGAAATGGTCGCTTGAGGATCAAGAGTACCTACGAACATACCTACCGTAGGCGCTTCTTCGATGTGCTGCTCGCACTTCGACCATAGATTCCGCCATCGTATTGCGTATTGAACCCATGTCTCGTCTGGCTTCACCCTGGCGTTGATCAATGCCGTGATTGGGGTGCGTTCGCTAGCGCTTGCGAATCTTTGTGCGAACAACAGCTCCATCTCTGCAAATGTCTTGACAGAGTCGTTCGGGAGTTCAGAGTACCATTCGAATGCTGTCTCCGACAAGCTGCAGACGAACTGGCGAAGCAGCAGTTTATCGTCACCTCCAGTGTTGCCACATAGAGCCCTGAACTGGACGACATGCTGGTGGGGATTGCCCGTCCCTTTATATACATGGAATTTAGGGATCGTATATCCCGGCGGGTACCTTATTTGGTCATACCAGCCCGGATAGGGTCGTCCAGTCTTAACGATCTGCCCGGCCGTTTCGCTGGCATGATGAGCTCATATTTGCTGAGCGATGTAATCATCCAGAGCGGCCTTGGAGATGGTCTCCTCCTTGGCTATTGAAAGAGCCGGAGGAGGGTTCGATGTCTCCCCTCTGTCGTCTTCAATGATAATCGGAGGGTTTTCAGCTGGAGGGTCTGGCTGGATCATCATGCCCACCATATCTTGGAATAGAAGGGCCATTTGTTTTATATTGGCCGCTTGTTCCGCGGCCTCTTTGTCCTTCTTCTCAAGCATTCTCCGAAGAAATTCAGCATCAGTTTCCTGCTCACGGCGCTGCTCCGAGGTCTCTGGCCTTTCTTTCGGCTCAGTGAGTGCGGCCATTGTAGTCAGCATCTCCTGAAGTTTCTGCTGCTGTTGCTCCTGAGCCTTCGTTATCGATCGGGTAAGTGGTCGATGACCCGTAGAAGCACGGCTTTCCTCTTTTCCGGAAGCCATATAAACAGTGTGCACCACCATGCCCCCAGACTTGGGGCGTTTAGGTTCGGTGTCCTTGCGGTTCGTCGCGGACACGGGGGCCTTCTCTGGCCTCCTTCTCTTATGAGCAGTTAAAGTTGAGGGAACCGTTGCAGTGGGCACCCAGACAAATGACATCTTCTGTGGTATCACGGGATGGTCCTTTTCTTGCCGAGCTTTAATCTTCTTTGATTGGCGGGAATAGTCTTGGTCAATCACCGATTCCTGAACCTGTCGCCAGACTTTGTAAATTTTGGAGGACAGCCGCTGAGGGGGCTGCTCCGGCTTCTTCTCTGTAGCATTCTCCACAGGTGGAGGAGATCTCTTCAGCACGGCAGTCAGAGACTTTTTGCGCACTCTCCTTAGCGGTTCAAAGCTGTTCCCGGTTGGAACAGCAGCATCGATTTCCACCGTTGGAGCCGGCGGAGTCAGTCCGGAAGGGGAATTGCCCCAAGCTTTCCTCACTTGGCGTCAGTGGCGACGTCGAGGGTGTCGAGCCGTTGGGATTGTCTCAGCTGTAGGGGTGACTTCCTCATGCCCCCTGTCTTGATCAGAAGTTGTCGTTGTCAACCTGTTGAAGACTGACGTCCGTTGAGTGGGGATGGCCAACCTATCGAAAGCAGACTTCCAAGCAGCTGAAGCAGCCTTAACGATTTCGCCTAAAACGGGAGCTGAAACAGTCAGTCTTGTGAAGACCGACCCTTTGGCAGGAGAAGCCGCTTTGACGACTTCGAGAGCAGGAATGACTATCTTTTTTGGGATAGCCCTTTCTGGTATCGCAGGCTTCTTCACGGGCCCACACGAGCTTTGGCCCAATTTGTCAAAGACTGAGGCGTTAGATTTGGACGACCCGTTGAGAGAGGCCGTGGTAGTGGTAAGTTGATCAAAGACCGACTTCTTTGGGGCTTCTTGCGACAGCAGCGGGGCATTGAAGTCATCGGTGGCATCATGGTCCTAAAGAACAACCCAGTGGTGGCCTGAGTTACTTGGTACACCGGCATTGTGAAAAGGGAGGCCGCTTGGGGCCCATAGGTTACACCTCCAGATGAGGCGGAACGGGAGTTGCAGTTGCAGCTGGAGCAGTTAGAGGCCATTGATGTTCTTCTTTCTGCATGGAGCAAGACCAAATCTTAGTACCTCGAACCCAATGGCAACCATATTAAACCACGATTTGTTCGCGAACACGACACACGAAGTGTGGAGTGGAAAGAGGAAAAGGTCCCACCGGGCGTGCCAGAATCTATTCTCTGCCGAAAGACGCGACCGGGACGTTGGGACGTCCGGCCTGAATTTCGAAAGCAGTTGCTATTTGGTGCTATCCGTCCACCTCTTCGAAGATGCCAAGTTGATTTATGACACCGCGTATCGAAGGTTTAGACGGATGCGGCCGATGTAGCAGACTTCGTCAGATTCCCCCTCGTTGATGGGTTTTTGATTGTGGGGACGCTCTTCCCTGCAGGCGCAAGCCCCTGCAGTTAATTACGCTACCGCATCGCGGTAACAACTTTCTCCTTCTCTAGATGGTCACTTCGTGTCGTGTGTGTTTGTTTTGTTTTTGGTTGCTCGTGGATTGTATACGGAGACTAATTTATGTTGTCACCCATAAGACGTGGATTAGTCCAAATCCGTATCTTCTTAGATTTGGGTTTGGGGTTGGGTTGAAGAATACGTTAGTCTCATTTGAGAGTAAGATCAACTTAAACGTTTGTTAAGGATACGTTAGTCTAATTTCAGACTAAAATCAACTTAACGGGATCATTTAGATCTAACAAAGAAGCATTTGGGCTCTATTATTTAGTTTAGGGACATTGCGGTCCATAATTAATTTAAGGACATTACGGTCCAATGTTAGTTTAAGGACATCTCGGTCCAGTTTAAAGACATCATAGTCTGTAAAGGTTAAGGACATCATAGTCCATGGGCTTAAGGACCCCACAGTCCAAGGTTAAGGATATCATAGTTCGTGGGTTTAAAGGGACCCCACAGTCCAAGGTTAAGGACATCATAGTCCATGGGTTTAAGGACCTCACAGTCCAAGATTAAGGACATCATAGTCCATGGGCTTAAGGACCCCACTGTCCAAGGTTAAGGACATCATAGTCCGATGGTTTAAGGGGACCCCACAGTCCAAAGTTAAAGACGTCATAGTCTATGAAATGTATGGTTGTCGGGACCCGTCACCTCTCTGAAGACGTTGAAGGATTACAACGACAAATATCGGAGGAGTAAAGAGATGTACCCTTGAACCAATTTTTGGTTGAGAGATCTGTAGTACAATTTGAGACTAAGATCAAAAGATTTATGAGCATATGGGCTCAATTAATCTGAATTAAGGACTTATGGCCAATCTTGGGCTAAGTCCAATCAGGTTAAAATGTTTAACATTTATTTTGGGCTGTTGAGCATTTATTTGGGCTTGGCCCTTTTAACAATGCTGAGCATTGATTTGGACTCTGAGAATATTTTTGTATTTTATTGAATGCTGAGCATTCATCATAGCTCTAGGGCTTATTAACAGAACAATTTATGTTCTTTTAGCGCACACGTGAGGAGCATGTAGCGCGCTTGGCGCTTTGCGCCAGTCAAAGAGCGCAGAGCGCTTCTGCTGAGTAGTGCACACGTGAGGAGCACGTGGTGCGCTTGGCGCATTACGCCAGATTATGAGCGCATTGCGCTTGTTTATGAGCGCAAAGCGCTATTTGTTCAATGGCGCACACGTGGGGAACACGTGGTGCGCTTGGAGCAGAGCGCCATTTTATGAGCGCAGAGCGCTAGTCCAAGAGCGCAAAGCGCTATCTGTTAAGTGGCGCACGTGGTGCGCTTGGCGCTGAGTGCCAGTCCATGAGCGCAGAGCGCTAATCCAAGACCGCAGAGCGCTAATTTATGAGCGCAAAGCGCTATCTGATCAACTTTATGATCCGAGAAATAAATTCTCGTTTATGAGAGACTCTGTCTCAAGATTCTAAGAACAAAAGTTCTTACTTTATAGGAGATGTTTCAGTCTCTTATTTTTGTGAAAAGCTTTGCCTTTATGGATCTGTGATTCTAAGAGAACTGAATTATTCTCCCCCTTTTTTTATAATGAGATATTCATGATCTCTTTGTGTAAAAGACCTTAGTTTTGTAGATCTATAATCTGCGAGAAGAATTATGTTCTTCTATTTATTTTATGATGAGATCCTTTGATCTCTTTGTGAAAGACCTTTGTCTTGTAGATCTATGATCTTTAAAGAAGTGAATTTTTCTTTTTTAATTATGAGATGATTTCATCTCTCTGTTCATTTTTTTTACCTTGAAGAAAATCTTCTTTTCTATGAGAGCTTGGCTCTTCTTCCTGAGATCTCTCAAAGCTTATGGGGGGGTTCTCTCTTTGTTTTTCTCTCTTATTTCTTTTTTTAGACTCGAAGTCTTGGGGCCTTTATATAGGGCAAGCTGATTTGTTCAATCAGTTAAGGAGATCTTTTCTCCAATCGATTTGGGGAGTTTCCCATCGTTGGATTTTTTATCCAAGGGCTTCTGATTTACAGAAGGTAATCTTCTTGTTTTTAACAAGATTGGGGAATTTCCTCCAAACAGAATTTATTCTGTGTTTTTTGGTAATTTTAATCACCATTGGATTATTGATCCAACGGTGCTCTGATTTACAGAGCACAATCTTTTTGTTTGGAAAGATTTTGAGGAATCTTTCCTTAACAGAATTTAATTCTGATTAATTGATGATTTATCATCTTTATTGGATCTTTGATCTGACGGTGAGGAGCTTTTAGTTCCAGCACTAGCGCACCCGTGCTTTGCACGTGGTGCGCTGCTTAGAGGGCAGCGCATTTGGCGCTACCGCACCCGTGCTTTGCACGTGGTGCGCTACTTAGGGCGCAACGCACTTGGCGCTAGCGCACACGTGCTTTGCACGTGGTGCGCTGCTTAGGGCTCAGCGCACTTGGCGTTGCTACTGAAGCGTTGCTTCATTTCAAAATTTGAATTTTAAATAGAGCTTTGCTCTGATTGGGGAAAACACTACCCAACAACGCTGTGGATCCAAAAGCCCTCGTCACGAGGCGGCCAGATATCTTCCTACACGGCCTCAACGGTGGATACTTAAGCCTCGAATTAAACCAACAGGCAGGGCTCTACCCGGCGCACGTATCCGAAGCAGGCAAACTCCTAATATGGCCTAAATAAATAAAGCTCGAGTTCGGTCGATAGCCGGCCCGAACATACGAAGCGATGTCTCCATTATGGCGCCGCCTTTTCGGTGATCCACTGACGTCATCAAGGACACGCGCGAAAATTAAGGTGCATGGTGAGACACCACGTGGACTTGAAGATCGAAAAGACGCAACTGACAAATGCCATGTCGTTCCCGGACAATACACCACGAAGAATTCTCGGCACCAAGCTGACAGAGAAAACCAAGCAGACCACTCTCGACCCGACCCAGGTCGAAACTAGAGTGGGGGGCTAATGATGATGCTCTTAAGTAGGAATTTCTCAGACCACAATATGTAGCGGATGACGTGTCATCCACGTAAGCCCGCTAGATTTCTGGGGGCTACGGAGCTGGAATAAATATGATGCATTGGGGACGTTCCTCGGCACCTCGTCTCCGAGGTTGCATCCGACCTTTCGGAGAACTCCCCGGAGTGCCTTCTATATTCGCCTAGCAACCAGCCAACAGCTCACCTCCGAACAATCCTATAACCGATTTTCCATAGCCTCCTTACTCGTCTCCGAGCTGAGCTTCCTCGGCCTCCTCGCTCGCCTCCGAGCTATCCACCGATCTGAGCTTCCTCGGCTTCCCTATTCAACCGAGAGCACGGAGCCTAAGCGCCCTCGTAACGGCTCTGTATATCTCACCAAAGTGAGATCTCCACCACTCCACATCCCACGCCGGCATGCCATTCCATTAACGAGCGCATCCCGCTATTAATGGACGTATCCCGCCTTCTACGCGAATGTGCCACGGGAGCGTAACGGACGTCGAGAATATCGCGCTGGTTCACCTCATGCGACCACTATATAAACCCTCTCCACCAGATGACTCAGGTAAGAGGGAACTCATTCCAATACGCCGCTACCCTGTCATTATTCCTCGGTACTTACTTGATCGTCGGAAGGTCCTACGGTGGCTTTCCACCCCGGGACTTCCCTTGCAGTTAGCTCGGCATCAACAACCCATTGAGGTCCATACAACCATTCCCATACCCAATCTCCACCGTCCAAAACCACCCGCAGCTAAATCGACGGAGGACAACATCTGAAGGAGATATCCACCTCCATCAATCCCGAACTTTTAGGATTAATAGCCATATGAATCATGTTCTTTCATTATTTTTTATTTAGATTGCTCGCTAATATATAGCCATCTTCTCAGCGAAATTAAGAACTAAGTTATCTTTCTTGAATGTCTATATCTGATGATGCTCAATAACGGTAATTCCTTATATCATGACACGTGGCGGATGACGTGTCACATGCATAAGCCAGTTGGGCCCCTGAGGGCCACGGAGGGGGAACCAGCGAGCTACAGTGGGGGCTTCCTTCAAACCCTGTCTCCGAGGTTGCACCCCACTCCTTGACCCCGAGCGCTTCAGCAGCCAAGCCAACTGTCCCTTTGCTCTACTCCGGGCTATCGCAGGACCAAGATACCTTGGCTCTCCCGCTCGTCCACGAGCTCTCCCGCCGAGGTCATCTTCCTCGGTCTCATTGACCGACCAACAGCACCACTCGCAGGCACAACCGCCTCACTCCCGCGAATCTCGCCATGCGCGAGATATCCGCCGGCCACATCCCGCGTTCCACGCCATCACGATCCTCCCATTAACGAGCCTGTCTCGCCATTAATACGGGATCCTGCTCATCACGTGGGAGTCACGCCGGGAGCGTAACGGCCGGCGTGATTCTCGCGCTCGCCTGCCTGCTGCCACCGCTATATAAACCCCTCCTTCAGACGGTTCAAGTAAGTCTTTTTCCACTCACTAAGCCGTTACTCTGCTCAGATTTCCTCTCTAACTTAACCGTCGGAGGGTCCTCGTTGGTACAACCACCTCGGGACTTCCTTGCAGGTATCTCGGCCCAAACAACCTCAAACCCATTGAGATCCACATGCTTCAGGAGCCATCCTCCAACTCCAATCTCAGTTGTCCATCATCGCCAACAGCAGATCTACGGAAGGTAACATCTTGACATGATCCGCATCCGTCAGCTGGCGCCGTCTGTGGGAAAAAGTTCCACTCAACAAAAGTTCATCTTCTGATCTACTTCATGGAGAGTGACCACCGTGGCGATCCAAGCACTAGCCGACGCCCCACTCACAATGGGGAAGCGGACGGATCGCCTCCTCCCCCGAATGCTATTCACACCCTGTCTGCATGGATCGATAGGCTCGCGTCCGTCATGGACACCTTTATCCGTATCCAAATGGCTGGGCGAACCCCCCAGGTCGCCGCTTCCCCATCTTGGGATCGGGGCCCCTACAGGGGTCGAGAGGACACCGCCCACGCCGGCGCGACCGAGCACCACCTTTCAATCTCTGACGGCCACAGATCCCCCGCGGAGACCAACTCAATGACTCACCAGGCAACTCTGACGCCGTGCAATTCCGAGCTTTCCCAGCCAAGCTCATCCATTCTGGACGAGACTGTCATCACAGCTCTGAGATCGGGTGTTAGGCACAAGGAGTGGCTCCACTCCTTTGCATTAGCGCGACCAAAGACCATGACCGAGGTAAAAACTTGGACCGAGAAAGAGATCCAACTGGAAGCCGAGGTGAACGCATACTTTCCCCGGGCCGACCAAGCTGACCAAAAGAAGAGGGGTAGGGAAAAGAAGAAAAGGCAGCCGAGCAGCTACCCTGCGTGGCTATCCCTTGCTGGTAGTTCCCTACCCCGCAACGCCAGGGGTCGAAGCCCTCACCAAGAGGCAGTCGAGCAGCTACCCTGCTTGGCTATCCCTGGCCGGCAGTTCCCTACCCCGCAACGCCATGGATCGAAGCCCTCTCCAAGAGGCAGCCGAGCAGCTACCATGCTTGGCTATCCCTGGCCGGTAGTTCCCTATCCTGCAACGCCAGGGATTGATGCCCTCACCAAGAGGCAGCCGAGCGGCTACCCTGCTTGGCTATCCCTGGCTGGTAGTTCCCTACCCCGCAACGCCAAGAATCGAAGCCCTCACCAAGAGGCAGCCGAGCAGCTACCCTGCTTAGCTATCCCTGGCTGGTAGTTCCCTACCCCGTATTGCCAAGGATCGAAGCCCTCACCAAGAGGCAGCCGAGCAGCTACCCTGCTTGGCTATCCCTGGCTGGTAGTTCCCTACCTGCAACGCCAGGGATCGAAGCCCTCATCAAGAGACAGCTGAGCAGCTACCCTGCTTGGCTATCCCTGGCTGGTAGTTCCCTACCCCGCAACGCCAGGGATCGAAGCCCTCACCAAGAGGAAGCCGAGCAGCTACCCTCCTTGGCTATCCCTGGCTAGTAGTTCCCTTCTCCGCAATGCCAGGGATCGAAGTCCTCATCAAGAGGCAGCCGAGCAGCTACCCTGCCTGGCTATCCCTAGCTGGTAGTTCCCTACCCCGCAACGCCAGGGATCGAAGCCCTCACCAAGAGGCAGCCGAGCAGCTACCCTGCTTGGCTATCCCTGGCTGGTAGTTCCCTACCCCGCAACGCCAGGGATCGAAGCCCTCACCAAGAGGAAGCCGAGCAGCTACCCTCCTTGGCTATCCCTGGCTGGTAGTTCCCTACCCCGCAACGCCAGGGATCGAAGCCCTCATCAAGAGGCAGCCGAGCAGCTACCCTGCTTGGCTATCCCTGGCTGGTAGTTCCCTACCCCGCAACGCCAGGGATCGAAGCCCTCACCAAGTGGCAGCCGAGCGGCTACCCTGCTTGGCTATCCCTGGCTGGTAGTTCCCTACCCCGCAATGCCAGGGATCGAAGCCCTCGCCAAGAGGCAGCCGAGCAGCTACCCTGCTTGGCTATCCCTGGCTGGTAGTTCCCTACCCTTCAACGCCAGGGATCTAAGCCCTCGCCAAGAGGCACCGAGCAATAACCCTGCTCGGCCCGTCCTTAAGGATCAAAACCCTCGCCAAGAGGCACCGGGCAGTAACCCTGCTCGTCCCGTCCTTAGCAAGCCTCTTACGGCCCCCCGCGCTAAGGATCAAAGCCCTCACCAAGTGGCAACCGAGCCCGCCCTTGCTTGGTTATCCCTGGCTGGTAGTTCCCTACCCAACAATGCTAGGGATCAAAGCCCTCGCCAAGAGGCACCGGGCAGCAACCCTGGTCGGCCCTTCCTTAAGGATCAAAGCCCTCGCCAAGAGGCACCGGGCAGTAACCTTACTCGGCCTGTCCTTATTAGGCCTCTTACGCCCCCTCCCCCACGTGCGCTAAGGATCAAAGCCCTCGCCAAGAGGCAACCGGGCCCGCCCTTGCTCGGTTATCCCTGGCTGGTAGTTCCCTACCCCGCAACGCCAGGGATCAAAGCCCTTGCTAAGAGGCAACTGAGCAGCTTCACTGCTCTGTCCATCTTTAGCAGGCCTCTTACGGCCCATCCAGCGCTAAGGATCGAAGACCTCACCAAAGGGCAACCGGGATCGCCCTTGCTTGGGCATCCATGGCTGGTAGTTCACTACCCACCGACGCCGAGGATCTGAAGCCCTCATCGTGAGGCTGCCGAGTTTCTTCCTGCTCGGCGTATCCCCAGCGGGCAGCCTCCTGCCCATCAGATGCTGAGGATCTGAAGCCCTCACCGCGAGGCCGCCGAGTTTCTTCCTGCTTGGCGCATCCCCAACGAGCAGACTCCTGCCCATCAGACGTTGAGGATCTGAAGCCCTCACCGTGAGGCCGCCGAGTTTCTTCCTGCTCGGCGCATCCCCAACGGGCAGCCTCCTGCTCATCAGACGCTCAGGATCTGAAGCCCTCATCGCAAGGCCGCCGAGTTTCTTTCCGCTCGGCGTATCCCCAGCGGGCATCCTCTTGATCATCAGACGCTGAGAATCTGAAGCCCTCATCGTGAGGCCACCGAGTTCCTTCCTGCTCGGCGCATCCCCAGCGGACATCCTCCTGCCCATCAGACGCTGAGGATCTCAAGCCTTCATCGTGAGGCCTCCGAGTTCCTTCCTGCTCGGCGCATCCCTAGCGGGCATCCTCCAGCCCTCATTGTGAGGCTACCAAGTTTCTTCCTGCTCGGCGCATCCCCAGCGGACAACCTCCTGCCCATCAGACGCTGAGGATCTCAAGCCCTCATCGTGAGGCCTCCGAGTTCCTTCCTGCTCGGCGCATCCCTAGCGGGCATCCTCCAGTCCTCATCGTGAGGCTACCAAGTTTCTTCCTGCTCGGCGTATCCCCAGCGGGCATCTTCCTGCCCATCAGACGTTGAGGATCTCAAGCCCTCATCGCGAGGCCGCCGAGTTTCTTCCTGCTCGGTGCATCCCCAGCGGGCATCCTCCTGTACATCAGACGCTGAGGATCTCAAGCCTTCATCGTGAGGTCGCCGAGTTCTTTCCTGCTCGTCGCATCCCCAGCGGGCATCCTCCTGCCCATCAGACGCTGAGGATCTGAAGCCCTCATCGCGAGGCCGCTGAGTTTCTTCCTGCTCGGCGAATCCCCAGAGGGCAGCCTCCTGCACATCAGACGCTGAGGATCTCAAGCCCTCATCGTGAAGCCGCTGAGTTCCTTCCCGCTCGGCGCATCTCCAGCGGGCATCCTCCTGCCTATCAGACGCTGAGGATCTGAAGCCTTCATCGCGAGGCCGCCGAGTTTCTTTGTCACGCCCCGTTTCTCAAAGTGCGCTAAGATCGGCACGTGACAGAGCCAACCATGCTACCTGTGGCTAGGAAACATCCCTCCACAGTCACATTACGGCTGTCTATAAGATATCAAGAACAGTAGAAATAAATAATCTATCTAGTACATGTCCATATGCCAGAATAAACGAGTTAAGAAATAATATGCGGAAGCAATAAATCCAAATAAAAATAACAATCTGGAAAGTACATCCCAAATACGGGCTCACATCAGGAAATGAAAATGCTAGAAGAAAACTAAACTAAATACTGATAGGATCCTCACTGTTCGGCCTGTCGGCTGAAGTACTCCTGATCGGCCTGCGACAAAGGTAGAGGATCTGGGCCATGCAAAACCCAGATGTCAGTGCGTCATAATATCAAACAATAAAATATAATTAGGAGGTAACAAGATATGCATGCATGAGTATGAACAGTAATAAGGGTATAACAGTAACACGAATATAGAACAGTGAAGGGTATAAGCACATGTGACGTGCGGTGGGTAACCTGAACTAAACTACTGGGTTAACCACTCTCAAGTCTTTGAAATCAATTTAATGAATCGTCTATGTAACTCAATAGTATCCCGTGCGTGCCCGGGACCACGGTCCAGATTCTCGGGCTGAAATCCGAGACATGCCGCTAGGCATTAAACAAGAAACATGTACAGATGAATGATGTCAGCAACATCATCCCGGGGCTGGCCTAGCCCGTAAAACTGATCGGTATAAGTGTCTAACTGTTGAGTTACAGGTCAGGTTCCATCATTGATTTCCCTTTACTACCAAGTTATGTGTTTAAGTCAGGTATTGATAAATCTGGAGCTAATGCCAACACAGGATCAAACAGGTGTCGGCACGTGGGCGCTTGGCGCTTGAGCGCTGGGCGCTTTGAGCGCGGGGCGCTCGAGCGCTAGCGCGCCACATGTCGGCACGTGGGCGCTTAGCGCTTGGCGCTTAAGCGCTGGGCGCTTTGAGCGCTAAGCGTGTCGGCACGTGGGCGCTTGGCGCTTGAGTGCTAGACGCTCGATCGCTAGCGCGCCACGTGTCGGCACGTGGGCGCTGGGCGCTTGAGCGCAAGGCGCTCGGGCGCTTGGGCGCCGGCGAGAAAAAGGGGCTTTTAGCCCCAGAAACTTCCGAAAAAGAAATCAGTGTGGAGTGAAACTCCTAAGCTGTTTTGAAGCTGATGAAGGGCTTCTCCCCTTGAGCCCTAGTTCTTCCCCAAAGTGGGGTTTCTGGAGACGGGTCTCCTTCTTCTTCCTTTGTTGGACGGATTTTGAAGATCAAGAAGTGTGAGATTTTAAAAATCTCTTCTTTTTGAGATCTGATGGAAGATCTGAGTTTCCCTTTGTGGGTTTTGTGGTGAAAAACTATTTAGTTTTATAAAAAGAAGAGTAAAACTCTTGATTTTAATTCAAGAAAGAAGAAGGTTGTAGAATCTTGAAGAAGGAGAAAGATCTCAGATCTAGATTTGCTCTTTGGAGAGAGAAAAAGTTATTGAGATATTTCGTTATCTTTGTTTTTATAGGCCATACACTTTACACATAGCCACTTATGCTTCACAAAATGGCATTTTGCCTATCTCATGGCTCATGTGACATTTCTTTTTTGCACATAAGCCATGGGCTTTACAAAAATTTGGTTATTTTTTCTTACATAAAATAAAATAAAAGAAATAGAACAAAATTATTTATTACAAAATTTTTATCTAGGCATGAGGGGAGGCCGGCCGCTTCATGTTCGGGCTCAACCTGGGCGTTGTCCCACTTGACCCGGGGCTTGGGCCCATTTGGCTTAGGATTGACTTTGATTTTGACTTGGTCAACCGAGGTGTAAATTTTTACCCCAACAAAATGCTCCCTATCAATAAATGCACACCACACATGTGGGTCGTGTGCATGAAATTGATGGATCTTCTTTCACGTGGAGGCGACTTGATTCGGTTCCCACCTCTTGGGAAGCTGGCACTGCTCTTTTTACGACATGGACGGTCGATGATGCCATTTTAGCGACGTGGACAGTCGGTGCTCCCATTTTAGCGACGTGGACGGTCGGTGCTACCATTTCAGCGACGTGGACGGTCGGTGCTACCATTTCAGCGATGTGGACGGTCGGTTCTGCCCTTTTTGCGACTTGAACGGTCGTTGCTGCCCTTTTAGGGACATGGACGGTCGGTGCTGACCTTTTAGCGACATGGACGGTCGATACTGCCATTTTTGCGACTTGGACGGTCGGTTTTGCCCTTTTTGCAACTTAGACCGTCGTTGCTGCCCTTTTAGCGACTTGGACGGTCGATACTGCCCTTTTAGCGACGTGGACGGTTGGTGCTGCCCTTTTAGCGACGTAGACGGTCGATGCTGCCCTTTTAGCGACGTGGACGGTCGGTGCTGCCTTTTTTGCGACTTGGACGGTCGTTGCTGCCCTTTTAGCGACGTGGACGGTCGGTGCTGCCATTTTAGCGACGGGGACGGTCGGTGCTGCCCTTTTAGCGACGTGGACGGTCGATGCTGCCCTTTTTGCGGCTTGGACGGTCGGTTCTGCCCTTTTTGCGACTTGGACGGTCGTTGCTGCCCTTTTAGCAATGTGGACGGTCGATGCTGCCCTTTTAGCGATGTGGATGGTCGGTGCTTCCATTTTAGCGACGTGGACAGTCGATGCTGCCATTTTAGCTACATGGATGGTCGGTTCTGCTCTTTTTGCGACTTGGACAGTCGATGTTGCCCTTTTTGCGACTTGGACGGTCGATGCTGCCATTTTAGCGACGTGGATGGTCGGTTCTGCCATTTTAGCGACGTGGACGGTCGGTGCTGCCCTTTTTGCGACTTGGACGGTCGATGCTTCCATTTTAGCGACGTGGACGGTCGGTTCTGGATTTGACTTCCCCGCTTCTTGCGGCGTCAGGGATGAAGTTGACTTGTTTCCGAGGTGGAATTTTATTCTGCCAGGGAGGTCATTGGTTGTTTTGTTGACTTGATGTGATTTGGGTTGACATTAGCATCGCTACGCTGGAATATGGTACAAGGAGCGAATCATCATTTGTCATGACAGGGTTTGGGGATTTTGGTTTTGGTTTGGCATCAGCATCGCTACACTGGAATATGGTACAAGAGCAAATCATCATTTGCCGTGAGGGAATTTCCCCCGTTCCCAGTTTAACGACTTAGGGGTCATCTGTTCCCAATTTAACGACTTAGGGGTCATCTGTTTCCAGTTTAAAGACTTAGGGGTCTATTGGATTGGAGTTTGGAATTTTTGGGTTAGGGTAGGCATCGGCATTGCTAACACTGAAGCACATGTGCCAGGAGCAATTCATCATTTGCCTTTTCCTGTTGGGAAGCGGTGGCTTAGGAGACAGGTTTAGGTCCCTATCACCTAAGGCTTTTCAATTTTTATGAGCCGTAAGGGTCCCATAAAAGCATTTTCTCCCTACGAGTCGAAAGGATCTCGTAGGTGCACTTTCTCCTTAGGAGTCGTGGGGACTCCGAAGTGTGTTTTTCCTTTATGAGTCGTAAGGATCCCACGAAGGTGTTTTCTTACGAGTCGTGAGGATCCCGTAAGTTGGTTCTCCTCATGTATCGTGAGGACACATAAGTGGGTCTTCCAAAATGGAGCATAATTCCGACGGCGGAGACCAGCCGCACAACTGGTGATTGCGGTGGGGCATGGGTATGCTGAGAATTATTTGAGCCCGTGGATTGTATACGGCAGCCAATTTAGGGACTAACCGTAGGGCCGGGAGAATTTTGAGAAATTGGATTTTGGTTGGCGTCTGCATCGCTACACTGGAATATGGTATCAGGAGCGACTCATCATTCACCGTTTGGGGACTTGGAATTTGGATCTTGTTTGGCATTAGCATTGCTGCACTAGAATAATGCCAGGAGCAACTCATCATTTGCCTCGGGAGGACTTGGGATTTGGGTTTTTGGTCGGCATCATCATTGCTGTACTGGAACAATGCCAGGAGCAACTCATCATTTGCCTCGGGAGGACTTTGGATTTGGGTTTTTGGCCAGCATCAGCTTTGCTGCACTGGAACAATGCCAGGAGCAACTCATCATTTGCCTCGGGAGGACTTGGGATTTGGGTTTTTGGTCGGCATCAGCATTGCTGCACTGGAACAATGCCAGGAGCAACTCATCATTTGCCTCGGGAGGACTTGGGATTTGGGTTTTTGGTCGGCATCAGCACCGCTAACACTGAAGCGTAAAGCCAGGAGCGACTCATCATTTGCCATTTCCCGTTGGAGAGCGGTGGCTTAGGAGACAGGTTTAGGTCCCTATCACCTAAGACTTTTCAATTTTATGAGCCGTAAGGGTCTCATAAAAGCATTTTCTCCCTACGAGTCAAGAGGATCTCGCAGGTGTATGTTCTCCTTAGGAATCGTGAGGATTCCTAAGTGTGTTGCTCCTTTGTGAGTCGTAAGGATCTCACGCAGGGATTTTCTCCTCACAAGGTCGAGAGGACTTTGCGAGTGTATTTCATCTCTTTTCACGAGTTTGCGCCCTTTCGGGTTTTCACAAACTCGCCCGGTAGTCCTGCCGTTTTTACTCACGGAGCCCTTTCGGGTTTTCATCCGTGCCCGTTTTGCTTGTGGACATACCGTTTTTTTGTCGCTGGTGGGACTTTAAAAGTAGTCTCACCGGCAGGATATGGGAGAGATAGGGGTCGTTTACGCCAGTGGATTGTATACGGTTTTGCAGGATGTATGATCCAGACCGTAGGGCTGGTGTGCTCAATTCGCCTGCGACTTGGAGCATTCACGTGTAGTATTTCTTGAGATATCGGCCATTGATGGATAGCATGGGCCTTTCTCCCTCGGCACTTATTAGTTGGTAGGATCCTCCGTCGAACACTTTCTCGATGACGTATGGTCCTTTCCAGTTTGGCTCGAATTTTCGCTTAGCATGTCGATTGGGGATGATCGGTCTTTTGAGCACCAACACCAACTCACCTTTCTTGAAGGCGCGGAGACGGGTTATCTTGTCATAGGCCCGTGACATTTGGGCTCGGTACAGCTCCAGATTTTGTTGTATTGCAAGCCTTTTTTCTTCGAGGGCGTCGAGCTCTTCGAGCCGAAGGAGCACGTTTTCCTCCTCCGTCAATTTGTGCCGAACGACCATTCTTAAGCTTGGAACTTCGATTTCGAGGGGGAGGACCGCCTCCACTCCGAAGAGCAATGAGTATGGAGTGGACTGAGTTGGAGTACGGTGCATGGTACGATATGCCCACAACGCCTCGTGAAGCTTGAGATTCCAGTCTCTCTTGTTGGCTGAAGCATTTTTCTTCAGGAGCTTGCATAGAGTCTTATTGAAGATTTCGGCCAGCCCATTGGCTCTTGGATTATAGATGGAGGAATATCTCCAGTCTATCTTGTGTTGAGTAGCGAATCTTGAGACTTTGAAGCTCTTGAAAGAAGGCCCGTTGTCAGAAATGATTCTTCTTGGTGTACCGAAGCGGTATAGAATATTATGCTGGAAGAATGTCAGAATATCTTCTGTCTTGACTTCTTTTAGCGGGACAGCTTCAGCCCATCTGGAGAAGTAGTCTGTTGCAGCCAGTATGAACCGGTAGCCTTTGGACGACGGAGGATCAATTGGACCAACTATGTCGGTGCCCCAAACTTCAAAGGGCCACGACGCCACCGTAGGATGCATCGGATTGGGATGCTTGTGAATGAAATTACCGTGAATTTGGCAGATATAACATTTCTTTGCATGCTCTCCGCAATCCCGTATCATGGTGGGCCAGTAATACCCGAGCCGTTTAATTTGAAGTCGCATCTTGGGGCCAGATTGGTGAGCACAGCAAACGCCCGAGTGAACTTCTTTCATGACCTTTCGGGCTTCGGCCAATGACAGACACCTGAGCCAGAGTTGGTCATATGACCTGCAGTATAGCGTGTCATTTACAAACACGTATCGGAGAGCTCTCTTCTTCAGCTGAACCCTCGCAGATCTTCCTTCGGGCAGCTTGTCGTATCGGAAGTACTCTATGAAGGGTTCTCTCCAATCGGGCTCGTCTTGAACGATCGAAGCTTCTTCGGCGGGATTGCTCTTCTGTTCCGCGCTTTCCTCTTCTCGTAGAGAGACATGGGGTAGAATTTGCCGGCTCCTGACCGTGATCAGAATTTTGTCCGTGTCAGGATCAGCCAACTCCTTGGCTAAGCGAGCGAGTACGTCAGCCTTTTCGTTCAACGCCCTAGGGATTCTCATTAGTTCAATGTGAGCGAACCGTTTCATGATTTTCACCATTCGGCCTCTGTACCGAGCTAATTCGGGTTTGTATATCTTATAGTCGCCGCTTACTTGGTTGACGACAAGCTGGGAGTCACCGTAAACCCGTAGTCGAAGGATTTCCATTTCTATGGCGAGCTCCAAACCAGCTATAAGAGCTTCATACTCGGCCTCATTGTTTGTGCGAGGCTCGATGAGAGCAAAAGAATGCCGTAGGGTTCCTATTGATGGCGTGATGAACACTAATCCTATCCCTGCTTTTACCTTCGGGGCGCTTGATCTGCCGGAGCTCCTTATTGATGAGGCTCCATCGAAGTAGAGCTCCCAACATGGCTCATCTTCCTCGAGGTGCAGCACTTGTTCGTCGGGTAACTCACAATTTAGCGGCGACCCTTCTGGTATGGGATGAGCAGCGAGAAAGTCTGCAAGAGCTTGCCCTTTTACTGCTTTCTGAGGAGTATAAACTATGTCAAACTCAATTAGCATGACAGCCCATCTTGCCATTCTGCCGGCTAGGCTTGCTTTGGTCATCAAGTGTTTGAGGGGGTCGATCTTGGAGATCAGCGTAACCCGGTGAGCGAGCAGATACTCATCTTTTTCACAGCAAATATCAGAACCAGGCATTGCTTTTCGATTGGGGAATAGTTGTGTTCCGCCCCGACTAGAGTTCGACTGAGGTAGTAGAGGGCATTTTCTTTTCCCTCTTCGTTATTCTGGGTAAGGAGCGCACCGAGTGGCTCATCTAGCACGGCAATGTAGAGAATCAGTGGTTTATTTGGAATGGGTGCGGCTAGCACTGGAGGGTGCAACAAGTACTGTTTGATACTTTCGAACGCTGCTTGACATTCGGCATCTCAGATAAATGGAGCTCCTTTCTACATGAGCTTTGAGAAGGGCCTACATCTTCCCGATAAATTTGAGATAAACCTCCGTATATAAGCGAGCTTGCGTTGAAATGATCTCAGCTGCGTCAGACTCTTTAGAGGGGGCATCTCTATGATGGTCTTTATCTTTGATGGGTCAACTTCGATCCCTCGATGCCGGACTATAAAGCCCAGGAATTTTCCCGATGACACGCCAAAAGCGCACTTCAGAGGATTCATCTTCAAATCGTATTCCCTCAGTCTGGTGAGAACGGTCCTAAGATCTTGGATATGATCGGCCTTGGTTTTAGTCTTGACGACCAGATCATCTACATAACATTCGACGATTTTATGAATTAAATCATCAAAGATATTGGTCATTGCCCTTTGATATGTAGCACCTGCGTTCTTCAGTCCGAACGGCATTACCTTGCAGCAATATATTCCGATCGGGGTTCGAAATGCTATGTGTTTCTCATCCTCAGGCGACATCTTGATCTGATTATATCCAGACGAGCCATCCATAAAGGTGAACAACTCGTAATTTGAGGTGTCATCGACCATCATTTCCATGACTGTTAGCGGAAAGTCGTCTTTAGGACATGCCTTGTTGAGGTCCCTGAAATCGACACAAACTTGGATCTACCCATTTTTCTTCTTCACTGGGACTATGCATGCGATCCAGTCCGCATATTTCTCTTCCCTGATGAAGCCGACATCGATGAGCTTCTTGGTTTCCTCGATGACCTTTTCTTCTAGTTCCCTTCTCATTCTTCGAGGAGCTTGTTTGACTGGCTTAGCATCAGGAGATATAGCCAGCTTATGCACGGCCACTTCAGGGGAAAGGCCAGGCATTTCTTTGTATGTCCACGCGAAGCAGTCGACGAACTCATGCAGCAGGGCAATTATCTGCTCTTTCATTTCCTCCGACAAGAGTGAGCTGATGTAGTTCGGCCTTGGATTATCGGGCGTTCCTAAGTCAATCTCGTCTAGCTCGTCGAAGGTTGCTTGTCCGCTATCTTCGAGCTCTTGAGGAGCTTCTTCTGGCTCAGCTATCTCATCATCATCATTTGATCTTTCGCTGGCTTCACCAACATGGATCATGTAGCACGCTCTGGAATCAGGTTGAATGTAGCCTATTCCCCGTCTGTCTGGATTTCGTCCATCGATGAGTGCTCGTACCTGGGGTGGATGCCATAGCCCTTCATAAAACTTTGCTTCTGACTCTGTTTGATATAACCGGCATCCGCACTTTTTGAAATATTCTCGCATCTCGGGTGCATAGTATCTGGGTTGAGGACGGCTCTTACGCCTCTCTCATATGGAAGGCACACGATAGGCAAATCGTCCGGGTGCACAACGGGGTTTGACCCATAAAACATGATGCCTTTCTGCCCACTTTTCCTTCCGTGGACGTAGAAAGTTTTCAGCTGGTCCACGGTGGAGACTGACAACGCATCGAGCTCTTTGCACATCTGCTCCGATACCCTTGTGACGGCTAGGGACCCTTCTGCAATTTCGAAGGTCTCTCGTAGTTTCGCTTGTTGCATGGGGGTCCAATTTACACCGCTGTTGCACGACAGGTCCTCTTCCTCCGACTCTTCAGTGTCGCTGCCAAGATGAGGGCGGACTTTGCTGCTAGATGGGGCTTCGGTAACAGATTCGTCCGTATCGCTACCGAAATGAGGGCAAATTTTACGGAAGGACAGACTTCCAGCGTCGGACTCATCAGTGTCGCTACCGAAACGCGGGCGCACTTGGGCATTTTTGCTTTTGAAAGTGACAGCCGGCTCAGATTTTCCTTTGAGTCTTGGGGCCGCTCTATCCTCAGTCAGTTGTGGCTTAGCATTTTGGTGGTTCATAAAGTACCGAGAATCTTCATATCGGACTTCATGCACACCGAACGGCTGGATGTCTCCATCAATGCGTCTTTCTTTGCCATTTTTAGTATACTTCATGCATTGATGGAGAGTTGACGGGACGATGCCATAATTGTGGAGCCACGGTCATCCCAAGAGAATCTTATAAGACGTGTCGGCGTCGATCACGTATATCTTAGTTTCAGTTTGTAGATCCCCGAATTTGATTGGTAGAGCTATGGACCCCAGAACTTGCTGGCAATTTTGGTTGAAGTCTTGAATGACAATCCTTTCCCTTGACTGGTGTTGGACATCCATTGACAAACCCTTCAGATTTTGCAAGTTCATGATGCTCACTTAGGACCCCGGATCAATCAATATGCGATTAATTCGATCTCCGTCGCTGTACCCGGTCACGTAAAGTGGCCGATTGTGCTCAGCCGTTCCCAGTAGCAAGTCTTCATCCTTGAACGTGACTGCGGCGGCTTGCAAAGTGTACTGAGCTTCTTTCATATTAATTTCCGCAAAGTGAGCCTGATACCGCTCAGGGTTTTGTAGAGCATGAATGAGAACATCTCTAAGCTCTTGAGATTGAACCAAGGCATCGTAGATGCTAAGGAGAGACGGAAGCTTTCGGAGGTGAGCCAAGATATTATAGTCTACCGAGGAAGGACTTATGTTTTCATCAGCCGATTCTCTGCCATCTTCTTCATTAGCGACATGTTTTTCCTTCCCTTTTGAGGCGTTGCCCTAATTTGGCGGTAGAGCCCTGCCGCTTCTGAGCTGGATTTGATTAGCCTTTGTGGCAAGCTCCTCGTCCACTTCGGGAAAACAGAGCTCCCCCTCAGAGTCGCTGCCCAGATGGATGGCGTAGCAGGTCACTATAGGGATCTCTTCATTGGAGTCTTCTTCTAACTCCTCCAGAATTTCAGCCGCTCGTACAGGAGAAACTCCTTCAATTGAATCAGAGTTCTTTCCTTCTGTTCATATTCTTCGAGGGAATCGATATATTTTTGAATGGTTGATCTCCCTCCAGACTCCTTTTCGCGCCGAGCTACACTTTTCTTCTTCTTGAGCTTCTTGGATTTTGAGCCTGATGGAGCCGCATTGGCAGCTGGACTGGTAGGCTTCTTCTGCCCTTCCCATTCCATCCTGGGCTCTTTCCGAAGTAGCTTTATCATCTTCTTCATCTTATTAGATATGTGCGTACTCCACGGAGGTTGCGGCGAGTCGGTCTCATTTCTCAGGGCAGCGGGTTCGGCTGTCTGCTCCCAGAAGGCTTCAGTTTCTGTCTGTATAAAGTTGGTGGTTGCAACTTGATTGTTCACCAACACACTTTTGGACAGCTCGATCTCTCCAGCCTTGTACTGCTTCTCGACCCAGTCTTTGAAGATATAGCAATCCTCGATCGCATGGCTCACTACTCGGTGGTACGGGCAATACAAAGGATTGTCAGTCATTTTTGCTTCTTGGGGTCTTGTCGACTCTGGCAATTGTAGGCCGTTGTTCAAGGCATCTTTAAATATCTTGCAGACCTTGTCCCTTCTGAAAGAGTAAACCTTGTTCTTCTTCTCCTCTAGGGAAGGCCCATCTCCTCCCAGCAATGGCTTTCGAGACCGGTTGGTTTTGGATTCGCCCGCCCTTCGCTTTTCTTCATTGTCGGACGCATTGAAGACATTGGTACTGCTGGAACTCCCGCTTCTACGGTTGTCGTCCCTCTTGCTTTTCCAAGTCTTGTCTCTCTGAAAGTCCGAGGTAGACTCTTGCTTCGAGCGTTCCAGCATTTGGACTTTCTTGGTTAGCTCTTGAAACGTCTTGAGACCTGCTGTACACAAGAATGGGACCATCCAATTGCTGAGGTTCCCAATGAGAAGGCTGACGGACTGGTCCTGCTCTAGTGGCGGTTCGCATTTGACCGTGAGATTACGCCATCGGACGATAAAGTCGGTGTTGCTTTCATTCTTCCCCGGCTTGGTCCTCGCAAGGTCGGCAATAGAGATTTTATCATTGTCACTCATGAACCTTTGCCGAAACAGAGACTCCATTTGGGCAAAGGTAATAACGGACCCGTCTGGTATACTCGCGTACCGGACGAAAGCGACACCGGTCAGGCTGTTGACAAACTGACGGAGAAGGAGTGCATTATTGCCCCCTGTATTTCCGCACGATGCTGTAAAGTGGGAGACGTGCTGATTTGCATTCCTTGTTTCGTCAAATCTTCCGAACTTAGGAATGACGTAGCCGCTCGGGAAGTCGATCAGATCGTATTGTGCGGGATATGGCCTCCCACTACTGCCAATTTCTTTCTGAGCTTCAGCTTCAGCCACCAATGTTTTAACTTTGCTGGTGACCAAATCCATTATCCGATCTTGTGTTAGCGGGATAGTGCTATCTGGGGCCAAGGCATCCCCAGAAGTGAAATGTGGCCGGCTTTCGTGCGGCTCGACCATTCTTAGACCCAAAGGAACAGGCATTGGCTGCTTCGGATTGTCATCACCCGGCTGATTAGTAGAGACTTGTGCTTGATTGGGAGGCGCTCGAGCAATTTGAGCCGTAAGCTTGATCACAACGTTCGTTAAGTCGTCAATCTTCGAATAGAACTTGGCCATCTCTTTATCTTTGCTCTTGAGCTGTTTTCGAAGCTCTTGAAGCAGCTCTTGCTCCGCAGTCCTGGGGCGGAAAGTCGGCTCTTCCTCGCTGTCCGAGCTTGACTCTGCATGGACCGAGGGGTCTTTCTGCCTATCATCCTCATCGAGAGGGTTTTCTTCATCTAGCGGAGGCGGCTGTTCTTGGGCAGCGGCAACCACATTCAAGCCATATTGGGCTTGGGATGTGGCGGCCTCATCCTTGCTTTTGCTGCGAAGATTGTCGCTGGGGCGCCCGCCCGCCATATAGACCGTATGGATAATATATTCAGCCGTATTTTTATTATCGGCGGCTGATTTAACTGATCGCTGTCATGCCCCCCCTGTTTCAGTAGCGGGCAGTCGATTGAAGGCGGATGGCCTGGCCGAATTCTTGAAAGGTGCTGGCGCTTCTTTTCTGGATTTGCCCCGCTGCTTTCGTGCGGCACAAAGCGCCTGATAGACCCTTGAAGAGAAAGTGTCATACTTCTTCTGTTGGGGCCGGGACACGTCTCTTTTTAGCGACGTTCGGACCACCGTCTTCTTGATTCTGGCGGTCATGGCATTTTTCTGAACCCACTTCAAAGGTTCGAAGGAATTGCTGATTTTTACAGCCGACTCAGCCGTCGTCACAGAGCGACCCTGCTCTTGGAACTTCATAAGATTCCACTTGGCCGAAGCCCCGGCCCTCTTGTTGGCTCGACACCTAAGCCGCTTCTGCCTTAACTTTTCTGTTGTAAGCACCTGGCAGACTTCGGCTCTTTGGGAAGACGCCGTAGACCGGGCGATGGAGGATTTTGGAGATACGCTCGATTGTGCATTTGTTGGAGTCATCACCTGAGCTCGTCCACAACATTTTATGTTGCCCCTTATACCGGAAGTCTTGCCCCCAGCTGGAGTGCCAGAGAGACGTTCAAACACCGTCTTAAGCTTCGGTTGTGGTGCCTTAGCGATCACAACATTCAGCCTCTTGCCCCTTGAGACCGGCTTGGCTACCTGTTTCGCCGGGATTTCTGCCAGACGAGCGCTTCCGACAGGGTAGATGATGACGGAACCAAACTGGCGGGGCAGTTCCTCCCACTGTCGACTGAGGCTTGCAGGGAGAACCACACGAGCGTTGACCTTGACCACGTACGGGATCGGGGTCGCGTTGGAAGCTGAATTCGTCTTGGGAGACATTGTCGTCGAAACTTAATTGCTGCACGAAAGAAGAAAAAAACATCATTTCAGTATAGGCAATCGATATGTATATTGAATGAGTTCGCGTGAAAGTTTAACCCGAAATATGGGAGGAGAGAAAGGTCCCACTGGGCGTGCCAGATTCTGTAAGGTGTTTTTCGTCACCCCATTGAGATGGGAATACGCGCGCGCTTGTCAGGCGTACTACAGATTCCCCCTGCCTCGGGTAGGCCGGGGTTTATTGATTGTGGGGATCCGAATTTCCGGCAGCCGCGGACTAAGCTGCCGTTAATTACCCCTCGCCTTTGGGGCGAGAGAACCTCCGATTAACTGGTTAAACTGGTCATGCGAACTCATTGTGCAGTGTACGTGTGTTTTGTTTTGGAGGAGGTTTGGATATATCGGGAGCTACGCAGAGTTTTACGGGGGTCCCGCTACCCGGATAGCGGGCTGGGTCAAGGGGGCTAGCAGCCCTCTTGCGGGATGCGGGGCAGCGTCCCGGCCCCAAATTTTTTTTGAGGGGGGCAGTGTTGTGGAGTGAGTGTGTATCTATACATATATATGCATATGTACATATAAAAAAAGGGAAAAAGCGTCCAAAGGACGTGTGGGGCCATCGCCTTGAGCGCTGTGCGCTTAGGTGCTGTGCGCTCAGGCGCTAGCATGCCACGTATCTGACACGTGGGCGCTGGGCGCTCGAGCGCTAGCGCGCCACATGTCGGCACGTGGGTGCTTAGCGCTTGAGCGCTGGGCGCTTTGAGCGCTAAGCGCTAGCGCGTCACGTGGGCCCTTAGCGCTTGAGTGCTAAGCGCTCAATCGCTAGCGCGCCACGTGTCGGCACGTGGGCGCTGGGCGCTTGAGCGCAAGGCGCTCGGGCGCCGGCGAGAAAAAGGGGCTGTTAGCCCCAGAAACTTCCGAAAGAGAAATCAGTGTGTAGTGAAACTCCTAAGCTGTTTTGAAGATGATGAAAGGCTTCTCCCCTTGAGCCTTAGTTCTTCCCCAAAGTGGGGTTTCTGGAGATGGGTCTCCTTCTTCTTCCTTTGTTGGCCGGATCTTGAAGATCAAGAAGTGTGAGATTTTAAAAATCTCTTCTTTTTTAGATCTGATGGAAGATCTGAGTTTCCCATTTTGGGTTTTGTGGTGAAAAACTATTTAGTTTTATAAAAAGAAGAGTAAAACTCTTGATTTTAATTCAAGAAAGAAGAAGGTTTTAGAACCTTGAAGAAGGAGAAAGATCTCAGATCTAGATTTGCTCTTTGGAGAGAGAGAAAGTTATTGAGATATTTCATTATCTTTGTCTTTATAGGCCATACACTTTACACATAACTTCTTGGGCTTTATAAAATGGCATTTTGCTTATCCCATGGCTCATGTGCCATTTCTTTTTTGCACATAAGCCATGGGCTTTACAAAAATTTGGCTTTATGCCTATTTTTTTCTTACATAAAATAAAATAAAAGAAATACAACAAAATTATTTATTACAAAATTTTTATCTTGGCATGGGGGGAGGCCGGCCGCTTCATGTTCGGGCTCGACCTGGGCGTTGTCCCACTTGACCCGGGGCTTGGGATTGACTTTGATTTTGACTTGGTCAACCGAGGTGTAAATTTTTACCCCAACAGCATGCAACTAGATATAGAATTAATGGTATGGATGCACAATAAAACACGGATGCACAAATATCTATCAGAGGTTACATCTACAGCACTATGACTACGTAGGATGCACATTATCAAGCATGGGGTGTTAATACAACAGTAACATGAAATAATATGATCTGTAGATGCAGCTACATATATAATAAATTATACGGATGCATACGGGTATCCGAAAACAGTAAAATATTAATATGGGTGTACAATGCAATCAACATGTGATATTTTTATTCATATGGATACAAAATATGATACATAGCATGTAGCAAGATAAAGTTGCATGCGACTAGATATGTAAATAACAGTATATATGCATACGGGTATCGAAAAACTGTAAAATTGTAAGATGGATGCACAATGAAATAAATATGTAATATTATTATTAATATGGATGCAAATATAATAACATAGCATATAGCAAGATAAACTTGCCTGATTGGATCTCAATACGGGGTGTATACGCAGCGTCCGACGTCGGATAAATGTCGTAATGCACGCGCGCGCGCACAAGACAGGACCAGGCAAAGCAAGAAAGTGACCATGCTGGCTGTGGACGTCCACCGGATCTCCCGGATCGTCAGTGACGGTTACGGCTTTGGCGACGATCGGAATCAAGAATTCAAGAAAGAGAAAAGAGAAGGAAAAGTTGAAGAAGAAGAAGAAGGAGAAGAGTATTGTTGTGGTGTTGGATCGGGATATCTGGGACAGAGGAGAAGGAGAGGGAAACGTGATGACGAGTTGTGAGTTTTCCGGTGAGGTTTCACGGCCAAGGCAGTGGGTTCTTGAAGTTAGGGATCGGGGTCGGTTCTGTGCAGGGAAAGGCTCGGGCCCTGGGGAAGAGGAAGTGATGGAGGTGGTGGTCGTGGGTTGCCGAGGGTGAGGGGGTGGAGCCAAGGGTGGTGACGACTGGTCGTGGGGTCATCGGCGATGGAGGCGATGGGTTGCGGGTGCAAGGTTAAAGCTCGGGGATTGGTTGTTGCGGAGAGTGAGTTGGCTTCAGGGAGAAGGAGGATAGAGAGGCGGTGCAGCTGACAAGGGGAGGCCGACGAAGGTGGTCAGCGGTGAGGATGACGACGACAGCGGAGGTGCAGGCGAGGTGACGAGGTTGGGTTCGGCAGGGTTCGTCGTTGGAAAAGGGGAGTGGAGGAAGGAGAGGAGGAGATGGAGGCGGTGACGAGGGTGTAGAGGTCGACGGCGACGATGTCGAGAATCTGAAGCGACGGGAGCATAGGTTGCTCGGTGATGGGTTCATCGTGGGGTTGTAGGTTAGGCAGTAGAAGAGAGAGGTGGTGTTGTCGGAGAGGGAGACGAGGGTGACGAGCGAGGGTGGAGGACGAGAGATTGCCGGCGTGATGACGACGATGACGAAGATGATGGGTGCGGTGAGGGTGCAGTGGGTTCGTCGCGGGGGTTGGAGAGAGGGGAGAGACAGGTGAGGTGATGGAGATGAGGATGGTGAGGAGGCGACGACGAGGCAAGGCGCGGCGTGAGTTATAGTTAGGGTTTGTGAGTTTTAGGGTTCTCGTGGCGGTAGAATTTAAAGAGGGAGGAATGAAGAAGGGAGGTAATTGTAGTGGAGGAAGGGAGGTGACGGGATCCTCGTGAGGAACAGTGATTGCGAAAGGAGAGAGAGAGGGGGAGAGAGAGAGAGAGAGAGAAATAGAGATCGAGATGAGAGAGAGAGGGAGAGAGAGAGAGAGAAATAGAGATCGAGAGGAAAGAGAGGGGGAGAGAGAAAGAGAGAGAGAGTGTGTTCTCTTATTTTAAAAAAAATTGATTTTAAAAATATTTTTAGTTATAACAATTTTATAAATATATATATATATATATATATATATATAATAGTTAGAATATATTAATATAATATTAGTTAATTTTGAGTTTTTTGGCTAATACAAAAATAATCCAAAACACGCCCGGGTCGGGTCTAAAATTACGGTTTGAAAATACGGTTAATATATGTAGTAACCAAAACCAAAATAGGATATCCAGGTAACGAAAATGCATACCCCCAAGAATATATGCACGTAGCGTGCACGTAGCTATCCAAATGAGTCCATTTCACTGAACGGAACGAGAACACGATGAACGGATGCCATCCCAGGTTTAGGGGTATCATTCAAGCCATGCTGGATATTTTTAAAATATTTTATTTGACTTTATATGTTATATTGAAAAAAATGCGGATGCCAGATAAATGCCAGCATGCAATATATAAAAAATGAAAGTGTACTGATCCACATAACAAGCCGGGATAAATCATAAACATGAATCAAGACGGGTTTCTAGCAAGCGGGTCGAGTCGGATGCAAATACAGATGCCAATTACACTATTCGCACCCAAAACAAAATAAATCAAGAAATAACCATAAATAAGGAAATACCCAAAATAGAACTGGTATAAAAGAACTAGGGTGTTACATTATACCCAACTACAAAAAGAATTTCGTCATCGAAATTCCCGGAACAAGAAAAGACAAACAAGCATGAACCTACAAGAAGAGATCTGGAAATTTCTGTCGAATCTCGTCTTCTCGTTCCCAAGTCGATTCTCCATGCGAGCGATTCCCCCAAGAAACAAGTACGAGAGGGATAACCTTGTTCTTGAGGACCTTTTCTCTTAGATCAACAATCGACATCGGTCGTTCCTCAAAGGTCAAATCCTCTCTTACGGTCAAATCCTCTCTTAGAGTCAGCTCCGAATGATCAAGCACGTGTGTTTCATCTCGAACATACTTACGAAGTTGATATACATGAAACACGTCATGAACATTCGCCAAAGATGGTGGGAACGCCAATCGATAAGCCACTTCTCCAACACGCTCCATGTTCTCGAAAGGCCCCACGAATCGATGACTAAGCTTGCATCGACTCCCAGAACGAATCACTCCCCTAGTCGGTGATATCTTCAAGAATACCAGATCACCAACAGCAAACTCTAGAGGTCTTCTCGATGTATCGGCCCAACTCTTCTGCCGATCCTGTGCTGCCTTCATGTGATTCCGGATAGTATAACTTTCTCTACTGTTTGCATGATCAAATCCGGTCCCAACAATTTTCGTTCTCCCACATCGTCCCAACAAATGGGTGAGAGACACTTGCAACCATACAATGCTTCGAATGGAGCTAACTGAATAGTCGCCTGAAAACTGTTATTGTAAGAAAACTCCACCAAGTGTAGATGATCCTCCCACAAGCCCTTGAAATCTAACATGCAAGCTCTCAACATGTCTTCAAGAGTTTGGATCGTTCTCTCCAACTGGCCATCTGTCTGAGGAAGATAAGCAGTGCTAAACTTCAATCGCGTCCCCAAACTTTCCTGTAAACTCCTCCAGAAGTGCGATAAGAATCGGGTATCACGATCGGAGACGATGCTCACAGGTACTCCATGCAATCTCACAATCTCCTGCATGTACCGTTCTGCTAACGCTTCCGTTGACTGACCAACTCGAAATGGTACGAAATGAGCTGCCTTGGTCAATCGATCAATAATCACCCAAACTGCATTATTGCCCTTTGGACTCCGCGGTAAAGCTGTCACGAAATTCATGGTTATATGTTCCCACTTCCACTGAGGAATTGGAAGTGGTTGCAATAAACCATATACCCTTTGATGTTCAGCCTTAACTTGCTGATACACCAAGCACTTCGCTACAAAGCGAGCAATCTCCCTTTTCATACCTTCCCACCAGAAATGTTGTCGTAGATCATGGTACATCTTCGTGCCTCCTGGATGTACGGAATATGCGGAACTGTGCGCCTCCTTTATAATTTCTTCACGAATATCTCCCTTCGGCACACAAAAACGGCTACCGTATTGCAACGAACCATCTTCATGAATCAACAAGTCCGTTTGAAGTCCTGCTTCTACCTATTCTCGAAAATTCAGTAACTTTGGATCATGCGACTGTGCTGGTTTAATACTATCGATCAACGACGATTGTACTTGCAGCTGCAAAAACTGTCCCGAAGAATACGATAGCACGATCTCCAACTCGAATCTCCGAAAATCATCGATAAGCTCCTTCTGTACTGTCAACATTCGAATTGCTGGCAACCGACTAAGCGCATTCGGCACTACATTAACTTTTCCCGAATGACACTTGAGATCAAGATCATAGTCAATCATCAGCTCCAACCATCTATGATGCCTCATGTTAAGCTCTTTCTGCGTGAACACATACTTTAGGCTTTTGTGATCGGTGAATACTTCGACCCTTTCACCCAATAAGTAGTGTCTCCAAGTCTTCAAAGAGAAAATCACAGCTGCTAGCTCCAAATCATGAGTTGGGTAATTCTTCTCATGGGTCTTCAACTGTCTCGATGTATACGCTATAACTTTCCTATGCTGCATCAAAACACATCCCAAACCTTTCCCAGATGCGTCGCTGTGAATCACCAATTCTCCGGAACAGTCTGATACGGTCAAAATAGGAGCGGTTATCAACCTTTGCTTCAACGCCTCAAAAGATGACGCACAATTATCCGTCCATACGAACGGTACTTCCTTACGCGTAAGCTTGGTCAAAGGCTCAGCCAAACGGGCAAAATTCTCCACGAACCTTCTGTAATATCCGGCAAGTCCAAGAAAACATCTGATCTCTGCTACGTTCTTCGGAATCGGCCAATCTTGAACTGCTGCAATCTTCTCGAGATCAACGGCGATTCCATCTCCGGATACGACGTACCCCAAAAACTTCACTTCTTCAAGCCAAAACTCGCACTTGCTCATCTTTGCATACAATCTTTCATGCCTCAATGTCTGCAGTGCGATCCTTAAGTGTTATGCATGCTTTTCTAGGCTCCTCGAGTAGACCAGAATATCATCGATGAACCCCAGTATAAACCGGTCCAAGAACGGTGAAAAGATTCGGTTCATCAAGTCCATAAATATCTCCGGTGCATTCGTGACTCCGAAAGGCATCACTAAATACTCGTAATGTCCATACCGAGTTCGGAACGCAGTCTTGCAAATATCTTCTGATTTAACTCGGACCTGATGATATCCGGATCGCAAATCCAGCTTCGAGAATACCCTCGCGCCACTGAGTTGCTCGAATAATTCGCCAATGCGAGGGATTGGGTACTTGCTCTTAATAGTCATCCGGTTTAATTCTCGATAGTCGATACACATCCTCCTTGTGCCATATTTCTTCTTGACTAGAAGAACTAGAGTTCTGATTGATCAAAGAATTAAGTTAACCGCAATCAAGAACGGCGTTGCTTGGTAGCTAGCCGGTGAGTACGGGTCGGTCCACAGGGATTTTGTGTATTCTCAATTTGTTCTAACGAGTTAATTCCAAACGGCGTTGGATCGATTATCGCTAAAAACTAAGTTGATCTAGACTAGAATTAAAACCTTGCTATGGTTAGGTTTAGCTTAAGTTTGGAAAGTTAATAAGTCTCACCGCTTTCTATACCCTAATTAAGATCTATTAGGTGTTATGGTAATAATTAATAAAGTAAATTAGTGCCATCGGGAAGAAACTAGGTTTCTTCCTCTAGGTTCTTGTCCTTCCTTTCTTAATTCTTACCCTAACCTCCATGGAAAACATACGCAACTGGTCTTTTATACTACGGTATCACCGCTATCTCATGGGATAGGATGCCGTAGAGAGCGGTGTGTGTATGTAGGCATGGAGTCCTATAAAAATATGTGATGGGAAAAAAAGGGATGAGAGATTTTCATCTCTCAAATCTTCCCTATTCCTAACCCTAACAAGTGCGGAACTACTCACTCATTAGGGAATTGATTAACATGTTCTAAACTAATTAACTAGGGCAGATAATGAAATCTATACTAGGGCAGAAATAAAATTAACTAGGGCAATGAAATAAAAATCTTACTTTATTTGATGGCTCTCTCCAAACATTTACACCGAATTAAAATTCTAAATAGATTAAATAAAAATAGGCATACCCCATAGAAAGCTTTAGGGCTTCTACTTATAAATCATAGCAACCCTAGGGTTACATTCGATTCACGTCTGCATTTACAGTTTTACCCCCTAAGAAACCTAGTCAACACACCGCCACGCCGCCACAGACTTTTGCACCAACACGGGCGACGCACGGCCGTGGATCCGCGGCCAATAGCCAGGTTTGGCCGCGGTTCCGCGGCCATCTTGAGGGCTTGCTGGCTGCTTTTTCCTGGGGTTCTTTCTGCTGCTTTTAGCTTCTTATTTCTTTACTTGGTTTCTCAGTTTGTCTTCTAGATTTCTTCCAGATTTCCACAGTGAATAAAGTCGTGGACTATTACCGCTTGCTTCGTGTTGAAGTCTTGAATCTTGCGCTGCCTTTGTTCTTTATGAAATCGTCCATTGATCTTCGTTTAGTCTTCAAACTGTAGGCATGATCAAGATCTTTCCATTTGTTGGTTGTAATCTTCCTTTTGTATCGTCTTTTCATCATTTTCACTGTTTTTGTTCCGAGAACCTGTAACCTGCAACTATGTAGCAGACATGGATCAAAAGCACCTGTTTATTTGTAAAATGAATAAGAATGGGAACTATAAGAATGCAAAATTATGGTATGAACAAATACCCCCAAACTTATCTTTTGCTCGCCCTCGAGCAAACCTAGTTTTATTCTTGAAAAGACCTAACCTCACTTTCGCAGGGAAACGCGATTGCACTGAGCTCGTGCAATAAGCCGTTAAACCTCTAGGTGTCCCTAATAGGAGGAGTGTTGTCTCCTGAGGGTTTTCAGCGGATACTACCCACAAAATCCTATCAATTCGGCCTATTGACTTTTATTCTTCAATTCGGTTTTTTAACAAGAAATTCTATTATCTTCAACTCAGAAATTATCCACCGATATTTTTCACGCTTTCTTAACATTTAACTTAAGATTATATATGTTTTGTAGATTTACTTAGCTTTTAGTATCTTTTGAGTTTTCCTTCTAAGGTTCCAACTCAACTTAGAAATTTTTATCATCTCTACTAAATATATAAATCCTATTTTTCATTCCTATCTCTCATCTAAACCTCAATTATATACCCCTACGTGTGTGTGTATATCACCCCTACACTTGGAAATTCAAATCAAGCTATTATACTCTTGTCCATCGTCCAAAGTACTTTTAGTTGGTGAATTTTTATATGAAATTGCTCACACATCATTCATACGACCGTTAATACTTCTTGAGGTACCAACGACCGATTACAAAATGTGTTTGCACATTAAGGCGTAATTCCTAGTCTTGTAATACCTAAGGCTTATAGCGGTGACTCCCAAACCAGTTGGTCTAAGGTACTAGGTGATAAAGCACCCTTGCTAAATATTTTTTCTATTTATGCAGCCTTAAATAATTACAAAAACCAGTGTTCATTTTTTTATCTTTTTATTCACACTTATATATATATATATATATATATATATATATATATATATATATATATTGTAACGACCATGTTTTTTAATACCTAATAAAATATATTTTATTTATATTTCTACTATCAAATAATCATTTACCTGTTTCTTTTATATAATAATAATTTTTAAAGTAGTGTTAATAATTTTTAAAGCAGTAAAAATGATTAAAGGAAATTTCTAAAATCTATTTATTATTTTTATAGGCTTAAAATGTTTTAGAAAGATTTTATAATACCTTAAAATAATCTACATATTTTTATTATCAATAAAAGTAATTAATTCGTAATTAAAAATATTTTAAACATGAACTAGATATTATATAATTATTATAACTAGCTAACAATTTAGAAATAGATATACTAATTGTTTTTAGCCCAAAACTATTTTTACATTAAATATAATAATAAAATATATTTTCTGGAATTTTTCCATAATTTTCCCGTATTTTTTACTATTTTTAATAAATTTTTCAAAGCCAAATCAATATTCTGCTATTTTATTTATTTTTATTAATTTTTATTTTAAATTTTTAAAGCCTTTTAACCTGGACCGTTGGATCACGAGATCCAATGGCCCAGAGCTCTGCGGCGGCGTCCACATGGTGATCCGCACCCACGGCCGAGGGTGAATCAGGAGGTGACACGTGGCGGTGGCTGCGACTGCGGATCACCAATCTGGGCCGTTGGATGAAGATCCAACGGCCATAAATCAAGGCGGCGGGCGCAATCATGAAAGGTTCCTAGGCACACTATAGAGGTCTTACAAGGCATCAACCATGCCAATTTCAAATTTTATTGGTGCCGAGAAACCCTAATACGGATCGTAGACTAGATGTTTAGGCGAAATACGAATCTAGTTAACAATTTAACTAAAGGAGAGAGGCTACAACCTTTGTAGATCCGGTTATCCACTTTGTTGGCTCCACGTAGACGTCCTCTCGCTGTCCATCTCGAATTCCGAACTCAAACGTCGGCTTCATCGGAGAATTGGGCGGACTAGGTCGTCGGCTTCGTGCCGAAGATGATCTACATCGAGGCATCACAAGTTCAAGCTCCGACTTCACAAATTTGTGAAACTTGTGAAGAAAACACCCAAAACAACTTGGCAAGAGGTAGAGGGTGAAAAAATAGGAGGTGGGTTCACTTTAGAATTGGATTTCTCACTTTAGAACTCAAGATGCCATTGATGGCATCAAGCTTTCTCTCTTGAAGATGAAGAAGAAGAAGTAGATAGAATATGATAAGTATTGTGTAAAAAGAATAATAAAATCAATACTTATCATCTTCTAACCTAGGTTAAGTGTAGAGAATAAACCATGGTCAAGTGAGAATGATTAGGGTTAAGGATGATGACAAAATGGTCACTTTAGTCAAAGCTTCATGAAGCTTCATCAAGCTTCATGAAAGAAACTATTTTATTATCTTTTATTTATTTATCAAAAAGGAATAGATAATTAAATAAGTAAATATATCAAAACCCTAACTATTATCATAACCATGGTTTGAGTCTTAACACAAAACCAATCTACATGTATCATCAAACATGACACATTGTAGTGCACAAAAGTATATCACATATACAACTTGTGAACTACAAGAGAGAAAATCCTATTAAAGTGAACCAATACCAGTTAATGCAAAGTAATATATCAAATATATATTTATACATTAAATCATTAAATCAACACTTGATACAATGATCCGGTTATGTCGCACATAACCGGCTAGTATCCAATGTATCGACTTATCGAATCAATCTACGATTCGATAACTAGGTTATATCGTATATAACCAATCGAAACATTCATCGCGAGAATAAAATACGGCATCACATACACGCATTATTCTCGGTCCCGCACATATCTCATATGCGCTCCTATTTCGTTTCGCTTGAGCCAGGAAACCTCTGTGTAGGACTCTAAAGACTCGTCAATACGCCGGTAGCAGATGATGATCATATCAAGCACCCACAAGCCGCAAGCGGTCTGCTAAACGTAACGGCCATCCGGGTATTGAGCGATCAGAAGATCGACGAGCTAGCCCGCTCACACTCCTGTGAATCCAACCAGTAACACTTACCGTACAGTCCGGTCTGTTCGTCTGATACGTCGCATATCAAGTCTCGGGGTGGTAAACGTCAGACCCCAATAACCGATAAGTCGTGCCGATGTGAGGCTCATAACGGGTCGAGAAACTACTGGTAACACTTACCAGCAAATCTCTGATTGGCCCTGGCCAGGGACTTTCCTGTTACGGCCAATCGAGCACAGCGTAACATCAACCCCCAATACCGGGAGAGACGAAACCCCTCCTATCGCTCATTGCCTCCATGTGACTCGGGACTGTACCCAAAGACCACCGTTTTGCACGCCCTCATGGACGTGGTAAGGTGGAGATCAAAGCACAGTGGGAATCACACAAGACTCTATGACGATCTCGGGTCTACAGACTAACCTGCACAAGTGTCACCTGAGAACTGCCATCTGACGTGAGGTATAATACCATCTGGGAGTTCTCGGCGAGTCCGTCCAGTGTACCCAGTCTCCACTGAGCACCCGTATACCATCTCTGATGTCAAACACCAATAGATATGGGATCATCCATCGCCCATCTCATGGGTCGAGAAGCGTATACGCTAGTCTACTCTGGTATATCGATGCCCCGTCTCGATACACCCACGACTAGGGACCTTGAAGGATGTACTTATGGACTACCATGTCCCCACTAGTATGATCTGTATCATAGTCCAGGTAGTCAAGCACACATCCTAAGGGCTTTACCAACATGTAACCATAAGACAGTTTAAAGAGACTAGTATACATGTTAAGATAAAGAGTAACCAGATAGCATACTATCATATCGAGCAAGAAAGTCATCTCTATATATGTCCAAGCATCCAATATAATATACAACATCTGTACAATACTGGCCTCTAGGGCATACATACAACTAACAATCTCCCACTTGCACTAGGGCCAGCTGCTGTAGTATCGCATACCGAGCATCCCGAAGAGTCTCTCAAACTGTATCTGGGGAATGGCCTTCGTGAGTGGATCCGCCGTGTTGTTCTTCGTGTCAACCCTCCTGACCTCGATCTCCCGGCGATCAACTATCTCCCGAATCAGGTGATACCGCCTCAGAATATGCCTGGATCGCTGATGGGACCTGGGTTCCTTGGCCAAAGCCACCGCTCCATTGTTATCGCAATACAAAGGTATTGGATACTCAATGGATGGAACCACACCAAGTTCAGTAATGAACTTCTTGATCCAGACAGCCTCTTTGGCAGCATCGTTGGCAGCGATGTATTCAGCCTCCATCGTCGAGTCTGCCACGGTTTCCAAGCAAGAAATCTTCCAGCTAACCGCCCCTCCGTAAAGGGTAAAGACAAATCCCGACCGCGACTTAGAGTCGTCCTTATCACTCTGGAAGCCCGAATCGGTAAAGGACTCCACTTGGAGTTCTCCGTTACCATACACCAAGAGCATCTCTTTAGTCCTTCGCAAGTACTTGAGAATGCTCTTCACAGCTGTCCAGTGACTCTCTCCAGGATCAGCTTGATACCTGCTCACTACACTTAGTGAGTATGCTACATCGGGTCTGGTACATAGCATCGCATACATGATAGAGCCTACTGCCGAAGCATAGGGTATCCCTTGCATGCGAGCTCTCTCCAAATCAGTCTTGGGAGACATCTCTTTGGAGAGAGTGACTCCAGAGATCGTGGGCAAGTTCCCACGCTTGGATTCTTCCATACTAAACCTCTTTAGTATGGTGTCAATGTACCTGGATTGGGACAATCCCAATATCCGTTTGGATCTATCTCTATAGATCCTAATTCCCAATATGCAGGAGGCATCACCAAGATCTTTCATTGAGAATCTTTGTGATAAGAAGAGCTTGACAGCTTGCAGCATAGGAATATCATTTCCTATCAAGAGTATGTCGTCCACGTACAATACGAGGAAGACAACCTTACTCTCTGCTACCTTCTTGTAGATACAAGGTTCATCTGGGTTTTTGACGAAATCAAACTCTTTGATAACGACGTCAAAGCAAATGTTCCAACTCCGCGATGCTTGCTTTAATCCATAAATGGATTTAAGCAGCTTACACACCTTCCCGCTGCTCCCACTATCTACGAAGCCCTCTGGCTGAGTCATGTACACGCACTCTTCTAAATCACCATTTAGAAAGACGGTCTTAACATCCATTTGCCAGATTTCGTAATCATGATATGCAGCGATGGCAAACATGATCCGGATGGATTTAAGCATAGCCACTGGAGAAAAGGTTTCGTCATAGTCCACACCTGGTCTTTGGCGAAAACCTTTTGCAACAAGTCTAGCTTTGAAAGTCTCCACTTTCCCATCTACACCAAGTTTCTTCTTGAAGATCCACTTGCTCCCAATGGGTTTTACCCCTTCAGGAGCAACTTCCAAAGTCCATACTTTGTTGGTGTACATGGATTCCATCTCGGACCGCATAGCATCCAGCCATTTCACTGAGTCCCTACTCATGATGGCCTGCTCGAAGCTAGTTGGGTCATCATCATCCATGATGCAATCCTCGCTCCCACCATCCATGAGAAAACCGTAGTATCTCTCAGGTGGACGAGGAACCCTACTAGATCGGCGGAGAGGCTGAGGTTCATCGGGAGCTACTGAATCCTCTGGTTCAACCAAATCTTCTGTTGTAGTCTGTATTGCTGGAACCTCTTCCAGTTCTACCTCCTTGCCACTAATCTCCTTTTCAAGAAATTCCTTTTCTAAAAAAGTGGCATGTCGAGAAACAAACACCCTTTGTTCCTCGGTGTGGTAGAAGATATACCCGCGCGAATGTTTGGGATATCCAATAAACTTACACAGAATGGACCTTGCCGCGAGTTTGTCCGGATTTTGCGTTTTTATATAGGCCGGACAACCCCATATCTTAACACAATTAAGACATGGTCTCTTTCCTTTCCATATCTCATATGGAGTGGTCGGCACGGTTTTGGTGGGAACCATATTCAATAGGTCTGCAGCTGTTTCCAGTGCATATCCCCAGAAGGAAATAGGTAACTCAGCTGTGCTCATCATAGAGCGCACCATATCTAATAGGGTGCGGTTCCTCCGTTCTGATACACCGTTGTGCTGTGGTGTATATGGAGGAGTCAGCTGAGAGAGAATCCCATTCTCTTTTAGGAAGTCCAGGAATTCATTGCTTAAGTATTCTCCTCCTCGATCAGATCGTAGGATTTTAATACTTTTTCCGGTTTGGTTCTCAACTTCTTGTTTATATTCCCTAAATTTCTCAAAAGCTTCTGATTTGTGTTTCATCAGGAACACATACCCGAACCTAGAGAGATCGTCAGTGAATGTAATGAAGTATGAAGAACCATCCCTGGCATGTCTAGACATGGGACCGCATACATCACTATGTATAAGTCCCAAGAGTTCGGTAACTCTTTCTCCGTGTCCCGTAAACGGAGTTTTGGTCATCTTGCCTTTGAGACATGACTGGCAAGTGTCATAAGATGAAAATTCAAATGGATTTAAATATCCATCCTTATGCAACTTAGCCAGTCGTGTCGCATTGATGTGACCCAGTCTACAATGCCACAAGAAGGATTCGTTCAGTTCTGAACTCTTCCTCTTGTGTGTGTTTTTTATGCTCAGAACTGTTGATTGATTTAGAACATAAATGCCATTGCACAACGTGCCTGATCCAACCAACTTTTGGTTACGGAAAATGTTCATAACATTGTCCTATAATACAAAATTATATCCCTCTTTACTCAACAAAGAAACCGATATAATGTTGCATATCAGGTTCGGCATGTAATAGCATTCGTTCAGAACCAATGTATTACCAGTTGGTAGTACAAGGTGATATTCCCCGACAGTCTTAGCTGCAACAATTGCACCATTTCCAACTCTAATGTCTTTATCACCTTCTCCAAGTTCTTTACCTTTCCTTAGCCCATGTAACTGATTACATATATGGGATCCTGACCCGGTATCTAATACCCAGGACGTAGAGCAAATGGAGAAACAGTTCTCTGTAACGAACACACCCGAAGAAAATGCATCAACATGTACTTTCTTCATTCGGGTGGCATGGGAATCCTGGTATTCCCCTATATCATGTTCATTCCTATAACTCTTATAAGAAAGAACGGAACCAACGTTCCACAGCACAGTATAACATGCGGGTTCGGTCAATACATCCATATTATTATCTTCATTAGGGCATGAAATGGTCGCTACCTGGAGAGAGAGAGAAGAAAACACTTTAGCGTATGCTCGTGCAAGATCAGATTGGTTATTATCTTATCTAATCAGGATGGCTCCCACTGCTTTTTATCAAATCTTCCTTCAAACCCTAAAAGGAAAGACTAGCCGGGATTAATTACACACTACAGGTTCGCCAATCTTTCAGCCAGGCCAGTGTCGGTACTTTGAGGGAGGTCCCCCGTGCTTTCGCACGAACCTAATTAATGTAAACCTCGTTTTCCCAGAGGCGTAACCTCGTTGACACCTTTCTAGACACCTACTTGATCGGCTAATTGCAATGTGCAAAACTCTCCTAGGAGTAACTCTTACTCGCAGTGGGTATCGGGATCCAACTATCTCATAGAAGGTATGCAATCTCATTGCAAATTTCAACACTTGAAATTCCTGATAATATTTTGCCCCTAGCGTCCTATGACCTTGACGCAGGCCAACAAACCATAGTGCGCTAGTCAAGTTCAACCCTTCATTTCCTGATTGAATTAAACCCACCCGTACGACCCTTGACGCAGGCCAACAAAGTCGCACGACTACCCTAATCCAATCTGCATCATATGCATAAGCAGATAAATACTAGTTAGCTACCGCACACTACGCCTTGACGCAGGCCAACAAATGTAGCACGAATACTAACTACTACTCATCTGAAATGACGGAGGGCTACGACAGGTTTTTCTGAAAACCTATTGCGTAATGAACTTGATATCGTTGTAGAATCAAAATGAAGTTTTGAAATGGAGTGATTTTGAGGCTTTTCTAGTTTTGCTAAAGGAGTCACTCCCGGTGAAGGGATCTCGGTCCTTTTCTCGTCGAATGAGGTGCGGGATATATCATATATATCGCTGTACAAAACAAAAACTCTTAAAAGCAATCAATAACCAAACCGAGTGTGTAGCATCTGCCAGTTATTGCTAAAGGAGTCACTCCCGGTGAAGGGATCTCGGTCATTTCCTCATCAAATAAGATGCAGGATATATCACATATACCGCTGTGCAAAGCAAGAACTGTAGCTACCTGTTTTATTTAAAATTTGATTCTACAACATCTTAGATTTCTTTCTTTCATTAATCACATTAATGAAGTCCCATCATTTAAGTACCTAAACATCACAGATAAATATGACGTACACTTATGCCATCCGCATTCGCCTCGATGTCCCCTCGTGCACCGTTAGGTTAGGTAACTAACGGCAGAGCAGGACAGGGCTAGTGCGGGTGCAAAACATAAGTAACGTCTATATAATATATCATATATACTATATATAGTATCCATCACAGAACATCATATGATCACATCACAGATATCGCAGCAGAAGAAACATATGAAATATTGGATATACTAGGACGTCCGTGTTTTCAATACGAGCCAGTATAAAACACGGATTCCACGGTCGTGATGAATAGCCAATCCCACACCCCTAGACTCCTACGAGAGCGGCAAGCAACCCTACCAATTCTAGGGTTAGGAGATCTGGACTCGACTCCTCGAGTTGGTCTCCCACTGGACCCCAGAACCCGGTTACTTGTGCTCCCCCCTGGGTCTATCCTAATGCGGAAAAGTAAATAATATACAAAAGGTGACGACTTCCGCTACCTGGAAGTGCCCCAAATAAAAGAATATTACATACAAGTTTTTACATGAATGAAAATGAAAAACACTCATCTCACATAAAAACCCCCGGCTATTCAAACACGACGATCCAATATAACATATCCAGCAACACATAACATCACATGTCATCAACGTAAGTAAGTATGCATACCCCAATTGTCGTTGACGTATAGTAACGAAACCGGCGATATGAACATACTACACTTACGGTCACAGAAAAGAAAGTGTAAAACTACAACAGTTGGAATCCACAACCTCTTTAGACATCACATGCCTAATCAAATGAATTACTTAGACATCACATGCCTAACAATTATAAACCCCGCATTTTAGTCTCATTATCGAAAACTCTTTTCAACATCAAGTGAGACTAAACGGCTAGATTTATAACATTCATTCAGTTATCTCATAACTACTTGTGAATTCCAATTATTGTATCACATTCCAGATAAACAGAAAATGTTAACTTTCCGATCGAACAGTCGAATACCCAATTTTTCCCGATACAGCTCAATACATGAAATAAGTCTAACAACATTCAGTTCGTGCCTCAGTACCAACGGTCCAGCCGTAGAAGGGTCAAGCCAACGCCTCACATGTGGCACGCCGTACTGCCCCAAACCCGAAGGTTCAAAGGGCAGTTCAAGACGGTCACATAATCGAGTTAAGGTTTGTTGTCTTCTAGAGGGTCCATCGCGTTACTTGCACTACTTAGAACGTCGTTAAACTACGGAAAAATCCAACACTTGGAAATTTCCCGACAGGGGAAAAGTTGGGTATTTATATCCGGTCGAACTTTTTAACAAATTCAAAAATTATCCGGAAATACACAAAGACGAAGTTTGATAATCCGGTCGAAACACCGAAGCTCTAAAACACCCCAGAAAATTCAACTCTTGAATAATTATTAAAAACACCCATAAAACTCAGCTCCCGAAACTATGAATTACTGTGCAGAGGAGGATGGCTGACGTCATTCTTTAGCTGCGGAACCGCCGCCTAAGCTGGCTTAGGCCGCGGTTCTGCCGCGCATTACACTGTTCATTGAATAAAAATTGCACCGTAATTCTTAGAATTCCCTGCTGAATTTTTTAAGCATTTTTAATATTGAAAAATCCCAGATTTTAGAAAAAGTCCAAAGAGCACTTGGGTTTTAGGGTTTCGGGTTCGTTCGGGTTTCAAACGTCGTCTAGACTTCGCCTAAGGCTCTAGCTAGGCTCTGATACCAGTGAAAGGTTCCTAGGCATACTATAGAGGTCTCACAAGGCATCAACCATGCCAATTTCAAATTTTATTGGTGCCGAGAAACCCTAATACGGATCGTAGACTAGATGTTTAGGCAAAATACGAATCTAGTTAACAATTTAACTAAAGGCGAGAGGCTACAACCTTTGTAGATCCGGTTATCCACTTCCTTGGCTCCACGTAGACGTCCTCATCGCTGTCCATCTCGAATTCCGAACTCAAACGTCGGCTTCATCGGAGAATTGGGCGGACTAGGTCGTCGGCTTCGTGCCGAAGATGATCTACGTCGAGGCATCACAAGTTCAAGCTCCGACTTCACAAATTTGTGAAACTTGTGAAGAAAACACCCAAAACAACTTGGTAAGAGGTAGAGGGTGAAGAAATATGAGGTGGGTTCACTTTAGAATTGGATTTCTCACTTTAAAACTCAAGATGCCATTGATGGCATCAAACTTTCTCTCTTGAAGATGAAGAAGAAGAAGTAGATAGAATATGATAAATATTGTGTAAAAAGAATAATAAAATCAATACTTATCATCTTCTAACCTAGGTTAAGTGTAGAGAATAAACCATGGTCAAGTGAGAATGATTAGGGTTAAGGATGATGACAAAATGGTCACTTTAGTCAAAGCTTCATGAAGCTTCATCAAGCTTCATGAAAGAAACCATTTTGTTATCTTTTATTTATTTATCAAAAAGGAATAGATAAATAAATAAGTAAATATATCAAAACCCTAACTATTATCATAACCATGGTTTGAGTCTTAACACAAAACCAATCTACATGTATCATCAAACATGACACATTGTAGTGCACAAAAGTATATCACATATACAACTTGTGAACTACAATAGAGAAAATCCTATTAAAGTGAACCAATACCAGTTAATGCAAAGTAATATATCAAATATATATTTATACATTAAATCATTAAATCAACACTTGATTCAATGATCCGGTTATGTCGCACATAACCGACTAGTATCCAATGTATCGACTTATCGAATCAATCTACGATTCGATAACTAGGTTATATCGTATATAACCAATCGAAACATTCATCGCGAGAATAAAATACGGCATCACATACACGCATTATTCTCGGTCCCGCACATATCTCATATGCGCTCCTATTTCGTTTCGCTTGAGCCAGGAAACCTCTGTGTAGGACTCTAAAGACTCGTCAATACGCCGGTAGCAGATGATGGTCATATCAAGCACCCACAAGCCGCAAGCGGTCTGCTAAACGTAACGGACATCCGGGTATTGAGCGATCAGAAGATCGACGAGCTAGCCCGCTCATACTCCTGTGAATCCAACCAGTAACACTTACCATACAGTCCGGTCTGTTCGTCTGATACGTCGCATATCAAGTCTAGGGGTGGTAAACGTCAGACCCCAATAACCGATAAGTCGTGCCGATGTGAGGCTCATAACGGGTCGAGAAACTACTGATAACACTTACCAGCAAATCTCTGATCAGCCCTGGCCAGGGACTTTCCTGTTACGGCCAATCGAGCACAGCGCAACATCAACCCCCAATACCGGGAGAGACGAAACCCCTCCTATCGCTCATTGCCTCCATGTGACTCGGGACTGTACCCAAAGACCACCGTTTTGCACGCCCTCATGGACGTGGTAAGGTGGAGATCAAAGCACAGTGGGAATCACACAAGACTCTATGACGATCTCAGGTCTACAGACTAACCTGCACAAGTGTCACCTGAGAACTGCCATCTGACGTGAGGTATAATACCATCTGGGAGTTCTCGGCGAGTCCGTCCAGTGTACCCAGTCTCCACTGAGCACCCGTATACCATCTCTGATGTCAAACACCAATGGATATGGGATCATCCATCGCCCATCTCATGGGTCGAGAAGCGTATATGCTAGTCTACTCTGGTATATCGATGCCCCGTCTCGATACACCCACGACTAGGGACCTTGAAGAATGTACTTATGGACTACCATGTCCCCACTAGTATGATCTGTATCATAGTCCAGGTAGTCAAGCACACATCCTAAGGGCTTTACCAACATGTAACCATAAGACAGTTTAAAGAGACTAGTATACATGTTAAGATAAAGAGTAACCAGATAGCATACTATCATATCGAGCAAGAAAGTCATCCCTATATATGTCCAAGCATCCAATATAATATATAACAACTGTACAATACTGGCCTCTAGGGCATACATACAACTAACAAATCATTACAGAAATCATTGGGCGCAGATTTTGAGGATTATTTTTGGATTTTCTTGTTACTTTTGAACGCTATAAATAGGCACCTTCAAACCTCAATTTCTCACACCTCAGAACTCTAAAAATTCTTTAAAAAATACCTGTGCCTTCGTATCGACGACGCCGACGCTACGGCTCCACCCAATTGCCAAGGAAAAATTGGGGCGCGGAGATATTAATGATTTTGTACACAGCTACGTTTTCAGCTCTTCGGCATTTCCGACTCAAACAAAAGGTAGGATCCGCCTCTCTCTCCTTTTCCTGTTACCTTCTTCTATCTCAATAACCTAGTTCCAATTTCTAATTCTCAACCCCCATTTAAAATGGTGTTATAATATTTGTGTATACCCTTTTTCCTTGTACCCTTAATTATAATAATGTTAACCCATATTTTTAAAATGGTGTTTAAATTTCATCTGTACACAAAATTATATTGCACACCCATAATACCTGGAATCTGATGTAACCCATGAATTGTTATTTCCCCTCTGTCATACCCATACCATAAAAATGATCTCAAAATAGGTTACTTCCACAAGGTACCCTCGTTTAAATATTATATTTTAAAGATATGTAAAATAAATATTTTAGATACAGCATACGTATATTTTACTTGCAAATATTTTTAAAACCCTCTCAACTTTTTAAGAAAGAAAATATTATTTAAATAACGATATCTTTTCAAAAGGGAATATTTAGTATCTTTTAAAAGGTCATTTTTTTAAAACCAATCTAAAAATAAATGAAAAGTTGTAGGCATCGATCGTTTATCTAAACCAGAATTTGTGCTGTCTAGGCAAGTGTGTCTAAGGCTAGTGGTTATTAATTAGGCCCACTGCTTACGTAGTGGAGTACCTTCCCACTTACCTGACACTTATCTAGCCACAATTGGCGGTGAAGAGGCGATTTGAGGACCTCATAACTTATCCTTTTAGAATATTAAGAGCGGTCTAGATTTTTCAAATAAAAAAAAACCCTTGTGAAAGATTTTCAAATAAACACCACAACCTTTTATCAAAAGGATATTTTCTGTAAAACATTATGCGTTTCCAAATTAATAAATATCCCAAATATCATGGTTTTCTTAGAAGTAATAAAAGATATTTAAACCTTATTATTTTAACTAAGCTTTCTCTAAAGGACCACGAAGTACTTTATAAATTCTAGAAAATAAAACGAGTGGTTGTGGAAGGCCATATTAAATGAGATCAAATACACTTTCTAAATTTCCAGCTTATGACAACATGACATATACAAAACATGATACGGTTAGGGTTAGAATGCGCGGACCTAGGTATGGAATACTTATTATGAAGATCCCTGCAGGCAGGGTGAACAGTTCAATATATGGGCGACTATATAAATATGAAGATCCCGATATTACGGGTGAACAGTCCAATATATGGGCGACTATATAAATATGAAGATCCCGATATTCCGGGTGAACAGTCCAATAAATGGGCGACTATACAATATGGAAATTCCATGCCTAGAAATATACGCACTAACTCTAATTCGTCCAAACCCTTATACTGAACCACGGGGATGGGTAGTTTGATTAGGCAAGGATAATTCGGAACTCGGATTCCCCTACTACTCGATCATGATCCCCGGGAAGTGAAACGGTACATTTCACTTCCCCAGTTGTTGTTCCGTGGCCACAACGGAATAATCTCGAGTATCCGGACCCTTGTTTAACAAACTAATACATACTATTACCTTCATCTACATATAACTTACAACATATAACCTACCCATAATCACATATCCAATTTGTACATAACCTCATACCTTTATACACATGTATATCATATTCATTATACACACCTGTTTGTTTCTATACCCTTACTATCTTATGAGGCAATCCTACCCGAGCATAACTCGCTGAGGGACCTTCCTTTTCTTTCTCTATCTTTGGAATGTCCGTCAGATAAGAATGAGTATTACAGCGAAGATCAAGGTGAAGTCAGCTTATGAAGATCTTGCAGACTGGACGATGGAAGATTAGATAGTTTTAATTTTTGTTGCCCACATGTTTAGGGCTTTTGTTTCTCCTTTGATGTAATTAAACTACTCAGTTTATTTTACTATTTCTTTTGGGATGTAATAAAGTTTGGTTAATGAAAATAAAATGCCTTTCGCTTTTATTATTTTTGTTTTGGTACACATCCTGCATATTAAATATTTATACGCTTAACGTAACTGTATTAAATAGACCACCTTCAATACAGTTAGGTTGCGAACCTTGCCACGTCTTCCTTCTCCTTCTTTTGGGAAGCGGGGCGTGACAGGTTTTTGTGGTAGCCCATGCAAGTCCTCTTGTGTACTAAAATAAAACCATTAACTGACTTATTATATTTGTGAATCTTATCCATCTATACCGATATCATAGTTTTCCCTATGTCCCTTGTCCCTTCCTTGACATTCTGTACCCTGACCATGACCTTTCCTTCTGGTCATGGCAAATCTTTCCAACGAGGATGACATGTCCGATGTTACTTTGAAGCTACATCTGAAGATTCAGAAGACGAAGTCGTAGACTCTCAGGCGGTTGTCCCCGCAAGGCACCGTGGGAATGGTCGTACTTTTCTTAGATCGAGGAGCTGTCATCACTTGTTGAACTCCCGTAATCGAGATTAATAAGTCTTTTCCTTTCTTTGGCCGAATAAAACGATGTAAGAACATTAAGGGCATGTCCTTACTTCCAGTTGTACTCTCCATATTGAAGTTGGATCTTAGTTTCGAGCGATAATCTCTCTTGTGTCTCTTGCTCTTCTTAGTCTCTCCCTTGCATTAATTGTTGTTCTTTCATGCAAGTTATCTTGTCTCATCTCAGCCGTTTGTAACCTAACATATTCTGATCCTAATCATCAATGGCCGGACGACACTATAACCGCAACAGAAGGGGAAATGGAGTCAATGAAGCCACTGCTCAACAAGCAGCTATGCTACAAAGGATGTAAGGACTGGAGCAACAGCAGCAGCAGACAGCTGCCCTTCATCAGGAGCTACGAGAAAGTAGGCAGCGGCAAGCAGATATTTTAAGTAAGGCACTAACCTCAGTTCGGTGGAAGTGAAGCCGTTCAGATCACTCCACCCTAAGACTTTTTAGGGGAGGAAAACTCCTTTAGAAGCTGAAGAATGGCTTAAGGGAACAGTCAATGATCTCAGTGTCGCCCAAATCCCGAAGGACGCGTGGGTGAACATCGCTAAGCTACAACTTACGGATAATGCCAGGATATGGTGGGAGGCAGAGGAAAGTAGATCGAAGGAGCCCATCGACTGGGAAAGGTTCAAACAGCGTTTTGATACCCAGTACTTTCCAGTCGTGGCACACTTAAAAGTGGAACGGGAGTTTGTACAATTCCAACAGGGGAGTATGTGGGATAAATCGGTGGACGAGTACGCTTCGGAGTTCGCGAGATTAAGTCGGTTCGCGCATCATCTGGTGGCAACCCCAGGAATTTATGCTAAGAGATTCCGACAAGTATTGGACATGAAGACACAGTCCTCTATGTCTTCTGCCACTTTATCAACTTATGATGAAATCTTAGAGGCGGCACGGAATTTCGAAGACCTTCAGAGACGCATAAGAAAGGATGACCGATTGACTGGCATTAAGAGACCGGCCAATCAAGTTCTTGAAGGATCATCTTCCAGATTCAACGGGAGACAACAACCTATGAGACCAGCAGTACCAACTATCTTCGGAAAACCAGTTGTTACATGCAACCATTGTGGTAGGACCAGACACCACATGAGAGACTGTCGCATTTTGAACAAACTTTGCATAGTCTGTGGATCTCCGGATCATGCTATTGGGGACTGTCCTCAGAGAGGGAGACAATCAGGCCCCGTCAACAAGCCAGCTAATTATGGAGCACCAACACAAGGAAACCGACCACTTTCCGCCACTAAACCAACTGGTCAAGGGGCAACACCAAAAGGACCACCCTTGCCATCACAGGAGCGTGTTTTTCAGCAAGCGCAAAGGAATGGACCCAAACATCATACCTTCACCATGACGTCCGAGGAGACTGATGCTATGTGGAAAGACAACAGAGGTACTCTTTCTTTTCGCAACCTTTCTTCCGATACCATTCTTATTTATCTTTCAATGCAATTCTTAGTTGGACTCACCATAATTTCCGTAATTTTGACTAGTTACCTTTATGTTCTAGCTCTCATGTTTTCCATCAATTCACATCTTTCCTTCAACTTCCAAACTTTTCCATCCGGAAGCAATTACCAATTTTATAATTTCCAATTCCTTATACCTAACCCTTCAAGACTTTCCATGCATCAAGTGATACACCAACTCGCGGGAGCGACACATGCAGCAAGAGGATTCCTGGTAGCGTTACTGATTACCGTGCCTAGTAGTGGCTACTCCTTTGAAAATTTCAAGTATGAAATTATTCTAAGGAGGGTAGATCGTAACTATCACAACCATTCTTGAAATTCTTAGCAAACCCAGAAGTTTAAACATCCACAACGATTTTCGAAGGAGTGACTTGGTAATGTGATATATCAGCGAGGCAATATAGTTGCATATGCGTCAAGATAACTAACAATTTATGGATGCAACTATTCCTATCCAGAATCAGAACCGACGATGGTAAATGTTCATCTTGAAGACATAGAAACACTACTCTAAGGAGAACATGGGAACACGGATGGTTGAAACACGTGAAGCGGATGAGAGAGGTCAAGTTTTATATGGGAGAAGTACCGATCGATTGGGAAGACCCTGAAGATGGAGAATTTGTAAGATAATAAGTAGAAAAAGGTGGAAATGGTGATACAATGCAGCGAGCGAAGAAAGCTCAGCCCACGACTCATTTTCCGTTTAACATCTTGGAAGAAGACGGTATGTTTATCTATAGCCTACTTTTGCTACTTTCATTGGAGGAAACCCTAGTCATACTTTTGATCATTCCGAGATTATGGAAAGATTAGCATAACCTACGAGCAGCAACCGGTCGAAATACTAGAATAATGAAACCTTGAGCGACAAGACAATCCAGCTGGCCAGAGCTATATGAAGGAAGAACTACTAGGCAGACATACACGGAAGCGAGGAAACGGGATGAGAGTGCGAGACCAAAATATTTAACCGTGATAATCTCTTCTTAGTGATTTCTTTCTTCCTTTCCTTGACCTACCTTCTGAAATTTCGAGAACGAAATTATTTTAAGGAGGGTAGATTGTAACGACCATATTTTCTAATACCTAATAAAATATATTTTATTTATATTTCTACTATCAAATAATCATTTACATGTTTCTTTTATATAATAATATTTTTAAAGTAGTGTTAATAATTTTTAAAGCAGTAAAAATGATTAAAGGAAATTTCTAAAATCTATTTATTATTTTTATAGGCTTAAAATGTTTTAGAAAGATTTTATAATACCTTAAAATAATCTACATATTTTTATTATCAATAAAAGTAATTAATTCGTAATTAAAAATATTTTAAAGATGAACTAGATATTATATAATTATTATAACTAGCTAACAATTTAGAAATAGATATACTAATTGTTTTTAGCCCAAAACTATTTTTATATTAAAGATAATAATAAAATATATTTTTCTGGAATTTTTCCATAATTTTCCCGTATTTTTTACTATTTTTAATAAATTTTTCAAAGCCAAATCAATATTCTGCTATTTTATTTATTTTTATTAATTTTTATTTTAAATTTTTAAAGCCTTTTAACCTGAACCGTTGGATCACGAGATCCAACGGCCCAGAGCTCTGCGGCGGTGCCCACGTGGTGATCTGCACCCACGGCCGAGGGCGAATCAGGAGGTGACACGTGGCGGCGGCTGCGACTGCGGATCACCAATCTGGGCCGTTGGATGAAGATCCAACGGCCATAAATCAAGGCGGCGGGCGTAATCATTGCAGAAATCATTGGGCGCAGATTTTGAGGATTATTTTTGGATTTTCTTGTTACTTTTGAACGCTATAAATAGGCACCTTCAAACCTCAATTTCTCACACCTCAGAACTCCAAAAATTCTGAAAAAAATACCTGTGCCTTCGTATCGACGACGCCGACGCTACGGCTCCACCCAATAGCCAAGAAAAAATCGGGGCGCGGAGATATTAAGGATTTTGTACACAGCTACGTTTTCAGCTCTTCGGCATTTCCGACTCAAACAAAAGATAGGATCCGCCTCTCTCTCCTTTTCCTGTCACCTTCTTCTATCTCAATAACCTAGTTCCAATTTCTAATTCTCAACCCTCATTTAAAATGGTGTTATAATATTTGTGCATACCTTTTTCCTTGTACCCTTAATTATAATAATGTTAACCCATATTTTTAAAATGGTGTTTAAATTTTATCTGTACACAAAATTATATTGCACACCCATAATACCTGGAATCTGATGTAACCCATGAATTGTTATTTCCCTTTTGTCATACCCATACCATAAAAATGATCTCGAAATAGGTTACTTCCACAAGATACCCTCGTTTAAATATTATATTTTAAAGATATGTAAAATAAATATTTTAGATACAGCAAACGTATATTTTACTTGCAAATATTTTTAAAACCCTCTCAACTTTTTAAGAAAGAAAATATTATTTAAATAACGATATCTTTTCAAAAAGGAATATTTAGTATCTTTTAAAAGGTCATTTTTTTAAAACCAATCTAAAAATAAATGAAAAGTTGTAGGCATCGATCGTTTATCTAAACCAGAATTTATGCTGTCTAGGCAAGTGTGTCTAAGGCTAGTGGTTATTAATTAGGCCCACTGCTTACGTAGTGTAGTACCTTCCCACTTACCTGACACTTACCTAGCCACAATTGGCGGTGAAGAGGCGATTTGAGGACCTCATAACTTATCCTTTTGGAATATTAAGAGCGGTCTAGATTTTTCAAATAAAAAAAACCCTTGTGAAAGATTTTCAAATAAACACCACAACCTTTTATCAAAAGGATATTTTCTGTAAAACATTATGCGTTTCCAAATTAATAAATATCCCAAATATCATTGTTTTCTTAGAAGTAATGAAAGATATTTAAACCTTATTATTTTAACTAAGCTTTCTCTAAAGGACCACGAAGTACTTTATAAATTCTAGAAAATAAAACGAGTGGTTGTGGAAGGCCATATTAAATGAGATAAAATACACTTTCTAAAATTCCAGCTTATGACAACATGATATATACAAAACATGATACAGTTAGGGTTAGAATGCGCGGAGCTAGGTATGGAATACTTATTATGAAGATCCCTGCAGGCAGGGTGAACTGTCCAATATATGGGCGACTATATAAATATGAAGATCCCGATATTACGGGTGAACAGTCCAATATATGGGCGACTATATAAATATGAAGATCCCGATATTCCGGGTGAACAGTCCAATATATGGGCGACTATACAATATGGAAATTCCATGCCTAGAAATATACGCACTAACTCTAATTCGTCCAAACCCTTATACTGAACCACGGGGATGGGTAGTTTGATTAGGCAAGGATAATTCGGAACTCGGATTCCCCTACTACTCGATCATGATCCCGGAAAGTGAAACGGTACATTTCACTTCCCCAGTTGTTGTTCCGTGGCCACAACGGAATAATCTCGAGTATCCGGACCCTTGTTTAACAAACTAATACATACTATTACCTTCATCTACATATAACTTACAACATATAACCTACCCATAATCACATATCCAATTTGTACATAACCTCATACCTTTATACACATATACATCATATTCATTATACACACCTGTTTGTTTCTACACCCTTACTATCTTATGAGGCAATCCTACCCGAGCATAACTCGCTGACGGACCTTCCTTTTCTTTCTCTATCTTTGGAATGTCCGTCAGATAAGATTGAGTATTACAGCGAAGATCAAGGTGATGTCAGCTTATGAAGATCTTGCAGACTGGACGATGGAAGATTAGATAGTTTTAATTTTTGTTGCCCACATGTTTAGGGCTTTTGTTTCTCCTTTGATGTAATTAAACTACTCAGTTTATTTTACTATTTCTTTTGGGATGTAATAAAGTTTGGTTAATGGAAATAAAATGCCTTTCGCTTTTATTATTTTTGTTTTGGTACACATCCTGCATATTAAATATTTATACGCTTAACGTAACTGTATTGAATAGACCACCTTCAATACAGTTAGGTTGCGGACCTTGCCACGTCTTCCTTCTCCTTCTTTTGGGAAGCGGGGCGTGACATATATTTTATTATTTTCCTTCATACTAGGACTTTAAACAAGAGCATTTCAAGGTCTCTTCTACTATTCTAAGTTTCATGGTTCGTGTTTGTGCAATTTGTAGGGTATATATTTTCAGAATTTAGTCTTAAGCTTAGGAATTATTTTTCAAACTTATACTTTAATAAAAATATCAATACTCTTCCCTTATTTTGACTTAGCCCAAGAAGCGAACTCAAAATTTGCCTATTTCTAAATAAACTACAACGGCGAATGATGAGTCGCTCTTGGTACCATATTTCAGTGCAGCGATGCAGACGCCAACTAAATTCTAACTCCCATACCCCAACGGCGAATGATGAGTCGCTCCTGGTATCATATTCCAGTGTAGCGATGCAGACACCAACAAAGTCCCGAAATTTTTCCGGCCCTACGGTCTGGATCATACATCCTGCAAAACCGTATACAATCCACGGGTGTAAAACAATCCCAATCTCTCCCAAGTCCTACCGGTGAGGCCACATTCAAAGTCCCACCAAAAATAAATAAAATAAAAAAATAAAAAGAATGGTATATTCACAAGCAAAATGGGCACGGATGAAATCCCGAAAGGACTCCGTGAGTAAAAATAGCAGGACTGCCGGCGAATTTGTGAAAACCCGAAAGGGTGCAAACTCGTAAAAAAGAGATGAAATGCACTCGCAAAGTCCTCTAGACTTTGTGAGGAGAAAATTCCCGTGTGAGATCCTTACGACTCACAAATGAGCAACACACTTAGGAGTCCCCACGACTCCTAAGGAGAAAATACACATACGAGATCCTTTCAACTCGTAGGGAGAAAATGTTTTTATGGGACCCTTATGGCCCATGAAATTGAAAAGCCTTAGGTGACAGGAATCTAAACCTGTCTCCTAAGCCATCAATTCCCAAATCCTCTCGAAGCAAATGATGAGTTGCTCCTGGTATTATTCCAGTGCAGCAATGCAGATGCCAAACAAAAACCAATTCCCAAATCCTCTCGGGGCAAATGATGAGTTGCTCCTGGCATTATTCTATTGCAGCAATGCAGATGTCGACAGAAAACCAATCCCCAAATCCTCTCAAGACAGATGATGATTCGCTCCTGGTACCATATTCCAGTGTAGCGATGCTGATGTCAACTCAAATCAAACAAATCAAACCAACCAATTCCAATATCGACCTCTGCGTCAAACAACAGACACTCCGTGCCGGGGACACGTCCACCAGCGACACTCCATAACGGGGAAATGTCAAGCAGACACTCCGTCTCGGGGATACGTCAACCAGCCGATACTCCGCCTCAGGGAAACGTCAAGCAGACACTCCGTGCCGGGGGCACATCGACAACAGACACTCCGTCTCGGGGACACGTCAACCAGCGACACTCTGTCTCGGGGAAACGTCCAACACGGACACTCCGCACCGGGGAAACGTCCAACTGCGGCACTTCGTCTCGGGGAAACGTCCAACACAGACACTCCGTAACGGGGAAACGTCAAGCAGACACTCTATCTCGGGGATACGTCAACCAGCCGATACTCCGTCTCGGGGAAACGTCAAGCAGACACTCCGTGCCGGGGGCACATTGACAACAGACACTCCGTACCGGGGAAACGTCCAACAGCGACACTCCGTATCGGGGAAACGTCCAACAGCGACACTCCGTACCGGGGAAACGTCCAACAGCAGACACTCCGTAACGGGGAAACATCAAGCAGACACTCCGTCTCGGGGATACGCCAACCAGCCGATACTCCGCCTCAGGGAAACGTCAAGCAGAAACTCCGTGCCGGGGGCACATCGACAACAAACACTCCGTCTCGGGGACACGTCAACCAGCGATACTCTGCATCGGGGAAACGTCCAACAGCGACACTCCGTAATGGGGAAACGTCAAGCAGACACTTCGTCTCGGGAAAACGTCAAACAGACACTCCGTCTCGGGGATACGTCAACCAGCCGATACTCCGCCTCGGGGAAACGTCAAGCAGACACTCCGTGCCAGGGGCACGTCGACTACAGACACTCCGCCTCGGGGAAACGTCAAGCAGACACTCTGTGCCGGGGGTACGTCGACTACAGACACTCCGCCACGGGGAAATGTCGACCAGCGACACTCCGTGCAGGGGGCACGTCTACTAAATCACTCCGGGCCAGGGAAACGTCTACCACGGACACTCCATCTCGGAGACGCGTCAAGCGTCGACAGTCCATGTCATTAAAAGGGCAGTGCATCCCAAAAAGTGGGAACCAAAGCAATTCGCCTCCACGCGAAAGAAGATCCATCAATTTCATGCACACGACCCATATATGTGGTGTGCATTTATTGATGGGGGGGCACTTTGTTGGGGTCAAAAATTGCACCACAGTTGACCAAGTCAAAGTCAAGGTCAACCCCAAGCCAAGTGGGCCTAAGCCCGGATCAAGTGGGCCCATGCCCAGGTCGAGTCCGAACATAAAGCGGTCGGCCCTACTCGATGCCCAAAATAAAATCATGTAATAAATAATTTTTTATGTAATTTTTTATGCATGAATGGGCATAAAGCCAAATTTTTGTAAAGCCCATGGCTTATGTGCAAAAAAAATGGCACATGAGCCATGAGATGGGCAAAATGCTATTTTTGTAAAGCTCAAGGGGCTATATGTAAAGTGTATAGCCTATAAAGGCCAAGATAATGAAAATATCTCAACAACTTTTTCTCTCTCCAAAAGAATCAAGATCTGTGATCTTCTCCTTCCTCAAGCTTCTAAAAACCTTCTTTTCTTTTTGAATTAAATCAAGAGTTTTACTCTTCCTTTTCCAAAACTAAATAGTTTTTTACCACGAAACCCACAAAAGGGAACTTGGATCTACCATTGATCTCAAAAAGGGGAGATTTTTAAGTCTCACCCCCCTTTCTCCAAGATCCGGCCAAACAACAAGAAGAAGAAGGAGATCCGTCTCCAGAAACCCCACTTTGGAAAATAACTAGGGCTCAATGGGAGAAGACTCTTCATCAGCTTCAAAATATCCTAGGAGTTTAACTCCTCATATATATATATATATATATATATATATATATATATACACAAAAAAAAAATAAGCGCTCCTTTCTGGAAGTACAACTCACATTGCAGCGACCAGGACCCTTTTGCCTCCCTAGCGCTCTTGCGTTAGCATCCAAAGTGCTAGCGCCTGAGCGCCCACGTGTCCGACACGTTGGGCGCTCGCGCTCTCGCGCCAGCGCCCAAAGCGCTAGGGTCCAAGCACCCACGTGTCCGACACGTGGGGCGCTAGCGCCCGAGCGCCCACGTGTCCGACACGTGGGGCGCTAGCGCCCGAGCGCCCACGTGTCCGACACGTGGGGCGCTAGCGTCCAAAGCGCTTGCGCTCTTGCGCTAGCATCCAAAACGCTAGTGCCCGAGTGCCCACGTGTCCGACACGTGGGGCGCTAGCGCTTAAAGCGCTAGCACTCTTGCGCTAGCGTCCGAGCGCGCGCACCCCAGCGCCCGAAGCAAGCGCGCCCGAGCGCTTTCTTCCACGCATCCTTTGGATGCCCTTTCCCTTATACACACACACACACACCACACATACTCCACAACATTGTCCCCCGTTAGAAAAAATTTCTAACGGGACGCTGCCCTGCACCCCGCAAGGGGCTGCTAGCCCCCTTGACCTCCAGCCCGCTATACGGGTAGCGGGACCCCCGTAAAAATCTGCGGGGCCCCCGATATATCCAAAACCCCTTTCAAAACACAACACTGCACATTGAGTTCACATGACCAGTTTAACTCATTAATCGGAGGTTCCCTCGCTCCAAAGGTGAGGGGTAATTAACGGCAGCTTAGTCCGCGGCTGCCGGAGATTCGGATCTCCACAATCAATAAACCCCAGCCTGCCTTAGACAGGGGGAATCTGTAATGCGCCTGACAAGCATGCGCGTATTCCCATCTCAATGGGGTGACGAAAAATACCCTACAGCGGGTAACTTGCCGCAAATCGTAGGGGTCTAGGTTTTCATTGCACAGGCTATCCACACGACAGGGAACATCGGGTCTCATTTGCGGCTCAAGTGAAACCCGAGACTCCAGGCTTATCTACCACTCTGTGTTGTTGGCTGAGATTCTGTGATGTTGCTTTATATCATGCTTGGGACGAATATTATATATATTTATATATATACTAGTATATGTTGTATATGTTTTGCATCCACGCTAGTCCAGCCCTCGCTCTGCCGTTAGTTAAGTAACCTAACGGGTGATGATGGGGCCCAGTGGCGAATGCGGATGGCACATACGTATATTGTATTTTCGTTCTTTTCTGGTATGATATGTTTTAACTGATGGGACTGCATTAATTCTGATCAGTGCAAGGAAAACAAACCTATATGATGTTGAAACCAAGTTTTTTGAAAACAGACATTACAGACGTTTCCTTTTGCTTTACACAATGGTATTCGGTTATGAATATCCAGCACCTCATTCGACGAGGCAAGAGACGAGATCCCTTTACAAGGAATGACCTCTTGAGCAAAAGTTTGCGTCATCGTAATATCTTCACTATAGTCGATTCTTTTGCTTTGCATCGTGGTATTCAGTTTGGAATATCCCGCACCTCATTCGATGAGGAAAGAGCCGAGATCTCTTCATCGGGAGTGGCCTCTTTAGCAAAATGTTTGTGCCACTATATATTTGTATAACCACTTGGATTCCTTCAACAATATCAAGTTCATTACGTTAAAGGTTTTTCGCCAAAAACCAGTCGTAGCCCTCCGTTATTTCTTACAAGTATCACTCAGTATTCATGCTGTGTATGTTGACCTCTGTCAAGGCACGGTGCTTGGTAGCTGGGTAATACTTGTTTGTTGCATAGATATGTGATTATTTAAGACAGTCGCACAGTCATTTTGACCTCTGTCAAGGACACGTGCGGGTGGGTCTAAGTTAATCGAGGACAAAGACGGGTTGAACTTGACTTGCGACTTATGATATGTTGATCTCTGTCAAGGTCATAAGCCGCTTAGGGTAAAAAATCACATCGAGAGTTTCAAACATACATGAAACTTGCCAGGCACGCGCATACTTTCTGGAGTGTGGTGACTTGAGTGGCTTCCATCAAGTTATCATGCGATGATAGTTGGATCCCGATTCTCACTGATGAGTACGTGTTACTCCTCAGGTAATTTTAGATGATCCCGACTAATTCTCCTTTTGGGTTTGAAGAAGAATTAAAGAATACAGTGGGAGACATCCTGATTAAATTAAGTGATTAACCATTCTGATCTAGGTTAGAGTGCACGCTGAGTGTTTCTTTTCTCTCTCTCTTTGGCAGCGACTATGGCCTGACCCTAGACTAAAATTCATGAACCAAGTTAACCGAAACTTCTTAAAACACTTTGGCTTTTGGATTGTCACGAAGTCGCATATATCATTGCCAATCCTACATCCATTTTTGCATTTCTCCAGAACACTTCGTATCACTACGAAAATCCATATTGCTTGGATATTTCATCGTATAGTTACATACGAACTCGAAGGAACTTGTTCCAATTCGAGGATGGATTATGGTCCTGAAGAAATTGAATAGGATTATTTGGTTGTTTTTTCTCTTTACCTTCTCTCATGTTGCGAGAGCTCCTAATATTAGGAGAGTACACCTATTGCGCTTATTGGATCGTCTTCTTCCAAACCATAGGCAGGTGCCGAAAGGTGGGGAAAAAAGAAAACCAATTAGCCTTAGTGTGGTGTATAGAAGGTAATAAGTGAAGACATATAAAGGGATTAGAGTAAGGGTAAAAAAAATTGCAACTACTTTCATTCACGACAAAACCGCGTATACCCCTGCCACTTCTACTTCACCTTTGGATTTCTCCAGAACACTTCGTATCTCTACGAAAATCCATATAGCTTGGATATTACATCGTATAGTTACATACGAACTCGAAGGAACTTGTTCCAGTTCGAGAATGGTTTCTGATTTTGGAGAAATAGAATATGATTATTCAGTTGTCTTTTCTCTTTACCTTCTCTCAGGTTGCGAGGGCTCCTGGTATTAGGAGGGTACACCTATTACGCTTATTAGATAGTCTTCTTCCAAACCTTAGACCGGTGCCGAAGAGTAAGGAAGGAAGAAAATCAATTAGCCTAAGTGTGGTGTACAGAAGGTAATAAGTAAAGGCATATAAAGGGATGGGAGTGAAGGCAAGGAAGTATACGGTTACTGTTATGAATACAGATAGTGGAAGAGGCATTACTAGGAATACCCGGTTACCCCTTCGAAACATTTTCATGTTTCGGTTTGACTGCGCGATGTTAATTGAAAACCATTTTCCCAATTAGATTCTGACTCCAGAGTATGTATTTACCAGATTTGATTCTCACATCTGTATGGCGTTACAGATAGTGAGTGGGAGTAAGATATTGGAAATTGGGTGATTATATCCTCATTATATCGGAATTCTTTGTAATTGGTGATATTTGAGGAAATCGGTTGGGTTTTGCCTGAAGGCAAATATTTGGTTTTGAATATCCGTTGTTATGCACCAATTTGAAACTGATTTATCTGTACGTTTATTTTATAAAGTGAGATAACTTTTTGATATTATGTTTATGACATTTACCTATATCAGTTGGTGGTTAGGTAAGGTGTATTCAACAACGGTGTAATTCTTCTTAACCATAGTACAATTTTTCAACCTACGACGTACAGGATTTGAGTTATTGAACTCAAGGGACTTATACAAAGTATTGTATGTTGTCTGGTGTCCGCTAAGACAAAAGGGTTGGTACTCGTACTATATTCTGTTTACTCATAACTTCTCTAGTTCTAGATAAGTATTTCGTTGAAATACAAGGTTCAGATATTGAGAAAATATAGGTATAAGAATAAAGTAGAGAACCATATGTTGCAAAACAAAGGGTTGGTATTCGTACTATATTCTCTTTACTTTTAAATTCTTTAGTTTTAGACAAGTATTTCGTTGTATAAGAATAAAGTAGAGAACCATTTGTTGCAAGTATCAGGATTCTTCAAGATGATCAAAGATATAGATACTTGTGTTTGGTGTTCCGTTGTAAGTAATTGTATTGAGAACTTGCTTCTCTTTCAGGTTACTCATACGAGGATGTATTCATAAATGAGTAATGTTGCTTGGCCTCCTTCTAGTTTGTTGATATGCACTGGAAACATCTGCATGTTTTTTGAATCTGGTTCCAATTAAATTAGTGCATTTGTTTCTATATTGGATATACAGAATGAATTCATATCTTAACGATATTAAGGTATATGGAGTTGTCCGGCTGATACTTAAAACCAGAATCCGGATAAACTCTAGGCACGTTTCGGTAATGGCAGTTTGTGGGTTATCCCGGGCTTTGACGAGAGTTAACTTTCTACCATCAAGAAGATCAATAGTTATATTGTTCTTGACTCGCCACCAGTTTTGGTAAAATGGATTCTTTTCAGAAAACATTAGTGGGAGTATGGTAGAATTGGAAGTGATTCCAGAACCACAAACGATTACTGAAAATTTAGTAGATTCTTAAAATTCAATTGGTTTCAACATTCCATTAGCCACTCCGCAGATTTGGTGGGTAACCTCAGACACCCGAGAGGTACTTCGGTCTTCTCAGAGACAGTGACAGGAAGGTTCTTGTTTACCCAAACTTGCCACTGATGTTGTTCTAGACTATGAGGTCTGGCAGGAGGATGAGTATAACGTCGTTCTAAACTAGTTTTATAAGTGCACGTGTATATGACTCTGCCAGAGGGTTGTTGTGGTCAGTGGGAGCAGCGGAAGCATAGTGGGCAAGTAGCTTAAGTCTATTTATAGACTAAAGCAGGTACAGCGGAGATAAATCATCTAGTTTTTATGTGACAGTCATAGAGTTTGACTTCATCAGAATAAGAGATAGAACTGGTAAGAAGATAGTAAAGAGTGATGTCCAGGTATTTGGATGACATGCACTTGATAGGGAGAGATCTTCCTATACTACGATTGGTTATATACTGTGGTTGTCACAAAGGGTTTCTCCACATAAGATATGGATAAAATATCAGGGATTCTAGTGACTAGATCTATGATTTTAGATTTAGGAAGTGTCCCAATTTGGGTACTTTGACATAATTCTAAAGTGTTTTAGAATGGACGACTCCTGACGTGGTGGTGTACCCGCAGGTGATGGAGTCACCCTCTCTAAAGAGATATTTTTTAGATTGATGAGGAGAGCGATTTGCATGATTGACATATCACTTGCTTAGGCAATTGGGTCAATCATGAGATATCAAGTACAACACCTGATATTGCTTTTGCACTAGCCGCAATAAACGTATATATATTAATCCAATCCTGGAGAAACATTGGAAGCAGTTATGAACATAAATGAATGTTCTTGGTATATGGTAACGGCAACCTCGTTCGAGAGACGGTTATCATTTCAGGCTTCCAAGATGACCTGGATGACAGAGTAGCTGTCTGAGTTACAATTTTCCCTCTTTTAAGGGACAATATGTTGGACAGGTGGTCCAAGCGGATACCGTAAAAGGCATGGCACAAGATACTGATTAATTTCAGTGGATGATACAGTCTAGGAAGTTTGTTGGATTTGGAGTTCATTTATGAACTGGGTCACATCAGATATCCATACAAATTCTAAGACAGGTATCGCCCATTTCGGGAGATAGTCTTTCTCCGCAAATTTGAGATATAGAGAGATATAGAAAGAAACATTAAAGCGGATCCACTCACTGAGGCTATTTCTCGAACACAATAGTTTCACAAACGAGCTTTGCAAAACTGATTAGTAGAGAAGTTGGGTGTTCGGTATCACACGAGCTGTGAGCATGCGACACCGCAATAATCAGCCTTAAGTGCAAGTGAAAGATTGTTGGCTATAGTGCCCTCAAGTCAATTATTGAATCGTAGGCACGCGATTGCGATGATTGAGGGAGGACCTATACGGATAGAACGGTCTTACTCAAAATGATAGTATACTATCCGGGGTTTGTCTTTATCATCATGTACATATTTTATATGGTATTACAAATCACTATTACATGTTGATAGAGCCCATATGATTCTTGCTTGACTACCAGCATTATGATGGCGATCATATACATGGGAGCTGGGTGGTCTATAAGCATATTCTTAAATGTCTCTAATCGTGGGAGTATCGAGACTGGGCATCAATACTCCATAGTATACTAGTGTATACTGATCGAGACCCCGACGAGGGGCGGTGGCCAGGTCTCACAAGCCATTGGTGTTAGTTTGTTTACCTAAGATAGTATACATGTGCTCATTGGGTTATAAGTACACTGGACGGACTCGCAGGGAACCTATTAGTTGGTAGTATACCTATTGTCAGATAGCAGCTCCCAGATGACATGTGTACAGGTTAGTCTGTCGACCTGAGATCGTCATTTGTCTCGTGTGAGTTCCCACTGTGGTTTGATTACTATCCTACCACGGCTCAAAAGAGTCGTGCAAACAGGTTATAGTTGGGTACAGTCCCGAGCCACATGGAGGCAGTAAGCGGATCGTCCGGGATTCGTCTCTCCCGGTATTGGGGGTTGATGTCGCGTTGTGCACGGGTGGCCATCACTAGAAATCCTTGGCCAAGGTAGTCGAGAATTACTGATTTGGATCGGTAGTTTCTTAGCTGGTGATGGGCTTCATACCGACACGAAATGTCGCGTTATTAGGGGTCTGACTTTATCCAGCCTCTAGACTCGATATGCGATACTCTTAGGCGAACAGACCGGACTGGACGGATATTGTCACGGATAGGCTCGGTAGGGGTTCAGATGTGTTTGCTCGTCGACTTCCCTTTCGCTCAATACTTAGGTAGTCGTTACGTACAGCTAGTGCCGCTGACGTGCTTGTGGTTAAACCCACTGCCAACGTATTGACGAGTTTTTAGAGTCCCACACAGAGGGTTTCCCTACTTCGAGCGAAACGATATAGAGGCCGTATGGTTTTACGGCAGGGTTCGATCATATCATGATTCGGACGGATAATACTAGTGGGCTTTGGTTTAAACCGGATTCTAGTTTTATATTGTTGGATTATTTTGTCTCTTTGTACTTGTATTTTTTGGAATACGGATACGGGTATGTATATACGGATGAGGGGTGTTCTTGTAATTTATTACAAGGTGCTTCTAGAAGATGCCACATCATTTAGTTTTAACCATTTAGGATTAAATGGTTAATGAGGTGGATTAAAAAGAATCTCAAGTATGCATTTATTATGGCATGGTTTTGTAGTGACTCATGGTTACTATTCTAGCATACTTGGTTATTTGTTTGTTGTGAGATATTTTGAAGTCTTGAGATTCTTTTTGTTGACTTGAGATATTTTGTGTTGACTTAAGATATTTTGGAGACTTGAGATATTTATAGGATGCTTCATTATTGCTCACAACACACAACACAACTCACAAGAAACTTAGTCATTTTTCTTCAGTTGCCTCTCACTCTCATCCTCAAGCTTCTTCTTCTACCTCCACCCTTCAAGTCTCATGTGTTGAGAAACCTAGAGTGTTTGGAGACAAATTAATCCATCACTACACTCTACATTCTCTAGGCTATCTAGTTTAGCGATCTAGGTACCCTACTTATCTCGGCTATTGAGATAGGAGCTTGAAATACAAATTCTCAGGTGGATCATCTTCGATGGAGGGAGACCGGAGATCAAGCTTGATCTTCGAGGTCTCTAAGAGCTTGGGAAGGTGGTTGAAGACCGACGGACTCGAATCAATTCGGTATAACCATTTTTAACTCCTATTTGTATATTGCTAGTTTAGGGTTAATGGTAGATCCGGGTAACGAGTTGTGTTAGTGTCAATTTTATAAATTTTTCGCAATCGGCCACGGTTTGATGGTCAGGGCGCTTGCATAACCCAACACTTCATATCAAGCTAATGAAGTGGCCAATGATAAGTAGTCACAAAAGATATAAGCAGACGCACAGAGGTCATCTTGGCTACCGGAGAGAAGGACTCCTCATAATCAACGACATAAGTTTGGGAATACCCTTTGGCAACCAATCGTGCCTTCAACCGGGAGAGTATCCCATTAGAATTGAGCTTCACGGTGTATACCCAACGACACCCTACAACCTTCTTGCCAGTTAGAAAAGGAACCAAATTGCATGTTTGATTCAGTTCGAAAGCAAGCATCTCATCAATCATAGCATCGGCCCATCCTTTATGAGACAAAGTATCTGAAAGGGACTTAGGGCAGAGTATGAGAGTCAAGCAAGAAGATAAATACTCGATATGTCGAAGATAGGTGAGATGCGGCCACATGGTGAGTTATAAGGTGAGAAATGCAGCTCCTGGTGCCTTTCCATAATGCAATAGGGAGATCAAGATCAATCTCCGATGGAGCTTGAGGCTCAGGGAGATTAGCTACAGGAGGCTGAGATTGAGGCTGAGGAGCTGTACGGGTCCGACGAGCATATACCATGGTAACCGGTGGTGTGGGGACCAACTATGGGGAATCAGGAGTGGGAGTTGATTCAATAGGAACGATACGTGTGACCTCCAACACAGGAGGTGGAATCAACCAACTCCGACAGGATGGATGAAAAATATGAGGAGTCCACAGGAAAATCAGTATCCATGTCTATAGTGGTGTGAGATGTAAAAAAGTAAGAGGTAGACTCATAAAAAATTACGTCAGCCGAAATAAAATGATGACGTAAAACTGGACTATAGCAGCGATATCCCTTTTGAGTCCGAGAATACCCAAGAAAAATGCATTTAATGGCCTTGGGGTCAAATTTTGAACTTTCAAGTTGTAAATCATGGACAAAACACACACATCCAAAAATTCGTGGAAGGAAATAAAAAGAAACCTCTGATGGAAACAATAAAGAATGAGGAATCTGTCGAACAAGCACAGAAGAGGGCATTCTATTGATCGAGTAATTAGCAGTAAGAACTGCATTCCCCAAAAAGATTTAGGCACTCGCATATGAAACAAAATAGTGCGAGTGACCTCTGATAAATGCATATTCTTCCTTTCTGCCACTCCATTCTGTTGGGGTATAAGGACAAGAAAACTTATGGACAATACCAAGTTGCGCCATATATGTTTTAAAAGTTGTAGTAAAATATTTCTTGGCATTATCACTCTGCAACGTACTCACAGTGACTCCAAATTGAGTCCTAACCTCAAATTTTGAAAATGCGAAAACACTTTAGTTCTAGATTTTATTAAATAAAACCACGTGACAAAAAAGAAATTATCAATAGCGAAAGCCACCTTGGGCAACAACGGGGCATGGCTCCCAAACATGAGAATGCACTAAAGGAAAAGGTTTTCAGCTCTCTTATTACTACGAGATGGATAGTTAGAGCGATGATACTTATCCAGCTCACAAGACTCACATTCTAAACAAGATGAAGGACCAAGAAAGGGAACAATCATCTTTAGGCTCAGTAAAGATGGATGACCAAACCAGCAATGAGCATCAAGAGGAGATGTGGATGTTGTTGGACAGGCTATGGAGCATGGATACTCATCGAGGTGGTACCCCCATCAACTACAGTTCTTGTGCCAATCATCCGCCTTATCCCAAGCTTCTGAAAAACGCATCTACCAGAAAAGAAAGTTGCATCACAATTTAAATCTCGAGTTAACTGATTTATAGAAAGTAAATTGAATGGAAAACCAGGTAAATATAAGACAGTGGAAAGAGATGGTTGTGGTATGGTAAGAACATAACACACACCCTCTATGGCTGAGGTAGTGCCATTCCCTAGGGTCACTGGGATGCGCCCATGCCGTAACCGATATGTAGACAATATGCATCTCTCTCCTGGAATGTGATCGGTATCAATCACCCAAGGACGACATATAATCGTTGAGTAATAAAAGATGTATGGTTACCTCTCGTAACTCCCAGAGTAGTGACAATGGAAGCATGGGGGTAGTCGAGCTGCTAGAGACAGACAAGATAACAAGCCTCAATCGAGCATTCTCCTCCTTCAAGGCTCTGGTGGAACTCTTAGATGACGCTGAGTCTGACAAAGTGGTGAAAGATATAGGAGACGTTGTCCCAACATGTGCACAAGTGGCAGGACGAGACGGCTGAGGTGGCTGAGGATGCCTCCCATTCTGTTTCCAGCAGGTGCTACGAATATACCCCTCTTGATGACAATAATCACATAAATGAGGCTCTCCACGATCTCTGCCTCTAGCTCTGTCTCCAAAATGACATGCTCCTCCCTCTCCACAGAAAAAGATAGGAAGCGGGAGCTGAAGAACTCTCTGGCCTAATCAGAGCATTGTGCTCATCAGATGCCGCCATCTACTCATCAGTGATTTCGTACGGGAAAATCTGATAGAGCGCATGATAGGCAGTGGTAAGAGTGATATCTGACTTCCCAAGCAAGGTCGCACGAGCTGACTGGTAGTCGGGTCATAGCCCCCCAATAAAGAGAATCACCAGAAAGGACTTATGTCGCCTCCTCATCTTCTCAACATCGCTAGTAATAGAGAACATCTCCGAGATGAGATGAGCAAGACGCGAGAACTCTGAATAATACTGATACAGCGATCGGGTCCCCTGCTGGATCTTTTACAGCTGATGTACCAGACTATATGCTTTCGAGAGGCTCTACTGTGAAGAGTAGAGTTCGTGAAGCTTATCCCAAATAGCCTTCACGGACCCAAGCGAACGAGATCCGTCTATAATGCGGCGATCCATGGAACTCGGTATAAGACGGAACAACTGTGCATTGTCGGCCTCCCAATCATCGGTAACAGGGTTAGGAGGAAGCTTCGTCAAGCGTGCACCTTTCCCCCGTCTTTTCACATAGCGCTTAATCATGAGCTTCCAGCTATGAAAATTGTTATCATCAAGTTTGAATTCCACCCTCTTGGTGGCTACAACACTTGTCGTCGAGAACGGCATCCTTTCTTTAGTCTCCATCACCAAATTTCGTGACAAGAATTATTTCAACTCAATCAAACTACGAATGTGATCGAACTCTCAAGATCCGATCCACATAAACCAACAACCAACAACAAACAAATGTGATCGATTCTTCAAGATCTGATCCATGCAACTAACCAACAAACCCCTCAACTAGCTCGGATTATCATCTCCGAGAGCACAAGCTCCTCAACAACGTACTCATCACAACAATCCATCAAAAATAAAAACTCCAAACAATCTCTTAAGAAACCAAGAACCCTTCCAAAAATAAACCAAACAACTAAAGAAATCGCCTTATCTCTCCATGCTCAGCCGAAGGAATCAAGAACACATCCAGGCAGTTCAAATCGAGGGGAAAAGGGATCCAGTTCAAATTTACGATGGCGAGAACGAGTTCAGATCTGCGATGGAAACCACGAGGAGATTGAGCAAGGACCTGCGATCGATGGAGAGAACGAGATCAAGCAAGGGAGCAACGGTTGAGATCGAGCAACGGTCGAGATCGAGCAAGGACCTGCGATGGCGACTGTGAATGTCGATTGCAAGGAGATGGTAACTGTGAGCAAGGCGAGGTGAAGGAGATGGTCGATCCGATGGAGGAAGATAACAGCAAGGTCGGTGATGGAGATCCGTGGAGAGTGACATCGATGGAGGCAGTGGTTGCAAGTGGTTGAGGCAGCGGTGGCGTGGTGGTCACCGTGATGGAGATGGGCTAGGGCTTGTTTGGGGGCTAGGGTTTATGAGATGGATGGTTAGGATTAGATCACCAAATCTGAACGGATCAGATTTGGCTCTGATACCATGTTGTTACTATTGAGAAGAGAGAGAGAGGAATGAGAGAGATTTTAAGGAAATGTAATGGGTGAATTGGCTAGACTCTAATTCCCCTCTTTATATAGGTAAAATCCATTATACATTTGCATCCCTATTATTTATCCATTACATAATAACCCCGTGTATAATACGGATTATTCTTAACAGTAATGTCAGCACCGGTCAGCCAATGGCCGGCGGCGGCAACGGACGAGATGGAAGATCAGGAACAGTATGGGAGTAGCTCTCTGTCTCCTTCATACTATGTCAATGTGAGCAGCAGCAGCAGTAAACCTGATCATGATCGAGCTTTAGTGTACTATATGTGGGTGTGGGTGTGATCCCTTTGTTCTATGGTATAACCCATCTAAATCATGATCCAGTAAAGTAAAAGCTGTGCAAATTGTTTATATACATGTATATGGTATATTTCTAAGAACTAGAGAAGAGCTTAATTAGCGAATAGCATAAAATGTAAGCATGCTAAGTTGCTAAAATTATTCTTAATTGGTCAGTTTGATGTCCTTGATTGATTTCTTGGGTTCTTCTTTATATATGAAGATGCTTGTACCTGATCAAGTTCTTGTTTACATATAAAATTTTATATCGAAATATGTTTTGATGTTTTATTTCTCTATCTAAAAAGCCAGTACTAAGAATGTCAGAGGCACTGCACTAAATCTTTGAGACTTTGATGAGTGAATGCTTCTTCTTCTTTTTTTGAAGTCTTTGCATCAAGCACATGATGTAAAAAAATATTTAGCACCACTAAATAAATGACCAAAAAAATATCAAAATCACATTGGTGTTTATATATCCTTTAGAGCATGAAGATTAAGATAGATAGTGTGGTACATTGACAAATACAATCAAGAGTTGAATTTTAATCCTCAAAAAAGAAAAATTAACTCCTATCACGCCTTAGAACCTTTATTTCTTTATAAGTGCAGCAAATTATAATTGGTTATATCTACAGTTTTTTGTTTTCACATTTGTTTTAATTTGCATAAATGAAGAACTTATAAATATTTGATTGGAAATTACTTTAAAATATGATATGATCAACTAAATAAACATGAATTTAATTTAAAAATAAAACAACACCTGCAGTTCATCTACTTTGAAGTTTCAGAATCTCGACCATTTCAATGACTTAGACAAACTTAAAATAAAAACAGACAGCTATGAAGTGTAGTCACATTCTTCGCTGTCCTTTCGATTATTTGAGGTAATCCAGAAGTTGAGGCTGCTGTAAAGACACAGGGTAAAACTAACAGATCAAGCATACCTTTTCCAAAGCACGGAAATCGTAACGAGAATACTACTAAGCATATCGAATGCAATATCGCTCATGTACTGGGATTATTCAGCAAAAGAGTTCATAATCTGCAGAAGAGAGAACCTGCAGTAGTAAATATTTCATGCCTGTAAATTACTGGGAAAGAATAGAAATGACCGTTATACATAAAGGAATGATAACTGAAGGAAACTTACTCAAAACCTCCAAAGTTTCGGCCTTCTTCAACAATACAGAAAAGCTTGTAGAAATGCATATAAACCATAACATCAATATTAGCAGTTTCACCTGTCACATTTACAAGCACGAAAAATTTAAAGAAACAGATGTTTACACTGCTGCGTAAATATAATATTATTTGGGCTGATTGATAATGCCATGCACCTCATTCCGATAAAAATTGGTGTCACTGATACAAAGGAAGTTCAGAAATAAGAAGGCAACATACAAAATTTTACATCAAAGCTATTTTGACCTGACCCAAAAAAGCAATCATAATAACTCGACCCGGAGTATCATGTCCTGTGGTTTTCTTTCTCGTCTGCGGCCTTTCTTAATCGAACTGGGGGTCTCGGAGGCGCAGCTGCTCGAATATCTTTGTTACTGCTCACCGAATCATCAGATTTAATGGAATTTCTCTCTACAAAGGGAGGATTTTGTTCCAAGTTCGGAGTATCCATTGCCCGTGGTAATCTCAAAGGGACATCTTCCCTTGTTCTTGGAGCGTCATTGTGTTGAACTGAGGTAGAAATTGGTGGGTCCGCAGCGACGGGAATAAGTTGAATTGCTGACTTGCGCCAATTTTTCCTCTTGGATGGCTTTGGTGCATTTGGATTGTTCTGAGAAATGACATAATGTTTAGCAATCGGCAACTATTATGCCTAATGCAGATGCACATAGGGATGTGTATCAAGTTGTATTTGGTTATAACTCTATAAACTATATGCAACTCTATTTGAAAGAATAGTTAAATTTAGCTATATAAGAATGAGGCAAAGGAAATTGATATTATAGAAACACAAAGCATTTGCTGATGAATAATAGTTTATCTAAAAGAAATGAAATATTCGGTACATTTCAACCTAGAAACTCATATCAATCCAAGCAAGTATTACACTCCAAACACAGAATTTCATAGGGACACTGAAAATTTATGACATGATTGTGTTACAAACTACAAGCTCATGCTGATATAGATACATGACATAACTGTTTGCATCGCCCCAGTTTAGTTTTGATTATAGCCATTTTTAGTTTTTACACTAAAGATTTTGTGGATTAAAAGAATAGAACATTTGACGGAGGTCGAAGGCTAAGAGTTTCAATTTCATATCAATTGGAGGATGGAGGATCATATTGGAACTTAGAAAGACTAAAGGTTTGAAGATCAAACTTGAAGCCCAAAAAAGCAAAACAAGGTTTTCAGTTTATGTGTAATTTATCAGTCTTGTATTTTTATTTATTTTTCTCTGGGAACAACATGAAGGGACTAAGACACTAGAGAGCTTGATATGCATGCGCAAGCTTTCATTCTATCTATCCAAGAGGGGAAAATATTTTTAATATATTATTTGAGTTTTGGATTATTTTCTGATATTTATTAGAACACAAAAAAAATGGAAGTTTAAAAGTTATTATTTTATACTATAAAAGAATTAATGTCCATATACTCCCGATATCATTCACATGGACATTGAATATTATTTTTTCATAAATCTAAGAAATTATTTATTATGTTTATATTAATTTATTATGTTTCACTTCAACATTATATATACAATAGTATGGGACCCACATTCAAACTTTGTTCGGTTCTATGTATAGTTAATATATATTTTTACAAACCAAGTCTCATAAAAGGTGTCGGGTCCGCGGGTTAATTGAGTTGTCATTTTATCTCATCACGTGATAGTAAGATTAATGGGGCCCACTTCTTTTTAAAAGAAAAGTGTACCATTGTGCTCAATATCAGTTCCTTCAATTTCGGGCTGATTGAGCAAATATAAATATTGATCAACACTGATTATTTTGCTCAATTTTGTTTAGACTTTTTTCTCCTCTTTGGCCGCAATAAAAGAGCTGCTGGACATTCGACAATTACTTTGTACAATTAATTTTCAACATCGAAACCCGAGTGCAGTGTCAAATAAGCAAGGATTTCATTAAGATCCGCTACCCTCTTGGAACATAAGTTCACTTACAGGTAGATTAACAGAATTAGCGAAGACGGTGATTACGAGGAAAATATTATGTGTTTAAAAGAAACAAAGTGCGGAGGTGAAAAAGATAGAGTTATAGAGCACTGCGGTTATAAGTTTTGGTATACGAGTAAAGATAAAAATCGTAATGGGGTAAGCATAATCATAGATAGACTGTTTCTTGATAATGTAGATGAGATTAAGGAAAAATGCGATATGATTTTACTAGTTAAGCTTAATTTAGGTGGGAAGATTCTTAATAGTATTAGTGTTTATGCACCACAAATAGGTCTAAGATGACGCTAGTAAGCGTCAATTTAGGAAGGATTTAGACGAGATGGTGCAAAGGATATCCGGTAGAGAGAAGTTATTTAATGGTGGTGATCATAATGGACATGTAGGTACTAATTGTAGTGGGTTTGATACTATTCATTCAGGTTTTGGTTTTGGACAGAGAAATGAAGGAAATAACTTAATTTTAGATTCTGTCTTGTCTTATGACTTAATCTTGGCAAATACTTGGTTTAGAAAAAGAGAGTTTCACTTGATCATCTTTAGAAGTGAATCGAATGCTGGTCAAATAGATTTTTTTCTGACTAGAAAAATAGATAGAGATTGTTGTATCGACCGTAAGGTAGTATCAGGTGAGATCGTAACGATTCAACATAGACTTTTAGTTCTAAATATTCGGATTAGAAAAGAACCTGAAAAGTCTAGACGTAAGTTAGAATCTAGAATTAAGTGACGGTGACTGATGGAAGGTAACCAAGAAGTCTTTGTAAATCGTGTAGAATGGACAGATTGAAAGTCCGAAAATGATTCAGACACAATATAGAACAAGATAGTTGGTTGCATTAAAAGGGTAACTAGAGATCTACTTAGTGAGTCGAGAGGTGGTGATCCACCATTTAAGGACACGCTATGTTGGAATGAAGAAGTAAAACATACAATTAAAATCAAGAGTGATTCTTATAAAGATTTGAGAAAGTTTTGAGAGGTATAAGATAGCTACAAATAAGGTTAAAAAAGCTGTTCGGAAAGCCAAAACTAAGATGTACAAAAAGTTGGACACCAAATAGGCTGAAAAATAAAATATACAGAATTGTTCAGATGAAGAAAAGGAATACCAGAGACTTATGTGCGGTGAAGTCTGTCAAAAATGAAGATCAAAACGATTTAGTTCGAGATGAAAATATCAAGAAAATATGAGAAATTATTTTAACAAATTGTTAACCATTACCTACTTGCAGGCGGATACTCAATGAGAGTTTTACTAAGAATTTGGATGGACTTATCATGCAATCTCAAGATATAAACCGTGATTTCATGCGTAGAATAAGAATAGCTGAGATTACAAAGGTTTTGAAAAGGATGAAATCAAGAAAAGTTGTTGGTCCAAACAGAATTCCTATTGAGGTATGAAGATACCTAGGAGAAATAGATATTAGATGGCTGACAGACATATTTAATCAGATTTGGCAAAAAATTTGCTAAATGAATGGAAAAACAGTACCTTTGTACCTTTCTAAAAGAACATGGGGTGATATTCAAAATTTTCAACCTACCGTGAAATAAAACTCATGTGTCACATTATGAAACTTTGGAAGATGGTGATTAAACACAGACTAAAGCAATATATTAAGATAACAGAGAACCAATTTGGGTTCATGCATGGATGATCGACAACTGAAGCTATCCATTTGCTTTGTCAACTTATCGAACGTTTTCAAGAAAAGAGAAGATAAGGTATTTGCATATGGTTTTTATTGACTTGAAGAAATTTTACGACAAGATACCTATATAGGTATTATGGTGAATAATGATGAAGAGAGTCCATGTTCCCCTCCGAAAGGCGGCCGAGACGTTAGGGCGTCTGTGCCTGAGATTCGGAGCAAATGCTATTTGGTTTTATCCGTCTACCTCTCCGAAGATACCAAGTTGATTTATGGCACCGTGTATCGAAGGTTTAGACGGATGCGGCCGATGAAGCAGACTTTGTCAGATTCCCTCTCGCTAGAGGGGTTTTTGATTGTGGGGACGCTCTTCCCTGCAGGCGCAAGCCCCTGCAGTTAATTACGCTACCGCATCGCGGTAGCCACTTTCTCCTTCTCCAGAATTTCACTTCGTGTCGTGTGTGTTTGTTTTGTTTGTGGTTGCCCGTGGATTGTATACGGAGACTGAGTAATGCCGTCGCCCGTAGGACGTGGATTAGTCCAAATCCATATTTACTTAGATTTGGGTTTGGTGTTTTTAGTTTAAGGATGCATTAGTCGCGTTGCGGCTAAGATCAACTTAAACGTTCGTCTAGGATACGTTAGTCCTGTTTGAGACTAAGATCAACTTAACGGGGTGATCCATTTAATATATGGCCGTCGGGACTCGTCACCTCTCTGACGTCGTTGAAGGATTACAACGGCAAATGTTAGAGGAGTTTAGAGATGTACCCTTGAACCAAAGTCGATTTGGAGTTTTATAGTCCATTTAAATGTTTAAGGATACGTTAGCCGTATTTGGGGGCTAAGATCAACTTAAACGGGACCATTTAGACCCGGCAAAAGAGCATTTGGAGGCTTTATTGTTCCAGTTTAGGGATGTAGTGGTCCATAGGTAGTTTAGGGACACTGCGGTCCATGCTCCAGTTTAGGGACGTGGTGGTCCCTATTCCGGTTTAGGGACGTAGTGGTCCGTCATTAGTTTAAAGACGTTTCGGTCCAATATTAGTTTAGGGACGTTTCGGTCCGATATTAGTTTAAGGACGTTTCGGTCCACGAGTTTAAGGACCCCGCAGTCCATATACGTGTGGTTATTGGGACCCGTCACCTCTCTGACGTCGTTGAAGGTTTACAACGATAGGTGTCAGAGGAGTTCGGAGATGTACCCTCGAACCGGTAGTAAATTGATTTAAGAGAGCAATCTTGCTCAGTCAATTTAATTTAAGGACTTACGGCCAAAATTGGGCTAAGTCCAGTTGAAAATGTTCAACATTTTATTTGCTTTTGCATTGCATTTATTTTTTATTTTTATTTAGGCTTTGCCCAGAAAGGATGCAGAGCATCAATTTGTTTTGGGCTCTGTTCTTTTAGGAATGATGCAAGGCATCAATTTTATTTGGGCTCTGCCCTTGTATAAAGGATGCAAAGCATCAATTTATTTGGGCTCTGCCAATTTATTGCCTTGCAATTTATTTTGGCCTGTTAGGTCATTTTGACTTGGGCCTGGCCCTTTTAACAGAGAAAATGTATTGCATTTTTAGGCGCTTTGCGCCAATCAAAGAGCGCAAGCGCTTATGATGATGACACGTGTCAAGCAGCGCAGTGCGCTGCACTAGTGCGCTGCGCTTACGCTGCTGACACGTGGCGCGCTCTGGTGAGTTGCGCCAATTTCAGAGAGCAAAGCTCTATTTCAAAAGCGCGTAGCGCAACTGGTTCAGATGCTGACACGTGGCGCTCTCTGGTGGCTTGCGCCGACCCAAGAGCGCAACAGTGCAGATTTATAAGTGCAAAGCACTATTAATTTGAGAATCTTTTAGATTCAAGAACCAATGGTTCATAAAAGAAGTGCAAAGCACTATTTGATTTAGATCTAAGAAAAAACAAGTTTTTTCTTGTTTTTCTTATCTCAGAGAACCAAAGATTCATAAAAGTGCAAAGCACTATGTTTTATTTATTTTTATTTATTCTTGTTTTAAAGAACCAGTGGTTCATAAGAAGTGCAAAGCAGTATTTATTATGTGAAGATCATTGATCTTGTTTTTAGATCAATGATCTATTAGAGTAAATTTCTTCTCTCTTATAAAGGTTTTTATCTTTTTCTTGAAATTTTTCTCAGAGTTCTCTCTGTTTGAAGCTCTTAATTTTTTTTTCAAGAAAATGTTGTTGCCTTTGAATTGAGGTCTAGGGTCCTTTTTATAGTGCCCATAAATTAGTTAAAGTTTGTTAAAGAGATCATTCTCTGAGTGATTTGGGGAATTTTCCCCACCGTTGGATCTTTGATCCGAAGGCCTCTGTTTTACAGAAGAAATTTTTCTTGTTTTAACAAGAACAGAAAAGATTTCTCAGAATTTTAATTCTGCTTGGCGCAAATGCTCCAGAACGTGACACGTGTCGCGCTGCGCTGACACGTGTCGCGCAGCTGAAATTTTTTTTTTTGTGCGCTTTGCTCTGATTGGAGAATCTGTTCCCCTCCGAAGGACGGCGCACAAGACTGCGAAGTCCTGACACTGAGATTCGGGACAGATGCTATTTGGTTTTATCCGTCTACCTCTTCGAAGATGCCAAGTTGATTTATGGCACCGTGTATCGAAAATTTAGACGGATGCGGCCGATGTAGCAGATTTTGTCAGATTCCCCCTCGCTAGAGGGGTTTTTGATTGTGGGGACGCTCTTCCCTGCAGGCGCAAGCCCCTGCAGTTAATTACGCTACCGCATCGCGGTAGCCACTTTCTCCTTCTCCAGAATTTCACTTCGTGTCGTGTGTGTTTGTTTTGTTTGTGGTTGCCCGTGGATTGTATACGGAGACTGAATAATACCGTTGCCCGTAGGACGTGGATTAGTCCAAATCCGTATTTACTTAGATTTGGGTTTGGTGTTTTTAGTTTAAGGATGCCTTAGTCGCGTTGCGGCTAAGATCGACTTAAACGTTCGTCAAGGATACGTTAGTCCTGTTTGAGACTAATATCAACTTAACGGGATCGTTTAGATCCGACAAAAGAGTGTTTGGGCTCTATTGTTCCAGTTTATGGACATAGTGGTCCAACATTCCCATTTTGGGGGCGGATATTGGTTTAAGGACGCATAAGTCCATAAGTTTAAGGACCCCACAGTCCGTATTAATGTATGGTTGTCAGGACCTGTCACCTCTCTGACGACGTTGAAGGATTACAACGACAAATATTAGAGGAGTTCAGAGATGTACCCTTGAACCAAAGTTGGTTGAGAGATCCATAGTCCAATTTGGGACTAAAGTTTGTTTGAAGGTTTGATTTAAGGACACGTTAGCCATATTTAAGGCTGAGATCAACTTAATCGTTTGTTAAGGATACGTTAGTCCAATTTGAGACTAAGATCAACTTAACGGGATCGTTTAGATCCGACAAAAGAGCATTTGGGCTCTATTGTTCCAGTTTAGGGACATAGTGGTCCATTGCATGTATGGTCGTCGGGACCCGTCACCTCTCTGACGACGTTGAAGAATTACAACGACAAATGTCAGAGGAGTTCAGAGATGTACCCTTGAGCCAAAGTTGATTGGGGGAATTTATAGTCCAATTTGGGACTAAAGTCTGTTTGAAGGTTTAAGGATGCGTTAGCCATATTTGAGGCTAAGATCAACTTAAACGGTTGTTAAGGATACGTTAGTCCAGTTTGGGACTAAGATCGACTTAACGGGATCGTTTAGATCCGACAAAAAAACATTTGGGCTCTATTGTGCCAGTTTAGGGACATGGTGGTCCATTGCATGTATGGTCGTCGGGACCCGTCACCTCTCTGACGACGTTGAAGAATTACAACGACAAATGTCAGAGGAGTTCAGAGATGTACCCTTGAGCCAAAGTTGATTGGGGGAATTTATAGTCCAATTTGGGACTAAAGTCTGTTTGAAGGTTTAAGGATGCGTTAGCCATATTTGAGACTAAGATCAACTTAAACGGTTGTTAAGGATACGTTAGTCCAGTTTGGGACTAAGATCGACTTAACGGGATCGTTTAGATCCGACAAAAGAGCATTTGGGCTCTATTGTGCCAGTTTAGGGACATGGTGGTCTAATACCAGTTTAAGGACATAGTGGTCCACCGTTAGTTTAAGAACGTTTCGGTCTGATATTAGTTTAAGGACGTTTCGGTCCGATATTAGTTTAAGGACGTTTCGGTCCACGAGTTTAAGGACCCCGCAGTCCATATACGTGTGGTCGTTGGGACCCGTCACCTCTCTGACGTCGTTGAAGAATTACAACGACAGGTGTCAGAGGAGTTCGGAGATATACCCTTGAACCGGTAGTAAATTGATTTAAGAGAGCAATCTTGCTCAGTCAATTTAATTTAAGGACTTACGGCCAAAATTGGGCTAAGTCCAGTTGAAAATGTTCAACATTTTATTTGCTTTTGCATTGCATTTATTTTTTATTTTTATTTAGGCTTTGCCCAGAAAGGATGCAGAGCATCAATTTGTTTTGGGCTCTGTTCTTTTAGGAATGATGCAAGGCATCAATTTTATTTGGGCTCTGCCCTTGTATAAAGGATGCAAAGCATCAATTTATTTGGGCTCTGCCAATTTATTGCCTTGCAATTTATTTTGGCCTGTTAGGTCATTTTGACTTGGGCCTGGCCCTTTTAACAGAGAAAATGCATTGCATTTTTAGGCGCTTTGCGCCAATCAAAGAGCGCAAGCGCTTATGATTATGACACGTGTCAAGCAGCGCAGTGCGCTGCGCTTGCGCTGCTGACACGTGGCGCGCTCTGGTGAGTTGCGCCAATTTCAGAGAGCAAAGCTCTATTTCAAAAGCGCGTAGCGCAACTGGTTCAGATGCTGACACGTGGCGCTCTCTGATGGCTTGCGCCGACCCAAGAGCGCAACAGTGCAGATTTATAAGTGCAAAGCACTATTAATTTAAGAATCTTTTAGATTCAAGAACCGATGGTTCATAAAAGAAGTGCAAAGCACTATTTGATTTAGATCTAAGAAAAAACAAGTTTTTTCTTGTTTTTCTTATCTCAGAGAACCAAAGGTTCATAAAAGTGCAAAGCATTATTTTTTATTTATTTTTATTTTTTCCTGTTTTAAAGAACCAGTGGTTCATAAGAAGTGCAAAGCACTATTTATTATGTGAAGATCATTGATCTTGTTTTTAGATCAATATGATCTATTAGAGGAAATTTCTTCTCTCTTATAAAGGTTTTACCTTTTTCTTGAAATTTTTCTCAGAGTTCTCTCTGTTTGAAGCTCTTGATTTTTTTTTTCAAGAAAATGTTGTTGCCTTTGAATTGAGATCTAGGGTCCTTTTTATAGTGCCCATAAATTAGTTAAAGTTTGTTAAAGAGATCATTCTCTGAGTGATTTGGGGAATTTTCCCCACCGTTGGATCTTTGATCCGAAAGCCTCTATTTTACAGAAGAAATTTTTCTTGTTTTAAGAAGAACAGAAAAGATTTCTCAGAATTTTAATTCTGCTTGGCGCAAATACTCCAGAGCGTGACACGTGTCGCACTGCGCTGACACGTGTCGCGCAGCTGAAATTTATTTTTTGTGCGCTGCTGCGCTGATACTTGTCGCGCAGCGCACAGCGCTGCGCAGCTGATTTTTTTTTTGTGCGCTGCTGCGCTGACACGTGTCGCGCAGCGCAGTTGCGCTTGCGCAACTTTTTTTTTTTAGAGATTTGCTCTGATGGAGTACGCTACCTTGGGCGCTGCGCTCCTTACGCTCACGTATCTGATTTTAACACGTGGCGCTCTGCGTGCAGCGCAGGGGATCTGAAGCGTTACTTCATTTATTTTAACTTTAATTTTCAAGATAGAGCTTTGCTCTGATTGGAGAAAAAAAGAAGCATTGCTTCTTTTCCCACTTTGGAATTTGAACAGAGCTTTGCTCTGATTGGAGTAAACAAATGCCCCCCCACCGTTGCGCTTACGTGGCCTCCTAACGTGAGCGCAGCGGTGGCAGACTCCGAACCGTCGCACCATCCCTTGGAAGCTGAATGGGCACTTGATGCCTATAAATAGGACCTTTGGTCTCTTAGATGATTCTCATCTCTAAAATTTTACTTTCAGAACTCAGAGCCCTGCTCTTTATTTTCAAGAACTTTAAGAGTTAAACTCTAAAAACTTTTAGGTGAAAATTTTAATTTGGATTAAATTAAATTAAATTAAATTTAATTGATAGAGTCTCGCTCTCAATAGATCCGTGATCTAAAGGAAACCTATTTAGGGTTTCACTTAGTAGAGCTTTACTCTACAGGTCTTAAAGGGATCTAAAGAGAACTAAAGGGGACCCTACTAAGGTTCCATAGAGCTCTGCTCTCTGAAAGATTTTCCTTGGATTTTCTTAATTCATTAATGGAGCTTTGCTCCTCCCCAAATCATATAGAAGAACCTCTTAAGAATTCTTTATGGATCTTGGAACTTAAAGATGGCATTTTATTGCTCAGTGCATTATATCGTTTTGCTTAATCAGTCTTTCTGATAATTCTGTTGATCCTCTTTCACAGGAACAATGAACGCCCACATGTATGCTCTTAACGAGATCATCTCTCATGAGGACATCCGCCGACTTGGCCGCTCTCAAAATCGGGAGTTCACAAACGAGGAGTGTGCTGAAATAATGAGTCGCTTCGACGCATACAATGGTCCGCTGCTTCCCCGACGTTCCTCTCTTTTTAAACTTATCGTGGGAGCTATCTGGGAAGCGCTTCCCCTATTCTGTTCCGGCGTGCCGCTTAGGGCGTTGGATGCCGCTGAGGACAAGGTGCACTCTGTGTACCTATTGAACTTTATCTCGAAGAGACGGCGAGACAATCTTATCGACCTCTTGCACGAGGTCTTTCAACAGTCTGCCATACTCGCTGCTTATCGAAGTGGTAGACATCGGGGGGACCCTGACGCTTGTGCTCGCGAAAGGAAGCACACTAGGATGGTCCGCGAGGCTTGGAAAGTCATAGATAGGGTCGCTTTTGAATTCCTCAATCCATACCCCAGATCTGAGGTTATTCCATTGTAACTTTCGTTTATTGTTTGTATAACTGTAAGAACTTCGGGCAATGTTAATGAAATTTTTTTTATCCCAGCTTGTCTTTATTATATATCTTTTGTCCTGAGTCTTTTTTTTGCCCATGCATGAATGAATGTGTCTTGAACGCTTGATCAAATGTAAATTGGATGCTCTTTCTGTTGTTTTTCCTCTTTCTCAGCATGTCGTCACAATTAGCAGGTAATAGAGTAAGCTTCTTGATTTCTTCACGAGATAGCGAAGGCTTAGGCCGCAGGTTCAAATCTGCTGCCTAAGACTTTTCAACTCTATGAGCCGTGAGGGTCTCATAGAGACTTTTCTCCCTACGGATCGAGAGGATCTCGTAGGTGGGTTTTTCTCCTTAGGAATCGTGAGGATTCCTAAGTGTGGTTTTCTCTTATAAGTCGTAAGGATCCTACAAGAGAATTTTTCCCTCTTACAAGTCGAGAGGACTTGTAAGCGGTTGTTTCCCTCCTTGTCAAAGTTCGATGTTGGAGAGTGAGACCCGTGGATGGTATGCAAGAAACCGTTTTGGGCCAACTTGCAGGGTCTCAGTGCTTAGGAAACAGGCTTCTTTTATGCCCACTGCCTAAGGCTTTATCTCACGAGTCGAGCCGCCTTAACAATTTTTATTTTTTTTTCATGTCGAGACGAATCGAGCGTTTCTCGCAAGAACATCTTAACGTCGCATTTAACCTCTGCTCTTTACGACAGAAGTCCGTTAAGGTTGGTGGTACTTAGGGTTTTGGCCATCGTACCGTCGCATAAGCTGATATAGTCCTCGATAGGTAATCGTGCTGTTCGAGTAGCCCTGCGACTGCCGTGTCTCTGATCCCTTCGGGGGCTGGACAAGACGTCTTCAAGCAATCCTCCTTGGTAGTTTGACCGTCGGAAGAGCAAGCGTTAGGAATTTGCCATGTCGCTTTTTACTTGAGGTTAGGCTTATTTTGGTGAGCCCTGATGAGTCATAACCACTCCGCGCTGGTGTGGGGATGATCTCCGATAGTCTTTCGGGCTTTATGTGAGTTGTCGTCAAGACCCTGAAGCTAGGAATTTGGCCTTTGCTTCGTTTGCTGGCATTGTGTCTGCTGTATCGAGACGAATGTTGCGGTGGGAACTAAGGATTTTGCCGTGGCTCCGTTTGTTTGATGACGTTGCGTCTGCTGTGTCGAGACGAACGTTGGGGTGACATCTCGTCTGCTGTATCGAGACGGACGTCGAGATTGTCTCTAGGTTGCTGGTGAACCGTCGAGGTTTGGAACTAGGGATTTTGCCGTGACTCCATTCGTTTAATGACGTTGCGTATGCTGTGTCGAGACGAACATTGGGGTGACATCTCGTCTGCTGTATTGAGACGGACGTCGAGGTGGTGACCATTATGTGCTGGTGCGAGATGATCTCCGATTGTCTTTCCGGTTTTATATGAGTTACCGTCAAGACGTCGAAGCTAGGAATGTGGCCTTCGCTTCGTTTGCTTTGGTGTGTCCAAATCCTGTTGGAGGAAGAACGCTGGGGTTGACATTTCGTCTGCTGTATCGAGACGAACGTCAAGGTGGTGACCACTCTGTGCTGGTGCGAGATGACCTCCGATTGTCTTTCCGGTTTTATGTGAGTTACCGTAAAGACGTTGAAGTTAGGAATGTGGCCTTCGCTTCGTTTGCTTTGTCACGTCTGAATCCCTGCTAGAGGAAGAACGCTGGGGTGACAACTCGTCTGCTGTATCGAAACGAACGTCGAGGAGGTGATAGCCTCTCTTCGAGGGATGGACGTGGACGCATATTGTTTTGACGGACAACCGGCTTTAAGTTGCTCGACTGTTGTTGAGCATTGGCGGCGACGATCGCTTTCCCTTTTCCTTTCTCATCTCGGGAATCTGATTTTGGAGGAGACGGCCTATGGCCCATCTGGTCCATTTGGGCTAATTTGTCAATCAAGGCCTGGAAGGTGGTCGGCCTGAAGAACATCATGAATTGCGAGATGGTCGCCTGCGGATCGAGAGTGCCCACAAACATGCCTACCGCAGATGCCTCTTCTATGCGTTGTTCGCATTTCGACCATAGGTTTCGCCATCGTGTTGCGTATTGGACCCAACGTTTCGCTTGGCCTTATTCTGGCATTTATTAGTGCTGTTATCGGGGTGCGTTCACTAGCACTCGCGAATCTTTGTGTAAACAGCAGCTCCATCTCTGCAAATGTTTTGACAGAGTTGTTAGGTAGCTCCGAATACCATTCAAAGGCTGTTTCTGCTAAGCTACCGACGAATTGGCGAAGCAACAGTTTGTCATTGCCTCCAGTGTTGCCGCATAAGGCCCTGAATTGAGCGACATGTTGATGTGGATTTCCTGTCCCTTTATATACGTAGAATTTAGGGATCGTGTATCCCGGCGGGTAACTGATTTGGTCATACCAGATTGGATAGGGTCGTCCCGTTCTAACAGTTTGCCCAGCCGCTTCACTCGCCTGATGAGCTCGTATTTGCTGAGCTATATAGTCGTTAAGCGCGGCCTTGGAAATGGTTTCTTCCTTGGCTGCTGAAAGAGCCGGAGGAGGATCAGATATTTCCCCTCTGTCATTTCCGACAATGACTAGAGGGTCTTCAGCTGGAGGGTCCGGCTGTAACATCATCCCTACCATGTCTTGGAAGAGGAGTGCCATTTGTTTTATGTTAGCCGCTTGTTCTGTGGCTTCTGTGTCCTTTTTGAGGATTCTACGTAAGAAGTCAGCATCAGTCTCTTGTTCGTGACGCTGCTCTGATGATTCTTCCGAACTTTCTTTCGGTTCGGTAAGTGCAGCCATCACAGTCATCATTTCCTGAAGCTTCTGTTGCTGCTCCTGGGCTTTCGTCACAGATCGGGTGAGCGGTTGGTGACCCGTCGAAGCACGGCTTTCCTCCTTTCCGCAAGCCATATAAACGGTGTGCACCACCATGCCCCCAGACTTGGGGCGTTTGTGTTCGGTGTCTTTGCGATTTGCCAAGTTCACAGGGGCTTTTTGCGGCCTCCTTTTTTTCTGAGTGATTGGAGTTAAGGGGGCCGTTGTAATGTGCACCCGGGTAACTATTGGTTTTTGGGGCTTGACGGAGTAATCCTTCTCCTGCCTTACCTTCATCTTTTCTTGTCTGCGAAGATAGTTTTTATCAATTACCGACTCTTGGACCTGTCGCCAGACCTTGTAAATTTTAGAGGGCAACCGTTAAGGGGGCTGCTCTAGCTTCTTCTCTGGAGTATTCTCCATAGGTGAAGGAGTGCGTTTCAACATCGCAGTAGGAGAGTTTCTGCGCACCGTATTCAGCAATTCAAAGCTGTTCCCGGTTGGAACAGCAGCATCGATCCCCACCATCGGAGCTGGTGGCGTAAATCCAGAGGGGGAGTTGCCTCCAGCCTTTCTTACTCGACGCCAGTGGCGACGTCGAGCGTGTCTTGCGGATGGAGTCACCTCCGTTGTTGGATAAGATTCTTCATGCCCCCTGCTCTGGGTAGGGGAAGCAGCTTTGAGGACTTTACCTGGAGCAGTAACCGGAATGGCAAGCATCGTAAAAACTGACTTCTCGGAAGAAGGAACCTTTCCAATGATTTCGTCCGTTTGCGTCGGGATGGCTATCCGCTTTGGGATGGCAGCTTCGGGTATCGCGGGCTTGTAGACGTTCTGGCCCAGTTTGTTGAAAACTGAAGTATTGGAGTTGGACGACCGGTTGAGAGGGGCCGCGGCAATGGTAAGTCGATCAAAGATCGACTTCTTCGGAGCTTCTTGCAACGTCATTGGAGCATTGAAGCTCATCGGTGGGAGCATGGTCCCGAAGAATAGTCCAGCGGTGGCTTGAGTTACCTGCTCTACTGGCATCTTGAAAAGGAAGGCCACTTGGGGCCCATAAGTCACTCCTCCAGTAAGGAAGGAGCGAGAGTTGCAGTTGCAGGTGGTGCAGTTTAAAGCCATTGAACTTCTGTTTCCTGCACGGAGCAAGACACCAAATCTTAGTACCTCGAATCCACAGGCAACCACAGCAAACCGCGATTCGTTCGCGAACACGACACACGAAGCGTGGAGTGGAAAGAGAAAGAGGTCCCACCGGACGTGCCAGAATCTGTTCCCCTCCGAAAGGCGGCCGAGACGTTAGGGCGTCTGTGCCCGAGATTCGGGGCAGATGCTATTTGGTTTTATCCGTCTACCTCTCTGAAGATGCCAAGTTGATTTATGGCACCGTGTATCGAAGGTTTAGACGGATGCGGCCGATGTAGCAGACTTTGTCAGATTCCCCCTCGCTAGAGGGGTTTTTGATTGTGGGGACGCTCTTCCCGGCAGGCGCAAGCCCCTGCAGTTAATTACGCTACCGCATCGCGGTAGCCACTTTCTCCTTCTCCAGAATTTCACTTCGTGTCGTGTGTGTTTGTTTTGTTTGTGGTTGCCCGTGGATTGTATACGGAAACTGAGTAATGCCGTCGCCCGTAAGACGTGGATTAGTCCAAATCCGTATTTACTTAGATTTGGGTTTGGTGTTTTTAGTTTAAGGATGCATTAGTCGCGTTGCGGCTAAAATCAACTTAAACGTTCGTCAAGGATACGTTAGTCCTGTTTGAGACTAAGATCAACTTAACGGGGTGATCCATTTAATATATGGCCGTCGGGACTCGTCACCTCTCTGACGTCGTTGAAGGATTGCAACGGCAAATGTCAGAGGAGTTTAGAGATGTATCCTTGAACCAAAGTCGATTTGGAGTTTTATAGTCCATTTAAATGTTTAAGGATACGTTAGCCGTATTTGGAGGCTAAGATCAACTTAAACGGGACCGTTTAGACCCGGCAAAAGAGCATTTGGAGGCTCTATTGTTCCAGTTTAGGGACGTAGTGGTCCATAGGTAGTTTAGGGACACTGCGGTTGTCACGCCCCACCCCCAATACAGAGAGTATTGTCTGCTCTGGCCGAAACCGCACGGTTTTGTCCTTTGGGGCAAACCGGACCCGACCAGGGGCCACTTCCCAGGAGGTCACCCATCCCAAGACTTCCCTGGCCCGAGCATGCTTAACTACGGAGTTCTCAAGCTCCTGTAGTGCCGGTTCACTTAAAAGGCGCCTCTGTATTGAAGAGTGGTATCATTCCATTTATAGTACAGATCGGTCCCCTTTCGGAATGTATTCCGAAGATTCCTCATTGTTCTACAGTGGGTCCCACGGACTCAAGAGGTGGCCCCCACGGATTCAAAAGGTGGCCCCCACCCACTTAACACGACACTTGGCGTGGCACTTTGTTCCGTGTGGCACTTTGCTCCGTGAGCAAGAACCGGGTCCCGACATTCTCCCCACCTTTGAACAATGGTTCGTCCTCGAACCACAGACCTACTATTGAGAGACCTGGCTCTGATACCAATCTGTCACGCCCCACCCCCAATACAGAGAGTATTGTCTGCTCTGGCCGAAACCGCACGGTTTTGTCCTTTGGGGCAAACCGGACCCGACCAGGGGCCACTTCCCAGGAGGTCACCCATCCCAAGACTTCCCTGGCCCGAGCATACTTAACTACGGAGTTCTCAAGCTCCTGTAGTGCCGGTTCACTTAAAAGGCGCCTCTGTATTGAAGAGTGGTATCATTCCATTTATAGTACAGATCGGTCCCCTTTCGGAATGTATTCCGAAGATTCCCCATTGTTCTACAGTGGGTCCCACGGACTCAAGAGGTGGCCCCCACGGATTCAAAAGGTGGCCCCCACCCACTTAACACGACACTTGGCGTGGCACTTTGTTCCGTGTGGCACTTTGCTCCGTGAGCAAGAACCGGGTCCCGACAGCGGTCCATGCTCCAGTTTAGGGACATGGTGGTCCCTATTCCGGTTTAGGGACGTGGTGGTCCGTCATTAGTTTAGGGACGTTTCGGTCCGATATTAGTTTAAGGACGTTTCGGTCCACGAGTTTAAGGACCCCGCAGTCCATATACGTGTGGTCGTTGGGACCCGTCACCTCTCTGACGTCGTTGAAGGATTACAACGACAGGTGTCAGAGGAGTTCGGAGATGTACTCTCGAACCGGTAGTAAATTGATTTAAGAGAGCAATCTTGCTCAGTCAATTTAATTTAAGGACTTACGGCCAAAATTGGGCTAAATCCAGTTGAAAATGTTCAATATTTTATTTGCTTTTGCATTGCATTTATTTTTTATTTTTATTTAGGCTTTGCCCAGAAAGGATGCAGAGCATCAATTTGTTTTGGGCTCTGTTCTTTTAGGAATGATGCAAGGCATCAATTTTATTTGGGCTCTGCTCTTGTATAAAGGATGCAAAGCATCAATTTATTTAGGCTCTGCCAATTTATTGCCTTGCAATTTATTTTAGCCTGTTAGGTCATTTTGACTTGGGCCTGGCCCTTTTAACAGAGAAAATGCATTGCATTTTTAGGCGCTTTGCGCCAATCAAAAAGCGCAAGCGCTATGATGATGACACGTGTCAAGCAGCGCAGTGCGCTGCGCTTGCGCTGCTGACACGTGGCGCGCTCTGGTGAGTTGCACCAATTTCAGAGAGCAAAGCTCTATTTCAAAAGCGCGTAGCGCAACTAGTTCAGATGCTGACACGTGGCGCTCTCTGGTGGCTTGCGCCGACCCAAGAGCGCAACAGTGCAGATTTATAAGTGCAAAGCACTATTACTTTAAGAATCTTTTAGATTCAAGAACCGATGGTTCATAAAAGAAGTGCAAAGCACTATTTGATTTAGATCTAAGAAAAAACAAGTTTTTTCTTGTTTTTCTTATCTCAGAGAACCGATGGTTCATAAAAGAAGTGCAAATGCAAAGCACTATTTTTTATTTATTTTTATTTTTTCCTGTTTTAAAGAACCAGTGGTTCATAAGAAGTGCAAAGCACTATTTATTATGTGAAGATCATTGATCTTGTTTTTAGATCAATGATCTATTAGAGGAAATTTCTTCTCTCTTATAAAGATTTTTACCTTTTTCTTGAAATTTTTCTCAAAGTTCTCTCTGTTTGAAGCTCTTGATTTTTTTTTCAAGAAAATGTTGTTGCCTTTGAATTGAGGTCTAGGGTCCTTTTTATAGTGCCCATAAATTAGTTAAAGTTTGTTAAAGAGATCATTCTCTGAGTGATTTGGGGAATTTTCCCCACCGTTGGATCTTTTGATCCGAAGGCCTCTGTTTTACAGAAGAAATTTTTCTTATTTTAACAAGAACAGAAAAGATTTCTCAGAATTTTAATTCTGCTTGGCGCAAATGCTCCAGAGCGTGACACGTGTCGCGCTGCGCTGACACGTGTCGCGCAGCTGAATTTTTTTTTTTTGTGCGCTGCTGCTCTGACACGTGTCGCGCAGCTGAATTTTTTTTTTTTGTGCGCTGCTGCGCTGACACGTGTCGCGCAGCTGCTGCGCTGACACGTGTCGCGCAGCGCACAGCGCAGCGCAACTGAATTTTTTTTTGTGCGCTGCTGCGCTGACACGTGTCGCGCAGCGCAAGTGCGCTGCGCAACTGATTTTTTTTTGGTGCGCTGCTGTGCTGACACGTGTCGCGCAGCGCACGTGCGCTGCGCAACTGATTTTTTTTTTTGCGCTGCTGCGCTGACACGTGTCGCGCAGCGCACCGCGTAGCTGCGCTGACACGTGTCGCGCAGCGCACAGCGCATCGCAGTTGCGCTGCGCAATTGATTTTTTTTATGCGCTGCTGCGCTTGACACGTGTCGCGCAGCGCAGTTGCGCTTGCGCAACTTTTTTTTTTTAGAGTTTTGCTCTGATGGAGTACGCTACCTTGGGCGCTGCGCTCCTTACGCTAACGTGTCTGATTTTGACACGTGGCGCTCTGCGTGCAGCGCAGGGGATCTGAAACGTTACTTTATTTATTTTAACTTTAATTTTCACTTTAATTTTCAAGATAGAGCTTTGCTCTGATTGGAGAAAAACAGAAGCATTGCTTCTTTTCCCACATTGGAATTTGAACAGAGCTTTGCTCTGATTGGAGTAAACAGTCCCAATCAAGTACATTGACATAAACTAGGACATGTACGATGGAGTAGAAAATGAAAAAACTTATGACGGCCTAACGAGCGATATTCCGATCACAATCGGCTTATATCAAGAATGTGCATTAAGTCGATTCATGCTTGCCATAGTGATGGATGAACTTACTAGAACTATCAAGGATGAGATACCTTGGTGCATGTTATTCACTGATGATATTATTCTGGTAAATGGGACGAAAGCATAAGTTAATGCCAAATTGGAGTTATGGAGGCAAACATCAAAATCTCGGGGGTTTAGATTGAGTAGGTCCAAAACAGCATATATGCAACGCAAATTTAGTAAACAGAGAAGTGATCATAGTGGTATAACACTAGATGGGTAAGAGAAATCACCGAGCAATCAGTTTAGATATCTAGATTTCATCGTCCAAAAGGACGGAGAGATCAATAGCGATGTCAACCATAGGATTCAGGCAGATTAGTTGAAATGGAGGAGTGCATCTGGAATTTTGTGCGATCGTAACTTTCCATTAAGGTTGAAAGGAAAGTTTTATCGATGTGTTAATAGGCATGTTTTTTTATATGGCATGGAATGTTGGGCTTCTAAGAAACATCATACAGAGAAAATACATATAGCAGAAATACGCATGCTTTATTAGATGTGTGGAAACACTAGAACATAAAGTGTGAAATGAGGATATTCATGCAAAGGTTGGTGTAGCACCTGCAATTGAGAAGATGCGGAAAAACCGTCTAAGATAGTTTGATCATGTGCGACACAGACCTACGAAAGCGCCGGTTCGACGAGTGGATATTCTCGATTTAGGCCAAATCAAAAAAGCGAAAGGGAGACCGAAAAAAACGTGGATGGAGGCGATACAAAAGAATATGGATGTCAAAGGCCTTAATGAAAGTAATTGTTCGATAAGAGTGAGTGGAGGCGGAGGATTCATGTGCTCGACCCGGCGTGATTCTCATGTTGGTTCATCTAGCCTACCACATATGCTTGGGATAAAAGGCTCGGTTGTTGTTATTAGGTAATTGATTCTTATAGAGCTTCAAGCAAAAAATTGATTTGCATATATGCATATCTCTAATCATTTCTTTATGCTCTTAGTCTCAATTAGTAAGAGAGAAAATTATGAGCTAAATTCTCTCTCATCTATTTGAGAGATTTGTACTCGATTTCATTATAGCTTCTTGAGGAGAAGCAAAGTTGCAAGAAGTGTCTATTAGGAAGAGTGGTTATAAAGGTTTTACTCCTTCCAGTTAAAGGAGTAAGAATGGTGAAATGTTTGGGAAAGCCTAAATGGGTTTTTAGGAGAGGACTAGACATGGAACGTTGAATTTCTTTAAATCATGTTTGTGTTCGCTCTCTTGTCTCATTTATTTTATCGCATTTTTGTTTGCAATATTTGTGGTTTGTGTTTAATTAGATAGCAATTAGCAAAGAATTTATTCAACTCTATTCACCCACCCTCTAAGGTTGTAATTTGGTATTTCAACATTTGTGTAATGAAAATGGCCATTCACCAAGTATACAATTCTACACAAAATTAAGTCCTACACATTACATTATAAGTAAACAACATTAGACTCACAACATGTAAAAGCTTGTTAATTCTCACTTTGGATCTTCATCCCAATTTAAGGCCATTCATACTTTGACCTAGTTATAAGAGGAGATATTTTGTTTCTGAACTTGATGGTACTAGAGAAAACTGCGCCGTGTGCTGAAAACAGTAAATCGGTAACAGCACAACCAAAACTAGCTAAACATGTATACTATGTGTAATGTATGTTGTGATAACTTAAACAGGTTAAACTAAATAAAGAACCTATTGTAACTGTTTGTAAGAAGCTAAAATTATGAGATATATTTTTCTTGAGTTTTGAGCTTTTTGTCAGCCAGGATATCAGGAATATGAAGACCAGTGTTCAGCGATAAATTACTATTTTCAAGGGAAAAAGCACATCTAAGTATCTAAGATTACATTCGCAAGAATTTTAAGTATTTGTTAGACTTAATGTAACAGTAAACTTACTGTAGTATTCCCTATATCAAATAAAGGCATTCTTCGATGCGCTTCTTTCTGATGTTCTTCTGAATTCATCGGTCTCTCGCTCAATACATTTTGTAGTAGCATTGTGCCGTGAGATATAAGCTCCTTGTTCTTCTCATCTTCTGCACTACCAAACAATGAATCACTTCCACCCTCTTCCGATGTATCTCTGCCTGATGCTGTTTCTCTTGTTTTTGTAATAAATCCCCTTTCTCTATTCGCACACTTGGAAGACACACATCCGCAAGAATTTCCACATATGACGCCCGCAGCCCGACACCCACACTTTTTTGTCTTGCAGGATGAAGATTTTGAGCAAGAGCAGCATGCTTCAGAATTACTTTTGTCAGGATTGGCCTCCCCTTCTTCACTGAGTATTTCCAGTTTCACACTCTTTAGGCCATGAGCAAATTCAGCACTCGACTTTCCAACAGGAGCAATTGATTTTGATCTCCGCCTTGGAAATTTCTTTGCAGACTGTACCCAGTCTTCATCATCCTGATCATTATCCTCTGACTGATCCGAGTCAGAAATGTCCATATCATCGGTCCACTCTACATCACTGTCGCCTTCATTGAACAACTGAGATGTTCGTGGAGCCTGTACATCATAAGACAATTTAAAGTGACAATAGACAAGATAACAAATTTGCTTTGACCGGGAAGATTAATAAAGTTGGGCTGGTTTTCAAGCTTACTGCAATCCAAACTCCTAGAAAGGAAGCGACAATTTGCTTACAATAAAAGTGAAATTAAGAATGTGGACAAATTTAGGTTGTAGTGTTAAGGATATGATATAGGTGGACAGGAACACCCACATTCTTCTTGTGATAATATTCTTCATATTGTCATGAGATAAATACAAGCTTTAGGTGGATTCTTTAAACTGTATATAGTGGTTAAAGGTATGATGTACTTGGAACGAAAAATAAGCATAACATAGCATGTAACTAAGGTTTCAGTGGTGAAAATATGAAAATTTTAAGCATCACAGATTTTAGACGAATTGTGACAAGAAGTCAGAAATATGAGGGAAAATATAATGTGAACATGTAAGCAGGCAAAAAATGATCATATCTCCTGAGGAAATAAGAAAAAAAAACCACATACCTTGTGCACATGGGAACGTCCATCATTTACGGTGCTGGAAATCTTGGTCAAACATCTATCATTCTCCATGCTTTCCTTAGCAGCTAATCTCTGCAATAGAAAACAATAATGGTGTAAGAATATGTTGGCTAATAATAATTATTGCACAAAGACTGTGGATGTAATGATAGACAATCATAATAAGGGCGCAATATAATATTCCAGACTATGGTTGCATCAGGTTGGGGTTCTTGCATGGTACTCCAGATATAAACACGACAAAATAATAGTTGTAATTAAAAACTGAAATCTTATTCAACATTCAAATTATTTTGAACATATTAATGTCCGAAAATTTGGATAATGTGGAAGATGCATTTTGGAAGCAAAACCACTCAAATAATTGAATGGAACAATAAACGAAGCTGCTGACCTGCAATTCCTGATCACGTTCTGCAAGTTTGGCTTCCAACTGTCTAACCAAAGCATTAAACTTGACCACCTTCTCCTTCAATTCACTTATAATCAAGTCCTTCTCCCTACAGTTTACCTCTTTATCACGCAATTGGCACCTTAAATAATAAAAACAGATCATATGAGACAACGGTAACTAGAGAAAAGAAGTCATACAACAATATAATTCGCCCTTGCACTTCATAATTTCTTAAAATTTTATATCTCCTAGAATGCCATGTATGATTTTACCATAATCTTCAATCTTACTATAGCTTATAAGTCGGAAATAAATTAGTATTTAGACCATCAATTAATCAAAGCAAAAATTTATATAAAAAAAATTAAAATGGCAATGTCTAACAAAACAAAACTGGAGCTGTCGGCTTCAAAATTAATCAACTTGTAGGAAAAGATGATAAGCACTCAATAAATCCATAAAACAGACATCTTAAACGATAAGTGGAAAAAAATTAGGACTGAACTATAAAATTAACTGCAACTGCCAGCGAAGAGATTGGTTTGAGTACTACCTTGATGTGGAAGCTAAATTGAACAAATAATTCATCAGATTTTTTGCCTCCGCAAGAGAACGGACTTGATTCCAACGGCCCCGTCCACTAAACACCCGCTCCCGCTCCTCAGCTTCTGACAACTGTGAGGCCATAAATACAAGGGAACTAGACGACGTTGCCAGCATATTTTCCAAAGCAACAATTCTTGAGTTTCTCGCGCTCGGTGACATAGTCGGTGGACAGTCACTTTAACGAAGCATAAAATTAGATCAAGTAAAAACTTTATTACACACACACACACACTCCAGGGAGTGCTCCATTGCAAACCGATCCGCGTTTTTTAAAAACGGGAACTCCCAATCTACGACATATTTTAACGATTCGATCCGTTCAAGTTGATCACCCCTACCCTCAAATATACGTGCATGAAAAATCAAAAGATTTGAATACCTCTAGCCTATGAATCGATGGGTGTAAAAACGAACGTCTTTCGATAATGCAACATAAACTTCATCCAATGCAAAAATGAACGGCTTTCGATAATGCAACATAAACTTCATCCAATACATACACTTCGATAATCCTTTGAATTTTCATACACATATATTTGAGGGTAGGGTGATCAACTTGAACGGTTCGGATCGTTAATATATATATATATATATATATATATATATATATATATATATATATATATATATATATATATATATATATATCATCCAATGCAAAAAGTCGAACGGTTCGGATAGTAGATCAAGAGTTCCTGTTTTTAAAAAACGCTGACCGGTTTGCAATGTATCACTCCCCTACTCCTATATATATATATAACTGAATGACAGAAGCCAACCTCATAATCTTCTCTTAAAAATTTCAGATTCTTCCTTCAATTTTGCAACCTCCTTGGCCATTTTAGACCTCCTGAACTCAGAAAAGAAAAGGAGTTGTCAAGCATAAAGTTAGGAGAAAGAACCACTATATGCTTAATTTTCACAATTGGCCAAACAGATTCTTTTTAACTTGTGATGGAAAAGGATCAAGTTGCAATAAATTTGGTGGCTTGTATATGACTGAATAACAGCAATTTCAATTGAAATTTGAACGAAAAAAGATTGGAATCCAACATCGACCAAATCCAACGAGCGCAACCATTAGAGCAAGCACCACATGAAATAATCAAAATACTTATTCTGAACATTGAAGCATGCTACTTTACATATCTTACCTCCCAGATTTATAAATCAAAAAGTTTAGAATGTTCAACACATTTGATATTGTTTTAGCGTTGTTAATTTTCTACAAGGTCGTGCGCGACGGAAAATAAGACAATTCATATTCTCGACCTTCAATTGAGTTGCATAGGTTTGACACCTGCAATTCAAAACTACTTCACATATTAACCCTCCCAATAGACTTAAATAAATAATATTAGAAAGCAATTGAGTTGCATAGATTTGACACCTGCAATTCAAAACTACTTCACATATTAACTCTCCCAATAGACTTAAATAAATAATATTTGAAAGCATTTATTGAGAGGTACGAGTCATTTTAGGCTCATTCAATAAAGGGGGGGAAATCACTATAAATATTTAAGTAGAAAAAACAAGTACCTATTGTATAAGATAACATAACTCCTATGTATTGGTAATAAAACCTCTATGAATATGTATTTTTTTATAAATTGAGTTTCAAATTATTTGTACCATATGTAGGCAAGAGCGCAATTTAATGGACCAAAATATACCCAGCTCTTCATATGCATAACAAGTCAATTAAATTTTCCTCAGCTGAATAAGATAAAGCTATTTACAAATTCTGTGTGACTTTAAATAACATAGCTAACTATTAACTATCATCTAGAAACTAAATTAACTACATATAAATCTACCACTTTGCCATAGAACAAAGTGCTTGCATATAAGAGAATATCTTAATATCCATACCATAACCACTAAAAGGTTCAAAATAATAGTTAATACAGTCAGCCCAACTTTATTGGCTCTTGTAACTGTGTGCTACAGTCAGCCCAACTTTACTTGCTCAGTCATACATTTTTTTTCCTGCTAAATGCAAATTAGATCTAGAGAATCGGCTATGCAGACAAGAAGCTACGTTAGGGCTACCTTGTTCTTTGATTTCACATCTATTGATTCGGTCACTATTTAGGGTGGATACCACGACATGATAAACCGTTTGTCATAAATCATTAATACGCAATTATATGAGTTTCGACCAAATTTCCTCTAAAATGTCAATTCTCAGCAAAACAACTAAAATAAATTAATTAAGATGCCATAATAAATTTTTAAGTGGCTTCAAGGCATGAGCTGATTTCAAATAAAACTGCATTTATGATTAAGGTGCAATACAGATACAAATTGTCAAAAGCAGGAATTGAAATGAAATAAGAGCAGATTCAGATTGTTGATCAGAAATACTATACAGTAATTTTCCATGATAGTAAAGAAGACAATTTTCTGTAACTCACTGTATGAGATAGTAAAAGAAAAGGGACAATAGAAGAAAGTGAAGACGTTTTTGTTTGTGGGGGAACCAATATAGGACAAACATTAGAACCACACTTACAATATGTGCTAACGAGAGTTCCTAAGAAGTATGTAACTAGATACTAACAAAGTAAACATTAACAATGTAAATTTAAAGTAAAATATACAACAATAGAAGCTTTAGATTATAGAAGTTTTATATCATAGCAAAGTAGTAAAACCAAAGCCTGCATTTATATGATAGATGCCTTACTCTTGCAATTGACGATCATATTCAGAACGAACTTCATGAACACGCAATGTAACTTCGAGCTCATGCTCAATGGCCTGCATCAGAGCCTTTTGAAAAAGATAATACAATCTACATTAATGAATTACTAAACAGAATACTAAAGCCAAATGCAAAAACAAATACAGAGTTGATTTCTGCACCTGAATCCCAGGGCCATTTGCATTCCCAGAGCCTAAATAAAGTTTGAGTTACATATTTAAATATTTTGAAATATAGAAGTTGTCAGTAACTAAAAGTATTTATTCTTCTTACCAAACATTTCGCGTGATGAAGCCTTCTTTGCTTCCAGCAATTCCTTCAGCCTTTTGGTGGCCATAGAAGCTTCTTCAGTTTTCCTTTGCAATACCTTGATTAACAGAAAAACAGAAGGATAAATGCAAGTAGCATAACACAACAGGAGAAATTCATGAAGACAAGATTTACCATCTTTTGCCTCTGGTTCAAGGCTAACAGCTTATGCATCTCATATTCATTTCTCCGCCCTTCTTTCTTCAGCTGTAAGGAAGACAAAAGTTCATTGACGCAAAAAAAAGCATTCAAAATAATTGCAAATTTTCTTTTGCATTCATTAACATTAAGCTTAAAAGAATTTGTAAGAAGAAATGTATGATTTTTAAATCTCATGCTTAATTCTTTGCGGGAAGTCATAAAATATGTCAACTAGTTTTCTTTTTAGCATACATGTGAACACTATATATTTACAAGAAATGTATGTAGCGCAAAGATGCACAGATGTGTCTATATATGTATGCATGTACATATGTAATCATTCTTCAACTGTATCATCACAATTTATCATCATCATCATAATCATCATCCTCAGTAGATCCTTTAATCATATATATATGCTTCTGAGCTTGCAAGAATGTAGGGAGTTCAACATATTTAAATCTATGGCTTCCATGTAATTTGGTGTATCTCACTCAAATTTAAACAAGCTAAAGAGGCTTGGAAACCTTGCAGGCATCCACATATATGGGAAAAAGATTCTGGAGCATAAAAGCTTGGAAGAAACTTAAAATTTAACAGCTTGGACAGCTATGTAGCACTGATAATATTGATATGCGAAGTATCTTTAGTGCAGTCAAATGAATTGCAATATCATTTAAAAAAAGTTCCCCTAGGCAATGTGTTTTGTTTGGTACTCCACTCATATTTTTTGCCAAAATCCCTATAGCAAAACTTTTTCGTAATTTACTTGTTCAGGGATATGGAATAAGGTTAGAGATGAGTAACATCGTCTCAACATGGGATTTTGTCAAATCTTTCATGGACCTTGCTTCATAGTCAAATCCCTTTAATGGGACAAAGACTTAGATGACAATGAAGATGAATAGACCTACATCAATAAGATTAAGCATCTCTTACTGAATGATCAGAATTAAACCTAAACGAATGGTACCTGCAGGACTTCCTTTTCACGTGTAGCCTTCCATGACCTAAATTGCTCAGATTCTTGCTTAATTTTATGCTGCAATTGCACCTGATAAAAAAACAAAGGTTGTATAAATGAAAATATCAATGTGATACATTTTCAAACGAAGCTAAAAGAGAAAACAACCTTCTGAGATTTAATCTTCTGTATTTCATCTTGTAACCGTTTAGCTGCATCATCACTCTTCTGTTTTTGTCTCATAACTTGAGTCTGAGCTTCCTGCTTCTTTTTCAACTCAGACACCTGCAAAATGAAGGTCAGATGAAGTGCTAAGAGAAAAGGAAGCAAATGATATTAGACCTGCAACAAACCTGGGCTTCAAGCATGTTCAACTTTTGAAGATAATCTTCCTTCAACTTTTTAGTGCCGCCGTCAGAAACAGATGATATGCTGGCAAGTTTGGAGTGAAGCTCCTCAATCTCTTTCTGCAATGTATACAATAATTCAACATCGGCAAGCATCATCATCCCAGGCTTGACATAGGAAATGCATACCTGTAAGTTTTTCTTTTCTTGTTCCAATTCCAATAACTTCCTTTCATAATGTTGTTTCAGTACAGATGTATCCACCTTTGCAAAACTTTTCATTTCGGCCTTCAATTGAAAAAGATATTACAGTTTAAACTTTTATTCAATAAATTAGAATTCTAAAATAAAACTATCAAGGAATAAGTAAAGATGTGTATATGTATATATAAGATGCAAAAACCCTTTTTTGTCGCATGTAAGAAGAATATTACCTACAATTATGAGATAAAAAACGAATTTATAAATATCTTCTATCAGTTTTAAAGAAAATATGTAAATCCTACCTGTTGCATTACACTTATATAACTTTCAGCAACGATTTATTAGTACTCAACAATTATAATTTATATTTGAATCATAACCAATAATTTAAGGGTACAGTAGGTAAATGACCAATGATACAAAGCTTATTAGAAACATCACAGAACATATTAATCTGCACAGCAAAATTATGAAAACAAAGTGAACTGAAAACCAATTTAGAGAAGTTACTAGTACAGGTCCTGTCTACATATTCCATATACCTCCTTCTGCTCCAGCCTTTTATCCAATTCTTGAAGCTCTTTATCCAACTTATCTTGCAGCGAAGAATGCTCTCGCTCCTTTTCATCTTCTTCAGCATCATCTGCACAGATCATGTAAGGTTAGAATGGTAAACATATCTTGTTATAAAAAAAGTTCAACATTCAAATAAAACTCGGACATCTTCCTTAAATACATAAATCATTAGTATCAACAGCATAAAATTTTCCAATAGTAAAATTAAATGTAATGTTGACATATAACTTTAAACAATTAATATTAGTACTTTTCACATTTGCATCCCTAATGCAAGAGCAAGAGCAATCAAATATTTATCAGTCAATCAATACAAAAATCAATAGAGATATTAGGATTTAATGAACCCTAAAAATATGTTACAAACTTGGCTACTGAACATATACATTAACCTTGTAAATCTAATACAGAAAAAATTGTTATTTTTATAAAATAAAGCTATAGGAAATTCTAAGGTATTGCACTGTACATCACATAGGCAGGATGCTAGTATAGTTTTGATGCAAGGATGATCAGGACTGCAAATTCTACAGAGCAGAGATGCAAGTACCCGGTATTAGAAGAACAATATTTATTTTAATAAAAAGAGCAATGTGTGTAAGCATTCAAAAGCTTACCTGACTCATATACAGCATTAACGTCGGATCCAAATGCTATTTCATCAAGATTTGATGGAAATTTATCCCTATCCAAAACAAGGCAATCAATATAACCATCTCCTTTGGATAGCTGCCTAACTCGCAGCAACTCTGACTCCAACTCTTGAATCTTTGAGACATAATTCTTCACCAGATCGCATTCCTTAAAAATAGGGTAAGTAGAGTTTTACAATAATGAATACAGCTGATAGAGCAACAATTATTTTAAAATTAAGTGTTCCAGATTACCTTCATGTTATCTGTATTATCAATCTCATCCCATGGCTTACCACTTCGAGCCGATTCAAGCTTCAATATAAGCTTGTCTTTCTCAACCTGACACATTGACTCAAGCGAGTTATAAAGAAAGAAAAGCAGTGTACAAGTAAAGAAACATACAAGGTAACTTGATTTTCCTAACATCAAAATAGTAGAAACTCTCATCAACTAGTACTTTACTATTTGGTTAAATTAACTAGAAACCCTCATAAGAAAACTTTTGGACCTAGAAGTTTACTAGTACTTTAAGAAACTGGACCTAACATAAAACTAAATCAAACTGAAACTTAACTGCGAGTAAAAGAATGCATGAGGGAAATCTACCCTATTTTCCACAAGAGTATCGAAAACAAACAAACACGTCCATAAGGAGTTTTATAGGGTTCTACTCAATAAATTAACCAATCCACACACTATCAGTGTCTAAAGACTCTAAACCATCCCAATACATGGGTGTCTAATGTAAGATATTAAAGCATTATATAAGTACTTTAAATCTATTCATTTTCTAATTAACCAAGCTAATTCCCAACATTTAATGCAGTATGAAAGTTATAGTCCACACCATGCTACAGAAATCAATGACTAAAGACCATCTACTTTCTATTAATCAAGGTAAACTGCTATGTAATGTACCTGAGCATCAGTAGCGCGTTGTGCTAAATAATCACAAGTCGTTTGACATTCTTTTAACGCTTGGCGTAGCTCCGTGTTGCTTGCCTTGAGTAAAGAGACTTTGTGATGAAGAATCTAGAATCACATAAACAAATAACAATCATGACATGCTAATCAATGGCACACAATCAACATCGAACACTGTTAAACCTGAAGCTCCTCTAAAGATGCACCTCCACCACGAGAAAAGAGAAGCTCAGTTTGTAACTGTTCCAATTGATTACGCATTCTTTGCATCTCAGCAGCCACAGGATCACGATTGATCTATCATGTAAGAAAACATAGATATATCGATTATTGATAAGTAGAAGAAAGTAATTCTTATACAAGCTTAAGATATAACAGATTTCTTAGGGAAAAAAGCTTACGATATAACATACCACTGCTTTGTTTTGTATATTCCGAGCCCGGTTGGCATACTTAAGAGTATTTATAGTCTCTTCAGCATTAGTGTCAGCGGGGCTAATGCAGGCTACAGCATGACATGTAATAGAAGTCAATAAGACATCAGTGATTATTATAGTAGCACCAGCTCTTCAGATAGAAATCAAGAAAATGGAAAGAAAAGTGTGACTCACCAATCATCACCGTTTTGCTGTTTCCCCCAAGAGAATCCTACCAAATATGTATTTATCAGAACACCTTAGTGTTTGAATAAGAATAGAAAGTAGACTGTTGTGCAAACACAAACTTGCAAACAGGCACATCTGCAGAGCATGTGCACATGCAAAAGAGAGAGAGAGAGAGAGCGCACGCGCACACACACACACACACATAGAGAGAGAGAGAGAGCTGAATAAATATGTATCTACATACGGATAAAATGCATAGACAGGCATAGATATACTCAGTTAGAGATGTGTGTGTGTGTGAGAGAGAGAGAGGTGATGTAGTATTTACATACAGGACAGCATTATATTAGTCATAATGCATCTTGTACTTTAGCATCGACAATGGCGCAGGGGGGGGGGGGGGGGGGGGACACAGCCTTACGACATAAAGTAAGCAACTATGTATAGAAGCAAAGGTGAATCAAAGGAGCAAAGTGCATGATACTATTTTCGTTTACTAAATATTTAGATTTAACTAAAGAAGATCAGGATCATTTACTTAAAAGATCAGAGAACCAAATTTGTTCATTAAAATTTAACTACTTTGGTATAATCTTATTCTTTGAATGATACTATTTTCGTTTCTAAATATTTATTCTAGAATTTTTAATATTTTAACCTGTCATGAGTTATGATCCTAAATTATTATGTCCCTTGTAATGAATTAGAAGTGCTAACAAAAATTAAATGGGCAAAGCACCTAGCGCATTATGCTTTAATTTGGATATGAATATAGAAGCTTGGAAAGAAGGGGGAAACAGTTTAATCACTAAATGAGTAAAGAAATTAGTCAAGGTTGCAAAAATGGGTATGCTCTCTGGGAGCAGATTCTATGCGGATTATGCTCCCAAGGCTGCTGGAAGGCATTAATATAAAATTTATTTTGAAAACTATAAAATAAATGGAAACATAGATAATAACCACAACATATATACATGCATCACTAAAAGCACAAGTAACTATCCATTTATCCTAGCAGGTAAATATTGATAGCCTCATAGTCATATATTGCAAGCTTAGTTCCATCAAGATGAAGGAAATCACCACACTAACGCAAACAAGAAACACACCGAACTCAAATTAGTACACATAAACAGCAATGAAGTAGAAGGTAATATTTTGCTGGATACATGTGTGTGTGTGTGCCATGACTTGGCTTCACAGTTCAAAAAAAATGTTTCTTAGGTTATTATATTTAGCTGGCGGTCTTAATGTGCGTATGTCCAAAGAAATTTATTTTATGTTGTATAAAATATCAATAATTTCTATCTCCAAATCTATTAGACAATTGAATGAAACAAGAAATTCTACTGAGATTAGTCTCCGACAATAGTTAAAAGATCGCGTCTTGAATGTCATATCTTACATCTCCGAAATATCCCAAGTAAACAATAAGTTGCTTCCTATAATTTTCTTACCTGCAAGAGCCGAGTTAACTTGCTGTCACGATATGGGACATGCCCTCCATCTTTTCGTCTTCTCTCATCACCGAGAGCACTAATCACATTCCCAAGAGCGAGTAATCCCCTATTAATGTGTACACCTGGATAAGTAGAACAGTTCTCAGCGGATACTTGGAAACTTTTAGGAAGCAAGTAAGAAAATTCCAACATCTAAAGAGAGAAAAAATCACCTTCTTTGAATCGTAAACCATCAGCTCCAGTTCGCTTTGCACGTTCCGAGCCAGCAAGATCAACAAGATGAAGCTTAGCAGATAATATATCATCACTAAGTTCATCTTTAAATGCTCCCTGACACGAGCCATTGGCAAATTTCTTTTGCTCCAAGCATATCATAAATATAGCATGTGAGCGACTACACAAACAAGACAATTAAAGAGATACGATGCATCAATATTAATGTATAGCTTAATATCAAAATAAGTTATCAATATATAACTAATGTAATCTATGCACACGTTTGAGTTTGCAAGGCCTACAATTAAATGGCACAAGAAAAATACTTTTTCTATCATGATGCTAGAATACATGTAGACTACATGGATTCTTATTGGGTAAAAAGTGGGCATGATATCCACTATATAGGGAATTAGATCCTCTACCCTATCTTGTAGCCAATAAGAGTCTTGGTAGATGATGTGGATTCTACCACAGGGGGTAGGAAAAGTATTTCTCAATGGCACAAACCCAGAATATATTATTCAGCATAAGCAAGAACATATGATCTAGGACAAAAAACAAAGATAGAAGGAAATTATATGTTTGAATTAAATATCTTTGCCACAAAAGTTAAAATGTATAAGTTAAATAAAAGATGAAGCACGAACACATGCTCGGACACGGACATTGGACACGACAAGTTTGTAAAAAGGAGGACATGGGGACAAGACTATATTATTTATCTATATATTTAATTATATATATTAAATAAAATACAGTAAACTATAAGAAAAATATGTATTAACACAACCTTACAAGCATAATAAAATAAAATAAAGGTTATAATTTTATCCAAAACCGTAAGTTTTGTTTAGCACAAATATATACATATATAAAACTTGAAAGTAAAACACATAAGAATACAATTCATAAGAGTATAAACAAACAAAAAATTTACTCTTTTTTAATTGAAGACAATGTTCATATACCAGAGCATCAATATGGGCATTTACTTTTTCTTGCTGTAGTTCGTCATGAAAGAGATTTGACCTCCTACACTATTTAGAAGTGGCATTTGCTCTTTCTAGGAGTCCGTCATGAAAGAGATTTAACCCCCACACTATTTAAAAGTGACGAGAACGTACAACATGGACAAACACGGTCCAAGTGTATCCGCAAGTGTGTCCAGCGGAGTGTTAAATATCCAATACATGTCGGAGTGTCGAGCACGGACACGACAAGCAAATAGAAGTGTCCATGCTTCCTAATTAAAAGTCCTTTCATGATATTTTGGGTTCCAACTATAAGAATAAAGAATAAGACAAACAAGATTTTTTAAAATGCAAGCTGGGTTTTTTTCACATAATATAAAAAGAATCCATAATATTAAACTCTTCGCAAAACCTCAGACAATATGATGAAAACGTTATGTTAATCAAGAACGATATGATGAAAACATATCATGTAGACAGAATCTAATAAAACGATCAAAGTTCATATTTGGATCAAGCAAAAAACATTATTCTTAAAGATATTTATTAGATACATTATGGGAATAAGACAATACAAGACTAAAAAGTGATAAGCGAAACACTAAGGACAGTGCCAAACCAAATAAAAATAAAAATAAAAAATCAGTCATGAAAATGCATATTCTGGGATAAAAGAATTCTCAGGATGTAAGTTACATGACATGTCGCGATTCAGGGATAAAAGAATTCTCAGAAAATAGACCAATGAACAATCTTATTGTATTACTGCAGTATTGCAAGCAGTTAATGTTGATAAACATATTAGACAGAAGTTATCATGTAATAGCCATGTAAAAATGTAGCGCAGGGTTTATTTAGAGCGTACCAATCTTGAATAAAGAATTACAAACTGAAGGAAAAAAGGAAAACCTTGATTGGCTATTCATGTTTGTACTCCCTGTAGCACGAGCAAGTGACCCGCGGGTCAAATATGAAGCCATCTCTTCCTTTGATCTCACTTCTGCCTCCATAACGCCCGCAAGGGTAATCCCTCCATTTGTTGTTTCCCTGATCTGAATGGGAGCTCTCGAAGGCCCTGCTGGCTTGGCATGAGAAGCGCCATCAGCTCTTGCACAAGCATGATGGGCATCCAGCAGATCAAATACTTCTTCCTTAAATATCTATCGGAGCAAACATATAGATGAGAGCAGTGAAGAATAGAGCAGAACATAAATAGATGCACGAGTATATGAATTGAGTATATATAGTTGACTTGCACTATAGGAGTGTACCAAAAAGAGGAAAACTGTAGAATTGTTATAACTCAATGAGCAATTCCTTAAAAATGTCATGCGCCTAGTTATTTAGGATATAGGTGGGTTAAATTATTCACCCCCAAAAGCCCTAAGCGATCCCTACGGTATTGGCACCATGCCTTGAACTTGTGAACTAACCACAATTCCCATGCCCGATAACTCCACATCCTTGGGTATGTTTTTGTGAAACATAAACTACATAATTCGAATTTAAAGTAGAAAGGTGAGGTATTTTTCAAACTAACCTCAATAAATGATACTCTAATTAAAAACTCTGTGATGTCCTTTTCCATATCTATCTTCTTAAAAATCATGCCCATTACTTGAGGTATGATGCCTCCACTATTATCCTCGCCATTGTAATTGCTACCCATTGTATAAGTCTTGCCTGAACCAGTCTACATAGAAAATAAGCAAAATCACAATAAACTTTGTCATTGAACATGACATGGTAAAAGGGTCTAAAAGATGAAACTTATAAATGAGAATGAAATAATGGATATGCTACCTGTCCATAGGCAAGAACAGTAGCATTATAGCCACTAAAGAGCGCATCAACAAGTGGAGCTACACATTCTTCAAATATTGAAGAGGATGGGGAGCCTGAGTTACCATACACATGATCGTACGTGAAAGCATATGAGCCGATTTGCACCTGGTATCATGTCATTTTTTATTAGAAAAGTATCACCATCGATGCAATATTTTGTAATAACGCAATGCTGACAGTACGAACGTGTGCTAGATAAAATAATGAAAATGAAAATGAATATAACATCAGAGAAGACACAAATATGTAGGATTAAGGCTTCCATCTGCTATAAAAATTTGAAGTCCATAAAACAAATTTGTTAATATATCAAGAAAAAAAATCAGAAAAAATTTAATGAGATGGTAGCCAATACAGAATTCAGAAAGAATGCACAACACACACACACACACACACACACACACACACACACTGAACCGTCATCATTGCACATTAACAAAAATTTTGAAAGAAGTTGTGACCCAAGTATCCAAGAATCTAACTTGCAGTAGTGAAGTTAGATACACATCACCAAGGACAATTGAGAAGCAAAAACGAAAACAGGGAGTTACATATATTTAGGGAAAGAGAGATAAGATATGTGGGAGAAGTTACGAACAGACACATGCCTTCATATGTTAGGGAAACAGTGATAAAATATATGGGAGAAGTTACTGACAAACAGAGCAACGACTCTCAAAATTTCTGAAGTAACAATTTGCTTGGGAATACTAACTCAGACCACATGGACATATAGGGACACCAGAACATTTAATTCCGCAGCAAAAATTTAAGCTCTTAATGAATTGTAGCAATGAAATAAAAAGTTTTGATACAATAACATCGTTACTATTATAACTAGAACACATGAGAGTATGCCAAAAAAAATCTCATTTTTTCTAATTAGATAATGCAAAAATGAGAAAATTCCCTCACAGAACTCTAACCCCAAAACATGCCAACTCATACTATCAAGCTCATAGGTTTATATTTTTACCCTTTCACCATTCAAATCAATAATAGTTGGTCAAAGTGGCCCAAATATTTTTGTAAAAAAAACAACCCTATTTATTAAGATATTTGTGAGAAATAGTTTAAGCAAGTTGACACATACTCCACAATTAATTTTCTTAATATACACATGTGCATCGCACGTGCAAAAATTCTAGTACACTTAAACTCAAAGAAAATGAAAAATCTTTTGTTTTTTGTGATGCAAAATCACACAAGCCCAGGTCCAATTTCTAGAGTTCTTCTAGAAGTAGTCTGGAAATTCTAGATATTGATTTGGAATGGTTCTAAATATCTTTTAGAATTGTTTTGGAATAACTCTAGACTTCTTCTAGAAATAGTCTAGAAGTTCTAGAGATATTCTAAAAGCTTTCTAGAATCATGCATTGAATCCCTATAAATACGTTGGGGTCATTTGAGATGGGCATCAAGCAAACCAAAAACAATTGTGAGCTATAGTGAGATTTTGTGAGAGATTGAGAGTTTGAGAGCTCTTGTACATTTTCTAATACTCAAATTCTTTTGTAAAATAGATTTCTCTTCATAAGTGCAATGTTTTCTTTCGCCGATAAAATCCTCTTGTCATTTCTCCCTTGCTTGCTATATTCCATCCAAAACAAGAGTTTCCACCAATAAATCCTCAACAAAGTTTTGAAACATGACCTACGGTATAAATTAAGGAAATTTTCAGCAATGAGGTCTCACAGTTACGATTAATCGAAGCTGAAATTTCCAATTTTTATAATAATTATATTTTCCTAGTACATTATTACAACAGTACCAAGAATACATCATTAATATATTAATGATTTACATCACAACCAAGAAATTTCAATTCGGATCCAACAAAGATTTAGGAAAAAACAAACAAAATTTTAAGAAAACACAAAATTTATACCTGCGGCTCTCCTGGAACGACTGTGACGCAATCGGTGCATCCCATTAGAAGCTCAGGCGTGATCAGAGGCCGGATATTCACCGCCACCTTCACGCATTCCTTCGCGTTCGTCGATTTCGTCTCTTCCAAGCTTTCCATCTCTAGGAATAAGAAATAGACACCAAAGGATCAAGAAACCCTAGGTTTGGTGAAACGATACATGAAACAAAATTGGGGGAAATTGATGAGATTACCTATTCTAATCAGAGATCAGAGAGCTCAATCTCTAAAAATTACAGAAATTAGGGTTTGTTCTTCCCCCTTTTTGGACTATTTTTGCCCTAATTTTTTTTGCGAGATCGAAGGAGATGAAGAGAGGGTGAGAGCAGCGCCCGCTTCGACGTTGCGAATTCAAAAACACATCCGAGGTTACGTGAGCGGCGGGGGCGATCTCGGAAAGTAATTAATTTGAGATGAGGTGAATTTACTGCAGTACCCTTGTCTGCTGGCCGTTCAAAATTCAAATTTAGAGGAGAGAGGAGCAGAAAGATAGGCAACGGATCAGAGCTGGTTCATCAGTAAATTCTTTATAAAATAAAAAACATTTTAACAAAAAAAATCATTGTCATATGATTGGTGTAGGAGTGGATTATTGATGAAAATAGGATAGATGCAAATGGAGGTTGCTGATGGAGGTCTGATCGCACGCTTTTGGCGTGTCGGATGTTCAAAGTTCTAAAGTTATAACCGCGATCAGGACGGTGTCGCTATGCAGCTAGCCGGTTGAGCACGGGTCGATCCACATGGAGATGGTTGTATGTCCGTTCGAGTTTTAGACGAGTCAATGAAGAATTTGTATATGTTTGTTCAAATCTAACCTATGTGTTTTATTTGCAAGTATAAAGTTGTTAAGAAAAAGATACGAAAGTGTAAACTAAAGAAATCTGCACTCAAAACCTTTGAGCCGAGTCTTGACCAATTGAAGCTAGAGCAATCGGCAACAATGTGGATTAGGGGATTTAAGCACGGTATTCGTGGAATCCGGCTTATTTACCCTTGTCCTTCCGTTCTTGTATCTTGCTTTCGCCTCCGGCCAAACCGAACGCAACCGGTCGCGGTTAGGAATCACCGTTACCTTGGTAGGGTAGGGTGCCTAACGGAGCGTTTGCGTATCGTTTGGACGGAGTTCAATGGAAAATAACGGGAAAAGAAAATGAGCAAAGAAACATTTAACTTACAATATCGTATTTATTCTTAACAACAATAATTACAACCATTCACAACAAGAACCAAAAAGAGAGAACAAAAAGAAAAGATTACAAGTAAGTAAGTGCATGGAATTTAAGTGCAAGAAAGTAAAGCATGAATGTAAAGCAAGTAATAAAAAGCAAGAAAGAAATAAGTAAGAAAGTAATTACAAGAACATAGAACTCAGGACAAGTATGGGATCAATAGCCAACCCTTAAACTTACAAGCTCAATCAAGAGCTTGCAAGATCAAGAGAGGGGTAAAGAACTCATGTGAAATGAAGCACTAATTCCATAAGAAGATACACCCTTGAAATCAATAACAGACCCTTAAACTTTCAAGCTCAATGAAGAAGTTGAAAAATCAAGAGAAAGCAAGGATCTCAAGGGGAAGCTAAAACCAAAAAATGATACAAAAACCCTCATCTTCATTTCATCATCCACTCAAAAAGCTCTCACTGCAATTTTCATGGAGGAAATAATGAAGAAGAAGAAGAAGACTAAACCACACTAAAAGAGGCTAAAGAACTTAACACCTTGGCTCAGATCTGGGGTATTTATAGAAGGGGAACTGGAAACCTAGGGCAAGAATCTGCCCCTAAATAAAATTACCCAACTGCCCACAAAAAACGGCAAAGCAAGGAGACCAAATGGCCGCGGAACCGCGGCCGTATAGGCGAGTTAGGTCATGTGCTTTTGTCGTATCCCCTGGTTCCCTTTTTACTTGTGTTTGCTAACTTTAAACTGCACAAAATCTTCCAGAATATATTCAGATTTCTTAGTCCAAGATTGCTTTATTTTCTTTACTTTTGACTTCTATCTCCCTCGAGCTCCGCGCACCCATTGATTCTTGTGCTGCCCCCCTCGTGCTCTGTGCTTGTCCGAGACACGAATGACCACTGTCATATGTCTTGTCTCTGGAACTGGTACTCGGCACTGGACGGATATGGATGACCGAAACCCGGCTTTTATCTGCTGTGACAGATGTTCTGAGTTTGGTGTAACTGTGGAGATTTTGTCTTGATTTGCAATATTTGTACTGGAAACCTGTAATCTGTAAATATGTAATAAACACGGATTAAAAGCACCTACCTATAAACACATGAGCATAAGATTGGGCGGTATAAAATACAATATTCTGTTATGAACAAATACCCCCAAACTTAACTTTTGCTCGTCCCGAGCAAAACCAATTTATTCACAAAAATAAAATCCTAACCGCACTTTCGCAGGGAACGCGATTGCACTGAGCGCGTGCAACAAGCCGTTAAACCTCTAGGTGTCCCTGGTAGGAGGAGTGTTGTCTCCTGAGAGTTTTCAGCGGATTACACCCACAAAATCCCGTCAAGCTAGTGTCATAAGTTAACGTCGATTCTACTCCTACAGTTTAGTATTTACGTTAGAAATTCTATCATCCTAAGTTAGAAATATCCAACCCTTATTTTTCACACTTCCTATCTATTTAACCTTTGATCTCCTGAGTTTTCCTTCTAAAGTGCGGCCTCAAATCAGGGATTTTTATCAACTTTACAGAAAACACAAGTCTTACTCTTTATTTCTATCTTTTATCCAAACATCGATTGTATACCCCTACGTGTGTGTGTATTTGCACCCCTACACTCAAGAATTCAATTCAAGCTATAATACCCTTGCCCTAATACCTAATACTACTTCTTTTCATTAAAGATGGACGGATTTGCTCACACACCTTTCATGCGACTATTAATGTTTCTTGAGGCACTAACGACCGATTACTGAATGTGTGAACTTTAAAGCGTAAATAGCAGTTTCCAGGTCTTGACTTTATTCTATTTTTTTCTTTTTCTTTTTCTTTTTCTTTTTCTTTTTTTTTCTTTTTCAAGACCGGATATATTTTTCAATATGCTCTTTTGGTGTTTAACTTTAAATACCGTTTTTTCTTTCATACTAGGCTTTCAGGCAAGAGTATTTCTAGGTATCCTCTACTATCCCAAGTTTCAAGGTGCGTGTAAGTGCAGTTTGTAGGGTATATACTTTCTAAATTTGAACTTAAGAAAAGAAACTATTTTTCAGACTTATCCTCCAATAAAACTTCAATGTTTTCCCTTCATCTTGACTTAACTCAAGAACTGAACTCAAAAAACTGTAAGGACGTATACTTACCAAAGTTAGACAGAATGAGGGTTATTTTAAGGATTTTCAATTCCTAAGTCTAGAATTTAGTTATTTCTAACATATCAACTAAACTTTCAGAATAAAAATCTAAGTTACCCTATTAGCTAACTTGACGACAAAGTTTTTATATTTTTTGGAAAATTTTCAATTTTTGTGGGTTTTTAATAAGGTATGCAAATGCAAAATATACAAATGAATGCGAAGGAAGAAAGCTTACCGAGCACACCCCCAAACTTAAACTTGATAGTGCCCTCACTGTCAGGCTACACCAAGAGGGTCAAAATTGTCGGCGCTCCCTAGAAACAAATTATATACAAAACAAAAAGGAAAACAAAAAATATATACAAAAAAGGAGTCCCCCCAAACTTAAGTAAAACAGTGTTTTCACTGTTAAGCGTTGAAGTTCAGGATTAGGGGGGGAAAGAGAATAGTATCAAGCTATACAAGGCCTTACAAAGGCCAAAAGTTAACACCAACCATTCAAAAATTCTATCTCTGTAAGATGCGGGTTGGTGAAAGAAGGTGAAGAGGAAAGAAATGGAGAATACGCGAGACCGTATGGAGATAGAAACGGGATACGGTCTCGGTATATGAGAAGAAGAATGGCGGAAGGGAGAAGGAAGTGGAATATGAACTTGAGGGTGGAAATGGAGTGAATAGATTAGCACAATTTGTGATGACTGATGTGTAAGAAGCGTTTGTGCTAATCTATTAACCCATCGAGAAATGGGGTCAAATCCCTCAAGATTCGTAAGAAACCATGGGTAAGCCGAACTTGGTAAACCAGACATACGAAATGAAAGTGATACGGTTTCTTGCAAGGTCAGAACGATGGAAAGGATGGAGGTAGGTGATTGAGGAAGGTTATCGGTTAAAGGTTCCGGAGGGTGTACACAGTCAATGAAAGGAACATGATGAATTGGAAAATCCGACTCATCAATTAAAACTGGTTCATCCTAAAAAATATCCTCAAAAGTTTCCTCAAAATTCAGCTTATCATGCAAATTTCATCAAAATCAAGACGCATATGGGGTTCGGGAAAAATAGTTAATGACTCAGGATGATGAATTGAAGAGAAAAATTCTGCCAAATATACAGGTTCATCATCCAAAATATTTCCGACGTCAATATCCTCAATCAAGTGAAAATCAATATTCTCATACACCTCAACAAAAGCATGGATATTAATCAATTCAGGTTCTAGAATGGAGGTGTAGAGGTCAAAAGGATTGGGTGTGGTTTCACTCGAAAGGGACCCTTCACAATCGGGCAAATCAAACACTACAAAGTCACACAACTCATTATCTGTTCTATCTTTAATCAATGAATTGTTTGGAACACTAGATAGACATTCAAAACCGGAGTTGTGGGATGCAAGTTGAAACGGGTAGGCTTGATTCGGAAGGGGGTACAGCTCACCCTCTCCACTCAAATTCTCAACCTGTCATACCGCCTCTTCATACATTGGAAAATTTGGAGTTAGTTGAAAACTAGCTACCGGGTCACTAGGTTGTATGAGGGCGGCCATGGACGCATTCAAATCCATCATCTGTTGGTATGACGCTACCCTAAAGTCTTCCAAAGACTGTTCCAGACTAGACATGGATTGTGAAGGGGTTTTAGTAAAAGATTCAAAGTTGTGTGGATACTGAAAACTCCCAAATGGCGGTTCAGAAGCAATGTCTAGGGAAGGTGCAAAAGTCGGGTAGGACTGGTAGGAATTGAATGGCTGGACAGGAACAGGATCAACATTTGGATAAGAAGGTGAATGGACTTGTTGATCCCAAGAATCTGTAGTGGTGAAAGGAGTGAAAGATCGGCTACAGGATTGTTCAATATGTTCAGAGATGGACAAAGGACGACTTGCAAAAGGGGTATCAACATAAGAGGGTGGGGGAGGTTGAAAAGGTTGATACAAAGTGGATTGCGGAGGGCAAGTGTTTGTCCTAAATGCATCTATCCGATCTTTCAAAGAGATTTTGGGCATGGAGGGATCGTTTGACGTTCGGCCAAAGCAAGAACCGTAAGAAGTAATGTCTGGTTATGGGTACCAAAGTTCGGCAAGAGTTTTGCGAGGTGGGATACCCATGATATGAAGAGAGAAAGAAAGAAAGGCAGAGAAAAGGAGGGGAAAAAATGTGATTTTTTTTTAATTTTTTTTTTAGATATTAACAAAAGAATGAAATATACACACAAAAAGAATCTGGACAAAAACAATCACGACACAAAAATACCACACACCTAATCATTCTAGGGTTCACCTAGGTCAACTAGACATGCTCCCGAACTTGATTGTCGAAGTAAAACTGTGTTGAGAAACGGGCTCAAGATACACTGATCACGAGGCCAGGTAAGTGCAGAGATAAGGGGGGGTTTTCCAACGCTTTCACGAAGGTCCTTAATTAAATAACCCTTTCTTTTTTGGCGGTTTCGCCGTTAACACTTTCCTAGACACCCCGTAAACAATGTACCGTTAAGCGAGATTCTAAACACAGTTAACTTCTCCTAGTGAGCGCGAAGTCCTTAAGGCTTAAAGTCTAGTTTCTTTTAAAGTTTGTGCGGGTAAACGTTATGCTCAAGTTCGTGATTTGTGGGCCACGGAAAAGGTGATGAAATCCTTTACCGTATGTTGTGGGGTTCGCTTGCCCTTAAGTCCGTATTAATGTATGCAATACGCAAATCAAAAAAAAAATTGTTCAAAGAATCAAACAATCGTTTTTTAGTTTAAGCACGGCACTGCAACAAATACGGGTTAGTCAATTTTTAGCGTTTGCTAGCGAACTTGCAAAGAATCCTGCAAAGAATAGTATATTGGATGCGTCGGATTTGAGAAGAAGGTGTTAGTAAAGTACGTACCGTTAAGTTTTTGGGTTAGGAAACCCCCGTTAAATCAAATCCGGTAAGCTTGAAAAGTTCGCTTGCGCGGGTCAAACTACCCGGATCTTTGGCACTGTACTTTGCAATCACCTTAGCCTTGAACGTACACTTTGCTCCCCACAATCGCAGTTTGCAAATCCGCAAAAATCTGCACTCTTGCCCAAAAAAATGATCAAAAAAAAAGATTTTTTTTTATAAATATATACAAAAAGAATATTAACCCGAATAACAAGAAAGAAAATACGCTACCGTCTCTCCGGCAACGGCGCCATTTGATCGCACGCTTTTGGCGTGTCGGATGTTCAAAGTTCTAAAGTTATAACCGCGATCAGGACGGTGTCGCTATGCAGCTAGCCGGTTGAGCACGGGTCGATCCACAGGGAGATGGTTGTATGTCCGTTCGAGTTTTAGACGAGTCAATGAAGAATTTGTATATGTTTGTTCAAATCTAACATATGTGTTTTATTTGCAAGTATAAAGTTGTTAAGAAAAAGATACGAAAGTGTAAACTAAAGAAATCCGCACTCAAAACCTTTGAGCCGAGTCTTGACCAATTGAAGCTAGAGCAATCGGCAAAAATGTGGATTAGGGGATTTAAGCACGGTATTCGTGGAATCCGGCTTATTTACCCTTGTCCTTCCGTTCTTGTCTCTTACTTTCGCCTCCGGCCAAACCGAACGCAACCGGTCGCGGTTAGGAATCACCGTTACCTTGGTAGGGTAGGGTGCCTAACGGAGCGTTTGCGTATCGTTTGGGTGGAGTTCAATGGAAAATAACGGGAAAAGGAAATGAGCAAAGAAACATTTAACTTACAATATCGTATTTATTCTTAACAACAATAATTACAACCATTCACAAAAAGAACCAAAAAGAGAGAACAAAAAGAAAAGATTACAAGTAAGTAAGTGCATGGAATTTAAGTGCAAGAAAGTAAAGTATGAATGTAAAGCAAGTAATAAAAAGCAAGAAAGAAATAAGCAAGAAAGTAATTACAAGAACATAGAACTCAAGACAAGTATGGGATCAATAGCCAACCCTTAAACTTGCAAGCTCAATCAAGAGGTTGCAAGATCAAGAGAAGGGTAAAGAACTCATGTGAAATGAATCACTAATTCCATAAGAAGATACAACCCTTGAAATCAATAACAGACCCTTAAACTTTCAAGCTCAATGAAGAGGTTGAAAGATCAAGAGAAAGCAAGGATCTCAAGGGGAAGCTAAAACAAAAGAATGATACAAAAACCCTCATCTTCATTTCATCATCCACTCAAAAAGCTCTAACTACAATTTTCATGGAGGAAAGAATGAAGAAGAAGAAGACTAAACTACACTAAAAGAGGCTAAAGAACTTAACACCTTGGCTCAGATATGGGGTATTTATAGGAGGGGAACTGGAAACCTAGGGCAAGAATCTGCCCCTACATAAAATTACCCAACTGCCCACAAAAAACGGCAAAGCAAGGAGACTAAATGGCCGCGGTTCGGCGGCCGTATAGGGGAGTTAGGTCATGTGCTTTTGTCGTATCCCCTGGTTCCCTTTTTACTTGTGTTTGCCAACTTTAAACTGCACAAAATCTTCAAGAATATCTTCAGATTTCTTAGTCCAAGATTGCTTTATTTTCTTTACTTTTGACTTCTATCTCCCTCGAGCTCCGCGCACCCATTGATTCTTGTGCTGCCCCCCTCGTGCTCTGTGCTTGTCCGAGACACGAATGACCACTGTCATATGTCTTGTCTCTGGAACTGGTACTCGGCACTGGACGGATATGGATGACCGGAACCCGGCTTTTATCTGCTGTGACAGATGTTCTGAGTTTGGTGTAACTGTGGAGATTTTGTCTTGATTTGCAATATTTGTACTGGAAACCTGTAATCTGTAAATATGTAACAAACATGGATTAAAAGCACTTACCTATAAACACACGAGCATAAGATTGGGCGGTATAAAATGCAATATTCTGTTATGAACAAGGTCCTTTTCGGGTCTCCGCCAGATGCTGTCTTCCGTCGATCTCCTGGTGGACTTGGTTGATTATCTTCCTTCGCGTGCGGGTCTCAATGGGTTTTTGGAGGAAGAGATGAGGTGGGGAAGTTGTTGCCGAGTACCTGCAAAGATGTCCCAGGATGGTTTGGTACCACCGAGGACCCTCCGACGATCAAGTTAGTACTAGATCGGAGCAGAGTAACTGCTAAGTGGAATAAAAAATGGCTCACTTGACCCCTCTGTGATGGGGGTTTATATAGCGGTGGATCACGCAGCAGCAGGCGTGAGAATCTCACCGGCAGTTACGCTCCCGACGTCACGCCCGCGTAAAGAGCGGATTGCCCATTGATGGGGATCGTGATGGCGTGGAACGTGGGACGTTGCTGGCGGAGAATCTGCGTGTGGCGAGATTTGCGGAGCGGCGGTTACGCCTGTGAGTGGTGGAGTTGGTCGGTCGGAGGGACCGAGGAATACGGCCTCGGCTGGGGAGCTCGGAGGCGAGCAAGAGGGCCGAGAGGGCCAAGGAGTCTTGGTCCTGTGGCAGCTCAGGGCGAGCTGAGGGGTCGAGGAGGCTAATTTGCAGGGGGCCCGAGGAGGGCCAGCTTGCGCTTGCAGGTTGGGTACAAGGGGGGTCTGGTCGGCCTCTGTGAGCCCTTTCTTCTGGGTCTTGGGGCACGTCACCTGCCACGTGTCACGATCTTGGGGATTGCCAATATCGAGCATCATCATTAGCCCCCCACTCTTGTCCCGACCAGCTAGCGGGCCGGGTCAAGAGTGGACTGCTGGGCCGTCTGGGGTAACCTCCCTCCTAAAGTTTCGTCAGGACGCGTCCCCAGGCTGTCAGCTGTCTTTTCTTCCAGTTTATCGGGACGAGATCTCTGCGTTTAGGGAAGGTGTGACGGTTCGTGCGTCCTGCCACTGAAGTGACGGTCTACGCGTCGAGCGCCGGTCGACCGACGCAACGTGTGCAGACCTGTGGACTGATGGGGCGTAGCCCAGTATGGGCGTGACATGTGGGGCGACTGGTCGTCGAGTTGATTTCGATCACTTGCCGAGTGTGTCAAGTGCTGCTGAGAAGGAGGCATCTCCATGGCCCCGGAGTCGAGGGGGATTATTCGGACTTGGATAGACCTGGTGTCTCTTGTTGGGGCTTCGGATCCGCTGCATGTGATGGGCTCAGTGGCCTCGTTATGAAGGCTACAAACCCGCAGCGTCTGTTGGGCAGGAAGATGCCTGCTGGGGATGACCGAGTAGAGAAGCTGCTCGGTTGATCTTGGCGAGGGCCTTGACCCCTGGCGTTGCGAGTAGGGAAGCTACCGGCCAGGGATAGTCGAGTCTGGAAGGACTTTTATCCTTGTCTTTGTAGGGTAGGAAGTTATCCGCCGGGATGCACCGAGAAGAAAGGGGCTCGGCGGCCTTGCGAAGAGGGCTTCAGATCCTCAGCGTCTGATAGGCAGGAGGATGCCCGCTGGGATTCACCGAGCAGGATGGAACTCGGCGGCCTCACGATGAGGGCTTGAGATCCTTAACATCTGATGCGCAGGAAGGCGCCCGCTTGGGATGTGCCGAGCAGGAAGGAATTCGGCGGCCTCGCGATGAGGGCTTCAGACCATCAGCGTCTGATGGGCAGGAGGATGCCCGCTGGGGATGCGCCGAGCAGGAAGGAACTCGGCGGCCTCACGATGAGGGCTTCAGACCATCAGCGTCTGATGGGCAGGAGGATGCCAGCTGGGGATGCGCCGGGCAGGAGGATGCCAGCTGGGGTTGCGCCGAGCAGGAAGGAACTCGGCGGCCTCGCGGTGAGGGCTTCAGACTATCAGCATCTGATGGGCAGGAGGATGCCCGCTGAGGATGCGCCGAGCAGGAAGGAACTTGGCGGCCTCGTGGTGAGGGCTTGAGATCCTCAGTGTCTGATGGGCAGGAGGATGCCCGCTGGGGATGCGCCGAGTAAGGTAGCTGCTCAGTGCCTCTTGGCGAGGGCTTTGATCCTTGATGCTGGAAGGGCTGCGAAGGATGGCCGAGCAGGGTAGCTGCTCGGTGCCTCTTGGCGAGGGCTTTGATCCTTGACGCTGGAGGGGCCGCGAGAGGCCTGCGAAGGATGGCCGAGCAGGGTAGCTTCTCGGTACCTCTCGGCGAGGGCTTTGATCCTTGATGCTGGAGGGGCCGTGAGAGGCCTGCGAAGGATGGCCGAGCAGGGCAGCTGCTCGGTGCCTCTTGGCGAGGGCTTTGATCCTTGACGCTGGAGGGGCTGTGAGAGGCCTGCGAAGGATGGCCGAGCAGGGTAGTTGCTCGGTGCCTCTCGGCGAGGGCTTTTGATCCTTGACGTTGGAGGGGCCGTGAGAGGCCTGCGAAGGATGGCCGAGCAGGATAGCTGCTCGATGCCTCTTGGCGAGGGCTTTGATCCTTGACGCTGGAGGGGCCGTGAAAGTCCTGCGAAGGATGGCCGAGCAGGGTAGGTGCTCGGTGCCTCTCGGCGAGGGCTTTGATCCTTGACGCTGGAGGGGCCATGAGAGGCCTGCGAAGGATGGCCGAGCAGGGCAGCTGATCGGTGCCTCTTGGCGAGGGCTTTGATCCTTAACGCTGGAGGGGCCGTGAGAGGCCTAGGAAGGATGGCCGAGCAGGGTAGCTGCTCGGTGCCTCTTGGCGAGGGCTTTCCAATCCCTGGTGTTGCGGTAAGGATGCTACCCACCAGGGACAGCCGAGCGAGGGATCCTCGGGCTCGACTGCCTCTGGGAGGACTTTCTGATCCCTGGCGTTGCGGTAGGGAAGCTACCCGCCAGGGATAGCCGAGCGAGGGATCCTCGGGCTCGACTGCCTCTGGGAGGGCTTTCTGATCCTTCAGGACGGAGACCGAGCAGGGTTACTGCCCAGTGCCTCTTGGCGAGGACTTTGATCCCTATCGGTTGTGGTAGGAAGCTACCAACCGGGGATAGCCGGGCAAGGACCCGACTGCCTCTGGGAGGACTTTGGTCCCTGGCACGGGAAAAAGCTATAGGGCTGTAAGAAGCCTACCAAGGACCCTTGGCCGGGTAGGGTTACTGCCCGGTGCCTCTTGGCGAGGGCTTTTGTCCTGAAGGATAGCCGAGTGAGGGAACCTCGGGCCTCGACTGCCTCTGGGAGGGCTTTTTTGATCCCCGGCGTTGTGGCAGAGAAGCCAGCTGACAGCCCGATAAACTGGAAGAAAAGACAGCCGACAGCCTGGGGACGCGTCCTGACGAAACTTTAGGAGGGAGGTTACCCCAGACGGCCCGGCAGTCCACTCTTGACCCGACCCGCTAGCTGGTCGGGATAAGAGTGGGGGGCTAATGATGATGCTCGATATTGGCAATCCCCAAGATCGTGACACGTGGCAGGTGACGTGCCCCAAGACCCAGAAGAAAGGGCTCACAGAGGCGGACCAGACCCCCCTTGTACCCAACCTGCAAGCACAAGCTGGCCCTCCTCGGGCTCCCTGCAAATTAGCCTCCTCAGCCCCTCAGCTCGCCCTGAGCTGCCATAGGACCAAGACTCCTCGGCCCTCTCGGCCCTCTTGCTCGCCTCCGAGCTCCCCAGCCGAGGCCGTATTCCTCGGTCCCTCCGACCGACCAACTCCACCACTCACAGGCGTAACCGCCGCTCCGCAAATCTCGCCACGCACAGATTCTCTGCCAGCAACGTCCCACGTTCCACGCCATCACGATCCCCATCAATGGGTAATCCGCTCTTTACGCGGGCGTGACGTCGGGAGCGTAACTGCCGGCGAGATTCTCGCACCTGCTGCTGCGTGATCCACCGCTATATAAACCCCCATCACAGAGGGGTCAAGTAAGCCATTTCTCTACACTTTACGCCGTTACTCTGCTCGGTTCTGATTACTGACTTGAGCGTTGGAGGGTCCTCGGTTGTACCAAACCATCCCGGGACTTCTGTGCAGGTACTCGGCGACGGCCCCATCACCTCGCCCCCTCCTCTCAAAACCCATTGAGACCCACACGCAACGAAGGACAATCAATCCAGTTCACCTCGAGATCAACGGAAGACAACATCTGACGGAGGCCCGAAAAGGAGCCCCATCAGTTGGCGCCGTCTGTGGGAACCGAAACTCCACAAAAAATAAAGTTGGCCTTCCGATCTCCATCCCCATGGCAAGAGATTACCCTGAAGATCCAGATACCAGTTGCCGCCTCCCCCTCACCGGAGGCGCGGGTGAACCTCCTCCGGCGACCGTCATCAACGCCCTCGCCGGCCGAATAGACTGACATCCCCTCCTTTGACGGGGTCGCACAGAGGGGGCACGCCACGGCGCCTCGAGGGCCACCTCGCCCAAGGATCTAAGTCCTCACTAAGAGGCAGCCCAGCAGCTACCCTGCTCGGCTATCCCTAGAGGGTAGCTTCCCTACCGCAATGCCAGGGATCAGAAAGTCCTCCCAGAGGCAGTCGAGCCCGAGGATCCCTCGCTCGGCTATCCCTGGCGGGTATCTTCCCTACCGCAACGCCAGGGATCAGAAAGCCCTCCTAGAGGTAGTCGAGCCCGAAGATATCTCGCTCGGCTATCCCCAGCGGGCAGCTTCCCTGCCGCAACACCAGGGATCAAAAAGCCCCAGCTGGACGGGCGGGCTGCACCTCGTCAAAGATTCAACCCAGCAGCTACCCTGCTCAGTCGACCCCAGCAGGCAGCTCCCATTCCGCAACGCCGAGGAACAAAAAGCCCTCCCAGAGGCAATCGAGCCCGAGGTTCCCTCGCTCGGCTATCCTCGGCGGGCAGCTTCCCTGCCACAACGCTGGGGATCAAAAAGCCCTCCCAGAGGCAGTCGAGCCCGAGCTTCCCTCGCTCGGCTATCCCCGGCGGGCAGCTTCCCTGCCACAACGCCGGGGATCAAAAAAGCCCTCCTAGAGAAAGTCGAGGCCCGAGGTTCCCTAACTTGGCAATCCTTCAGGACAAAAGCCCTCGCCAAGAAGCACCGGGCAGTAACCCTACCCGGCCAAGGGTCCTTGGTAGGCTTCTTACAGCCCTATAGCTTTTTCTCACGCCAGGGACCAAAGTCCTCCCAGAGGCAGTCGGGTCCTTGCCCGGCTATCCCCGGCTGGTAGCTTCCTACCACAACCGACAGGGATCAAAGTCCTCGACAAGAGGCACTGGGCAGTAACCCTGCTCGGTCCCCGTCCTGAAGGATCAGAAAGCCCTCCCAGAGGCAGTCGAGCCCGAGGATCCCTCGCTCGGCTATCCCTGGCGGGTAGCTTCCCTACCGTAACGCCAGGGATCAGAAAGTCCTCCCAGAGGCAGTCGAGCCCGAGGATCCCTCGCTCGGCTATCCCTGGAGGGTAGCATCCCTACCACAACGCCAGGGATTGGAAAGCCCTCGCCAAGAGGCACCAAGCAGCTACCCTGCTCGGCCATCCTTCGCAGGGCTCTCACGGCCCCTCCAGCGTCAAGGATCAAAGCCTTCGCCAAGAGGCATCGAGCAGCTGCCCTGCTCGGCCATCTTTCGCAGGCCTCTCACGGCCCCTCCAGCGTCAAGGATCAAAGCCCTCGCTGAGAGGTACCGAGCAGCTACCCTGCTCGGCCATCCTTCGCAGGCCTCTCGCGGCCCCTCCAGCGTCAATGATCAAAGCCCTCGCCAAGAGGTACCGAGCAGCTACCTTGCTCGGCCATCCTTCGCAGGCCTCTCGCGGCCCTTCCAGCATCAAGGATCAAAGCCCTCGCCAAGAGGCACCGAGCAGCTACCCTACTCGGCGCATACCCAGCGGGCATCCTCCTGCCCATCAGACGCTGAGGATCTCAAGCCCTCACCACGAGGCCGCCGAGTTCCTTCCTGCTCGGCGCATCCTCAGCGGGCATCCTCCTGCCCATCAGATGCTGATGGTCTGAAGCCCTCACCGCGAGGCCGCCGAGTTCCTTCCTGCTCGGCGCATCCCCAGCTGGCATCCTCCTGCCCATCAGACGCTGATGGTCTGAAGCCCTCATCGTGAGGCCGCCGAGTTCCTTCCTGCTCGGCGCATCCCCAGCGGGCATCCTCCTGCCCATCAGACGCTGATGGTCTGAAGCCCTCATCGCGAGGCCGCCGAGTTCCTTCCTGCTCGGCGCATCCCCAGAGGGCATCCTCCTGCCCATCAGACGCTGATGGTCTGATGCCCTCACCGCGAGGCCGCCGAATTCCTTCCTGCTCGGCGCATCCCAAGCGGGCACCCTCCTGCCCATCAGACGCTGATGGTCTGAAGCCCTCATTGTGAGGCCGCCGAGCTCCTTCCTGCTCGGCGCATCCCCAGCGGGCATCCTCCTGCGCATCAGATGTTGTGGATATCAAGCCCTCATCGTGAGGCCGCCGAGTTCCTTCCTGTTCGGCGTATCCCAGTGGGCATCCTCCTGCCCATCAGACGCTGAGGATCTGAAGCCCTCTTCGCGAGGCCGCCGAGCCCCTTTCTACTCGTCGCATCCCGGCGGATAGCTTCCTACCCTACAAAGACAAGGATAAAAGTCCTTCCAGACTCGACTATCCCTGGCCGGTAGCTTCCCTACTCACAACGCCAGGGGTCAAGGCCCTCTCCAAGATCAACCGAGCAGCTTCTCTACTCGGTCATCCCCAGCAGGCATCTTCCTGCTCAACAGACGCTGCGGGTTTGTAGCCTTTATAACGAGGCCACTGAGCCCATCACATGCAGCGGATCCGAAGCCCCAACAAGAGACACTAGGTCCATCCAAGTCTGAATAATCCCCCTCGACTCCGGGGCCATGGAGATGCCTCCTTCTCAGCAGCACTTGACACACTCGGCAAGTGATCGAAATCAACTCGACGACCGGTCGCCCCACATGTCACGCCCACACTGGGCTACGCCCCATCAGTCCACAGGTCTGCACACATCGCGTCAGCCGACCGGCGCTCGACGCGTAGACCGTCACTTCAGAGGCAAGACGCACAAACCGGCGCACCTTCCCTAAACGCAGAGATCTCGTCCCGATAAACTGGAAGAAAAGACAGCTGACAGCCTGGGGACGCGTCCCGACGAAACCTTAGGAGGGAGGTTACCCCAGACGGCCCGGCAGTCCACTCTTGACCCGACCCGCTAGCTGGTCGGGACAAGAGTGGGGAGCTAATGATGATGCTCGATATTGGCAATCCCCAAGATCGTGACACGTGGCAGGTGACATGCCCCAAGACCCAGAAGAAAGGGTCCACAGAGGCCGACCAGGCCACCTTTGTACCCAACCTAAAAGCGCAAGCTGGCCCTCCTCGGGCCTCCTGCAAATTAGCCTCCTCGGCCCCTCTGCTCTCCCTGAGCTGCCACAGGACCAAGACTCCTCGGCCCTCTTGCTCGCCTCCGAGCTCCCCAGCCGAGGCCGTATTCCTCGGTCCCTCCGACCGACCAACTCCACCACTCACAGGCGTAACCGCCGCTCCGCAAATCTCGCCACGCGCAGATTCTCCGCCAGCAACGTCCCACGTTCTACGCCATCACGATCCCCATCAATGGGCAATCCGCTCTTTACGCGGGTGTGACGTCGGGAGCGTAATTGCCGGCGAGATTCTCGTGCCTGCTGCTTCGTGATCCACCGCTATATAAACCCCCATCACAGAGGGGTCAAGTAAGCATTTCTCTACACTTTACGCCGTTACTCTGCTCGGATCTGATTACTGACTTGAGCGTCGGAGGGTTCTCGGTGGTACCAAACCACCCTGGGACTTCTGTGCAGGTACTCGACGACGGCCCCATCATCTCGCCCTTCCTCTCAAAACCCATTGAGACCCACACGCAACGAAGGATAATCAATCCAGTTCACCTCGAGATCAACGGAAGACAACATCTAACGGAGGCTCGAAAAGGAGCCCCATCAATAATAAATCCTTTGAAAACTCTTTTTAAGAAGAAACGAGAAGGAAATACGAAAACTTGTGGAAGCAAGGTCTCTCTTTTAGTTAAAAAAAAGATAAACTATAGGTTGAGGAGTTATGACTGTCTAAGAAAAATGTATATGTCAGTTTTAGGCGGGCTTTGAATTTGAATTTCAAAAAAGCCAAAAAAGTAATTTCAAAATTCAAAGTGAATTTTCTTTTAAGTGGAAACACTACCGTCCAATCATCAAAAGACAATAAATATAAATATTATTAGTATCTTGCACGATACAATGCACTTGTTCAAATAAAATTTATGGTTAATTTTTTTAATTTAAATTCAAAAAATCTAGAGAAGATTGAAACTTAAATAGTTAGAGTGGTTAATTTGTTTTCAAAATGATTCACATTGATTCTAATAGTTATTTAAGATAATATTATATAGTTATAACAGATTCAGCTAATAATTGTATTTATTAAATATTTGCTAAAGAAAATTCTGCATTTGGTTTTTTTTACTGCTAATGTAGCACTATTCGAAGCTACGTTCGACTATAAAATTGAAATCAATTTGGAGACCCTCGAGTTTTGTAGTTATAACAGTAGAGATAAGCCAACTAAGGATAAAGCCTAATGTATAGATAACCCATTTTACTCGTGTTACAACATGTGTTAAAATAAGGTAAATTGTCAAACAAAAAAATGGCCATTCCAAGAATGGGGAAAAAAAACCTAGTTCTCAAAATAAGTAGGAAACTCCTACTTTATCGATTTCTTATCAAAAAAAACATCGCCCTTAAATTAAACTTCGACTCTATATATCTCTCTTTCTCTCTCTCAACCTAAAACCTACGCTCCTTCCTTATCCTCCGTCGTTCCTTTCCTTCCTCTCCTCTGCTAGTTCTCACCCATCACTTTTCTCCTTCCTCCTTCCCCTTCTTCCGTTGTTCCTCGTCTCCCCCCGCCGCTCTGTAAGGTTGTGGTGCTAAGGTCGCGACATTTGCGGATCGTGGCGGAAACTCAGAACAAAAATTTATAACAATAGCTCCATAAACTACACCAAAAATCACCCAAATACTAGCAATTGCAAACTGCAATAGAGTTATACTAAGGGTTTAGAAGGGGCTACAACATTTGCAGCGTGTTCACACTCAAGTGGAAGACACAAACTAAGCTCCAAGGTGTAAAGATCAAGCTTGATCTACGATCGTCTCGCCGAAAATAATCCACTTCGAAATTAACCCAGCCCAAGCTTCAACATCACCAAAAAACACTTATTTGTGAAGCAACTTACTCTCACAAAATGTTAGAATGAGAGAGGAAGAAGATGTAGAACCCAATCTCACACTTTTTCTCTCTAATTCTTCTCTAGTTCTCAACTTATGAGAGAGAATATGAAAAGGGGGAAAATGATCAAAACTCTACTCTTTCTCTCTATTCTCTCTTTTATTAGGTGGAGGGAATGAGGCTTATCTCCTCAAGTGGTTGTAATACCCTAAAGCAGTGTGGTCTTCGGACATGATGGTGATCTGCTCCGTCCACACTCAGTGTGGTCTGTTGCGGACTCGTGATGACCTGAGTATGGAGCCGCTTGAAAACAATATGATCAGATCTCTGAAATACATTCCGAAAGAAGACCGAACTGCATTATAAATGCAATGGTGGCACCCTTAATTACAGAGGCTTTTTTTGGATGAACGGTACTCCGGAGTTTGAAGAATGTCACGACCGGGAAACGGCACGTGACTAGCACTTGGATCACGTGAAGCCTATAGGACCTCACCGTAACCCAAGTAAGCCAAAAACTAAAAAATATAAACCCTTTAGGAAAATAATGGAGGTGAAGTTTTGAAATAAAGGTATAATAAAATCAAGTTCTTTCCTTCAAAGTATATAAGTAAGGTTCATTTAAAATACAAGGGGATTCATATACTAAAGTTTGAAAATATTTTCGCCGTTTGAAATTTGGGCAGCACCTCCTTGTAAATTTTGATAAAAACAAGTACATAGTCAATAGAAATATGACATCCCTAAGCGGGAGCCATCTCTTTACCAATCGGCGGAAATAACCACGCAAATAAGAATATACGACGCCCAAGGCGAAGATAAAAAACAAAAGGAAAATAAAGAAAGCAAAAGCATTATCAAACTCAATATAAAGAATAATACAAGTCTCGACATTAAGTCTGAAATAATATACAAATTGGTCTCTAGGTCTACCAAATATACATAGTCTGATTGATGGAGTTTTTAAGTAGATACAAATGAATAATAAATGTATACAATGACGGTTATGATCCGAAAAGTAACTCACCTACCAATGCAAATCACCAAGAAGAAAAGAATGTTGGGGTCAAAAATTACACTCCGATTGACCAAGTCAAAATCAAAGTCAACTCCAAATCAAGTGAGACCAAGCCCCGGTCAAGTGGGCCTATGCCCAAGTCGAACCCGAATATGAAGAGGCCGGCCTCCCCCAAGGCAAGAAGAAAATTATGTAACAAATAAGTTTGATGTAATTTTCATGCATGAATGCAGAATAAATGGGCAAAAAGCCAAAAATTTGTAAATCCCATGGCTCATGGGCCAAAAAAATAAGCACATAAGGATGATGAAGTAGGAAGTGGGCACTCTTTAGATTTCTTTTTCTCACATTATTTCATCACTTAGAAAAAAAACTAACAAGCCTTTTCTCATGAGGAAGAAGATGAAGTGATGTGATGAAGAATGAACTCATGAGGTGAGAATAGCAACCATGGGTGAGTTAGTGTCATACACTAACTCATGTAGAGAGTTAACCATGGCTAGGGTTAATGGTTAGGTTAATAAATATCTACAAGTGAAACAAAATTGGTGGACTTGGTCAATGGTTCCATAAGCTTCTACAAGATTGTAGCCATGACAAAAATCCATCCAATTTTGAATTACTTAGATAAATATAAACCCCTCATTATATCTAGCATGGTGTGAGTCTCATACACCCATGTAGCATGTAGCATCAAATATGACACATATAAAATGTACATTAATATATATCACATATATACTATATGCACACAAGTGAGAAAAAGAAATGTTTAGTGAGCAAATATTAGTTAATGTAAGTTAATATATCAAATATATAATTATACATTAAATTATCAAATCAACACTTGATTTAATAATTCGGCTATATCACATATAACCGACTAATATTAAATGTAACAACTTATCGAATCAACACTTGATCTGATAACCTGGCTATATCACATATAACCGTCCGATATCACATATCGCGAGAATAGAATGCAGTATCACATACGCGCATTAATCTCGGTCTCACACATATCACATATGTGCTCCTACTTCATTTCGCATGAACCAGGAAACCTCTATGTAGGACTCTAAAGACTTGTCAATATACCGGCAGTAGGTGATGATCATATCAAACACTCACAAGCCGCAAGCGGTCTACTGAACGTAACGGCCACCCGGGTATTGAGCGATCAAAAGATCAACAAGCAAGCCTGCTCATACTCCTGCGAATCCAATCAGTAACACTATCGTACAGTCTGGTCTCTTCATCAGATATGTCGCATATCACAGCCTGGGGGTGGTATAACGTCAGACCCTAATAGCCTGATAAATCATGCCGATGCAAGGTCCATAACGGTTAGAGAAACTACTGATAACACTTACCAGTAGATCTCAGCAATCCTGGCTAGGGATTTCCTGTTATGGCCAATCGAGCACAGCGCAACATCAACTCCCAATACCGAGAGAGACGAATCCCCTCCTATCGCTCATTGCCTCCATGTGACTCGGGACTGTACCCAAAAACCACCTTTTTGCATGATCTCTTGATCGTGGTATAGTGGAAATCAAAGCACAGTGGGAATCACACAAGACTCTATGACGATCTCGAGTCAATAGACTAGCCTGTACCAGTGTCACCAGAGAACTACTATCTGACGATAGGTATAATAACATCTAGGAGTTCTCGGCGAGTCCGTTCAGTGTACCCAATCTCCACTGAGCACCTGTATACCTTCTCTGATTTCAAACACCAATGGATATGGGATCATCCATCGCCCATCATATGGGTCGAGAAGCGCATACGCTAGTCTACTCTGGAGTATCGATGCCCTGTCTCGATACTCCCACGACTAGGAACATTTGAAGGATGCACTTACTGACTACCCTGTCCCCACTAGTATGATCTCCATCATAATCCTGGTAGTCAAGTACTCATCCTAAGGGCTTTATCAACATGTAATAGAGAGACAATAAGTGTACATGTTAAGATAAAGAGCAACCAGATAGCATACTATCATGTCGAGCAAGAAAGTCCTCCCTATATATGTCCAAGCATCCACTACAATATATATCGCATGTACAGTAATGGCCTCTAAAGCATACATATAACTAACAATCTCCCACTTCCATTAAGACCATTTGTTGCAGTATCTCATACTCAGCATCCTATAGAAGTCTCTCTAGGGAAAGGCCTTTGTGAGTGGATCCGCTGTGTTATCCTCCGTATCAACTCTCCTAACCTCGATCCCTTGGAGATACTTGCCTCAGAATATGTCTGGATGGCTGATGGGACCTGCGTTTATAGGCCAAAGTCCCAACTCCATTGTTGTCACAATAACAATTATTGGACGCTCAATGGTAGGAACCACGTTCATCTCATGAACAAGAAATGCCCAGACAGCTACTTTGGTAGCATCGTTGGTAGCAATGTATTCAGCCTTTATCGTCTAGTATGACATGGTATATAGCTTGGAACTCTTCCAACATACCGTCCCTCCACTGAGGGTAAAGACAATGTCTGTGACTGACTCTTAGTTGACCTTATCACTCTGGAAGTTTGAACTAAGAACATTCATTTAGTGCTTCTCAAGTACTTAAGAATGTCCTCCACGGTTGTCCAGTGATTCTCCCAAGATCCGATTGATTCCTGATCACTATACCTAGTGAGTTAGCTACATCTGGTCTGGTACATAACATCACACACATGATAGAGCCTACTTCCGAAGTACAGGATATCCCTTGCACGCGAGCTCTCTCCAAATCAGTCTCGGGAGACATCTCTTTGGAGAGAGTGATCCATGAGTAAGTGGGCGAACTACCACGCTTAGAATCTTCCATACTAAACCCCTTTAGTATGGTGTTAATGTACCTAGATTTGGGACACTCCCAACATCCACTTAGATTTATCACCATAGATCATAATCCACAAGATGTAGTAGGTATCATCCAGAGCTCCCATGGAGAATCCCCGTGATAAGAAGAGCTTGACCGAGTGTAGCATGGGATACCATTTCCTATCAAGAGTATGTCATCCACGTACAATACGTGTAAGACATCCTCACTCTCTACAACCTTCTTGTATATACAAGGTTCATCTACCATTTTGATGAAGTCAAACTCTTTGAATACCACATCAAAACAGATGTTCCAACTCCGCGATGCTTAAATTGATCCTGTTGGACTTAAGCATAGCTTTGAAAGTCTTAACTTTTCCATCTACACCAAGAATCTACTCAAGATCCGATTGCTCCCGATGGGTTTTACCCCTTTAGGTGCAACATTCAAAATCATACTTTTTTGGTGTATATGGATTCCATCTTTGATTGCATAGCATCCAGCCATTTCACAGAGTCCCCACTCATGATGGTCTGCCTGAACCTAGTTGGGCCATCATCTACCATGATGCAATCTTCGCTCCCACTGTCACCGAGAAGACCGTAGTATCTCTCAAATGGATGAGGAACCCTACCAGATTCGCGGAAAGGCTGAGGTTCGTTGGAGACTATTGAATCGTTCGGTTTTACCAAATCATCAGCTGTTATTTGTCCAGCTGGAACAGCTTCCAGTTCTACCTCATGACCACAGATTTCTTCACAAGAAATTCCTTTTCTAAAAAGGTGGCATGCTGAGAAACAAAACACATTTTGCTCCTCAGTGTGGTAGAAGATATTCCCTCGCAAATGTTTGGGATATCCAACAAACTTACAGAACCGATCTTGCCTCGAGCTTGTCCGGATTCTGCCTTTCAACACAGGCCGGACAACCCCATATCTTAACTTGTTTAAGACATGGTCTCTTTCCATTCCATATCTCATATGGAGTGGTAGGCACTGATTTGGATGGAACCCCTTTTAATAGGTATGCAGCTTCTCAAGTGCATAACCCCCAAAAGGAAACATGTAACTCAGCAGTACTCTTCATAGAGCGAGCCATATCTCATAGGGTGCGATACCTCCGCCCCGATACACCGTTGTGCTGTGGCGTATACGAAGGAGTAAGCTGAGAGAGAATCACATTCTCCTTTTAGAAAATCCAGGAACTCCATACCTAAGTATTTTCCTCCTCGATCACATCGAAGGACTTAATACTTCTACCCATCTGGTTTTCAACTTCGAGCTTATATTCCTTGAATTTCTCAAAATTTTTAGACTTGTGTTTCAACAGGAACATATGTTCGAATCTTGAGAGATGATCAGTGAATATAATAAAATACAAAGAACCGGCCTTGGCATTTGTAGATATAGGACCGTATACATCATCATGTATCTGTCCCAAGGGTTCACTAATTCTTTCTCTATTTCCGGTAAACGGAGTTTTGGTCATTCCACCTTTGAGACAAGACTGGAAGGTATCATAAGATGAAAATTCGAACAAATTCTCATATTCATCCTTATGTAACTTAGCTGGTCATGTCGCATTGATATGACCTAGTCTACAATACTATAAGAAGAATTCGTTCATTTCTGAACCACTCCTCTTGTGTGTGTTCTAAATACTTTGAACTGTGGTTTGATTTAGAACGTATATGCTATTATATAACCTCCATGATCCAATCAACTATTGATTCAGGAAAATATTCACAACATTATCCTCCAATACAGAATTATATCCTTCTTTAAGTTATTAAAGAAATCGATGTAATGTTGTATATCAGGTTCGGTAAGTAATAGCATTCGTTTAGAATCAACGTATTAATACAAGGTGATATTTGCCAACTGATTTGGCTGCAAAACTTGCACCATTCTCTACACTTAGAGACATATCACCCAATCTCAGTTCTCTACCTTTCTGTAGCCCATGTAATAATTACATTTGTGGGATCCCAATCCGGTATCTCATACCTAGCACGTAGAGGATACTGAGAAATGGTTCTTGGTAACGAACACATCCGAAAAATACACATCAACATGCTCATTCCTCGATTGGGTGGCATTGGAATCTGGATATTCCCCTATTTCCTGCCTGGACTTATAACAATTATAAGATAGAGCGGAATCAATGTTCCCCAGCTTAGTATAATAAGCAGGTTCGGTCAATGCATTCATATTATTATCTTGATTAAGGCGACATGGCCACTACCAGGAGAGAGAGAAGAAAACACTCTGCGTGCGCTCTTGCAAAATTAGATTGGTTATTATTTTATCTAATCAGGATGGCTCCCACTGTTTTTATCAAATCTTCCTTCAAACCCTAAAAGTTAAGACTAGCCGGGATTAATTACACGCTACAAGTTCGCTAATCTTTCAATCAGGCCAGTGTCGATACTTTGAGGAAGGTTCCCCGTGCTTTCACACGGACCTAATTAAAATAAACCTCGTTTTTCCAGGGGCATAACCCCGTTAACACCTTTCTAGACACCTACTTGATCGGCTAATTGTAATGTGTAAAACTCTCCAAGGAGTAACTCTTACTCGCGGTGGGTATCGGGATCCAACTATCTCATATAAGGTATGCAATCTCATTGCAAATTTCAACACTTAAAATTCCCAATAATATTTTACCCCTAGTGACTTATGACCTTAACTATGGTCAACAAATCATAAGCACTAGTCAAGTTCTACCCGTCATTTCCTGATTAATTAGACCCACCCACATGACCCTTAACTATGGTCAACAAAGTCATATGAGTGTCCTAATTAATCGCATCATATATTGTGTAGGAAGACATCATTTAGCTACCGTACACTACGTCTTAACTATGGTCAACAAACGTAGAACGAATACTAAGTACTCTACTTCCTAAAATGACGGAGGGTTGCGTCAGATTTTTAAGAAAACCTTTTGCGTAATGAACTTGATACCGTCATAGAATCTAGTGGTTTTGAAAAGGAGTGTTTTTTAGGCTTTTACTAGTTTTTCTAAAGAGGTCACTCCCGGTGAAGAGACCTCGGCTCTTTCCTTCTCGAATAAAGTGCAGGATATTTCATTAATACCACTATGCAAAGCAAAAACAATAGAAGCAATCAAAAGACAAACCGAGTGGGTTGTAGCATCTGCCGGTTTCGCTAAAGAGGTCACTCCCGGTGAAGAGATCTCGGCTCTTTCCTTATCGAATAAGATGCTGGATATTCTACAAGGAATACCGCTATGCAAAGCAAGAACTAGAGCTACCAGTTTTTAAAACAAGTTTCTACAACATCTTTAGGTTTCTTTTTCTTTCATTAATCTCATTAATGAAGTCCCATCAATTTATGCTTCCTAAGCATCACAGAAGAAACAAAAGCATCAATATTTACTATATATAATATAAGCACTCATCTCAGAATATCAAATGATCACATCACAGAATATCAGCAGCAGAAGAACGCATATAAAATATTGGATATACTAGGAATTCCATGTTTTAAATTAAGCCAGTGAAAAACGCGGATTCCACGGTCGCGATAAATAGCCAAACCCACATCCCTAGACCCCTACGAGGGCGACAAGCAACCCTACCAATTCTAGAGTTAAGAGACCCAATCTCAACTCCTTGAGATGGTCTCCCACTGGACTCTAGAACTCGGTTACTTGTGCTCTCCTCCTTGGGTCTATGCTAATGCGGAAAAGTAAATAATATACATCAATGGTGACATCATCCTCAACCCGGAAGTGCCCCCAAAAAAGAATATTACATACAAGTTTTTACATGAATGAAAATGAAAAACTCTCATCTCACATAAAAAAAAACCCGTCTATTCAAAACACGACGATCCAATATAACATATCACAGCAACACATAATATCACATATCATCAAAGTAAGTAAATATGCGTATCTCAATTGTCGTTGACATATAGCAATGAAACCGGCGATACACCACATATTACACTTACAGTCGTAGAAAAGAAAGTGAAAAACTAGAACAATTGGAATCCGCAACCACCTTAGGCATCATAAACCCAATGTATCATATACTTTGGATTTCATGCCTAACCAATTGAATTCCTTGGAAATCACATGCCTAACAATTATAAACCCCGCATTTTAGTCTCGATATTGAAAACACTTTTCAATAACCAGTTAGGTAATTCAACAAGATTCCCGATAACCTGATCGAATGCCCGCCGGAAGCTTTAGTAGATGGCCGCACCCCCGATGCCGTCGACGAAGTGCACTTAGGCGGAACACCGTAGCCGCGAGCACCCGAACGGATGCTTTTGGCGACGGGGTTCTCCTATAGTCATTTGGTCGGGGCTATGGGGCATGGCTATCTAGTAAGGTTACCCGATGAGTATTCGCGTACACTATGTAATTGCGACGGACTTTTGATCCTCATCAAAATTCCGTGGCAACCGATCAAATGAGATCAAACTGCTACATTTATAAAATTCAAACTAGTTATCACATAACTAATTATGTGGATTCCAAATATTGTATCACAATCACAGATAGCTAGACGAGCTTAAACTTTTCGATCGAATAAAAAAACACCCAAACTTTCCCAAAGAGCTCAACACTTGAGCGGAGTTCAAAAAGTACCCAGAACATACCACGGCTCCTATGAACCATCCGTAGAAGGGCTGACCTATGCCTCACTCATGTCGCCACGGAACTGCCGCAAACCCTAGGGTATGACCGCGGTTCCGCGATCCAAAAAGTCGAGTTTGGGTATCTTTCTTTTAGAGGGTCCACAGAATCGCTTGCATGATTTTCTGAAGATTTTAAACTTGGAAAAAATCCAACTCTTGGAAAATTTTCAGCGAGGGAAAATATGGATCATTGATATCCGTTCGAACATTTTAACGTCGTCTAAATAACCCGAATAGATGTTAGAATTACGATTACGAAACACTCTGAATTGCCTTTGCAGAAAATTAACATTACATGCAAATTTAGCAAAAACTAGCAACACCTAAAACACCAAAACCCAGAGACTGGAACACCATGAAAATTTGAAACCAAAACGAGCCAGAAGACCCGGTGAGCTCGGTTTTTACACCTATGTGGCCGGCCAAAAACTTGCAAAATAGCTTCAAATTTTGATAGTGTTCATATTATATCGCATACAACATTCTGTAGTTGCTTAAAAAAATTTTTGACACCTCTAAAAATTCGACAGAAACCAGATTTAGTGTTTCAAGTTTCGGAGTAGTTTCGGTTTCGTAATCTAACAAACATCGTTTAAATCTCCAGCTTGGCTCTGATACCACTGTAGGGTTACTTAGCGCGGCAGCAAGGTTTCGGGAGGCATCGTCCATGCCGTTTTCAAAATTTTTCCGTTCTAAAGAACCCTAACCCTAGAATCTTAACTAGAGTTTAGACGAAATGATATGTAAACAACTTTACAACTAAGTGAATGTGGAATACAATCTTTATAGACCGGTCCTTCACTTCAAATGCTCCGTGTAGATATCCCTTCGCTGCAAGTAATGATCTCCCGAACTCTTGAGAGGCTCCACAAGATGAAAGATGCAAACTTGCTCAAAGTCTTCGAGGCCGAAAATGATCTACGTCGAGGAGACTCAAGATCATGCTAACTCTTCATTAATGGTAGATTAGTGAAGCAAACATCCTAAACTAAATGGCTAATAGTAGAGGATGATGAAGTAGGAAGTGAGCTCTCTTTAAACCACGAAATTCTCTTTGAAATCGAGGAAATCTTACATTATTTCATCATTTAAAAAAAAAGCTAGCAAGCTTTTTCTCATGAGGAAGAAGATGAGGTGATGAGGTGATGAGATGAAGAATGAACTCATGAGGTGAGAATAGCAACCATGGGTGAGTTAGTGTCATACACTAACTCATGTAGAGAGTTAACCATGATCAGGGTTAATGGTTAGGTTAATAAATATCTACAAGTGAAAAAAAATTGGTGGACTTGGTCAATGGTTCCATAAGCTTCTACAAGCTTGTAGTCATGACAAAAATCCATCCAATTTTGAATTACTTAGATAAATATAAACCCCTCATTATATCTAGCATGGTGTGAGTCGCATACACCTATATAGCATGTAGCATCAAACATGACACATATAAAATGTATATTAATATATATCGCATATATACTATATGCACACAAGTGAGAAAAAGAAATGTTTAGTGAGCAAATATTAGTTAATGTAAGTTAATATATCAAATATATAATTACACATTAAATTATCAAATCAACATTTGATTTAATAATCAGGCTATATCACATTTAACTGACTAATATTAAATGTAACAACTTATCGAATCAACACTTGATCCGATAACCCGGCTATATCACATATAACCGTCTGATATCATATATCACGAGAATAGAATGCGGTATCATATACACGCATTAATCTCGGTCCCGCACATATCACATATGTGCTCTTACTTCGTTTCGCATGAACCAGGAAACCTCTGTGTAGGACTCTAAAGACTCTTCAATACGCCGGCAGTAGGTGATGATCATATCAAACACCCACAAGCCGCAAGCGGTCTGCTAAACGTAACGGCCACCCGGGTATTGAGCGATCAGAAGATCAACAAGTAAGCCTGCTCATACTCCTGCGAATCCAATCAGTAACACTACCGTACAGTCCGGTCTCTTCGTCAGATATGTCGCATATCATAGCCTGGGGGTTGTATAACTTCATACCCCAATAGCCTGATAAGTCATGCCGATGCAAGGTCCATAACAGTTCGAGAAACTACTGATAACACTTACCAGTAGATCTCAACAACCCTGGCCAGGGATTTCCTGTTATGGCCAATCGAGCACAGCACAACATCAACTCCCAATACCGGGAGAGACGAATACCCTCCTATCGCTCATTGCCTCCATGTGACTCGGGACTGTACCCAAAAACCACCTTTTTGCACGATCTCTTGACCGTGGTATGGTGGAAATCAAAGCACAGTGGGAATCACACAGGACTCTGTGACGATCTCGGGTCGACAGACTAACCTTTACCAGTGTCACCAGAGAACTGCTATCTGACGATAGGTATAATACCATCTAGGAGTTCTTGGCGAGTCCGTTCAGTGTACACAGTCTCTACTGAGCACCCGTATACCTTCTCTGATGTCAAACACCAATAGATATGGGATCATCCATCGCCCATCATATGGGTCGAGAAGCGTGTACGCTAGTCTACTCTGGAGTATCGATGCCCTGTCTCGATACTCCCACGACTATAAACATTTGAAGGATGTACTTACCGACTACCCTGTCCTCACTAGTATGATCTCCATCATAATCCTGGTAGTCAAGTACTCATCCTAAGGGCTTTATCAACATGTAATAGAGAGACAATAAGTGTACATGTTAAGATAAAGAGCAACCAGATAGTATACTATCATGTCGAGCAAGAAAGTCCTCCCTATATATGTCCAAGCATCCACTACAATATACATCGCATGTACAGTAATGGCCTCTAGAGCATACATATAACTAACAACACACACATAAATATCCTTTCTTTTTGGATTCATCATGGAGGTAGAAAGTGTGAGGGGATGTAATACTTGGTTTCCGTTATACTTAAATTCTCATATTTTAATAAAATAATAATTTTCAGTATATTTTTCTATTTAATTTATTCTAAATATATTTTTCCAATTATATTTCCCAAATAATGTTAATACCCTAATAATGTTAAACACTAGATTTTTCTAATACCCTTATAATTATTTCCCTAATCCAAACCCAAAACCGAACTCTCGCCCCCATCTCCTTCTCTTTCTTTTAATTGTGCTTCTTCACTTTTTCTTTTCATTCAATTTCCCTCAAATCTTATCTGAAAATTTCCCCATTTATTTTCTATAACACCAGTTAAACTCTCATAATTTTCCTCGTTATTCTCTATTAATGCTCAAATCATCTCTCTCTCCCCCAGAATATTTTCCCATCTCTCTCCTATCATCACATCTCTCCCTCTCCTCTAAGTATATATTCTCACCCTTCCCTCTCTCGACATCATCCCATAATCTTTTCTTCCTCAAAATTTGGCCGAGTCTAACCTACGTCGCCGATGACCCAATGCAGCCACTCTTCTCTACCACCGCAGCACCGTCACACTCGCAGCCACTGCCTATCCTCCTCCACTACTACACCGCCTGTTAGGAATATGTATGCCCTAAAGGTCATTAGTGTACTTGTGATGTATATTATAGTGGATGCTTGGACATATATATAGGACTTTCTTGCTCGACATGATAGTATACTATCTGTTACTCTTTATCTTAACATGTTGACTGGTATTATCTACTGTCTTTCTCTCATATGTTGATAAAGCCCTTAGGATATGTACTTGACTACCAGAATTATGATGAGATCATACTAGCGGGGCCAGAGTAGTCTAAAAGTACATCCTTTAATCAGTTCCTAATCGAGAGAATATCGAGACTAGGCCATCGATATTCCAGAGTAGACTAGTGTGTACGTTTCTTATCCCTTAAAGGGCGATGGTTGATCCCACAACTATTGGTGTGTGACATCAAAGATTGTACACAGGTGCTCATTGGAGAATGGGTACACCGAACAGGACTCGCTGAGGACTCCTAGTTGGTAGTATACCTATCGTCAGATAGCAGTCCTCTGGTGACACTGGTACAAGTTAGTCTGTAGACCCGAGATCGTCATAGAGTCTTGTGTGGCTCCCACTGTGCTTTGATTTCCTCCCTACCACGCTCAAAGAAGACGTGCAAACAGATGGATTTTGGGTACAGTCCCGAGTTACATAGAGGTAATGAGCGATGGGAGGGGTTTCGTCTCTCCCGGTATTGAGGGTTGATGTTGCGCTATGCTCGATTGGCTATAACTGGAAGTCCCTGGCCAAGGCTGCTGCTGAGATTTACTGATAAGAGTTATCAGTAGTTTCTCGAACCGTTATAAGCCAGACATAGGCATGACTTATCACATTACTGGGGTTTGACGTTTACTACCCCTAGACATGATATGCGAAATATCAGACGAAAAGACTGGACTGTACGGTAGTGTTACTGATAGGCTTCATGGAGAGTATGGACGAGCTTGCTTGTTGATCTTCATATCGCTCAATACCCGGGTAGCCGTTACGTCCAGCTAGTACCGCTGACGGCTTGTAGGTGACTGATGTGATCATCATATACTTCTGGCGTATTGACGAGTCTTTAGAGCCCCACACAGAAGTTTCCTGGTTCAAGCGAAACAAAGTAGGGCACATATGTTGATATGTGCGTGGGCCTGATTAAATACGAGTATGTGATACCGTTTTGTAATCTGGAAGTTATCTGTTATCGGTTAGGTTATATATGATATAACCAGATTATCGAATCAAGTGTTGATTTGATAATGTGATACACAGATAAATGATATTAGTCAGTCATATGTGATATAACCGGATTATTAAATCAAGTGTTGATTTAATAATTTGATATAAATTATATTTGATATAATTATATATTAACTAATATCATTAGCTCACTAATTTCTTTATTAATATATATGTTAATATATATTTGATATATATATATATATATATAATAATGAAGCATGACATGTATTTTCTATTTTTGGAAAATAGAATAAAAGGTGGAAAATGAGGCGACCTTGTGAGACATGGGCTTTATTATTTGTTTATTACTCTTGACTCACTATTCAAGCATGATTGCAATTTACTCCATGCTTGAATGAGTGAGGGTCAAGGGTGTAGCCACACTTACTTTATTCTTCACTTGTGATTTTCTTTTGTTGCTCTCTTGCGGTGAGCTCTTGCTCTCCAAAAATTCTCACCTCATCTCCAAACTCAAAACCTTCACATGTGATGTGAATCATTGAGTTTGTGAGATCATTTGTGAGCTTTAAAAACCCCTACTTCTTCATCCTACACTTGACTAGCGATCAAGTGTAGCATGTTTCCTACACTAAAAGAGTTTAGTGTAGAGATAGCTTGTGCTAGAGGGACTTCGGGTGGATCATCTTCAGCATGAAGATCACGAAGGAGGTTCATTCATCTTGAAGAGGAGCCTAGTGGAGTCGCATGGACTACAACCCGGAGCTAAAGAAGAGAAGAACTCGATCTACGAGGGTATAACATCTTTTCCTTCTCTCTAGTAGTTTATATCATCATAGCAAAACCCAAATCTTCTAGTAAAGATCTTGTTAGTCTAACTTAGCACCTAATAAAAATTAAAATTTGGCATGCTTGATGCTATTAAAACCTCATGGTGGTGTTAGGGTAGACTTTCACCACCGACCCAACTCCACCGAGCTCCCCTCCATAACCCGCAACCCGAGCCCCTTTTTATCATCGACAACACCCGCGCTGCACTCATTTCATCTACATCGCCGCACTCATATCATCTACATCGCCAACGATCTCTACGTCACTGCCACCTTTGCTAACACTTAAACACCAACACAAGCTATCCAAGCCACCTTGTTGCCTTCAAACACTATATGAGCCGTCGCCGTTGACTGGGCCATCGCCATCCAAGCTGTCACCATCACAGTAGCTATCACTGTCACCATAGCTATCATCATCATCACCGTAGCCAAGCCATGCAGCCACCTCAAGCCAATATCCGAGTCTCGACATTTTATTGAACACTTTCGTTTGTCGAGATCGCCGCTGCCCCAATCGCCATCGTCACCGTCCAAGCCAATGTTATCTCTATCCAAGTCACTGTCGCAGTGGTCATTGTCGTCGCAATAACCATCTCCGTCGCCGAGCTCGAGCCCAACCCGCGAGCCTCAACTTTCAATCCGTCTCCATTCAAGACACCGCCGCCGTCCAAGTTACAGTCGCCGTAGCCATCACCGTCTTTGTTTTCGTAGCCGTCGCCATTGTCAACTCTGTCACAACCGCCGAAACTCCAGCACACATCTGTGTCACGCGTGCATCGCGCTCATATCGTGCTAGGGCCATGCTCGTGTCGCGGTGGTGCCACGATAGGCTACGACCATGCTCGTGTCCGTGCCACCTGTGCCCGCTCTCGCACCAGCACCGTGCCTACCTCCGTGCCAGGACCATGCCCGCTCCGTGTCCAGCACTGCACCACCACCACTACAAATAAGGGTTGCCCCTACGGATTTATCCGTAGGAGCAAACCACTGCCCCTACGGATATATCCGTAGGGGCAAGAAAATACCCTGTAGGTGAAAACGCCGTAGGTGCAAGTCTTAGCACCTACGGACTAATCCGTAGGGGCAAACAACAAATTACGATTTAATATTTTTAAATTAATACGTCTGGGACCGTAGGGGCAACCGTCTGGCCCTACAGACTAATCCGTAGGGCCAAAATAAATCAGCCCCTACGGATTTCATTATCCGTAGGGGCAACCCCCTATTTTAGTAGTGCACTCTCGTGTCCGCTTCCGTGCCAGCACCGTGTCGCACCATACCACACACTATGTCAATCTCCGCCTCGCGCTGTCTCGTACGTCGAGGCAAACCCTACACGTTTGTCGCTTCTATATCAGCGACCGAAAGCAAGTGAACCCCATTCACTTGTTTAATTATGATATATATATATATATATATATATATATATATAAAGATATTAATTAGTGACTAAATGTTAATGATGCGTTATATATACGTGTTGAGTGTTCGATATATCATGCTTAAACCAAATTAAAAATGGCGGAACTTATTATCGATAAATCCCTTTACTGCTAATAAACGTTGTGTAGAAATTTGAACGGAAATTATAGAAGTTTGACACGCAAAATGATGTCTCCAAGATACATTGAAAAATCTGAAATCTACCCTGTACCTTCCATTATAAAATTCATAGTTAATTATATATAAATCGGATCGTGGCGTTTCAGGGCTCATATCAAAGACAACAGAATAATCTACAGCCTTCTAAATTTTGTTACTGAATTTTAATATGTTTTGATAATGAAAACCGAGAAGAATTATGGCTCTGGACAGCAGTCCAGAGCAGTAATCCTTGTTAACACCTGTTTTTAAACCACTACAGGACTCTGGTTAAATGCGCAAATGTGCGGAACCCTATATCGATATGTAGGAAATTGAGTTATCTTTCTTATGCCACTGGTCACTATATTCCGTCGCCGTATGATATTTTTAACATATTTTATATTATCGATGTGTACGGCTGATTTCTGCGGTATTAGCTTAAACACGGTGACAACAAACTAAACATAACCTGAAGCACGAGATGGATATTACTGATCCGTCTTTTGCGTAGAAACCGTAACTGATAACCTTGAATATTATTCAATTGCAGCAATGCCCGAATATGTATGTACCTAATAGAAAAACACGTTCGAAAATGGACTTTCAGTTCGGAATATGAAATTCACCAGTGAATACCCATTTTAAAACAATCGTATCTCCCTAACCAGAACCCCGATTGGTACGAAACCAATTTTATACTCTAGATAATGGAGTCTACTATATACACCTTTTGTTTTGTTTTGACTAATTATGCATGTATGACTTATTACGACTTTTCTAATCCAAACGACACCGGCTGTCCATACTTTATTTGTAGTGTATTTCACTGCATTTTCATTATATTGCATGACTGTTTTACCCTTAGTGCATAGTGATCGCTTGCATAGATACCCAAGTGACTATTTTTACAATACCGAGTGATATGTATTAGTGATTGGAATATGGCAAGTATGTTAGTGTAAAAGCGCGATCGAATAGTGGAAGTGACGCATACTTGTACACAATCAGCGCAACCATTTAATTATTGCATTGTCGACGTCTAAGAGAAGTATATAAGTATAACTATAATTGAAATGGGATAAGTATGGAAGCACTTGTATTAGTGTCATAGATAAGATATTGAGAACTGTCCACTTATCTGAGATACTGGTCGAGAAATGCTTGGTGGAGACCTTGTCTCCAATTCTCGTGTAGACTTGTCATGGAGCGACAAGTATTTTAGATTCATGGTTGGTGCTTGATGTAGACCGCGGGGTGTGGGATAGTTTGAGTGTGAGTTCAATCAACGGAATCTCAGGAGTCCCTTTACTGGTATATTTCATGATTCGTGTTGCTGTGATACCGAACTGGAATGGTATATTTCATGATTTCATGATATTGTTATTGATCGTGATTCGGGCCCTTGTTTCTTTACTCTTGGGGCTTACCTTTGGGTTGTGAATACTCTTGTGGTGGTTGACACTCACACTCGGACTGACGATGAGTTTAGTGGCACTTAGAGACTGATAGGTTTAGTGACATAAACATTGCATTGATTACTGAACTGATACACATACTTTACTGTTACCTGCACCCATTATTTCCCGCTCATGTTATTACCCTATACTTTCTACTTCATATTTATCATTATTATACCTATTATATATATTGCTATATTGTGTCGCTCTGACGACCTGAGTATGTATGCTCAGAGTGAGAAGTGGATTTAGCTCAGATCACAATCTACCTTACTTCGAGGATATCACGGACATCTAGATCAGCGGTATCAGCGCTATCTTTTCTTTTGACTTTACCCGGTTAGTTATTTTCTTTGAAGTTACAGCCTTGTATCCATTTGCACTCTTAATCATTTATATGCGATAGATTTAGTGACTATATTTTCTCTTTATTAGTGCTATGATTACTGCTTGCCATATATTGCTAGAACCCGAAGTGTGACTACGGCAGGATCTTTTCTTGACCGTAGGAACATGGCTGGCCTAGTTGTAAGTCGATGTCTCACACCCCACGTGGTTTGTGGGGAGGCAGAATTTACAAAAAACGATTTTATACTTTACAATATCGACCAAACATCCAAGATCTTTCATAAACCCTAACTAGCAAAACATATAGAGGTTCTAAACTATTATGATAAAGTTTTATACCTTATTGAATCTAGTCCTTTAGGTCTTCTTCTCCTCTTCTTGAGCTCCTAGAAGATGTGGATCAAGCTCGGTCGTCGACCTCCTTGTGTCGAAGATGATCCACCTGAGAGTCTATGGTTCAAGATCCAACCTCAAGAATGAGATAACTAAAGTACCTAATTTGCTAATCTAGGTAGCTTAGGAAATAGAGAGAGTTAATTGGCCTATATTATCTCAAAGAACCCTAGGATTCACAACACATTTGAGAGTTAAGGTTTGAGGAAGAAGGAGGAGAGCAGAAATGGAGAGAGAATGAGAAAAACCTAAATGAATAAGTCTTGTGTGCAAGTGAAGAATGGCTAACTCTTTTCCAATAATCAAGCATGCAATATTTTTCCATAGAAAAATACAACCATGCTTGAATAGTAAAGTCAAATGAAATAAACAAACGAATTAGCCATGCTTCAACCATGCCACAAATATCTTAATTTCCACCTCATTTTTCCAAAAATAGATAAACCAAAAATGAGGTGTCCCTTTCTAGAAGCATCTTTTGTAAAATTACAAGAATGCCCTTACCGTATATACATACCCGTACTCGTATTGCAAAAAATACGAATACAAAAAGATAAAAAAATCCAATAATATAATACTAGAATGCGACTTAATCCTAAGCCCACCAGTATTATCCGTCCAAACATCATCCGTGTAGGTAGTACACGTATATGATTGGAACCCTGCACGTAAAACCATATGGCCTCTACATCGTTTCTCCTGAACCAGGGAAACTCTTTGTGTGGAACTCTAAAGACTCGACAGTACACTGGCAGTGGGTTTAATCACAAGTCCATCAGTGGCACTAGCTGTACGTATCGGCTACCCAGGTACCTGTCGAAAAGAAGACTGACAAGCGAATTCATCCAAACCTCTGCCGAGCCTGTCCTTGAAAATCTCCATGCAGTGCGGTCTGTTCGTCTCAGAGTATCGCATGCCGGGTCTAGGGGTGGAAAACGTCATACCCCTAATAACCTGACAAGTTATGCCGGTGTGGCTCAAGACCATTCTAGAATCTACTGGTCCAACTACCAGTAATTCTCAATCCGTCCCGGCCAAGGACTTATGGTGTTGGCCAACCAAGCACAATAAGACATCGACTCCTCATACCGGGAGAGACGAATCTCCAACAGTCACGCACTGCCTCCATGTGGCTCGGGACTGTATCTAGCTAAAACTTGTTTGCAAGTCTCAGTAGAGCCGTGGTAGGGTAGTAATCAAAGTACAGTGGGAACTCACACGAGACAAATGACGACCTCATGTCGACAGACTATCTGCACTCATGTCACCAGAGAACTGCTATCTGATGCTAGGTATAATACCATCTAGCCAATTCTCGGCGAGTCCGTCCAGTGTACTCACCTCCAGTGAGTATCTGTATACAATCTTAGGTGCACCACACCAATGTCTACGGGACCAATCCATCGCCCCTCTTCAGGGTCTAGATATGTATAGACTAGTCTACTCTGGAGTATCGATGCCCAGTCTCGATACTCCCATGAATAGGGACATTTTAAGGATGTGCTTATCGACTACCCAGCTCCCATAAGTATGATTGTCATCACAACGCTGGTAGTCAAGCAAGGATCCTACGGGATTTATTAACATGTATACAAGATATGAAATAACAAGTAAAACATATCACACGTTAAAATAAAGGCAAACTAAATAGCATATTATCATATCGAGCAAAATTGTCCTATACATACATATCCCTAACATCCTATACAATGAAGGTCTCTAGGGCATACATATACAACAATCTCCCACTTGCACTAAAGCCTATAATTGGCGTATTAAGTGTCACGCCCTGCTTTCCAAAAGAATGGTAACGGCAAGTGACGAGGCCCACGACGTATTTATTCCGAGAAGAAGGTCATTTCTCGAAGTAAATACGCCAAGCGTCTATAAGCAACATAAAGTAGTAAGAATAAACAAAAGAATGAAATCCAATTTTTGATTTATTACATTCAAGATTCATAATTGACAAAATATCTGAATACAAGACACGATAACATAATAAGCCTTAACAAGGAGGAAAACATAAATAAACTGAAATGAAATGAAAAGCTGAATGAAACCAGACGTCCGGTTGTGATACGAACTAGTTGTACTCCTCTTCGACCGCTTCTATCTCCTCTGTCTCAATACCACCTGACGAACATTCCGAGAAAGAAAGAAAGAAAGATGGGTGGAATGCCTGTCAGCAAACTAATGCTCAGTAAGTTTCCAAAAGGATGGCGTGATGTATATAAAGGAAATGCAAGGTGCAATGTGATATATGATATAGCATGGATATAAATCATGAACATGTAAACAAGTATAGTAGCGTGCATGGTAATGTGTATGTCAACTGTATTAGTGTGGCAAACAAGTATAATATAGCCGTGGAGTGTAGGTATAGTGAGCATGAAGGGAATGTAAGTATCCTAAAAAGTCTCTAAAAGGGTAAAAGTAACTAACATGAGTTCAAGGTGTGAGTATCAACCAAATCTCAAGAGTGTTCTCGAACCCAACAGGCTATAATCCAGGGGTAAGGAACCATAGGCCCTCATGATAGTCAGTAACGGGACTTCGACCGTCGTCGAAATATTCCAAACTCAACATGTTATAATCCAGGAGTAAGGAAACACGGGCCCTCATGATTGTTAGTATTCATAATTGCTTGTATTCGTGATTGTTAGCATGGGACTCTTGAGATTTCATTGGACTCACAACTCAAACTACCCCAACACCTCGTGTATATTAGTCTATAATTAAAATTACAAGTCTTGCCCGAATCCATGAATACGTCAAGTTTTGTTCATGTCAAGATCAAGTATTCATGTCACGTTTCAAGTATTCATGTCAAGTTGTATTCATAGTTCGGGTCAAGTCAAGTCTAGTATTTAATTGGATTATGTCAAACATATAATACCTAATTATGTTTTCATGTACATATAACAATTTAAAGATCAAGATAAATAAGGTATACATGTTCGAATAGCATGAAATAAATCAAGTATATTATTCAAGTAACGGCCATAAACAATGCCGTTAAGAAGTGTTGTGTACGACTAATAAATTAAGTCAATAAATTTCGGAATATAAGAAGAATTATAGATCTGAGTGTTATTCATGTGTGAGTTCCATTTGCGCCTAAATACGACTACCGGTTTGGGAGATATACCTATTTTCATTTCATCGCGCAGAACAAATCGGAATCTGTTCAGCACCGTCGCATATTTTTAAAACACAGTTTGACTTAATATCCATCAGGTTTCAGGTTACGATGATTATTAGAAAATTGTAGGTATTTCGATGTAATTATCCAAAACACTAAGATTCACACGATTTGGATTTTTGAAGCTCAAGTTATGATCATTTTAATATCAGTGTTTAAAACAGAAATTCAAATTTCGGGACAGCAACTATATGTTATATTATAAAGCCTATATAGGGTTGTTTCATGCGTTTCTAAGTAATATAATATACAGAAATTATATCTCTGTCAATTTTTCATCTACACATCTAAATTTTATCACGAACGGATATCGGGAGTTTGAGTTATGTCTTATTTAAAAACAGTGTGCGAATCAGGACAGATTTTGTCCAGATCCGTCACTTAATATTGTAACGCAGTTTTCTATATTTTATGTCGATTTTCAGTAAAAACTTAAAACTAATAAAATATAGATCTTTCGATGTAGATATTCAAAACATCTGAAAACACTTAATTCGGATCAACGATTATAGAGTTATAGTTTCTTGAAAAAGATCCTTAATGACAGTTTTCTGGTTTTAAAAACAGTGAATAAAAAACTACGTAACTCCTAAACCGTTATTCGGTTTGATATGAAATTTTTACTATAGATTTGGAATTGTATCTAGTATATAATCTAATTTTCCTAGAATGTCCAGAAGTAGAGATTGATTTTCTAAAAATTATTTCGAAGGTAAAGGTGTTTTTTCAAGGTGGTATTTGAGATTGATAAGGTCATGATATTAATTTGAAATCTCGTTTTCTATTAAAACTAAATATAAATAAAATAAAATAAAAATAGCGAGCAATAAATTATGAAAGGCATATGGACAAGCATACGACTCGGTCATGATATATATACTAAAATCGATATAAAAGATTAATAAAAATTCTACACAAAAATTATTAAACACTTTTTTTTGGTTTTGAATAAATGGTCACGTTATGTGATGGTATGCAATATATAGGATGATACGATTCACATATTTTCATAACTACTAAAACATGAAATAAGATAATCACTACTAATTAAAAATGTATCTTATTTATGAAGGTGTTTACCGCCGAAAACGGAGACTGACCGGGATAGGTCGTCTTGCCTGAATTTGAGGGCAGATGCTATTTGGATTTATCTGTCCATCTTTCCGAAGATGCCAAGTTGATTTATGGCACCGTATATCGAAGGTTTGGACGGATGCGGCCGTTTTAGCGTGACTTCGTCAGATTGCCCCTCGTTTGCGAGGGTTTTTTGATTGTGGGGACGCTTTTCCCTGTAGGCACAAGCCCTTGCAGTTAATTACATTACCGCGTAGTGATAACCACTTTCTCCGGCTCCAGAGGTTCACTTTGTGTCGTGTTTTTTTTTTGTTTTTGGTTGCCCGTGGATTGTATAGGGAGACTAGTTTATGTTGTCGCCCGTAGGGCATGGATTAATCCAAATCCGTATATCTTAGATTTGGGATTGGGTTGATTTAAGGATCATTAATCTCGTTTGAGATTAAGATCAACGTAAATTTTTGTTAAGGATACGTTAGTCCAATTTGAGACTAAGATCTACTTAACGAGGTTTTAGTATCATTCAGATCCAACAAAATAGCATTTGGACTCTATTGTTTTAGTTTAGAGACGTTACGGTCCGTTATTAGTTTAAGAACGTTTTGGTCCGTAGATCACCATTTTTGAGGTGAGGGTTTAGTTTAAAGTAGTTTCGGTCCGTAGAGTTTAGTTTAAGGACGTTACGGTCCGTAGATCACCATTTTATGCCTGTGTATTTGTTATGTGGCAGGATGTACGGCGATGATGCGGGATACATCCATTTGGTATTGTTTGGATTAAGGTGTGCACGTCAGCTTGGGAAGTGCACCCAAGAGCAGTTGGTTGTCGGGACCTGCCACCTCTCTGAAGACGTTAAGGAATTACAATGACATGCATCAAAGGTATGAAGAGATGTACCCTTGGACCAATTCCCGTGTCTGAGGGAAGAGATCACGGTGGACCATCTAAGAATCATTAGCTATTTTGGGGGACTAAGATTAACTTAGGAAATTAGTGTCCTTGCGAGAACTTCTCGATTCGTCTCGACTCGTAAGGAAATTAGTGTCCTTGCGAGAAATTCTTGATTCGTCTCGACTCGTAAGGAAATTAGTGTCCCTGCGAGAAATTCTCGATTCGTCTCGACTCGTAGGAAAAATTAGTGTCCCTGCAAGAAATTCTCGATTCGTCTCGACTCGTAGGAAAATTAGTGTCCCTGCGAGAACTTCTCGATTCGTCTCGATTCGTAGGGAAAACAGTGTCCTTGCGAGAACTTCTCGAACGTCTCGATTCGTAAGGAAATTAGTGTCTGTGAGAACTTCACGATTCGTTTCGACTCGGAAGGAAATTAGTGTCCTTGCGAGAAATTCTTGATTCGTCTAGACTCGAAAGGAAATTAGTGTCCTTGCGAGAACATCTCGATTTGTCTCGACTCGTAAGGAAATTAGTGTCCTTGCGAGAATTTCTCGATTCGTATCAACTCGTATGGAAAACAATGTCCTTGCGAGAACTTCTCGAATGTCTCGACTCGTAAGGAAATGAGTGTCCTTGTGAGAACTTCTCGATTCGTCTCGACTCGTAAGGAAATTAGTGTCCTTGCGAGAACTTCTCGATTCGTCTCGACTCGTGGGGAAAATAATGTTCCTGCGAGAACTTCTCGATTCGTCTCGACTCATAAGGAAATTAGTGTCCTGGTGAGAACTTCTCGACTCGTAAAGAAAATAATTTCCTTGCGAGAACTTCTCGACTCGTTTCGACTCATTAGGAAAATAATTTCCTTGCGAGAACTTCTCGATTCGTCTTGACTTGTAGAGAAAATAATGTTCCTGTGAGAACTTCTCGATTCGTCTCGACTCGTAGGGAAAATAATGTTCCAGCGAGAACTTCTCGACTCGTCTTGACTCGCGGTTCATAAAGTTGGAAAGTCTTAGGCTACAAGGACCCTAAACTTGTCTCCTAGGCCATCAATTCTATGGTCACACATTACTTTGCACTACTTCGCCCACGTACATACATACGTGGGCAAAGTAGTGGGGGGCATTTGTTTCCGTCAAAATTTTCGGCCAAGAGCTACTTGTTCCCTTATAAAAAAGGGGGGAGTCCTCAAAATTTGGCCTCACGTGTTAAACACGTGGGCGCTCATATGCAAATCATATGCGCGCTGAAAATAAAACAATTAATGGCCAAACAGGCCTTACGTGTAAAATAAGTGAGCGCTCATATGCAAAGCGTATGAGCGATGAATAAAACAATTAAGGCCCAAATAGGCATCACGTGTTAAACACGTGAGCGCTCATATGCAAAGCATATGAGCGCTAAACATAACAGGCTAAAACCCACAGCAGGGGTCACGTGTTAAACACATGAGTTCTCTTGCCCTTCACATGCAAAGTATGTGAGCGCCCTAATTTAAAATACTCCTATCAAATTCTAGAATTAAATCTATTTTGGGAAATATTTTCCTGATCATTCTTGAACTAAAAAGATATTCTCTGTTAAACTGAGGACCTTTAGATAAAAAATCCAACGGTGATCATCTGGTAGAATAAAGTTCTATCATAGGAAAATATTTTCCTAATCTTGTTAAATTAACAAGATATTCATATGACCAGAATTCTATGTTAGAATAAATTCTAATCTTATTAAACTAACGAGATATCTATATGATAGAATTAATTTCTATATCAAGAAATATATTTCTGATCTTGTTAAACTAAAAATATATGATAGAATAAAATTCTAATCTTGTTAAAACTAACAAGATATTCATAATCTTGTTAAACAAACAAGAAATCTTCTCTGTTAAACAGAGAGCCTTTGGATTAAAAATCCAACGGTGAATAAAATTCACCGATTGATCTAAAAGATCATGAAATCAACCACGATCTCTCAATGAGGGATTCCCTTAACAAATTGATTCTTTTTTCTCTCATATAAATAGGAGCAAGGAGAGGAGGGAAAATATACACACACAAGAGGAGAGGGAAAGAAAAATAGAGAGAGAATTTAATTCTCTAGAAAGAAGAGGAACCCCTCCCAAAAGCTCCCACAAAACCAAAAGAGAATTTAATTCTCAAACCAAGAGTTTAATTTTTCTCAAAGAACTTAGTTCTTCCTCTGGTTAAGATCTACAGAAGCAGATCTCTCCACAAGTTGAGAATTTAATTCTCATCGGCGAGATTCTGTCATGCAGATTCAAAACCTAAGGGAAAGAACTGAGTTCAAAAGAGTTTAACTCTTACAAAACATATGGGAATTTAATTCCTCTGAAACTAGGGTTTAACCCTTTAAAAAGAATTTAATCTCTACAAAGAACAAAAGGAGGACTTGATTCCTCAGAACCATAGAAGAACAGCCTGATGATTCATTAGCGTTCAAACGCTACATAACAAAGCTCACGTTCCCACGTAAGCACCTTTGATGAACAAAAAGAATGACTGAGACTGAATCACGTGCTCCCACATGACCCTTTAAAACGAACGCTCAGCAATTACATGAAAAACGGAATAAACCCAAAGACAATTTCAATTTTAAGGCGCCTCACGTGTTCCCACGTGACCCCCAAACAGTTGTATATAAAAAATGGAGAAATTCCAAAGACAGCGCTCACATTTTGAAGGCGTCTCACGTATCCGCACGTGACAGTTTGATGAACTAAGTGCTTAGCACTTATAAATGAAGGAGGAATAAAATCCAGAGAACAGTTCCCATCTCGAGCACCTCACGTGCTCACACGTGAGCCAAGTGCTCAACACTTTTATATATAAAAGATGGAATAAACTCAAGGAACAATGCCCACTTTGGGGCCCCTCACGTGTTCGCACGTGAGCGCCACCAAAGTCCAGTGTTTAACACTAATTCAGTGCTTAGCACTGTGGGGTAATTAGGGAAAATCAACCTTAACCTAAATTAGCCAAGTCTCCCGAGGCCAAGACCTTTTTGGTTACCAATCAACCGAGCCCCCATGCTCAGGTCTCCCCAAACCAATCCCGGTCCCAAAGATGACTAATGATCTCCTAACAGATGGCATCTAAAATGACGTTCATCCCATATCTCCCCTCGATCTGGAAATTGATTCAAGGGTACATCTCTCCACACCTCTGATATATGCCGTTGTAATTCTTCAACATCGTCAGAGAGGTGGAGGGTCCCGACAACCAACAGCTCTTTAGCGCACTCTCAAACCCATGAGCAAATCCCAATGGACCGCAATGTCCTTAAACTAGCTATGGACCGCAATATCCTTAAACTACGATCTCACCGCCAAATGGTGATCTATGGACCGCAAAGTCCTTAAACTAGTTATGGACCGCAATGTCCTTAAACTACGACCTCACCGTCAATTGGTGATCTATGGACCGTAATGTTCTTAAACTAGCTATGGACTGAAACGTGCTCAAACTAATTACAGACCGCAACGTCCTTACACTAAACCCTCATCCCAAAAATGGTGATCTATGGACCGTAAAGTCCCTAAACTAAAATGATAGAGCCCCAAATACTCTTTTATTGGATCAAAAATGATTCTAAACCCCCGTTAAGTAAATCTTAGTCCAAGATCGGAATAGCATATCCTTAATAAACATTTAAATTGATCTTAATCTCAAACGAGATTAACGATCCTTAAATCAACCCAAACCCAAATCTAAGAATATACGGATTTGGACTAATCTACGCCCTACGTGCGGCAACATAAATTAGTCTCCGTATACAATCCACGGGCAACCAAAAATAAAACAAACACACACGACACGAAATGACCTTCTGGAGCAGGAGAAAGTGGTTATCGCTACGCGATAACGTAATTAACTGCAGGGGCTTGCGCCTGCAGGGAAGAGCGTCCCCACAATAAAAAACCCCTCACAATGAGGGGGATTCTGACGAAGTCTGCTACAACGGCCGCATCCATCCAGACCTTCAATACACGGTGCCATAAATCAACTTGGCATCTTCGGAGAGGTGGACGGATAAAACCAAATAGCATCTGCCCCCTCCCCAAATGCAGGCAAGACGTTCGTCTTTCCCTGTTTTCGGCGGTAAACAGATTCTGGCACGCCCGGTAGGACCTTTTCCTCTTTCCACTCCACACTTTGTGTGTTATGTTTTTCCGCGATCAAATAATCGCGGTATATATGTTTGTGGTTGCCCTTGGGTGATGGGATACTGAAGCCAGCGTTTCGTCTCTATGAAGAATGGCGTTTGCTCCCACCCTAGCAACTCAGGCTCTGTTATATATGGTGGAGTCAAGTATGGGCCACTTGCAGCATCAAATTTCTGTAATCCGGCTCTTCAAGAAATTAGCGGGCTTCTCTTTGGGTCGATACTCCCACCTCCCACCCTCGGTGCCTCAACGCCGATGGAGGAAGCCCAGAGGAAGTCTGTCTTCCACAGGCTGGTTCCCCAAAATGCAGCTTTGCTGACGGAATCAGTCCTCAAACAACTGGCACATGCTAAGGACCAAGGTCGACGCAGGGGGCAGAATATTCAAGCTCTCAAAAGAAACAGGGTGCAGGCTCAGCAAAATCCTGAAGCTGATCAAATCCCGGCCGTAAGAAACGGTCGACGTCGATATCTGCATCATACAAAATGAGCTGGGGGCAATTCTCCGTATGGTCCTGTTTCAACCCCAGTGGTGAGTATTGCTGTTCTAACTGGGAACAGCTTCAAACTGTTGCGAGGGGTCAGACAAAATTCTCCTACTGCAATATTGAAGAAATCTCCGCAGCCCATGGAGATCCCACGAGAGCAGAAACCAGTTCACTCCCTGAGACAACTTTCCCCATCTATATATCAGGTGTGGAAGCAGGTGAAGGGGACTCATCCCAAGACGGATCCAGATATAACGGTTCCTCCCAAAACCAAAGCAGCTTTTCACAAAAAAGAGAGATCTAATAAAGCTCAAGTGCCCGAAGCAAACTTCAAAGGCCAAAACTCCAAACACCCCAAGCCTGGGGGCATGGTAGTTCATGTAGTCTATGTAGTGAATTCCAAAGAAGAAGTTCAAGCTTCTACTAGTCACCGACCTCAACTCGGTCCCTGACAAAAGTTCAACTGCAACGTTAAAAGCTACAGGAGATGATCGCTCAGGCGGCAACAAACGCTAATCCATCGCCTAAGGAAAACCCCGAGGACGCACCCGAAGAAAGAGTAGAGAAGGAGTCGGATATTGATTTCCTAAAGCGCGCTCTGAAAAAGAGAGATGAAGAAGCGGAATAAATGTCCACTAAAATGAACCAGATGGCCCTTCTAATTCAGAATATGGCTGGAATGATGGTTCAATCGGAACCATTGGCAGATAAACCGCCGGTAGTCGGTCTTAAAGATAAGGATGACATTTCAAATCCTCTGCAAATCTCATCAACGGCTGAGGAGGAAATGATCCCTAAAAGAAAAGCTGGACACATATATCGCTCAGCAAATCAAAACTCACTATGCCAGTGAAGCATCGAATAGGCCAATCAAGAATGGTCGACCGTATCCGACGTGCTACGATCAAATATAGTACCCGCCAGAATACATACTTTCGACTCCACATGTACAAAGGAACTGGGAATCCTCGCCAGCACATTCCGCGATTTAAATCCATGTGCGAAAATACTGGAGGTAATGACATACTACTCCTCTGACAGTTCGTTAGCGGTCTGGCGGGCATCACCTCCGTATGGTATGCGGAACTCCCAAATAATTTCGTAAAGAGCTTCAACGAAATGGATATGCTCTTCTGTCAGAGATTCGCTAATGAGAACGAACATACTACCGTTACGGCGTTGTTCAACGAAAGGATTAGACCGAATGAGACTTAGGTTCAATATGTTACCCGATGGCGAAATCTCTGGTCAAATACAAGCAACGTATCGATGAAGTTGCAGCCATGGGAATGCTCACAGCCACCCTTGACCCAAATTCAAAGACGTCCTCGTATATGGCCCTCTTCAAGTCGATGACTTTCCAAGAACTCATGGATAAAATGGCTCGATTGGATCAAATGGGTCAAGACTTTTTCTCATCCGATGATGACGAGTGAAAAGCAAAGGCAAGATGGCGTTTGTCGCCTACGCTCAACAAAAATAAGTGGCTCTGAAGCAACCTTTCGCCAAAATAGCGACGGCGTGGATACTTGCTCCCCCCGAGATATACACAGGGGGCATATTTCTCATTGGCGGAAGAATCTTTACGTGGGATGGTCCTTTCTTCTCAAGGAGCAGATAGAATATCAAGGGACTTACAAGCGGGTTCTGCAATCAAGTGGAATATCCCACTTGAACCAAAAAACAATGGGAGGGATGTGAAACCCATGTCCCACTTCGAATCAGATGATGAGGAAAAACCCCAAATCAAATTCATTCTTCCAAGGAAGAGGAAGACTCGGCAAAAGGAATGACGTAATATCTCATTCCTTTGTATATGAAGAAGATGCTCTATCAGTATCGGAAAGCGACATTGATAAGCAGGGGGCATGTGCTGTTTAAAATGCCCAGTACTTCCTGCAAAACAACCCGATTGGCACGATGATAGATGAAGAAGTCCAAGAAGGTAAAAATAGTCTAAGGCGTGAAGTGTCCATGCAAACAAAGGACAAGCAGTAGCGTCTTAGCAAACAAGAGTTGGAAGGGGTGAGTTATGCAGCTTCGCGACCGAATGAGAGCTATGGATCGAAAAGTCCTTAAACTAGAAATCCGCTTCAAATATGGCGATAATGGACCGAAACGTCCCTAAACTAATGTGTCGCCTCAAACATGGCGCATCGCTCCAAATACGGCGATATCCTCTCTTGAGATTTATATTGCAATCGAAGTCCCAACAGCAAAGATTGTAACTCAAGTCCTACCGGCTACACAGCTACTCCAGCAATGAAGCCACCCCTAAGTCCCACCGGCAAACAGATGGGTCATCTGCGGCGAAACTATTTTCGAGAGTTTCATCGTTCAGAAAAAAGGTATATCCACAAGCAAAACGGGCATGGACGAAAACCCGAAAGGGCGCTGTGAGTAAAAACAGCAGGATTGCCGACGTGTTTGTGAAAACCCGGAAGGGCGCAATCTCGTTAAAAAAACGGTATGTCCACAAGCAAAATGGGCACGGATTAAAACCCGAAATGGCGCCGTGAGTAAAAACAGCAGGGCTACCGGCGAGTTTGTGAAAACACGGAAAGGCGCAACCTCGTTAAATACACTTAGGAGATCCTCACGACTCGTGAGGAGAATCCCCCTGTGAGACCCTCACGGCTCATAGGATTCAAAAACCTTAAGTTACAGGGATCTAGACCTGTTCTTAAGCCGTCATATCTCTTAAATTGCCCTACAGGCGGTCATATTGACCCTTGTATACAATCTATGGGCACGAATAAATATTTCTTTGCCAAGTTCTACAAATGGCAAGAAATGTCCCCATATGGTGAATAACACTTGTAGGTCCTCTCGACTTATAAGGAGAAAACACTCTTATGAGATCATTATGACTTATAAGAGAAAACACCACTTAGAAATCCTCACGACTTCTAAGGAGAACATACACCTACGAGATCCTCACGGCTCGTAGGGAGAAATACCTTTATGAGACCCTTACGGCTCGTAAAGTCAAAAGTCTTAGTCGACAGGATTCTAACCCTGTCTACTAAGCCACCTTTGTCCAAATCGACAGGGGCAAATGATGAGTCGCTCCTGGCAAAATCCCAGTTGTTGCGATACTGATGCCTAAACAGGTGTCAAACTCCAAGTCAACCTCTCCGGCACGTGCCGTCCCTACAACCATTTAATGAAGAAGGGGACGTCGTTCATCTGGAATCATAAATGCCAAAGTTCAATGGACGAAATCAAGCAATATCTGCAGAGCCCGCCGGTACTGACCGCTCCGGTCAAGGGAAAGCCCATCATCCTGTACATAACAACCCTTGAAGGTTGTTTAGGCGCGCTATGGGCATAAGAGAACGATTAAGGGAAGGAGAGAGCTCTCTACTATTTGAGTCGAGTTCTCCTGGGGGCAGAAAACAATTACTCCCCCATCGAAAAGCGTTGCCTGACACCGATCTTCGCGGTAAAGAAGCTCCGACATTATGCCTTGGCATATGAGGTTCATCTCATATCAAAGGTGGTCCTCTCAAGTATTTAATGTCAAGAGCCATAGTAACAAGAAGGCTTGCCAAATAAGCCTTCCTCTTGTTGGAGTTCTCGATGGTATATCGACCCCTCAAAGCAATAAAAGACCAGGCCATCGCCGACTTTCTCGTTGAGCATCCGATACCCGCTGACTCTCCCTTAAACTGCGAATTTCTAGACGAACACGCGTTTGACACAATCGACGGGGAGAAAGAAGGGAGTGATACCCGATGGGAACTTTACTTTGATGGAGCGTCCTCCTTGAAGAAGCGAAAGCAAAACACCCCCATGGTTAAAGCCGGGGTAGGCCTTATCTTCGTAACTCCGCAAGGAGGGATAATGCGTTTCACCCTTTCATTAACAGAGCCGAGAACAAACAATGAGGCTGAGTATGAAGCTTTGATAGCAGGTCTTGAGATTGCTGTCGACATAGAGATCGAAAACCTCCTCATATATGGAGACTCCCAGCCGGTCGTTAGCCAAGTAAATGACGACTATCAGACGTGTAAGCCAGAACTGGTAAAATATGGCAAAAGAGTGCAGCAATTACTGACTCAAATCCCCTCTTACATTCTGAAAGCATACCGCGTGCAGAAAATAGCAAGGCGGATGCGTTAGCCAAGCTCGCTAAAGAACTGGCCGACGAAAACTTCGATGACGTAAGGATCATCTTTCCTAAACTTCTTCTTTCTGAGAATATAATTCTCTTTCCAGAGCTTAGATCTCTGCCCAAAGAACTCTTTTAGAGTTATAACTTTGCCAAAAAACTTTGTAAAGATTATGATCGAACCCATTAACAGAGCTTTGCTCTTCTTATATCGTAGATCTTAAAAAGTGTTTTAGGGTTTCTTAACCCGTTAATCAGAGCTTTACTCATCTTTCATGAAGAACTCTTAGAGTTTTTTTGGATTTTTCTTGCAGATTTTAAAGATCTTGGGGTTTTACCCTGTTAAAAAGCTTTGCTTTTGAGGGTTCCGGTAGATTACCCCATTGTTTTACAGAGCATGGCTCTAAGAATTTTTGGGGAATTTTATTCCCTCCTTAATTTTTTGACAGATGTGAAAATCTGTTTGCAGAGCACAGCTCTCGAGGGAGTTTAACTCCTTAGTCTAATGATATTTCTTATTAAATGAGAATCCTTTTAGGATTCCATTCTTAATGAGTGATTGCCCCATCGATGATGGGGCGTCACCTTAATTTTGTGGGCCCCCCTTTATCCCTTTCTTTTGCACTGCAATGCAGTACAAAAAAAATTAAGTATCAAAGAACGTTAAAGTTCTGAACATAACGTCAATTGCTGAACCTTCTCCTTTTATGCAGGTGCGGTGGCCTTCGACTCTTCCTTCCCTTTCGTACGTTCAGAGAGTGCCTTCGCCGACGCGCCCGTGGATCGAGAATTCTTCGTGCTTATTAAAGATCATGACTCAGAGCAGAAATCTCTTCACCTGTGGGGGTCATGGTGTAATCAGATCATTCGGGGTCGGCGCAGTTTTTCTTGTGCAGCACCCTTAGAGTCAATTTCAGCAATTCGTTACGCTGATCCGTCTCAAGTGACTTATGCCGTAGAAGAGGTCAACTGGATCTCGGAGGGTCGCCTTCAGCCCTCCATGGCATCAATACCCGTACAGCCACCGATGGCTTTGAACATTTTGGGGCGGCACATATGCCAAGGAGAGTCACGCCCTTGGGAGCAAGTTTATATGATAGGGTTGACTCCTCGCCATTCAGCCGGGTACCTGCAGTGGATTCGGTATATCCTGTCGGCCAAGAAGTCCCTGCTGCTGAAGCTCGGGCTGTATCCTGCAATCTATGCGTCCTTTTTTCAATATCCCACGCCTTATGTGTGGTGGGTCAAGGTTTTTCTGGAACAGTGGAATATCCCAACCCACACATTTCTTCTATCGGACCAGGAGGTCTCACTTTTCTTGGAGAAGTTTGCGGAAATTTCCGGCTTACCCGTCAGAGGGGAATATTACAAGGAGATACTACCCCGTGATGAGTATATCTTTGCCACCAAATCAGTGGTGATGGGCCTTTCTCCAGAGAATGTCGTTCAACACAAGTTCCCGAGCCTGATTAAGGTGTTGAACATTTATGAGAGTTTGTTCTTAGAGTCTGGAGGGCACAGAGTCGGCTTTACAGATTTCATCGCCCGCTTTCTTCGCCCAGAAGTCTTGTCAAAACAAGCCACGAAATTTGCTAAGCTTGATGACCCGTTCGGTTTTGCTTTGGATAACTTGCTAACGGCAGAGGCGGATTTGAAGAATTTCTTCATTCCAGATGTTCCGGTCATCCCTTTCACAGAGCTCGCTGCTCCAGACGTTGACGAAGAGACGTTCTTTCTAGGGTTCATCGGCTTGTAGTTGATTTGGTTTGTGCTTTTGACACATCCTCGCTATATGAGGCCGTCTGTCTTTTATCCGGCCCACCGCATGATTGCAAGGACGCGTGTGGCCGTTGGGATCGCAGGGCTGGCTCATCTATATCATGGCCCGAGTTTAGCGGCAGACACTACTCAGCCAGGGGTAAAGCCCGTACATCTTCCGTTGCACTACTTCACGTCGTGGATCGAGATGCACGTACTCTGTGCTTTCGGTGTTCACAAACGACCCCGCTTCTATGACAGCTACAACTTTCCTCGGGTCATGTATCTGGTTGATGCTTCTGCGTCTGACCCATCGCAGCGAGAGGCTCGGCGACTGGTCCTCCACCCGTGTATGGTTGGGGACAACATGACCTTTGTCGATAGAGTCTTGACTATCGGCAAGGAATCTACTAAGGTGGTGCAACCGTTGCGTGGCACTTTTAAAGACGGGGCTTCCACGTTGAAGGCTCGGGAAATCTTGGACCTGTATTCCATCAGGCCGGGCTTTTTAGTATTTAGACAGAGCGCCTCGATACTGTTTATGAGGTACAACCTGCACCGTTTTGCTCAACAGTCGGATTATAATCAGGGTGTTCATCTCGAGGCATTCTTAGCCGAGCCGGCTGCTACAGAGGAGGGTATTCGCAGTGCGCTGCACCACTTTATGCGACTAAATACGGGGTCCATTTTTCTCATTAGTGAGCCAAGCTATGTGCCGAAAGCTTCGAACGCTTACGTGGCGTGGTACCAACATGCGACGGGTGCTGTTATCAGGGAAGAAAGGCGGCTATTGCTCGATCACAAGGATGCAGTCCCCGCTGGTAATCCATCGGTCCTTTTAAAGTGACGGACTGCCGTTCGTCCTTCCTTAAGAGAAGATATTACGGCTGTGGTTCCACGAGCTTTCCCTAAGAAGCTTCATTCGGGTGTTCCCGCAACTGCGGTAGCCGTGGCGTCCCCGGAATCTGGCGTTGGTTCGGAAGTCAGTACCCGCCGCCCGAAGATGCCTGTCAAGCGCAAGCTCTTATCGTTGGTCGCTGGTGTCTGTTCGCAGAAAAAGAAGTCTCTATTCTCTGCCGACGTCGTATTCAGCCAGGAGCCCCATGCTCCCTACAGTGAGGACTTGTGCTAATACGGCACCAATGAAGGTTTGTTCGACACGCCTGCCACCGATACTGATCTACAGGATGCCCTCGCAGCTTCCGAGCGATCGGCTCGCTAGGAAGCGGCGTTGATCTCTATCGCGGAGTCAGGTATACTTCAGTTATATTCTTCTGTGTCACACCCCGCCTCCCAGAGTACGCTAAAATGGGTACGTGACATAGCCAACCATGCTACCTGTGGGTAGGAAGTATCCATCCACAGTCACATTACGGCTGTAGAGATATCAAGAACAAAACAAAACTATCTAAAACATGTCCATAATCCAGAATAACAGGAGTCAATAGTAAATAAATGCGGAAGCAAAAGATCCAATACAAATAACTGAAAGGTATGTCCCATAATGCGGGCTCACATCAGAAATAAATGCAGGAAATAAACTAACCACTACTGAACTCACAACTCAGCCTGCTGGCTGAAGTACTCCTGCTCGGACTGGGACAGTGGTACAGAATCTGGGCCATGCAAAACCCAGACGTCAGCGCGTCATGTTAACCAGTAATATAATATGAACAGTGTAACAGGCAATGCAAAAATAAACATGAATAAAGCAGTAATGTGAAACAAGCAGTGCAGGGTAGTGTGCAGTGGGTGACTAAACTGTTCTATCAGGTTTTCTAGTCTAAAGTCTTTGAAACCAATTGATGAATCGTCGATGTAACTCAATAGTATCCCGTGCATGCCCGGGACCACGGTCAAGATCCTCGGGGCTGAATCCGAGACGTGCCGCTAGGCAGTAAAAGGTAGCAGGATGGGCGAGTGATGTCAGCATCATCACTCCGGGGCTGGCCGAGCCCGTAAGACTGATCAGAACAGCTATCGAACTGTTGAGTTACAAGTCGGTTTCACCTTTGATTTCCCCATACCCCTAAGTTATGTATGTCAGGTCAGGTATTCAGTAATCAAGAACTAATGCCAACATAGGATCAGGTAAAAGCAGGTTTGTCTGGATAGACAACAGGAACGGTCCGTGAGGACTACATATCAGGTTTGTTGGCATTAGGCACGAGATCAGGTAACAGGTCGGGTCATGGTACATCAGGTCAAGTCAACAGTAAACGGTACCAGGTCAGGTGTATCATATATATACCATGTGTGACAATGTCAAGTCAAGGTGTAACAATATCGTGGGTGTGCTTTCAATCGGACATATAATCGAACAGGGTATTATCAACAGGAAAATAAGTTAAACAATAATGAGCAGTTTCATTCAATCACAAGAGTGCAGTAATACAGTGCAGCCGTTTAATTATAATAACAAGTTTGAGCACCCTTAGCGGTGCGATAGTTTAGGTATCGATGCAATACAGTTATATCAAGCCTTTGAATACGAATGTCCGAATGTAATAGAATAACATGGGTAAGTGCTACTATCTATTAAACAGGAAAATGTGATTAAATAGGTAAACTTGGTTATTAGGTTTAGATTGGCAACTGTAAATTCTGTGTTAACTGTAAAATGATATAATGCCATATTGCAACCAAAATAGGAAAACGACTATACCAAGTTAAGTTTTACTTGTTTAGTGAGTCAAAACATATATAAATATATTGTATAGCATGTAGCAAGGGATACTTGCCTCGACGGGTCGCGAACCGGGAAAAACGGAACGTAACATCGGCAGGGAAACACGCGACGGACGCACGGTTCACGGATTGAACCCAGACGACGAACCAAGGGACCACACGGGTCAGAGTACTCTGCTGGATCGTCGGGACACGTCGCCGGCACGGCCGGATTCCGGCGAGCACACAAACAGTAAATAGGGTTTCGAATGGGTGTAGATCTTGGAAAGAAGGAAATGACCAGAGAAGAAGAAGATGGGGGAATACTTACTGGTCCAGAGGGCACTAGCGACGACGGCGAGATCGACGGCGGCGAGGATGGCGTCTCCGGCGATCTGCAGAAACTTCCAGCAACTGTTTTCAGTTCTGGAAAAAGAAGAGAGGAAAGGAAAGGTGGAGAGACACTTACATGGTGTTTAGAGGTGGTTGGGGCTCGTCGGCAACGGCCAGGGGCGGCGCAGGGGGTCGCGGTGACGTCTCAGGCGACTGTAGGGAAGTCTGCCGGTGGCCGCTGTCGTGCAGGGTGCGCGGGGAGAAGACAGGGTTGAGGTTGAGAGGAGGAAGCGGAGGCGAGGGTGACGGTGACGTTGGCGCCGGCGTCGGGGCTGCGGCGGCGACGGTGAAGGCGGCTAGGGTTGAGGCTCGATGGGTTCTGCTCGTTTCTCGCGTTCTGGAAAATATTGTGGGGGGGAGAAAAATATATATAAGAGAGAGAGAGAGAAAGAGAGTTAGAGAGAGAGAGATAGAGGAAGATAGATAGAGAGAGAAAGAGATACGAGGGAGAGAGAGAACGGAATAGAGAGAGAGAGAGAGTTAAAGAAAGTGGGGTCCACGGGGTTAAATCCCACGTTGATTGGCTGAGGAAGAAAGCCAGTAAAGATTTAGGGGTTAAAAGAATATTTAAAAGATTTTGAATATTAAATTAACAGTAAGAATATATATATAAACGAAATATTATATGGATTGAATATTATATTAATTTGGGATTTTGGCGCTAAATGAAACATTTCCAAATCGCGCCCTGGTCGGGTCCAAACATTCGAAATTTAAATAATAGGATTTTAAGCGGGTTCCAAATTTTAAGATGAGGTGTTTTATGATTAAAAAGCATACCCCCAAGACGGACACCTGTACGCGCGCGTAGCCGTCCAAACTCGCCCGTTTCACCGAACGGGACGAGAACACGATGCACGGACGCTACCACGAGACTAGGGGTGTCGAGTAGGCCAAGATGACTATTTTTAATTTCATTTTAGATGCTAAAATTTGTTATATGCAGAAATGACCTTTCCAGATAAAATTTTACAGTAAAACCCAAACAAGCAAGATAAATGAAATGAGTACTACCTAATGCTCAAACAGTAACAGAAAATAGTAGTATTAGGCTCGGATGTTACATTATACCCAACTACAAAAAGAATTTCGTCCTCGAAATTCCAAGAATACAAGATAGAAATTACAGGAAAAGGTGAGGAAACTTCTGCCGGATCTCATCTTCTCGTTCCCAAGTGGACTCTCCATGCGATCGATTTCCCCAAGAGACAAGCACAAGGGGGATAACCTTGTTCTTAAGAACCTTTTCCCTTCGATCCACGATTTCAACCGGTCGCTCTTCAAAAGTCAGGTCTTCTCGTACTGTTAACTCCGAATGATCCAAGACGCGTGTTTCATCTCGAACATACCTTCGTAGTTGAGATACGTGAAACACATCGTGCACACCTGCCAAGGACTGCGGTAACGCCAAACGGTACGCTACCTCTCCAACACGCTCCAATACCTCAAAGGGTCCAACAAATCGAGGACTAAGCTTTCCTCGACTCCCAAAGCGAATCACCCCTCTAGTCAGTGATATCTTCAAGAATACCATATCACCCACGGCGAACTCTAGAGGTCTTCTTGACGTGTCAGCCCAACTCTTCTGTCGGTCTTGAGCTGCCTTCATATGCTTTCTGATTGTGTTAACCTTCTTAACTGTCTGCACCACCAAATCTGGTCCCAATAATCTTCGTTCACCAACATCATCCCAACAAACAGGTGAACGACACTTACGACCATACAAAGCTTCAAACAGAGCCATCTGGATAGTTGCTTGAAAACTGTTGTTGTAAGAAAACTCCACCAAGTGTAAATGATCCTCCCACGAACCCTTGAAGTCCAACATGCATGCTCTCAACATGTCTTCAAGAGTTTGGATCGTTCTCTCCGACTGACCATCAGTTTGAGGATGATAAGCTATGCTAAACTTCAATCGAGTCCCCAAACTTTCCTGTAAACTCCTCCAGAAGTGTGATAAGAACCGAGTGTCCCGATCGGACACGATGCTCACCGGTACACCATATAATCTTACAATCTCCTGCATGTACCGCTCTGCCAAAGTCTCCGTTGATTGACCAACCCGAAAAACAATAAAGTGAGCAGCCTTGGTCAACCGATCAACAATCACCCATACTGCATTGTTGCCCTTTGGACTCCGCGGTAAAGCCGTTACGAAATCCATGGTTATATGTTCCCACTTCCACTGAGGAATCGGAAGTGGTTGCAATAAACCAGCAACCCTTTGATGTTCAGCCTTAACTTGCTGACACACCAAGCACTTAGCCACAAAGCGAGCAATCTCCCGTTTCATGCGTTCCCACCAGAAATACTGTCGAATATCACGGTACATCTTTGTGCCTCCTGGATGTACAGAATAAGCTGAACTGTGTGCCTCCTTCATAAGCTCTTCACGAACATCACCCTTTGGCACACACAAACGGCTACTGTACCTCAACGAACCATCTTCGTGGATCAATAAATCTGTTCGTAGTCCGGCTTCAACTTGCTCCCGAAACTTTTGCAGTCTAGAATCCTGCGATTGTGCTGCTTTAATTTTCTCAACTAAAGACGACTGTACCTGCAACTGCATCAACTGTCCCGTAGAACGCGGTAGCACAACCTCCAAGTCAAATCTTCGAAAATCTGCAATGATCTCCCTCTGCGTAGTTAACACCTGAATTGCTGGTAACCGACTAAGCGCATCCGGCACGACGTTAACCTTCCCCGGATGGTACTTAAGATCAAGATCGTAGTCGGCCATTAGCTCCAACCATCTATGCTGCCTCATATTCAATTCCTTCTGAGTGAACACATACTTCAAACTCTTGTGATCTATAAAAACTTCGACTCTCTCGCCCAAAAGGTAGTGTCTCCAAATCTTCAAAGCGAAGATCACAGCCGCAAGCTCCAAGTCATGAGTCGGATAATTCTTCTCATGGGTCTTCAATTGTCTTGATGCATATGCTACAACCTTCCCATGCTGCATCAAAATACATCCCAATCCTTTCCCAGATGCGTCGCTGTGAATCACCAATCCTCCGGAATTGTCTGGCACGGTCAGAATAGGGGCGGTTATCAACTTCTGCTTCAACGTCTCAAAAGCTAACGCACATTTATTCGTCCATACAAAAGGAGCCTCCTTGCGCGTAAGCTTGGTCAACGGTTCTGCCAGACGAGCGAAGTTCTCCACAAATCTCCTGTAGTATCCGGCTAATCCAAGGAAACTTCTTATCTCAGCAACATTCTTTGGAATCGGCCAATCTTGAACTGCTGCAATCTTTTCGGGATCGACGGTGATTCCATTGCCCGACACAACATGCCCCAGAAACTTCACTTCCTCTAGCCAAAATTCGCACTTACTCATCTTCGCATACAATTTCTCCTGTCTCAATGTCTGCAGTGCGATCTTCAAGTGATCCGTATGCTCCTCAAAGCTCTTCGAGTAAACCAGAATGTCATTGATGAACACCACAATAAACTGGTCCAAGAACGGTGAAAAGATTCGGTTCATTAAGTCCATGAATACTGCCAGCGCATTCGTTACTCCGAAGGGCATCACTAAGTACTCGTAATGTCCGTACCGAGTTCGAAACGCCGTCTTGCAAATATCTTCTGCTTTCACTCGGACCTGGTGATATCCGGATCACAAATCCAGCTTCGAGAATACCCTCGCGCCACTAAGCTGCTCAAAAAGTTCTCCAATGCGAGGGATCGGGTACTTGTTCTTAATAGTCACCCGGTTTAATTCTCGATAGTCGATGCACATCCTTCTCGTGCCATCTTTTTTCTTTACTATAAGAACTGGAGCTCCCCAAGGTGAGTTACTGCTTCGAATCCAACCCTTCTCAAGCAATTCAGCAACCTGTTTCTTAACTTCTTCCAATTCTACTGGTGCCATTGGATAATATGCTTTAAATACTGGCGCTGCACCAGGAATAAGGTCAATCGCGAACTCCACGTCTCGCTTCGGCGGTAAACCCGATCTGTCTTAAAATACGTCCATAAAATTGCGAACAACCGCCGGCTCTTCACTACTATCTACTTCCATAGCTGCAAGAACATTGTTTGTCGGCCTAGCCCTAAACTCGACTGGCCCGACAGAACTGCTTCCTCCAGTGAAGGTAAACTCGGGATGTCCGGGAATCTGGAAAATTACTTTCTTTGCCCTACAGTCAATGTGAGCGTGGAAAGTGCCAAGAAAATCCATTCCCAAGACAACTTTATAGCTGCCCGTATCTATCACCAAGAAATCTGCAAAGAGTTCCCGTCCACACACAACAATTGTACAATCTCTACACTCCCTACTAGCTATGATTTTCCCATTCCCAGTGTGTATGTCCCAGAAACTAGACAGGGTCGTACAGGTAATCGAGTGTGTAGTTATAAATTTGGATGACATAAAACAGTGGGATGCACCAGAATCAAATAATGCCAATGCGGGAAAACCATGAACGAGTAAAGTACCTGAAACCACTTCTCCTGACGCCTTGGCTTCCTCAGCTGTCAAGGTAAAAACTCGAGCCTGATTAGGTCCTTGAGTCAGCTGTTTCTGCCTTTGGAACGGTCTCTGCGGAGGCTTCTGAATATCATCTCTCGTGCGAAGCTTCGACGGACAGGCACCAACTGCGTGATCAGCCGCTCCGCAAACCAAACAAAGTCCCAGCCTTCTTCGACAATCCTTCTGCACGTGTCCAGGTAAACGGCAGTAGTCGCAAATCACGCTCTTTCTTCGATCAACTATCACAGGCTTTTTCATTGGTACTACACCGCGACGGTCCACTGGAATACCCTTGCGACCATGAGCTCGGTTAGGTACAAATGCGGGCTTCCTGGCCGCAACTGCTGTCTGCTGCAAGCTCCCTTTCATCCCAGATAAACTCTGTTGTTCCCAAGCTGCCGTAAGAACCTGTGAGAAAGTGGTCAAACCCAGGGAGACAATCTTCCTCTGGATGTCCACATCCAAACTGCGCATGAACCTTCGTGCCCTGTCTGCCTCGTTGGCGACTAAAGGTCCAGCGAATCTGCTGAGTCTCGTCCACTCCGCTGCATGCACGTCCACGGGTGCTCCATTCTGCCTCAGCCCAATAAATTTCTCTTCCATTTCCTCCCGTGCAGTCCGCGGGAAGAACTTCTCCAGGAAACTCTTAGAAAAATTCGCCCAACTGATCGGCTTGGGCAAGCGGGTCTCTTCCATAAGCCACCACTCTCGGGCGTAATCCACTAGCTGAATGCGTACCACATCAACCCTTTTATCCTCTGGAATCTGTGCCGCAATCAGCAAATTCTCTGTGTCGACTAGCCACTGCTCGGCTGGCAACGGCTCCTCCAAACCAATGAATGTAGACGGACCCAAACGTCTGAAATCTGCCACGGTCCCTACTCGGTTAACTGGTTTAGCTCCAGCGTTGTTTACAGACTGCCGAACGATCTGCAAACCTTCCTGAAATGAGTCTGCTTGCTGCTGGATTAGTTCGGTCTGCCTCTTCTGATTTTCCAGCATTCCTCTTATCACTCCAAGCATGGCGGCTTCGTCCACACGCCTCTGGTATGTCTTGAAATTCTTATCTGCCATCTTCCTGAAATCAAAACACCCAACATTAGCATGATGACAGATTCAATATATATAGATCAAGGCTAGAACTCCAAGATACTTAAATAGAGTACCGCATTGTAACTATGCCGCGGTATCATAGCCACAATTACTTAACTCCACCCAAATCGCCTAAGTCCTAGAGATAACAAGAAATCAGGTTTTCGAGTCGACATGCAAAGTAAGTTTGCACGTCGTAAAAGATATAATCAGGAAGAATGTGATTCAAGAATGGTAAATGGCAAAGTGGCGGGACATGTTTCCTAACACGGGTATTCTGATTCGTGTATTGGGTACAATACCCAACTACAAAAGAATCAACCCAACTAACCTATGGCTCTGATACCAAACGAACCATGTCACGCTCCGCCTCCCAGAGTACGCTAAAATGGGCACGTGACATAGCCAACCATGCTACCTGTGGGTAGGAAGTATCCATCCACAGGCACATTACGGCTGCAGAGATATCAAGAACAAAACAAAACTATCTAAAACATGTCCATAATCCAGAATAACAGGAGTCAATAATAAATAAATGCGGAAGCAAAAGATCCAATACAAATAACTGAAAGGTATGTCCCATAATGCGGGCTCACATCAGGAATAAATGCAGGAAATAAACTAACCACTACTGAACTCACAACTCAGCCTGCTGGCTGAAGTACTCCTGCTCGGACTGCGACAGTGGTACAGAATCTGGGCCATGCAAAACCCAGACGTCAGCGCGTCATGTCAACCAGTAATATAATATGAACAGTGTAACAAGCAATGCAAAAATAAACATGAATAAAGCAGTAATGTGAAACAAGCAGTGCAGGGTAGTGTGCAGTGGGTGACTAAACTGTTCTATCAGGTTTTCTAGTCTAAAGTCTTTGAAACCAATTGATGAATCGTCGATGTAACTCAATAGTATCCCGTGCATGCCCGGGACCACGGTCAAGATCCTCGGGGCTGAATCCGAGACGTGCCGCTACGCAGTAAAAGATAGCAGGATGGGCGAGTGATGTCAGCATCATCACTCCGGGGCTGGCCGAGCCCGTAAGACTGATCAGAACAGGTATCGAACTGTTGAGTCACAAGTCGGTTTCACCTTTGATTTCCCCATACCCCCAAGTTATGTATGTCAGGTCAGGTATTCAGTAATCAAGAACTAATGCCAACACAGGATCAAGTAAAAGCAGGTTTGTCTGGATAGACAACAGGAACGGTCCGTGAGGACTACATGTCAGGTTTGTTGGCATTAGGCACGAGATCAGGTAACAGGTCGGGTCATGGTACATCAGGTCAAGTCAACAGTAAACGGTACCAGGTCAGGTGTATCACATATATACCATGTGTGACAATGTCAAGTCAAGGTGTAACAATATCGTGGGTGTGCTTTCAATCGGACATATAATCGAACAAGGTATTATCAATAAGAAAATAAGTTAAACAATAATGAGCAGTTTCATTCAATCACAAGAGTGCAGTAATACAGTGCAGCCGTTTAATTATAATAACAAGTTTGAGCACCCTTAGCGGTGCGATAGTTTAGGTATCGATGCAATACAGTTATATCAAGCATTTGAATACGAATGTACGAATGTAATAGAATTACATGGGTAAGTGCTACCATCTATTAAATAGGAAAATGTGATTAAATAGGTAAACTTGGTTATTAGGTTTAGATTGGCAACTGTAAATTCTGTGTTAACTGTAAAATGATATAATGCCATATTGCAACCAAAATAGGAAAACGACTATACCAAGTTAAGTTTTACTTGTTTAGTGAGTCAAAACATATATAAATATATTGTATAGCATGTAGCAAGGGATACTTGCCTCGACGGGTCGCGAACTGGGAAAAACGGAACGTAACGTCGGCGGGAAACACGCGACGGACGCACGGTTCACGGATTGAACCCAAACGACGAACCAAGGGACTACACGGGTCAGAGTACTCTGCTGGATCGTCGGGACACGTCGCTGGCACGGCCGGATTCCGGCGAGCACACAAACAGTAAATAGGGTTTCGAATGGGTGTAGATCTTGGAAAGAAGGAAATGACCAGAGAAGAAGAAGATGGGGGAATACTTACTGGTCCAGAGGGCACTAGCGACGACGGCGAGATCGACGGCGGCGAGGATGGCGTCTCCGGCGATCTGCAGAAACTTCCAGCAACTGTTTTTAGTTCTGGAAAAAGAAGAGAGGAAAGGAAAGGTGGAGAGACACTTACATGGTGTTTAGAGGTGGTTGGGGCTTGTCGGCGACGGCCAGGGGCGGCACAGGGGGTCGCGGTGACGTCTCAGGTGACTGTAGGGAAGTTTGTCGATGGCCGCTGTCGTGCAGGGTGCGCGGGGAGAAGAAAGGGTTGAGGTTGAGAGGAGGAGGCAGAGGCGAGGGTGACGGTGACGTTGGCGCCGGCGTCGGGGCTGCGGCGGCGACGGTGAAGGCGGCTAGGGTTGAGGCTCGATGGGTTCTGCTCGTCTCTCGCGTTCTGGAAAATATTATGGGGGGGAGAAAAATATATATAAGAGAGAGAGAGAGAGAGAAAGAGAGTTAGATAGAGAGAGAGAGAAAGAGATACGAGGGAGAGAGAGAACGGAATAGAGAGTGAGAGAGAGAGAGAGAGTTAAAGAAAGTGGGGTCCACGGGGTTAAATCCCACGTTGATTGGCTGAGGAAGAAAGCCAGTAAAGATTTAGGGGTTAAAAGAATATTTAAAAGATTTTGAATATTAAATTAACAGCAAGAATATATATATATAAACGAAATATTATATGGTTTGAATATTATATTAATTTGGGATTTTGGCGCTAAATGAAACATTTTCAAATCGCGCCCGGGTCGGGTCCAAACATTCGAAATTTAAATAATAGGATTTTAAGCGGGTTCCAAATTTTAAGATGAGGTGTTTTATGATTAAAAAGCATACCCCCAAGACGGACACCTGTACGCGCGCGTAGCCGTCCAAACTCGCCCGTTTCACCGAACGGGACGAGAACACGATGCACGGACGCTACCACGAGGCTAGGGGTGTCGAGTAGGCCAAGATGACTATTTTTAATTTCATTTTAGATGCTAAAATTTGTTATATGCAGAAATGACCTTTCCAGATAAAATTTTACAGTAAGAACCAAACAAGCAAGATAAATGAAATGAGTACTACCTAATGCTCAAACAGTAAAAGAAAATAGTAGTATTGGGCTCGGGTGTTACATTCTGTGCCTATCTCTTCTCTATTTATTATGCTTTTATTAACGCTTTCTTTTTCAACATGTATATCTGCCGAAGGGGCTCTCGCGGCTTCCCTTAGGACGTTCCAGGAGGAAGAGAGGCTCCGCGCTTCTTTCGGCATTGGTATAATTCATTTCATTACGCCTTTACTTTTTTTTTATTCATGATCTGACCCTTCTTTTCGCCCTATTGTAGGAACTACTGCAACTCGGGTCGTTCCAAGTGCAGTGCCAATCCCAATTGGCGATGCAGCAAAGCTTCTAGAGCCTGCTACTATGACCACGGCCATCCCAAAGTCACCACAGGAGGCATTGCTGAAGCAGCCGATGATGGACGCCGTAGCGGCTCCGGAGGCAGAGCTCGGTTCGGACGACGACGTCCCCATGTCGGAAGTCTTAAGGAGGTCAATTCTCACTGCTCAGACTGAAAGGAAGCACACGGCGAGGGAACGTGATGCTGTTTTGGCCGCAGGTCGGGCTCAAGCGGTATTCTGCCTGCTGACATTCCTTCGGCGGATGTTCCTTCCGTCTTGTCTACCGCCGTTAGACAGGTTGCACGTGCAGCTCGGAAAGAAACTGAAAAGCTACTTCAAGGTAACGTAACGCCCAGTCCTCTATTAGAAATTGGTCCTCGAATTCTGACTTACGTATTTTATTTTAAGCAGAACCGGGTCCTGACGATGGTATGGCGGGTGAAAAGCCGATGATTACAGAGCCCGAAGTGGCCATTCTTTCTCGAGAATCTGGGACTGTCCAGGCTGCTGCTCTTTCTCCTTGTAGCTCCCTGGTATCGGCGGGTGTCGCAAGCATTACGACAGCCCTCATAGAGTCAGGGGATGAAGCTATGGGTGCAGAATCTATTCCCCTGAGAGAGAGTGAGGAAGCGGTTTCGGTCCCTGATCTATCAGGTAGTCCTTGGGTTGTTGTTTTTGAGTTTTTCAATCCTGTTAAGCCCTTCTAATGATATTTCGTTTGTCTTGAGCATAAGTGCGGTAAACCCTGAGGCTGTGCCAGCTGAAGAAGTGTCGTCGGCCGCCACTTTGACGGTCGCTGTCCCTTTGCTTTCTTCTACGCCTCCTCAAATCTTGGAAGGTATGGGTTTCTCACTCATTTGCTTCACTGTGGATACAATCCTCCTTATATTGATTGTATATTGTCGCGACTCTGCAAGAGTATTTTTCACCATTTGTACCAGGTGATAAACCCGCATTTTTCCTTTCAGTCGGAAATCGTTCCGCCTTCTGGTATTGGTCAGTATATTCTTCACCTAATGTTTCTTCCCCCCTTTTTTATGAATAGAATTATTGTTGCTAAGCCTTTCTTATATTGACCACAGTATCACGGGTCGGGGGAGGAAGCGAAAGAATAGCCATGCCTCCGGTACTCCCTGTTCTGCCGCCTGCAACATCCAGTATGATAAATTCCATCCCTCGGGTGTTTTCTTTGTCTCCCATGTTGAAATTTGATCGTAATTCCTTTTGCAGTGATTACACTGGTTCCAGCTCCTTTTGAGTCTCGCATTCCAATGCCCGTGGACCCTTCGCTAAACGTACATCCTCCAGGGGCGCCGCGAATAGTCGACGAACGTTAAGCGAGTTTATCGAAGATCTCAATGCCGAGGCCCTCACTTCTGCTATGGATTTTCCGACGAAGTCAATCCAATGCTAGCGACACTCGTAAACTTCCATAATGAAGATCTCGTCGGTTCTTGGGTTGATTATTGCAGGAAGATCGAGGCTTGCCTGCACGAGATTGAGCTTAAGCGTCTCGCTCCTGAGGTGTTGGCCTTGAATTCTCAGCGGGCTGCGTGGGTCGAGCAGAGTGTTCCTTTCATTCGCTATTTTGAACAAGAGGTAGTCCTGAGGCGAAAGGAACATGAGGCGGTCTCCGGCAAATCCGTCCAATTGCGTGCCCAGGTTGAAGCGAATGCTGTGCAACTAAAAGCTATTTTCGACAACCTCCAATGACGTATTTCAAATGGGTTGACGCTAAGGCGGAAGCTTGACTTCACTAAGCGGGTCACGCAGGACTGCGAAGCTGCCAAGCAAGAAATCGATGAAAAGCTTTCATCCTTTTTGCAGCAACGGACTTAAATTGAAGCGGAGTTGGCCGGTGTAGCTGAACACGAGAAGGAATTGAGGGGAGCGCGCGAGCGGCTTGTCAGTTTGTTGAAGACGCCCTTCCTTAATAACCGTCATTGTACCCCTTTTCTTGTACTGGTTGTAAACTTCTGATTCATGAATAACATGTATTCATTTTGATTCCTTTATGAAATGTATCTTGTATTCACTTGAATTCATGAATAAAAGACATATTTTATTTCATACTGGCATTTCTCTCTTCTTCGATGTCTTGATCTGGTGTGAAGTAGTTTATATATTCATTTCGGAGTTTGTAGTTTATTCACTCATCCCGGAATCTCTAGTTTATGAACTCATTTCGGAGTTTGTAGTTTACCTTCCTTGGGATTGTAGGCAAACCTGTCCTAACGTCACAGTTAACCTCTGCTCTTTATGACAGAGGTTCGTTAGGGTTTGTGGTACTAGGGTTTTGTCCGTCGTACCGTCGCGTTGGCTTATGCATTCCCCGATAGGCAGACTTTACGCTGCTGTTCGAGTAGCCCCGCGACTGTCGTGTCTTTGATTCCTTCGGAGGCTGGACAAGACGTCTTCAAGTAATCTTCTTAGGTCATATTACCGTCGGAAAAGCAAACGTTAAGAATTTTCCATAACGTTTTTTACTTGCAATTAGGCTCAGTTTGGGAGCCCTGACGAGTCATTACCACTCCGCGCTGGTGTGGGATAATCTCCGATAGTCTTTCAGGTTTTATTTGAGTTGCCGTCAAGACCCTGAAGCTAGGAATTTGGCCTTCGCTTCCTTTGTTGACACCGCGTCTGCTGTAATGAGACGAATGTCGAGGTGATCTATAGGTTGTTTGTGAACCATCTAGATTTGGAACCAGGAACTTTTCCATGGTCCCGTTTTGTTGACCCTAGGATCGCTTGTTGACGTCGCGTCTGCATCCTGCTGGAGTGAGAAGAAACGTCGTTGTTGATCTCTCGGCTGTCTGTGAACCATCGAGATTTGGAACTAGGGACTTTGCCATGGCACCGTTTTGTTGACCTTGGGGTCGCTTGTTGACATCGCGTCTGCATCCTACTGGAGTGAGAAGAAACACTGTTGTTGACCTCTAGGCTGTCTATGAACCGTCGAGATTTGGAACTAGGGACTTTGCCATGGCTCCGCTTTGTTGGCCCTGGGGTCGCTTGTTGACGCTGCGTCTGCATCCTGCTGGAGTGAGAAGAAACGCCGTTGTTGATCTCTAGGCCGTAAATGTTGCCATCAAGATCCGGCTCTCCTTCTGATGGAGTCTGGTGGGAAAATGTGGTTCCCTTTTCGTTTGTGCTCATGGATTGTATACAGGTGTCGATGTGGACTCACCTGTAGGGCAAAAGATTCATTTTCATTCATTTTTTTATTTATTTCCACGACGCTCTATCATTTCAGTTTTTTATATCGCGAGAGTCGCGATTGCCTAATCATTTCGGCTTTTTGTCGCTGTGCCCAATCATTTCGGCTATTCTTTTCTTTTTACTCGCTGCTTTTTATTGCGAGTTGCCCAAACATTTCGGTTGTTTTTATATGCATATATTTTGCTCGCTGATTTTTGTTGCGAGTATGTAACTTGACATATGATACCAATCTTGGCATCAGCACCGCTGCGACTGGAATATTGCCAGGAGCGAATCATCATTTGCCGTGAAAGGACTTGGGATTTGCTACCGATTTAGGCATCAGTATCGCTACCACTCGGTTGTTGCCAGGAGCGAATCATCATTTGCCTTTGCTGATTTGAACAAGGTGGTTTAGCAAACAGGGTTAGGATCCTGTCGACTAAGGCTTTTTGACTTTACGAGCCGTAAGGGTCTTATAAAGGTATTCCTCCCTACAAGTCGTGAGGATCTCGTAGATGTATGTCCTCCTTAGGAATCGTGGGGATTATTAAGTGTGTGTTCTCTTATAAGTTGTAAGGATCTTACAAGAGTGTTTTCTCCTTATAAGTCGAGAGGACTTACAAGTGTCATTCACCATATGAGGACATTCCTCGTGATTGGTGGAACTTGGTGGGGGGAAACGTTTATTTATGCCCGTGGATTATATACAAGGGCCAATATCGAACCGTCTGTAGGGCAACTTGGGGAATATGACGGCTTAAGGACAAGTTTGGATACCTGTAACTTTAGACTTTGAATGCTATGAGCCATGAGGGTCTCATAGGGGGAGTTCTCCTTACGAGTCGAGAGGATCTCGTAAGTAAAAATTTTACGAGATTGCGCCCTTTCGGGTTTTCACAAGCTCGCCGGTAGCCCTGCTATTTTTACTCATGGCGCCCTTTCGGGTTTCCATCCGTGCCCATTTCGCTTGTGGACATACTGTTTTTCTTACTCCTCTGTTTGCTAATGGAACTTAGGGGGGACTTCGCCACCGGGGTAGCTGTGTAGCCAGCGGGACTTGAGTTGTAGTCATCGCTGTTGGGATTTGTGGACTTGAATTCTATTATCGCCGTGCTTGAGGCGACGTATTAATTTAAGGACATTGCGGTCCATTGTTAGTTTAGGGACATCTCGGTCTAGGGCCAGCTTCGAGGCGAAGTTTTTGCCGGATACTACTTATAGAGTCTTAACTCAGGAATACAACGAGTGGACACGAGTGTCTTCATCTATCGTTAACCTGAGTCGTGACTTGTCAAGCGTAGTATTTTTAAAGGAACCGGCCGTTTATTGGCCGTAAGGGCCTTTCGCCATGCATATCCATAAGCAAGAAGATCCCGCTTTGATAGACCTTGTCTATGATGTATGGATCCTCATAGTTCGGCTCGAATTTCCCCCGCTTTGCACGGTTGGGGATCATAGGTCTTTTTACGACTAACACGAGTTCGTCTTGGCGGAATGTTCTTAGTCTAGTTAGTCTTTCGTGTGAGCGCGTCATCCTTACTTTGTAAGCTTCCAGGTTTTTCTGTGCCACGAGACGAGTTTCATCGAGGGCGTCGAGCTCCTCAAGCCGAAGAAGGGCATTTTATTCACCCGTTAGCTCATATCGAACTGCAACTCGTAGAGAGGGTAGCTCTATTTCCAAGAGAAGTACCGCTTCCGTGCCGAATACCAACGCGAATGGCGTAGTATTCATAGCCATTTGAACGTGGTTCGATACGCCCAGAGAGCTTCATACAGTCTCTCGTGCCAGTCCTTTTTGTTTCTGGACATCGTTTTCTTTATGATCTTCATCAAGGTCTTGTTGAAAGTCTCAGCTAGACCGTTAGCTCGGGGATTATAGACTGAAGTGTATCTCCAGTCTATATTATGTTGTTGTGCGAAGCGGCTGATCTTATGGCTCCAGTAGGCCGGCCTATTATCTGAGATGATCCGTCGCGGAGTGCAGAACCGGTAAATGACATGTGTCCTGAAAAAATGGAGGATGTTTTCCGTCTTCACTTCCCTTAGCGGTACTGCCTCTGCCCACTTAGAGAAGTAATCGGTTGTTGCCAATATAAACCGATGTCCTTTGAATGATGCTGGTTCGATGGGCCCAATTATATCGGTTCCCCACATTTCGAACGGCCAACTGGCTACCGTTGGGTGTAGCGGATTTGGATGTCGGTGGTGTTCCCCTCCGAATGACAGCGCGACGTAGAGACGTCTTGCCTGAGATTCGGGACAGATGCTATTTGGTTTTATCCGTCTACCTCTCCGAAGATACCAAGTTGATTTATGGCACCGTGTATCGGAGGTTTAGACGGATGCGGCCGATGTAGCAGACTTTGTCATATTCCCCTTCGTTCGAGGGGTTTTTGATTGTGGGGACGCTCTTCCCTACAGGCGCAAGCCCCTGCAGTTAATTACGCTACCGCATCGCGGTAACAACTTTCTCCTTCTCCAGAATTTCACTTCGTGTTGTGGGTGTTTGTTTTGTTTGTGGTTGCCCATGGATTGTATATGGAGACTAATTTATGTCGTCGTTCGTAGGACGTGGATTAGTCCAAATCCGTATTTTCTTAGATTTGGGTTTGGAGTTTTGGTTTAAGGATACGTTAGCCATATTTGAGACTAAGATCAACTTAAACGTTTGTTAAGGATACGTTAGTCCAATTTGAGACTAAGATCAACTTAACGGGATCGTTTGGATACGGCAAAAGAGCATTTAGAGGCTCTATTGTTCCAGTTTAGGGACATAGTGGTCCATTGCATGTATGGCCGTCGAGACCCATCACCTCTCTGACGACGTTGAAGGATTACAACGACAGATGTCAGAGGTGTTCAGAGATGTACCCTTGAACCGAAGTTGGTTGGGGGATCTATAGTCCAATTTGGGACTAAAGTCTGTTTGAAGGTTTTGGTTTAAAGATAGTTAGCCATACTAGAGGCTAAGATCAACTTAAACGTTTGTCAAGGATACGTTAGTCTAATTTGAGACTACGATCAGCTTGACAGGATCATTTTGATCCGACGAAAGAGCATTTGGGGGCTCTATTGTTCTAGTTTAGGGATATAGTGATCCATTGCCAGTTTAGGGACATGGTGGTCCAACATTCCCATTTTGAGGACGCACATTGGTTTAAGGACGCATTAGTCCATGAGTTTAAGGACCCCACAGTCCGTAGCAATGTGTGGTTGTCGGGACCCGACACCTCTCTGACGACGTTGAAGGATTACAACGACAAATATCAGAGGAGTTCAAAGATATACCCTTGAACCGGGTGTAAATTGATTTAGAAGAGCAGTTGTGCTCAGTTCAATTTAATTTGAGGACTTATGGCCAGCATTGGGCTAAGTCCAGTTGAGAATATTCAACATTTTTATTTGTAGTTGGCCTGTTAGGCCTTTGCTTGGGCTCTGCCTTTCTAAACAATGCATAGCATTTATTCTGGCCTGTTAGGCCTTTTTAATTGGGCTCTGTCCCCCTTTTTTTTATAATGCAGAGCATTAGCATTTATTTTGGCTTGTTAGGCCTTTTTTAATTGGGCTCTGTCCCCTTTTTTTAATAATGCAGAGCATTTAATGGTCTGACAGTGCGCCACGTGTCCTGTTAGGTGCTTTGCGCTGATTGAGGAGCGCAAGGCGCAAACTGATGTGGAGGTGACACGTGTCGTGCTCTGGTGAGTGCAAGCGCAATGCGCTGCTCCATTGCGCTGCGCTAGTGCGCTGCTGACACGTGGCGCACTCTGACGACTTGCGCCAATTCAAGAGCGCGGTGCTCATTTTTTAAAAAGCGCAAGGCGCAGATTATTCTGGGGTTGACACGTGGCGTGTTCTGGTGACTTGCGCCAACCCAAGAGCGCAGAGGCTCAAATTAATAGTGCAGGGCACTGTTCAAAAGCGCAGAGCGCATCTTGATCTATTTTAGATCAAAGGACAGAATCTTTTTGATTCTAAAGAGGTTCTATCTCAAGTTTTAAGAACCAGTGGTTCAACAAAAGGCAATGCCTTTATATAGATCAAAAGATCTAATAGAGAAGTAAATTACTTCTTTATTATTAATTTTTATTAAAGATCTTGATCTTGTTCTTAGATCATTGATCTTTTTAGAAGAAATTCTTCTTTTTTATAAAGGTTTTACCTTTTTTCTCTTTTTCTGAATTCTTCTCAAAGTTTTAGAGGAATTCTCTGGTTTCTCTATCTCTGTGTGTTTTAGACTTGGAGTCTAGGGGTCTTTATATAGTGCCAATTGATTTGTTAAGTCAGTTAAAGAGATCTTTCTCTAATTGATCTAGGGATATTTCCCCACCGTTGGATCTTTGATCCAAGGGCTCTGTTTTACAGAAGAGAATCTTATTGTTTTAATAAGATTTAAAAAAGATCTTTCCAGAATTTTTCTGTTAAATGCAGGCACAGCTGGCGCAAGCGCACCTGCGCTTGACACGTGCCGCGCAGCGCAGAGCGCAGCGCAACTGCGCTGACACGTGTCGTGCAGCGCTGAGCGCAGCGCAACTGTGCTAGCGCAACTGCGCTGACACGTGTCGCGCAGCGCTGAGCACAGATCATCTGAAGCGTTGCTTCCTTTATTTTTGTTTTAAATAGAGCTTTGCTCTGATTAAGTGCGCTGTTTTGGGCGCAGCGCTGGCGTGTTAGCTTTTGACACGTGGCGCGTTGCGCGCAACGCAAGGAATCTGAAGCGTTGCTTCAATTTTTGAATTTTTGAAATTCAAACAGATTTTTGCTCTGATTGGGGGAAACAAATGCCCCCCACCGTTGCGCTCACGTGGCGCACACGTGAGTGCAGCGGTGGCAAGATCCCAACCGTCGGATCAACTCAGGAGTTGAAGGGGCGCATAAGCGCCTATGAATAGGACCCTTGGTCCTCATGAGATGATCATCATATTCAAGATTTTTACTTTCAGAACCTCAGAGCCTTGCTCTTTATTTTCAAGAACTCCAATAGTTAAACTCTTAAAACTTTTAGGTAAAATTAACTTAACTTAAATTAAATTAACTTTATTTGACAGAGCCTTGCTCTCATAGATCTTTGATCTAAATAAAACCCCTTTGGGGTTTCACCAACAGAGCCTTACTCTCAAGAATCCATAGATCTAAAGAAATCTTGTTTCAGGGTTTTTAACCCATGAACAGAGCTTTGCTCATGGACAAAATATAGATCTTTTTGATCTAAAATTGAAGAACTCTTGAGAGTTTTCATGGATCTTTAAGATCCCAGATTTTAATTTTTTTTAGGAATTAATTTTCCCTTGATGGATTTTTCCATCATTATTATAGAGCTAGGCTCTTTAAGGAATATTATTCCCTTATGACCAGAGTTTGACAAGTGTCACTCTGTGACAGAGCTTTGCTCTAAAAAGGGAGATTTTCTCCTTGTCTCAAGGGATTTCTCATTTAATGAGAATATTCTTTTGAGGATCTCCTCATTAATTGACAGTCTCATCCAATGATGGGGCTGTCTTATTAACTGATGCATTGTCATCTAGATTTTGTGGGTCCCCCTTTGGTCCCCTATCCACTGCATTGCAGTGTGGTACAAATCTTAAAGTTCCAAGTGTCAGGCCCTTTTTTTTTTAAAATTAAATTAAGATACTGACGGCTGAATCTCGTTTTTCTTCGCAGGCAATCATGTCTGCTGATCTGTCTTTCCCATTTATTCGCTCAGAGGGAGGATTCCCTGAGGCGCCGGTGGACCGGGAGGTGCTCACTCTCATTAAGGATCATGACCCCGAGTATAAGAACCTTCACCTGTGGGGTAGGTGGTACAGTGAAATCATCAAGGGTCGCCGAAGCTTCGGTTGCGCGATGCCGTTAGAGCCTATCTCGTTGATCCCCTATGCGGATGAACCTCCGGTGAAGTATGCCGTGGAGGTCGTGAACTGGAATTCGGAGGATCTTCTCCAGCCTTCGATTGCTGCCATTCCCGTGCAGTCGCCGGTCGCCGTGGACATCTTGGGGTGACGCATATGTCAGGGTCAGGCACGCCCTTGGGGACAGGCTTATAACCTCGGATTGACCCCTTGACAATCGGCCGGATATTTGCAGTGGGCGAGGTATATCTTGTCGGCGAAGAAGACGCATCTGATGATGATCGGTTTGTACCCTGCCGTCTACGCCTCGTTTTTTGAGTACCCTGCTCCTCCAATGTGGTGGGTTATGGCATTCATAGAACAATGGAACATCCCCACCCATACCTTCCTTCTATCGGACAGGGAAGTCTCCATTTCCCTGGAAGAGTTCGCCGAGATCTCGGGTTTGCCAGTGAGGGGGGAGCATTATGAGGAGCTGCTTCCTCCTGACGAGTATGTCTTCGCCACCAAGCCACTGGTAATGGGCCTAACACCAGAGAATGCTATTCAGCACCAGTTTCCGAGTCTGGTGAAGGTGCTGAATATATATGAAGGTCTCTCTTTCGAATCGGGAGTCCGGGGAGTCAAGTTTTGCAGATTTCATCGCCCGCTTTCTTCGAGTGAAAAGTTCGCCAAGCTCGACGACCCTTTCGGCTTCGGTTTAGATCGTCGACCATCATTGGAAGACGATCAAAAGGATTTCTATCTCCCCGATGCCGCCATCATGCCCTTATCAGAAATCGCCGCCCCGGGCATTGATGAGGAGACCTTCTTTTTAGGGTTTCTGGGATTGTGGCTGTGCTGGTTCGCGCTCCCCATGCACCTGCGCTACATGAGGCCGTCCGTTTTCTACCCAGCGCATCGGATGGTGGCTGGCCTACAATTGTCGAGCGGAGTCGCCGGGCTGGCTCACCTATACAATGGACTCAGCGTGGCGGCAGACGCAAATGAACCTGGGGTGCAACCTGCCAGTTTCCCGATGCACTACTTCACTTCATGAATGGAAATGCATGTGCTAGGGGTATTCGACATTCATAAGAGTCCCCGTTTTTCGAGAAGTGCAGACTCCTAAGAGTCATGCGGCTGATCGGCGCCTCGATTGTGAATCCGCCTCCGCGGGAGGCTAGGGGGTTGCTCCTTCGCCCGCACCTGGTCGGAGCGAGGATTTCTTTTATGGAAAAAGTCGTGACTATCGGCTCGGAAACCTCCAAGGCGGTGTTGGCGCTGCGTGATGGCTTCAAGGACGGGGCCTCCGTACTGAAAGCCCGGGAGATTCTTCACCTATACTCCATCCGGCTGGGCTTCCTGGTGTTCAGGCAAAACGACATGGCGCTCTTCATAAGGTATAACCCCCACCGGTTCGCCCAATAATCAAGCTATAACCAGGGGGTCCCACTGGAGGCGTTTTTAGAAGAGCCTGCGGCTACCATGGAGGGGATACGGAGCGCGATGCACCATTTTATGCAGCTGAATACGGGCTCCCATTTCTTTATCAGCGAGCCGAGCTGCGTCCCCCGGGTCCTCCACGTGTACGTGGCTTGGTACGCGCACGCAATGGGTGCAGTCATCCGTGAAGAGAAGCGCATGTTGGTTGACCGTAAGGGTGCGCCTCCCGGCAGCGACCGTAAGGCTCCCCTGAAGCCAAGGACCCCTGTTGTTCTTCCGCTGAAATATGCTGGAGCTGGACCACCGCGCGTGCTGAGCCCTCCGCACGGATTGCTTCGTGATACCGTGGACGTGTCCCAGCGTCCCGTGTTCCGGTGGAGACGGTGAACGTGGTCTCGCCGGAGTTCGACGTGGGTTCGGACATTGGGACCCGTCGTCCCAAGGTGCCCACGAAACGCAAGTTGATTTTGGGTGCACCCGGGGCTCGCGTGCAGAAGAGGAAGAAGAAGTCGATCCTCTCTGCTGACGTTGCATTTGGTCAAGAACCTCATGCTCCCTATAGCGAGGGCTTGGGTGAGTACGGGATCAACAAAGGATTATTTACACCGCCAGACGACACTGATCTGGCGGCCGCCATCGCAGCTTCAGAGCGATTGGCGAGGCGCGACGCGTGGCTAGCTAAGCTTTGCGCAATCGGGTAATCACTAGTCGTATTTTTTTTCGCCATTTCATCGTACTTTTATCACTGTCTTTGATTAACTCTTTTCCCCCTTTCCCTTGTTTTTTAAAAGGCATTTCTACTGAAGAAGCTATCGCCGCTTCCCTCAAAACTTTTCAAGAGGAGGAACGGCTCAGAGTATCCTTAGGCCTTGGTACATTTCGGTTCATTGAATCTTTATTCTCCTTTGTTATGGTCAATCTAACCTTTTCTTTGTCTTATTGCAGGGACCGCGGGATCTATTGCGCAAGCCGATGCGGGGACTCTCCCCGAGCCAGCTACTGATGTTTCGGCTTCTTCGGGATTACCGCAAGAGACCCGACTCAAAAAGCCGATGAGAGATGCCTTGAAGGCTCTGGAGGCAACTCTAAACGAGGATGATGACGTCTTGATGGAGGCTTCCAAGAGGTCCGTCGTGACGGCCCTGGAGGAGAGAAAGCGCTTGAGGCGCGAGGCGAAGGAGCGCAGAGCTGCTTTGGCCGTAGGAGCGGGCCCAAGCGCCGTTATTCCCGTTGCTTCTCCTTCCGAGGAGCCTTCGGTCTCCTTGTCTACTGCTCATAGACAGACGGCGCGTGCAGTTCGGGAGGCCAACGATCGATCCACCTCAGGTAATGTGTCTTTCGAGACTTTGTTGTAAGAATGGTAAACCTATCGGTTCTTATATATCTTGTCCCGCAAGGCCGAGTCCAACCGAAGGGTCGGCGGAAACCATCGAGCCTGAGAGGACGGTGGAGAAGGTACAGGCTGAACCTGAGCTGACGGTGGGCGACGTAGCCGGGGTTGCCGGGCCCGAGCTAGTGGCTGACGAAACGGTCACGCCTATTGCCGAGCGCGAGGTAGCGGCAAATGAGACGGCTGCTATAACCGAGCCTGGGGCGGCAGTGGATGGAACGCCTGAGACTGACGGCCCCATAGCAACGGTAGACGAGACGGCCGCGATCGCTGAGCCCGAGGGAGTAGCGGGTGAGATGGGTATGATTCCCGAGGACAAGCCGGCCGCTCTTTCTCAAGAGTCTGGCAATGCTCCGATCATTGCTCTCCCCGCCTACGGTCCTCCGCCGTCTCCTGGCCTCGCGAGCACGGCGACAGCTCCCGTAGAGTCTGGTGATGAGGCCACGGGAGTTGGACTCATGTCGATGGAGGAGGGAGTCGCCTCCGTTTCGGCTGGCGGCTCATCAGGTAAATTTCGGGTTACCGTCCCTTTTTATTCTGCAACCTTTCCTGACAGGGCTTATCTTATTTCTAACGCAGGTGCGGCCAGTGTTGATGCCCCATTGCTCGAGAGAGCGCCGTCAGCTACTGCCTTGACGGTGGCCACCTCTCTGCCTTCTCTTGCACCATCGCAAATGCTGGAAGGTATAGATTCGTGACCCATTAGTTTTATCTCTCGGCCGTATAATTTATGTATTGACGTTATACTATTGCGTCCTTGCAGGAGTACTTTTTGATCACCTTTACCAGGTGCTGCACCCGCACTTCTCCTTCCCGTCGGAGCTCGCTTCCTCCAGTGGCGCTGGTGAATATAGTTTTCAATTAATACTCTTTCTTTTTCCAATAATGAACTTGTTTCTGATTTTTCCTTGCCCTGATTGCAGTGCTACAGATCGAAGGGGGAGATGAAAGATCAGTCGCGCCACCGGTCCTCCCTGCTTTGCCGCCTGCTGCAGCTGGTATACTAAATTCCCTCATTGATGACTTTTTTTTTATATTTCTTGAACCGCCATCTGATTGTGTTTTGTTTTTTCAGCTGTTGTTCCGATTTCGATCCCTCTTGAGTCCCGCATCATGATGCCGGCAGGCCCATTTTTGAGACGTCCATCTTCAAAGGGTGCTGCGATGAGTTTGGTCATGCTAAGCGGATACGTCGAAGAGCTTGACGCAGACGTTCCCCCATCTGCCGTAGATTTCGCTGCGGAGGTTAATCCGATGCTGACGACGCTTGTAAATTTTCATAATGAAGGCGCCGTCGAGTCTTGGGTTAATCACTGCAGGGAGATCGAGGCCCGCCTGCATCAGCTGGAGTCTATGCGTCCTGCCCCCGAGATTTTGGCCAAGAGTACTCAACGGGCGGCATGGATCGAGCAAAGCGCTTCTTACTTCCGCCATCTCGAACAAGAAGTTGCTTTAAGGCGTAAGGAGCACGGCAAGACTTCGAGCAAATCTGCCCAACTGCAGGCTCAGGTAGATGCAAATGCTGCACAGCTGAAGGTTATCTTTGAAGGCCTTCTGCGATGCATCTCTGAAGGGTTAACACTGAGGCAGCAGCTTGACGTCGTCGAGCGGGATGCACCAAATCAGGAGGCAGCCCAGCAGGCAGTTGAGGAGCAGCTTTCATTCTACCTGGAGCAGCGGGCCCAGGTGGAAGCAGAAGTGGCCGCGACAGCCGCTCAGGAGGAGGCGTTGAAGGAAGTGCGAGAGCAGCTCGCGGATTTGTTGAAGACACTTCCTTCTCCATAATCATTTTGTATCATTTGTACCTGTAAATAAAAATGTATTTTTTTATTCTTTAACACAATGTATCTTATACTCAATCAAATTTATGAATAAAAGATATATATTCTTCAAAAATGCCATGTGTCATTTCTCTGCCTTCTTCTTTCTTTTATTATCAGCATGTTACCTTAGTAAGCATTGTCGACAGATGATAGAGCGAGCATCCTGTCTTGGCTTCTTCAAGAGATAGTGATGGTTTAGGAGGCAGGTTCAGATCTGCTGCTTAAGACTTTTCAACTCTATGAGCCGTAAGGGTCTCATAGAGAATTTTCTCCCTACGGATCGAGAGGATCTCGTAGGTGTATTTTCTCCTTAGGAATCGTGGGGATTCCTGAGTGCGTTTTCTCTTATAAGTCGTAAGGATCTTATAAGAGAATTTTCCCTCTTACAAGTCGAGAGGACCCGTAAGCGGTTGTTTCCTTCCTTGTCGAGATTCGATTTGGAGAGTGTGACCCGCGAATAGTATGCAAGAGTCCATTTTGGACCGACTTGCAGGGTCCCAGTGCTTCGGAAACAGGTTTTTTAATCCCTGCCGCCTAAGGCTTTTCCTCACGAGTCGAAACATATCGAGTAGTTCTCGTAAAGACACTAATTTCCTCACGAGTCGAGACGGATCGAGCATTTCTCGCAAGAATATCCTAACGTCACAGTTAACCTCTGCTCTTTACGACAGAGGTCCGTTAGGGTCTGTGGTACTTAGGGTTTTGTCCGTTGTACCATCGCGTTGGCTGACGTATTCCTCGATAGGCAATCTTGCTGTTCGAGTAGCCTTGCGATTGTCGTGTCTCTGATCCCTTCAGGGGCTGGACAAGACGTCTTCAAGTAATCTTCCAGGTAATATTACCGTCGAAAGAGCAAGCGTAGGGATATTCCATGTCACTTTTTACTTGAGGTTAGGCTCATTTTGGAGAGCCCCGATGAGTCATAACCACTCCGCGTTGGTGTGGGATGATCTCCGATAGTCTTTCAGGCTTTATATGACTTGCCGTTAAGACCCTGAAGCTAGGAATTTGGCCTTTGCATTGTTTGCTGGCATTGCGTCCTCTATATCGAGACGAATATCGCGGTTGTCTCTAGGTTGCTGGTGAACCGTCGAGGTTTGGAACTAGGGATTTTGCCGTGGCTCCTTTTGGTGATGTTGCGTTTGCTGTGTCGAGACGAACGTCGAGGTGGTGACCACTCCGCACTGGTGCGAGATGATCTCCAATTGTCTCTCAGGCTTTATATGACTTGCCGTCAAGACCCTGAAGCTAGGAATTTGGCCTTCGCCTCGTTTGCTGGCATTGCGTCTGCTGTATTGAGACGAATGTCACGGTTGTCTCTAGGTTGTTGGTGAACCGTCGAGGTTTGGAACTAGGTATTTTGCCGTGGCTCCGTTGTTTGATTGTCGCGTCTGAATCCTTTTGGAGGAAGACCGCTGTTGTTGACATCTCATCTACTGTATCGAGACGATCGTCGAGGTGGTGACCACTCCGTGTTGGTGCGAGATGATCTCCGATTGTCTTTCAGGCGTTATATGACTTGTCGTTAAGACCGTGAAGCTAGGAATTTAGCCTTCGCTTCGTTTGCTGGCATTGCGTCTGCTATATTGAGACGAATGTCGCAGTTGCTGGTGAACCGTCGAGATTTGGCTTCGCTTTCTGGTGGAGCCTGTTGGGAAGGTATGGTTCCCTCTTTGTTTGTGCCCCTGGATTGTATACAGGGATCGACGTGACCTCTCCTGTAGGGAAAAAGTTTCATTCATTTTTTTCATATCATTATTTTATTTCCGCGATGCTCTATCATTTCAGCTTTTATATCACGAAAGTCGCGATTGCCCAATCATTTTGGTTATTTTTCGCGGCGCCCAATCATTTCGGCTATTTTTTTATTGTTACTTACTGCTTTTTATTGCGAGTTGCCCAATCATTTCGGCTATTTTGCATGTATGTGTTTTTACTTGCTGATTTTATTTGCAAGTTTCCTTATCATTTCGGCTATTTTGCATGCATGTGTGGCTCGCTAGCTTCTTACTGCAAGCTTGGGATTAGACACTGTTCCCCTCCGAAAGACGGCGCGAATGGGACGTCTTGCCTGAAATTCGGGGCAGATGCTATTTGGTTTTATCCGTCCACCTCTCTGAAGATGCCAAGTTGATTTATGGCACCGTGTATCGGAGGTTTAGACGGATGCGGCCGATGTAGCAGACTTCGTCAGATTCCCCCTCGCTAGAGAGGGTTTTGATTGTGGGGACGCTCTTCCCTGCAGGCGCAAGCCCCTGCAGTTAATTACGCTACCGCATCGTGGTAACCACTTTCTCCTTCTCCAGAATTTCACTTCGTATCGTGGGTGTTTGTTTTGTTTGTGTTTGCCCGTGGATTGTATACGGAGACTATTTATTTCGTCGCCCGTAGGACGCGGATTAGTCCAAATCCGTATTTTCTTAGATTTGGGTTTTGGTGTTTTAGTTTAAGGATACGTTAGCCATATTGAAGCTAAGATCAACTTAAACGTTCGTTAAGGACACGTTAGTCTGATTTGAGACTAAGATCAACTTAACGGGATCGTTTGGATCCGACAAAAGAGCATTTGGGGGCTCTATTGTTCCAGTTTAGGGACGTAGTAGTCCGTTGTATGCATGGCCATCGGGACCCGTCACCTCTCTGACGTCGTTGAAGGATTACAACGATAGGTGTCAGAGGAGTTCGGAGATGTACCCTTGAACCAAAGTTGATTGGGGGTCTTATAGTCTAATTTGGGACTAAAGTCTGTTTGAATGTTTAAGGATACGTTAGCCATATTTGAGGCTAAGATCAACTTAAACGGGATCGTTTAGATCCAACAAAAGAGCGTTTGAGGGCTCTATTGTTCCAGTTTAGGGACATAGTGGTCCATAGGTAGTTTAGGGACATTGCGGTCCATTGGTAGTTTAAGGACATTGCGGTCCATATTCCAGTTTAGGGACGTGGTGGTCCATATTCCAGTTTAGGGACATAGGGGTCCATTGCCAGTTTAGGGACGTGGTGGTCCATATTCCAGTTTAGGGACATAGGGGTCCATTGCCAGTTTAGGGACATGGTGGTCCATATTCCAGTTTAGGGACATAGGGGTCCATCTCCAGTTTAGGGACATGGTGGTCCATAGGTAGTTTAAGGACATTTCGGTCCATATTCCAGTTTAGGGACATGGTGGTCCATTGAATGTATGGCCGTCGGGACCCATCACCTCTCTGACGACGTTGAAGGATTACAACGACAGATGTCAGAGGAGTTCAGAGATGTACCCTTGAGCCAGAGTTGATTGGGGGATCTATAGTCCAATTTGGGACTAAAGTCAATTAATTAGAATTATGAGCACATGGGCTCAGTTAAATCTGAATTGAGGACTTATGGCCAACTTGGGCTAAGTCCAATTGGATTTGAAGCGTTGGCCTTTTGTTGGACCATTAAACATTTGTCTGGGTTCAAGCCCACATTATTTAGCAATGCTAAATCAGAGTTTGAGGGCTCTGAGAACATTTTGGTTTTTATTAGGCACTGACCATTCATCATGGCTCTGGAGTTTACTTTGAATGTCATGTGAAATGATCAAGTTTGGAAAACACGGGTATATTTGAAGTTCAGTCAAAGGGGAATCCTGCCTCTGGAAAAACTTAGCCATTTTGGGCTAGGTTAGGTTTGAAATAGTGTTAACACTAAAAATGGGGTGGTCACGTGGGGTCACGTGAGGCGCCTGAGATTGGGCCGAAACTCCTTTATTTTACCCTTAAGGCTGCAAATAAGTGTTAAACACTTAGCTTTTAGGCCATCACGTGTGAGCACGTGAGGCATCTGAAGATGGGGCCAGATTTCCTTTTACTTTGTTCTGCAAATAAGTGTTAAACACTTTTTGACTCTCTGGCCATCACGTGCGGGCACGTGATAAGCATCCATCCATTGGATATTAAAGGGATTTGTTAAGGGTCACGTGGGGACACGTGAGGGCGCCCTAAATGTGGAGCCAGATCTCCTTTTGTTTTATCCTCAAATCCGCGAATAAGTGTTAAACACTTTTCATCTTTATTTTAGAGCATCACGTGTTAGCACGTGATGGGGATTTATGCATCGATAATTATAGCACTTGCTGAGTGGTCACGTGGGGACACGTGAGAGCGCCCAAAGCTTCTTTTCTTTTGTTTTTTCTTTCTGCATTTTGGGAGTCACGTGGGAGCACGTGAGGCATTGCCTCAAAGCTTCTTTGCTTCAAGGATCTTTTCAAGGGTCACGTGGGGGCACGTGACCCTAGTTCTTTTCATGAACAGAGATCTTTTAAGAATTGAATTCTCTGTAGGGTTAAACCCTAATTATGATTTTGGAGGAATTAAATTCCTATTGTGAAAGAATTAAATTCTTATTTAGGATAAAACCCTGATTTCTTTTCAAAGGAATTAAATTCCCAGATATGTAAAAAAATTAAATTCTTGATTAGGGTTAAACCCTAGTTTTGTTTTAGGAGAATTAAATTCTCAAAACTCAATTCCCCTTCTAAGTTTAGGATCTGCATGGCAGGATCTCGACCCGATGAGAATTAAATTCTCAACTTATGGGGAGATGTGCTCTGTGCAGATTTTCAACCAGAAGAAGAACTAAGTTCTTTTTTGTATAAGAGTTAAACTCTTGGATTTTGAGAATTAAATTCTCTGTTTGAAGTTTTGATTCCCTTTCTTTTCTCACCTAGGGTTTTCTTTGTTGAGAATTAAATTCTCCTTTCTTTTCTTCCCTCTTGAGAATTAAATTCTCCCCTCTCTGTTTTTCTCTCTAAAAAAAAAGGTCCCCCCTCTTCTTTTCTTGGCTCCTATTTATAGGAGAAGGAAAAGAATCAATTTGTTTAGCAAATCTCTCATTGAAAGATTTGATTTGTTTTCATCATTAATATGATCCTTTAGATCATTCCGTGAATTTTATTCACCGTTGGATTTTAAATCCAAAGATATTCTGTTTATTATTTCCAGTGAGATTTTAGGGGAAATCTTTCCTTGTCTAAGATCTTTCCATAAATTGGTGATATTTAATCACCCTTGGATCTTTAATCCAACGGTCCCCATAATTCTTTTCCATTTGGAAAGATTTAGAAGCTTTTTAGAATTTTAATTCTATTAATCTGTAAGGCTTTCAAAGCCTGGCACGTGCTGGCACGTGACCCTTGGTCACGTGTGAGCACGTGACCCCCAATTGAGTCCTTTTCTCAGCATTTACTTATGGTTCAGTTTTAACCATCACGTGTCAACACGTGACCATTGGTCACGTGTGAGCACGTGACACCTCATTGAGGTATTTCCTTCAGCCGTTTGTTATTTCATTTCTGTTTCAATTGTCACGTGTCAACACGTGACCATTGGTCACGTGTGAGCACGTGACCCCCAATTGGGTCCTTCTTCAGCCGTTAGGTTTTATTTCTGTTTTGACTATCACGTGTCAACACGTGACCATTGGTCACGTGTGAGCACGTGATACCTTATTGAGGTAATTCCTGATTTTTAATCAGGGAACAGTGCATAGCATATTTGCTCATAACTTTTGATCCCGGATGAATTATGAATCCCATAATATATCAAATCAAAGGGTTTTTCGAGATGCTTCCAATATCATCAGAATTTAACAGTTGCTCCTTCGGGAGTTTATCAAAATACAGGCCGGAAGATACTGGTTCGCATTTCCTTAAGCGTATCGCTGCCATTTGATACCTTGGACTCTTTTGCGCAGAAATTTTTGGCGGGAACAAATGCCCCCACTACTTTGCCCACGTAAGTATATACGTGGGTGAAGTAGTGCAGAGTAATGCATAGCGTATGACCAATTTCGGGTTGTTATATAACTTTCAGAATCTTGATCTAAGAAGATAACGAGCGGACACAAGCGTCGTCATTTATCATTGACTCAAATCTCAACTCTTAAGAGATATAGTTCCAAACCCTTAACTCCATGAGCTGCATCCTTCTATCACTTTATATCTTACTCTGGCGTGAAGCAGTTTATATGCTCATGAGTAGCTTTTCCATTTCAGTAGCATGTAGCTTTGGCGAGTGTGGCTCATAGATGGTCCATCTTGACCTCTTTGCAGGGCGGTGATGGCTTAGGAGACAGGGTTAGGATCTGCCACCTAAGACTTTTCAACTTTATGAGCCGTGAGGGTTTCATAAAGACTTTTCTCCCTACGAGTCGTGAGGATCTCGTAGGTGTATTTTCTCCTTAGGAGTCGTGAGGATTCCTAAGTGTGTTTTCTCTTATAAGTCGTAAGGATCCTATAAGAGAGTTTTCCCTCTTACGAGTCGAGAAGACCCGTAAGCGGTTGTTTCCTTCCTTGTCGAGATTCGACTTTGGAGAGTGTGACCCGTGGATAGTATGCAAGAGACCGTTTTGGGCCGACTTGCAGGGTCCCAGTGCTTAGGAAACAGGTTTTTTAATCCCTACTGTCTAAGGATTTATCTCACGAGTCGAGACGAATCGAGAAATTCTCGCAAAGACATCAATTTCCTCACGAGTCGAAACGGATCGAGCAGATCTCGCAAGAATATCCTAACGTCATAGTTAACCTCTGCTCTTTACGACAGAGGTCCGTTAGGGTCTGTGGTACTAGGGTTTTGCCCGTCGTACCGTCGCATTGGCTGATGTATCCCTCGATAGACAATCGTGCTGTTCGAGTAGCCCTACGACTGTCGTGTCTCTGATCCCTTCGGGGGTTGGACAAGACGTCTTCAAGCAATCATCCTAGGCAATTTGACCGTCGGAAAAGCAAGCGTTAGGAATTTGCCATGCCACTTTTTACTCGAGGTTAGGCTCATTTTGGAGAGCCCCAATGAGTCATAACCACTCCGCGCTGGTGTGGGATGATCTCCAATAGTCTTTCAGGCTTTATATGAGTTGCCGTCAAGACCCTGAAGCTAGGAATTTGGCCTTTATTTCGTTTGTTGGCACTGCGTCTTCTGTATCGAGACGAATTTCGCGGTTGTCTCTAGGTTGCTGGTGAACCGTCGAGGTTTGGAATTAGGGATTTTGCCATGGCTCCTTTTGGTGTTGTTGCGTCTGCTGTGTCGAGATAAACGTCGAGGTGGTGACCACTCCGCACTGGTGCGAGATAATCTCCGATTGTCTTTCAGGCTTTATATGACTTGCCGTTAAGACGCATGAAGCTAGGAATTTGGCCTTCGCTTCGTTTGCTTTGGCGCGTCCAAATCCTGCTGGGGGAAGAACGCCGGGGTGACATTTCATCTGCTGTGTCGAGACGATCGTCAAGGTGGTGACCACTCCGCGCTGGTGCGAGATGATCTCCGAATGTCTTTCAGGCTTTATATGAGTTGCCGTCAAGACCCTGAAGCTAGGGATTTGGCCTTTGCTTCATTTGCTTTGGCGCGTCCGAATCCTGCTGGGGGAAGAAGGCTGGGGTGACATTTCATCTACTGTATCGAGACGATCGTCGAGGTGGTGACCACTCCGTGCTGGTGCCAGATGATCTCCGAATGTCTTTCAGGCTTTATATGAGTTGCCGTCAAGACCCTGAAGCTAGGAATTTGCCCTTTGCTTCATTTTCTTTGGCGCGTCCGAATCCTGCTGAGGGAAGAACGCTGGGGTGACATTTCATCTGCTGTATCGAGATGATCGTCGAGGTGGTGACCACTCCGCGCTGGTGCGAGATGATCTCCGATTGTCTTTCGGGCTTTATATGACTTGCCGTCAAGACCCTGAAGCTAGGAATTTGGCCTTTTGCTTCATTTGCTTTGGCGCGTCCGAATCCTGCTGGGGGAAGAATGCAGGGGTGACATCGCATCCGCTGTATCGAGACGAACGTCAAGGTGGTCTCTAGGTTGTTGGTGAACCATTGGGACCTGGAACTAGGGACTTTGCCATGGCTCCGTTGCTTTGATCTTGGGGTGACATTGCGTCTGTTGTATTGAGACGAATGTCGAGGTGGAGCCAGGATTTTGCCGTCGCTCCTCTTTGTTTTGACCATGAGGTCTTTTGTTGATATTGCTTCTGCATCCTGTTGGACTGCGAAGGAACGCCATTGTTGATATCTCGTTTTCTGTATCGAGACGAATGCTGAGGTGGAGCTGGAATTTTGCCGTCGCTCCGCTTTGTTTCGACCGTGAGGTCTTTTGTTGACGTTGCATCTGTATCCTGCTGGACTACGGAAGAACGTCGTCGTTGACATCTCGTCTGCTGTATCGAGACGAATGCTGAGGTGGAGCTGGGATTTTGCCGTCGCTCCGCTTTGTTTCGACCGTGAGGTCTTTTGCTGACGTTGCATCTGCATCCTGCTGGACTGCGGAGGAACGCCGTCGTTGACATCTCGTCTGCTGTAGCGAGACGAATGCTGAGATGGTCTATAGTTTGTCCGTGAACCGTCGAGATTTGGAACTAAGGACTATGTCGTGGCTCCGTTTGATGGTGTAACATCTGCGTCCTGCTGGAATGAGGAGGCACACCGTTGTTGGTCTCCAGGCTATAGATGTGGCCATTGAGATTTGGAACTAGGGACTTTGCCATGGCTCCGTTTCGTTGCGACTCTGAGGTCGGTTGTTGACGTCACGTCTGCATCTGGTTGGAGTGAGGAAAAACGCCGTTGGTGATCTCTAAGTTGTTGATGTTAACGTCGAGACCCTGAAGCTAGGGATCTTCCTTTGCTTCATTTGTTGACATTGTGTCTGCAATATTGCGACAAATGGCGAGATTGTCTCTAGGTTGTCTATGAACCATCGAGATTTGGCTTCGCTTTCTGATGGAGCCTGTTGGGAAGGTATGGTTCCCTCTTTGTTTGTGCCTCTGGATTGTATACAGGGATCGATGCGATCTCACCTGTAGGACAAAAAGTTTCATTCTTTCATTTTTTTATTCTTTCCGCGATGCTCTATCATTTCAGCTTTTTATATCGCGAAAATCGCGATTGCCCAATCATTTCGGCTATTTTTCGCGGTGCCCAATCATTTCGGCTATTTTTCTTTTTACTCGCTGCTTTTTATTGCGAGTTGCCCAATCATTTCGGCTATTTTGCATGCATACATTTTTACTTGCTGATTTTGTTTGCAAGTTGCCCCATCATTTCGGCAATTTCGTATGCATTTTTTTTTGGCTCGCTGATTTTTTCTCGCGAGTAGGGGATTTGGGATCTGATACCAATTTTAGCATCATCATCGCTACGACTGGAATATTATCAGGAGCGAATCATCATTTGCCATGAAAGGACTTGGAATTTGATACCGGTTTAGGCATCAGCATCGCTACAACTGGGATATTGGCAGGAGCGAATCATCATTTGCCGATAAAGGGCTTAGAATTTGATAACCCATTTAGGCATCGACATCGCTACAACTGGGATATTTCCAGGAGCGAATCATCATTAGCCTCTGTCGATGTCGAACAAAGATGGCTTAGTAAACAGGGTTAGAATTCTGTCAACTAAGGCTTTTGACTTCATGAGCCGTAAGGGTCTCACAAAGGTATTTCTCCCTACAAGTTGTGAGGATCTCGTAGATGTGTTTTCTCCTTAGGGATCGTGAGGATTCCTAAGTGTATGTTCTCTTATAAGTTGTAAGGATCTTACAAGAGTGTTTTCTCCTTGCAAGTCTAGAGGACCTACAAGTGCTTGTTTGCTGTACGAGCATATCCCTAGTCACGGATGGGACTTTGTTAGGGAAATGTTTATTCGCGCCCGTGGATTGTATACAAGGGTCAGTATGAGCCGCTTGTAGGGCAATATCGAAGGTTGTGAGGGTTGCTTAAGAACAGGTTCAGGTCTCTGTAACTTAAGACTTTCAAATCTTATGAGCCGTGAGGGTCCCATAAGAGAGTTTTCCTTACGAGTCGTGAGGATCTCGCAAGTGTTATTTCTCCTTAGGAATCGTAAGGATTCCTAAGTGTATTGCTCCCTTGTGAGTCGTAAGGATGTCACGCGAGTGGTTTCTCCTTACAAGGTCGAGAGGGCCCTGTAAGTGTCTTTTAACGAGGTTGCGCCCTTTTGGGTTTTCACAAACACTCGCCGGTAGCCCTGCTGTTTTTACTCACGGAGCCCTTTCGGGTTTTCATCCGTGCCCATTTTGCTTATGGACATACCGTTTTCTCTTTTTTTTCCCCCTTTTTTTCTTTTTTTTGTTTATTCTTTTTTTTAAATTCTAACGAGGTTGCGCCCTTTCGGGTTTTCACAAGACTCGCCGATAGCCCTGCTGTTTTTACTCACGGAGCCCTTTCGGGTTTTCATCCGTGCCCATTTTGCTTATGGACATACTGTTTTTTTTACGCCAGCCTGAGGATGCCGCGGGTTGATAGTAGTTTAACGACGTTTCGGTCATTTGCAAGTTTTAGGACATTGCGGTCCGCCGTTAGTTTAGGGACGTTTCGGTCCATCGTTGCCATATTTGAGGCGGATTCTTAGTTCCCGGACTTTTTGGTCCAGGAGGCCTTCCCTATGAATGAGCATGATGCCTCCGGCATATCTATTTTTCTCGGAGCGTGTGGTTGTGGCGGGCTCACCTTCCAGAATATCTTTGTTTAGCAAATCTCTCATTGAAAGATTTGATTTGTTTTCATCATTAATATGATCGTTTAGATCATTCAGTGAATTTTATTCACCGTTGGATTTTAAATCCAAAGATATTCTGTTTATTATTTCCGGTGAGATTTTAGGGGAAATCTTTCCTTGTCTAAGATCTTTCCATAAATTGGTGATATTTAATCACCCTTGGATCTTTAATCCAACGGTCCCCATAATCCTTTTCCATTTGGAAAGATTTAGAATCTTTTTAGAATTTTAATTCTATTAATCTATAAGGCTTTCAAAGTCTGGCACGTGCTGGCACGTGACCCTTGGTCACGTGTGAGCACGTGACCCCCAATTGAGTCCTTTTCTCAGCATTTACTTATGGTTCAGTTTTAACCATCACGTGTCAACACGTGACCATTGGTCACGTGTGAGCACGTGACACCTCATTGAGGTATTTCCTTCAGCCATTTGTTATTTCATTTCTATTTCGATTGTCACGTGTCAACACGTGACCATTGGTCACGTGTGAGCACGTGACCCCCAATTGGGTCCTTCTTCAGCCGTTAGTTTTTATTTCTGTTTTGACTATTAGGTGTCAACACGTGACCATTGGTCACGTGTGAGCATGTGATACCTCATTGAGGTAATTCCTGATTTTTAATCAGGGAACAGTGCATAGCATATTTGCTCATAACTTTTGATCCCGGATGAATTATGAAGCCCATAATATATCAAATAGAAGGGTTTTTCGAGATGCTTCCAATATCATCAGAATTTAACAGTTCCTCCTGCAGGAGTTTATCAAAATACAGGCCGGAAGATACGGGTTCGCATTTCCTTAAGCGTATCGCTGCCATTTGATACCTTGGACTCTTTTGCGCAGAAATTTTTGGCGGGAACAAACACCGATTTCGGCATCAGCACCGCTACAACTGGGATATTTCCAGGTGCGAATCATCATTTGCCTCTGTCGATGTTGAACAAAGGTGGCTTAGTAAACAGGGTTAGGATCCTGTCGACTATGGCTTTTGACTTCATGAGCCGTAAGGGCCTCACAAAGTTATTTCTCCCTACAAGTCGTGAGGATCTCGTAGGTGTGTTTTCTCCTTAGGAATCGTGGGGATTCCTAAGTGTATGTTCCCCTGTAAGTCGTAAGGATCTTACTAAAGGTTTTTTTTATAAGTCGAGAGGACTTACAAGGGTTGTTCACCGTGTAGACATATCCCTAGTCACGGGTGGGACTTGGTTAGGGAAATGTTTATTCGCGCCCGTGGATTGTATACAAGGGTCAGTACTGAGCCACTTGTAGGGCAATATCAAAGGTTGTGGGGGTTGCTTAAGCACAGGTTTAGGTCTTTGTAACTTAAAACTTTCAAATCTTATGAGCCGTGAGGGTCCCATAAGAGAGTTCTCCTTACGAGTCGTAAGGATCTCGCAAGTGTAATTTCTCCTTAGGAATCGTGAGGATCCCTAAGTGTGTTGCTCCCTTGTGAGTCGTAAGGATATCACGCGGGTGGTTTCTCCTTACAAGGTCGAGAGGACCCTGTAAGTGTTTTTTAACGAGGTTGCGCCCTTCCGGGTTTTCACAAACACTTGCCGGTAGCCCTGCTGTTTTCACTCACGGAGCCCTTTCGGGTTTTCATCCGTGCCCATTTTGCTTATGGACATACCGTCTTCGTTTTTTTTTATTTATTATTTTTTTATTCTTTTTTCTAACGAGGTCGCGCCCTTTCGGGTTTTCACGAATACTCACCGGTAACCCTGCTGTTTTTACTCACGGAGCCCTTTCGGGTTTTCATTCGTGCCCACTTTGCTTATGGACATACCGTATTTATTTTTTTATTATTTTTTTATCGGCTTTGGGATGTTGCATTCTACCGTAGTTTATCGACATCTCGGTCAACAGCTAGTTTTAGGACGTAGGGGTCCGTCATTAGTTTAAGGACGTTTCGGTCCATTATTGAAGAAGGCCGGCTACTACTTATAGAGTTTGGGCTTAGGAAGATAGCGAGCGGACATAGTCGTCGTCATCTATTATTGACCTAGGCTGTGACTCATTAAGCGTAGTATTTCTTTAGGAAGTGACCGTTTATTGGCCTGAAAGGCCTTTCACCGTGCATATCCATGAGTAGATAGACTCCACCCTGGTAGACCTTGTCTATGATGTACGGGCCTTCATAGTTCGGCTCGAATTTTCCCCGCTTGGCGCGATTGGGGATCATAGGACTTTTGACCACTAGCACGAGTTCGCCTTGGCGGAATGTCCTCGGCCTGGTCAATCTTTCATATGAGCGCGTCATCTTTGCTTTGTAAGCCTCCAGATTTTGTTGCGCTATGAGCCGGGTTTCATCAAGGGCGTCAAGCTCCTCAAGCTGAAGGTGATCATTTTCTTCGTCCGTCAGCTCGTAGTGGATTGCCACTCGTAGAGAGGGTAACTCTATCTCGAGGGGGATTACCGCTTCTGTACCGAATACCAACGCGTACGGCGTTGTGTTCGTGGCCGTCTTGAACGTAGTTCAATACGCCCAGAGAGCCTCTTGCAGTATCTCGTGCAAGTCCTTCTTATTTCGGGACACCGTCTTCTTCACGATCTTTGTCAGGGTCTTGTATAAAGCCTCAGCTAGACCGTTAGCTCGGGGATTATAAACTGAGGAATATCTTTAGTCTATGTTATGCTGTTGCGCGAAGTGACTGATCTTATGGCTTCTGTAGGCTGGCCCGTTATCGGAGATGATCCATCACGGAGTTCCAAACCGATAAATGACGTGTGTCTTGAAGAAATGGAGGATATTCTCCGTCTTCACTTCCCTCAGCGGTACTGCTTCTGCCCATTTGGAGAAGTAGTCAGTCGTCGCCAAAATGAATCGATGTCCCCTGGACGATGCTGGTTCGATAGGGCCGACTATGTCAGTTCCCCACATTTCGAACGGCCAGCTAGCCACCATTGGATGTAGTGGATTTGGATGCTGATGGATGAAGTCCCCATGGATTTGGCATGAGTGGTATTGCTTCGTATATTCGAGGCAGTCCTGAATCATCGTGGGCCAATAGTAGCCCATCCGTTTGATCTTCAACTTCATCTTTGGGCCTGCTTGGTGAGAACCGCAGAGTCCATCATGAACTTCTTGGACGACTCTTTTCGCTTCTTCAGGTCCCAGACATCTCAACCACAGAGAATCAAATGACTTCTTGTACAGAGTATCATTGACGAAGGCAAAAGACAGAGCTCGTTTCATGAGCTAATGTCTTGAGGACGCATCTTCAGGCGTTCAACGGGACTTGAAGTAGTCTATAAAGACTTCTCTCCAATCCTCAACCTTTTCCTGGTTTTTTATTTGCATAGCCATTTGCCCAGTCACTCCCTTTTCTTCGGATGATTCCGGAGAAATTTCTTCTGGGGCAAGCACCCGACGGCTTTGTACTATGATTCTTACATCATCAAGGTTTTCGTCGGCCAGTTCTTTAGCGAGCTTGGCTAACGCGGCCGCTTTGCTATTTTCTGCACGCGGTATGCTCTCCAGCATGTAGAAGGGGATTTGAGTCAACAGTTGCTGTACTCTCTCGCCATATTTCACCAGTTCTGGTTTGCACGTTTGGTAGTCGCCGTTTACTTGACCGACGACCAGTTGAGAATCTCCATATATGAGGAGGTTTTCAATTCCCATGTCGATGGCGATCTCGAGGCCTGCTATTAAAGGTTCGTATTCAGCTTCATTGTTCGTCCTCGGCTCTATTAAGGAGAAAGCAAAGCGCATTATCCCTCCTTGTGGAGTTACGAAGATGAGGCCTACCCTCGATTTGATCATAGGGGTGCTTTGTTTGCGCTTCTTCATGGAAGACGCTCCATCAAAATAGAGTTCCCATCAGGTATCACTACCGTCGATCGCATCAAACGCATGTTCGTCTGGCAGCTCGCAACTCAGAGGAGAATCGACAGGTATTGGATGCTCAGCGAGGAAGTCGGCGATGGCCTGGCCTTTTACTGCCTTAAGAGGTTGATAGGTTATTGAAAACTCCATCAAGAGAAAGGCCCATTTAGCGAGTCTTCCTGTCAATATGGACTTCGACATTAAATATTTAAGGGGGTCCACCTTCGAAATGAGACGGACTTCATGCGCCAACGCATAGTGCCTGAGCTTTGTTATCGCGAAGATCAACGCCAGACAGTGTTTTTCGATGGGGGAATAATTGCTTTCTGCCCCCAGTAGAACCCGACTCAAATAGTAGAGTGCTCTTTCTTTCCCTTGGTCGTTCTTTTATGCCCATAATGCGCCTAAGGAACCTTCGAGGGCGGTTGTATAAAGAATGAGAGGCTTTCCCTTGACCGGAGCAGCCAACACTGGCGGATTCTGCAGGTACTGCTTGATTTCGTCTAGCGCGTCTTGGCATTTATGATCCCAGACAAACGGGGTTCCCTTCTTCATCAGATGACTATAAGGACGACACTTGCCAGAGAGATTGGCTATAAATCGTCGGATATACGCGAGCTTTCCTTGGAGAGACCGCAGCTGCTTAAGAGTCCTTGGCGGAGGCATTTCCATGATCGCCTTGATCTTTGACGGATCTATCTCGATACCCCGGTGTCGGACGATGAATTCTAGGAATTTGTCCGAGGAAACTCCGAATGCGCACTTGAGAGGGTTCATCTTCAAGTTATATTGTCGAATGCGTTGAAATACGGTCTTCAGACGCTCGAGATGTTCCTCATATGATTTGCTTTTAACCACGAGGTCGTCGATATAACATTCGACGATTTCATGTATAAGGTCATCGAAGATCTTCGTCATGGCCCTCTGATAGGTGGCGTCGGCGTTCTTCAAACCGAAGGGTATCACCTTGCAGCAGAATATTCCCAGAGGGGTCCGGAAAGCGGTGTACTTTTGGTCTTCGGGATGCATCTTTATCTGATTATATCCTGATGAGCCGTCCATGAAGAAGAAAACTTCATGAGTGGACGTGTTATTTATCATCAGCTCGGTGACTGGCACTGGGAAATCGTCTTTCGGGCAGTCTTTATTGAGATCCCGAAAGTCTACACATATGCGCACTGTCCCATTCTTTTTCATCACCGGGACGATGTTGGCGATCCAATCAGGGTACTGCACCTCTTGGATGAAGCCAGAGTCGATTAACTTCTTGACCTCGGCATTGATACTCATCTCAAGCTCGAGCCACATTCTTCTCGGTGCTTGTTTGACTGGCTTGACGTCCGAGGATATCGCCAATTTATGCACAGCAATCTCTGGATCTAGTCCTGGCATTTCGGAATAGTTCCATGCTAAGCAATCTCTATGCTGCTAAGCACGTCTTTTAGCGTAGCCACCCTTTCTTCAGTAGCAGCTCGCTGACGAATGTCGGTCGCGGGTCGTTCGCCGTCCCCAACTCAATTTTCTTGAGGTTATCTGCAGTAGTATGTATTCCATCCTCCAGCTCTTTAGGCGCTAGAGGAAATTCTGAGACCACCTCGTCATCGCTGTTTTCGAAACACCAGGGAAGGTCATCCATATTCACGGGCTCTTCTTTTGATATTGTTATCATATGATAAGTACGAGCTCGCTTCCAAGACCGATGTGGATCTGGTTCTTCTCTTGTGGCTTTGGGTTCATGCTTCTGTGGCGGTGTTACCTTCCAGCTGTCAGATAGAGCGAACTTACCGAGCTGATACTGATCTTCGACCCAATTCTTGAAGGTAAAGCAGTCTTCGAGGGGATGCCTTTTTACTCGGTGATAAAAGCAGTAGTTTGGGTGAGAGACTTCGCCTGCTTGCTCGGGGTGTTTAGACTTCGGAAGTGTAATCATTTGGTGTTTTATAGCTAAGTCAAGTATCTTCTTCGTCTTTTCTTGAGGAAAAGAGTATGCTCGACTCATCTTCTTTATAAGGGACAAATCCGGACCTCTTGCTTCCCGCTCGCGTGACTTCTTGTTCCCACTTTGTCTTTGCTGAGTGCCTTTTTCGCTTTTCGACTTGTTTTTGCCTCGGCGTCGGGCCTTTTTTACAACAGGTTGACAGGGAGCTGCATTTTCATCTTTCGCGGCTTGTTGGAGGAGGCGTTGCGTCTTGGCTTTCTCGTAGATGGCCATTTCGCGGTTGTGGTCGTCTCGGACTTTTTGACCAGCTTCCCTTATAAGCTTGTCTATCTGTTCTTCGAATGACAGACTGGGCATTTTTACATCGAGGACTTTTTCTGGTTCAGGGTTAGCGTCCTCCCATTGAGCATCCCCTTCTTCATTGAAGTCATGTACGACATAGCAGTCGGTGAGGAGCTCCCATTTCTTGGATCGAATGTATCCAAGCCCAATTGTTTCCATCCTCCCATGAGGCAACTTATGCTGAGTTTCGGGAACGTTCCAGATCTATCATAGAACTTAGCTTTTCGAGCGGTCTGTTTGAAGGGTACCCCCTGATGCTTCAACAGCCTTTTCAAGCCTTCTGTATAATATCTGGGCAGGCGGATGGGTTGAAGCCTGTCAAGTGTAGGATCCATGCCGTGCCAAATTTATTTCTCCACTTTGGTTTCCCCGGAGCGGTAGAATAGAATCGCCTTTTCGCCTTCTCGCCTGGGAGGGACATAGAACGTCTGCAGCTCTTCTACAATGTAGGTATCGAGCGCATCCAGTTCTTTATGATGTTTAAGTGGAACCATGGCGACTTGCAGACTTTGCTCTTCATCAACGACAGTTTGTATGGAAGGTCGAGCGGAAAATATAGCATGGACCTCATCTTCCGAGTCACTGCCAAAGATCAACATGGGAGCGGACGGTCCTGGCTTGTTGTGTTGGGGTGGACCTGAATAAACTATCTCCTCTTCCTCCTCGGTATCACTCCCGAAGACAGGGATGGTAGTGATAGCTTTGTTCTCTGGTTTGTGACACCTCTCCGTATCTTCAAAATCCGGTAAGAAGTATTTTGCATCTTCATATTTGCGGACTTCGTTCATGGAGAATGGGTTCAGCTCTCCCGTTACGGTATACTCGAGACCATCCTTAAAATATTTCATACACTGATGCTGTGTAGAGGGGATGATGTTGTACTCGTGTAACTAGGGTCGGCCGAGCAAAGCATTATAACATGTCTTGGCGTCTATGACGTGGAATTTAATGTCCGTGACAAGTAGTCCAAAGCGTAACGTTAGTATCACAGACCCGAGAGTTCGTGATGATTGAGAGTCGAACCCGGAGATGGTGATCTTATCCCGAGCAAGGTGCTGGACGCTCATGCAGATTTCCTTCAATACCTGTACATTGAGGAGATTGACGGAGACCCATTGTCAAGCAAGATTTTGCCTATCTTTATATCGTGGCAGTTCCCTGAGACATAGAAGGGACGGTTGTGCTCGCACGTCCCGAGGAGAAGGTCTTCATTGTCGAAGGTGACATCGGCTGTGTGCACTTCTTCCAGCTCGTCCTTCATCTTTCCTTCGACGAGAAAAGCTTGGAACTGCTCTGGCTCCTGTAGTGCTTTGATCAATGAATCCCTTGCTTCTTTTGATAGTAGGAGGGCATCGAGAATACTGAGCTGCGAGGGTAGCTTCCTCAAGTGCGCCAGAACGTTGAAGTCCACCTTATTTTTCTTTGGCGGGTCCTTGGCGGTTAGCTCTTCCATGACTTGGTCATCTAGGGCGATATCCTCAGAGACCTTTTCTTTTCCCTTTTCTTTTTTATTTGAGGGTCTGAGATTCTTTTCGGGTAGCGTACGATTACGCAATCGGATATTCTCCTAGGCCTTCGTCTTTTCCTCTTTTCCCGAGGTGGACTCTTTAAAGAGAGGGCTAAGGGCCATTTCCTCGTCAGAGTCGCTCCCAAATGTGAGAACTTGCGCTTCGCCGGCGTTAACCATGTGACAATCGCCTGTGGTTCTTCTAAGCTCCTCGGTCGTACTTTTCCGCTCCCGACGAGCTTTGCGCTTTTCCTGCTTAAAATATTGCTGGTGAACAACATACCCCTGCCACCATCTATTGAAAGCTCTGCACTCTTCGGTGGGGTGCGAAATTTTCCGATGATATAAACAGTAGGAAGGGTGCATTTCTGCTTTGCCGGCAATGTTCCCTTCAGAGGGTGGTAGCTTCATCCCTATTGATATGGCTTTAGCAAACCTTTTCCTCGTCTTGAACTTGCTTTTATCTGCGGTGGATGTATTTTGATCCGGCGGGAGTGTCTCAACTCCTTCATCTAGTCGCCGGCGCTTGGCCCTTTCAAATATGACCGTCTCGTGTTCCCGATCAGCTTTACTTTTCAAAAGAACTTCGTTGAGGAATGCGTCAATTGTTTCATCCGATGGGCCCAGAAGTTGCGGCTTAGGATCTGCCCCCAGCTTCTCAGCGCAAGGAGTTTTCTCATCGTCCGTAAACGTGTAAGAGATCATATGACAACTCGCCATGTATTCCTCGGATTCATCCGACGAGCTCTCTCCCTCATCTTCCTTTTGAAATACGTGGCCGAGGAACTCTTGGAGTGTGATGGGAGTTTGTGCCTTTTGATTATATTCCTCTAGCACGTCGATTTGTTTTTGTAAGTCCGTACGCTTGTCGCCAGGCTTCCCGGGCTTTTTGGATCTCTTCTTCTTCTTCTTCTTTGAAGATTTCGACGGATGGGTATGACTGCTTGGGTCATCACTACCGACCTTTAGAGTTGGGAGCGGCTTCAGCATCCCTTCGATGATCTGGGGTTCTAGCGGATTCTTCCACCTGATCGCCGGGCATGTCTGGAGATCATTCAACATTCTTTTGGTTTTTGCAGATAGCACAACCTCCCACGGAGCTTCTTCAACAAGGGAGCACGTTGCCCCCGGCATATTCACCTTTTTAGGGGTATGAGGTTGCGGCGGGTTCACCTTCCATTTTTCGGACAACGCGAACTTGCCTTGCTGGTATTGGTCTTCAATCCAGTTTTTGAAGACGTAGCAATTTTCGATCGGATGACCCAATACTCGATGGTAGGGGCAGTAATTGGGATTATTGACGTCGTTTGGCTGAAACGGATGTTTTGAATCCGGCAAATTGATGAGTCCGTTGCGCACTGCTAGCTCGAACAGTCTTCTCGTTTTATCTTGAGGAAACGAGTAAGGACGTCCTAGCCTCTCCTCGAGGGATACGCATGGACGCATATTATTTTGGCGGACAACCGGCTTCAAGTTGCTCGGCTGTTGTTGAGCATTGGCGACGACGATCGCTTTTCCTTTCCCCTTCTCATTTCGAGAGTCCGGCTTTGGACGAGACGGTCTATGGCCCATCGGGTCCATTTGAGCTAGCTTGTCGATCAGGGCCTGGAACGTGGTTGGTTTAAAGAACATCATGAACTGTGAGATAGTTGCATGAGGATCTAGTGTACCCACGAACATGCCCATCGCTGGTGCCTCTTCGATGCGTTGTTCGCATTTCGACCATAAGTTTCGCCACCGTATTGCGTATTGGACCCACGTCTCACCTGGCTTCACCCTGGCATTAATCAATGTTGTTATTGGGGTGTGTTCGCTGGCGCTTGCGAATCTTTGTGTAAACAACAGCTCCATCTCCGCAAATGTTTTGATGGAATCGTTCGGAAGCTCGGAGTACCATTCAAACGCCGTCTCCGATAAACTGCCGACGAACTGGCGAAGTAGCAGTTTATCATCGCCGCCGGTGTTGCCACAAAGAGCCCTGAACTGGGCAACATGTTGATGTGGATTCCCCGTCCCTTTATATACAAGGAATTTTGGGATCGTGTAACCCGGCGGGTACTTTATCTGATCATACCAGCTCGGATATGGTCGTCCCGTTTTAACGATTTGACCGGCTGCCTCAGTTGCCTGGTGAACTCGTATTTGCTGAGCTATGTATTCATCCAGGGCAGCTTTGGAAATTGTCTCCTCCTTAGCTGTTGAAAGAGCTGGCGGGGGATTTGACGTTTCCCCTCTGTCATCTTCAAGGACGATCGGAGGACCTTCAGCCGGAGGATCCTGCTGGATCATCATACCCACCATGTCCTGGAACAGAAGGGCCATTCGTTTTATATTGGCTGCTTGTTCCGCAGCCTCTTTGTCCTTCTTTTCCAGTATTCTCCGAAGGAATTCGGCATTGGTTTCTTGCTCCTGGCGTTGATCTGAGGATGCTTCCGGGCTTTCTTTTGGCCCGGTGAGTGCGGCCATCGCAGTGATCATTTCTTGGAGCTTCTGCTGCTGCTCTTGAGCTCTAGTCACCGATCGCGTAAGCGGTCTATGACCCGTCTCTTTTCCGGAAGCCATGTAAACAGTATGCACCCTTATGCTCCCAGACTTGGGGCGTTTGGACTCATTGCCTTTGACATTTGCCGCAGGCGTGGGGACTTTCTCCGGCCTTCTTCTCTTGTGGGCCATCGAAGTTGAGGAGGCCGTTGCAGCGGGCACCCAGGTAGTTGTCGTCCTTTGCTGTTTGACAGGACGGTTCTTTTCTTCCTGAACTTTCACCCTCTTCTGCCGGCGAGAGTGATCTCGATCGATTACTGAGTCCTGAACCCATCGCCAGACCTTGTAAATTTTGTAGGACAGCCGTTGAGGGGGCTGCTCCGGCGTTGTTTCTGTAACATTCTCTGTGGGCGGAGGAGATCTTTTCAGCATGGCAGTCGGAGAGTTCTTGCGTACCCTCCTTAGCGGTTTAAAGCTGTTCCCAGTCAGAACAGCAGCATTGATTTCCACCATTAGAGCTAGGGGAGTTAGCCCAGAGCGGGAGTTGCCTCCGGCCTTTCTTACTCGGCCCAAGTGGCGACGTCGAGTGTGTCGAGCTGTTGGGGCTGGTTCGGCGATGGGGTTGGTTTTGTCTTGCCCCCTGTCTAGATGAGGCACCGCTGGTGCCAGTCTCTTGAAGACCGATGTCTTTTGAGTAGCGGTGTCCAATCTGTCAAAGACAGACCTACGAGCAGAAACGGGAGCTGGAATAGTCAGCCTTGTAAAGACCGACTCTTTAGCAGGAGAAGACGACTTGACGACTTCAGGAGCAGAGATGGCTATCTTCTTTGGGACGGCCACTTCAGGTACTAAGGGCTTCTTGGCAGGCCCTTTGGAGCTCTGGTTCAGCCTGGTAAAGACCGAGGCTGCCGGCTTGACATTGGACGACCCGTTGAGAAGGGCCGTGGTAGTAGCAAGTCGATCGAAGACCGACTTCTTTGAAGCTTCCTAAGGTAGCGGGACATTAATGTTCACTGGCGGAAGCATGGTCCCGAAGAACAGACCGGTGGTAGACTGAGTCACTTGTTCCACAGGCATAGTGAACAGGGAAGCAGCCTGCGGTCCATAGGCTACACCTCCAGGTGAGGCGGAGCGTCGGTTGCATTTGCATTTGGAGCAGTTCGAGTAGTTGAACGCCATTGCTGTTTGATTTCTGCGCCAAGCAAGATACCAAATCTTAGTAACTTGAATCCCGAGGGCAACAATTAACAAACCGCGATTGGTTCGCGAAGACGACACACGAACTGTGGAGTGGAAAGAGGAAGAGGTCCCGCCGAGCGTGCCAGAATCTGTTCCCCTCCGAATGACGGCGCGACGCAGAGACGTCTTGCCTGAGATTTGGGGCAGATGCTATTTGGTTTTATCCGTTTATGCCAAGTTGATTTATGGCACCGTGTATCGGAGGTTTAGACGGATGCGGCCGATATAGCAGACTTCGTCAGATTCCCCCTCGTTCGAGGGGTTTTTGATTGTGGGGACGCTCTTCCCTGCAGGCGCAAGCCCGTGCAGTTAATTACGCTACCGCATTGCAGTAACAACTTTCTCCTTCTCCAGAATTTCACTTCGTGTCGTGGGTGTTTGTTTTGTTCGTGGTTGCCCGTGGATTGTATACGGAGACTATTTTATGTCGTCGCCCGTAGGACGTGGATTAGTCCAAATCCGTATTTTCTTAGATTTGGGTTTGGAGTTTTGGTTTAAGGATACGTTAGCCATATTTGAGGCTAAGATTAACTTAAACGTTTGTTAAGGATACGTTAGTCCAATTTGATACTAAGATCAACTTAACGGGATCGTTTGGATCCGACAAAAAAGCATTTGGAGGCTCTATTGTTCCAGTTTAGGGACATAGTGGTCCATTGCATGTATGGCCGTCGGGACCCATCACTTCTCTGACGACGTTGAAGGATTACAACGACAGACGTCAGAGGAGTTCAGAGATGTACCCTTGAACCGAAGTTGGTTGGGGGATCTATAGTCCAATTTGGGACTAAAGTCTGTTTGAAGGTTTTGGTTTAAGGATACGTTAGCCATACTTGAGGCTAAGATCAACTTAAACGTTTGTCAAGGATACGTTAGTCTAATTTGAGACTACGATCAGCTTGACAGGATCATTTAGATTCGACAAAAGAGCATTTGGGGGCTCTATTGTTCTAGTTTAGGGACATAGTGGTCCATTAGCAGTTTAGGGACATGGTGGTCCAACATTCCCATTTTGAGAACGCATATTAGTTTAAGGACATATTAGTCCATGAGTTTAAGGACCCCACAGTCCGTATTATTGGTTTAAGGACGCATTAGTCCATGAGTTTAAGGACCCCACAGTCCGTAGCAATGTGTGGTTGTCGGGACCTGTCACCTCTCTGACGACGTTGAAGGATTACAACGACAAATATCAGAGGAGTTCAGAGATGTACCCTTGAATCGGGTGTAAATTTATTTGGAAGAGCAGTTGTGCTCAGTTCAATTTAATTTGAGAACTTATGGCCAGCATTGGGCTAAGTCCAGTTGAGAATATTCAACATTTTTATTTGTAGTTGGCCTGTTAGGCCTTTGCTTGGGCTCTGCCTTTCTAAACAATGCATAGCATTTATTCTGGCCTGTTAGGCCTTTTTAATTGGGCTCTGTCCCTTTTTTTTTATAATGCAGAGCATTAGCATTTATTTTGGCCTGTTAGGCCTTTTTTAATTGGGCTCTATCCCTTTTTTTAATAATGCAGAGCATTTAATGGTCTGACAGTGCGCCACGTGGCCTGTCAGGTACTTTGCGCTGATTGAGGAGTGCAAGGCGCAAACTGATGTGGAGGTGACATGTTTCGCGCTCTGATGAGCGTAAGCGCAATGCGCTGCGCCATTGCGCTGCTGAAATGTGGCGCACTCTGACGACTTGCGCCAATTCAAGAGCGCAATGCTCATTTTTTAAAAAGCGCAAGGCGCAGATTATTCTGGGGTTGACACGTGGCGTGTTCTGGTGACTTGCGCCAACCCAAGAGCGCAGAGGCTCAAATTAATAGTGCAGGGCACTGTTCAAAAGCGCAGAGCGCATCTTGATCTATTTTAGATCAAAGGACAGAATCTTTTTGATTCTAAAGAGGTTCTACCTCAAGTTTTAAGAACCAGTGGTTCAATAAAAGGCAATGCCTTTATATAGATCAAAAGATCTAATAGAGAAGTAAATTACTTCTTTATTATTATTTTTTTATTAAAGATCTTGATCTTGTTCTTAGATCATTGATCTTTTTAGAAGAAATTCTTCTTTTTTACAAAGGTTTTACCTTTTTTATCTTTTTCTGAAATCTTCTCAAAGTTTTAGAGGAATTCTCTGGTTTCTCTATCTCTGTGTGTTTTAGACTTGGAGTCTAGGGGTCTTTATATAATGCCAATTGATTTGTTAAGTCGGTTAAAGAGATCTTTCTCTAATTGATCTAGGGATGTTTCCCCACCGTTGGATCTTTGATCCAAGGGCTCTGTTTTACAGAAGAGAATCTTATTGTTTTAATAAGATTTAAAAAAGATCTTTCCAGAATTTTTCTATTAAATGCTGGCACGGCTGGCGCAAGCGCACCTGCGCTTGACACGTGTCGCGCAGCGCAGAACGCAGCGCAACTGCGCTAGCACAACTGCGCTGACACGTGTCGCGCAGCGCAGAGCGCAGCGCAACTGCGCTAGCGCAACTGCGCTGACACGTGTCGCGCAGCGCTGAGCGCAGATCATCTGAAGCGTTACTTTCTTTATTTTTGTTTTAAATAGAGCTTTGCTCTGATTGGGTGCGCTGTCTTGGGCGCAGCACTGGCGTGTCAGCTTTTGACACGTGGCGCGTTGCGCGCAGCGCAAGGAATCTGAAGCGTTGCTTTAATTTTTGAATTTTTGAAATTCAAACAGAGTTTTGCTCTGATTGGGGGAAATAGGTGGATGAAGTCCCTGTGAATTTGGCACGAGTGACACCGCTTCGAATATTCGAGACAGTCCTGAATCATTGTGGGCCAATAGTAACTCATTCTCTTGATCTTCAGCTTCATCTTTGGCCCGGCTTGATGAGAACCGAAGAGTCCGTCGTGAGTTTCTTGGACGAATTTTCTTGCTTCTCCTGGTCCCAGGCATCGCAGCCATAGAAATTTGAATGATCTCTTATATAGAGTATCATTGACTAAAGCGAAAGACAAGGCTCGCTTCATGAGCTGATGTCTTGACGACGCGTTTTCGAGCGTTCGACGGGATTTGAAGTAATCTACGAAGACTTCCCTCCAATCCTCGGCCTCTTCTTTGTTCTTTATTTGGAGGACCGCTTGTTTGATCGCTTCCCTTCTTTCAGATGACTCCGGAGAAATTTCTGCTGGCGCGAGAATCCGGCGGCTTTGCACAATGATCCTTACGTCATCAAGGTTTTCATCGGCCAGTTTTTTAGCGAGCTTGGCTAACGCATCCACCTTACTATTTTCCACACGCGGTATGCTTTCCAGGATGTAGGGGGGAATTTGAGTCAGAAGTTGCTGCACTCTTTCGCCATATTTTACCAATTTCGGTTTACACGTCTGATAGTCGCCATTTACTTGGCTAACGACTAGCTGGGAGTCTCCATATATAAGGAGGTTTTTGATTCCTATGTCGACAGCAATCTCAAGACCCGCTATCAAATTTTCATACCCAGCCTCATTGTTTGTCCTCGGTTTTGTTAAGGAAATGGCGAAACGCATTATCCCACCTTGCGGAGTCATGAAGATAAGGCCCATCCCAGCTTTGATTATGGGGGTGCTTTGCTTTCGCTTCTTCAAAGAAGATGCTCCGTCGAAGTATAGTTCCCATTGGACATTATTTCCTTCCTTCCCTCCTTCGATTATATCGAACGCATGTTCGTCTGGCAATTCGCAATTTAAGAGAGAATCGGCTGGTATTGGATACTCAGCGAGAAAGTTGGCGATGGCCTGGCCTTTCACTGTCTTGAGGGGTCGATACGTTATCGAGAACTCCATCAAGAGGAGAGCCCATTTGGCCAGCCTTCCCGTTAGTATAACTCTTAACATCAAATATTTGAGAGAATCCGCTTTTGATATGAGATGGACCTCATGTGCCAAGGCATAATGTCGAAGCTTCGTTATCGCGAAGATCAGTGCCAGACAATGCTTTTCAATGGGGAGTAATTGTTTTCTGCCCCCAGGAGAACTCGACTCAAATAGTAGGGAGCTCTCCCTTTCCCCTGGTCGTTTTCCTATGCCCATAGCATGCCTAAAGAACCTTCAAGGGCTGTTGTGTACAGAATAAGGGGCTTCCCTTAACCGGAGAAGTCAGTACCGGCGGGTTCTGCAGATATTGCTTGATTTCGTCCAGTGCACTTTGATATTTATGATCCCAAACGAACGGGGTCCCCTTCTTCATTAGATGGTTGTAGGGGCGGTATTTTCCGGAAAGGTTAGTTATGAACCGTCGGATATACACGAGCTTTCCTTGGAGAGACCGCAGTTGTTTTAGAGTTCTTGGCATGGGCATTTCCATAATCGCCTTGATCTTTGATGGGTCTATTTTGATGCCTCGGCGTCGTATGGTGAATCCTAGGAATTTTCCTGAGGAGACTCCAAATGCACATTTTAGAGGATTCATCTTTAGATTGTATTTCTGAAGACGTTGGAATACTATTTTTAGATGCTCTTAATGCTCTTTGTATGATTTGCTTTTCACCATAAGGTCGTCGACATAACATTCGACAATCTCATGTTTGAGGTCATCAAAAATCTTCGGCATAGACCTCTGGTCGGTAGCGCCTGCGTTTCTTCAAACCGAAGGGCATCACCTTATAGCAAAATATGCCTAGCGCAGTCCGGAAGGCCGTGTGCTTTTAGTCATTAGGATGCATTTTTATTTGATTATACCCCGAAGATCCGTCCATGAAGGAAAAGATCTCATGGGTAGACGTGTTATCGATCATCAGCTCGGTAACGGGTACTGGGAAGTCATCCTTCGGGCAAGCCTTGTTGAGGTCCCGAAAATCCACGCAGATGCGCACCGTCCCGTTTTTCTTCATCACTGGAATAATGTTGGCAAGCCAGTCGGGATACTAAACTTCTTGGATGAAGCCGGAGTCGATTAGTTTCTTGACTTCAGCATTGATGTTCATCTCGAGTTCGAGCCGCATTCCTTGGCACTTGCTTGACTGACATGACGTCCGGCGATATCGCCAGTTTATACATCGCTATTTCTGGATCTAGTCATGGCATCTCAGAATAATTCCATGCGAAGAAATCCTTATATTGTATAAGCACATCCTTTAGTGTGGCCACCTGCTTTTTAGACAGCAGCTCACTGACGAACGTTGGCCTTGGATCGATTTCCGTTCCCAAGTCAATTTTCCTTAAGTTGTCCGCCGTAGTGTGTATTCCATCCTCCAGTTCTTTTGGCGCCGGTGGAACTTCTGAGATCATCTCGTCCTCGTTCTCATTTGCGAAGCACTGGGATAGGTCGTCCATATTCTTGTGCTCCCCCTCCTTTGAGAATGTTATCACGTGGCAGGTGCGAGTTCGTTTCCATTGATCTGGACTTACCCTCGCAATATAGGTTGTTTTTGGCTCATGCTTTCGTGGTGGGGTTACCCTCCAACTGTCGGATAGGGCAAACATACCTTGCTGATACCGGTCTTCGACCCAGTCTTTGAAGGTGAAGAAGTCTTCAAGAGGATGTCCTATTGCTCGGTGGTAGGAGCAATAAGCCGGGTGATGGACCTCATTTATTTATTCGGGGTGCCGAGACTCCGGGAGCGTCATCATTTGATGCTTGATGACAAGGTTAAATATTTTTCTTGTCTTGTCTTGAGGGAAAGAATATTCCCGACTCATCTTCTTCATCAGCGATGGATTCCAGCTGACTTTTTCTCGGTCGCGCAACTTCTTGGATCTGCTTCACTGTTTTTGAACGTCATTCTCGTTCTTCACCTTATTATTGCCTCTACGTCGGGCTTTTCCCTTACCACGAGAGCGCACAGCGGGCTGAGGGTGAAGGGCATTGTAGTCTTTTCTTCCCGTAGACTGCTGAGTGAGACGTTGCGTCCTGGCTTTCTCGTAAATGGCCATTTCACGGCTGTGGTCATCCCGAGCCTTTTGACCGGCTTCTCTCATTAGCTTATCAATTTGTTCTTCGAATGACGGACTTGGCATTCTTATGGCAGGAACTCGCTCTGGTTCAATATCAGCGCTATCTGGAAAAGCATTCCCTTCTCCACCGGAGTTATTTATGATACGGCAGCCATGGTGTCGCTCCCGTTTCTTGGACCGAACGTATCCAAGTCCGTCGTCTCCATCCTCTCATTGGGCATCTTTCGCTGTGTCCCGGGAACGTCCCAAATCTTGTTGTAGAACTGGGCTTGTCGAAGGGTTTGTTTGAAGGGCACACCTTGGAATCTTAATAGCCTTTTCAATCCCTCCGCGTAGTATATTGGCAAACGGATTGGTTGAAATATGTCGAGTGCAAAATCGGCACTGTGCCAGTCTTCTTTCTCTACTCTGGTCTCCGTAGATTGGTAGAAGAGGATCGCCTTTTCACCTCTTCGCCTGGGAGGGACGTAGAAAGTTTGCAGCTCTTATACACTGTATGTATCGAGTGCATCAAGTTCTTTATAATGCCATGGCGGGACCATGGTAATTTGTAAACTTTGATCGGCTCCAGTGAAGGTCTGTATTGACGAGCGTACGGAGAACATTGTGTTGACTTTGTCTTCAGAGACTGCCAAAGACCAAAATAGGGGTAGATGGTCACGGCCTGTTGCCTTAGGGTTCCCCGAGTAGACTATCTCTTCATCCTACTCAGTATCGCTCCCAAAGATCGGGATAGTGGCGACAGCTTTTTGTTTATTCTCCGGTTTATGACATCTTTCCGTGTCTTTGAAGTCTGGTAAGAAGTACTTGGCGTCTTCATATTTGCGGACTTTATTTACGAAGAATGGATTTAGCTCCCCCGTAACGGTGTACTCAAGGCCTTCTTTGAAATGCTTCATACGCTGATGTTGTGTAGAAGGGATGACATTGTACTCATGTAACCAAGGCCGGCCGATCAGAGCGTTGTAGCAAGTCTTGGCGTCAATGACATGAAATTTGATGTCAGTGACGAGAAGCCTGAAGCGTAATGTCAATATTATGGACCCGAGCATCCGTGATGATTGCGAGTCGAACCTAGAGATGGTAATTTTATCCCGAGCCAGGTGTTGAACGTTCATGCAAATCTCTTTTAGCACCTTCGCGTTGAGAAGGTTGATGGAAGACCCGTTGTCAACCAGGATCTTTCCTATCCTGATGTCATGGCAGTACCCGGTGACATATAGAGAACGGTTTTGCTCACACGTTCCAAGGAGAAGATCTTCATCGCCGAATGTGATGTCATCCGTATGAACCTCTGCCAGTTAGTCCTTCATCTTTTCTTCTGCGAGGAAAACTTGGAACTTATCGGGCTCTTGCAATGCCTTGATCAGAGAATCTCATGCCTCTTTGGACAGGAGGAGAGCATCCAGTATGCTCAGTTGTGAGGGTATCTTCCTCAAATGTGCCAAGACATTGTAATCCACCTTGTTTTTCTTAGACGGGTCCTTGGCCGTGAGCTCTTTGACGACTCTATCATCGAGGGCAATTTCCTCAGGAACTCTTTCCTTCCCCTTGTCTCTTTTGCTCGAACCTTTGTTTGTAGGCCCGAGGTTCTTTTCAGGTAATGTACGGTTACGCTGCTGAATTTTCTTGCAGTTCTTCTCTTCTTCTTCCTTTCCGGAGGTGGATTCTTTGAAGAGAGGGCCAAGGGTTATTTCTTCGTCAGAATCACTCCCAAATGTAAGAACTTGAGATTTTCCTTTTGCTGAACCATTATCAGCCATATGACAGCTGCCCGTCGTTCCTTCATGCTTATCTGTCGCGCTTTGTTGTCGACGAGCTTTGCGCTTCATTCGCTTGAAGTGTTGCCGGTGAGCAACATACCCTTGCCACCACTTCTTGAAGCCATTGCACTCTTCGGTAGGGTGTGTAACCTTCCGATGGTATAAGCAGTAGTTCAGATGTACATCCACTTCTTCGAGGCACGTACTCCCGGGTGTGTTCTCCATGAGATGGGGTAGCTTCATTCCCATTGACAAGGCTTTGGCGAACCGTTTCTCTGCTTTGATCTTGCCCTTGTTTGTAGCAGGTGTGCTCTAACTTGGGTGGAGTACTTTACGACTCATCCTTACCGCAGCTTCTTCAGCCTGACGCCGACGCTTGGCCTTTTCATATATGGCCTTTTCACGTTCTCGGTCAGCTCTGCTCTTTTGAATGGCTTCATTTAGCAGCCTTTCAATGGGGTCTTCTGGAAGTTCCAGAGATTTTAGCGCTGATCCTGCCCCCAGTTCCTCTGCGCTGCTTCCTAACGCCGAGGGAGTTTCTTCATCATTTAACAACGAATGAGAAACCATGTAGCAGTTTGCTACATAGTCTTGGGTTCTTCCTGATGAGTCATATTCCTCATCATCGCCACTATCTATGTTCTCGAGTATATGGTTGAGAAACTCTTCGAGAGTGACTGGAGTCCATGCCTTCAAGTTGTATTCTTCCAGCGCATCGATGTATTTTTGCATGTCCGTGCGCTTGTCATCAGGCTGCATGAGCTTCTTGGTCTTCTTCTTTCCCTTTGACGACTTTGAAGGCTTGACCTAAGAGCTTTGCCCATCATTAGTAGTTTTCGGAATTGGGCGCGGTTTAAGCATCCCCTAAATGATCTCGGGCTCCAGTGGCCTTTTCCATCTGATCGCCGTACATGTTTGAAGATCCTTCAGCATTCTTTTGGTTTTAAGGAGCTTCTTCCACAAACGAGCATGATGCCATCGGCGCATTCGCTTTTTTAGGAGCGTGCCTCTGTGGCGGGTTCACCCCCATTGATATTGGTCCTCAATCCAATTTTTGAAGACATAGAAATCTTCAATTGGGTGGCTTACCATTCTGTGATAGACGCGGTAGTTAGGATTGTTGGCGTCACCGGGCTGTAGTGGATGTTTCGGGTCCGGCAGAGTGATGAGTTTATTGCGCACCGCCAGTTCGAACAATCTTCTCTTTTTATCACGGGAAAAAGAGTAAGCACGTCCTAGCTTATATTCCAGGGATTGGTACGAGCGCGCGTTGTTTTGGCGAGCCACCGGGTTTGGATCACTCGGCTGTTGTTGAGTATTGGCAACGAAGCCGCTTTCCCTTTTCCCTTTGCATTCCGATGGTCCATTTTTGAAGAGGATGGCTCATGGCCTATCTGGTTCATTTGGACCAGCTTGTCGATCAAAGCCTGGAAGGTGGTTGGCTTGAAGAACATCATAAACTGGGATATGGTCGCCTGGGGTTCGAGGGTCCCTACAAACATGCCCACGACTGGAGCTTCTTCAATGTGTTGTTCGCATTTCGACCATAGGTTCCGCCATCGAATTGCGTTTTGAACCCAGGTCTTTCCTGGCTTCACCTGGGCATTGATTAATGCCGTGATCGGGGTGCGCTTGCTTGCGCTGGAGAACCGCTGCATGAATAGCAGCTCCATTTCTGTGAATATTTTGACGGAGTCATTTGGGATCTTCGAATACCATTCAAACGCCGTTTCTGACAAGCTGCCAACGAATTGGCGAAGCAGCAGTTTATCGTCACCTCCAGTGTTGCCGCATAATGCTCTGAACTGGGCGACGTGTTGATGCGGGTTACCTGTCCCCTTATACACATGGAACTTGGGATCGTATATCCTGGCGGGTACTTGATTTGATCACACAAGCCTGGGTACGGTCGCCCGGTCTTGACAACTTGGCCAGCCACTTCGCTTGCCTGATGAGCTCGTATTTGCTGAGCTATGTAATCGTCGAGGGCAGCCTTGGAGATCGTCTCCTCCCTGGCCATCAATAAGGCCGAAAGAGGGTTTGATGTTTCTCCTATATCGTCTTCGATAATTATTGGCAGGTTTAGCTGGAGGTTCTAGGTGGATTATCATTCCAACCATATCCTGGAACAGAAGCGCCATCTGCTTCATATTAGCAGCTTGTTCCACGGCCTCCTTGTCTTTTCTTTCCAGCACCCTTCGCAAGAACTCTATATCGTTCTCCTGCTCTTGGCACTGTTCGGACGCCGCTTTCGGGCTTTCTATCTGCCCGGTGAGTGCTGCCATTTTTGTCAGCATCTCGTGGAGCTTTTGTTGTTGTTCCTGAGCTTTTTTCAATGATCGACTTTGCGGCCGATGACTCACGGAAGCGCGGCTCTACTCTTTTCCGGAAACTATGTACACTGTGTGCACGACCATGCCCCCAGACTTGGGGCGTTTGGATCCCTCACCTTTGGGATTTGCCGCCGGAAGTGGGAGGTTCTCCGGCTTTCTCTTTTTGTGAGAAGTCGAACTCGAAGGAGCCATTGTGACTGATGCCTGCGTGGAGGAAGTCCCTCGCTGTATGGTGGAGGGATAATTTTCCTCTTGCCAAGCCTTTGTTTTCTTCAGTCGGCGAGTGTAGTCTTTATTGATCACAGAATCTTGGACTTTCTGCTAGACTCTGTGGATTTGGGAGGACAACCGTTGAGGGGGCTGCTTCGGCTTCGCCTACTTCATAGTTTCAGTCGGTGGGGGAGATTTCTTCAGCACCGCGGTTGGGGAGTTCCTCCGCACTCTGCTAAACGGTTCAAAGTTGTTCCCAGTTGGAACGCAGCGTCAACTTCCACCGTTGGAGCTAGTGGAGTAAGTCTAGAGGGGGAGTTACCCCCTACACTTCTTATCCGGCGCCAGTGGCGACGTCGATCATGTCTAGTCGATTGGACCACCTCAGTCGTAGAAGCGTCTCCATCATGCCCCCTGCTTTGGTTAGGGGCTGCTGCTAGTGCCAGCCTGTTGAAGACTGACATTCGTTGAGATGGAACGACCAATCTTGCGAATGCCGACTTTATAGTAAGGGAAGCTCCTTTAACGACTTCACCCGTGGCAGGAGTTGGAACGGCCAATCTTGTGAAGACCGATCCTTTAGTAGGAGAAGGCCTTTTGACGACTTTATCCGCCTGAGCTGGAACGGTTATCCGCTTTGGGATAACCCCTTCAGGTATTACGAGCCTCTTTGCAGGCCCACTGGAGCTTTGGCTCAGTCTTTTGAAGACTGAGGTGGAAGACTTGGACGACCCGTCGAGAGGGGCCGTGGTGGCTGCAAGTCGATCAAAGACCGACTTCTTTGGAGCATCCTGTGATGGCACCGGGGCGCTGAAGCTTGTTGGCGGGAGCAAGGTCCCGAAGAACAATCCAGTGGTGGCCTGAGTCACCTGTTGCACTGGCATTGAGAAGATGCATGCCGCATTTGGCCCGTACGTCACTCATCTGCATTGGAGCAAGACACCAAATCTAAGTACACTTGGAAGCCATTGATTCTTCTTTTCTCTACACAGGAGCAAGACACCAAATCTTAGTACCTCAAATACAGGGGCAACCGTAGTAAACCGCGATTTGTTCGCGAACACCACACACGAAGTGTGGAGTGGAAAGAGGAAAAGGTCCCACCGGGCGTGCCAGAATCTGTTTACCACCGAAAATGGAGACGGACCGGGATCGGTCGTCTTGCCTGAATTTAGGGGCAGATGCTATTTGGATTTATCCGTCCACCTCTCCGAAGATGCCAAGTTGATTTATGGCACCGTATATCGAAGGTTTAGATGGATACGGCCGTTGTAGCGTGACTTCATCAGATTCCCCCTCATTTGCGAAGGGTTTTTGATTGTGGGGACGCTCTTCCCTGCAGGCGTAAGCCCCTGCAACTAATTACGTTACCGCGTAGCGATAACCACTTTCTCTGGCTCTAGAGGTTCACTTTGTGTCATGTGTGTTTTTTTTTTGGTTGCCCGTGGATTGTATACGGAGACTAATTTATGTTGTCACCCGTAAGGCGTGGATTAGTCCAAATCCATATATCTTAGATTTGGGTTTGAGTTGATTTAAGGATCATTAATCTTGTTTGAGATTAAGATCAACTTAAATTTTTGTTAATGATGCGTTAGTCCAATTTGAGACTAAGATTTACTTAACGGGATTTTAGGATCATTCAGATCCAACAAAAGAGCATTTGGACACCATTGTTTTAGTTTAGGGACGTTACGGTCCGTTGTTAGTTTAAGGACATTTCGGTCCATAGATCGCCATTTTTGAGGTGAGGGTTTAGTTTAAAGACATTTCGGTCCGTAGAGTTTAGTTTAAGGACGTTATGGTCTGTAGATCACCATTTTATGCCCGTGTATTTGTTATGTGGCGGGATGTACGACGATGATGCGGGATACACCCATTTGGTATGGTTTGGATTAAGGTGTGCACGTCAGCTTGGGAAATGCACCCAAGAGCAGTTGGTTGTCGGGACTCGCCACCTCTCTGAAGACGTTGAGCAATTACAACGACATGCATCAGAGATATGGAGAGATGTACCCTTGAACCAATTCCCGTGTCTGAGAGAAGAGATCAGGGTGGACCATCTAAGAATCATTAGCCATTTTTTGGGGACTAAGATTAACTTAGGAAATGTGGGATGAACATCATTTTGGATGTCATGAGTCATGTTTGGGAAGCAACGAACCCATAGGCTCAGTTGATCTGAACTTGGACTTGACCCACTCAGTTTTCTTTTATTTGAAAGAAGTGCTAAGCACTGGTTTGGGCTCAGTCCTTTTTTCTTGCAAAAAGTGCTGAGCACTCATATGAGTTCTGACGCTCACACTTTACTCTCTCTTTTCTTTATCTCTATATGGAGTGCTGAGCACTCTTTATGGCGCTCACGTGTGAAGCACGTGAGGCGCTAGGCGCTGAATGATGAGTGTCAAGCACTTTATATTCTGTGGCGCCCACATGAGGGCCACGTGAGGCGCTAGGCGCTGAGCGCCGCCCACTGAGTGCTAAGCACTCTTTATTTTATACCGCCCACATGAGGGGCACGTGAGGCACTGGACGCTGAGTGTAACGACCCCAATATTACTATACCATCGTATTTTCTTTCTTTAGTAAAATATTGTATTTATTTATTCATAGTATTTTTCCGTATATTTTTTTCTATTATATATATATTATTTTATTATTCCATCTATTTTTTTTCCAAACCTAATTCTTTAAACTAAATCTTAACCTATTTCAAATTAAACGCAAGACCTAACCCGGCCCATAACCCAAATCCAATCTAATTTTCATTTTCTTTTATAAAAATTTGATCCCAAAAGCCCACTTTCTTTTCCAGCAATATCATATATTTAATTCTAATTAAATATGTGCATGAACAACCTTGTAGCTCATTGGTTAAGTCCTTGCATTGTTATTCCATAAGTCACATGTTCAAATCCACATTCTTGCAATTATTTTTTTTTATCATTTTTATTCTTCTCATAACCTACAAATGAGGCCTTTTATTTCCAAAATGAATGGTGACCTTTCATTTCTCTTTTAATTCCCATGTTGAATGCATGTATTATGATGGATAATTCACCATTACACCATCTTTATTTGTCCTCCTCTTTCTTTTTTTCTTCCTCACATTTTTCTATCTCTCTCTTCTCCCTCTTCACCTAGAGTCCTAGAAGAAGAACACAAAAAAGTTTTCAAGAAGGTCTCGCTAGTAACGCGAGGCTATCGGCGGATAGACAAGCCCGGTGACAATACCGGCTTGTGTATGTAAGTTTCTTCTCTCCCCCCTCCATCTCTTTATTCTCCTCTTGTCATACATCGTGAATCCGCTATTCTTTTCATATCATAATCCATAAGAGAAAATAAACATATACATATACATATATATAAGTTTAGATATATATGGTTTAATAATACCTTATTACCTCTTGTTCAAATTAAAGTGTTTTCAATTCTTTGTTCATGACTATGAATATTTATTATGAGTTGTGAGAACATAAATTTCATACCACAATATATCTACGATATCTTATGGAATCGGTTTGCTTATTAAAAGAAACAGAGAAGCTTGCATAAAAAAAATACTAGTTAATCTTTTTACCGATTTTAGCATACATATCAATACCTTTACCTTTAAAATAAATTTTAGATTTTAATTTTTACTTCTGGAAATTTCAGGAAATTTACATATGATAGAATATATTTTTCTGTACACGCTGTAAAATTTTTAGATCGAATCGCTTAACGGTTTAGAAATTATACCGTTTTTATTCACTGTTAACAGAAAACGGCAGTTATCGGTCAACTTTTATGACACATAATTTGCTATACCGGTATCCAAATTGATCAAACTTAGGTGTTTTTGATATCTACATCGAATGATCTAGATTTTATTATTTTTAAGTTTTTACTGAAAACCGATATAAAATATAGAAAACGGCGTTACAATATTAAGCGACGAATCTGGACAAAATCTGTCCAGATTCGCACACTGTTTTTAAATAGGACATAACTCGAAATCCTGATATCCGTTCGTGACAAAATTTAGATGTGTAGATGCATAATTGATAAATCTATAATTTTATGTATATTATATTACTTGGAAATGCATAAAATAACCCTATATAGGATTTGCAATATACCATATAGTTGCTGTCCAGAAATCCAAATTTCTGTTTTAAATGTTGATATTAAAATGATTATAACTAGAGTTTCAGAAATTCAAATCGTGTGAATCTTAGTATTTTGGATAAGTATATCAAAATACCTACAATTTTCTAATAATTATCGTAACCTGAAATCTGATGGAAATTAACTCAAACTGTGTTTTAAAAATATGGAACGGTGCTGGACAGATTCTGATCTGTTCTGCACGACAAAACGAAAATGAGTATATCTCCCAAACCGGTAATCATATTTAGGCGTGACTGGATCTCACACGTGCACAACACTTAGATCTATATTTTTGTTTATATTCAGAATTTGATTGACTTGATTGATTAGTCGTACACAACACTTCTTAACGGCATTGTTTATGGTCGTTACTTGAATAATATACTTGACTCATTTCATACTATTCGAACATGTATACATATTTATCTTGATCATTAAATTATTGTATATACATAAAGAAGATAATTAAATATTTGAGTTGTATTTTGAAAACTATATAAAATTATTTTTACATAAAACCCCCTCAAGTTTTATAAATTACAATAAGGACCCTAGTAAATATAGGTTTAAGCGGGACCAGTCTCTTGAGTCTCAGGGAGCCGGAGATATGGGTGCTTGCCTATTTAAGGTAGACAACTTAACAAACGATATTATCAACACAGTAATCGTCTTTGAAAAAGACACAAATCCTGTCGTCCATGTGCAGCGGTTACCGATAACACCAAAAACCTAATTCAGGATTTCAATTTCTTTTCTAATTCTCCGACTCAGACCGGGTCTCATTATAATCAATCTGACTTGAATATGATTCAAGTATGAAATTACAAGACTACAATTCAATATGAATCCATATATTCAATCTGTTCAATCTATCAATCTATACAACTTGACCGAACCGAACCATGGATATACATCCATCTACATGATTCTCCAGTTACATCCATTTACTGATATCATGGTTTCGTCAAATTATCCATCTATACAATTCAATTTACAAGACAATATAATACAAATAATACAAACAAGATATTGCGGGGTTTTAAGGGGTAAATTGGTACGGAAGGTGTTAGAAGTGGCACGTGACTACAACCATTAAGACACCTAACCTGAATTCAATTGTTGTTGTACCATGGCATAAACGGTTCCTTGTATTCCGTTCACCTTAGTCTCTGGTCTACTGAGACTCCTCTCGTATACACTGGCATTCTTCTGTACCAAGCTACAAACAACAGCGTTAACATTAAATACAACATTATAACAATATAATACAACTTTAAAAGCTACTCTCTCTCTCTCTGTCTATTCTACTTCCCTATTATCTTTGGGACTTACCGACCGATTGTTCGCTGACAACATTCCTTCTCTTTCTTCTTTGGAATGTTGTCAGGTATTTCGGATCTTCAGGAGATCGAGCCTACCAGCAAGGATTTGGACCGGCTAGCTTACGACCCAGAGTTTTAAATTCCTTGTACGCATTTACTTTCAGTACTTTTCATTTCTGTTAGGCCAATGTTTAGGCATTGCTTTTCATTCCATGTATTTACTTTTCCATGTACTGTAAAAAAATGTTAATAAATAAAGTTGCTATTCATTACATTTGTCTCTTGTGTATATTTCTTTTATATTGCTTAGTTACGCTTAGCGTATTTACTTTTGAGTAAATACGTAGTGGCCAGTCGCGTCCTCTGCCCGTATACTGGAAAGCAGGGCGTGACACTGAGCGTGAGCCACTGAGTGCTAAACACTCTTTATTTTATGGCGCCCATGTGAGGGGCACGTGGGGCGCCGCCCACTGAGTGCTAAGCACTCTTGAGTTCGCTCTCTTCTCTTTTTTTTTGAATGATCCACAGAATTTTTGTCTAATTTTATTTACCTAAAATTTCCAAGAAGTGAGTTCTTCTTCCTCGAGAATTTAATTCTCTGTTCTTTCAAAACTTTCTCTTTTTTTTTCAAAGCTTATGGGGGGTTCCTCTGTGTTAGACTTTAAGTCTTGGGTCCTTTATATAGTAGATGCAAGTCTATCGATTAGTTGAAGAAATCTCTCTTTGAGAGATCTTAATTGATTTGGAGATTTTATCCACCATTGGATCTTTGATTTAAGGGCTTCTGTTTTTCAAAAGGTATTTTTCTTGTTCTTAACAAGATTAGGGAAATATTTTCCCATACAGAATTTATTCTGTAGATCAGTGATTCTTTAATCACCATTGGATTTTTAATACAACGGTACTCTATTTTACAAAGAGTAATCTTTCTTGTTTAGAAAGATTTGAGGAATATTTTCTCAACAGAATTTAATTCTGCATTCTGATGAATTATCATCTCCGTTGGATCTATGATAGATCCAACGGCCCTGTTTAACAGAGAGTAGAATTTAATTCTACTAAGCGCCGGCGCTCACGTGCTGTGCACGTGCGGTGCCAATAAGAGTTTTTAATTCTGGCGCTGGCGCTCTCGTGGAAGACACGTGAGGCGCTGCCTCTTGAGTTTTGAATAGAGCTTTGCATTTTTATAGAGTTTTTAACTCTAGCTATGGCGCTCTTGTGGCAGATACGTGAGGCGTTGCCTCTTCAGTTTTGAATAGAGCTTTGTTTTTTTATTGAGTTTTTAACTCTAGCGCTGGCGCCCTCGTGACAGACACGTGAGGCGCTGCCTCTTGAGTTTTAAATAGAGCTTTGCTCTTTTATTGGGGAAACAGAAGGTAAATAAGTTTACAAAACAATTAACTATTAGATTATCTATTTATTTTATATGTGTTTTCTAAACAAGGAGTTTACATATGATGTTAGCAAGTATGGACATCAGTGAAGACATGACAAAATGAGGATGATTCAACAAGAGGAGGAGAAGAAACGAAGGGGGCTTACGGGTTGTGTGAGTCGGTATAACAACCGATTCACCAATTCGATTCTAGCGGCAAAAACAAGTCTATGAGACCTAGGTTCGAGTAACCAAGACAAGAATCAAGTTAATTTCTAAAAGTATTCTCTATGTAGATTTTGAGAGGAAAGAAAAGAAATGTAAAATGATGCTTACGAAGTTTGTGAATGGTACAATACTTCGGTCTTGAATTCCTAGGTATGAAGTGAGCTCCGGTGGCACCGAAACTGTGAGAGCTTTAAAAATGACGATTTGAAATAATTTTTTTGAAGGAGGATGAACAATATAGGAGAGAACATATAAAATAATATTGATATGGTCATTATAATAATTTATAATCATAACCATACTAATTATTATATGCATTCATTTTGAGAGTTAAAAGGAAGATGAAATGAAAGGTCTCATTTGTAGGTTATGAGAGAGTTTTTAAAAAATAGATAAAAATAATTGCAAGAATGGTGATTTGAACATGTGACTTATGGAATAAAAATGCAAGAACTAAACCAATAAGCTACAATGTCACGCCCCGCTTCGCAGTGTACGGGCAGGGGATGCGACGAGGCCGCTACGTATTTACTCTGAAGTAAACACGCTAAGCGTATCTAAGCAATATAAGTAAAATGCACAAGAGACAGTGACAATAGATATAATTGAACATCAACTTTATTTATTAACATTCTTTTTACAATACATCTGAAAAGTAAATACATGGAATGGAAAGCAATGCCTAAACAGTGGCATAATAGAAAAAGAAAGTACTGAAATGAAATGTACAAGTAACTAGAGCTCCGGGTCGAAAGCTAGCTGATTCAAGTCCTCAAAGGTGGGCTCGATATCCAGTGAGTCCGAATCACCTGGAGTCACTCCAAGTTACTTAAATAGAGTACCGCATTGTAACCATGCTGCAGTTCATGGGTACAATCACATAACTCCGTTCAAGTCGCCTAAATCCTAGTATCAGAATCGAAGGAATATGACGAGATAAACAATAAGGAATCAAGAAGATTTCAAGCCGAGATGCAAAGTTGTTTGCATATCGTCAAGACAAAGGGTCAAGAGAAAGATATGATTCAAGAATCACGATAACAATGTGGCAGGACATGCTCCTAGTTATGAGTTTTCTGATTCATGTATTGGGTCCAATACCCAACTACAAAAGAATCAAACCCGATTAACCTAAATCTTCTGGCTCTGAACCAAACAAACCTTGTCACGCCCCGCTTCCCAGAGTGCGCCAAGATCGGCACGTGACAGAGCCAACCATGCTACCTGTAGATAGGAAACATCTCTCCACAGTCAAATTACGGCTGTCTATAAGATATCAAGAACAGGAAAGTAAAATAAACTATCTAGTACATGTCCATGAGCCAGAAATAACGAATCAAGGAATAATATGCGGAAGCAATAAATTCAAGTAACAATGACAATCTGGAAAGTACGTCCCATAATACAGGATCACATCAGGAATGAAATACGAAATAAAACGAAACTAACTAGCTACTAACATGATCTTCACTGCTCGGCTTGTTGGTCAAAATACTCCTGAACTGCCTACGACAAATATAGAGGATCTGGGCCATGCAAAACCCAGATGTCAGTGCGTCATGGTATCAAACAATAATAAATGAACAGGATACACAAGATATGCAGGCATGAATCATAAATAGTAACACGAGTGTAATAAGTAAAACACGGATATAAAACAATGAAGTGTATCAATATATGTGACGTGCAGTGATCAATCTAAATTGTGCTACTGGGTTATCTATTCTAAAGTTTGTTTGAAATCAATTAATGTAATCCTCCATGTAACTCAAAGGATATGTCCCATTATCCTCCGGGACCACGGATCAGGTAGTGGGAGTTGTTCCCCTCCGAAAGACGGCACGGCAGACGTCTAGCCTGAGATTCGGGGCAGATGCTAATTGGTGCTATCCGTCCACCTCTCCAAAGATGCCAAGTTGATTTATGGCACCGTGTATCGAAGGTTTAAACAGATGCGTCCGATGTAGCAGACTTCATCAGATTCCCCCTCGCTTGAGGGGTTTTTGATTGTGGGGACGCTTTTCTCTGCAGGCGCAAGCCCCTACAGTTAATTACCCTACCGCATCGCGGTAACAACTTTCTCCTTCTCCAGATGGTGACTTCGTGTCGTGGGTGTTTGTTTTGTGTTCGGTTGCCCGTGGATTGTATACGGAGACTAATTTTTGCTGTCGCCCGTAGGACGTGGATTAGTCCAAATCCGTATCTTTCTTAGATTTGGGTTTGGGGGAGTGTTTAAGGATACGTTAGCCTTATTTGAGGCTAAGATCAACTTAAACTTTCGTTAAGGACACGTTAGTCTAATTTTTAGACTAAGATCGACTTAACGGGATCGTTTAGATCCGACAAGAGAGCAATTGGAGGGCTCTATTGTTTAGTTTAGTGACATTGCGGTCAATAGGTAGTTTAAGGACATTGCCGTCCAATGTTAGTTTTAAGACGTTGCGGTCAAGTTTAAGGACATCATAGTCCGTGAGCTTAAGGACCTCACAGTCCGATACTGGTTTTAAGACATCACGGTCAAGGTTAAGGACGTCATAGTCCGTGAGTTTAGGGACCTCACAGTCCGGTATTAGTTTTAAGACATCACGGTCAAGGTTAAGGACATCATAGTCTGGTATTAGTTTTAAGACATCACGGTCGAGGTTAAGGACATCATAGTCCGGTATTAGTTTTAAGACATCACGGTCGAGCTTAAGGACATCATAGTCCATGAGTTTAAGGACCCCAAAGTCCATAACAGTGTGTGGTCGTTGGGACCCGTCACCTCTCTGACGACATTGAAGGATTACAACGACAGATGTCAGAGGAGTAAAGAGATGTACCCTCGAACCGGGTGTAAATTGATTGGAAGAGCGGTTGGGCTCAGTTCAATTTAAATTGAGGACTTATGGCCAGAATTGGGCTAAGTCCAGTTGAAAATGTTCAACATTTTATTCATGTTCTGCCTATTAGGCATTTACTTGGGCTCTGCCCTTTATGATGCATAGCATTGGGCTCTGTAATTAAATGCATAGCATTTATATTTGGCCTGTTAGGCCTTTACTTGGGCTCTGCCCTCTGTAAAAATGCATAGCATTTTAGTGGTCTGATAGTGCGCCACGTGGCTTGTCAGGCGCTTTGCACCAATTAAAGAGCGTAAGGCGCTAGCGCATGCGCAGGTGACACGTGTCACGCTCTGCGCTAAGCGCAAGTCTGTTAGCGCAGTGCGCTGCGTTGGTGCTCTGCGCCAGTGAACGACACGTGGCGCGCTCTGGTGCAGTGCGCCATTCCAAGAGCGCAGTGCGCTGTTTTAGAAGCGCAAAGCGCAGATTGTGTCTGTGGTTGACACGTGGCTCGTTTTGGCGCAGTGCACCATTCCAATAAGCATAAAGGCGGATTTTATTACTGTAAGGCACTGTCCAATAGCGCAGAGCGCATCTTGATCAATTTTAGATCAAAGAACAAATATTCTGTTCTCTCAAAAGAGGTTCTACCTCAAGATTCAAGAACCAATGGTTCTTACTCTCATCAAAAGGTTGTACCTTTATATAGATCAAATGATCTGTGAATGAAGTAAATTACTTCTTTAAATTTTTTTGTGATTAGATCTTTCTGATCTTTTCTTTTTATTGAAGATCTTGATCTTGTTCTTAGATCTTTGATCTTTTTAGAAGAGATTCTTCTTTTTGTGAGGTGTTTTCATCTCTGTTCTTCAAGAATCAAATTCTTTACCTTTAAAGATGAAGAAGATGATCTTCTTTCTTCAAAGGCTTGCATTTTCTTCTTTTTGAGTTTTTCTCAAAGTTTTCAGAGGGTTCTCTCTATTCTGTATCTCTATCTCTATTTGTGAGACTTGGGGTCTAGAGGCCTTTATACAGGGTCAATTGGTTTGTTAAGTTAGTTACAAAGATCTTTCTCTGATTGATCTGGGGATATTTCCCCACCGTTGGATCTTTGATCCTAAGGCTTCTGTTTTTTCAGAAGATAATCTTCTTATTTTAATAAGATTGGAAAGATCTTTCTAAAATTTTAATTCTAATTAATTAATAATTTATTATTTAAATTCCAGTGCTGGCGTAATTGGCGTTAGCGCACCTGCGCTTGACACGTGTCGCGCAGCGCAGAGCGCAACTGTGCTAGCGCGCCTGTGTTTGATACGTGGCGCGCAGCGCAACTGCGCTAGCGCACCACTGCGCTAGCGCACCACTGTTTGACACGTGGCGCGCAGCGCAGAGCGCAAGAGATCTGAAGCGTTGCTTCATTTTAAAATTTGAATTTTGAAACAGAGCTTTGCTCTGATTGGGGGTGCGCTGCCTTGAGCGCAGCGCTCCTGGCGCTGGCGTGTCTGCTTTTGACACGTGGCGCTCTGCGCGCAGCGCAAGGAATCTGAAGCGTTGCTTCAATTTTTGAATTTTGAAATTCAAACAGAGATTTGCTCTGATTTGGGGAAACAAATGCCCCCCCACCGTTGCGCTCACGTGGCGCACACGTGAGTGCAGCAGTGGCAACATCTGAGCTGTTGGATCGACTCAGGAGTTGAAGAGGCGCTTCAGCGCCTATAAATAGGACCCTTGGTCCTCCTCAGATGATTATCATCTTCTCAAGATTTACATTTTTAGAGCCTTGTTCTCATTTTCAAGAACTTCAAGAGTTAAACTCTAGAAAAATTTTAGGTAAAAATTTGAATTAAATTAAATTAATTCTAATTAACAGAGCCTTACTCTCATAGATCTTTTGATCTAAAGAAAACCCTTTTGGGGTTTCATAAACAGAGCTTTGCTCTCAAGAATCCATAGATCTAAAGAGATCTTGTTTCAGGGTTTCTTAACCCATGAACAGAGCTTTGCTCATGGATAATGTGTAGATCTTTTGATCTTTTGATAAAGAACTCTTAAGAGTTTTTTCATGGATCTTTAAGATCCCAGAACTTTAATTCTTAGGAATTAATTTTTCTTTGATGGATTTTTCCATCATTATTACAGAGCTAGGCTCTTTAAGGAATTTTATTCCCTTGTGACCAGAGTTTGACAAGTGTCACTCTGTGACAGAGCTTTGCTCTGAAAGGGAGATTTTCTCCTTGTCTCAAGGGGTTTCTCATTTAATGAGAATATTCTTTGAGGATTTCCTCATTAATTGACAGTCTCACCCAATGATGAGGCTGTCTTATTAACTGATGCATTGTCATCTGAATTTTGTGGGTCCTCCTTTGGTCCCCTCTCCACTACATTGCAGTGTGGTATAAATTTTAAAGTACCAAGCGTCGGGAAATTAAATTATGATACTGATAATTGAATTTCGCTTTTCCTTGCAGGCAACATGTCTTCTGACCTTTCGTTCCCATTTTTCCGTTCAGAGGGAGGATTCCCTGAGGCGCCGGTGGACCGGGAGGTTCTTACTCTCATTAAGGACTACGATCCTGAGTACAAGAACCTTCACCTGTGGGGTAGGTGGTACAGCGAAATTATCAAGGGTCGCCGAAGCTTCTCTTGCGCGACGCCGTCAGATCCAATCTCGTCAATTTCGTACGCAGTTATACCCCCGGTGAACTATGCCGTGGAGGTTGTAAATTGGAATTCGGAGGGTCTTCTTCAGCCTTTGATTGCTGCCATAACCGTGCAGTTGCCGGCAGCCGTGGATATTTTGGGACGGCGCATATGCCAGGGTGAGCCACGCCCTTGGGAACAACCCTATAACATTGGATTGACCCCTCGTCATTCGGCCGGGTATTTGCAGTGGGCTAGGTACATTTTGTCAGCAAAGAAGGCGCATTTGCTGAAGATCGGTCTGTACCCCACAGTGTATGCCTCGCTGTTCGAGTACTCTGCTCCCCCGACGTGGTGGGTCAAGACATTTGTGGAACAATGGAACATCCCCACCCATACCTTTCTTCTGGTGGACAGGGAAGTTTCCATCCCCCTAAAAGAATTTGCTGAGATTTCCGGTCTGCCGGTGAAGGGGGAGCACTATGAGGAGCTGCTCCCTCGTGATGAATATGTCTTCGCCACTAAGCCGTTGGTGATGGACCTGACGCTGGAGAATGCTATTCAGCACCAGTTTCCGAGTCTGGTAAAGATGCTGAATATGTATGAAAGTCTATACTTGGAATCGGGAGGCCGGGGAGTTAGTTTCGCAGACTTCATCGCCCGCTTTCTTCGACCTGAGATTCTATCGCAGCGGGGCGAAAAATTTGCCAAGCTTGATGACCCTTTCGGCCTGGGCTTAGATCGTCGACCAGTATTGGAAGCCGATCAAAATGGTTTTGACCTCCCCGATGCTGCAGTCATCGCCTTGTCGGAAATTGCCGCTCCGGGCATCGACGAGGAGACCTTCTTTCTCGGGTTTCTGGGGCTATGGCTATGCTGGTTCGCGCTCTCCATGCACCCGCGTTACATGAGGCCATCCGTCTTCTACCCAGTGCATCGGATGGTGGCTGGTATACAATTGTTGATTGGAATTGCCGGGTTGGCCCACCTGTATCATGGACTCAGCGTGGCGGCGGACGCAAATGAACCGAGGGTGCAACCTGCCAATTTTCCGATGCATTACTTTACTTCGTGGATAGAAATGCATGTGCTCGGGGTATTTGGTATTCATAAGAGGCCCTCGTTCTATGAGAAGTGCAGACTCCCGAGAGTCATGCGGCTGATTGGTGCTTGTATTGTGAATCCGCCTCCGCGGGAGGTTAGGGGGTTGCTTCTTCGTCCGCGCACGGTCGGAGCAGGCATTTCTTTTACGGACAAGGTCATGACCATCGGCCCGGAGACCTCCAAGGCGGTATTGGCGTTGCGTGATAACTTCAAGGACGGGGCCTCCGTATTGAAAGCCCGGGAGATTCTACATTTATACTCCATCTGGCCGGGCTTCCTTGTGTTCAGGCAGAATGATATGGCGCTTTTTATGAGGTACAACCCCCACCGGTTTGCCCAACAACTAAGCTATAACCAGGGGGTCCCACTGGAGGCTTTTTTGGAAGAGCATGCGGCCACCAGGGAGGGAATACGGAGCGCGCTGCACCACTTTATGCGGTTAAACACGGGCTCCCACTTCTTCATTAGCGAGCCAAGTTGCGTTCCAAGGGCCCTCAATGTGTACGAGGCTTGGTATCAGCACGCGATGGGTGCTATTATCCGAGAAGAGAAGCGGCTGTTGCTTGACCGCAAGGGTACGCCCCCTGCCAGCGATCGCAAAGTCCCCCTAAGGCAAAGGACCCCTGTCGTTCCTCCACTAAGAGGAAATGCTGGAGCTGAGCCCCCACGCATGCTAAGCCCTCCGCGTGGATTGCCCCGTGATTCTGTGGACGTGCCCTCAGCGCCCCGTGCTCCAATGGAGACGGTGAATATGGTTTAGCCTGAATCCGGCGTGGGCTCGGACATCGGGACCCGCCGTCCCAAGGTGCCCACGAAGCGTAAGCTGATTTTGGGTGCGACTGGGGTTCGTGCGCAGAAGAGGAAGAAGAAGTCGGTTCTTTCTCTTGATGTCGTACTCGTCTTAGAGCCTCAGGCCCCTCTTACCGAAGGCCTAAGTGAGTATGGAACCAACGAGGGTTTCTTCGTAGAGCCAGAAGACACTGATCTGACGGCCGCCATCGCAGCTTCTGAGCGAACGGCAAGACGCGACGTGTGGTTGGCTAAACTCGCGCAATCAGGTAATCGCTAGTTGTATTTTTCATCATTTCATCGTATCTTTATCATTGTTTTTTGACTTAACGCTTTTCCTTTTTAAACAGGCATTTCTACCGAAGAAGCCATCGCTGCTTCTCTCAAAACTTTCGAGGAGGAGGAGGAAAAGAAACGCGCTCAATTGGGCGTTGGTACGTCTCGGCTTATTAAGTCTTCGTTTTTCCCTTTTTTATGGCCAATCTAAACCTTTGCTTATCTCATTGCAGGGGCCAAAAGACCCACTTCGCAAGCCGATGCGGGAATTTTCCCCTGGCCAGCAACCGAAGTCCCGGCCTCTTCGGGGTTGCAGCAAGAGGCCCTTCTTAAAAAGCCGATGATGGATGCCTTGAAGGCTCTGGAGGCAACCCTGAACGCGGACGACGACACCTTGCTAAAGCAGGCTTCCAAAAGGTCTGTCGTGACGGCCCGGGAGGAAAGGAAGCGCCTGAGGCGCGCAGCGAGGGAGTGTAGCGCTGCTTTAGCCGTGGGAGCGGGCTCAAGCGCCGTTACTCCCGCTGCTACTCCTTCAGAGGAGCACCCGGTCTCCTTGTCTACTGCTCATAGACGGGCGGCGCGTGAGCTCGGGAAGCCAACGGTAAATCTGTCTCAGGTAATGTGCTTTTCGAGGCTAAAAGTTGTAAAACTATCGGTTCTTATATATCTTGTCCTGCAGGGCCGAGTCCTACTGAAGGAGCGGCGGCGACCGTTGAGCCTGAGGGGACAGTAGAGAAGGTAGCAGCTGAAACCGAGGCGACGGTAGGCGGTGCAGCCGTAGTTGTCGGACCCGAGCTAGTGGCTGACGAGACAGTCACGACTATTATGTCCGAGACGGCCACCACTGCCGAGCGCGAGGCTGCGTGTCACGCTCCGCTTCCCAAAAGAAGGAGAAGGAAGACATGGCAAGGTCCGCAACCTAACTGTATTGAAGGTGGTCTATTCAATACAGTTACGTTAAGCGTATAAATAATTAATATGCAGGATGTGTACCAAAACAAAAATAATAAAAGCGAAAGGCATTTTATTTCCATTAACCAAACTTTATTACATCCCAAAGGAAATAGTAAAATAAACTAAGTAGTTTATTTACATCAAAGGAGAAACAAAAAGCCCTAAACATGTGGGCAACAACAAAAATTAAAACTATCTAATCTTCCATTGTCCTGTCTGCATAATCTTCATAAGTTGGCTTCACACCTTGATCTTCGCTGTAATACTCATTCTTATCTGACGGACATTCCAAGGATAGAGAAAGAAAAGGAAGGTCCGTCAGCGAGTTATACTCGGATAGGATTGCCTCATAAGATAGTAAATGTATAGAAACGAACAGGTGTGTATAATGAATATGATGTACATGTGTATAAAGGTATGAGGTTATGTACAAATTGGATATGTGAATATGAGTAGGTTATATATGTTGTAAATTATGTGTAGATGAAGGTAATAGTATGTATTAGTTTGTTAAACAAGAGTCCGGATACTCGTGATTATTCCGTTGTAGCCACGGAACAACAACCGGGGAAGTGAAATGTACCGTTTCACTTTCTGGGATCATGATCGAGTAGTAGGGGAATCTGAGTTCCGAATTATCCTTGCCTAATCAAACTACCTATCCCCGTGGTTCAGTATAAAGGTTTGGACAGATTAGAGTTAGTGCGTATACTTCTAGGCATGGAATTTCCACATTGTATAGTCGTCCACACTTTGGACTGGTCACCCGGAATATCGGGATCTTCATATTTGTATAGTTGCCCATATATTGGACTGTTCACCCTGCCTGCAAGGATCTTCATATTTATATAGTCGCCCATATATTGGACTGTTCACCCTGCCTGCAGGGATCTTCATAAAGTATTCCATACCTAGGTCCGCGCATTCTAACCCTAACCGTATCATGTTTTGTATATGTCATGTTGTCATAAACTGGAATTTTAGAAAGGGTATTGATCTCGTTTAATATGGCCTTCCACAACCACTCGTTTTATTTTCTAGAATTTGTAAAGTACTTCGTGTTCTTCAGAAAAAGCTTAGTTAAAACAATAATGTTTAAATATCGTTTATTACTTCTAAGAAAAACCATGATATTTGGAATATTTATTATTTTGGAAAAGAATAAGATTTTACAGAAAATATCCTTTTGATACAAGGTTGTGGTGTTTATTTGAAAATCTTTTACAAGGGGTTTTTATTTGAAAAATCTAGACTGCTCCTAATATTCCAAAAGGAAAAGTTATGAGGTCCTCAAATCGCCTCTTCACCGCCAATTGTGGCTAGGTAAGTGCCAGGTAAGTAGGAAGGTACCCCACTACGTAAGTAGTGGGCCTAATTAATAACCACTGGCCTTAGACACACTTGTCTAGACAGCACAAAGTCTGGTTTAGATAAACGATCGATGCCTACAACCTTTCCTTTATCCTAGATTGGTGTTATTTTAAAATTTCCTTTTAATAAGATACTAAAAATTCCTTTTGAAAAGATATCGTTATTTAAATTTAATATTTTCTTTCTTAAAAAGTTGAGGGGGTTTTAAAAATATTTGTAAGTAAAATATACGTATGCTGTATCTAAAATACATATCGTTAAAATATAATATTTAAACGAGGGTATCTTATGGAAGTAACCTATTTCGAGATCATTTTATAGTATGGGTATGTCAGAGGTGAAATGACAATTCATGGGTTATATCAGATTCCAGGTATTATGAGTACAATATACTTCTATGTACAGAGGAAATTTAAACACCGTTTTAAAAATATGGGTTAACATTATCATGATTAAGGGTACAAGGAAAAAGGGTATGTACAAATATTATAACACCATTTTAAATGGGGGTTGAGGATTAGAAGTTGGAACTAGGTTATTGAGATAGAAGAAGGTGACAGGAAAAGGAGAGAGAGGTGGATCCTACCTTTTGTTTGAGTCGGAAAGCCGAAAAGCTGAAAACGTAGTCTCGTACTAAATCCCCAATAGCTCCGTGTCCCGATTTTTCCTCTGCGATTGGATGGAGCCGTAGCGTCTGCGTCGGTGATACGAAGGCACCGGTATTTTTTCCAGAATTTTTGGAGTTCCGAGGAGTGAGAAATTGAGGTTTGAAGGTGTCTATTTATAGCGTTAAAAAGTAACAAGAAAATCCAAAAAAAATCCTCAAAACCTGCGCCAGTAATGATTGCTGATGATTGCCTCATCAGTGCGCCCGCCGCCAACGCTTCGTGGCCGTTGGATCTGTATCCAACGGCCCGCAGCGCTCCGCCTCATTGCCACGTGGAGCGACGCGATTTGCCCGCAGCCGTGGCTGCGGATCACCACGTGGGTGCCACCGCAGAGCTCTGGGCCGTTGGATCTCGTGATCCAACGGTCCAGGTTAGAAGGATTTAAAAATTTAAAATAAAAATAAATAAAATAGCAGAATATTGATTTGGCTTTGAAAATTTTGTTAAAAATAGTAAAAAATACGGGAAAATTATGGAAAAATTCCAGAAAATATATTTTATTATTATCTTTAATATAAAAATAGTTTTGGGCTAAAAACAATAAGTATATCTATTTCTAAATTGTTAGCTAATTATATAATATCTAGTTCATCTTTAAAATATTTTTAATTACGAATTAATTATTTTTATTGATAATAAAAATATGTAGATTATTTTAAGGTATTATAAAATCTTTCTAAAACATTTTAAGCCTATAAAAATAATAAATAGATTTTAGAAATTTCCTTTAATCATATTTACTGCTTTTAAAAATTATTAACACTACTTTAAAAATTAGTATTATATAAAAGAAACACGTAAATAATTATTTGCTAGTAGAAATATAAATAAAAAATATATTTTATTAGGTATTAGAAAACATGATCGTTACACGGCGGCAGATGAGACTGCTGCTACAACCGAGCCTGAGGCAGCAGCGGATGGAGCGGCTGCGACCGACGAACCTATGGCAGCAGTGGACGAGACGGCTGCGACCGCTGAGCCTGAGGGGGTAATGGGAGAAACGGGCATGATTGCTGAGGACGAGACGACCGCTCTTTCTCAAGAGTCGGGCACCGCTCCGATCATCGCTCTCCCTTCTTACGGTCATTTGTCGTCTCCTGGCCTCGCGAGCATGACGATGGCTCCTGTAGAGTCTGGCGATGAGGCAACGGGAGGTGAAACCATGCCAATGGAGGAGGGAGACGCCACCGTTTCGACTGGCGACTCATCAGGTAAATTTTGGGTTACCTTCCTTCTTTTTATTCTGCAATCCTTCCTGACAGGGCTTATCTTGTTTCTAACGCAAGTGCAGCTAGTGCTGATGCCACTTTACCCGAGAGAGCGCCATCAGTTACCGCCCTGACAGTGGCCACATCTCTACCCTCTTTCGTACCGTCGCAGATGCTGGAAGGTATGGATTTGGGACCCATCAGTCTTATCTTAGCTGCATAATTTATGTACTGACGTTGTACTATTGCGTCTTTATAGGAGTCCTTTTTGACCACCTGTATCAGGTGCTGCATCCCCACTTCTTCTTCCCGTCGGAGCTTGCTTCATCCAGTGGCGTTGGTGAGTATAGTTTTCAATTAATGCTCTTTCTTTTTCCAATAATGAAATTATTTCTGATTCTTCCTTGCCCTGATCGCAGTGCTACAGATCAAAGGAGGAGATGTAACATCAGTTGCGCCACCGGTCCTTCCGGCTTTGCCACCTGCTGCAGCTGGTATAGTAGATTCCATCATTCATGAATCTCTTGTATTTCTAGGTCTGTCATCTGATTGTGATTTGTTTTGCAGCTATCGCTTCGACTCCGGTTCCTTTTGAGTCTCGCATTATGATGCCGGCAGGCCCATTCTCCAAACGTCCATCCTCAAAGGGTGCTACGATGAGTCTGAGTATGCTGAGCGAATGCGTCGAGGAGCTTGACGCAGAAGCTCCCACATCTGCCGCAGATTTCGCTGTCGAGATTAATCCGATGCTGGTGAAACTTGTAAACTTCCACAACGAAGGCGTCGTCGAGTCTTGGGTTAATCACTGTAGGGAGATCGAGGCCTGCCTGCATCAGCTTGAACTTATGCGTCCGGCACCTGAGATTTTGGCCACGAGCACTCAACGGGCGGTATGGATCGAGCAGAGCGCTTCTTACTTCCGCCATCTTGAACAAGAAGTGGCTTTAAAGCGGAGGGAATGCAAAGAAACTTCAAGGGAGTCTGCTCGACTGCGTGCTGAGGTCGACGCGAATGCTGCCCGGGTGAAAGTTATCTTCGAGGGCCTTCTGCAAAGTATCTCTGATGGGTTAACATTGAAGCAGAAGCTCGATGCCGTTGAGCGTGATGCCTAAGGTCGTGAAGCAGCTCAGCGAGCCGTCGAAGAACAACTTTCATCCTACTTGCAGCAGCGAGCCCAGGTGGAAGCAGAGTTGGCCGCGGCATCCGATCATGAGAAGGCGCTGAAGGAAGTGCGAGAGCAACTTGCGGATTTGTTGAAGACGCTTCCTTCTCCATGAAAATTTTGTATCATTTGTAATTGTGAATAAAATGTATTTGTTTCTTTTATTCTTTAACACGATGTATCTTGTAATCAATCGAATTCATGAATAAAAGATATACGTTCTTCATAATGTCTTGTGTCATTTCTCTGCTTTCTTCTTTCTTGCAGTGTTGTTTGCCATGCGATTTTAGCAAGTGCGATCCGTAGATAATATATAACTGTCAATCTTATGCTTTTTGTAGAATGGCGATGGCTTAGAAAACAGGGTTATGATCTATCACCTAAGACTTTTCAACTTTATGAGCCGTGAGGGTCTCATAAAGAATTTTCTCCCTACCGGCCGGGAGGGTCCCGTAGGTGTAATTTTCTCCTTAAGAATCGTGAGGATTCTTAAGTGTGTTTTCTCTTGAGAGTCGTAAGGATCTCACAAGAGAATTTACTCCCTTACGAGTCGTGAGGACCCGCAAATGATGGTTGAAGTTGCCCTTATCCGCATTTCACGGAGTCAGGGATTGCTCTGGATGCTTCCCACGGTTTCACTGCCGTGTTTGGCGAGGACCAGGCTCCGCTCTGGATGTTTTCCAGGATACCGTAGTTTAAAGATGTCGCGGTCGAGGTTAAGGACATCATAGTCCATGGATTTAAGGACTCCACAGTCCGTTGTTAGTTTTAAGACATCACGGTCGAGGTTAAGGACATTATAGTTCGTGAGTTTAAGGACCTCACAGTCCAATGTTTGTTTTAAGACATCATGGTCGAGGTTAAGGACATCATAGTCCGTGAGTTTAAGGACCTCACAGTCCAACGTTAGTTTTAAGACATCACGGTCGAGGTTAAGGACATCATAGTCCGTGAGTTTAAGGACCTCACAGTCCAACGTTAGTTTTAAGACATCACGGTCGAGGTTAAGGACATCATAGTCCGTGGATTTAAGGACTCCACAGTCCGGTATTAGTTTTAGGACATCACGGTCGAGGTTAAGGACATCATAGTCCGTGGATTTAAGGACACCACAGTCCGTGAAATGTGTGGTTATTGGGACCCGTCACCTCTTTGAAGACGTTGAGGAATTACAACGACAAATATCAAAGGAGTGAAGAGATGTACCCTAGAACCGAGGTAAAATCAATTTAAAATCATTATAGTTTTTAGTTTTAAGACATCACGGTCGAGGTTAAGGACATCATAGTCCGTGATTTTAAGGACCTCACAGTCCGATGATTGCTTTGGATGCTTCCTACCGGTTCACTGCCGTGTTTGGCGAGGACCAGGCTCCGCTCTGGATGCTTCACACGGGTTCACTGCCGTGCTCTGCGAGGACCAGGATCCGCTCTGGACATTTTCCACGGGGTCAGAAGTGACGTTATCCGTGTTCCACGTGACCAGGAATTTGCATTAGATGCTTCCCACGGGTTCACTGCCGTGCTTGGCGAGGACTAGGCTCCGCTCTGGATGCTTCACACGGGTTCACTGCCGTGCTCTGCGAGAACCAGGATCCGCTCTGGACGTTTTCCACGGGGTCAGAAGTGACGTTATCCGCGTTCCACATAACCAGGAATTTACACTAGATGCTTCCCATGGGTTCACTGCCGTGTTCGGCGAGGACTAGGCTCCGCTCTGGATGCTTCACACGGGTTCACTGCCGTGCTCTGTGAGGACCAGGATCCGCTATGGACGTTTTCCACGGGGTCAGAAGTGACGTTATCCGTGTTCCACGTGACCAGGAATTTGCACTAGATGCTTCCCACGGGTTCACTGCCGTGTTCGGCGAGGACTAGGCTCCGCTCTGGATGCTTCACACGGGTTCACTGCCGTGCTCTGCGAGGACCAGGATCCGCTCTGGATGTTTTCCACGGGGTCAGAAGTGACGTTATCCGTTGTCACGACCCGAAATTAGCACGTGACGGCCCTAACACTACGCAACGTCTACAGGCGTAACGCAGTAAAAGAAAGCCAAAACCTAGAAATCTAAAACAGTTAAAAGACAAGAAAAGATAAGAAACATTGTTTAAAAGTCTTTGAAATCACAACCCAAATTCTTTAAAAGTCCAACTTTATTTCTTTTAAAATTTTGGCAGCACCTCCTTTGTAAAAGCTAGCCCCAAAAATGGGTACAACATAAATATAAAGTAAAGCATCCCCAAACGGGAGCAAATACACGCCCAAAGACGAAAAACAACCACCACAACAAATATACGACGCCGTAGCGAAGAAATAAAAGACGGTAGAAAGGAAACTGTATATAAGACAACAAGTCACACATAATATACAACATCGTCCTCACCAAGTCTCTAAGTCAATATGAAAATAGTAGACCGAGAGTACAGGGATACAACAAATATACAATACAACGAATAACCACAAAACCCACCTAAGCAAACTGCACACTGTGAGCTGATGCGGTATCCGTAGCAAAAGATGATAAGATGTGTGATAATAGCCTGCCTCTGACTATCCCGAGGAACACCTGCAAACACTGTGGCACAATGGGGGTGAGTTGCCAACTCGTGAATAGTAAATAACATATGCAGGTAATCACGAGTATGCATGTACAGCGTGAATCTAACATGTGCAATTAATAGCAATAAAAAGTCATATGAATGCAATAATCAAGAAAGGTACACTAGCAGGTACGACTAATACATGAAGCAATGCATATAAATAAAGGTATGTAAATGCAACAATCATGAAAGGTACTCTAACAGGTACTACTAATACATGAAGCAGTGCATAAACAATAAATGTGAAGTATGGAATGAAATATGTCATTTCTACGGAATCCTGACATCGTGGTAGGATCACAATCCATCAAGACAAATCCAAATCCCAATTCCTCAAATCAGCCCCCAAATTGGCTCTCATATCATATAAGTCTCACAATTTCTGAATGTACAATATCGAATAAATCTCATATATCCTGAATGTACAAATCAGCAATCTCATAAATATCCTGTATCCAATATCAACTGAATCACCTATATCCCAAATCAAATTATCAAGTAAAAATCTAACATCCTAAATATATTTGCATGAATAAATATGATGATGTATATAATTTAATGTCAATACACATATATTAGCGTCCCATTCCACTAATATTGGTGTAAGGGCGTATATAACAGCGGCCTAAACCCCTGTTATATATACAAAGGAGTAAAAAAGAAATATCATGAAACCAATGTGTCAAGTATCGACACAGAAATACAGGTCTATCAGGTGTTGTCACCACGACTGGCACCCTGATAGGTACGTATCATACGCTATCCCGAAAGCTCGAATGCCTAGCTCTGACCCTCGCCTCTCGACGTATCTATACGTACATGACTCCCGTTGGTATCCCCATGATAACCGCTGAGTCATTGGTAATGTCACCGGATGGTATGGTTCCCCCACTAACTCATCATCTAGCTCCACGAAATTCTTGCCCCGGGGTACCTCCGGGCCCCACCATGTACCCGCACACGGACCCCTCCTTTCCTCGCGTGGGGTATATATATATATATCAGAACCGATAAATCTCATGGTGGCTGCTGAAATATCAAATCAAGGGAAACCGGGTTTTTCAAATAATGCATAATTTCATGAACTCCCACGGTCCCCAAATCCAGAAAACATCATGAAAAATCCATATCACAATGCGAAAATCCATGAATATAATATATGCAACATAAACGGAAATGTAAGCATATAAAGGAAAAGCCGCTAATTAACTGTAACAAGTTAATATAAATATCATGCGGTTCCTAATTTTCTCCAATTCTAAAATAATATCAGGTAAAGGTAAACATGTAGCTATAACCAGATGTATGTGTAAACATAAAGATATAGCAAGATATATGTATCTACCTATAAGTAATGATGTAGTATACCCCATGGGTATAAGTGAAATAGGTGTGCAAGGTATACCTGTAACTATGTCATAAAGTGTGCATGTACCTATCACTAATCACTAATAGTACAATACTTTATAGGTATACAGGTAACTAGCATGTAAGTATGTCAGAGCATATGTATAAGCATATAGGTATACAGGTATGCTATAAGTCAATGCGTAAAGAATTATGAATCAAAGTCTCAATGTCCCTAACCAAGCAATATCATATCTATAAGTGGGTTGTGCGTGACATGGCAATTATTGACGGTGTGTGTAGTATACAATCAGTGCTCGTGCAACATGAATCGTCAATAATATGTGCAGTGTCCTAAAGATACTAGTCCAAGCACAACAATATCTAAGTAATAGGGTAAATGCGCAATTCTAAATATGACATAGAATATGCGACAGAAATAACATCTCTAGCCCAGACGCATAACGCCATGCGGGCGATTACCCTGTAGATGTTAAATCTACTCACCAACGCTCCTGGCTAAGTGAAGCCTACCACCTATTTTCCCCTGTCGTAGCGTCCGAAGTCCCCGCTTGCGAACCTAAAATTTCACAAACACATCACATAAGCAAATATCCTACAATGACGAAAAGAAAACGAAACGCGATGAAAACGCCCGGAAAATTACACTGCGCGCTTAGCGCATCTATCGCGCACGACATCGGCCAAAAACCCTAATTGGGGTCGCTAAACTACAAAACACAAGTCTAGACCCCGATCGTCCCGATCGCGCAACACAACACAAAAATTACGAGGAATACAATAGATATAACCTAGCAACGACCAATCGAACCCACGTCGGAAAAACCCCGAAATCTAGTAAGCAACCTATCGCAATATTTCGCACTAGTTTCAAACTAACGCATATCTAGCGATTATAAACACCTTAAAATAGCTTAGCTAAGCTATAAAAACCATTTCTATATTTTTAACACTTGCTAAATAAATTTTAGGAAAAACCTAGTAAGCAAAATTGCATAATTAAACAAAGTGTTCATTAGCAAAAATTAACATTTTCTACTAGGTTAATCTTCTCCAAAACACAAATTAACACTTCAAATGAACACTAAACACATAAACCAAGTTTTTTCCTAACATGAATTTCTTAAACCAAATATAAATGAATTAATCATAATTTAAAAACTAAACTAAACACATAATTAGCTAACTAAATTAACTAGAATAAGATTAAAGCAAATATAAAAGGATTAAGGTAAGAATTATACCTCCCCAAGAACACCAAAATGAATTTAATCTCTCATCATAGCATCAAAAAAAACCATGCTTTGTTGAAGATCCAAGAAGAATTAGTGAAGGAAATGAAGGAAAATGATTATATTAGAATTTTTGTGATTTTATTTGGATTTTTCATGATTTATTTGATGCAAAATGAGTTAAAAAAGAGTGGCAATGATGAGTGGCAGCAAGGGGAAGGGAAGGGCCGGCCAAGGGGGTGAGGGGGGTATTTTTGTGAAGAAATTGCAAGGAAAAAGAGTAATAAATGCTTAATAAATGCACTTTGTCACCTTTACATATTTTCTTTTCTTTTTAAAATAAAACCTTTTGCACTCCAAAAAATATCTAGATATTTAAAAAGAAGTTTCCAAAATATTCTGGTGACAAAAAAATAATTTATTCTCAAGAGAAGAAATTTCCCGATTTACGTGCACCAAATACCGCTTAAAATAATATTTTATTTGGGAAAAATTCTATCTGAACCAAAACCTCCCAAATACCCCTAGAGTTTGCGCACAAGCTTTATTTTAGCTAAAAAAGGTGCCGGCAAGTTTATACGGATGTTTGATCGAAATCGGGTTAAAACGGAAAATACCGACAATTTTGCCCTAAAACGGGAAAATTCGCAAAACGATTTCTGAAACGTTACAATCTCCCCCTTATAAAAATTCGTCCCCGAATTAAAATTTTTTACTATGCGTACCTTCAAAGAGAGGATTACTAAACTCTCATATCTCGTTCGCAGCCTCCCAAGTGATTACCTCACTATACGGCTACGTCCAAGAAAAACCCTTCACAGATGGCAAGACCCTTGACCAAAGTTTCTCCACCCGCCTAGCCATTAAAACAATTGGCTGCTTGTGAATGAAAGATCGCGTCCAAGCTAAATGGTCTGGTGCTAATCATGTGAGAAAGGTCATGAAGGTAATTGCAAAGTATCGACACAAGGAATACGGGGTGAATACTCAATAATCTGGGCAGAAGTGCCAAATTAAAGGCAACGGAACTAACTCACTTTAAGGATCTCGAAAGGACCTATAATTGTGGGTAAGCTTCCCAAAACTCAACACGTCATTCATCAAAAAAATCCGTAGGAATACATGATCTCCCACTGCGAACTCGAGCCTGCGATCACCATGGTCGGCATAAGACCTCTGTCCGCACAGGACTGTCATCATCCTCACCTGAAACAGCTGGATCATTTCCGAAGTCTTTAGACTAGCTGGGGTCCAAAACTCCTACTACGCAGAGTCAGAAAAACAGACTGGAGATCGACACCACCTAACAAACAAAACTTAAAGGTTGCCAATTGGAATGTCTCCTGATAACTGCTGTCGAAGGAGAGTCCTAACAATGGCAAGTGACGATCCCAACTGCCGATAACAATTAGTACGTATGCACGAGTATAACCTCTAGAGTCGGTATAGCCCGCTCTCACAAAACCATCATCCTGCGGATGGAAGGACGGAGCTAAAGCTCAACCAATACCCAAGGCTTCCTGAAGCTCCTGCCCAAGACGACAAGCGAATAGGGTGCCTTCATTGGATACGACCCTCGAAAGAACTCCATGCAACACACAAACTTAACAAAGAACAACTGAGCAGACTGAGAAAAACCGGACAACAAGCATCCGAATGGAGTCACACCCTGACTAAACCTGAGTAGACCCCATAACGAATTTCATGGAGATCTGCTCCCATTCCCACTTCGGAACAGTTAAGATTGCAACTCTCCAGCCGGTCTCAGATGCTCAACCTTAGCTCACAACAACACAGACACCTTGAAACGAAACCCGAAACTGCTCTTTACATCCCGGCCCACCCGTAACTATCTCACAAGTCACGTCAAATGCTGGTGGAACTTGAATGAGTACAGAGAATTGACAGATGTGCCAGCTCTAGGATTTCACGTCTCTACCCGATAATATCAGGTACACAAACGCGTCCCTAACTTAGCACACTATTGTCACAAATCAAAGACTCCGAATCCTTACCCAGCCGAGTATGCTCAAGTATCTCTAACGAACGAGCGTCGGTAGGCAGTGTCTCGTGAAAATGATTAGGGAAAAGTGGTAGGGCGCGGACATGAGCAAGCTGTCCCCTCAGTAGAGGCGAACCTAAGCTGTACTCCACGATCGCATAAGAACTGTAAATCTGCAGAAGACTGTCTCTGACTGCGCACAACTGGAACAAACTAACCCCGAGCCTACGACTCCAGCATCAGCTACCACAATCGCCGTGCCAAGGGTAATAAAAGATCTCACAAACACAATCCTCCACACGTTCCATCCAACGGCGCTGTCTCAACAATCAAAACCCGCTGCAGGAAGATGTACATTAAGCTCTGGTGGTCCGTGAAAATCTGACACGACTCTCGAACAAGTAGTATCTCCAAATCTCCAACGCAAGACCACCGCGGCTATCTCTAGATCGTGAGTGGAATATCCTGCTAGTACTTCCTCCAAATTTAGGGAAGCAAAAGCGATAACTCTATAGTGTCACCTCAGTACACAATCGAGCCCCACTCGAATCACAGTTAAAACAACAAAGTCGCCCGAACCAAAAAGCAAGAAGAACTAGTGCAGTTGTTAACCGAATCTCCAACTGCTGAAAAACTCCACACGCATGCCTCAGTCCAAAAAAAAAAAGAAACCTCCTTTCAGGTCAGTCCAGTCTACGGTGCAGCACTACACTAGCAATCCTGCATGAAACGGCGGTAAAAACCTGCTAAGCCCAAAATCTGCGGACTTCCGTCCCGTATACAAGTCTGGGCCAAAGCTGTATGGCCTCGATCTTCCTCGGAACCATACGAAAACCGTCTCCCGTAACTACAAGACCTAGGAGTCAACACAACAAGCCTAAAGGAACACTCCGAGAATCTAGCAAACCGCTGGGGCTCTCCCAGTATCTGCAAATCAAATCCTCAAGTGCTGCTCCTGTCCCTCAAGACACATTAAATAGACCAGAATGTCGTAAATAACACAACAATAACTGGTCGTCGAGGAACGGCTTGAAGAAATCCGGTTCATCACATCTACGAATGCTGCTAGGGCATTGGTGAGTCCAATGACACACCAGCACACACAAAGCCCGTAGCACACACAAGGCAGTCTTCGGAATGTCATCACTCCGAACCCGCAACAATGATGACCTGATCCCCAAACAAACTTAGAAAAAATGTCTCGCACTTAGGAGCTGATCGAAGAAATCGTCAATGCGAGGTAAAGGATACCTGTGCGCACCGTAAGCCGGTTCAATTGACGATCCATCAATACACAACCTCAACCTGTCGTCTTCTTCCTTGACGAACAGAAATAGGAGCTCCTCAATGTGAAACACTCAGACGCACTAGCCCCCCAACAAACAACTCTGCAGCTGATCCTTAAGCTCCCTAAGCTCCGCCGGCTCATCTGGAACAACGTCAGAAAACTCTCGCACGATAAGAACCCGGTCCAACAAACCCACTGTGGCTCCGGTATTACGAATGAACGCCAAGAATCCTCGACATCCTCTCCTCAAAAGCCGACTAGCGAAAAAGGCTGAATTCGAGCTGTGAGAGGCGGCACCACTGTCCCCCTGCACAACAAGAACTGACTTGCCAGAAAAACAAACCTGATTGTTTCCTCGCGGTAGTCCACAGACGCCTAGCTCGTAACTAACCAGTCCATGCCCAGGAGAATGTCAAATCCAACATCTCTAGAAGGATCAAGTGACGGATGAATCTTCTAACCGATTGGCATACGACTGAAATACGTGTCGTACTACAAAAGAATCGCTGACAGAAGTTAACACAATAAACGGCTGATCTAGCTAACATGAATCCCCTCATCCCAAACCTCTGCTACTCCCGCAACGGTCACGAAACCTATCTCGACGACTAGTCCTCTGTCACTGGGTTGGTACACCGGTACGAGTCCTCCACTGTTCCGGAACTCTCAGAATCTCTGGAATATGAGTCTTGTAAACTGGGGCTGCATCCACTAGTGCTATGTAGGTGACGGAATACTGTGTGCTGATCGCAAGGAACAACTGGGTAGCAGGGTTGAAAACCTCCTGTCGCTGCGCTCGAATGGTCTCAACCAATGAACTCATCGTCTGGCGCATGTCCTGCATCTCTACCACAAGCCTAGCGATACTATTTGTCGAAGGCGGATCCGTCTACTCCTGTGCAACGAGCGTGCCATCCTGGTCAGTCCTTGACCCACCCGAGTCAACTCTGACCTCGGCCCCCGCTGCACCTCACTGAGTCCCCATAGTCGTCGGCGGCAAAGGCTATAAATAGGGATAGGATTCGATATGAACACGGAAATCGAATCACAAGGATATGAATCATCAATGAAGGAATTTCAAGTAATTGTACTTAGGTCACTTTAGGCGGAGTACTGCATCATGAGTTTGCTGCAGACATACACACACTACGTTACTCTGCTTAAGCTACCTACTCCATTATATCAAGGTCATCCTACACTCCATAAGGTAAAAACCTAGCGCTCTGATACCAACTTTGTCACGACCCGAAATTGGCACGTGACGGCCCAACACTACGCAACGTTTACAGGAGTAACGCAGTAAAAGAAAGCCAAAACCCAGAAATCTAAACCAGTTAAAAGACAAGAAAAGATAAGAAACATTGTTTAAAATTCTTTGAAATCACAACCTAAATTCTTTAAAAGTCCAACTTTATTTCCTTTAAAATTTTGGCAGCACCTCCTTTGTAAAAGCTAGCCCCAAAAATGGGTACAACATAAATATAAAGTAAAGCATCCCCAAACGGGAGCAAATACACGTCCAAAGGCGAAAAACAACCACCACAACAAATATACGACGTCGCAGCGAAGAAATAAAAGACGGTAGAAAGGAAACTATATAAAAGACAACAAGTCACACATAATATATAACATCGTCCTCACCAAGTCTCTAAGTCAATATGAAAATAGTAGATGGATAGAGTACAGCGATACAACGAATATACAATACAACGAATAACCACAAAACCCACCTAAGCAAACTGCACACTGTGAGCTGATGCGGTATCCGTAGCAAAAGATGATAAGATGTGTGATAATAGCCTGCCTCTGACTATCCCAAGGAACACCTGCAAACACTGTGGCACAACGGGGGTGAGTTGCTAACTCGTGAATAGTAAATAACATATGCAGGTAATCGCGAATATGCACGTACAGCGCGAATCTAACATGTGCAATTAATAGCAATAAAAAGTCATATGAATGCAATAATCAAGAAAGGTACACTAGCAGGTACAATAAACCAAGTTTTTCCCCCTGCACAACAAGAACTGACTTCCCGATCGCGCAACACAACACAAAAATTACGAGGAATACAATAGATATAACCTCGCAACGACCAATCGAACCCACGTCGGAAAAACCCCGAAATCTAGTAAGCAACCTATCGCAATATTTCGCACTAGTTTCAAACTAACGCATATCTAGCGATTATAAACACCTTAAAATAGCTTAGCTAAGCTATAAAAACCATTTCTATATTTTTAACACTTGCTAAATAAATTTTAGGAAAAACCTAGTAAGCAAAATTGCATAATTAAACAAAGTGTTCATTAGCAAAAATTAACATTTTCTACTAGGTTAATCTTCTCCAAAACACAAATTAACACTTCAAATGAACACTAAACACATAAACCAAGTTTTTCCCTAACATGAATTTCTTAAACCAAATATAAATGAATTAATCATAATTTAAAAACTAAACTAAACACATAATTAGCTAACTAAATTAACTAGAATAAGATTAAAGAAAATATAAAAGGATTAAGGTAAGAATTATATCTCCCCAAGAACACCAAAATGAATTTAATCTCTCATCATAGCATCAAAAAAAACCATGCTTTGTTGAAGATCCAAGAAGAATTAGTGAAGGAAATGAAGGAAAATGATTATATTTGAATTTTTGTGATTTTATTTGGATTTTTCATGATTTATTTGATGCAAAATGAGTTAAAAAAGAGTGGGAATGATGAGTGGCAGCAAGGGGAAGGGAAAGGCCGGCCAAGGGGGTGAGGGGGGTATTTTTGTGAATTTTTGTGAAGAAATTGTTAGGAAAAAGAGTAATAAATGCTTAATAAATGCACTTTGCCACCTTTACACATTTTCTTTTCTTTTTAAAATAAAACCTTTTGCACTCCAAAAAATATCTAGATATTTAAAAAGAAGTTTCCAAAATATTCTGGTGACAAAAAAATAATTTATTCTCAAGAGAAGAAATTTCCCGATTTATGTGCACCAAATACCGCTTAAAATAATATTTTATTTAGGAAAAATTCTATCTGAACCAAAACCTCCCAAATACCCCTAAAGTTCGCGCAGAAGCTTTATTTTAGCTAAAAAAGGTGCCGGCAAGTTTATACGGACGTTTGATCCAAATCGGGTTAAAACAGAAAATACCGACAATTTTGCCCTAAAACGGGAAAATTCGCAAAACAATTTCTGAAACGTTACATCCGTGTTCCACGTGACCAGGAATTTTGCTGATTATATATGCATTTCATGGAGTTGGGATTTGACTCTCGGTCATCTGTATACCGTCGAGTCATGGAATTGGGAGTTGCCGCTGTTCCGCTTTGTTTGATGTTGTGTCTGCTGGGACAAATGTTGAGATAATTTCCTGGCTATCTGTGACTTATCGAGATTTGGCTTCTTCTTCTGATGAAACCTGGGAGAGGAGGAATGCAATTCTTTCTTTGTTTGCGCCCCTGGATTGTATACAGGGATTGATGTAATATCACATGTATGGCGTAAATTTTATTTTTATTTTTATTCTATCTTTTTCCACGATGCTCTATCATTTCTGCTTTTATATCGCGAAGGTCGCGATTGCCCCATCATTTCGGCTATTTTTCACGATGCCCAATCATTTCGGCTATTTATTTTATTTTTACTCGCTGCTTTTTATTGCGAGTTGCCCAATCATTTCGGCTATTTCGCATGCATACATTTTTACTTGCTGATTTTGTCGCAAGTTGCCCCATCATTTCGGCTCTTTCGTATGCATGTGTGGCTTGCTGGCTTTTCGCCGCAAGTTTTGGATTAGAAACCGATTTCAGGATCAGCACCGCTACAACTGGGATATTGCCAGGAGCGAATCATCATTTGCCTCTGTCGATGTCGAACAAAGGTAGCTTAGTAAACAGGGTTAAGATCTTGTCGACTAAGGCTTTTGAATCATGAGCCGTAAGGGTCTCACAAAGGTGTTTCTCCCTGCGAGTCGTGAGGATCTCGTAGCTGTGTTTTCTCCTTAGGAATCGTGAGGATTCCTAAGTGCATGTTCCCCTGTAAGTCGTAAGGATCTTACAAAAGAGTTTTTTCCTTATGAGTCGAGAGGACTTACAAGGGTTGTTCACCATATAGACATATCCCTAGTCACGGGTGGGACCTGGTTAGGGAAATGTTTATTCGCGCCCGTGGATTGTATACAAGGGTCAGTATTGAGCCGCTTGTAGGGCAATATCGAAGGTTGTGGGGGTTGCTTAAGAACAGGTTCAGGTCTCTGTAACTTAAGACTTTCAAATCTTATGAGCCGTGAGGGTCCCATAAGAGAGTTCTCCTTACGAGTCGTGAGGATCTCGCAAGTGTAATTTCTCCTTAGGGATCGTGGGGATCCCTAAGTGTGTTGCTCCCTTGTGAGTCGTAAGGATCTCAAGCGGATGATTTCTCCTTACAAGGTCGAGAGGACCCTGTAAGTGTTTTTTTAACGAGGTTGCGCCCTTTTGGGTTTTCACAAACACTCGCCGGTAGCCCTGCTGTTTTTACTCACGGAGCCCTTTTGGGTTTTCATCCGTGCCCACTTTGCTTATGGACATACCGTTTTTTTATTCTTTTTTTTAACGAGGCTGCACTCTTTCGGGTTTTCATAAACACTCGCCGGTAGCCCTTTCAGGTTTTCATCCGTGCCCATTTTGCTTATGGACGTACCGTTTTCTTTTTTTTCCTTTTTTTTGTATCAGTTTTGGGTTGCCGCAATCCACCGTAGTTTATCGACATCTCGGTCAACAGCTAGTTTTAGGACATAGTGGTCCGTTGCTAGTTTAAGGACGTTTTCGGTCCGTTAACCTGCTACTACTTATAGAGTTTTGGGCTTAAGAAGATAGCGAGCGGACATAGTCGTCGTCATCTATCATTGACCTAGGCTGTAACTCGTAAGGCGTAGTATTTCTTCAGGAAGCGGCCGTTTATCGATCTGAAAGGTCTTTCGCCTTGCATTTCCATTAGTAGATAGGCTCCACCCTGGTAGACCTTGTCTATGATGTACGGGCCTTCATAGTTCAGCTCGAATTTTCCTCGCTTGGCGCGATTGGGGATCATAGGTCTTTTGACCACTAGCACGAGTTTGCCTTGGCAGAACGTCCTCGGCCTGGTCAATCTTTCATATGAGCGCGTCATCTTTGTTTTATAAGCCTCCAGATTTTGTTGCACTATGAGCCGGGTTTCATCAAGGGCATCAAGCTCCTCAAGCCGAAGGTGAGCGTTTTCTTCGTTCGTCAGCTCGTAATAGACTGCCACTCATAGAGAAGGTAATTCTATCTCGAGGGGGAGTACTGCTTCTGTACCGAATACCAACGCGTACGGTGTTGTGTTCGTGGCCGTCTTGAACGTAGTTCGATACACCCAGAGAGCTTCTTGTAGTCTCTCGTGCCAGTCCTTCTTATTTCGGGACACCGTTTTCTTCACGATCTTCGTCAAGGTCTTGTTGAAAGCCTCAGCTAGACCGTTAGCTCGGGGATTATAAACTGAGGAGTATCTCCAGTCTATGTTGTGCTGTTGTGCGAAACGGCTGATCTTGTGGCTTCTGTAGGCTGGTCCGTTATCGGAGATGATCTGTCTCAAAGTTCCAAACCGATAAATGACGTGCGTCTTGAAGAAATGGAGGATATTCTCCGTCTTCACTTCCCTCGGCGGTACTGCTTCTGCCCATTTTGAGAATTAATCAGTCGTCGCCAAAATGAATCGATGTCTTCTGGATGATGCTGGTTCGATGGGGCCGATTATGTCAGTTCCCCACATTTCGAATGGCCAGCTAGCCACTGTCGGGTGTAATGGATTTGGATGTTGGTGGATGAAGTCCTCATGGATCTGGCATGAGTGGCATTGCTTCGCATATTCGAGGCAATCCTGAATCATCGTGGGCCAATAATAGCCCATCCGTTTAATCTTCAACTTCATCTTTGGACCTGCTTGGTGAGAACCGAAGAGTCCGTCATGAACTTCCTGAACGACTCTCTTGCCTCTTCAGGTCCCATGCATCTCAACCACAGAGAATCAAATGACCTCTTGTACAGAGTATCATTGACAAAGGAGAAAGATAGGGCTCGTTTCATGAACTGATATCTTGAGGACGCATTTTCAGGCGTTCGACGGGATTTGAAGTAATCTATAAAGACTTCTCTCCAATCCTCAACCGTTTCTTGGTCTTTTATTTGCAGGGCCATTTGCTCAGTCGCTCCTTTTTCCTTGGATGATTCCGGAGATATTTCTGCCGGTACGAGGACCCGACGGCTTTGTACCATAATTCTGACATCATCGAGGTTCTCATCAGCCAGTTCTTTAGCGAGCTTGGCTAACGCGTCCGCCTTGCTATTTTCCGCACGCGGTATGCTTTCCTGAGTGTAGGAAGGAATTTGGGTCAACAGTTGCTGTACCTTTTCACCGTACTTCACCAACTCTGGTTTACAGGTTTGGTGGTCGTCATTTACTTGACTGACGACCAGTTGGGAATCTCTATATATGAGGAGGTTTTCAATTCCCATATCGATGGCGATCTCGAGGCCTGCTATCAAAGTTTCATATTCGGCTTCATTGTTCGTTCTCGGCTCTGTCAAGGAGAAGGCGAATCGCATTATCCCTCCTTGTGGAGTCACGAAGATGAGGCCTACCCCTGATTTGATTATTGGCGTGTTTTGTTTGCGCTTCTTCACGGAGGATGCTCCATCGAAATAAAGTTCCCACCGGTTACCACCATCGTCAATCGCATCAAATGCGTGTTCGTCTGGCAGTTTGCAATTCAAGGGAGAATCGGCCGGTATCGGGTGTTCAGCGAGGAAATCGGCGATGGCCTGGCCTTTCACTGCCTTAAGAGGATGATAGGTTATTGAGAAATCCATCAAGAGCAAGGCCCATTTAGAGAGCCGACCTGTCAATATGGCCTTTGACATCAAATATTTGAGAGGGTCCACCTTTGATATGAGATGGACTTCATGCGCCAATGCATAGTGCCGGAGTTTCGTTATCGCGAAGATCAACGCCAGGCAGTGTTTTTCGATGGGAGAGTAATTGCTTTCTGCCCCCAGGAGAACTCGACTCAAGTAATAGAGAGCTCTTTCTTTCCCTTTGTCGTTTTCTTGTGCCCACAGTGCGCCTAAAGAACCTTCAAGGGCGGTTGTATAAAGGATGAGAGGCTTTCCCTTGACCGGAGCAGCCAGCACTGGCGGGTTCTGCAGATACTGCTTGATTTCATCCAGCGCGCCTTGGCATTTGTGATCCCAGACGAACGGGGTCCCTTTTTTCATCAAGTGACTATAAGGACGGCACTTGCCGGAGAGATTGGCTATAAACTGCCGGATGTACGCGAGTTTCCCTTGGAGAGATCGCAATTGCTTGAGAGTCCTTGGCGGAGGCATTTTCATAATTGCTTTAATCTTTGACGGATCTATCTCGATATCTCGGTGTCGGACGATGAATCCTAGGAATTTACCTGAGGACACCCCGAACGCGCATTTGAGAGGGTTCATCTTCAAGTTGTATTGCCGAAGGCGTTGAAACACGATCTTCAGATACTCGAGATGTTCCTCGTATGATTTTCTTTTCACCACGAGGTCGTCGATATAGCATTCGATGATTTCATGTATGATTTCATCGAAGATCTTCGTCATGGCCCTCTGATAGGTGGCACCGGCGTTCTTTAGACCGAAAGGCATCACCTTGTAGCAGAATATACCCAAAGGGGTCCGGAAAGTGGTGTGCTTCTGGTCTTCGGGATGCATCTTCATCTGATTATATCCTGATGAGCCGTCCATGAAGGAGAAAACTTCGTATGTGGACGTGTTGTCTATCATCAACTCAGTGACCGGTACTGGGAAATCGTCCTTCGGGCAGGCTTTATTGAGATTCCGGAAGTCCACGCATATGCGCACTGTCCCATTTTTCTTCATCACCGGGACGATGTTGGCGATCCAGTCAGGATATTGAACTTCCTGGATGAAGTCGGAGTCGATCAACTTCTTGACCTCGGCGTTAATGCTCATCTCAAGCTCGAGCCGCATTCTTCTCGGTGCTTGCTTGACTGGCTTGATGGCCGGGGATATCGTTAGTTTATGGACCGCGATCTCTGGATCTAATCCTGGCATTTCGGAATAGTTCCATGCGAAGCAATCTCTATGCTGCATAAGCACGCCTTTTAACACAACCACCCTTTCTTCATATAGCAGCTCGCTGATGAATGTGGGTCGCGGGTCACTTGCCGTTCCCAAATCAATCTTCTTGAGGTTATCTGCAGTAGTGTGTATTCCATCTTCCAGCTCTTTTGGCGCCGGTGGAAACTCTGAGATCACCTCGTCATCATTGTTTTCGAAGCACCAGGGAAGGTCATCCATATTCTCGGGCTCTTCTTTTGATATCGTTATCATATGACAAGTACGAGCTCGCTTCCCGAACCAATGTTGATCTGATTCCAGTCTCACGGATTTGGGTCATGCTTCTGCAGCGGAGTTATCCTCCAACTGTCGGATAGAGCGAACTTGTCGAGCTGATACTGATCTTCGACCCAGTTCTTGAAGGTGAAGCAATCTTCAAGAGGATGTCCTATTGCTCGGTGATAAGAGCAATAATCTGGGTGAGAGACTTCGCCTGCTTGCTCGAGGTGTTTAGACTCCGGCAGTGTAATCATTTGATGCCTTATAGCGAGGTCAAGTATTTTCTTTGTCTTGTCTTGAGGAAAAGAGTATGCTCGACTCATCTTCTTCATAAGGGACAAATCCGGACCGCTCGATTCCCGCTCGCGTGACTTCTTGGTCCCGCTTTGTCGTTGCTGAATGCCTTTTCCACTTTTTGACTTGTTTCTGTCTCTGCGTCGGGTCTTTTTTACAACAGGTTGACAGGGAGCGGCATTTTCATCTTTCGCCGCCTGTTGGAGAAGGCGTTGCGTCTTGGCTTCTCGTAGATGGCCATTTCGCGATTATGGTCGTCTCGAACTTTTTGACCAGCTTCCCTTATAAGCTTGTCCATTTGTTCTTCGAATGATGGACTGGGCATTTTTACGTCGGGGACTTTTTCTGGTTCAGGATTAGCACTCTCCCATTGAGCATCTCCTTCTTCATCAAAGTCATGTACGACGTAGCAGTCGTGGAGCGGCTCCCGTTTCTTGGTCCGAACGTATCCAAGCCCGTTTGCTTCCATTCTTCCATTGGGCAACTTGCGCTGAGTTCCGGGAACGTTCCAGACCCTGTCATAGAACTTGGCTTTTCGAGCGGTCTGTTTGAAGGGTATCCCTTGGCACTTCAACAGCCTTTTCAAGCCTTCTGGATAATATCTAGGCAGACGGATGGGCTGAAGCCTATCAAGTGTAGGATCCGCGCCGTGCCAGATTTCTTTCTCCACTTTAGTTTCCCCGGAGCGGTAGAATAGGATCGCCTTTACGCCTTCTCGCCTGGGAGGGACATAGAACGTTTGCAGCTCTTCCACACTGTAGGTATCAAGCACGTCTAGTTCTTTATGATGTTTGGGCGGAACCATGGCAATTTTCAAACTTTGCTCTTCATCAGCGAATGTTCGTATTGAAGGCCGAGCGGAGAATATAGCATGGACCTCATCTTCCGAGTCGCTGCCAAAGATCAACATAGGAGTGGATGGTCCTGGCTTGTTGTGCTGGGGTGGGCCTGAATAAACCATCTCTTCCTCTTCCTCAGTATCACTCCCGAAGACGGGAATGGTGGTGATAGCTTTGTTCTCCGGTTTTCGACATCTCTCTATGCCTTCGAAATCTAGCAAGAAGTATTCTGCATCTTCATATTTCCGGACTTCGTTTACAGAGAATGGATTCAGCTCTCCCATCACGGTGTACTCGAGACCATCCTTAAAGTATTTCATATACTGATGTTGTGTAGAAGGGATGATGTTGTACTCGTGTAACCAAGGCCGGCCGAGCAAAGCGTTATAGCATGTCTTGGCTTCAATGACATGAAATTTAATATCTTGTGACAAGCAGCCCGAAGCGCAGCGTTAGTATCACAGATCCGAGAGTCCGTGACGACTGGGAGTCGAAACCGGAGATGGTGATTTTATCACGAACGATATGCTGGACGCTCATGAAGATTTCCTTCAACACTCGCGCGTTAAGGAGATTGACGGAAGACCCATTGTCGACCAGGATTTTGCCTATCTTTATATCGTGGCAGTACCCTGAGACATAGAGGGGACGGTTGTGCTCGCACGTCCCAAGGAGGAGGTCTTCATCGCCGAAGGTGATATCGGCTATGTGCACTTCCTCCAGCCCGTCCTTCATCTTTTCTTCGGCGAGAAAAGCTTAGAATTGCTCTGGTTCTTGTAGCGTCTTGATCAGTGAATCTCTCGCTTCTTTCGATAGTAAAAGGGCGTCGGGAATGCTGAGCTGCGAGGGTAACTTTCTTAAGTGCGCCAGAACGTTATAGTCCACCTTACTCTTCTTTGGCGGGTCCTTGGCGGTCAGCTCTTTCATGACTTGATCGTCCAGGGTGATATCCTCGGAGACCTTTTCTTTTCCCTTATCCTTTTTACTTGTAGATCCGAGATTCTTTTCTGGAAGCGTGCGATTGCGCAGCTGGATGTTTTCACAGGCTTTCGGTTCTTCCTCCTCTCCCAATGCGGATTCTTTAAAGAGGGGGTCAAGATCCATTTCTTCGTCAGAGTCGCTCTCGAATGTGAGAATTTGCGATCCCCCGGTGTTGACTGTGCGACAGTTGCCAGTATTTCTTTTATGCTCCTCAGCCGCACTCCTTTGCTCCCGACGGGTTTTGCGTTTCATCCGCTTAAAGTGTTGCCGGTGAGCAACATACCCCTGCCACCATCTTTTAAATGCATTGCACTCCTTAGTGGGGTGCGAAATCTTTCGATGATATGAGCAGTAGCTAGGATGTGTTTCTGCTTACCGGGAGTGTTTCTTTCAGAGGGTGGTAGCTTCATTCCAATTGATATGGCCTTAGCAAACTTTTTTCTCGTCTTGAATTTGTTTTTATCCGCAATAGATGTCTTTTGATTTGGCGGGAGTGTTTTGACTTTTTCGTCCAATCGCCGGCGTTTGGCTCTTTCAAATATGGTCGTCTCGCGCTCCCGATCAGATTTACTTTTCAGGAGAGCTTCGTTGAGGAATGTGTCGATCATTTCATCTGATGACCCTTGAAGTTCTGGTTCAGAGTCTGCCCCCAGTTTCTTTGTGCAAGAAGCCTTTTCATCGTCTGTAAACGAGTGAGAGATCACATGACAACTTGCTACGTAATCCTCAGATTCATCTGACGAGCCTTCTCCATCATCTTCTTCCTGAAAGACGTGGTTGAGGAACTCTTGGAGCGTGATGGGAGTCCGCGCCTTCTGATTATACTCCTCCAGCGTGTCGATCTGCTTCTGCAGGTCCGTGCGCTTGTCGCCAGGCTTCACGGCCTTTTTGGATTTCTTCTTCTTCCTCTTTGAAGATTTCAACGGCTGGGTGTGAGTGCTTGGGCCATCACCACCAATCTTTGGAGTTTGGTGCGGCTTCAGCATCCCTTCGATGACCTGGGGTTCTAGCGGGTTCTTCCACCTGATCGCCGGGCATGCCTGGAGATCATTCAACATCCTTTTGGTCTTGGCTGACAGCACGACCTCCCATGGAGCTTCTTCAACAAACGAACACGTTGCCCTCGGTGTGTCCGTCTTCTTTGGAGTGTGCGTTTGTGGTAGGTTTACTTTCCACTTCTCGGACAGCGCAAATTTGCCTTGTAGGTACTGATCTTCGATCCATCCTTTAAAGACGAAGCAATCCTCGATCGGGTGACTTACCGTTTGGTGGTAAGGGCAATAATTAGGATTATTCACTTCGCTGGGTTGCGGCGGTCGCCTGGGATTCGGCAAACTGATAAGCCTGTTGCGCATAACCAGCTCGAACAGCCTCTTCGTCTTGTCCCGAGGGAATGAGTAAGGACGCTTCATTTTCTCATTGTAATAGCGTCGTCTATCCTCCAGTTGATCCGCTAGCTTTAGGGCATTAGGCAGCTGTTGGGTGTTCGCAACGAAGGTCGCCTTCCCTTTACCCTTGTCGTTCCAAGGTTCCGGCTTCGGGGGAGACAGTCTGTGACCCATTTGATCCATCTGGGCTAGCTTATCGATCAAAGCCTGGAACGTGGTCGGTTTAAAGAACATCATGAACTGTGAAATAGTTGCATGAGGGTATAGGGTGCCTACGAACATGCCCACCGCTGGTGCTTCTTTGATGCGCTGTTCGCACTTCGACCACAGATTCCGCCATCGGATTGCGTATTGGACCCACGTCTCGCCCGTCTTCACCCTGGCATTAATCAATGCCGTTATCGGGGTGCGTTATCTAGCGCTCGCGAATCGCTGGGTGAATAGCAACTCCATCTCTGCGAAAGTTTTGACGGAGTCATTCGGAAGTTCGGAGTACCATTCAAACGTCGTCTCCGATAAGCTGCCAACGAATTGGCGCAGCAAGAGCTTATCATCGCCGCCGGTGTTGCCACAAAGAGCCCTGAACTGGGCGGCATGTTGGTGGGGATTGCCTGTCCCCTTGTAGACATGGAATTTCGGGATTGTGTAGCCCGGCGGGTACTTTATCTGATCATACCAGCTCGGATATGGTCGTCCCGTTTTGACGACTTGGCCTGCCGCTTCATTTGCCTGGTGAACTCGTATTTGTTGAGCAATATAATCATCCAGGGCAGACTTAGAGATTGTTTCCTCTTTGGCTGCTGAAATAGCCGGAGGTGGATTTGGCGTTTCTCCTCTGTCATTTTCAAGGATAATCGGAGGATCTTCGGCTGGGGGATCCGGCTGCATCATCATCCCGACCATGTCTTGAAACAGAAGATCCAACTGCTTTATATTGGCCGCTTGTTCCGCAGCATCCTTGTCCTTCTTTTCAAGCATTCTACGAAGGAATTCAGCATCGGTCTCGTGTTCGCGACGTTGTTCTGATGAAGCCTCCGGGCTTTCTTTTGATCCGGTGAGTGCGGCCATCGCAGTTAGCATCTCCTGGAGCTTCTACTGCTGCTGTTCCTGGGCTCTTGTGATGGATCGGGTAAGCGGTCGGTGGCCCGTCGAAGCGCGGCTATCTTCCTTCCCAGATGCCATGTAAACGGTATGGACCACCTTGCCCCCAGACCTAAGGCGTTTGGGTTCAGTGCCTTTGACATTCTTCGCAGGAACGGGGATCTTCTCCGGCCTTCTCTTCTTATGAGCGGTCGAAGTTAGGGGAGCCATTGCAGTGGGCACCCAGACAGCTTTTCGTGGCTTGGCAGGATGGCTTATTTCCTGTTAGACCTCCAGCTTCTTGTGCTGGCGGGAGAAATTTGGATCGATCACCGAGTCTCGGGCCTGCCGCCAGACTTTATAGATCTTGGAGGACAGCCGCTGCGGGGACCGTTCTGGCTTTGCTTCCATAACCTTCTCCAGTGGAGGAAGAGACCTTTTCAGTACAGCGGTAGGAGAATTCCTACGCACCTTATTCAATAGCTCAAAGCTGTTCCCGGTTGGGACAGCGGCATTAATTTCCGTCGTCGGGGCTGGTGGAGCTAGCCCAGAAGGGGAGTTGCCCCGGGCCTTCCTCACTCGGCTCCAGTAGCGACGTCGAGCATGTCGCGCTGATGGAATTGGCTCGGTGACGGGGATGGCCTTGTCTTTCCCCCTGCTCAGGTGACGGGTCGTTGCCTGTGTCAGCCTGTTAAAGACTGATGTCTTCTGAGTAGCAGGAGAGGGAGTAGGAGTTGGGACAGTCAGTCTTTTAAAGACCGACCCCTTGGTAGGAGAAGCCGTCTTGACGACTTCGGGAGCAGGGTTGGTTACTCTCTTCGGAATAACCTTCTCTGGGACCGCAAGCTTCATTGTGGGCCTGCAGGAATTTTGGCCCAATCTGGAAAAGACCGAGGCACTGGTGTTGGATGACCCGTTGAGAGGGGCCGCAGTAACTGTAAGTCGATCGAAGACCGACTTCTTAGGAACTTCTGGTATGGGCACGGGAGCAGTGAAGCTCATTGGTGGGAGCATGGTCCCGAAAAACAATCCAGTAGTAGCCTGGGTGATCTGTTCTACCGGCATCGTGAACAGTGATGCCGCTTGAGGTCCATAAGCTACACCTCTAGGTGAGGCGGAGCGTGGGTTGCAACTGCAGTTGGAGCACTTCGAGCTGGTGAATGCCATTGCTGTTTTGCTTCTGCGCCAATCAAGAGACCAAATCTTAGTAATCTTGAAACCCAAGGGCAACCATTAACAAACCGCGATTCGTTCGCGAATACGACACACGAAGTGTGGAGTGGAAAAAGGAAAAGGTCCCACCGGGCGTGCCAGAATTTGTTCCCCTCCGAAAGACGGCGCGACAGACGTCTTGCCTGAGATTCGGGGCAGATGCTAATTGGTGCTATCTGTCCACCTCTCCGAAGATGCCAAGTTGATTTATGGCACCATGTATCGAAGGTTTAAACGGATGCATCCGATGTAGCAGACTTCGTCAGATTCCCCCTCGCTTGACGGGTTTTTGATTGTGGGGACGCTCTTCCCTGCAGGCGCAAGCCCCTGCAGTTAATTACGCTACCGCATCGCGGTAACAACTTTCTCCTTCTCCAGATGGTGACTTCGTGTCGTAGGAGTTTGTTTTGTGTTCGGTTGCCCGTGGATTGTATATGGAGACTAATTTGTGCTGTTGCCCGTATGACGTGGATTAGTCCAAATCCGTATCTTTCTTAGATTTGGGTTTGGGAGTGTGTGTTTAAGGATACGTTAGCCTTATTTGAGGCTAAGATCAACTTAAACGTTCGTTAAGGACACCTTAGTCTAATTTTTAGACTAAGATCGACTTAACGGGATCGTTTAGATCCGACAAGAGAGCAATTGGGGAGCTCTATTGTTTAGTTTAGTGACATTGCGGTCAATAGGTAGTTTAAGGACATTGCGGTCCAATGTTAGTTTTAAGACGTTGCGGTCAAGGTTAAGGACATCATAGTCCGTGAGCTTAAGGACCTCACAGTCCGATACTAGTTTTAAGACATCACGGTCAAGGTTAAGGACATCATAGTCCGTGAGTTTAGGGACCTCACAGTCCGGTGTTAGTTTTAAGACATCACGGTCAAGGTTAAGGACATCATAGTCCGGTATTAGTTTTAAGACATCACGGTCGAGGTTAAGGACATCATAGTCCGGTATTAGTTTTAAGACATCACGGTCGAGCTTAAGGACATCATAGTCCATGAGTTTAAGGACCCCACAGTCCGTAACAGTGTGTGGTCGTTGGGACCCGTCACCTCTCTGACGACGTTGAAGGATTACAACGACAGATGTCAGAGGAGTAAAGAGATGTACCCTCGAACCGGGTGTAAATTGATTGGAAGAGCGGTTGGGCTCAGTTCAATTTAAATTGATGACTTATGGCCAGAATTGAGCTAAGTCCAGTTGAAAATGTTCAACATTTTATTCATGTTCTGCCTATTAGGCTTTTACTTGGGCTCTGCCCTTTATAATGCATAGTATTGGGCTCTGTAATTAAATGCATAGCATTTATATTTGGCCTGTTAGGCCTTTACTTGGGCTCTGCCCTCTGTAAATAATGCATAGCATTTTAGTAGTCTGATAGTGCGCCACGTGGCTTTTCAGGCGCTTTGCGCCAATTAAAGAGCGCAAGGCGCTAGCGCATGCGCAGATGACACGTGTCATGCTCTGCGCTAAGCGCAAGTCTGTTAGCGCAATGCGCTGCGTCAGTGAACGACACGTGGCGCGCTCTGGTGCAGTGCGTCATTCCAAGAGCGCAGTGCGCTGTTTTAGAAGCGCAAAGCACAGATTGTGTCTGTGGTTGATACGTGGCGCGTTCTGGCGCAGTGCGCCATTCCAATAAGCGCAAAGGCGCATTTTATTAGTGCAAGGCACTGTCCAATAGCGCAGAGCGCATCTTGATCAATTTTAGATCAAAGAACAAACCTTCTGTTCTCTCAAAAGAGGTTCTACCTCAAGATTCATGAACCAATGGTTCTTACTCTCATCAAAAAGCTGTGCCTTTATATAGATCAAATGATCTGTGAATGAATGAAGTAAATTACTTATTTAAATTTTTTTGTGATTAGATCTTTCTGATCTTTTTATTTTTATTGAAGATCTTGATCTTGTTCTTAGATCTTTGATCATTTTAGAAGAGATTCTTCCTTTTGTGAGGTGTTTTCATCTCTGTTCTTCAAGAATCAAATTCTTTACCTTTAAAGATGAAGAAGATGATCTTTTTTCTTTAAAGGCTTGCATTTTCTTCTCTTTGAGTTTTTCTCAAAGTTTTCAGAGGGTTCTCTCTCTTCTGTATCTCTATCTCTATGTGTGAGACTTGGGATCTACGGGCCTTTATATAGGGCCAATTGGTTTGTTAAGTTAGTTACAGAGATCTTTCTCTGATTGATCTGGGGATATTTCCCTACCGTTGGATCTTTGATCCTAAAGGCTTTGTTTTTTCAGAAAATAATCTTTTTATTTTAATAAGATTGGAAAGATCTTTCTAGAATTTTAATTCTAATTAATTAATAATTTATTATTTAAATTCCAGTGCGCGGCGCAACGGCGCTAGCGCGTCTGCGCTTGACACGTGTCGCGCAGCGCAGAGCGCAAGAGATCTGAAGCGTTGCTTCATTTTAAAATTTGAATTTTGAAACAGAGCTTTGCTCTGATTGGGGGTGCTCTGCCTTGGGCGCAGCGCTCCTTACGCTGGCATGTCTGCTTTTGACACGTGGCGCTCTGCGCGCAGTGCAAGGAATCTGAAGTATTGCTTCAATTTTTGAATTTTGAAAATCAAATAGAGCTTTGCTCTGATTGGAGGAAACAGGAGTCATGAATGACTCTGTCCCGTTATCCTCCGGGACCACGGATCAAGTAAGAATCATGAATGATTCTGTCCCGTTATCCCCCGGGACCACGGATCAAGTAATACCCTTATAAGCTACACTTTAGTTTACACTTTTGATTTCCCCATACCCCCAAGGTTATGCGTTCAAGTCAGATATTGATAAATCTGAAGCTAATGCCAACACAGGATCAAGCAGGAACATGTTTGTCTATATAGATAACAAGATATGTCCATCGGGACAACATGTTAGGATTTTCGGCATTAGAAATAGGATCAGGTAACATGTCAAGTAGTGATATATCAGGTCATGTCAGGTTGTGTACCTGTATCAAGTCATGTCAAGTAGTGGTGTATCAGGTCACGTCAAGTAGTATACAGGTATCAAACGGATGCTCATAATAAAACTGTAACAGTACGGGTGCACAAATAAAGCATGGATGCACAAATATTTATCAGGGATTACATCATGACTATGTAGGATGCACAAGATCAAGTATGGGATACTAATGTAACAGTAAAATGAAATAATATGATCTCGGTGTGCAACTAGATATGTAATAAACCGTACGGATACAGACGGATACTATAAAACTGTAAATCGGTAAAATTTGCTGAGTATTAAAACACAAGCACTATTATTTATTAAATAGATATTGATATAATAATATTAACATGGATAACATATTCAAACCGATTAATAACTATAAAAGTGGTATTGATTAACCATGCACAAGAAAGTTCCGTTTAGAAATTCAGCGTTACCCTGATTTGTAAAATAGCTTAAAAATAACAAACGTTCTCCAAAAGAGACGTGTCTTATACCAAAACAAAGTTAATTCAATAAGGTTTTCATTTTTATAAGTTTAAGTATCTCAAGTTGTTTCTACAAAAAGTTATGAATATTCAAAGTTGAAAGTTTGCTGCTGGAATTTCCCTGGACAGCAGTTTAGAGATATTTTTATTTGCATTTTACGTTATTTAAAAAATTTATTTTGCAAGTAAATATTTCATAGATTTATATTATTCTGAGTTATCTTCGTAACGAACTAAAGAACGTATACTAATGATTTTTCTATGATTTATAATGAATTTTATAAGGTAAGGTGTACAGTAAATTTCAGATTTGTCGTATTCGCTTTGCAACGACGTTTCATGTGTAAACTATAATATTTTCAAACTATATTTTGTATAACATTATAAAATGCAGATTATAAAATAATTAAAGATAATAATAAGAAATATTACGACGATATATATTTTATAGATATAATTATAGCATGTCGCAAGTTGTAAACTTTCATACATTTTATATTATAAAACCGATTAACGTTAAATAACTACGGTGTATAAATTATATATACATAGCTGTATGATGATGATGATGATGATGATGATGATACGGAAACATATAAATAAATTACATAAAGCATAGCATGTAGCAAGTTGTAAACTTGCCTCGATCGAATCACGCGACGGATACGCACGGCACGTCCGACGTCGGTAAATCGTGGCAACGCACACGCGGCACGCAGGACGGGTCCAGGCAAGGCAAGAGGGTGATCACACAGGAAAGGTACGTTCACTGGATCACTCGGATCGTCAGCGACGAGCACGGCTCCGGCGGTGATCACCGAAATCAAGAAACAAGATCAAGAAAAAGAAAGAAGAAAGAAGAAGAAGAAGAAGAAGATGCTGTGTATTAAATATGGAAAGAAAATAAATAAAAATATATAAATATATATATGCAGAGGAGAGAGAGAGAGAGAAAGGGGTTGTTATTAAGGTTTAGATTTTAATTTAAAAAGATTTTGTAAGTTATAAATATTTTAAACTGTTAAATTTTAATAAAGATATTAGATGAAATAAAATTGGATTTTCTGGTAAATACAAATTTAGTCCAAAATACGCCCGGGTCGGGTCTAAAATTCAGTTTCAAAAATATAAAAAAATATATATGTCGACCAAAACTCAAATTGGATGTCCGGCCGACAAAAATGCATACCCCCAAGAACGGATGCACGTACGTGCGCGTAGCCATCCAAACAAGTCTGTTTCACTGAACGGGACGAGAATAAGATGCGCGGATGCTACGACAGGGTCAAGGGTATCATGGAGGCCATGCTAGATATTTTTAAAATATTTTACTTGACTTTAAATGTTATATTAAAAAAATGCAGATGCCAGATAAAATGCCAGTATGCTGTAAAAAATGAAAATGCACGAATCCATGTAACAGATCAGGATAAATCATAAGCATGAATCAAGACAGGTTTCAAGCAAGCGGGTCGGGTAGAATACAAATGTCAAAATACTATTCGCACCCAAAATACAGTAAACCAAGAAACTACGATAAATAAGTAAATATTTGAACTGGAATTGGTATAAATGAACTAGGGTGTTACAGAGTTTTCATGGATGTATATTTTATCAATGTGACATTTCTAGTGAATAAAACCTAATTTTATAATATATGGTATTTATTTGTAATATTGGAATTGTATAGTATTTTCTCGTAAATGGAATGTTTTTCTTGAATTTTGTGTCATGCCCCGCTTCCCAGTATACGGGCAGAGGACGCGATGAGGCCGCTACGTATTTACTCAGAGACAAATGTAATGAACATCAACTTTATTTATTAACATTCTTTTACAGTACATGGAAAAGTAAATACATCTGAATGAAAACAATGCCTAAACAGTGGCATAACAGAAATGGAAAGTACTGATATGAAATGTGTACAATGAATCTAAAGATCTGGGTCGTAGACTAGCTGATCCAAGTCCTCGCTGGTGGGCTCGATCTCCTGAAGGTCCGAATCACCTGACAACATGCCAAAGAAGAAAGATAAGGAATGCCGTCAGCGAACAATCGCTCGGTAAGTCCCAAAGATAAGGGAGATGTAGAATAGACAGAGAGAGTGTAACTTTTAAAGTTGTATTATATTATTAACGCTGTTGTTTGTAGTTTGGTACAGAAGAGGCCAGTGTATACAAAAGGAGTCTTGGTAGACCAGAGACTAAGGTGAACGGAATGTACAAGGAACCGTTTATGCCACGGTACAACAGCAAATGAATTCAGGTTAGGTGTCTTAAATCTTGCAGTCTCGTGCCACTTCTAACACCTTCCATACAAATCTACCCCTTAAACCCCGCGATGTCTTGATTGTATTGTTTGTATTGTATTGTAAATTGTATAGATTGTACATATGGATGACTTGCCGAAACCATGATATCAGTAAATGGATGTAACTGGAGAATCATATAAATGGAAGTATATCCATGGTTCGGTTCGGTCAATACATATTGAACAGATTGATTATATGGATTCATATTGAATTGTAGTTTGTACTTGAATCATATTCAAGTCAGATTATTATAATGAGACTCAGTCTGAGTCAGAACAATTAGAAAAGCAATTGAAACCTTGAATTAGGTTTTGGTGTTATCGGTAACCGCTGCACATGGGCGGCAGAATTTGTGTCTTTTTCAAAAACGATTTCCATGTTAATAACACCGTTTGTTAAGTTTTATACCTTAAATAGGCAAGCACCCATATCTCCGGCTCCCTGAGGCTCAAGAGACCGGTCCCGCTTAAACCTATATTTACTAAGGTCCTTATTGTAATTTATAAAATTTGAGGGGGTTTTATGTAAAAATAAATTTGTATAATTTTCAAATACACCCCAAGTATTTAATTATCGTCTTTAGAGTTTTCATAGATGTAGATTTTATATATGTGACATTTCTAGTGAATAAAACCAATTTTTCATAATATCTGGTATTTAATTGTAAAGTATTAAACTTGTATGGAATTGCATGGTATTTTCATGTAAGGTGATTCTTTTGATTTAGAAAGTTGGAATATTTATACTATATCAAAAAATAGATATTTTGATTATACATATATATATATATATATATATATATATTTATATATTTATATAAAATAATTTTAATTTATTATTTTTTTCTAGAAATCTCATTTTCTTAAGATATTTGTATTTTTAAATCTTTCGAGACCGAATGCCCCTTGCGGAGGTCTGCATCTAGCACTACTAAGCCCGAGGATGTACGATAATCCGTACCATCCCGAACGGGTTCCCCAAATAGGTTGTAGCTGCGCTTTGCAAAGATTTGTATAAAAATACATAATCTTTTAGAAAAGGTTTTTATAGTTTATGGTATTTATGTGTAAAATTGCATTTTCCCGTATTCTATGTTCCCGAAAGGCATCGTGCAATCTTGCATATGAGTGTTGTGAGGAGGTAGGTCATTACCTCGTGATCTATTTAAAGGTATAGTAAGGAATTATGATACTTAATGTCGAAACTAAACTACATGGTATTTTACTGAAAAAGTACGATAAAAATTACAATATGAAATATTTTTCTATGAAACATGTTCATGATATTTTGTTAATGTTTAATAGTCAAGATGTGAGGGTTTGGTATGTTTGTATTTAAGAAAAGGTGGAATTTTTTAAGAAGAACCGAATCGGAAGTCGGATTAACTCCGCTTCCGTCGGGTTTTAGAAAGAGAACTTTTTAGAGATCAAGATGGAAAGGAAGAATAGGACTTACTTGTTTTTAGGTTAGAGAAGAGGAAGTGGTTGTGGAAAGAGGTGCCGGTGCGTCGTTTCGTCGCCGGAAGCTTCTATGGTCGTCGTCGGAAGTTCGCCGAAGCTTCGCCCTTCGCTAACTCCACTTGTACACAAAAGTTTTAGGGATTTTTTTTCTTGAGAGTTTGGATAGAGTTTGTGAGTGAGGGTGTGTGTGTATTGGAGTGGTATTTATAGGTAAAACTTAGGGTTAAGGTTAGATACAAAATGCATTAAAAATTATGCATTAAAATAGATTTAAATTAGATTTAAATTGTATTTTAAAGTCTCTGTTAATATGCAGGGTATTTAAACATGACAGGGGTTTAAAGAATACCAAAAGGCACAAGTCAGCCGCGCCGCTGGCCCGATCCGGCCGAGTCAGGCCTAGTCTGGGGGCCACGTGTCCCTTGCCAATTCGTCTACCCCCTGGGCCAGTTTGTTTTACATGTGACTTTTGGTTTTTACGAGTTATGCATGTGCAGGCTCTTGGGCTTCTAAAAATTTAAAAGAAAATTAATAAAAAATAATGTAGCTAATGGGATTTGAACTCTGGTGCTTTGGTTCAGCAGTGCAAGGTCTTACCAATGAGCTACAAGCTCTTGTTTGCTATTAAAAAGCAAATCAAATACTTATAGTACTCACAGGAAATGTAAATACCCTAAGTATACATTAATTTTAAATGAAATTTATGTATACTAAAATTGGAGTTGTTACAGTCTACCCTCACAAAAATTTCGTCCTCGAAATTTACAATTTTATTTTAAGGACAAATAAGTGGGGATATATTGCATACATCTCATCTTCCCTTTCCCATGTTGATTCTCTTGGAGTGTCTTTTCTCCACATCACTCGAACCAAGTTGACTTCTTTGTTCCGAAGTGACTTCACTTTCCTGACCAGGATCTCAACAGGTTGCTGCTTACAAGATAAGTCAGGTTGTACAGTGAGCTCAGAATGATCGAGAATATGGCTGGGGTCACTCACATACCTTCTGAGTTGGGATATGTAGAACACATTATGCACTCATTCCAATGAAGGTGGAAGTGCCAAGTGGCATGCCACTTCACCGACTCGTTCGAGTCTGTCGAACGGTCCAATGTATCTCGGACTTAGCTTACCCCGTCTTCCAAATCGGATCACTCCACGGTTTGGAGATATCTTTAAGAATACATGATCTCCCGTCTGGAACTCTAAGTGACGTCGCTTTGCATCAGCCCAGTGCTTCTGTCGATCTTGGGCTATGCGCATTCTTTCCCTGATAGTACGAACCACATCAACAGTTACTACTATCATCTCAGGTCCAAGAAGTTCTCTATTTCCGATGTCGTCCCAACTTAATGGAGATCGACACTTCCTTCCATATAGCACTACAAAAGGTGTCATTCCGATACTTGCTTGGTAGCTGTTGTTGTATGAAAACTCCACAAGATGTAGGTGATCTTCCCATGATCCTTTGAAGTCTAACATACACGCTCTGAGCATATCTTCCAAGATCTGAATAGTTCACTTAGACTGACCATCTATTTGTGGATGATAAACCGTGCTGAAGTTCAAACTTGTTCCCAAGCTTGCTTGCAGACTCTGCCAAAATTGCGATCGGAACCTGGTGTCACGATCGGAGACAATGTAGACCGGTACTCCATGAAGTCTCACAATTTCCTGTATGAGTTCATGGGTATCACAGATAGTACATTATGAAGAGTTTAAAACTTAAGTAGATTCATATCTCCATATACTTCTTTGCTAATATCTCAGTAGATTGGCCAACTCGAAATGGGATGAAGTGAGCCGAATTTGTGAGTCGGTCCACAATAACCCATACTGCATCGTTACCCTTTGTGCTGCGAGTAAGTGCAGCCAAAAAATCCATTGTGATGTGTTGCCACTTCTATTCTGGGATAGGTAACGGTTGAAGTAATCCAGTTGTCCTGTAATGATCAGCCTTTACTTGCTGACACCCCAAACATTTAGCGACGCTTCTGGCTACTTCACATTTCATTCCATGCCACCAGTAATTTTGACGTAGATCTTTGTACATCTTTGTACCTCCAGGGTGTACTGAGTAGGGAGTGCTGTGAGCTTCTTTCATTAACTCTTCCCGAACATAACCTTTTGGTACACATAATCTGCTGCCGTACCTCAAAGACATGTCTTCATGGATGATGAAGTCTATTCTGAGTCCATTCTCCACTTGTTCTCTGATATTTTGCAACTTAGCATCACTTGCTTGAGCTGCTTTGATCTGATTGACAATGGTAGATTGAACTTGTAAGTTCATCAAACTTGAAGCGTTACCTGGCATGACTACTTCAATCTCCATCTGATGCAAGTCCTGTTGAAGCTTCCACTGAGCGGTGAGATTCATTACTAATGGTTGGCGACTAAAGGCATCAGGTACCACATTCACCTTCCCTGGGTGATATTGCAGGTTGATGTCAAATTCTGCCATGAGTTCTAACCATCATCTTTACCGCATATTAAGTTCCTTCTGAGTAAACATATAGTTCAGACTCTTGTGATCTGTGTATATGTTCACTCGTTCACCAAGAAGATAATGCCGCCAAATCTTGAGAGAAAAGATTACGGCTGCCAACTCCAAATCATACGTCGGATAATTGCGCTCATGAGTCTTCAGTTGTCTTGAAGCATAAGCCACAGCCTTACCGTGCAGATGTAGAACACATCCTAATCCCTTACCGGATGCATCACAATGCACTTCGAAACCTCCAGATTGGTCCAATTAACGAGAATAGGCGCTGATGTCAACCTTGACTTGAGTTCTACGAAAGCTTGTTCGCATGCTTCTGACCACACAAATTCATCTTTACGTGTGAGCTTGGTCAGGGGTGTTGCTATTTTCGAAAAGCCTTCAATGAACCTTCTGTAATATCTAGCTAGACCCAAGAAACTTTGAATGCCCTTCATTGACTTTGGTGTCGGCCATTCGCTTATTGCTGAAACTTTCGCTGGATCCACAGAGATTCCTTCGCCTGATACAATATGTCCAAGAAAACCAACTTGATCTAGCCAAAACTCGCACTTGCTGTACTTGGCATATAATTGATATTGTCGTAAAGTTTCCAGGACAATTCATAGGTGCTCGGCATGCTCTTTCCGACTCTTAGAATACACCAGGATGTCGTCGATGACAAAACTGTCTAAGTACTCCCGGAAAACTTGATTCATCAGGTTCATGAATATTGTCGATGCGTTGGTCACTCCAAATGGCATCATAAGAAATTCGTAATGTCCATAGCGAGTTCTGAAAGCCATTTTGTGGATATCAGCTTCCTTGACCTTCACTTGATGATAACCTGAACGAAGATCTAATTTAGAGAAAACATAAGATCCACTTAGATGATCGAATAAATCTTCGATGCGCGGTAACGGATACTTGTTCTTTATCGTTACTTCGTTCAAGGCTCTATAATCAATGCACATTCTGTATGAACCTTCCTTTTTCTTCACAAGTAATACTGGTGATCCCCAACTTGAAATGCTAGGACGAATCCAACCTTTCGCCAATAACTCGTCCAACTGAGTTCGGACTTCCTTCAAACCTTCCGGACTTAATCGATAAGGTGCTTTGATCACCGGTTGTGCTCCAGGTACTAAATCAATGCTGAATTCAGGAGCTCGATCGGGAGGCAAACCTGATATACCGTCAGGAAATACATCATCGAACTCTCGAACCACTTCTGGCTTTGATCCTTCCTCTGCTTGAGTTGCTGCAATTACTGTCTTCTTTGGTTTCGCCTTGTAAGTACTTGGCTCCAGGGTACGGTCTCCACTTTTGAAATAAAAGACTGGATGCTCTGGAATCTCGAATACTACCCTCCTTTGACGACAGTCAATGGTAGCATAAAATGTTCCGAGCCAATCCGTACCTAGAACCACATCGAAGTTCAGTATGTCCAGCACCTTAAAGACAGCATAGAATTCTCTGCTGCAGACGACTACTGGACACAAGTTGTATCCCATTGTTGCTTTTAGAACGCCATTCCCTGAACTGACATTCCAGCTGGATACAAGTAGTGTGACTGGAATCGCATGAGTTCGGAAGAACCGTTGCGACATAAAGTAGTGAGATACTCCAGTATCGATGGTGCTAGTGCAGGAAGTGAGGCTACTAAGATTATACCTATGGTATGTGGGATATGTTTTAGGTATAGGAAAAGTATGTAGGTAGATGTTAAGACTGAAAGAAAAGCTTGAGAAGAAAGGTTACCAGTGATAGCTTGGCCAGTGGCCTCAGCTTCTTCCACGGTCATCGTGAAAGCCTGTCGCCGTGGTACATTCTTCCTGGCCTGAGGAGCATTCCTCAGAACATTTCATTGAGCTTGTTAGAACTGACGAGGACGAGGTGCAGTCGGTGGTCTTCTAGGTGGTGGAGCAGGGAGATCGAGTCTTGGAGCAGGTGCCTGAAGGGCTGGTCTCTGCTGATAAGTGATTGCTGGTCTGGGTGCAGCAATTGGGTTGTGTCTTTGGGGACAAGACCCAATATCATGAGTAGTTGAGCCGCAGACTAAGCAAAGGCGGTTTGCACGCCGACAGTCTTTCATCAGATGCCCATATCTCTTGCAGTAGTTACAAAAGGCTGGGCTGGGACGGTTGTTCGGTACTCCCAGTCTCCTTGGCACAAATGGTGGCCTTGACGAGGCTCCTCCTGCCATCTGGTTGACAGGGCGCTTAACTCCTGCAGATTGAGGTCTGCCCATCACCTTTACCACTGCCTCATAACGGCGGGCAGCTTTCAGAGACGATTCATGAGTCGGAAAATCTCCTGTGGCCAGTGCAGCCTGGATTTCCGAATCCAAACTTTGTTGAAATCGACGGGCTCTTATCTCATCCATCGGTATTAGGTGTGCCGCGAATCTGTTAAAGTATTGTGTTAGCTGTGTAATATGTAATATATTGAAAAATCGAATTATTGAGACATATCTTACCGACTGAGTATGGTGAACTCAGCATCATATTTATCTACTGACTTGGTCCACATTGAACCTTGTTGCAGATGGATGAACTACTGTTCCATGTCGAACCTGGCAGTCTCAGGGAAGTACTTTGTGTCGAACATATCGTGGAAAGTCTTCCACTCGATGGGTTGATCAAGACGGCTTTCTTCCGCCTTCCACCAAACCCGTGCATTGTCCGTGAGCTGCAGTTTTGCAACACGGACCCAAGCTATCTCTGGAACTTGTGCCGCTGCCAGATCGTCTTCGATGCTCTGAACCCATTCCTCCGCTTCTAGAGGGCTCTCCTTTCCTGCAAACTGTTTTGGGGTGCAAAGCCCTGAATTGCTTCACCCCAGGTGCTTTTGTCTCGGGACGGTTCATTAAAAAAGCAGTCTGCTGCTGCTGCCCATATAGGAGGCTGCGGATCGCTTCAAACAGAACTGTCTGCTCGTTGATCGGAGCAGGGACGGCAGGTGTGAGTGGTAGTGGTGGAGGTGTGTTGTTGACATTGGTGCTGGTGTTGTTTGGGGAATCCATAACCTTTAATGAAAAATTTAAGTTAGGACAGATTCAAAGTATATGAAATTGTAAAATTCAAGGAATATGAAATGTAAAGAATGTTTTAGTTGCTGGTTCTTGTGTTATATTGCTTAGTTTGTTCACGCAGAACTGAACTGCATGGTAGGGTTCCATACAGCTCTGACCTGCATGGGCCACCAACAAAACCTGTCACGCTCCGCTTTCCAGTATACGGGCAGAGGACGTGATGATGCCGCTATGTATTTACTCAGAAGTAAATACGCTAAGCGTAACTAAGCAATATAAAAGAAAAATACACAAGAGACAAATGTAATGAACATCAACTTTATTTATTAGCATTCTTTTACAGTACATGGAAAAGTAAATACATCTGAATGAAAACAATGCCTAAACAATGGCATAAAAGAAATGGAAAGTACTGAAATGAAATATGTATAATGAATCTAAAGCTCTGGGTCGTAGACTAGCCGATCCAAGTCCTCGCTGGTGGGCTCGATCTCCTGAAGGTCTGAATCACATGACAACATTCCAAAGAAGAAAGAGAAGGAATGTCGTCAGCGAACAATCGCTCGGTAAGTCCCAAAGATAAGGGAGAAATAGAATATACAGAGAGTGTGTAAAGGAAGAATGGGACTTACTTGTTTTTAGATTAGAGAAGAGGAAGAGGGTGTGGAAAGAGGTGCCGGTGCGTCGTTTCGTCGCCGGAAACTCTTAGGGTCGTCGTCGGAAGTTCGTAGGAGCTTCGCCCTTCGCTAACTCCACTTGTACACAAAAGTTCTAGGGATTTTTTTTCGTTGAGAGTTTGGACAGAGTTTGTGAGTGAGAGTGTGTGTGTGTATTGGAGTGGTATTTATAGGTAAAACTTAGGGTTAGGGTTTGATACAAAATGCCTTAAAAATTATGCATTAAAATAGATTTAAATTAGGTTTAAATTGTATTTTAAAGTCTCTGTTAATGTGCAGGTATTTAAACATGGCAGGGGTTTCAAGAATACCAAAAGGCACAAGTTTTATGAAGGACCAACTCGGATTCAACCGAGTTCGGCCGACGGCACCGACCGAGTCAGCCGTGCCGCCGGCCCAATCTGACGTAGTCAGGCCGGGTCTGGGGGCCACGTCTCCCTTGCCGATTCATCTACCCCCTGGGCCAGTTTGTTTTACATGTGACTTTTGGTTTTTACGAGTTATGCACGTGTAGGCTCTTGGGCTTCTAAAAATTTAAAAGAAAAATAATAAAAAATAATATGGCTAATGGGATTTGAACTCTGGTGTTTTGGTTCAGCAGTGCAAGGTCTTACCAATGAGCTACATGCTCTTGTTTGCTATTAAAAAGAAAATCAAATACTTATAGTACTCACAGGAAATGTAAATACCCCAAGTATACATTAACTTTAAATGAATTTTATGTACACTAAAATTTGAGTTGTTACATTTTGGAAATGTGGAATTTTATAAATATAAAAAATAGATATTTTGATATTAATTATATATATATTTATTTATTAAAAATATAAGTTTTAATTATAATAGAAATCACATTTTCTAAAAAAAATTGTATTTTAAATCTTTCGAGATCGTATGCTCCTTGCGGAGGTCTACATATCACTCTACTAAGCCCGAAGATGTGCGATAATCCGTATCATCCCGAACGGGTTCCACGAAATGGATTGTAGAGGCACGCTTGCAAGGATTTGTTAAAATACACATTTTGTAGAAAAAAGGGTTTTTTTATAAGTCGGAGGTAGTTATGTGTAAAGTCGTATTTTTTCCAGATCTATGTTCCCAAATTTCATCGTGCTATGTTAGATATGAGTGTTGTGAGGAGGTAAGTCATTACCTCGTGAGTTTTCTAAGGCAATACGGTTTACAAAGTTCAAGTATGTCGAAATGAAACATGAAGGTATTTTAATGTAAAAACGGAATAAAACTTGCTACGATTATTATTTTGATGTCAAACTTATTCTATTGCCTTTGTTAATGTTTAATGGTCATGACATAAGAGTTTGGTATTATTATGTTTAAGAAAAATAGAACTTTTTAAGGAAAACCGAATCGGAAGTCGGATTAACTCCGCTTCCGTCGGGTTTTAGTTTTGAATATTTTTAGGATAGAGAAAAGAAGAATAATTATGTACTTATATGTTAGTTGACTAGAAGGGAGAAGGAGGAAGAGGTAAGAGGTACCGGTGCCTCGTTTCGTCGTGGAATCTATTCGGATCGTCGTCGGAGTTTGTCAGAGCTTCGCCCTTTGCTAACTCCACTTGCACTCAAAAGACATTTTCTTGAGAGTTTGGGCAGAGATTTGGGAGTGAGGAGGGGTGATTTTAGGTGTGGTATTTATAGAAAAAATTAGGGTTTAGGGTAATGAAAGGGTGTATTAAAATTTTGTATTCAAATGGATTAAATGTTTGTTTTAATTTGCTCTGTAAATGTGCAGGGAATTTAAATAATATAGGGGTTATGGGGGAAGTTCAATGGTCGCAACAGGAAAAGAAAATTGGGGGTTTCGACTAAGTCAGACCGGCGGCGTTGGCCGAGTCGAGCGAGTCGCCGGTCCGAGGCGGCTGAGTCGGGCCGCGTCTCCTTGCCACGTGTCCCTAACGCTTCTTCTTGACTTGTGGACCCGTTTGTTTATTCTGTAACTTACCCTATTACGTGTAGTGCACGTGTAGACTCAACTTTTAGGCTTCTAAAAGATTAAAAAAAATTAAAATAAAAATAATATGTGGCTGAAAGGATTTGAACTCTGGTGCTTTGGTTCAGCAGTGCAAGGTCTTACCAATGAGCTACAAGCTCTTTCTTGCTGTTAAAAAGCAAATCAAATTTATAACTTGTGCTCAGGCTCAAGTACCCCTTTCTGTATTTTTGAAAAAAAAAATGTACAGAAAGTTTTGGGTTGTTACATACAAGGTTGTTCATGTACATATTTAATTGGAATTAAATATATATTGTTGTTTGAAATGAAAGTTGGCTTTTGGGCTCATAGTTTTATAAAAGAAAATAAAAATGTTATTGGATTTGGGTTATGAACCGGGTCAAGTCTTGGGTTTAATTTGAAATAGGTTAAGATTTAGTTTAAAGAAATGGGTTTAGGAAAAATAGATGGAATAATAAAATAATATATTTAATAGAAAATAAAATATACGAAAAATACTAAGAATAAATAAATACAATGCTTTACTAAATAAAGAAAACACGAAGGTATAGTAATATTGGGGTCGTTACATTAAGTACCCAACGTTTGCACTACAGCCAGTTGCCGGCATACCGCATGTTCCCCTCCGAACGGCGGCCGAGACGTTAGGACGTCCGTAGCCTGTAGTTCGGGGCAGATGCTATTTGGTTTTATCCGTCTAGCTCTCCGAAGATGCCGAGTTGATTTACGGCACCGTGTATCGGAGGTTTAGACGGATGCGGCCGATGTAGCAGACTTCGTCAGATTCCCCCTCAGGGTGAGGGGTTTTTGATTGTGGGGACGCTCTTCCCTGCAGGCGCAAGCCCCTGCAGTTAATTACGCTACCGCGTTGCGATAACAACTTTCTCCTTCTCCAGAATTTCACTTCGTGTCGTGTATGTTTGTTTTGTTTGTGGTTGCCCGTGGATTGTATACGGAGACTTAGTAATGTCGTCGCCCGTAGGACGTGGATTAGTCCAAATCCGCATTTACTTAAATTTGGGTTTGGTGCTTTTTAGTTTAAGGATGCATTAGTCGCATTGCGGCTAAGATCAACTTAAACATTCGTTAAGGATACATTAGTCCTGTTTTAGACTAAGATCAACTTAACGTGGTGATTGATTTAATTATCTGGCCGTCGGGACTCGTCACCTCTCTGACGTCGTTGAGGGATTACAACGACAGGTGTCTGAGGAGTTCAGAGATGTACCCTTGAACCAAAGTTGAGTTGGGGTTTTATCGTTTAATTAAATATCTAAGGACACATTAACCGTATTTGGGGTTAAGATCAACTTAGACGGGACCGTTTAGATCCGACGGAAGAGCGTTTGGGCCCTATTGTGCCAGTTTAAGGACGTGATGGTCCATTGCCAGTTTAGAAACGTGGTGGTCCATCATTAGTTTAGGGACGTCTCGGTCCGATGTTAGTTTAGGGACGTTTCGGTCCGATGTTAGTTTAGGGACATTTCGGTCCGATATTAGTTTAAGGACGTTTCGGTCCGATATTAGATGAGTGGTCGTTGGGACCCGTCACCTCTTTGACGTCGTTGAGAAATTACAACGACAGATGTCAAAGGAGTTCGGAGATGTACCCTCGAACCGGTCGTGAATTGGTTTATGAGAGGCATTTAATTTAAGGACTTACAGCCAGGATTGGGTTAAGTCCAATTTTTTTTATTTTAGGCTCTGCCCGATTAAAAGAATCAATCTAAACAGGGCTCTGCCCCTTTATTATTTTGCAATCTGATTTGGGCCAGGCCCTTTTAAATAATGAGTTACAGAAACTCAGGAATTTTCCAAACAGGGCTTTGCCCTCTTATTAATTTGATTTGGGCTAGGCCCTTTTAAATAATGAGTTGCAGAAACTCAAGAATTTTCCATACAGGGCTTTGCCCTTTGATTTGGGCCTGGCCCTTCTAAACAATGAGTTGCATCTCTGCAGAAACTCAAGAATTTTCCAGATTTAAGAACAAAAGTGCATAGCACTTTTGATCTAAATTTGGATCAAAAGAAAACAAGTTTTTTATTCTTGTTTTCCCTGATTTCACAGAACCAAGGGTTCATATCAAGTGCAAGGCACTATTTATTTCTTTCTCTTTTTTTTTTTTATTTAATTATTCATTTTTTTATCCTTTGTTCTTCAGAGATTTTTCTCTTCTTCCAAAAGAAGTTTTTACCTCTTTTTTTTTGATTAATCTTCAAGAGTTCTTTCTCTCTTTTTTTTTTCAGAAGTTGATTCTTCTCTTGATGATTCTACCTGATGATTTGAATGAGGTCTGGGCTCTTATTTATAGTGCTCACAAATTTGTTAAATTTGTTACCAAGATCTTTCCTGAATAATTTTGGGAATTTTCCCACCATTGGATCTCTGATCCAAGGGTCCCTGTTTTACAGAAGAACAGAAAAGATTCACTTAAATTTTCATTCTGTTGCTGCGCAACTCACCAGCGCGTGACACGTGTCGCGCATCCGTGCGCTTGCGCAGTTGCGATTGCGCAACTGCGCAGACACGTGTCGCGCATCCGTGCGCTTGCGCAGTTGCGATTGCGCAACTACGCAGACACGTGTCGCGCTGCCATGCGTTTGCGCAATTAAGTCTTAATGATGTTTTCTGAAGAGCCTTGCTCTGATGGGACGCACTGTCTCGGGCGTTACGCTGCCGAATCAGCTTCTGCCATGTAGCAAATTGCGCGCTGCACACGGGAACCGAAGCGTTGCTTCGAATTTTGAATTTTCAAAATTAAGTAGAGCCTTGCTCTGATTGGGGGAAACAGATGCCCCCCCACCGTTGCGCTCACGTGGCGCGCGCGTGAGTGCGGCGGTGGCAAGATCCTGACCGTCGGATCTAGGGGTCAAGTGAACAGGCACAGGCGCCTATAAATAGGACCCTTGGTCCTTGGTAATTTTTTACCATTCTCAAGAAATTGAATTTCAGAGCCTTGCTCTTACTTGAGAACTTCCAGAGCCTTGCTCTTGTGATTTCCTTAAGAACTTCCAAGTTCTAACTTCAGAACCATTATAGGTAAAATTAAATTAATTTAATTTAAATTAAACTTAATTAACAGAGCCTTGCTCTTATAGATCTTTGATCTAAAGGAAACCCCTTTGGGGTTTCTTCAACAGAGCCTTGCTCTTATAGATCTTTGATCTAAAGGAAACCCCTTTGGGGTTTTTATTCACAGAGCCTTGCTCTCAAAAATTTGCAGAGACTCTGTTCTTAGGTTTTAACCCATGAACAGAGCCCTGCTTCATAAATCAACTAGAAAACTTTTTTTAAAAGTTTCCATGGATCTTTAAGATCCCAAAATTTTAATTCTTAGGAGTTATAAATTTTTATTACTACTGCAGAGCTAGGCTCTTTTTTAAGAAGTTTTATTCCTTTGAAACAGGAGTTTGACAAATGTCACTCTGTGGCAGAGCTTTGCTCTGAAAAGAGGAGATCTTCTCCTTGTCTCTAGGGGTCCCCCCCCAATGAGGATATTCTCTTGGGGGTTCTTTTTATTGACTGATAGTCTCATCCAATGGTGGGATTGTCTCATCAAATGATGCGCCGTCATCTTGATTTTGTGGGTCCCCCTTTGGTCCCCTACCCGCTGCATCACAGTGTGGAGCAAGATTTTTATTTATTATTATTTTTTTTATCATTATTTTTTTTTTTAATGTTTAAGCGCCAGGCCACTAATGATATATATATATATTTTATGCAGGAAAGATGTCTGACGACTTGTCTTTTCCCTTCGTTCGCTCAGAAGGAGGGTTCCCACATGCACCAGTGGACCGGGTAGTGTTCGCCTTGATTTTAGATCACGATCCTGAGTGCAAGAGACTTCACCTATGGGGAAGGTGGTACAGCCAGATTATCCAAGGCCGCCGCAGTTTTAGTTCCGCCTCGCCTTCCGAACCCATAGTTACGATCCCCTATGCGGACAAACCCCCGGTGGAGTATGCCGTGGAGGTTAAAAATTGGAATTCAGACGACCTTCTCCAGCCTGCAATCGGCGCTATTCCGGTACAGCCGCCGCCGGCCATAGATATCTTGGGAAGGCGAATCTGTCAGGGTGAAGCACGCCCTTGGGGACAGGCTTACAATATTGGATTGAATCCGCGACCGCTTGCTGGATACCTGCCATGGGCCCGGTACATTTTAGCGGCGAAAAGAGCTCACCTGACGAAGATTGGTCTATACTCCGCCGTCTACGTCTCGCTTTTCGAGTATCCTACTCCTCCAACGTGGTGGACAAAGGCCTTCATTGAACAATGGAATATCCCCACACATACTTTCCTGACAGCGGATAGGGAAGTTTCCATTTCTCTGGAGGAATTCGTCGAACTTTCAGGTTTACCGGTGAGGGGGGAGCACTACGAAGAGCTGCTTCCTCCCGACGAGTACGTCTTTGCCACCAAGCAGGTGGTATTCGACTTAACTCCGGAAAATGCTATTCAGCATCAGCATCCGGGCCTGGTGAAGGTATTAGAGATTTACGAGGAGCTTCATTTGGAATTGGGCGACCGAGGAGTTAGTTTCGCGGACTTCATTGCTCGTTTTATTCGCCCGGAATTTTTATCAGAGCAGGGTGAGAAGTTCGCCCAACTTGCCGACCCTTTTGGTTTCGGCCTGGACCGCCGACCTTCATCGGAGATTGATCAGCGAAGTTTTTACCTTCCCGGCACTGCTAGCGTCCCTTTCTCAGAGATCGCCGTTCCTGGCATGGATGAGGAGACCTTCTTCATAGGGTTCTTGGGTCTATGGCTGTGCAGCTTCGCGCTTCCCATGCACCCACGCCTCATGCGGTCTTCTGTCTTTTACCCGGCGCATCGAATGGTGGCCGGTCTGCAGTTATCAGTGGGGATCGCCGGGTTGGCTTACCTCTACAATGGACTTAGCGTAGCGGCGGACGCTAATGAGCCTGGGGTACAGCCTTCTAACTTCCCGATGCACTACTTCACTTCTTGGATGGAGCTGCATGTTCGAGGAGTGTTTGGTGCCCACAAAACTCCTCCATTCTTTGAGAGATTCAAACTTCCAAGAATCATGCGATTGGTCGGGGCTTCCATCGTGTTTGCACCTCCGCGGGAGTCTAGGGGACTGCTTCTGCGTTCGCATCTAGTCGGGGCGAAGACCTCTTTTGTGGATAAGGTCATCACCATGGGTTCCGAGACCACTAAGTCGGTGGTGCCGCTGCGTGATGACTTTAAGGGCGGTGTCTCCGTGTTGAAGGCTCGGGAAATCCTCCACCTTTATTCCATTCGGCCGGGCTACTTGGTATTTAGGCAGAATGAAACGGCCCTCTTCATGAGGTATAACCCGCATCAATTTGCCCGGCAATCGAGTTATAACCAAGGAGTCCCGTTGGAAGCCTTCTTGGGAACACCTGCAGTCGGTCCAGAGGGAGTACGGAATGCGATGCATCACTTCATCCGGCTCAATACAGGCTCCTACTTTTTTATCAGTGAGCCCAGCTGTACCCCTAAGATACTCAATTCGTATGTGGCCTGGTACGCGCACGCGATGGGCCCAATCATCTTGATGGAGAAACGCCTATTGGTCGATCGTAGGGCTGCGCCTCCCGGCGGCGATCGCAAGGCTCCATTGCAGCCCAGGGTTCAGGTTATCCCTCCGACGAAAGAGGCCAGAGCTGATCGACCACGTGTGTTGGCCCCTCCGCGTGGACTGCCACTGCCTACTACGGTGGATGCCCCAACGGCGCCCCGTGCTCCGACAAAGACGGTTAAAGCGGCATCGCCGGAGTCGGGTGCAGGAGCGGACATCGGGACTCGCCGCCCGAAAGTGACTGCCAAAACTGGCAAGCGCAAAGCTGCTCCGAGTGGATCCAAGGCTGGTGGACAGAAGAAGAAGAAGTCCACCTTATCCCTCGACGCGATCCTTAACTTAGAACCCGCGGCTCATCCTGCCGAGACTATATGCGAGTACGGCAGCAATGAGGGTTTCGTGGTGGACCCTGAGGACACCAATCTAGCCGCCGCCATTGCAGCTTCGGAGCGATCGGCGAGGCTCGAAGCAATGTTAAGCAGACTCGCTGAGTCAGGTAATCATCAGCCTCCTTATTTGTCATTTTATCCCACTTTTTATTATTATCTTTAGCTAATATTTGCCTCATTTTCAACAGGTGTTTCTACTGAAGAGGCCATTGCTGCCTCTCTGAAGACCTTCCAGGAGGAGGAGAAGAAGCGTGCCCTAGCAAGCGTCGGTATGTTTTACCCTGTTCTCTTTTATAAGGAAAGTTTGTTGTCTTTTTATGATAGTCAACCTGATCTTCTTTTGTTTCTTTGCAGGGGTTGTATTAATCGACGCGAGGGTCCTTCCCAAGCCCGTCGTCGAAGTCCCGGCTTCGCTGCAGTTGCCACAAGAGCCTCAGCTTGATAGAGCGACGAGGAACGCCTTGAAGAATCTAGAGGCATCCCTGTATACGGGTGAAGAAGCCTCCCTTAAGGTAGCTCTGGTGGCATCTGTCTCGTCGGCTCGAGAGGAGCGGAAGCGGTCAAGACGCGAAGCTAAGGCGCGCAGAGCTGCTCTGGCCGCAGGAGCGGGCCCTAGCACTATTCCTCGTGCCGACACTCCTTCTGAAGAGGCCCCTACTGCCCTGTCTACTGCTCATAGGCAGGTGGCGCGCACGGTCCGGGATGCAAACGATAAATCCTCTTCAGGTAACTTTTCTTTCAGAACTCTGTTGTAAGAATTATCAAATCGTTGACTCATACGCACTCCTTTTCGCAGGGCCAAGTCCGACTGAGGGGGAGGCGGAGACGACCGTTGAACCCAGGGGAGCGGAGGAAGCGGTACTTGCTGGACCCGAACCGACAGTGGACAACTTTGTCGGGGTCATAGGGCCTGGAGCCGAGATTGAGGAATCTACCGCGGAGAGGGTCATTGATGCCGCACCCGAAGTGGCGGCAGATGAGATGATTGTCTCAACCGAGCTGAAGGCGGTAGAGGGCGAGGTACTTGAGGCTGGGGACCTCTTGGTGCCGATGGACGGGGTAGCTGTAATCGCTGATTCTGAGGGAGCAGCAGGTGAGGCGGCCATGATTCCTGAAGACGAGCTAGGCACTCCTTCTCAGGAATCTGGCAATGTTCCTATCTTGGCCCTCCCTGTCTATGGTCCACCGCCGCCTGTAGAGCTTGAGAGCATAACAACAGTTCCCCTTGAGTCGGGTGATGAAGCTACAGGCGGTGGTCTTCCGTCAGTGGAGGAAGGGACTGCCTCAGTTTCCACTGGCAGCTCGTCAGGTAAAAAATTTTTTAGTCACCGGCGTTTCCCCTTTTTTTTGTATATATATTGCGATCTCTTCTAACAAGCTTGTTCTTGCAGGTGCGGCCAGTACCGATGCTCCATTGCTCGAGGGGGCACCGTCAACTACTGCTTTGGCAGTAGTCACCTCCCCGCCTTCCCTTGTACCATCACGGATGTTGGAAGGTATGTATTCACGACTCATGCATTAATCTTTCAAAAATACTGCTTTTGTACTAACGTTACACCATTGTGCCTTTGCAGGAGTGCTTTTTGATCACTTATATCAAGTGTTGATCCCGCACTTCTCTTTCCCATCCGAACTCGCTTCTCCCTCTAGTGGCGCTGGTGAGTATACTTTCACCATAATATCTTTATTTACCCCCTTTTTCTAGCAATGGGATAATTTCTGACTTTTCCTTTTCTTTGTTGCAGTGCCACAAATCGAAGGAGGGGATGCAAGACCTGCCGCGCTACCGGCCCTTCCGGCTTTGCCGTCCGCTGTACCTGGTATAGTAAATTTCCTTTTGGTAACCCTTCAACATCTTTTGAACCATCGTTTAACTCTGTTTTGTTTTGCAGCTATTGTTCCGGCTCCGGTCCCCTTCGAGGCTCGCGTTCTTTCACCGGCAGGCCCCTTTTTGAGACGTCCGTCTTCAAAGGGTGCTGTGATGAGTCTAGGCATGCTGAGCGGGTATATCGAAGAGCTCAGCATGGACGCTCTCCCTTCTGCTGTCGATTTCGCTGTGGATGTTAACCCAATGTTAGCGGCGCTCGTAACTTTTCACGACGAAGGCGTCGTTGAATCTTGGGTTAACCACTGCAGGGAGATCGAGGCCTGTCTGTACCGGCTGGAGTTGACGCGCCCTTCTCCCGAAGTTTTAGCTCTGAGCACCCAACGCACAACTTGGCTCGAGCAAAGTACTTCGCACTCCCGCCACTTGGAGCAAGAAGCAGCTTAAAGACTAAGGGAATGCCAAAAGACCTCAAACGAAACGGCCCATCTGCGCGCTGAGGTTGAGGCAAATGCTGCCCAAGTGAAGACTATCTTTGAGGGTCTCTTGGAGCGCATCTCCCATGGGCTAAACTTAAAGCGGAAGCTTGACGTGGCTGAGCGCAATATCCCAAGTCGGGAGGCTGCTTATCAAGCCGTGAGGGAGCAGCTTGCATTGGTCTTGCGGCAACGAGCCCAAGTGGAGGCAGAGTTGACGGTGGTGGCCGAGCAGGAGAAGGCGTGGAAGGAGATATGCGAGCGATTGCTAGATTTGTGCAAGACGCTCCCTTCCGAGTAGCTGCCCTTGTATCAATATACTTGTAATTTTCTTTTTTTTGAATAAGATGTATGCATTCTTTATTCTTTTATACGATTCGCCGTGTACTTGATTGAATTGATAAATAAAGATACACATTTTTTTTGCAATGTCTTGTATCATTTCTTTGCTTTCTCCCTTCTCTTATTATCAGCATGCTGTTTTGATAAACATGATTGACAGGTAACAGAGTAAGCATTTTGGTTTCTTCAAGATATAACGATGGCTTAGGCCGCAGGTTCGGATCTGCTGCCTAAAACTTTTCAACTCTATGAGCCGTGAGGGTCTCATAGAGATTTTTCTCCCTACGGATCGAGAGGATCTCGTAAGTGGATTTTCTCCTTAGGAATCGTGAGGATTCCCAAGTGTAGTTTTCTCTCATAGGTCGAAAGGATCTTATGAGAGAATTTCTCCCTCTTACGAGTCGAGAGGGCTCGTGAGCGGTTGTTTCCCTCTTTGTCGAGAATCGACTTCAGAGAGTGAGACCCGTGAATAGTATGCAAGAGACCATTTAGGATTGACTTGCAGGATCCCATTGCCCTTCTTACGAGTCGAGAGGGCTCGTAAGCGGTTGTTTCCCTCTTTGTCGAGAATCGACTTCAGAGAGTGAGACCCGTGAATAGTATGCAAGAGACCATTTAGGATTGACTTGCAGGATCCCATTGCCCTTCTTACGAGTCGAGAGGGCTCGTAAGCGGTTGTTTCCCTCTTTGTCGAGAATCGACTTCAGAGAGTGAGACCCGTGAATAGTATGCAAGAGACCATTTAGGATTGACTTGCAGGATCCCATTGCCCTTCTTACGAGTCGAGAGGGCTCGTAAGCGGTTGTTTCCCTCTTTGTCGAGAATCGACTTCAGAGAGTGAGACCCGTGAATAGTATGCAAGAGACCATTTAGGATTGACTTGCAGGGTCCCATTGTTCAGGAAGCAAGTTTTTGAATCCTTACTGCCCGAGATGTGAGTCAGAGAAGCTCTCGTCACGGAGTGTTTGTATCCGCGAGTTGAGAAGTTTTGCGAGGGATTATTTGTTTCCCAAGCGCCAAGGATTATTTGTGTCCCTGGGGTTTGAAACGAGTCGATGGTTCCCACGGGGGCGCTGGTGGCTCTGCGAGTCGACGCGGATCAGGAGGCTCTCGTCAAGGAGTGTTTGTATCCGTGAGTTGAGAAGTTTTGCGAGGGATTATTTGTCTCCCAAGCGCCAAGGATTATTTGTGTCCTTGGGGTTTGAAACGAGTCGATGGTTCCCACGGAGGCGCTGGTGGCTCTGCGAGTCGACGCGTATCAGAAGGCTCTCGTCAAGGAGTGTTTGTATCCGTGAGTTGAGAAGTTTTGCGAGGGATTATTTGTTTCCCAAGCGCCAAGGATTATTTGTGTCCTTGGGGTTTGAAACGAGTCGATGGTTCCCACGGAGGCGCTGGTGGCTCTGCGAGTCGACGCGGATCAGGAGGCTCTCGTCCAGGAGTGTTTGTATCCGTGAGTTGAGAAGTTTTGCGAGGGATTATTTGTTTCCCAAGCGCCAAGGATTATTTGTGTCCTTGGGGTTTGAAACGAGTCGAGGGTTCCTACGGAGGCACTGGTGGCTCTGCGGGTCGACGCGGATCAGGAAGCTCTCGTCAAGGAGTGTTTGTATCCGTGAGTCGAGGAATTTGCTGGCTTCTTCGGTTGAAATGAACCGTTGAGGTTTGGCTTCGTCGTTCGACGGAATCCGCTGGGGAAGTATGGTTTCTTCTTTGTTTGCGCCCTTGGATTGTATACAGGGATCGATGTGATCTTAACTGTAGGGCCGAAGTTTCATCATTTCTTATTTTTGTTTTATTTTATTTCCGCGATGCTCTATCATTTCAGCTTTTATATCGCGAAGGTCGCGATTGCCCAATCATTTCGGCTATTTTTCGCGGTGCCCAATCATTTCGGCTTTTTACTTTATCTTTACCCGTTGCTTTTCATTACGAGTTGCCCGATCATTTCGGCTATTTTGCATGCATACATTTTACTTGCTGCTTTTTATTGCAAGTTGCCCTATCATTTCGGCTATTTTGCATGCATGAGCGGCCTACTGGATTTCGCCATAAACCTGAAATTGGACACCGATTTCGGCATCAGCACCGCTGCAACTGGAATATTGCCAGGAGCGAATCATCATTTGCCTCCGTCATTGTCGAACAAAGGAGGCTTAGCGATCAGGGTTAGGGACCTGTCGACTAAGGCTTTCGATTTCATGAGCCGTGAGGGTCTCATAAAGGTATTTCTCCCTACAAGTCGTGAGGATCTTGCAGGTGTATTTTCTCCTTAGGAATCGTGCGGGTTCCTAAGTGTTCGTTTCCTCTGTAAGTCGTAAGGATCCTACAGGAGGGTTTTCTCCTCGTAAATCGAGAGGATTTACAAGAATTGTTCACCGTGCGAACATATCCCCGGTCACGGATGGGACTTGGTCAGGGAAATGTTTATTCGCGCCCGTGGATTGTATACAAGGGTCAATATTGAACCACTTGTAGGGCAATATTGGAAGTTTGTGGGGGTTTGCTTAAGCACAGGTTTAGGTTTCTGTAACTTAAGATTTTCAAATCTCATGAGCCGTGAGGGTCCCATAAGAGAGTTCTCCTTACGAGTCGTGAGGATCTCGCAAGTGTATTTTCTCCCTAGGAATCGGGAGGATTCCTAAGTGTGTTGCTCCCTTGTGAGTCGTAAGGATCTCACGCAGGTGGTTTCTCCTTACAAGGTCGAGAGGACCTTATAAGTGTCTTTTAACGAGGTTGTGCCCTTTCGGGTTTTCACAAACACTCGCCGGTAGTCCTGCTGTTTTTACTCACGGAGCCCTTTCAGGTTTTCATCCGTGCCCATTTTGCTTATGGACATACCTTTTTTTTATTATTCTTTTTATTTTTATATATTTTTTTAACGAGGCCGCGCCCTTTCGGGTTTTCACGAACACTCGCCGGTAGCCCTGCTGTTTTTACTCACGGAGCCCTTTTGGGTTTTCATCCATGACCCTTTTGCTTATGGACATACCGTTTTTATTTATTATACTTTTTTTTTGTCAGCCTAAGGATGCTGCGGTAGTAGTTTAAAGACGTTATGGTCTGCTATTAGTTTAAGGACATTTCGGTCCGCCGTTGAGAGGGCTGGCTACTGCTTATAAAGCCTGAGCTTAGGAAGATAGCGAGCGGACATAGTCGTCGTCATCTATCATTGACCTAAACTAAGGCTCGTTAAGCGTAGTATTTCTTTAGGAAGCGACCGTTTATTGGCCTGAAAGGCCTTTCACCGTGCATGTCCATGAGTAGATAGGCCCCGCCCTGGTAGACCTTATCAATGATGTACGGTCCTTCATAGTTTGGCTCAAACTTTCCCCGTTTGGCGCGATTGGGGATCATGGGCCTTTTGACGACTAGCACGAGTTCGCCTTGGTGGAATGTCCTCGGACGGCTCAATCTTTCATATGAGCGCGTCATCTTTGCTTTATAAGCCTCCAGATTTTGCTGTGCTAGAAGCCGGATTTCATCAAGGGCGTCAAGCTCTTCAAACCGAAGGTGAGTATTTTCTTCGTCCGTCAACTCGTAATGGACTGCCACTCGTAGAGAGGGTAACTCTATCTCGAGGGGGAGTACTGCTTCCGTCCCAAATACCAACGCGTACGGCGTTGTGTTTGTGGCCGTTTTAAATGTAGTTCGATACGCCCAAAGAGCCTCTTGCAATCTTTCGTGCCAATCTCTCTTATTTCGTGACACCGTTTTCTTCATGATCTTCGTCAAGGTCTTGTTGAAGGCCTCAGCTAGACCGTTAGCTCGGGGGTTATAAACTGAGGAATATCTCCTGTCTATATTGTGCTGCTGTGCGAAGCGGCTAATCTTATGACTTCGGTAGGCTGGCCCATTATCAGAGATGATTCTTCTCGGGGTTCCAAACCGGTATATGACATGCGTTCTAAAGAAATGGAGGATGTTCTCCGTTTTCACTTCCCTCAACGGTACCGCCTCTGCCCATTTGGAGAAGTAATCAGTCGTCGCCAAGATGAAACGATGTCCCTTTGACGATGCTGGTTCGATGGGACCGACTATGTCAGTTCCCCATATTTCGAATGGCCAACTAGCCACTGTTGGGTGCAATGGATTTGGATGTTGATGGATGAAGTCCCCATGAATTTGGCACGAATGACATTGCTTCGCATATTCGAGGCAATCCTGCATCATCGTGGGCCAGTAGTAGCCCATCCGCTTTATCTTTAACTTCATCTTAGGGCCTGCTTGGTGGGAACCGCAGAGTCCGTCGTGAACTTCTTGGACGACCCTTCTCGCTTCGTCAGGTCCTAAGCATCTCAACCACAGAGAATCAAATGACCTCTTGTACAGAGTATTATTGACGAAGGCGAAAGACAGAGCTCGTTTCATGAGCTGATGTCTTGTGGACGCCTCTTCAGGTATTCGGTGGAACTTAAAGTAATCTATGAAGACTTCTCTCCAGTCCCCGGTATTCTCCCGGTCTTTTATTTGCAGGGTTGTCTCCTCTTTCGCTCCTTTTTCTTCAGACGATTCCGGAGATATTTCTGTTGGGGCGAGCACTCGACGGCTTTGTACCACGATTCTAACGTCGTCGAGGTTCTCGTCAGCCAGTTCTTTAGCAAGTTTGGCTAGTGCATCTGCTTTGCTGTTTTCCGCGCGCGGTATGCTTTCTAACGTGTAGGAGAGAATTTGGGTTAGCAGTTGCTGCACTTTTTCACCGTATTTTACCAATTCCGGTTTGCATGTTTGGTAATCGCCGTTCACTTGACTGATGACTAGTTGGGAGTCCCCGTATATGAGGAGGCTCTTAATTCCCATATCGATGGCGATCTCGAGGCCTGCTATCAAAGCTTCATATTCAGCTTCATTATTCGTTCTCGGCTCCGTTAAGGAGAAGGCGAAGCGCATTATTCCTCCTTGGGGAGTCACAAAGATGAGTCCCACCCCCGATTTGATCGTTGGCATACTTTGTTTGTGCTTTTTCATAGAAGACGCTCCATCGAAATACAGCTCCCAGCGGGTATCACCACTGTCGATTGCGTCAAACGCATGTCTGTCTGGTAGATCGCAATTTAAAGGAGAATCGGCAGGTATGGGATGCTCAGCAAGGAAGTCAGCGATGGCCTGGCCTTTTACTGCCTTGAGAGGTTGATATGTTATCGAAAATTCCATGAGGAGCAGGGCCCATTTAGCGAGTCGTCCTGTTAATATGGCTTTTGACATTAAATATTTGAGAGGGTCCACTTTTGAAATCAGGCGGACCTCGTGTGCCAACGCGTAGTGCCTAAGCTTTGTTATTGCGAAGATCAACGCCAGGCAGTGTTTTTCAATGGGAGAGTAGTTGCTTTCTGCCCCCAGCAGGACTCGACTTAAGTAGTAGAGTGCCCTTTCTTTCCCTTGATCGTTCTCTTGTGCCCATAATGCGCCTAAGGAACCTTCGAGGGCGGTTGTATAAAGAATAAGAGGCTTCCCCTTAACCGGAGCAGCCAACACCGGCGGGTTCTGCAGGTATTGTTTGATCTCATCCAGTGCGCCTTGACATTTTTGATCCCAAACGAATGGGGTTCCTTTCTTCATCAGGTGACTATAAGGGCGACACTTTCCTGAAAGGTTGGCTATAAATCGCCGTATGTATGCGAGTTTCCCTTGGAGAGATCGCAGCTGTTTGAGAGTCCTCGGCGGAGGCATTTCCATGATCGCTTTAATCTTTGACGGATCTATCTCAATGCCTCGGTGTCGGACGATGAATCCCAGGAATTTGCCCGAGGAAACCCCGAATGCACATTTAAGAGGATTCATCTTCAAGTTATATTGCCGAAGGCGTTGAAACACGGTCTTCAGATGCTCGAGATGTTCCTCGTATGATTTGCTCTTAACTACGAGATCGTCGATATAGCATTCGACGATTTCGTGTATAAGGTCGTCGAAGATCTTCGTCATGGCCCTCTGATAAGTAGCACCGGCGTTCTTCAAACCGAAGGGCATCACCTTATAACAAAATATCCCGAGAGGGGTCCTGAAAGCTGTGTGTTTCTGATCTTCAGGATGCATTTTTATTTGATTATACCCCGATGAGCCGTCCATGAAGGAGAAAACTTCATGAGTAGACGTGTTGTCTATCATCAGTTCGGTGACTGGCACTGGGAAATCATCCTTTGGGCAGGCTCTATTAAGATCCCGAAAGTCTACGCATATGCGCACTGTCCCATTTTTCTTCATCACTGGGACGATGTTGGCGATCCATTCAGGGTATTGAACCTCCTGGATAAAGCCGGAGTCGATTAACTTTTTGACTTCGGTATTTATGCTCATCTCAAGCTCGAGTCGCATCCTTCTCGGCGCCTGTTTGATTGGCTTGACGTCCGGGAATATCTCCAATTTGTGTACAGCAATTTCTGGATCTAGTCCCGGCATTTCGGAATAGTTCCACGCGAAGCAATCTTTGTGCTGTAGAAGCACATCCTTTAACGCGGCCACCCTTTCTTGAGATAGCAGCTCGCTGATGAATGTCGGTCGCGGGTCATTTGCCGTTCCCAACTCAATTTTCTTGAGATTGTCCGCAGTGGTATGGATTCCATCCTCCAATTCTTTCGGAGCCGGGGGAAATTCTGAGATTACCTCATCGCTGCCGCTTTCAAAGCACCAAGGGAGGTTGTTCATGTCCTCGGACCCTTCTTTTAATATTGTTATTACATGGCAGGTGCGAATTTTCTGCCAATCCCAATGCGGAGTTGGTTTTATTCTTGTGTTTTTGGGTTCGTGCCTTTACGGCGGCGCTACCCTCCAACTGTCAGACAACGCGAATTTGCCAAGCTGATATTGGTCCTCAACCCAATTCTTAAAGGTGAAGCAATCTTCAAGCGGATGCCCTACTACTCGATGGTAAAAGCAATAATTTGGGTTGAACACCTCGTCTGCGTGCTCGGAGTGCTTGGACTCTGGCAACGTAAGCATTTGATGTTTTAGAGCGAGATCAAGTATTTTCCTTGTCTTGTTCCGTGGAAATGAGTATGCTCGACCCATTTTCTTCATGAGGGCTAGGTCAATAACGCTCGACTCTCGGATGCGTGGCTTCTTAGCTCTGCTTTGTGGCTGTCGAGCGCCTCTCTTGCCTTTCGACTTGTTTTTGTTTTCGCGTCGAACCTTTTGTGTAGCAGGTTGACAAGGAGCGGCATCTTCGTTCTTTACTGCCTGTTGAAGGAGGCGCTGTGTTTTGGCTTTCTCATAGATTGCCATTTCACGATCGTGATCATCTCGGGCTTTTCGACTCGCATCCTTTATAAGTTTGCTCATTTGGTCTTCAGACGATGGGCTGGGTGGTTTTGTATCAGGGACTTTTGCTGATTCAGGATCAGCGTCCTCCCATTGAGCGTCCGCCTCTTCATCAAAGTCATACATGGCATAATAGCTGTTTATTAACTCCCGTTTCTTTGGCCGGATGTACCCGAGCCCTTTTGTTTCCGTTCTCCCGTTAGGCAGTTTGCATTGAGTCCCGGGAACGATCCAGACCTTGTCATAGAATTTAGCTTTTCTAGCGGTCTGTGTGAAGGACATCCCTTGGCGTTTCAGCAGTTTCTTCAAACCTTCGATATAATATCAGGGAAGACGGATAGGCTGAAGCCTGTCGAGCGTGGGATCCACGCCATGCCAAATTTCTTTTTCTACCTTGTTTTCTTCAGAACGGTAGAATAGGATTGCCTTCTCGCCTTTTCGTCCGGGAGGGATATAGAATGTCTGCAATTCTTCTACGCTGTTGGTGTCGAGTGCATCCAGTTCTTTGTAATGTTCAAGTGGCACCATGGTTATCTGCAGACTTCGCTCTTCATCAGCGGAAATCCGTATTGACGGCCGAGCAGGGAATACAGCATGAACTTCATCATCTGAATCACTGCCGAAGATCAATGAAGGAACGGATGGTCCTGGCCTGGTGGATTGGGATGGACCTGAATAAATTATATCCTCCTCCTTCTCGGTATCACTGCCGAAGACAGGGATGGTTGCGTTAGTTTTGTTCTCCGGTTTGTGACACATTTCCGTGTCTTCGAAACTCGGTAAGAAGTATTTGGCATCTTCATATTTGCGAACTTCGTTCACGAAAAACGGATTCAACTCTCCTGCCACTGTGTACTCGAGGCCGTCCCTAGAATACTTCATGCACTGATGCTGAGTAGAAGGGATGATATTGTACTCGTGTAGCCATGGTCGGCCGAGCAGAGCATTGTAGCACGTTTTGGCGTCTATAACATGGAATTTGATGTCTGTGACGAGCACCCCGAAGCGTAACGTCAATATCACAGATCCAAGAGTCTTTGAGGATTGAGAGTCGAAACCGGAGATGGTGATTTTGTCCCGGGCGAGGTGTTGGACACTCATGCAAATCTCCTTTAACACTCGCACATTGAGTAAATTGACAGACGACCCGTTATCGACCAAGATTTTTCCTATCTTTATGTCATGGCAGTATCCTGAGACATAAAGGGGGCGATTGTGTTCACACGTCCCGAGGAGAAGGTCTTCATCACCAAAAGCAACGTCGGCTGTGTGCACCTCTTCTAATTCGTCTTTCATCTTTTCTTCGGCTAAGAAGGCTTGGAACTGGTCCGGATCTTGTAGCGCCTTAATCAAAGAGTCTCTCGCCTCTTTTGATAGTAAGAGGGCATCAAGAATGCTGAGTTGTGAGGGCAGCTTCCTCAGATGCGCCAAGACATTGTAATCCACCCTATTTCTTTTCGGCGGATTCTTGGCGGTTAGCTCTTCCGCAACTTGGTCATCTAGAGTAATATCCTCGGAGACCTTTTCTTTCCCTTTATTTTTCTTGTTTAAGGGTCCGAGATTCTTTTCAGGTAACGTCCGATTGCGTAACTGGATATTTTTGCAAACCATCGGCTCCTCTTCTTTTCCCGAAGTTGACTCTTTAAAGAGAGGGGCAAGCTCTAGCTCCTCATCAGAGTCGCTCCCAAATGTAGGCACTTGTGTCCTGGTAGTGTTAACCATGTGACAATTGCTGGCAGTTCTTTCAAGCTCTCTGATCGTGTTTCCTTGTTCCCGACGAATCTTACGCTTTTCCCGTTTAAAGCATTGTTGATTAGCGACGTATCCTTGCCACCATTTATCGAAAGCCTTGCACTCTTGAGTGGGATGCGAGACCTTCTGATGATATAAGCAGTAAGAGGGGTGCATTTCTACCGCGCTAGTAACTTTTTCTTCAGAGGGTGGTAGCTTCATGCCCATCGATATGGCCTTAGCGAACTTCTTTTTTATCTTGAATTGGCTTTTGTCAGCGGTGGAGGCATTTCGCTCCGGTGGGCTCATCTGAGCTCCTTCCTCAAGTCGCTGGCGCTTGGCCCTCTCGAATATAGCCATTTCGCGTTCCTGATCAGCTTTACTTTTCAATCGGGCTTTATTAAGAAACGCACCAATCATTTCAACTGATAATTCCGGAACCCTTGACTCATTATTTGCCCCCGGCGTTTCAGTGCCAGAAGTCCCTTCATCATTCGCGGTCACATGGGAGATCATATGACAGCTCGCCACATATTCCTCGGATTCATCCGATGAACTTTCTCCCTCATCTTCTTTTTGAAAGACGTGATCAAGGAAATCTTGGAGCGTAATGGGAGTCCGCGCCTTTTGGTTGTACTCATCCAGTGCGTCGATTTGCTTCTGTAAGTCCGTGCGCTTGTCCCCAGGCTTCACGGGCTTCTTAGATTTCTTCTTCTTCTTTTTCGAAGATTTTGACGGCTGGCTATGAACGCTTGAACTACCACCATCGGTCTTCGGAGTCGGTCGTGGCTTCAACATCCCCTCAATAACCTGCGGTTCCAAGGGGTTCTTCCACTTGACCGCTGGGCAGGTTTGAAGATCATTTAGCATTCTCCTCGTTTTGGCTGATAATACAACCTCCCAGGGAGCCTCTTCAATGACGGAGCATGTTGCCCCCGGCGTATTCATCCCCTTATAGGTGTGGGGCTGCGGAAGGTTCACCTTCCATTTGTCAGACAGCGCAAATTTGCCCTGACGGTATTGATTCTCAAGCCAATTTTTGAAAACGTAACAGTCTTCGATTGGATGTCCCAACACTCTATGATAAGGGCAGTAATTAGGATCGTTGACGTCACTTGGTTGCGACGGACGTTTTGGATCTGGCAGATTTATGAGCCTGTTGCGCAATGCCAGCTCGAATAACCTCCTTGTTTTATCACGGGGGAAGGAGTAAGCACGTCCCATCCTGTCCTCAAGGGGTACGTATGGGCGCGTATTGTTTGGACGAGCAACCGGCTTCGAATCGTTCGGTTGTTGTTGGGCATTAGCGACGACGATCGCTTTTCCCTTTCCTTTGTCGTTTCGGGAATCCGGCTTCGGGAGAGGGGGTTTATGGCCCATCTGGTCCATCTGCGCCAATTTGTCGATCAAAGCCTGGAAGGAAGTCGGCTTGAAGAACATCATAAATTGTGAAATAGTTGCTTGTGGATCAAGGGTTCCAACAAACATTCCCACCGCAGGGGCTTCTTCTATGCGCTGTTCACATTTAGACCATAGATTACGCTACCGTATATCGTACTGAACCCACGTCTCGCCGGGTTTTACCCTGGCGTTAATCAGTGCCGTCATTGGGGTACGCTCGCTGGCACTTGCAAAACGTTGGGTGAAGAGCAGCTCCATCTCCGCAAAGGTTTTAATAGAGTCGTTGGGGAGCTCGGAATACCACTCGAAAGCCGTATCTGATAAGCTTCCAACAAATTGGCGCAGCAAGAGCTTGTCGTCGCCTCCAGTGTTACCACAAAGCGCCCTGAATTAGGCAACATGTTGATGGGGATTGCCGGTCCCCTTGTAGACATGAAACTTAGGAATTGTGTAACCTGGCGGGAACTTGATTTGGTCATACCAGCCCGGATATGGCCGCCCCGTTTTTACAACGTGGCCGGCTGCTTCGGCCGCGTGATGAACTTTTATCTGCTGGGCTATATATTCATCCAGATCAGTCTTAGAGATTGTATCCTCTCTAGCCGTTGATAAAACGGGCTGAGGGTTTGATGTCTCTCCTTTATCGTCTCCAAGGACGATCGGGGGTTCTTCAGTCGGGGGCTCTGGTTGTATCATCATTCCTATCATGTCCTGGAAGAGAAGGCCCATACGTTGTATATTGGCTGCTTGTTCAGCAGCCTCTTTGTCTCTCTTTTCGAGCACTCGGCGAAGGAATTCGGCGTCGGTCTCCTCCCCTTGACGTTCATCTGAGGATGTCTCAGGATTCTCTTTTGGCCCCGTGAGTGCGGCCATTGTAGTCATCATCTCCTGGAGCTTTTGTTGCTGCTCCTGAGACTTGGTCACTGACCGGGTAAGCGGTCGGTGACCCGTAGAAGTACGGCTTTCTTCTTTTCCCGAAGCCATATAGACCGTATGCACTGTTATGCCCCCTGACTTGGGGCGTTTAGGCTCACCGCTTTTAGACTTTGTCAGTGTCACGGGAGCTTTCTCTGGCCTTTTCCTTTTATGGACCTTTGATGTTGAAGGAGCCGTTGAAGTGGGCATCCTAGCATTTGTTGCCCCCTGCCGTTTAATGGGGGGGTTCTTGTCTTTTTCCACCTTCGCCCTTTTCTGGCGACGGAAGTGGTCTGAGTCAATCACGGAGTCTTGAACCCTCCGCCAAACTTTATAAATTTTCGACGACAGCCGTTGAGAGGGCTGTTCCTGTTTTGCCTCCGGAGCTTTCTCCACGGGCGGAGGAGATCTCTTCAATATGGCGATTGGGGAGTTCTTTCTCACTTTCCTCAGTAATTCAAAGCTGTTCCCAGTTGGAACAGCAGCGTTGACCTCCGCCACTGGAGCAGGCGGGGTTAGCCCTGAAGGGGAGTTGCCCCCTGTTTTCCTTACTCGTTGCCAATGACGACGTCGCGCACGACGAGCCATTGGGACTGGCTCGGAAATCGAGATAGTTTCTTGTTGCCCCCTGTTTGGGTGTGGGGTAACTGCCGATGTCAGCCTATCAAAGACTGATGCTTTTTGACCAGCTGGAGGAGGAGTAGGAACCGTCAATCTTGTGAAGACCGACTTTCTGATAGGAGAAGCCGCTTCAACGACTTCCGAAGCAGTGGCCGTTGCCCTCTTTGGGACAACCACTTTATGATCCTGACCTAGCTTGGTGAAAACAGAGGCTGTCAGCTTAGTAGCGGGCGACCCGTTGACAGGGGTCGTGGTAGCAGTGAGCCGGTCGAACACCGACTTCTTGTTCGCTTCTGGTGCGGATATCGGCATGGAGAAGCTTGTAGGTGGGACCATGGTCCCGAAAAACAAGCCGGTGGTGGCCTGAGTCACCTGGTCTACCGGCAGAGTCAGGAAGGAAGCCGCTTGGGGCCCATATGCTACACCTCTCGGTGAGGTGGAACGTCCGCTGCAGTGGCATTTCGAGCAGTTGGTGCAGTTGGTGGCCATTGAATCTTGAATTCTGTGCCAGACAAAAGACCAAATCTTAGCAACTTGAAATCCGAGGACAACCATTTAACAAACCGCGATTGGTTCGTGAAGACGACACACGAAGTGTGGAGTGGAAAGAGGAAAAGGTCCCACCGGGCGTGCCAGAATCTGTTCCCCTCCGAACGGCGGCCGAGACGTTAGGACGTCCGTAGCCTGGAGTTCGGGGCAGATGCTATTTGGTTTTATCCGTCTAGCTCTCCGAAGATGCCGAGTTGATTTACGGCACCGTGTATCGGAGGTTTAGACGGATGCGGCCGATGTAGCAGACTTCGTCAGATTCCCCCTCAGGGTGAGGGGTTTTTGATTGTGGGGATGCTCTTCCCTGCAGGCGCAAGCCCCTGCAGTTAATTACGCTACCGCGTTGCGATAACAACTTTCTCCTTTTCCAGAATTTCACTTCGTGTCGTGTATGTTTGTTTTGTTTGTGGTTGCCCGTGGATTGTATACGGAGACTTAGTAATGTCGTCGCCCGTAGGACGTGGATTAGTCCAAATCCGCATTTACTTAAATTTGGGTTTGGTGCTTTTTAGTTTAAGGATGCATTAGTCGCATTGCGGCTAAGATCAACTTAAACATTCGTTAAGGATACATTAGTCCTGTTTTAGACTAAGATCAACTTAACGTGGTGATTGATTTAATTATCTGGCCGTCGGGACTCGTCACCTCTCTGACGTCGTTGAGGGATTACAACGACAGGTGTCTGAGGAGTTCAGAGATGTACCCTTGAACCAAAGTTGAGTTGGGGTTTTATCGTTTAATTAAATATCTAAGGACACATTAACCGTATTTGGGGTTAAGATCAACTTAGACGGGACCGTTTAGATCCGACGGAAGAGCGTTTGGGCCCTATTGTGCCAGTTTAAGGACGTGATGGTCCATTGCCAGTTTAGAGACGTGGTGGTCCATCATTAGTTTAGGGACGTCTCGGTCCGATGTTAGTTTAGGGACGTTTCGGTCCGATGTTAGTTTAGGGACATTTCGGTCCGATATTAGTTTAAGGACGTTTCGGTCCGATATTAAATGAGTGGTCGTTGGGACCCGTCACCTCTTTGACGTCGTTGAGAAATTACAACGACAGATGTCAAAGGAGTTCGGAGATGTACCCTCGAACCGGTCGTGAATTGGTTTATGAGAGGCATTTAATTTAAGGACTTAGAGCCAGGATTGGGTTAAGTCCAATTTTTTTTATTTTAGGCTCTGCCCGATTAAAAGAATCAATCTAAACAGGGCTCTGCCCCTTTATTATTTTGCAATCTGATTTGGGCCAGGCCCTTTTAAATAATGAGTTACAGAAACTCAGGAATTTTCCAAACAGGGCTTTGCCCTCTTATTAATTTGATTTGGGCTAGGCCCTTTTAAATAATGAGTTGCAGAAACTCAAGAATTTTCCATACAGGGCTTTGCCCTTTGATTTGGGCCTGGCCCTTCTAAACAATGAGTTGCATCTCTGCAGAAACTCAAGAATTTTCCAGATTTAAGAACAAAAGTGCATAGCACTTTTGATCTAAATTTGGATCAAAAGAAAACAAGTTTTTTATTCTTGTTTTCCCTGATTTCACAGAACCAAGGGTTCATATCAAGTGCAAGGCACTATTTATTTCTTTCTCTTTTTTTTTTTATTTAATTATTCATTTTTTTATCCTCTGTTCTTCAGAGATTTTTCTCTTCTTCCAAAAGAAGTTTTTACCTCTTTTTTTTTTTGATTAATCTTCAAGAGTTCTTTCTCTCTTTTTTTTTTTCAGAAGTTGATTCTTCTCTTGATGATTCTACCTGATGATTTGAATGAGGTCTGGGCTCTTATTTATAGTGCTCACAAATTTGTTAAATTTGTTACCAAGATCTTTCCTGAATAATTTTGGGAATTTTCCCACCATTGGATCTCTGATCCAAGGGTCCCTGTTTTACAGAAGAACAGAAAAGATTCACTTAAATTTTTATTCTGTTGCTGCGCAACTCACCAGCGCGTGACACGTGTCGCGCATCCGTGCGCTTGCGCAGTTGCGATTGCGCAACTGCGCAGACACGTGTCGCGCATCCGTGCACTTGCGCAGTTGCGATTGCGCAACTGCACAGACACGTGTCGCGCATCCGTGCGCTTGCGCAGTTGCGATTGCGCAACTGCGCAGACACGTGTCGCGCTGCCATGCGTTTGCGCAGTTAAGTCTTAATGATGTTTTCTGAAGAGCCTTGCTCTGATGGGACGCACTGTCTCGGGCGTTACGCTGCCGAATCAGCTTCTGCCATGTGGCAAATTGCGCGCTGCGCACGGGAACCGAAGCGTTGCTTCGAATTTTGAATTTTCAAAATTAAGTAGAGCCTTGCTCTGATTGGGGGAAACACCGCATACCAAACATCTCGAACAGTCTCTTGAACTGGACACTAGAGATGGCCTTAGTGAATGGATATGCCGTGTTGTCCTTTGTTTCTACTCTCCACACCTCGATCTCCTAGCGATCCACGATCTCCTTGATCAGGTGATACCGCCTCAAGATATGTCTGGATTTTTGATGGGATTGTGGTTCCTTTGCCAAAGCCATGACTTGATTGTTATCGCAATACAAAGGTATTAGATTAGCAATGGATGGAACCACCTGAAGTTCAGAAATGAACTTTCTCATCCATACTGCCTCTTTTGCGGTATCGTTAGCAGTGATGTACTCAGCCTCCATCGTCGAGTCCGCTATGGTGTCATGTTTGGAACTCTTCCAACAGACCGCCCTTCCGTTGAGAGTAAACACATAACCCGAGATAGATTTAGAGTCATCTTATCACTTTGGAAGCCAGAGTCGGTAAAAGCCTCGATCTAGAGGTCCCCATTACTGTACACCAAAAACATCTCCTTAGTCCTTCTCAGAAACTTAAGAATGTTCTTTACTGCCATCTAATGTTTCTCACCCGGGTTGGACTGATACCTGCTTACGATGCTAAGTGCGTAAGCTACATCTGGTGTGGTACATAACATCACATACATTATCGACCCTACCGCCGAAGCGTAGGGTACTATGTGTAAGTCGACGTTACACACCCCACAAGATGCAGGGAGGCGGAATAGGTAAAACAATCATTTTGTTCTAGGTAACATCGACTAACTTTAAGGATCTTTGCTAAACCCAAACTAACATACTATCTAGAAGTGCTAAACTACTATGATAGATGATTATACCTCAAGATACTAGTCCTTCTTGTTCTTTTTGTTCACCTCCTCGTCGGCCACCTCGATGTAATAGAGATCCACCCGAGAGTTCCTTCTTCAAGTTTCAACCTCTAACTTGAGGTAACTAAGTGGTTAGGATTGCTAATCCAAGTGACCTAGAAGATATAGAAGTGGATTAAGGATCTATTAGTCTTTCTAACCCTTGAGATCTCAACACATGAGAGGATTAGGGTTAGGTTTTAGAAGATGAGAGCTTGAGGAGAGAGAGTGTGTTTGTTAATATGAATTGAACCTTTCTCACTGTGAATAATATGAGGCATCTAAAACATCTTGCACAAATATCTTGCACAAATATCATCCATGCTTCATTTAATTCTTGAGATGAATTATCTCATGAGTCATAGTGCAATTAATGATAATAACACATAAGCTCTCCACATCATTAAGTTTAATTCACAAATGAATTAAAACTAAATGAGTCACCTTTCTTCTAGAAGCTTCTCAACTAATTACAAGAATGCCCCTCCCATCCGCATTTACGAAAAACACGGATATACTGAGATTGCATAAATCCAATAGTCCAATACTAGAATCTGGCTTAAACCAAAGCCTGCTGGTATAATCTGTCCGAACATCATACGTGCACAAGTACACGTATATGTCTGAAGCCTGTCGTAAAACCATACGACCTCTATATCGTTTCGCCTGAAGCATGGAAACTCTCTGTGTGGGACACTAAAGACTCGACACTACGCTGACAGTGGGTTTAACCACAGGCCGCAAGCGGTACTAGCTGTACGTAACGGTCCCCAGGTAGATGTCGATAAGAAGGCCGATGAGGAAACCCATCCGAACTCTTACTGAGCCTGATGTGACAATCTTCGTACAGTCTGGTATGTTCATCTAAGACTATCACATATCAGGCCTAGGGGGCGGCAAGCGTCAGTCCCCTAAAAGCGGTATAAGTCGTGTCGGAGTGAAGCCCATTACACATTGAGAAGCTACTGAAAATCCTACCAGTAAATCTCGCTTGCCCTGGCTAGGGACTTTGCGTTATGGCTCTCCAAATACAGCGCGATATCAACTCCCAATACCGGGAGAGACGAATCCTATCTGACTGCTACTGCCTCTAAGTGCTTCGGGACTGCACCCAACTGCTACCTGTTTGCACGACTAAGTCAAGCCGTGGTAGGGTAGCAATCTAAGAACAGTGGGAACACACTCATGGCGAATCAGCAGTGTCAAGTCAACGGACTATGCTGTACTCATGTCACCTGAGAACTGTTAACTGACGACGGGTATAATATCAACCAACAGTTCCCTGTGAGTCCTGTCCGGTGTACCCGTAACCCAACGAGCACCTGCATACTATCTCCAGTACGACATACTGATGGCTGTGGGACAGACCATCTCCCCAACTGAGATGAGAAGCGTACACACTAGTCTATTCCGGAGTATCGATGCCCTGTCTCTATAATCCTACGACTAGAGACCTGAAAAAGGATGTGCTTGTAGACTACCCAGCCCCCACTAATGTGACTGTCATCACAACGCTGGTAGTCAAGCAATACCCTAAGGGCTCTATCAATATGTATTTGTGATATGCTAAAACAAACATATACACATATTAAGATAGATTTAAACTAAGTAGCATACTACTATGTTGAGCAAGACTGTTAATACAACTGTGAATATCCCAAGCTTCCATTATGTAATATACAAGCTAGTATGATACAATAATGGCCCCTAGAGCATATACACTAACAATCCCCTACTTGCACTAGGGCCATGCACTGGCGTATCGAAGACCTATCATCTCGAATAGCCTCTCGAACTGTGCCTGAGGTAAAGCCTTTGTGAATGGATCTGCAGTGTTCTCCTCTGTAGCAACTCTCCGAACCTCGATCTCCCGTCGATCTATGATCTCCCTGATCAGGTGACACCGCCTTAAGATGTGTCTGGACTTCTGATGGGACCTGGGTTCCTTCGCTAAAGCTATAGCGCCGTTATTGTCACAATACAGCGGTATTGGATCAACAATGGTAGGAACCACCTGAAGCTCTGTTAGGAACTTCTTCATCCAGACTGCTTCTTTTGCGGCATCGCAAGCAGCGATATACTCCGCTTCCATCGTTGAGTCAGCAACGGTGTCCTGCTTAGAACTCTTCCAGCACACCGTCTCTCTATTGAGGGTAAAGACATAACCAGACATGGACTTGGAGTCATCCTTGTCACTCTGGAAGCTGGAGTCAGTAAAAGCCTCGATCTCGAGGTCTTTTCCGCCGTAAACCAAGAACATATCCTTAGTCCTTCTCAGGTACTTGAGAATGTTCTTTATTGCTATCCAGTGCTTCTCTCCTAGGTCTGACTGATACCGGCTTACTACGCTTAGTGCGTAAGCTACATCTGGTTTGGTACACAATATCGCATACATTATAGAGACTACCGCAGAAGCGTAGGGTATAACTGACATGCGATCCCTTTCCAAATCAGTCTTGGGAGACATCTCTTTGGATAGGGTGATTCTGTGACAAGCCGGTAAATTACCGCGCTTTGAATTTTCCATACTGAATCTTTTCAGTATAGTGTTGATATACCTGGACTGCGAAAATCCCAACATCCTTTTAGATCTATCACGATAGATCCGGATCCCTAGAATGTAAGAGGCATCACCCAGGTCTTTCATGGAGAACCTGTGTGACAAGAATCCTTTGACAGATTGTAGCATAGGAATGTCATTTCTTATTAAGAGAATGCCATCCATGTACAAGACGAGAAATACGACAGTTTGTGCTACAATCTTACTATATATACATGGTTCATCTGGATTTTTGATAAAGTCATATTCTTTGACTGTTTTATCAAAACAGATGTTCCAACTCCGCGATGCCTGCTTTAGTCCATAAATGGACTTAAGCAACTTGCACACTTTCCCGCTGCTCCCACTCTGATTGAAACTTTCTAGCTGATCTGTAATACCCAGCCCTATAAATAATTAGAGTATTTTAATAAATAACGTCTTCAGATACTTTCCCAAATTTCCTACAAATTTCCCATATATTTTTCCAGAATTTAATCCAGATTTATTCCGATATAAATATACACATATGTATAACTTTTATTTAAACTAATTTACTAAACTCTTGATCCTTTTATTTTTCCCCTTTCATATTTTCTTTTCTAAACCCAACCCATCCCAAATCCTAACTCCCTTCATTTCCAATTCCTTTTTTTGTTATTCCCCGAGCCCATCCACTCTCCCCTCTCTTCTCAGCCCGGCCCATCTCCCCCTCTTTTCCTTACCTCTTTTTCTATTTTTATTTCCATTACCGGCCCAATACCCACGCCAACCCGACCCGACCCGACTCCAACCTTCTTCCCCACTTCGTTTCAACTTTCCCGCTCGATTCCTCACGCGCCCACGTCGTCGCCAACGTTCCTTACCTCGCTGCCCCACGTTCCCGCTCCTCAAGACCACAACCGCGCGCGCACTCACGAGATCCTCAAGCCCCATCTCGTCTCTAGCTCTCTCCTCCTCACTCTCGTTCTCCCTCCTCCTCTCCTCACTCCATCTTTCACTAAACCCCTTGCTTCATCCCTACACCCCGACAACGACGACGACTACCACCTCAGTCACCTCGTCATCCTCCGTCACTCCTCTCTCCAAAACTCGAACCTCTCTTCACCTCCCCACCTCGCCTTCACCACCGACCCGGAACCCAACCTAACCGCCGAGCTCGAGCCTCCCCTGCACACCCTCCTCGCCACCGAGTCCCCCCTACACGGCCTCATACCGACGAGCTCCCCACTGCCTCAGCAACCCTGTTCCCCTCCGAACGGCGGCCGCGACGCGGGGGCGTCTAGGCCTGAGGTTCGGGACAGATGCTATATGGTTTTATCCATCTACCTCTCCGAAGATGCCAAGTTGATTTATGGCACCGTGTATCGGAGGTTTAGACGGATGCGGCCGATGTAGCAGACTTCGTCAGATTCCCCCTCGCTTGAGGGGTTTTTGATTGTGGGGACGCTCTTCCCTGCAGGCGCAAGCCCTTGCAGTTAATTACGCTACCGCATCGCGGTAACAACTTTCTCCTTCTCCAGAATTTCACTTCTTGTCGTGGGTGTTTGTTTTGTTTGTGGTTGCCCGTGGATTGTATACGGAGACTGAGTAATGCCGTCGCCTGTAGGACGTGGATTAGTCCAAATCCGTATTTACTTAGATTTGGGTTTGGTGTTTTAGTTTAAGGATACGTTAGCCATATTGAGGCTAAGATCAACTTAAACGTTCGTTAAGGATACGTTAGTCTGATTTGAGACTAAGATCAACTTAACGGGATCGTTTGGATCCGACAAAAGAGCATTTGGGGGCTCTATTGTTCCAGTTTAGGGACATAGTGGTCCATTTAATATATGGCCGTCGGGACCCATCACCTCTCTGACGACGTTGAAGGATTACAACGACATGTGTCAGAGGAGTTCGGAGATGTACCCTTGAACCAAAGTTGATTGGGGGTCTTATAGTCCAATTTGGGACTAAAGTCTGTTTGAATGTTTAAGGAGCCATATTTGAGGCTAAGATCAACTTAAACGGGATCGTTTAGATCCGACAAAAGAGCATTTGGGAGCTCTATTGTTCCAGTTTAGGGACGTAGTGGTCCATAGGTAGTTTAGGGACATTGCGATCCATTGGTAGTTTAAGGACATTGCGGTCCATATTCCAGTTTAGGGACATGGTGGTCCATAGGTAGTTTAAGGACGCTTAAGTCCGTGGGTTTAAGGACCCCACAGTCCGTGTTTTAGTTTAAGGACGCATAAGTCCGCGGGTTTAAGGACCCCACAGTCCGTGTTTTAGTTTAAGGACGCATAAGTCCGCGGGTTTAAGGACCCCACAGTCCGTGTTTTAGTTTAAGGACGCATGAGTCCATGAGTTTAAGGACCCCACAGTCCGTGTTGATGTATGGTTGTCGGGACCCGTCGCCTCTCTGACGTCGTTGAAGGATTACAACGATAGGTGTCAGAGGAGTTCGGAGATGTACCCTTGAACCGGATGTAAATTGATTTAGAAGAGCAGTCTTGCTCAGTCAATTTAATTTGAGGACTTACGGCCATGATTGGGCTAAGTCCAGTTGAGAATATTCAACGTTTTTTTATCTTTGGCCTATTAGGCCTGTGCTAGGGCTTTGCCCCTGTTTAATAATGCACTGCATTTTATTTTGGCCTGCTAGGCCTTTCTGATTTGGGCTCTGTCCCTTTATAAATGATGCAGAGCATCTGTTTGGACTCTGCCCTTCTTTAAAATAATGCATTGTATTTAATTTGGCATGTTAGGCCTTTTGCGCTAATTAATGAGCGCAAGCGCATGTGGAGGTGACACGTGGCGCTCTCTGGTGGCTTGCGTCAACCCAAGAGCGCAACAGTACAGATTTACAAGTGCAAGGCACTGTTTTAATATCTTGATCCAATTTTGGATTCAAGAAAAGAATCTTTTTAAGATTCCAGAACCAGTAGTTCATCAAAAGGCAATGCCTTTGTGTAGATCAAATGATCTAATAAAGAAGTATATTACTTCTTATTTTATTTTTATTATTTGATCTTTTCTTTTTATTTTAAGAGCTTGATCTTGTTCTTAGATATTGATCTTTTCAGAAGAAATTCTTCTTTTCAAAAGTTTACCTTCTTTTCTTTCTGATTTCTTCTCAAACTTTCTTTTTAGGAGTTCTCTGAATTCTTTCCCTGTTTCTCTGTCAATGTTCTCTCTTCTTCTCTTTTTTTTATTTTAGAAAGAAGGATCATTGGTCGTTGGGACCCACCACCTCTCCGACGACACTGAGAGATTACAGTGCCATATATCGAAGGTGTGGAGGGATGTACCTTTTGAACCATGTCTCAATCATTAGGGGGGAAGAACAGGCTGGAGCTTAAGCTTCTCGCTGCTGAAAAAGGCTTCTTTGCGTTCGCGCACGTGCGTCGCACGTGTTGGACGCACGTGCGTCGCACGTGTTGGGCGCTCATATTTGCACGTAGCGCACATGCGCATTATGAGGAGAAGCAGAGCTTCTATATATAGAGAACAAGCTCCTTTTAATATTATTAAATGTTCTCATGTGGTGCGCACGTGCGTTGCACGTGGTGCGCGCATGGCGAGCACACGTGCGTTGCACGTAGCGCACATACGCATTATGAGGAGAAGCAGAGCTTCAATATATGGAGAACAAGCTCCTTTTAATATTATTAAATGTTCTCATGTGTTGCACACGTGCGTTGCACGTGGTGCGCGCGTGGCGGGCATACATGCGTTGCACGTAGTGCACATGAGCATTATGAGGAGAAGCGGAGCTTCTATATATGGAGAACAAGCTCCTTTTAATATTATTAAATGCTCTCATGTAGTGCGCACGTGCGTTGCACGTGGTGCTGCATGGCGGACACACGTGCGTTGCACGTAGCGCACATAGCGCTTGCGCATATGCACATTATGGAAGAGCATGCTCCTATCTTGGAGAACTAAGCTCCTTTGGAGAACTAAGCTCCTTTGTGTATTGAATCCTTTGAGGATTTAACTCTACCCTTTGTAAGAGGTATCCCCTCTTATTTATATGGGAGTGGTAGAGAAGCCATCTCTCCTTTTTCCGATGTGGACTAAAAAATGCATTCCCCATGTAGTAGAGCATTACTTTAGATTACACGTGCATAACACATTTGCTCATAACTTTTGATCTCGGATGAATTATGAGGCCCATAATATATCAAATCGAAGGTCTTTTCGAGATGCTTTCAATATCATTAGAATTTAGCCATTTCTCATTCCGGAGTTTGTCAAAATACAGCTCGGAAAATACTGGTTCGCATCTTCTTCCTTAGATCACATGTGCATAGACATTTGCTCATAACTTTTGATCCCGGATGAATTATGAGGCCCATAATATATAAAATCGAAGGTACTTTCAAGATGCTTTCAATACCATCAGAATTTAGCTGTTTCTCATTTTGGAGTTTGTCAAAATACAGCTCGGAAAATACTGGTTCGCATCTTCTTCCTTAGATCACATGTGCATAAACATTTGCTCATAACTTTTGATCCCGGATAAATTATGTCACGCCCCGCTTTCCAGTGTACGGCGAAGTGGACGCGACGAGTTCCGCTACGTATGTACTCAGAAGTACATACGCTAAGCGTAGCTAAGCAATATAAAATAATCACAAGAGACAAATGATATTGAAATAACAGCAACTTTTATTAATAACATTCTTTGTACAATGCATGAAATGAAAATACAACTGGAATGAAAAAGCAATGCCTAAACAGTGGCATAACAGAAATGAAATATACTGGAAAGAACAAGGTACAATTATCTAGAGCTCTGGGTCTTCTTGGAACTGCTCCAAATCTTCACCGGTGGGCTCGATCTCAGCTTGGTCCAACGCACCTGACGACATTCAAGAAGAAAGAAATAGAATATCGTCAGCGAACAGGTCGCTCGGTAAGTCCCAAAGAATAAGAAGAATGAGAATGACAGGGTAACAGTATTTTCTAAAGTATTATATTGTTGAATATTATGGAACATTGTGTAACGCTGTTGTTTGTAGCTTGGTATAGAAGGATGCCAGTGTATACGAGGGGGATCTCTATATGCTAGAGATCAGGGCAAAAGGTAAGTACAAGGAACCGTTATGCCACGGTACAACAGCAATAGGATTCAGGTTAGGTGTCTTAATCTGACCACCTCGTGCCACCTTTAACCCCTTCCGTACCAATTTACCCCTTAAACCCCGTAGTGTTTTAACAGTATTGTAGTATTGGAATATGTAAATTGAGTGACTGACCAAAACCATGATATCAGTAAGCATGTTGTAACTGTATAATCAGGTAAATAGAATATCAGGATAATGGATGAATATCCATGGTTTGATTCAGTCACAAGGAATATATTGTTAACTGGATTCAGGGTTTCATGTATTCAAATTGGGTTGGAGTATAAAAGAATATAGGTTGACTTGAATCATATTCGAGTCAGGAATAGTCAGACTCTAACCCGAATCAGACTAAAAGAAAGATAATTTTGAAGTCCAATATTAGTTAGGGGCCTTTTTGTAATTTGTAAAACTTGAGGGGGTTTTCTGTAAAAAGTACTTTTATATAGTTTTCAAAATACACCTCAAGTATTTAATAATCGTCTTTATTATTATAATGAATGTGAATTTTATTTGTGTCATTCTAGTGAATATATCCTAATAAAAGTATTAATTGTTTTATTTGAAATTCATGGTATTTTAATGTAGCTTTTAATCTTTTAATCTTTAGGAAAAGTGAAAACTTTAGTTTATGATAAAATAGGTGTTTAAATGTTAATTATATATGTATTAACACATGAATAATTTTATATAAATATTTTATTTTTCCAAAATCATATTTTTCTTAAATGCCGTATTTTAAACCTTTCGAGACCGAATGCTCCTTGCGGAGGTCTGAATCTCGCACTACTAGCCTGCGGGTGCACGATGAACCGTACTATCCCTAACAGGTTCCCCAAAAGTGGGTTGTAGCGGCACTTTGCTTAGGTTTTATAAACACTTCTCATTTAGGAAAACGGTTTTATAAATATAAGGTATTTATTTGCAAAAGAGTTTAGTTTTCCGTATTTTAGTTGTTAGGGTTTCCTAAGCCAACTAGCCTACTTCTAAGGTCTAAACGATGAGTCATTAGAAGTCTCAAATCGCCTCTTCACCGTCAATTGCGGCCAGGTAAGTGCCAGGTAAGTGGGAAGGAACCACAGTCGTGGGCCTAATTAAAAACCACTAGCCTTAGACACACTTGCATAGGCACCACAAGACAGTTTAGATAAACGATCGATGTCCATGACCAATCGTGCTTTCCTTTTATTAAAAGATTTTATTTAGAAAAGTTTACAACTTAATGCTTTCAATAAAGATTATAAAGATTAGGGTATTTTAGTGAAAAGTCCTGTAATTTCGTATTCTGTGATGTGATAGTTATCAATTAGGGTTATATTGAGTGTGTGTAGAGGTAGGTCATTACCTCGTAACTTATTTTAGGTTTTGGTGAAGTTTAAAGGTAAAACATGCTATGTTAAACTTAAAGGTATTATAGCGCAAGAATACGGTATTCGAAAACGTTATAATTTTATGTGTGAAATTTCATTCAAATTGAGTTCTACAAGTTTTGCCATCAAGATAAACATATTTAGGAGTGAGGTAATTGATTAAACTAAGAAAAATGAACTTCATGATATTTTTATGAAAAGAATACGGTTTTGCAAAGAAGCTATTATTTCATATGAAAAAGTTTGATTAAATTGGTTTATGGGTGATTAATAGTCAACATGAATATGGGTAGATAATATGTATTAGGTGACAAGTGGAAATTTATAGAAAAACCGAATCGGAAATCGGTTTGTCCGATTTCCGTCGGGTTCCAAAAAGTTATATTTTTACACTTATAGAAAAGAGAGATAGAAGGGATGGGACTTACGGTTTGGACAAGCTAATGAAGCTAATGGATGTGGTGGTTGCCGATTCGTCGAAAGCGTCGCGAAGGTTCTGATCCGGTCGCCGGAATCCGTCGTCGATTTCGGCAGCGCTTCGCTTCTTGCTCTTCGTACCGAGTTCTCGAGAATTTGAGAGAGTAGACTTAGAGTGGTGAGGTGAAATGGTAGAGGGTAGGGGTCTTTATATAGGGCTAGGCTAGGGTTAGGGTTAGGATAAAAAAATATAAAAAGAAAATATAAAAAACATTAAAAAATCATTAAAAATCATTAAACCTAGGAGTAAAAGGGATTTATTGGCCAAATAAAAACCGATCCAGGTATAATAAGTGTGCAAGAGGGTTGACCAAGTCAAGAGCCAACTTTTCTCAGTTGGTGACTCGGCCGTCCGGCCAAGTCCGGCCGGCGGCGCCGGACCGAGTCGGCCGAGTCGCCGGCCGGCAGCACCGAGTCGGGCCGAGTCAAGGGTCCAATGGCCGGGGGTTTTCCTGAGGAACAACTTGGTATTTTTACTTTTTGTTGTCCAGTACATATTTTGGGAGTTATGGCCTTTTTACCGTTGACTTCCAAAAAAAAATAAAACAAAATAAATACAAAAATAATGCGGGGCATGGGATTTGAACTCCGGTGGCTTGGTTCAGCGGTGCAAGGTATTACCAATGAGCTACAAGCTCTTTCTTGTAATTATTGTAAGGAATTAGATACTTAAATTGTTTCCAGCAACATCAATACTCCAAGTATACACTATATTTAAAGCAAATTTTTGGTATATAAAATTGGAGTTGTTACAAATTATGAGGCCCATAATATATCAAATCGAAGTACTTTTCAAGATGCTTTCAATACCATCAGAATTTAGCTGTTTCTCATTCCAGAGTTTGTCAAAATACAGCTCGGAAAATACTGTTCGCATCTTCTTTCTTAGATCACACGTGCATAACACATTTGCTCATAACTTTTGATCCCGGATGAATTATGAGGCCCATAATATATCAAATCGAAGTTTTTTTAGAGATGCTTTCAATACCATCATAATTTAATAGTTCCTCATTGGGGAGTTTATCAAAATACAGGCCGGAAGATACTGATTCGTATTTTCTTAAGCGTATCGCTGCCATTTGATACCTTGGACTCTTTTGCACAGAAATTTTTAGCGAGAACAGACCCCTCTACATCTTCTCCATCACCTACAAGCTTCGAGCCCTACACACCCCTCGCTGCAGACCCGAGCGCACCCCCTCTGCAGGCCACCTCGCCGGCTCCTCCGTCGACCTCACTTCGTCACCACCAAGCTCCCTCTCTCTCTCTCACAAGAAACATCTTTTTCACTCTCTCTCCCTTTACAACATTCTTCTCTCTCTATCCCTCTCTCACAACATCTCTCTCTCTCTCTCTCTCTCTCTCTCTCAGCACCTCTCTCTCACACCCCTCTCTCATCTCTACTTCAAAAAGGCCCAAACTCGAACCTAACCCAATCCCTAGCTGCCGCAGTCGAGCCCCCGGCATTTCGACGAACACTTACATCGACCGTTGTTGCTGCCATTCTGGTCACCGTTGTCGCCATTAAATCTGTGGCCTCGATCCCTTAAGCCATCATCGTCATCAACACGCCACTCATCGCAATGCCAGCGCACGCTCGTCGCACCCACCGAGCCATCGAGTCCAAGAAGCAAGATCCGACAAGGCTGAACCTGTGCTGCGTTCGTGACGCGATCGTGCCGTTGCCGCTGCCGTACCGTCATCGACACGTCTTCAGGCAAGTTTAATACTTGCTTCGTGCTACTTTTATATATTACAATTCATGTTACCAATCATTTCCGCATATAATTTCATGTGAATCGTTATAATTCAAGTGTTCGATGCGAAACCCGAATGGGAGACCCCGTTAAATTGATGACAACTAATAACCTGTGATGGCCCGAGTTATAATGAATGTCCATTGAGACTTTGGTTCTAATACAATGTCGTTCACTCCTGTGAAATGATGTCCCGATTTCCGTCGTAAAACCTGAAAACTTTCGTACATGCTAAACCACAAAATTTATAATAAATTGTGTATAAACCGGATTTTGGCGTTCGATGGTTTGTATTGAATCTAACTGTTTAACCTATAGTATTCTATAGTTGGTCATTGAATTATAACTAATTATGATGGAGATAATCGAGGAGGATTACGATTCTGGACTGCAGTCCAGGATGGAAATCCCAGTTAACCCCTGTTTCTAAACCCCTGTATATTCCTGTTCAAATATTAGAATGCGTGGAACCCTATATCGTTACGTATAAAATTAAGTTATCTTTCTCACTCCATTGGTCTCACTGAATTCCTCAACTGTTTGATATTTTTAACTTATTTTATAATGTTGATACGTTTTGCTGAATTCTGCAGAGGCAGATTTTACACATCGAACATAACCTGTCCATAACTCCCTGTCGATATAAGATATTACTAATCTGCCAATTGCGGAGGAAACCTAACTGATAAACTTAAATTTTGTTCAACTATAGTGTCGCCTAATTGCCATCCCAACTGGGACTAAAATGTGTTACGAAATGGACTTCCGATTCTGAAACCGGATTTCCATCCGTGAACAGTTAAACCGAAATGGTCATAACTAGCAAACCTGAAACCCGATTGGTGCGAAACTAATTTTTATGGATAGATAATTCAATATACTATTTACCCCTTTTACGTTGTTTTGCTTATTTCTGCACGCATGACTTATAGTAAATTATTCAAGTGCTAGGACATTGACTGATGGTATTCCATTCACATGATAATTATTGGATTCTCATCATATCGTGTAGAAGTCATTGCATCGGTAACCTAGTGATCATGTGCATTACCCAGTGTTAGGTATTAGTGTTTGATTGTGGCAAGTACTTTAGTGTTTAAGCATGAATGGATAAGTGAAAGTGACACGTACTTGTACACAATCAGTGGACCCTATTGATTTATTGCATTGTCGACGTCTATGGGGCGTGTATAAGTGTGACTATAATTGGTATGGGACGATTATGGAAGAACTTATATGGGTGTCATAGATAAGGAACCAAACACTTTCCATTTGTCTTGGGTATCAGTCGAGATATGCTTGATGGAGACCCTGTCTCCAATTCTCGCGTAGACTTATCATGGACCGACTGGTATTTGAGTTTATGGTTGGCGTTTGATGTAGATCACGGGGTGTGGGGTAGTTTGAGTGTGAGTTCAACAGAATCTCTAGAGTCCCATGCCGGCACATGCAGCAATTCTGGAGATATATGGAGATATTACTGACTATTAGCGAGCGACTCGGGCCCGTGTTCCCTTGCCCTTGGGTCCTACCCTTGGGTGGGGGATACTCACGAGTGGTTGACTCTCACACTTGGACTGACGATAGGCTTAGCAACCTATACAGTGAGACTTAGAGACTGATAGAGTTAGTGACATTGACATGCATTGCTTACTGGTTCAACATACCTGCCATACTGTTTACTGCTTTACTGTTTACCTGCTCTATTAGCTACTTGCATTGGCTACTTCATGTTCACGTCATTATTCCATGATTATTGTTTCATATTCATTATTATTGCACGAATTCCCATTTGTGTCTATGTGTGTGTGTGTGTGTGCATTGTTATCGTGTCGCTTTGACGACCTGAGTATGCATGCTCAGAGTGAGAAATGGATCTAGCTTGGGCCAGGACCTAACGTACCTCGAGGACATCACGGAAATCTTGATCAGCGAACCATAGCTATACTCTCTTGATCTCCATCTGGTTAGTTATTTTGTATTTATTTTGATTTAGTGACTGCATTTCTCATTACCTGTGCATGGATTACTGATTACCACGTAAAGCTAGAAGCCGAAGTGTGACTACGGCAGGATATTTCCTTGACCGTAAGAGCATGGCTGGCCTTGTCAACCCCTCGTATTTTGTATTTTGGAAAGCGGGGCGTGACATGATCCATATAGACGCACTCATCCAAATTTCCATTTAGAAAAAACGTCTTTACGTCCATCTTCCAGATCTCATAATCGTGGAAGGCAGCAATGGCAAGAAGGATCCGAATGGATTTGAGCATAGCCACTGGAGAAAATGTTTTGTCATAGTCCAAATCAGGTCTTTGACGAAAACCCTTTGCAACAAGTCTAGCCTTATAGGTTTCCACCTGTCCATCTACACCAATCTTCTTCCTGAAGATCCACTTGCATCCTTTGGGTTTTACCCTATCTGGAGCAAAGTTCAAAGTCCATACTTTGTTGGTGTAATGGACTCCATCTCGGTCCGTATTGCATCCAGCCATCTTATCGAGTCTCCGCTCTGGATGGCCTGCTGGAAGCTAGTAGGTTCATCATTATCAATGACGCAATCTTCTCTATCCCCGTCTATGAGAAAACCGTAGTATCTCTCAGGCGGATGAGACGGCCTACTACTCCTGCGGAGGGGTGCGGGAATGTCCCGTTCTTCTGGAACTTCTGGTTCTACCAAACTTTCAGTAGTAGATTGTGGTTCTGGAATTTCTTCCAGTTCTATTGCGCTCCCACTTGTTTCCTTTTCTAAAAACCGCTGTTCTAGAAAATGGGCATTACTAGAAACAAAAACCTTTTGTTCCTCTGCGTAATAGAAAAAATACCCCTTGGAGTTCTTTGGATATCCCACAAACTTACACTGTACTGAGCGTGCCTCGAGTTTGTCCGCATGCTGCTTTTTAACAAAAGATGGACATCCCCATATCTTCAAATACTGAAGATAGGGTTTGTTCCCACTCCACATCTGATATAGTGTGGTAGGCACAGTCTTGGTAGGAACTCTGTTCAAAAGATATGCAGCTGATTCTAGTGCATAACCCCAGAAAGATCGCGGTAACTCAGTATTACTCATCATGGAATGTACCATATCCAATAGGGTTCCGTTCCGTCTTTCCGATACACCGTTATGTTGTGGAGTGTATGGAGGAGTAAGCTGAGAGAGAATTCCATTCTCTTTTAGGTAACCCAGGAACTTGGCACTTAAGTATTCACCACCTCGATCAGATCTCAGTGTCTTGATACTTTTGCCGGTTTGGTTTTCTACTTCATTCTTATATTCTCGGAATTTCTCAAAGGTCTCGGATTTATGTTTCATCAAGAAAATGAATCCATACCTAGAGTAATCGTCCGTAAAAGTAATGAAATATGAAAAACCGCTTCTTGCATGTGTAGACATTGGACCACATACATCGCTGTGTATGAGTCCTAAGAGCTCGCTCGCTCTTACTCCATGTCCGGTGAATGGAGTCTTTGTCATCTTTCTTTTGAGACATGATTGACAAGTGGCATAAGATTGATATTTGAACAGATCCAAGTATCCTTCTTTATGTAACTTGGTTAACCTTGTCTTATTGATGTGACCTAGTCTACAATGCCATAAGAAAGCCTGATTTATATCTGGAGACTTTCTCTTTAGTGTATTCTGGACATTGAAAATCTGTAATTGGTTTAACACGTATATACCGTTATTTAGTGTACCGGACCCAATCAAACCATGATTAAGGTGGATGTTAACAACATCGCTTACAAACGTGAAACCATAACCTTCTTTTGATAACAACGATACTGATATGATATTGCACGTTAAACTAGGTATACAAAAACATTTGCGCAAAACCAAAATATGTCCACTCGTCAATCCAAGGTGATAATCCCCTACGGACACAGCATCCACGCTCGCTCCGTTAGCAACCTGGAGGGTCATATCACCTACCTTCAACACTCTACGGTTTCTCAGTGCCTGCAATGAATTGCATATATGTGATCCTGATCCGGTATCCAATACCCAGGAGGTAGAGTTGATTGACAGACAATTTTCGATTACAAACACACCTGAAGCCGAAGCCACAACTTGCCTCGGGTCCTGGTTCTTGGCAATCCAAGCTTTGCAATCTTTCTTCCAATGGCCTTTCCTACGACAGTGAAAGCACTCGTCCTTTACCACTACCGGCCCCGCAACCTTTGCCTTTCCCTTGGCTTCCACCTTACCAACACCACCTCTTGGTTTGGTAGCGGCCTTTTTCTTCCTTCCTTTGGCCCTTGCCTTGAACCTGGAAGAAGAAGCACCACGAACAAACATATTGGGTGTTTCCCTTGCTTTCTGCAAGGTGCCCTCTGCACTCTTTAACATGTTTAGGAGTTCTGGAAGTTCAACTTCTTTACCTTGAATGTTGAAATTCAAGATAAACAGGGCGTAGGTGGAAAGAAGGGACTGGAGAATCAAGTCTGTATACAGCTCGTTCTCTAATGTTGTCTCGAGGTCCGCAAGCTCCTCTATGTAGCCAATCATCTTGAGGACATGTTCCCCAACAGATGATCCGACGGCCATCCTCAACAGAAACAAGTTCTTCGAGGTCTCATATCTAGCTATACGAGATTGCTCTCCATACAGTTCCTTGGTGTGGAGAAATATGGATTCAAGGTCTATATTCTCGTGCATCCTCTGATGTTCATTATTCATATAGGCAAGCACGATGCATTTGGCCTTCACGCAGTCAATCTCCCAGGTCTTGTGGATTTCCTTATCCACGACACTGGATTCTGGACCTAGGACGGCAGGGGCCTTAGTAGTAAGGACATACCCCAATTTGTCATAGGTAATTGCCATCTTGACATTCCGGAACCAATCTTTATAGTTTGGCCCGGTCAAAATATTTTTATCTAATAATAACTTAAGGCCTGTCATGTTCTGGGTCGCTGAAATTAGGAGAGAGAGAGGAAACACTTTAGCATGATGCTCTTGCAAGTTTAGAGTGGTTTTTAGTTTATCTAAACTGTCACGCCCCGCTTCCCAGAGTACGCTAAAATGGGCACGTGACATAGCCAACCATGCTACCTGTGGGTAGGAAGTATCCATCCACAGTCACATTACGGTTGTAGAGATATCAAGAACAAAATAAAACTATCTAAAACATGTCCATAATCCAAGATAACATAAGTCAAGAATAATAAAATGCGGAAGCAAAAGATCCAATACAAATAACTAGAATGTATGTCCCATAATACGGGCTCACATCAGGAAATAAATGTAGGAAAGAAAAACTAACTACTGCCGACACTCATAGCTCAGCCTGTCGGCTGAAGTACTCCTGCTCGGACTGCGACAGCGGTGCAGAATCTAGGCCATGCAAAACCCAGACGTCAGTGCGTCAAGTCATCAAGTAATAACATATAAACAGGGTAACAGGCAATGCGAATATAAACATGAATAAAGCAAGGGTAACAATAATATAAATCAGAGCAGTGCAGTGGGTAAACTAAACTGTTCTATCAGGTTTTCTGTTCTAAAGTCTTTGAAACCAAATTGATGAATTATCGATATAACTCAATAGTATCCCGTACATACCCGGGACCACGGCCCAGATTCTCGGGCTGAAACCGAGATATGCCGCTAGGCACTAAACAGGAATGTGTACAGATGAATGATGTCAGCAGCATCAGTCCAAGGCTGGTCTAGCCTCTAAAACTGATCAGAACAAGTAGCGAACTGTTGAGTTACAAGTCAGGTTTCACCTTTGATTTCCCCATACCCCCAAGTTATATGTGTATGTCAAGTCAGGTATCCCGTAATCAAGAAACTAATGCCAACACAGGATCAGGTAAACAGGTTTGTCTGGATAGATAACAGGAACGGTCCATGAGGACTACATGTCAGATTTGTTGGTATTAGACACAAGATCAGGTAACGGGTCAGGTCATGGTACATCAGGTCAAGTCAAGCAGTGTATGGTACCATGTCGGGTCAAACAATATGTATGTAGCAAGTCAGGTCAAGATGTAAACGATATCATGGGTGTGCTCATACTCAGTTACATAATCAAGCATGGTCATCAACAACATAGATTTAAGCAACGAATTAAACAATAGAGAAGCATCGATTAATTAGCCGCACAGTTATCAATTGTGTGTCCGAGGTGTTATCAACATTATAAGAATACAATATGACAGTTAGGGCCGTTAAATCATGTTAACCAGTTTAAGAATTTTATGGATGCAATGATATATATATATATATAGGTTCCATGGATGAAATCACAGTTTATGCAGGTTAAATGTACACGAATGTCCGAATGAAGTAAAACGATAGATAAAGTGCCATAGGCTACGTCATTAGTGAAAGTGTAATTAAAACATGTAAATGTGGTTATTAGGTTCAATACCGTAATTGCAAAAGGTAGGTTCCAAGTTTGAAAGATAAAATGATATATAACAATATTGAACACGAAAAATGGGAAATGATCGTACTAAAGTTAAAACTACAGGTTTAGGGTATCATCAATGTGTAAGTAAATATTATTTAGCATGTAGAAAGGGGTACTTGCCTCGACGGGTTGCGAATCGGGAAAACGGAACGTAAAATGTCGGCGGGGAAACTCGCGACGGGCGCACGGTTCACGGAATGAACCCAAACGACGAACAGTGGAACCACACTGATCAGAGTATCTCGCTGGATCGTCGGGACACGTCGCCGGCACGGCCGGATTCCGGCGAGATGCAAAAACAGCGAACGATCAAGAATGCAACAAGAAAAGAAAAGAAAATAAAAAAGAAGGGAAGGAGGACAGAGAAGCGGGTGCTCACGAGGATCTGTGGGGAGGTTGTGATTGCCGACCACGTCGACGGAGCTTCGGCGGTCGGCCTACGACGACAGCGACGGAACCTACAGATCAAGAACCATGAGCAGGGAGAAAGGAGAAGTAAGGAGAAGAGAGAGGGAGCATCATTCACGGAGGGGGGTGTGCGCGATGGCCAGGGACATGGAGACGGTCGTCGGCAGCGATTTCCGGCGGCGCCGACGTGTGCAGGGGTGCGCAGTTCCCTCGTGCAGGTGCTCGGGAGGAATGGGAAAGGAGGAAGAAGAGGTGGATGTGATGAGGGCGAGGAGACGACGAGGCCGGTGGTAATAGCGTCGGCGTTGGGCTGCTGCGGCGAAGGGCTAGGCGGCTCGGGTTTCTCGCGACGTGGGTTCCTTCGGTGAAAAGAAAAAGAGTGGAGGGAGGAAAATATATATATGGGGGAGAGAGAGAGAGATACGGGGGGAGGGAGAGAGAGAGACGGGGAGAGAGAGAGAGATACGGGGGGAGGGAGAGAGAGAGACGGGGAGAGAGAGAGAGAGAGAAAGAAAGTTAGCGAGAGGAGAGAGATAGAGAGGGGAGAGAGATCGAGAGGAGAGAGGAAATTTAGAGGAGAGAGAAGTTTGGAGTTTAGTGGAAGGGAAAAGAGAGAGAGAGAGAGGCATAGAAAAAAAAATGGTGGGGCCCAGGAGTTTAAAATGAACCTGATTGACTCGCGGTAAAAGAAAAAGAAGAGAGAGAAAAAGATTTTAAAGAAAGGAAATATATTATATGGGTTTTAAAAATATATTCGACGGTTTAAAATATATTAGAAATTAGGATTTGGCGCAAAGTAAAATATTTCCAAATTGCGTCCGGGACGGGTCCAAAAATTTGAAATTGAAATACGAAAATTTTAGGCGGGATCCAAAATTTAAAATGAAGTATTTTACAATCAAAAAGCATATCCCCAAAACGGACATACGCACATGCGCGTAGCCGTCCAAACTCGCCCGTTTCACTGAACGGGACGAGAACACGATGCACGGATGCTACAACAGGGTTAAGAGTGTCAAGCATGCCAAGACGAATATTTTTAATTTTATTTTAGATGCCTTAAATTGTTATATGCAGAAATGAATTACCGGGTAAAATTTATAACTCACAACAGTCAAGTAGGATCAACGAAATAAATACCATACGCCAACATACGACAATAGAAACCAGTAGCATTGGGCTCGGGTGTTACATTATACCCAACTACAAAAGGAATTTCGTCCTCGAAATTCTAAGAATACAAAGATAGATGACAAAATAACTACAAGAAAAAATGAGGAAACTTCTGCCGGATTTCATCTTCTCGTTCCCAAGTGGACTCTCCATGCGAACGATTACCCCAAGAAACAAGCACAAGAGGGATCACCTTGTTCTTAAGAATCTTTTCCTTTCGATCCACGATTTCAATCGGTCGCTCATCAAAAGTCAAGTCTTCTCGTACTGTTTGCTCCGAATGATCCAATACGTGCGTTTCATCTCGAACATACCTACGGAGTTGAGATACGTGAAACACATCGTGCACATTCGCCAAGGACTGCGGTAACGCCAAACGATACGCTACCTCGCCAACACGCTCCAAGATCTCAAAGGGTCCAACGAATCGAGGACTAAGCTTTCCTCGACTTCTAAAATGAATCACCCCTCTAGTCGATGATATCTTCAAGAATACCAAATCACCCACGGCGAACTCTAGAGACCTTCTTGACGTGTCTGCCCAACTCTTCTGTCGGTCTTGTGCTGCCTTCATATGATTTCTGATAGTGTTAACCTTCTCAACTGTCTGCACAACCAAATCTGGTCCCAATAATCTTCGTTCACCGACATCGTCCCAACAAACAGGTGAACGGCATTTACGACCATACAAAGTTTCAAATGGAGCCATCTGGATAGTTTCCTGAAAACTGTTGTTGTAAGAAAACTCCACCAAATGTAGATGATCCTTCCAAGACCCCTTGAAGTCCAACATGCATGCTCTCAACATATCTTCAAGAGTTTGGATTGTTCTCTCGAACTGACCATCAGTTTGAGGATGATAAGCTGTGCTAAACTTCAATCGAGTCCCCAAACTTTCCTGTAAACTCCTCCAGAAGTGTGATAAAAAACCGAGTGTCACGATCAGACACTATGCTTACCGGTACTCCATGCAATCTTACAATCTCCTGCATGTACCGCTCCGCCAAAGTCTCTGTTGATTGACCAACCCGAAAAGGAATAAAGTGAGATGCCTTGGTCAATCGATCAACAATCACCCATACAGCATTGTTGCCTTTTAGACTCCGCGGTAAAGCCGTCACGAAATCCATGGTTATATGTTCCCACTTCCACTGAGGAATCGGAAGTGGTTGCAATAAACCAGCAACCCTTTAATGTTCAGCCTTAACTTGCTGACACACCAAGCACTTTGCCACAAAGCGAGCAATCTCCCGTTTCATGCCTTCCCACCAGAAATGCTGTCGAATATCTCGGTACATATTTGTGCCTCCAGGATGTACAGAATAATCTGAACTGTGTGCTTCTTTCATAAGCTCTTCACGAATATCTCCCTTTGGCACACACAAACGGCTACCATACCTCAACGAACCATCTTCGTGGATCAATAAATCTGTTCGTAGTCCGGCTTCAACCTGTTCTCGAAACTTTTGCAGTCTAGGATCCTGCGATTGTGCTGCTTTAATATTCTCGATCAACGATGAATGTACTTGCAGCTGCATCAACTGTCCCGAAGAATACGGTAGCACAACCTCCAAGTCAAATCTTCGAAAATCTTCAACGAGCTCCTTCTGCGTAGTTAACACCTGAATTGCTGGTAACCGACTAAGCGCATCCGGCACGACATTAACCTTCCCCGGATGGTACTTAAGATCAAGATCGTAGTCATCCATCAGCTCCAACCATCTACGTTGCCTCATATTAAGCTCCTTCTGCGTGAACACATACTTCAAGCTCTTATGATCAGTAAAAACTTCGACCCTATCACCCAAAAGGTAGTGTCTCCAAATCTTCAAAGCGAAAATCACAGCTGCAAGCTCCAAGTCATGAGTTGGGTAATTCTTCTCATGGGTCTTCAACTGTCTCGATGCGTACGCTACAACTTTCCCATGCTGCATCAAAACACATCCCAATCCTTTCCCAGATGCGTCGCTGTGAATCACCAATCCTCCGGAATTGTCTGGCACGGTCAGAATAGGGGCGGTTATCAACTTCTGCTTCAACGTCTCAAAACCTAACGCACATTTGTCCGTCCATACAAAAGGTGCCTCCTTGCGCGTAAGCTTGGTTAACGGCTCCGCCAGACGAGCAAACTTCTCCACAAATCTTCTGTAATACCCGGCGAGTCCAAGAAAACTTCTTATCTCCGCAACATTCTTTGGAATCGGCCAATCTCGAACTGCTGCAATCTTTTCTGGATCGACGTAAATTCCATCGCCAGACACAACATGCCCCAAAAACTTTACTTCCTCCAGCCAAAACTCGCACATACTCATCTTCGCATATAACTTCTCTTGTCTCAACGTTTGCAGTGCGATCTTCAAATGCTCAGCATGCTCTTCAAAACTCTTCGAGTAAACCAGAATATCGTCAATGAACACCACAATAAACTGATCCAAGAATGGTGAAAAGATTCGGTTCATCAAGTCCATGAATACTGCCGGCGCATTCGTTACTCCGAAAGGCATCACTAAGTATTCGTAATGTCCATACCGAGTTCGGAACACCGTCTTGCAAATATCTTCTGCTTTCACTCGGACCTGATGATATCCGGATCGCAGATCCAGCTTCGAGAATACCCTCGCGCCACTAAGCTGCTCGAAAAGTTGGCCAATGCGAGGGATCGGGTACTTGTTCTTAATAGTCACCCGGTTTAATTCTCGATAGTCGATGCACATCTTTCTTGTGCCATCCTTCTTCTTCAGTAGAAGAACTGGAGCTCCCCAAGGCGAGTTACTGCTTCGAATCCAACCTTTCTCAAGCAATTCAACAACCTGTTTCTTGACTTCTTCCAACTCTACTGGTGCCATTGGATAATACGCTTTGGATACTGGCGCTGCACCAGGAATAAGATCAATTGCGAACTCCACGTCTCGCTTCGACGGTAATCCCGATATATCTTCAAACACGTCCATAAAATCACGAATGACGGCTGGCTCCTCACTTTTATCAACTTCTATTGATGCAAGAATATTGTTTGTCGGCCTAGCCCTAAACTTGACTGGCCCGACAGAACTGCTTCCTCCAGTGAAGCTAAACTCGGGATGTCCGGGAATCTGGAAAATTACTTTCCTTGCCCTACAATCAATGTGAGCGTGGAAAGTGCCAAAAAAATCCATTCCCAAGACGACCTCTTAGCTGCCCGTATCAATCACCAAGAAATCTGCAAAAAGCTTACGTCCGCACACAACAACTGTACAATCTTTACATTCCCTACTAGCTATGATTTTCCCATTCCCAGTGTGTATGTCCCAGAAACTAGACAGGGTCGTGTAGTCAATCGAGTGTGTAGTTAAAAACTTGGATGACATAAAACAATGGGATGCACCAGAATCAAATAACGCTAATGCGGGAAAACCATGAACGAGTAGAGTACCTGAGACAACTTCTCCTGACGCCTTAGCTTCTTCCGCTGTCAAGGTAAAAGCTCGAGCCTGATTAGGTCCTTGAGTCAGCTGTTTCTGTCCTTGGAACGGTCTCTGCGGAGGCTTCTGAAAATCATCCCTCGTATGAAGCTTCGACGGACAAGCGCTAACAGCGTGATCTGCCGCTCCACAAACCAAACAGAGTCCCAGCCTCCTTCGACAATCTTTTTGCACGTGGCCAGGTAAATTGCAATAGTTACAAGTCATGCTCTTTCTTCGATCGACGACAACAGGCTTCTTCATGGGTGCTATACCTCGATGGTCCACTGGAATACCTCTGCGACCATGAGCTCAGTTTGGTACAAATGCTGGCTTCCTTACCGCAACTGCTGTCTGCTGCAAACTCCCCTTCATCCCAGATAAACTCTGCTGCTCTCGGGCTGCCGCAAGTAATTGTGAGAAAGTGGTCAAACCCATGGAGACAATCTGCCTCTGGATGTCTACGTCCAAGCTGCGCATGAACCTCCGTGCCCTGTCTGCATCGTTGGCAACTAAAGGTCCAGCGAATCTGCTGAGTCTTGTCCATTCTGCTGCATGCACATCTACGGGTGCTCCATTCTGCTTTAGCCCGATGAACTTCTCCTCCATTTCCTCCCGTGCGGTCCGCGGGAAGAACTTCTCCAGGAAACTCTTCGAAAAATCGGCCCACTTGATCGGCTTGGGCAAGCGGTTCTCCTCCACAAGCCACCATTCTCGGGCGTAGTCCACTAACTGAATGCGTACCACATCAACTCTTTTCTCATCTGGAATCTGTGTCGCAATAAGCAAATTGTCTGTGTCAACTAGCCACTGCTCCGCAGGAAACGGCTCCTCCAAACCAGTAAATGTAGACGGACCCAAACGCCTGAATCTGCTACGGTCCCTACTCGGTCAACTGGTTTAGCTCCAACATTGTTCACAGACTGCTGAACGATCTGCAAACCTTCCTGAAACGATTCCGCTTGCTGCTGGATCAGCTCGGTCTATTTCTTTTGATTCTCCAGCATTCCCCTTATCACTCCAAGCATGGCGACTTCGTCCACACGCCTTTGGTACGTCTTCAAATTCTTATCTGCCATATTCCTGAAATCAAAACACCCAACATTAGCATGATGATAGATTCAAAATATAGATCAAGGCTAGAACTCCAAGTTACTTAAATAGAGTGCCGCATTGTTACTATGCCGCGGTATCATAGCCATAATTATATAACTCCACCCAAGTCGCCTAAGTCCTAGAGATAACAAGGAATCAGGTTTTGAGTCGACATGCAAAGGAAGTTTGCATATCGTAGAAGATATAATCAGGAAGAATTTGATTCAAGAACGGTAAAACGGCAAGGTGGCAGGACATGTTTCCTAAACACGGGTATTCTGATTCGTGTATTGGGTATAATACCCAACTACAAAAGAATCAACCCGACTAACCAATGGCTCTGATACCAAAAGAACCATGTCATGCCCCGCTTCCCAGAGTATGCTAAAATGGGCACGTGACATAGCCAACCATGCTACCTGTGGTTAGGAAGTATCCATCCACAATCATATTACGGCTGTAGAGATATCAAGAACAAAATAAAACTATCTAAAACATGTCCATAATCCAAGATAACATGAGTCAAGAATAATAAAATGCGGAAGCGAAAGATCCAATACAAATAACTGGAATGTATGTCTCATAATGCGGGCTCACATCAGGAAATAAATGCAGAAAAGAAAAACTAACTACTGCCGACACTCACAGCTCAGCCTGTCGGCTGAAGTACTCCTGCTCGGACTGCGACAGCGGTGCAGAATCTAGGCCATGCAAAACCCAGACGTCAGTGCGTCAAGTCATCAAGTAATAACATATAAACAGGGTAACAGGCAATGCGAATATAAACATGAATAAAGCAAGGGTAACAATAATATAAATCAGAGCAGTGCAGTGGGTAAACTAAACTGTTCTATCAGGTTTTCTGTTCTAAAGTCTTTGAAACCAAATTGATGAATCATCGATATAACTCAATAGTATCCCGTACATACCCGGGACCACGGCCCAGATTCTCGGGCTGAAACCGAGACATGCCGCTAGGCACTAAACAGGAATGTGTACAGATGAATGATATCAGCAGCATCAGTCCAAGGCTGGTCTAGCCTCTAAAACTGATCAGAACAAGTAGCGAACTGTTGAGTTACAAGTCAGGTTTCACCTTTGATTTCCTCATACCCCCAAGTTATATGTGTATGTCAAGTCAGGTATCCCGTAATCAAGAAACTAATGCCAACACAGGATCAGGTAAACAGGTTTGTCTGGATAGACAACAGGAACGGTCCATGAGGACTACATGTCAGATTTGTTGGCATTAGACACAAGATCAGGTAACGGGTCAGGTCATGGTACATCAGGTCAAGTCAAGCAGTGTATGGTACCATGTCGGGTCAAACAATATGTATGTAGCAAGTCAGGTCAAGATGTAAACGATATCATGGGTGTGCTCATACTCAGTTACATAATCAAGCATGGTCATCAACAACATAGATTTAATCAACGAATTAAACAATAGAGAAGTATCGATTAATTAGCCGCACAGTTATCAATTGTTTGTCCGAGGTGTTATCAACATTATAAGAATACAATATGACAGTTAGGGCCATTAAATCATGTTAACCAGTTTAAGAATTTTATGGATGCAATGATATATATATATATATATATATATATATATATATAGGTTCCATGGATGAAATCACAGTTTATGCAGGTTAAATGTACATGAGTGTCCGAATGAAGTAAAATGATAGATAAAGTGCCATAGGCTACGTCATTAGTGAAAGTGTAATTAAAACATGTAAATGTGGTTATTAGGTTCAATACCGTAATTGCAAAAGGTAGGTTCCAAGTTTGAAAGATAAAATGATATATAACAATATTGAACACGAAAAATGGGAAATGATCGTACTAAAGTTAAAACTACAGGTTTAGGGTGTCATCAATGTGTAAGTAAATATTATTTAGCATGTAGCAAAGGGTACTTGTCTCGACGGGTTGCGAATCGGGAAAACGGAACGTAAAACGTCGGCGGGGAAACTCGCGACGGGCGCACGGTTCACGGAATGAACCCAAACGACGAACAGTGGAACCACACAGATCAGAGTATCTCGCTGGATCGTCGGGACACGTCGCCGGCACGACCGGATTCCGGCGAGATGCAAAAACAGCGAACGATCAAGAATGCTACAAGAAAAGAAAAGAAAATAAAGAAGAAGGGAAGGAGGACAGAGAAAGGGGTGCTCACGAGGATCTGTGGGGAGGTTGTGATTGCCGACCACGTTGACGGAGCTCTGGCGGTCGGCCTACGACGACAGCGATGGAACCTACAGATCAAGAACCACGAGCAGGGAGAAAGGAGAAGAAAGGAGAAGAGAGAGGGAGCATCACTCACGGAGGGGGGTGTGCGCGATGGCCAGGGGCACGGAGACGGTCGTCGGCAGCGATTTCCGGCGGCGCCGACGTGTGCAGGGGTGCGCAGTTCCCTCGTGCAGGTGCTCGGGAGGAATGGGAAAGGAGGAAGAAGAGGTGGATGTGACGAGGCCGGTGGTGATGGCGTCGGCGTTGGGCTGCTGCGGCGAAGGGCTAGACGGCTGGGGTTTCTCGCGACGTGGGTTCCTTCAGTGAAAAGAAAAAGAGAGGAGGGAGGAAAATATATATATGGGAGAGAGAGAGAGAGATACGGGGGGAGAGAGAGAGAGAGAGTTAGCGAGAGGAGAGAGAGAGGAGAGAGATAGAGAGGGGAGAGAGATCGAGAGGAGAGAGGAAATTTAGAGGAGAGAGAAGTTTGGAGTTTAGTGGAAGGGAAAAGATAGAAAGAGAGAGGCGTAGAAAAAAAAATGGTGGGGCCCAGGGGTTTAAAATGAACCTAATTGGCTCACGGTAAAAGAAAAAGAAGAGAGAGAAAAAGATTTTAAAGAAAGGAAATATATTATATGGGTTTTAAAAATATATTCGACGGTTTAAAATATATTAGAAATTGGGATTTGGCGCAAAATAAAATATTTCCAAATTGCGTCCGGGTCGTGTCCAAAAATTTGAAATTGAAATACGAAAATTTTAGGCGGAATCCAAAATTTAAAATGTAATATTTTACAATCAAAAAGCATACCCCCAAAACGGACACACGCACGTGCGCGTAGCCGTCCAAACTCGCCTGTTTCACTGAACGGGACGAGAACATGATGCACGGACGCTACAACAGGGTTAGGGGTGTCAAGCATGCCAAGACGAATATTTTTAATTTTATTTTAAATGCCTTAAATTGTTATATGCAGAAATGAATTGCCGGGTAAAATTTATAACTCACAACAGTCAAGTAGGATCAACGAAATAAATACCATACGCCAACATACGACAATAGAAATCAGTAGCATTGGGCTCGGGTGTTACATAAACAGGATGGCTCCCACTGTTTCTCGAATCCTTCCTCAAACCAAAAAAGAAGAACTAGTTAGGACCATTCTCACCGTACAATACTTGCTTAACCGTTCAGCCAGACAAGTGTCGGTACTTCGAGGGAGGTTTTACGACGCTTTCGCAAGGTTCCTTAATTAAATAACCTCTTTTTCCTGGGGGCGTAGCCCCGCTGACACCTTTCTCGACACCTACTTGGTTCATAGCATTGATCTTTAAGTGAAAGAATCTCCTGATGAGTAGCATATACTCACAGTAGGATCGGGATCCAAATATCATCGTGTGATAAAGCTGAAGGAATCCTACCAAAATTATCACACTCCAAATGGTATGCAATCTCTAGCAAGTTTCAGTTTCTTTAGAAACTCCCGATGTGGATTTTTGCCCCATGCTCTTATGACCTTAGCGTTGGTCAAAATGCCATAAGTCACATGTCAAGTTCTACCCATCATTATCTTGTTAATTTGAACCCACCCGTACATACCCCTGACGTTGGCCAAATGGTAGTACGACTATCCCAAACCAACTCATCTATCTATGCAACAGATGAATACCCAGCAGCTACCAAACACTATGCCTTGGCGTTGGTCAAAATACATAGCTTGAATACTACTGAATACCCAAATGAAATGACGGAGAGCTACGAATGGTTTTGGAGAAACCGTGAACGTAGTGAACTTGATATGATTTTAGGAACCTGATAGCTTTTAAAAGGAGTGGTTTAAGCTCCGCAATTAAAATTCTGCTGTTTTTAAAATTAACCAAGTGGTTTCTTTTAAATTGTTCCAACGATTCAACTTTGGTTTATTTTCTTTGCATTAAAATAATGCGTCCCATCAATTAACCTATCATTGCAGAAAACAACGAAAATACAACGTCCACTTATGCCATCCGCATTCGCCACTGGGCTCCATCATTCATCCGTTAGGTTACTTAACTATCGACAGAGCGGGGGCTGGGCTAGTGCGGGTGGAAAACATAAGTAACGCCTACTAGATATCATATATAGATATTGTACATTCGTCAGACGCAATAATAGGCATTCCAGATCACAGATGAACATATTGGATATACAAGCAACCCGCATTTCGTTTGAGCCTGCAAAGAAAGACAGATTACACAGTCGCGGTGAATAGCCAAAACCCCACCCTAGACCGCTACGGGTTCGGCAAACTACCCGCCAAATACCCGAAGTGAAGCGGTCTCCCTCAACGACGTGAGTAGGCCACTAAGCACTTCAAAGTACCCGGTAATCTGTGCACCACACCTTGGGTCTATCCTAGGAGCAGAAAACAGTAAATGAAATAATACAACGGTGGCTACAACCTCAACCCGGATGTGCCCCGCAAAAGAATATTACAATAAATTACAATTTACATTTGAATGAAAGAAATACTCGTCTCATGTCCCCGGCTATCCATTCACGACAATCCAACAAGTTCGTATCCACAAACAAAAAGTAACCATTACAAAAATGTGCAACCCCCTGGTAACTGACATACTAGCAGTTAGGGGAGGTTTACGAACACATTAAACACAACACAGATATAATCCAGTTAGCCAAAGTTCTTAGAATTTCGATCAAGCACCACATATGAATCTACTCCAAATAATTCTCTGTGCACATAAATCCTGAGCAGAAACAAAACATCCCAGAAAACACAATATCAACACAGAAGAATAACTGAGCAAATTTGGGTTGACTCGGTGTCAACTCGGCCGCGGATCCGCGGTGGATCGCTTGGATCGGCCGCAGTTCCGCGGTGGTATGGCAGAGTCACGAGCCCAAATTTCTTCACAATTCTTTAAAAACCCTGCATGTATTTTTAAGGGTCCCTGAAAAAGTTTTAGACCCCAAATGAAAATCGACAGAAACTTGGTGAAAACGTCGGTTTTTCGGGATTAAATCGCGATCGAATTTCTAAAGACTTTGCTAACATGTTAGTTATGGTTTAGCTAGGCTCTGATACCACTGTAAGTTGACGTTACACACCCCACAAGATGCGGGGAGGCGGAATATGTAAAACAATCATTTTGTTCTAGGTAACATCGACTAACTTTACGGATCTTTGCTAAACCCTAACTAACATACTATCTAAAAGTGCTAAACCACTATGATAGATGATTATACCTCAAGATATTAGTCCTTCTTGTTCTTTTTGTTCACCTCCTCGTCGGCCTCCTCGATATAATAGAAAATCCACCCGAGAGTCCCTCCTTCAAGCTTCAACATCTAACTTGAGGTAACTAAGTGGCTAGGATTGCTAATCCAAGTGACCTAGAAGATATAGAAGTGGATTAAGGATCTATTAGTCTTTCTAACCCTTAGGATCTCAACACATGAGAGGATTAGGGTTAGGTTTTAGAAGATGAGAGCTTGAGGAGAGAGAGTGTGTTTGTTAATATGAATTGAACCTTTCTCACTTTGAATAATATGAAGCATCTAAAATATCTTGCACAAATATCTTGCACAAATATCATCCATGCTTCATTTAATTCTTGAGATGAATCATCTCATGAGTCATGGTGTAATTAATGATAATAACACATAAGCTCTCCACCTCATTAAATTTAATTCACAAATGAATTAAAACTAAATGAGTCACCTTTCTTCTAGAAGCTTCTCGACTAATTACGAGAATAACCCTCCCATCCGCATTTACAAAAAACACGGATATACTGAGACTGCATAAATCCAATAGTCCAATACTAGAATCTGGTTTAAACCAAAGTCTGCTAGTATAATCTGTCCGAACATCATACGTGCACAAGTACACGTATCTATCCGAACCCTGTCGTAAAACCATACGACCTCTATATCGTTTCGCCTGAAGCAGGGAAACTCTCTGTGTGAGACTCTAAAGACTCGACACTATACTGGCAGTGGGTTTAACCACAGGCCGCAAGCGGTACTAGCTGTACGTAACGGTCCCCAGGTAGATGTCGATAAGAAGGCCGATGAGGAAACCCATCCGAACTCCTACTGAGCTTGATATGACAATCTTCGTACAGTCCGGTCTGTTCGTCTAAGACTATCGCATATCGGGCCTAGGGGTCGGCAAGCGTCAATCCCCTAAAAGCGGTATAATTCGTTTCGGAGTGAAGCCCATTACACATTGAGAAGCTACTGGAAAACCTACCAGTAAATCTTGCTTGCCCTGGCCAGGGACTTTGCGTAATGGCTCTCCAAACACAGCGCGATATCAACTCCCAATACCGGGAGAGACGAATCCTATCTGACCACCACTGCCAACAAGTACTTCGGGACTGCACCCAACTGCTACCTGTTTGCACGACTAAGTCGAGCCGTGGTAGGGTAGCAATCTAAGAACAGTGGGAACACATTCGAGGCGAAGCAGCAGTGTCAAGTCAACGGACTATGCTGTACTCATGTCACCTGGGAACTGTTAACTGACGACAGGTATAATACCAACCAACATTTCCCTGCGAGTCCTGTCCGGTGTACCCGTAACCCAATGAGCACCTGCATACTATCTTCAGTACGACGTACTGATGGCTGTGGGACAGACCATCTCCCCAACTGGGATGAGAAGCGTACACACTAGTCTATTCCGGAGTATCGATACCCTGTCTCGATAATCCTACAACTAGGGACCTGAAAAAGGATGTGCTTGTAGACTACCCAGCCCCTACTAGTGTGACTGCCATCACAACGCTGGTAGTCAAGCAAGACCATAAGTGCTCTATCAATATGTATTTGTGATATGCTAAAAGAAACATATACACATATTAAGATAGATTTAAACCAAGTAGCATACTACTATGTTGAGCAAGACTGTTAATACAGCTGTGAATATCCCAAGCTTCCATTAAGTAATATACAAGCTAGTATGATACAATAATGGCCCCTAGGGCATATACACTAACACTATGCTCATGCGAGCCCTCTCTTCATCGGTCTTAGGAGACATCTCTTTGGAGAGGGTGATTCCATAACAAGCGGGTAAATTACCGCGCTTAGAATCTTCCATACTAAAGCTTTTTAGTACAGTGTCTATGTACCTTGATTATGAAAGTCACAACATTCTTTTAGATCTGTCACGATAGATCTTAATCCCCAGAATGTACTAGACATCACCCACGTCTTTCATAGAGAACTTCTGTGATAAGAACAATTTGGCCGATTGTAGCATAGGAATATCATTTTCTATCAGGAGAATGTCATCCACGTATAAAACGAGGAATACAATAGTTCTCCCTACAATCTTCTTATAAATACAAGGTTTATCTACATTTTTGATAAAGTCAAATTTCTTGACCGTCTCATCAAAGTAGATGTTCTAACTCCGTGATACCTGTTTTAATCCATAAATGGATTTAAGCAACTTGCATATCTTTCCGCTGCTCCCACTGTCTATGAAACCCTTTAGTTGATCCATATAAACACACTCTTCTAAACTTCCATTTAGAAAAGCGGTTTTAACATCCATCTGCCAGATGTCATAGCCATGGAAGGCAGCAATGGTAAATAGAATCTGAATGGATTTAAGTATAACCACTGGTGAAAAGGTTTCGTCATAGTCCAATCCTGGTCTTTGACGAAAATCTTTAGCAACAAACCTAGCTTTGTAGGTTTCTACCTGACCATCTACACCAATCTTCTTTTTGAAGATCCATTTGCATCTTATGGATTTACCCTAGTAGGAGCAAAATCCAAAGTCCATACTTGGTTTGTGTACATAGATTTGTGTCCCCTCCGAACGACGGCGCACAAGACCGCGATGTCCTGACGCTGAGATTCGGGGCAGATGCTATTTGGTTTTATCCGTCCACCTCTCCGAAGATGCCAAGCTGATTTATGGCACCGTGTACCGGAGGTTTAGACGGATGTGGCCGATGTAGCAGACTTTGTCAGATTCCCCCTCAGGGTGAGGGGTTTTTGATTGTGGGGACGCTCTTCCCTGCAGGCGCAAGCCCCTGCAGTTAATTACGCTACCGCATCGCGGTAACCACTTTCTCCTTCTCCAGAATTTCACTTCGTGTCGTTGGTGTTTGTTTTGTTTGTGGTTGCCCGTGGATTGTATACGGAGACTGAGTAATGCCGTCGCCCGTAGGACGTGGATTAGTCCAAATCCGTATTTACTTAGATTTGGGTTTGATGTTTTTTTTTAGTTTAAGGATGCATTAGTCGCGTTGCGGCTAAGATCAACTTAAACGTTTGTTAAGGATACGTTAGTCCTGTTTGGGACTAAGATCAACTTAACGTGATAATCCATTTAATATCTGGCTATCGGGACTCGTCACCTCTCTAACGTCGTTGAAGGATTACAACGGCAAATGTCAGAGGAGTTTAGAGATGTACCCTTAAACCAAAGTCGATTTGGAGTTTTATAGTCCATTTAAATGTTTAAGGATACGTTAGCCGTATTTGGGGGCTAAGATCAACTTAAACGGGACCGTTTAGACCCGGCAAAAGAGCATTTGGAGGCTCTATTGTTCCAGTTTAGGGACGTAGTGGTCCGTGTTCCAGTTTAGGGACATGGGGTCCATTGCCAGTTTAGGGACGTGGTGGTCCGTATTCCAGTTTAGAGACGTGGTGGTCCGTCATTAGTTTAAGGACATTTCGGTCCAGCATTCCCATTTAGGGACGAATATTAGTTTAGGGACGTTTCGGTCCAACATTAGTTTAGGGACGTTTCGGTCCAATATTAGTTTGTGTGGTCGTTGGGACCCGTCGCCTCTCTGACGTCGTTAAAGGATTACAACGACAGGTGTCAAAGAAGCTCGGAGATGTACCCTCGAACCGGATATAAATTGATTTAAGAGAGAGCTGTGCTCAGTCAATTTTATTTAAGGACTTACGGCCAAAATTGGGCTAAGTCCAGTGGAAAATGTTCAACACCTTTATTTATTTCCGGTCTATTAGACCTGTGCTAGGGCTTTGCCCACACTTAAATAATGCATTGCATTACTTCAGGCCATTTATGCCCATTTTGACTGGGCTCTGCCCTTTTTATTATGATACAGATCATTTGTTTTGGTCCACTAGACCTTTCAATTAGGCTCTGCCCTTTTAAATAATGCATAGCATTTTATTTATTAAGCCTGTTAAGCCTTTTAATTGGGCCTGGCCCTTCAGGAGATGAAATGCATTGCATTTGTCAGGCGCTTTGCGCCAATCACTGAGCGCAAGCGCTTGTGGTGAGGACACGTGTCATGCTCTGGCGAGCGCAAGCGCAACAGCACAGTGCGCTGCGCTGTTGCGCTGCTGACACGTGGCGCGCTCTGGTGAGTTACGCCAACAAAGGAGCGCAACAGCGCAATTTTTCAAGTGCAAAGCACTGTTTTATATTTTAGTTGATTTTAAATCAAAGAAAACAGGTTTTCTTTTGTTTTCAAGGAACCAATGGTTCATAAGAAAGTGCAAAGCACTGCTATTACTTATTTTTTTTTTATTTAAGATTATTGATCTTGTTCTTAGATCAATAGTCTGTCCATAAGAGAATTTTCTCTTTCTCCTAAAGGTTTTTACCTTCTGTTGTTCTTGAGGAGTTCTCAAGAGTTCTCTTCTCTTTTTTTTTTAGAAAGTTATTGATCCCTTTTAATTGAGGTCTGAGGTCCTTTTTATAGTGCCCATAAATTAGTTAAGTTTGTTAAAGAGATCTTTCTCTGAGTGATTTGGGGAATTTTCCCCACCGTTGGATCTTTGATCCAAGGGCTTCTGCTTTGCAGAAGAAAATCTTCTTGTTTTAACAAGAACAGAAAAGATTTCTTGAAATTTTAATTCTGTTTGGCGCAGATGCCCCAGCGCGTGACACGTGTCGCGCAGCGCAACTGCGCTGACACGTGTCGCGCAGCGCAAAGCGCAGCGCAACTGCGCTAGCGCATCTGCGCTGACACGTGTCACGCAGCGCACAGCGCAACTGCGCTAGCGCATCTGCGCTGACACGTGTCGCGCAGCGCAGCGCCTGCGCAACTGAAGCGTTGCTTCCTTAAAACAGAGCTTTGCTCTGATTGGGCGCGCCTTCTTGGACGCTGCGCTGACATATCAGCGCCTAACATGTGGCGCGTTGCGCCCGAGATTTGAAGCGTTACTTCAAAATTTTGAATTTTTGAATTTCAACAGAGCTTCGCTCTGATTGGGCGAAATAAATGCCCCCCCACCGTTGCGCTCACGTGGTGCACACGTGAGTGCAGCGGTGGTAAGATCCTGACCGTTGGATCAACGGGTGAGCTCAAGGGGCGCAAGCGCCTTATAAATAGGACCTTTGGCCCTTAGTAAATATTTTACCATTTTCAAGAATCTTGAGTTTTCAGAGCCTTGCTCTTGTTTAAGAATTTTAGAGCCTTGCTCTTGCTTTTTCATAAGAACTCCAGAGTTTAGAACTTGAAAACATCTTAGGTATTAATAATAAAATTAAATTAAATTAAAATTGATTAATAGAGCCTTGCTCTCATAGATCTTTGATCTAAAACCCTTTTGGGGTTTCATCAGCAGAGCCTTGCTCTGGAAAATTCATAGATCTACAGAGATCTTGTTCATGGGTTTTAACTCATGAACAGAGCTTTGCTCACGGATCAAATGTAGATCTTTTCTGATCTGAAAATGGAGAACTCCTAAAAGTTTTCATTGATCTTTAAAATCCCAAATTTTAATCTTTAAGGGTTGAAGTTTTCTTTTTGATGAATTTTCCATCATTAATATAGGGCTAGGCTCTCCTTAAAGAAATTTCATTCCCTTGAGACCAGAGTTTGATAAATGTCACTCTGTGACAGAGCTTTGCTCCAAAAGAGGAGATTTTCTCCTTGCCTCTAGGGATTTCCCATCAATGAGGATATTCTCTTGGGGATCTTTTCATTAACTGACAGTCTCATCCAATGGATGGGGCTGTCTTATTAAATGATGTACTGTCGTCCAGATTTTGTGGGCCCCCCTTTGGTCCCCCTATCCACTGCATTGCGGTACGGTATAAAAATTTAAACATGTTGAGCGTTGGAATTATAATACTGACGGCTAATGTTTGTCTCTTTGCAGGAAACATGTATGCCAATTCGTCTTTTCCGTTTGTTCGCTCGGAGGGAGGGTTTCCCCAGGCACCGGTGGACCGCGTGGTGCTCGCTCTCATCAAGGATCATAACCCCGAACACAAAAACCTTCACTTGTGGGGTAGGTGGTACAATGAAATCATCCAGGGTCGTCGCAGTTTCAGTTCCGCCACGCCGTCTGAGCCAACATCTTCACTCCCCTACGCAGATGAACCCCCGGTGAAGTATGCCGTGGAGGTCAAAAATTGGAATTCGGATGACCTCCTCCAGCCTGCGATTGGTGCTATCCCCGTGCAGCCGCCGCCGGCAATAGATATTTTAGGGAGGAGAATTTGTCAGGGTGAAGCGCGCCCTTGGGGACAGGCTTATAACATTGGACTGATCCCACGACCGCCTGCTGGATATTTGCAATGGGCCCGGTACATCCTATCAGCGAGGAGGACTTATCTGATGAGGATTGGTTTGTACTCGGCCATTTACGTCTCGCTCTTTGAGTATCCTTCTCCTCCAACGTGGTGGGTTAAGGCTTTTATCGAGCAATGGAATATTCCCACACACACCTTCCTGATGACGGACCGGGAAGTCTCTATCTCCTTAGAGGAGTTTGCTGAAATCTCGGGTCTGCCGATGAGGGGAGAGCCTTACGAGGAGCTGCTTCCTCCCGATGAATACGTCTTTGCCACCAAGCCGCTGGTGTTTGACCTGACGCCGGAGAACGCTATTCAGCACCAGTACCCGGGCTTAGTGAAGGTATTGGAGATTTATGAAGGACTCTATCTAGAATCGGGTGACAGGGGAGTCAGTTTTGCAGATTTCATTGCTCGCTTCATTCAACCAGAGTTCTTATCAGAGCGGAGCGAGAAGTTCGCCCAGCTTGACGACCCTTTTGGGTTCGGTTTTGATCGCCGACCCACATCGGAGGATGACCACAAAGACTTTTATCTTCCCGGTGCCGCCGTCGTCCCTTTTTCAGAAATTGCCGTCCCCGACATGGATAAAGAGACCTTCTTTGTAGGGTTCTTGGGCTTGTGGTTGTGCAGTTTTGCTCTTCCTATGCATCCATGCCATATGCGGCCGACTGTTTTCTACCCAGCGCATCGGATGGTGGCTGGTTTACAGTTGTCAGTAGGAATTGCCGGGCTGGCTTATCTTTATAATGGACTTAGCGTAGCGGGAAACGCTAGTGAGCCTGGGGTGCAACCCGCCAACTTCCCGATGCACTACTTTACCTCCTGGATGGAAATGCACGTGCACGGGGTGTTCGGTGCCCATAAGATTCCTCCCTTTTTTAAGAAGTGCAGGCTCCCGAGGGTCATACGGCTGGTCGGGGCTTCGATCGTAGTTGCACCTCCGCGGGAGGCTAGGGGGCTGCTCCTTCGACCACACCTGATCGGGGCGAAGATTTCTTTCTTGGACAAGGTCATAACAATAGGCTCAGAGACTACCAAGTCAGTAGTGTCGCTACGCGATGAATTTAAAGACGGGGCTCCCATATTGAAGGCTCGGGAAATCCTCCATCTCTACTCCATTCGGCCGGGCTACCTGGTGTTCAGGCAGAATGAGACAGCACTCTTCATGAGGTATAACCCTCACCGGTTTGCTCAGCAATTAAGCTACAATCAAGGAATCCCGATGGAAGCCTTCTTGGAAAAGCCCGTGGTTAGCCGGGAGGGGATAAAGAATGCAATGCACCACTTTATGCGGCTTAACACGGGTTCTTATTTCTTTATCAGTGAGCCGAGCCGCGTCCCTAAAGTCCTCAACGCGTACGTGGCCTGGTATGCGCATGCAATGGGGCCCGTTATTTTGATGGAGAAACGTATGCTGGTTGACCGCAAGGGTGCACCTCCTGGCGGCGATCGCAAGGCTCTCTTGAGGCCGAGGACTCCGGTCATTCCTCCATTGAAAGGTGCTGGAGGCGGACCTCCGCGCATGTTGAGTCCTCCGCACGGATTGCCGCTTCGCGATGCTGTGGATGCGCCACCAGCCCCCCGTGCTCTAGTGGAAACGGTAACTGTGGTATCGCCGGAGTCTGGTGTAGGCGCGGATATCGGGACCCGCCGCCCCAAGGTGCCTGCCAAGCGTAAATCAATCCCGGGTGCATCCAGAGTTGGCGGGCAAAAGAAGAAAAAGTCGCTCCTTTCCCTTGACGCAATTCTTGGCTTAGAGCCTGAAGCCCCTCTTACCGAAAGAATAAGTGAATATGGCAGCAATAAGGGCTTCGCGGTAGACCCCGCAGACACCGACCTGGCGGCCGCCATTGCGGCTTCTGAACGATCATCGAGGCTTGAAGCGTGGTTGAGTAAACTCGCTGAGTCAGGTAATTATTAGCTGATTTTTCATCATTTCATTGCATTTTTTTTATCATTATTCTTGACTAATACTTTTCCCCATTTTCAACAGGTGTCTCTACCGAAGAAGCTATTGATGCCTCTTTGAAAACCTTCCAAAAGGAGGAGGAGAAACGTGCTTTAGCGGGCGTCGGTATGTCCCACCCCCCCCCCCCCCTTTTTTTTAAAACAAATTTCGTTATCTTTTTCGATGGTTAACCTAACTTTCTTCCTTTGTTTCTTTCTAGGGGTTATACCAGTCGACGAAGAGATCCTTCCGGAACCCGTCACTGGAGTTCCGGTCTCGTCGGGGCTGCTGCAAGAGCCTCGACTTGACAAGTCGACGAGGGATGCCTTGAAGAGCTTGGAGGCATCTCTGTATACAGACGAGGACGCCTCAATGAGAGAGGCTCTGGTGAGGTCCGTCTTAACGTCCCAGGAGGAGAGAAAGCGGCTGAGGCGCGAGGAGAAGGCGCGCCGGACTGCTTTGGCTATGGGAGTGGGCCCAAGCACCGTCCCTCGGACAGATACTCCTTCCGAAGAGGCCCCTGTCGCCCTATCCACTGCTCGCAGACAAGTGGCGCGCGCCGCTCGAAGCGCAAATGATAAGTCCACTTCAGGTAACATTTCTTTCAGAATTTTTATTGTGAGAGTTATAATGCCGACGGTTCTTATATATATTATTTTGCAGGGCCAAGTCCGACCGAGGGTGAGGCGGAGACTGTTGAACCCAGGGGAACAGAGGAGGCGGTGCTTGCCGAACCCGAGACGACAGTGGGCAATATCGTTGAAGCCTTGGAGCCTGATGCGGAGGTTGAGGGGACTATAGCCGAGAAGGTCATTGATGCCGAGCCTGAAGTGGCGGCAGATGAAATGATCATTACAACTGAGCCCGTGGTGGTGACGGACGAGGCACTTGAGGCTGGCGACCTCGTGGTGACGCGGATAAGCCGATGGAGATTGCGGAGCCCGAGGAAGTAGCGGGTGAGATGGGCACGACTCTTAGGGAAGAGCCAACCGCTCTCTCTCAAGATTCCGGCAATGCTCCGATCATTGCCCTCCCCGTCTACGATCTTCCACTGTCTCCTGGCCACGCGAGCACGACGACGGTCCCCATAGAGTCGGGTGATGAGGCCACGGGCGGTGGCCTCATGTCGATAGAGGAGGGAGTCGCCTCCGTTTCAGCCGGGAGCTCCTCAGGTAAACCCTAGGTTGCTGTTTTTCTTTACTTTACAATCCTTTCTGACAAATTTACCTTTCTTGTAACGCAGGTGCGGCCAGTGCTGATGCCCCACTGCTTGAGGGAGTGCCTTCCACGACTGCCTTGGCGGTGGTTGCCTCTCAGCCCTCTCTCATACCGGCAAAGATGTTGGAAGGTATGAGTTGCAACTTATTAATCTCACTTTTCATACGTATAATCCATATACTAAATTCATACTGTTGTGTTTTTCAGGAGTGCTCTTTGACCATCTTTATCAGGTGTTGCTCCCACACTTCTCCTTCCTATCCGAACTTGCCTATTCCCCTGGTGGCGTTGGTGAGTATGATTTCCGTCGATATCTTTCTTTCTCTTTTTTTTATTGATGGAATTACTGCTAAATCCCTTTTTTTTTATCTCGACTGTAGTGCTACAGATTGAGGGAGGGGATAAAAGATCAGCTGCGCCACCGGCCCTTCCGACCTTGCCACATGTCTCAACTGGTACGACTATCACATTGATAACTCCCCCCCCTTTTTTATTTTTTCTACTGTTATCTGACCACATCCTGTTTCTTTTCAGCTGTCGTTCCGGCCTCGGCGCCCTTCGAGTCTCGCATTATAATGCCGGGCGGCCCTTCCCAAAGACGTCCGTCTTCAAATGGTGCGGCGAATAGTCTGCGTATGTTGAGCGACTACATCGAGGAACTCGACGTCGAGTCTCCTACATCTGCTGAGGACTTCGCTACGACGATTAACCCAATGTTAGTGATATTTGCCACGTTCCATGACGAGGGCACCGTCGCTTCTTGGGTTAACCATTGTCGGGAGATTGAGGCTCGCCTTCATCAGTTGGAGTCGATGCGTCTATCCCCTGAGACTTTGGCTGTGAACGCTCAACGGGGGGCATGGCTCGAGCAAAGCACTTCCCATTTCCGTTATTTGGAACAAGAAGCAGCTTTGAAGCTGAAGGAGTGTCAGGAGTCTTTGAGCGAAACTGCTCGTCTACGTACTGAAGTTGAGGCGAACGCTACCGAGGTAAAGGCCGACTTCGAGGGCCTCCTAGAGCGCATCTCAAATGGGCTGAAACTGAAGCGGGCACTTGATGCCGCCGAGCATGACATTCCAGGCCGTAAAGCTACTCATCAGGCCGTTAGGGATCAGCTTGCGTCTGTTGCGCAGCAACAGGCCCAAGTGGAGGCGGAATTGGCAGTGGTGGCTGATCAGGAGAAAGAGGGGAAGGAAGTGCGCGAACAATTGCTAGAGCTATGCAGAACGCTTCCTTCTCAGTAACTCTCCATGTATCGTTTGTACTTGTAAATAAAAAAAAATGTATATATATATTTTTTTTTATTCTTTAGCACGATGTATCCTGTACTCAATCAAGTCTATGAATAAAAGATACGCATTTTCTGTAACGTCTTGTGTGATTTCTCCGCCCTTTCTTTCTTTCATTATCAGCACGCCACCTTAGTAAACATGGTCAACAGATAATAGAGCATGCATCTTGACTTTCTTAAGAATCAGCGATGGCTTAGGCCGCAGGTTCAGATCTGCTGCCTAAGACTTTTCAACTCCATGAGCCGTGAGGGTCTCATAGAGACTTTTCTCCCTACGGATCGAGAGGATCTCGTAAGTGGTTTTTCTCCTTAGGAATCGTGGAGATTCCTAAGTGTGGTTTCCTCTTATAAGTCGTAAGGATCCTATAAGAGAATTTTCCCTCTTACGAGTCGAGAGGACTCGTAAGCGGTTGTTTCCCTCCTCGTCGAAATTCGACTTTGGAGAGTGAGACCCGTGAATAGTATGCAAGAGACCATTTTGGATTGACTTGCAGGGTCCCATTGTTCAGGAAGCGAGTTTTTTAGTCCTTGCTGCCTGAGGCTTCATTTGCATGTTGAGACGAATCGGGAATTTCCCGCGGAGATACTAGTTTCTCTGCGAGCCGACGCGAATCAGGAGGCTCTCGTCAAGGAGTGTTTGTATCCGTGAGTCGAGGAGTTTGCTAGGGATTATTTGTTTCCCAAGCGCCAAGGATTATTTGTTTCCTTGGGGTTTGAAACGAGTCGAGGATTTCCCACGGAGGCACTGGTGGCTCTGCGAGTCGACGCGGATCAGGAGGCTCTCGTCAAGGAGTGTTTGTATCCGTGAGTCGAGGAGTTTGCTAGGGATTATTTGTTTCCCCAGCGCCAAGGATTATTTGTTTCCTTGGGGTTTGAAATGAGTCGAGGATTTCCCACGGAGGCGCTGGTGGCTCTGTGAGTCGACACGGATCAGGAGGCTCTCGTCAAGGAGTGTTTGTATCCGTGAGTCGAGGAGTTTGCTAGGGATTATTTGTTTCCCTAGCGCCAAGGATTATTTGTTTCCTTGGGGTTTGAAACGAGTCGAGGATTTCCCACGGAGACGCTGGTGGCTCTGCGAGTCGACGCGGATCAGGAGGCTCTCGTCAAGGAGTGTTTGTATCCGTGAGTCGAGGAGTTTGCTAGGGATTATTTATTTCCCAAGCGCCAAGGATTATTTGTTTCCTTAGGGTTTGAAACGAGTCGAGGATTTCCCACGGAGACGCTGGTGGCTCTGCGAGTCGACGCGGATCAGGAGGCTCTCGTCAAGGAGTGTTCGTATCCGTGAGTCGAGGAGTTTGCTAGGGATTATATGTTTCCCAAGCACCAAGGATTATTTGTTTCCTTGGGGTTTGAAACGAGTCGAAGATTTCCCAGGGAGGCACTGGTTGCTCTGCGAGTCGACGCGGATCAGGAGGCTCTCGTCAAGGAGTGTTTGTATCCGTGAGTCGAGGAGTTGGCTGAAGACACTGGCTTCTTCGGATTTGGACTGAACCGTCAAGATTTGGCTTCGTCTTCTGGCGGAGCCTGTTGGGAAAGTATGGTTCCCTCTTTGTTTACGCCCTTGGATTGTATACAGGGATCGATGTGATCTTAACTGTAGGGCCAAAGTTTTATCATCATTTTTTTGTTTTATCTCCGCGATGCTCTATCATTTCAGCTTTTATATCGCGAAGGTCGCGATTGCCCAATCATTTCGGCTATTTTTCGCGGTGCCCAATCATTTCGGCTATTTATTCTATTTTTACTCGCTGCTTTTTATTGCGAGTTGCCCAATCATTTCGGCTATTTTGCATACATACATTTTTACTTGCTGCTTTTTATTGCGAGTTGCCCAATCATTTCGGCTATTTTGCATGCATGTGCGGCCTACTGGCTTTTCGCCGTAAACCGATTTCGGCATCAACACCGCCACAACTGGGATATTACCATGAGCGAATCATCATCTGCCTCTGTCGATGTCGAACAAAGGTGGCTTAGCGACCAGGGTTAGGGTCCTGTCGGCTAAGGCTTTTGACTTCATGAGCCGTAAGGGTTTGAAGTTATTTCTCCCTACAAGTCGTGAGGATCTTGTAGGTGTATTTTCTCCTTAGGACTCGTGAGGATTCCTAAGTGTTCGTTTCCTCTGTAAGTCGTAAGGATCCTACATGGGGGTTTTCTCCTCAAAAATCGAGAGGATTTACAAGGGTTGTTTACCATGCGAACATATCCCCAGTCACGGATGAGACTTGGTTAGGGAAATGTTTATTCGCGCCCGTGGATTGTATACAAGGGTCAGTATTGAGCCACTTGTAGGGCAATATTGGAAGTTTGTGGGGGTTTGCTTAAGTACAGGTTTAGGTCTCTGTGACTTAAGACTTTCAAATCTTATGAGCCGTGAGGGTCCCATAAGAGAGTTCTCCTCACGAGTCGTGAGGATCTCGCGAGTGTATTTTCTCCCTAGGAATCGTGGGGATCCCTAAGTGTGTTGCTCGCTTGTGAGTCGTAAGGATCTCACGCAGGTGGTCTCTCCTTACAAGGTCGAGAGGACCCTGTAAGTGTCCTTTAACGAGGTTGCGCCCTTTCAGGTTTTCACAAACACTCGCCGGTAGTCCTGCTGTTTTTACTCACGGAGCCCTTTCGGGTTTTCATCCGTGCCCATTTTGCTTATGGACGTACCGTTTTTTTTTCTTATTCTTTTTATTTTCTTTTTCTCTCTTTTTTTTTACGAGGTCGCGCCCTTTCGGTTTTTCACGAACACTCGCCGGTAGCCCTGCTGTTTTTACTCACGGAGCCCTTTCGGGTTTTCATCCGTGCCCATTTTGCTTATGGACATACCGTTTTTATTTATTATATTTTTTCTTTCTTTATTTTTGTAAATCCCCGTTTCCATATTAATAAAGGTTTCTTTTCCTTGAATCCCAGTGGCTTCTTTACTTTTCCTTCATATTTTTGAATTGGGTGTTTAAGCTTAATATTCATATTTTTCCAAACCCTAAAAGTTAAAACCCAAGATTTAAAACCAAGGCCAATTAAACTAAAACCTAAATTAAAAACCCAAAATAAAATCAATATTAACATATTCTTAAACTCAACCCATTCTCTTTTCCCTCAGCCCACTCTTGATTTTAAAAAAATCCCTTATAATTTTCCCGGCCTGCTTATCTCAGCCCACTAAAAATTTTCTGATTAAATCCTTACACAAATCCCCGGCCCACTCAATTGTCCAGCCCATGTCTCATTTTTTAATTCCTCAATTATTTTTTAGCCCGGCCCAGCGCAGCAGCCCGCCTCCGCTTCAGACCCGACCCGTTACCCTATTCATCTTCTTCAAAATCCCAACGGTAACCTCCCCTAACTCGCGCGCGACCTGCCTCCTCCGCCGACGCTCACGCCTCACGCCCACACTCCTGCCGTTACCCCCACGTTTTCAACCTCGTCTCCTTTATCTCCCTCACATCTCACTTCCCTCTCATTTTTCCAAAAATTCCTCATCTCTCTCTCTCGAAAACTCACGAACCCACCGCACTCGACTCCCTCCGACGACGGCAAACCTCCTCGTCGACCCCACCGTTCTCCCTCGCTCACTTCCCTCCACCAACTGAGCTCCCTACACAACCACCTTCGCCTCCAGCCTTGCACACCCAACTCCCCTGCACACAACCCAATTGCAACCGAGCTCGGCCACCCTACACCCCTCGACGCCGGCGAACTCCCCACCACATCGCCGACCTCCCAACGACCTCCACCCCCTCAGCAGCATCACCATCACAACAATCCCCAGCCCCACTGCTTAACCTATTCCCCTCTCCAAAACTCCAAAACCCATTTTTCAAATCCACTATGGGCGTCACCGGAGCGACCATCGCCGACATTGTCGACCCCAGCAAGTCCCAGACCAACCACTGAGCACCACCCTATACCTCCAGCAAGCACCAGACGACTCCGGGAACCCCGACGTCAAACACGTGTATCGAGTCAAGCTCGCGCGAATCCGATACACGGCGTACGTCGCGCGTTCGTGACACCGCTGCTGCCGTGCGACCCCGAAACATTTCCAGGCAAGTATTTACTTGCTTCATGCTAATATAATTGTGTTATAAACCTAGATCACATAGTTTACAAACTTACCGATTACCGATATAAATCACGACCTAAGTGCTCGATGCTAGATCCCAATGGAAATGATTGTTTATTTTGGCGGAGACTGATACTTTCTGTTTGCCCATAGGATGATAAATATTGTGTATGAATATCGCTGGAAAATACGATTGTTAGTGACAAAAATCGATACCCCCAAACATGTCGTTAAAACTAATATTTTCTCGTATTTGAAAATGAATAAAATCACCGTAAATTTTATATATGCTGGAAAGACGCGTTCGAGGGCTTAAATCGAATCCGACTCGACGAACTTTAACTCGATGTAAAATTCTAATGATTTCTGTTCTATAACCGTGATGATAATTGGATCGGAATGCGACTCTTGACTGCTGTCCAGAGCGTTTCTGATTATTGTGTTCTGTCCTAAGACCTGAGTCACTGTGTTTTCTGAAGAAGTATGTTGCGGAACCCTGTAGTAGATTAAAGATAATTCTGTTAGCTAAATAAAACAGGTGGTTCCATTCCGTTTCATCGCCATTTACTATTTTAAACTGTATTTAAAAGGGCAGAACGTATAACTGTCCAGAACAATTTCTGAAATGACATATTGAGATTAAACTGTGTATAACTTTCAACGTACAGATGTGATTGAGGATCCGTATGTTGCGTTGAATACTTTATCGAAAACCCTAGATTTCATTTAACTGTGATATTGCTAAATTCTGAGCCCAACTGGGTGCAATTCGTGTCGTGAAACGGACGTTCAGTTCTGAAACTGAATTTCCAGCCGCGAGCACTTAAAATGAAACAGCTATATCTTGAAAACCGAAATCCCGATTGAACTGAAACAAATTTTGATGAATTGCTGACTGAGTGTTCTATATATCTTACTTACATCATTTTTGCTGAATTCTTAACATATTAACTTGTGCAATTTATTTTAGTTCATGACATGCATGTTAATTCATACAGAGCTTATTGGTAACATGCAATGCATATATCATACCCTTGTCATATACTCAGTGTTAGTGCGTGTGGACATTACATTATCGTTCGTGATAGATGTTGGTTTAGGAGTGACGAGTACACCAATGGAAAGTGAATATTCATGACAGTGATTGATACAGTGGACAGTGATGAAATCGTGCCATTGGTATACTTGTACACAACTAGATCAATATCATAAATAGTGTAACCTGGGGAAAAGGGGGAAATCAAAGTGGAAAGAGTATCGTATTTAGCCGGACCGTGTTTAGAGGATAATCATTCGAACCGTGATACTTATACGTGTAGGACAGGATCTAGCGATCCGGCTGACAGGGTTATGTCCTGGGCATGTGGGCCGTTGTCTCGGGTATGTATGAGACTCCTGTTAAACATGATCCTCCTTCCACTGTGTGATTTCAAACATGACTTAGAGACCGATAGGGACACATAACATATTCTGCATCATATAGTGACATAGTGATTACTTACATTGTTCATACTCCAGTATTACCTGTTTCACCTTATTATAATAATATTGTTATTGTGTCGCTCTGACGACCTGAGTATGCATGCTCAGATTCCGCGGGAGGACCAGCACAGGAGACGGATCCACCCTTCGAGTTCACAGAGATATAGTCTGGTGTACTCCCTATCTTTACAGCTTTCCATAGAGTAATCGTGAGATTGAACTTGGTTAGTTATTGTTCTTATTATCTGCAATTTTGTGAACAATGGAATTTTAATGTAATAAATTAGTGATGTGATTCCTTTAATACTGTGCTTTATTTACTGATTACATGTAGTGCTAGAAGCCGAAGTGTGACTACGGCGGGATGATTCCTTGACCGTAGGAGCATGGCTGGCCTAGTCATCCCTTGTTTTCCGTATTTTGGGAAGCGGGGCGTGACATGGTTTAGTTGGTATCAGAGCCTGTGTTTAGTATCAAGGAATAACATTAACTATACTGTATTACGTTATTCTTGTTTCACTACTCTTGATTTTCATCCTTGAATCTGATCCTATCCTTTTGAATATTCCAGTGATATGACGTCCCCGAACGACCCCTCCTCGGACTCCAGCTCTCAGGACCGCACGGAAAGAATACTTAGTGCACTGACCACTCTCGCGGAAGCTCAGGAGAGAAAGACAGATTTACTCACTGAGGGACTCAGGGCGATTACCACCGCAGGAGGACCCTCCGTACTTATTACCGCCCCCGAAGGCGCTGCTCCACCAGCTTATCAGGCTAGGGCTGGTACCGTATCAGACTTCCGACGGTTACACCCAGCTGCATTCACAGGGCTAGCTGAACCCCTTGAGGCGGAACAATGGCTGGTGAACATGGAAAATTTATTGACAGCCGCCAGGGTTCCAGAGGAAGACAGAGTGGACGTGATAAAGATTCAATTAGAAGACGAAGCCCGTACATGGTGGTCGGTGGACGAAAGCAGACTCGATGAGCCGATTGAATGGAGCAAGTTTAAGGAGTGCTTCCTAGATCATTATTTTCCTCCCACAGCCAAGGCAGAAATGGAGGAAAAGTTTATTCTTTTAAAGCAGAATGGACGCCCAGTGGACGTTTATGCGGCAGAGTTCAACCGTCTAAGCCGCTTTGCTCCATACATGGTCAAATCAGAGGCCACCAGGGCCAGACGCTTCCTTCAGGGGTTAGATTTCGAGTTGCAGCAATTGATTGCATCGTTGGATTTGCAGACTTTCGCACAGGTACTCAACGCGGCGAGAGTTCAGGAGCAATTGATTAACAAGTTCAGAAGACCCCCAATCGCTCCAGCACGTACCCACGCGCCTTCTCGAGGAGCCATACCAGTTCACAGAGCAGGAACGACACAAATGAAGCGCCCGTTTGTACCACAACATCGCCCCCAGAGACAGGGCGTAACTTGCGGCTATTGCAGTAGAGGAGGACATACCCAGAAGGACTGTCGCCGTGCCAAGGGACAGTGCCTAATTTGCGGTTCCAGTCAGCACAGGATTAACAGTTGCCCTGAGCGAGCGGAGATACAGGGGAGGTTCTGGACCGCCACAGCAGAGGCCGCAGGAGCAGAGACAACCATTTACAGGTCGCGGTCAAGGACGGGCTTTCACCTTGACCGCCGATCAGGCAGAGGCGTCAGGAGACGTGGTCACAGGTACTCTACTTGTACATTCCTTGCCAGCTAGAGTACTATTTGATTCAGGAGCATCGCATTGTTTCTTGTCTGAGCATTTCACTAATACACACTCAATACCACATGAACCACTAACTAAGGGATGGGAAATTCATACGGGTAATGGCATTATTATATCTAGTCGAGAATGTAGATTATGCCCAGTTGTAGTGTGTGGCAGGGAATTCTATGCGAATTTTCTTCTGATCGGGACAGGCAGTTACGACGCAATTCTCGGGATGGATTGGATGAGCACTTTCCATGCAGTTATCGATTGTCGTGCAAGGAAGGTGATCTTCCGCATCCCCAATCACCCGGAGTTTATTTTCGAGGGCGGAAGCGAATCTTTGGAGCCAGCTAAGTACAGAGCAAAGCCTAAGAAACTGACAGCTATGGAGATTGATAAGAGCCCAGTCCCAGAAATTGTTCGGGACTTTCTGGACGTTTTTCCCGAAGATTTACCAGGTCTACCACCTCCTCGAATTTTTGAGTTCTCAATCGATTTGATTCCAGGTACGGCCCCAGTATCCAGAGCCCCATACAGAATGGCACCAGTTGAGTTGGCGGAACTGAAGAAGCAGGTTGAAGAACTATTGGAGAAGGGATTTATTCGGCCAAGCGCTTCACCGTGGGGTGCACCAGTCCTACTAGTAAAGAAGAAGGATGGATCGCTGCGAATGTGTATAGATTATCGGGAGCTGAACAAGGTCACAATAAAGAACAAATACCCAATCCCGCGCATTGACGACCTATTCGACCAGCTAAGTGGAGCCAAGGTATTCTTGAAGTTGGATCTTCGTTCTGGATATCATCAAATCAGAGTAGCAGCCGAAGATGTGTGCAAGACGGCTTTCAGGACCCGATACGGACATTACGAGTTTCTTGTGATGCCGTTCGGTGTTACCACTGCCCCAGCAATATTCATGGACTTGATGAACAGGGTGTTCGCAAAGTACTTGGACACGTTTGTCGTTGAATTTATCGACGACATACTTGTCTACTCGAAGACCCGTGAAGAGCATGCTGAGCATTTGCGCACGGTACTGCAGATTCTTCGGGAAGAGAAGCTGTACGCGAAGCTAAACAAGTGTGAATTCTGGCTTGACGAAGTTCAGTTTTTGGGACATATTGTTTCGGGCGAAGGCATCTCGGTGGACCCGGCGAAGATAGAATCTGTCAGAGATTGGCCAACGCCGAAGTCAGTAGCAGAGATCAGGAGTTTTCTGGGATTGGCAGGTTATTATCGGAGATTCGTCCAGGATTTCTCAAGAATCGCGGAACCATTGACGAGGCTGACACGGAAGGACATGCTGTTTACATGGACAGAGGAGTGCACTCAGGCATTCGACACACTAAAACAGAAGTTGACCACGGCGCCTATCCTTACCGTACCAGATGATTCCGGTGGTTTGGTGATACACAGTGTGCCTCAGGGAAGGGTTTAGGCTGTGTTTTGATGCAGAACGGCCGAGTGGTTGCTTACGCCTCTCGACAACTGAGAAACCATGAGAAGAACTACCCTACGCATGACTTGGAGTTAGCTGCGGTAGTCTTTGCGTTGAAGATTTGGAGGCACTATCTATTGGGTGAGAAAGTGGAGGTATACACGGATCATAAAAGTTTGAAGTATGTTTTCACTCAGAAGGAACTGAACATGAGGCAGCGCCGATGGCTAGAGCTAATGGCAGATTATTACTTGGAGCTTCAGTATCACCCGGGGAAGGTCAATGTTGTACCAGATGCGCTCAGTCGCAAACCAGCGGTCATGATGTTGACCGATCAGAGGAGCATTATTGAGGATTTCCAGAGACTTGCACTTGAGGTTGTTACGCCGAACGCACTCAGTCAACTTTGGCAGCTACAGGTGCAATCTTCCCTGGTGAATCGCATCAAGATTGCACAAGCGGATGATCCCCGATTGCAAAAGTTCAGAGTGCAAGTGGAAGCTGGACTGAGAACGGATTTGATTATACATGAAGATGGCTCTCTAAGATTCGGTAGCAGACTCTGCGTACCTAAAGGAGATGTCCGAGAAGAAGTTTTGGCTGAAGCACACAGTTCAGCTTATTCTGTGCATCCAGGAGGTACAAAAATGTATCAGGACCTAAAGCAGCACTTTTGGTGGAACGGAATGAAGCGGGAAATTATGAGGTTCGTATCCAGGTGCTTGGTATGTCAGCAAGTGAAGGCGGAACATCAGAGGACAGCAGGATTGTTACAACCTTTGCCGATACCTGAATGGAAGTGGGAGCATATTACTATGGATTTTGTGACGGCCTTACCACGGAGCCCTAGGGGCAATAACGCTATTTGGGTTATCGTCGATCGCCTCACAAAAGCTGCACACTTCCTACCTTTCCGAGTGGGACAGTCGACAGAATCACTGGCAGAAAGATATATGCAGGAGATTGTGCGACTTCACGGTGTTCCAGTCAGCATTGTGTCAGATCGGGACACGAGATTCTTGTCGCACTTTTGGAAGAGCTTACAGGAGAGTTTGGGAACCCGCCTTAAATTCAGCACAGCTTATCACCCACAGACGGATGGACAATCCGAGCGTACGATTCAGACGCTCGAGGATATGTTGAGAGCTTGTATGTTGGACTTTCAGGGTTCCTGGGAGGACCATCTGCATCTAGTCGAGTTCTCCTATAATAATAGTTATCAGGCTAGTATTCAGATGGCTCCTTTCGAAGCACTATACGGGCGGAAGTGTCGATCCCCAGTATGTTGGGATGATGTGGGAGAACGAAGACTACTGGGCCCCGAACTCATTGTACAGACAGTTGACAAGGTCCAAATGATCAGGCAGCGCATTAAGACGGCTCAAGATCGACAGAAGAGTTGGGCAGATACCAGCAGAAGGGCACTTGAGTTCGAAGTTGGAGATCATGTGTTCTTGAAGATTTCCCCTACTCGTGGAGTTATCAGATTCGGAAGTCGGGAAAAGCTTAGTCCCCGCTTTATCGGACCTTTTGAGGTACTAGAGCGAGTAGGAGAAGTGGCCTATCGACTCGCCTTGCCTCCATCGCTAGCTGGTGTGCACAATACCTTCCATGTGTCACAGTTGCGGTGTTATGTTCGGGATGAGAGCCATGTCCTGGACCATTCAGAGCTAGTTTTGGGTACCGATTTGTCGTACGAGGAGCAGCCTACTACCATCCTCGACCGCCGAGAGAAAGTGCTGAAGAATAAGGTTATTCCGTTAGTCCGAGTGTCTTGGGGCGGTCGTTCCCCAGGAGAATCCACCTGGGAGCGGGAGGAAGATATCCGTGATCGTTACCCATATCTCTTTGCTTAGTACATTGTTTCTTTGTATCTTTGTCAAATTTCGAGGACGAAATTTTGTTAAGGGGGGTATGATGTAAATCCCCGTTTCCATATTAATAAAGGTTTCTTTTCCTTGAATCCCAGTGGCTTCTTTACTTTTCCTTCATATTTTTGAATTGGGTGTTTAAGCTTAATATTCATATTTTTCCAAACCCTAAAAGTTAAAACCCAAAATTTAAAACCAAAGCCAATTAAACTAAAACCTAAATTAAAAACCCAAAATAAAATCAATATTAACATATTCTTAAACTCAACCCATTCTCTTTTCCCTCAGCCCACTCTTGATTTTAAAAAAATCCCTTATAATTTTCCCGGCCTGCTTATCTCAGCCCACTAAAATTTTCTGATTAAATCCTTACACAAATCCCCGGCCCACTCAATTGTCCAGCCCACGTCTCATTTTTTAATTCCTTAATTATTTTTTAGCCCGGCCCAGCGCAGCAGCCCGCCTCCGCTTCAGACCCGACCCGTTACCCTATTCATCTTCTTCAAAATCCCAACGGTAACCTCCCCTAACTCGCGCGCGACCCGCCTCCTCCGCCGACGCTCACGCCTCACGCCCACGCTCCTGCCGTTACCTCCACGTTTTCAACCTCGTCTCCTTTATCTCCCTCACATCTCACTTCCCTCTCATTTTTCCAAAAATTCCTCATCTCTCTCTCTCGAAAACTCATGAACCCACCGCACTCGACTCCCTCCGACGACGGCGAACCTCCTCGTCGACCCCACCGTTCTCCCTCGCTCACTTCCCTCTACCAACTGAGCTCCCTACACAACCACCTTCGCCTCCAGCCTTGCACACCCAACTCCCCTGCACACAACCCAATTGCAACCGAGCTCGGCCACCCTACACCCTTCGACGCCGGCGAACTCCCCACCACATCGCCGACCTCCCAACGACCTCCACCCCCTCAGCAGCATCACCATCACAACAATCCCCAGCCCCACTGCTTAACCTATTCCCCTCTCCAAAACTCCAAAACCCATTTTTCAAATCCACTGTGCGCGTCACCGGAGCGACCATCGCCGACATCGTCGACCCCAGCAAGTCCCAGACCAACCACTGAGCACCACCCTATACCTCCAGCAAGCACCAGACGACTCCGGGAACCCCGACGTCAAACACGTGTATCGAGTCAAGCTCGCGCGAATCCGATACATGGCGTACGTCGTGCGTTCGTGACACCGCTGCTGCCGTGCAACCCCGAAACATTTCCAGGCAAGTATTTCATGCTAATATAGTTGTGTTATAAACCTAGATCACATAGTTTACAAACTTACCGATTACCGATATAAATCACGACCTAAGTGCTCGATGCTAGATCCCAATGGAAATGATTGTTTATTTTGGCGGAGACTGATACTTTCTGTTGGCCCATAGGATGATAAATATTGTGTATGAATATCGCTGGAAAATACGATTGTTAGTGACAAAAATCGATACCCCCAAACATGTCGTTAAAACTAATATTTTCTCGTATTTGAAAATGAATAAAATCACCGTAAATTTTATATATGCTGGAAAGACGCGTTCGAGGGCTTAAATTGAAGCCGACTCGACGAACTTTAACTTGATGTAAAATTCTAATGATTTCTGTTCTATAACTGTGATGATAATTGGATCGGAATGCGACTCTTGACTGCTGTCCAGAGCGTTTCTAATTATTGTGTTCTGTCCTAAGACCTGAGTCACTGTGTTTTCTGAAGAAGTATGTTGCGGAACCCTGCAGTAGATTAAAGATAATTCTGTTAGCTAAATAAAACAGGTGCTTCCATTCCGTTTCATCGCCATTTACTATTTTAAACTGTATTTAAAAGGGCAGAACGTATAACTGTCCAGAACAATTTCTGAAATGACATATTGAGATTAAACTGTGTATAACTTTCAACGTACAGATGTGATTGAGGATCCGTCTGTTGCATTGAATACTTTATCGAAAACCCTAGATTTCATTTATGTCACGTCCCGAAAGTACGGAACATGACCAGCACTTAAACTACGAAACGTCTCGAGGCGTACGTAATCTAAGTAAACCGAAAACCCAGAAATCCAAACCAAGAAAAGAAGTAGAGTGAAGGAAAACCAATTTAAAACAAGTAGTTTTAATAGCATACGCCGAATTATGCGGTTTTTAAGAACATCAAAATTTACTAAAAATTTCGGCAGAGTCTCCTTTGTAAAAACTGGCTCCCAAACGGGATACAACATGAATAGTATACGAAATCAATAAAAAGGCATCCCCAAGCGGGAGCTAGCTCTTCGTCAATCGATGGTCACAACCACACAAGCAATATAATATACAACGCCAACGGCGAGGATCAAAACTCAAAAGGAACTCAAAACCACCAGAAATATAACGAGCGACTCTAAGGTCGAAAGAATAAACAACACTGGTCTCTAACTCAATAAATACATGTTTGGTTGATGGAATTTACTAGATACAACTGAATAATATCATACAAAGTAAATAATGGGGGTATGATACAAATAAACCCACCTACTAGCAAATCACCCGAGTGAAACTATGCCCGCAAAGCCGTAAGGAAACCGGTACGGCAAACCTGCAAGAAACTGGGGCACAACGGGGGTGAGTTGCCAACTCGTGAATAGAAAATATCTACGCACAGAAATCGCATAAATAACGCAATCCTAGGTCAATGATCATAATATATCCTCAAATATATGTATAACAGGCAGCCTATGACAATGTCTAGGGTAATATCTAACCCGAGTGTAATCACATGTGCCCGTGTCAGTGCCTCAGGTAGCAATATATCATATGAATGAGGTATGAATGCATGAAACAAATACATGTAAATGAAGAAACTGTTTTCATAAATTAGTGAGATTTCCTTCGTATTTTTAAAACTGAGGTATCATAATGAAATCAGTATCAACAGTGTCTAGCATCGACACAAAACATAAATCTCACTGTCTCGAAATATCAATGTCTCAATCTCAATATCTAGGGCGCCGTCAGTCCAGACCGGCCCCTACCATCCATCTCAAGACCACGACGGTATCCTCCGGATATCCGGCGCGTCGGGTAATATCACCGGTAGGTAGTGCTCCCCAGCCAGGCTCAACGTCAACACCACATTCCTCTTGCCCCGGGGTACCATACCGGGCCCACCATGTACCCGTGACGGTTCCTCCACTCCTCGACACGGATCTCCAAAACCATAGCAAACTCATGGTGGACGACACTTTACATCACTAGAAAACCGCAACATTTTATATTTTAAAAGATCATAAGTTGTAAATTTTGCGGCTTTCCCCGAAATCCAGAAATATCATAAATCTCAAGAAATCATCACAAGTGCATATGTCAATGATAATGAACTAGGCATGAACAACTGAATAACAGTATGCATGAAGTGGTAGGTAATAACTACAATGTCTAATATGGTATATAAGGGAAATACACTAATATCATGTCAAAACTACCAGCTAACAATCTAAGTCAAGCAATTATATTCTCTAAAGTGTACGTGACATGGCAATTACCGATGAAGATGTGTGTGAGCCGGCAAGTAGGTGTACGTGGTACATACGCATCATCGGTAATGGTGCTGGTGTCCTAACAGCATGATATCAATAATGGAATATGCAGCAAAATAAATATGCGAGGCAGAGCGAACAGCAATAATGTGCGGGAGCTGAAAACTAGACACAACGATAACTAATCTGCAATGATCTAATATAAGTCCTACGAATGGTGCCTTTTGAAATAACACGAATCATGGGGTTTTGAAAATAGGGGCTACGGTGTTTTTATGAAAAGATACGTCGTTTTTGAAATATCCGTAGATTCCTTTGAGCTGTCTTTAAAAATGCCCACGATTCGTTAGTTTTATAAATAGGTAAGAAGTCTAATCTAATCTAACAACTACACTAAACTATACGGCTGAACTAACAAGCTGAACTACAGGTAAGGAAACCGCCTATCATCTGAGTCGATACATATACATACCTGTATATGTATAGTCGGTGATCCCGCCTCAATAATATCATATCCGATACCATATCTATAATCAGGCATCCCAAGTCAAGAGTGCGGATCAATCATCAATATAGCTCGTACGTAAATCCGTCGTACGGCATCCCAATCTGGGTACGGGTCAATATCACATTCATCATACTATTCACCCGGTATCCTCTTTATCAAATATCATGATCGGGGTACTGAACTGCGTCTAGTACCATACTAATACCGCCTACGTATGCATGGACGTGTGTGAAACACTACGTCAAGGACCCGATGCAACGTCATGTCGTATCTAAGATACGAACCCTGCTATATCACCGATCTCACGGCCTCAAATCGAATCTCATCGACTCAGCTCAATCCCAAGTATCAACCTCAATCCGTATGTGAACACATAGTCCCATACCCATGTGAACACATAACTATAAAGAATCCCATGAGCACATATCAATAGGAATGTATGCAAGTATGTATGTGTGTATGTGTGTGCAACACTACCCTAGGGTTCACAACACTAAGGTAATCCAACACGCCAATATCCATCCTAAGCAACGTTATTAATCCCAAATAACATACAATAAATGTTGGTGTGTATACGCATCCGTATACACCACCACGGACTGCGGGGGTGCTATACGCCATCCACCCGACTTCTCCCCGTAGATATAAATCTACTCACCTGGTCCTCGCTAGCCGGTGCCGACGTTGCCACGCGCTTGCTTGTCGTCTCGAAGTCCACATGGGGGTACCTACATATCATAACGCACCATATCTCATTAAAATCCGACTCATGATCAAAACGACGCACGAATCCCACATAGGTCAAAACCTATGGTTGCTTTCACAAATCGACCCAAAAACCCTCAACGTCGGCGTACAAACGCCAGACCATCGAGAAAAACCCAAATACACTCATTTGCACATTCACGAACACTAATTTTAATATAAAATAGGTTAAAACTCACGAAAACCCCAAATTCACTCTAAAAGCCGTTTTTTCCGAAAAACTAGCAAGCAAAATTACCCGTTTTAGTACAAAACTCGATGTTTAAATGAATGTAGCGGCCAATATATTTATTAAATATCTTAAATAAGTCAATAAAACCATTTCCATAATTCAATCACATAAATTTGCATAATTTCCAAAATCCTAGTTTGCAAAAATATCAATTTTAACACTTTTTAATGTAAAATTCATAATTTTACAATTAAACTTGGTTTTGCATATTTTAAATGGTTAAACCACTCAATATAATTTTTAAGATATGATGAAACCCTAACCATATTTTAATTCTCGATTTAACACAATATTTACAAAAACTAGTTTGCAATTTTAACCAATTTCGACCATTTTATAGCAAAATGCACATACAACAAACTAGTTTGGATTTGCATGATTTAAAGCATTAAACTACATTTTATAATGTTAATAAAGTCATCAAAACCTTAATTAGATTTTAAATCACCCATTTGGAACCAAAAGCTAAAAACTAGTTTGCTTAAATAAAGCTAAATTGGATATTTTAATGTTACAATTAGCACTAAGCAACAAGATTACATTTTGCATGCCCTAAGATACAAAATACATCACATAACCATGCACAATTGATCACCATTCAACTCCAACACAAAACCCCACTTCAATTTCATAAACCCTAATCTTGAATTTGGACTCTAAATTTATAATCTAAACTAAACCTTTCATTAACATAATTTGAAGTAATAACAAACAACTCAAAAAAAGAACAAGATTTATACCTCATAACCATCTTGAGATCAACATGAAACTTGTCTCCAAAATGCAAACTTTTCACCAAGATCCATGCTAGATAGGCTAAGGAAAAATGGGTAGGGCTTGGATTTGCATTTTAGCTTTGATTTTTGATGGAAATGGGTGAATTTTTTGATGGAAAATGAGAGGAGAAGAGGGAGGGAGGGGCTGCTGTTTTGGGGCTGAGAATTTCGGCCAGAAATGGGTGAGGGGAGAGAGAGGGAGGTGAGGAAAATGCAAGGGAGGAAAGTCAAGGTCAAGGTAAGGTCAAAGTCTAACTACTTTATCTATTTTCTAATCTTTTCTTTTATTTCATTTCATTTCTTTTTCCTTTGCAAACCAAGTGGGGAAAAAGTGAGGGCTGCTGAATTTGGCTAAGGGGAGGGGTAAGTGGGGGTGTGTGGGTGTGGGCACGGGTGTGGGGTGATGAAAAACGATAAATACAATACCCCAAACATCCATTTACGCTAAAAAAAACCTTTTTTCTTCAATAATTTCTAAACCGTTTTGGCAAATGATTTCGTTCCAAAAACCACATGATAAATTTTTATTTAATGTTTTATGATGCACAAAATTTGTTTCAACTCATTCCAATTTGTGATTTTTCCTAATTAAATGTATTAGTGACGGCTTAAAATAATAATAAAATAATATTTTTTTCAGAAAATTTAAAATTTCACCAGCGGCTCAATAAACACCAAATAATAGCAATTACATAGCTAGAATATGTATATTTAATTTTTATAATAAGATATTTGTATTTTGACTTTTTTACAGAAAACCCCCTTATTTTACCGTTTTTTCGAAATTCCACCGAAACGATTTTCAAAACGTTACAATCTTCCCCTCTTAAAGAAATTCGGTCCCCGAATTTAAATTCAAACTCCCCCAAATACTAAAACATCTAAGAAAACCCATCAAGTCGTCGGGGCTCCGAAATTGTAAATACATAAAACAAATCGTAGCGCAACGCATGCGCTTGAAAAATGAGTATATAACTCAAATCAAAACTCCTCCAAGCATCCCGCGATCATCGGAGTCGTGGAGAAGACATCAATGCCAAATCCAAATCAAAACCAATATGATATAACTCGAAACTATAAATGTAAATATCGAATCTATATCTGTAAGCATCTGAAGGAAATGCATGCCAAATCTCTTTAAGTCGCTGTGCAACGCGTATAACACTGCACAGTGGCGGACGTCTACCATAAGAAAATAACTATATACATATATACTTTTGTTTGAAATGTACGTTCCGCCGTTTTGGAAACAATTTAGAAGGGTCTCCTTGTTTTAAACATTTCGTGTCATATCAGACACGTAGGTAAATACTGAGGCTATAGCTCGCTTTTTGGAAATCCCTTCAATAACTATCAATGCATGCAAAATGTATTCAGGTACTGTCCTCTGACTAGCCCTGCTCAGTACGGAAACTCATAGCAATATCATAAAAACGTACTGCTCTATACGAAATCAATCCCCAAAATATGCACATGAATGCTACGTGCGTCTGGTGCGCACGGAAATCAAAATCCATGAATATGCCATACATGCGCACAGAAACAACATCTAAGTGCATCGGGTGTGCACGAAACATCTGTCGTAGGCAACGTGTGTGCCTGACAGCAAAATCAGGTGCATCTGACATGCACGAAAAATCTCGATTTAGTGCATCTGGTGTGCACCAAAATCGCATCTCAAGACATACGCTCAACATGCGTGAAAATCTAAATCAGGTGCATCCATCGTGCACGAAATCATGAAATTCAATATCAAGCGCCGAACGTGCGCAAAATCACTCAGGTGCACAAGGTGCACAAAACAAATATCGAGTATCACAATCGAAATCAAAGTCCAGTGCATCTAAGTGCACAAAAGGCGTATCACTGCACTGCAAGCATATATAAACTATACAGAGTGCAGGAACCAAATCGTGTGCGTGCATATGCACAAAATCAACTCAAATGTCTAAAACCGTAAAATCACAAACATGTGAAACTAAAGAACGAAAACGATATCAAGTGCAACACTGTGCAAAGATCGTAAATCCTCAATCATCAAAAATCAAATCATACGAATAAATCACCCAAAACATCGGAATCAATAATGGCGGAATAGTACCGCTCAATTGCATTCTCTAAGAATCTCGGCCAATTGTCGCGGTCACTAGTGGGACGTCTCGTCGATGATCATGAACTCTGTCCTGCTGGCGTGCGTAACCATGACCACTCCTGGGTCAAGGTCTTCACTGTGAATTACTAATCTTTTGGTCCATCGGCTCATCGGTCCTGTCAGGTGTGCTAACGGGGACGATTCCGTTCTGGCACTTCTCTGGTCATCTCTTGGTCAATCATCGCGACCACTCGTAAGACAGCATATTACTGGCGTCGGCCTCTGGGTCTCTGAATGTACGTGATACATCTGATCCTGGGTGCAAGTATCATTGCAGCAGTGTCCTGAAAGGAATCCTGCTCACGGTCTCTTCCATGTCTTGTCTCTGCCAACTATCCGGAAGTCATTGTCCTTTCCTATATCTGCATCTTGCTCTGTTACGGCTGCATACCCATCGCGACTCCTTCTGGAAGGTATATCCAGTACTCTGCCTCGGCATGCGCATCGCATCTCTGATGTCGGCGGAGTGGAACGTCATCTCATCTAGATCTGGTACGAACCTCTTACTTCACTTTTCTCTAATGTCGTCTGCTTTGGACTCGTCTCGTCGCGGCTGCATGGACTGAGCTCCAACGACTATCCTCGTATCTGGAGTCTCCCAAGAATGCATCTCACCACCTAGCATCCGAATTAAGTCGAGTCATCCGATCGAGTCGTCAAAACCTCATAATCCCCCCAAGAGCTCAACCTCTTGGGCACAGTTTAATAGTATCGAGTACATACCACAGCATCGGTGGTCCAGCCGTAGAAGGCCAAACCCAAGCCTCACTAATGGCACCGTAGAACTGCCGCAAACCCGAAGGTTCAAAGGCTTTCACACGGTCATTAAGTCGAGTTAGGGTTTCATTCTTCTAGAGGGACCATAGAATTGCCTGCATGTCTTTCCGACTACTTAAAACTTGGAATAATAGGTTGCTGACATTCGATCGTCTCTGTCGACTCTCAACGTCTCCGCGTGAAATCGTCTCCAGCTGGAATCAATCTATCTGATGACCTCGCATCGGGATAGGCGAACGATCCACAAGTCCTAGTCATTCATCCTCGATGACTAGCGACCTTCTATCATCTCTTAGTACAACTCGTTCTGCACTAACGCCATCATCTGGGGCAATATCTCGTCGTTCGCAGCAATAACTAGCTCGCTCACCTGCACGCTGAACAGTGCCTCGACCATCATGAATAAGCAACACACCAACGGTCATCAAAATCTGGCTGGCCTCTGTCAGTGGCTCAATCCTCTAGTGTCGATCAGCACCTCCGAGTAACCTCATAAAGGCGATCCGCCAAACGCTCGTGGCGCGGAAACACAGTAAAAAGACGCATCTCTGCAATCGTGTGTCACCGGAATTTCGCCCTGGTCAGTCCTCGTTCGTGACGAGCTTGTGCTGACCGCAACTCTAGCCGTAGCTCTCCCTGCCGGTAACCGTAGCAACAAAACCAAACTGGTACCGACGAGGCTAGATCAGGAAGGAATATAATACTGAACAAGGAAATGTACATCCTAAGGCTTCATAAGTGGAGTGGCGTGTCGTAAATATGCCGCGGAACATACCAACGGTACGTCACTCTACTTTAGTCACCTATTCCATCAACCAAGGGTCATCCTACGCTCCGAAGGTAAAACCTAACGCTCTGATACCAACTTTGTCACGTCCCGAAAGTACGGAACATGACCGGCACTTAAACTACGAAACGTCTCGAGGCGTACGTAATCTAAGTAAACCGAAAACCCAGAAATCCAAACCAAGAAAAGAAGTAGAGTGAAGGAAAACCAATTTAAAACAAGTAGTTTTAATAGCATACGCCGAATTATGCGGTTTTTAAGAACATCAAAATTTACTGAAAATTTCGGCAGAGTCTCCTTTGTAAAAACTGGCTCCCAAACGGGATACAACATGAATAGTATACGAAATCAATAAAAAGGCATCCCCAAGCGGGAGCTAGCTCTTCGTCAATCGACGGTCACAACCACACAAGCAATATAATATACAACGCCAACGGCGAGGATCAAAACTCAAAAGGAACTCAAAACCACCAGAAATATAACGAGCGACTCTAAGGTCGAAAGAATAAACAACACTGGTCTCTAACTCAATAAATACATGTTTGGTTGATGGAATTTACTAGATACAACTGAATAATATCATACAAAGTAAATAATGGGGGTATGATACAAATAAACCCACCTACTAGCAAATCACCCGAATGAAACTATGCCCGCAAAGCCGTAAGGAAACCGGTACGGCAAACCTGCAAGAAACTGGGGCACAACGGGGGTGAGTTGCCAACTCGTGAATAGAAAATATCTACGCACAGAAATCGCATAAATAACGCAATCCTAGGTCAATGATCATAATATATCCTCAAATATATGTATAACAGGCAGCCTATGACAATGTCTAGGGTAATATCTAACCCGAGTGTAATCACATGTGCCCGTGTCAGTGCCTCAGGTAGCAATATATCATATGAATGAGGTATGAATGCATGAAACAGAATACATGTAAATGAAGAAACTGTTTTCATAAATTAGTGAGATTTCCTTCGTATTTTTAAAACTGAGGTATCATAATGAAATCAGTATCAACAGTGTCTAGCATCGACACAAAACATAAATCTCACTGTCTCGAAATATCAATGTCTCAATCTCAATATCTAGGGCGCCGTCAGTCCAGACCGGCCCCTACCATCCATCTCAAGACCACGACGGTATCCTCCGGATATCCGGCGCGTCGGGTAATATCACCGGTAGGTAGTGCTCCCCAGCCAGGCTCAACGTCAACACCACATTCCTCTTGCCCCGGGGTACCATACCGGGCCCACCATGTACCCGTGACGGTTCCTCCACTCCTCGACACGGATCTCCAAAACCACAGCAAACTCATGGTGGACGACACTTTACATCACTAGAAAACCGCAACATTTTATATTTTAAAAGATCATAAGTTGTAAATTTTGCGGCTTTCCCCGAAATCCAGAAATATCATAAATCTCAAGAAATCATCACAAGTGCATATGTCAATGATAATGAACTAGGCATGAACAACTGAATAACAGTATGCATGAAGTGGTAGGTAATAACTACAATGTCTAATATGGCATATAAGGGAAATACACTAATACCATGTCAAAACTACCAGCTAACAATCTAAGTCAAGCAATTATATTCTCTAAAGTGTACGTGACATGGCAATTACCGATTAAGATGTGTGTGAGCCGGCAAGTAGGTGTACGTGGTACATACGCATCATCGGTAATGGTGCTGGTGTCCTAACAGCATGATATCAATAATGGAATATGCAGCAAAATAAATATGCGAGGCAGAGCGAACAGCAATAATGTGCGGGAGCTGAAAACTAGACACAACGATAACTAATCTGCAATGATCTAATATAAGTCCTACGAATGGTGCCTTTTGAAATAACACGAATCATGGGGTTTTGAAAATAGGGGCTACGGTGTTTTTATGAAAAGATACGTCGTTTTTGAAATATCCGTAGATTCCTTTGAGCTGTCTTTAAAAATGCCCACGATTCGTTAGTTTTATAAATAGGTAAGAAGTCTAATCTAATCTAACAACTACACTAAACTATACGGCTGAACTAACAAGCTGAACTACAGGTAAGGAAACCGCCTATCATCTGAGTCGATACATATACATACCTGTATATGTATAGTCGGTGATCCCGCCTCAATAATATCATATCCGATACCATATCTATAATCAGGCATCCCAAGTCAAGAGTGCGGATCAATCATCAATATAGCTCGTACGTAAATCCGTCGTACGGCATCCCAATCTGGGTACGGGTCAATATCACATTCATCATACTATTCACCCGGTATCCTCTTTATCAAATATCATGATCGGGGTACTGAACTGCGTCTAGTACCATACTAATACCGCCTACGTATGCATGGACGTGTGTGAAACACTACGTCAAGGACCCGATGCAACGTCATGTCGTATCTAAGATACGAACCCTGCTATATCACCGATCTCACGGCCTCAAATCGAATCTCATCGACTCAGCTCAATCCCAAGTATCAACCTCAATCCGTATGTGAACACATAGTCCCATACCCATGTGAACACATAACTATAAAGAATCCCATGAGCACATATCAATAGGAATGTATGCAAGTATGTATGTGTGTATGTGTGTGCAACACTACCCTAGGGTTCACAACACTAAGGTAATCCAACACGCCAATATCCATCCTAAGCAACGTTATTAATCCCAAATAACATACAATAAATGTTGGTGTGTATACGCATCCGTATACACCACCACGGACTGCGGGGGTGCTATACGCCATCCACCCGACTTCTCCCCGTAGATATAAATCTACTCACCTGGTCCTCGCTAGCCGGTGCCGACGTTGCCACGCGCTTGCTTGTCGTCTCGAAGTCCACATGGGGGTACCTACATATCATAACGCACCATATCTCATTAAAATCCGACTCATGATCAAAACGACGCACGAATCCCACATAGGTCAAAACCTATGGTTGCTTTCACAAATCGACCCAAAAACCCTCAACGTCGGCGTACAAACGCCAGACCATCGAGAAAAACCCAAATACACTCATTTGCACATTCACGAACACTAATTTTAATATAAAATAGGTTAAAACTCACGAAAACCCCAAATTCACTCTAAAAGCCGTTTTTTCCGAAAAACTAGCAAGCAAAATTACCCGTTTTAGTACAAAACTCGATGTTTAAATGAATGTAGCGGCCAATATATTTATTAAATATCTTAAATAAGTCAATAAAACCATTTCCATAATTCAATCACATAAATTTGCATAATTTCCAAAATCCTAGTTTGCAAAAATATCAATTTTAACACTTTTTAATGTAAAATTCATAATTTTACAATTAAACTTGGTTTTGCATATTTTAAATGGTTAAACCACTCAATATAATTTTTAAGATATGATGAAACCCTAACCATATTTTAATTCTCGATTTAACACAATATTTACAAAAACTAGTTTGCAATTTTAACCAATTTCGACCATTTTATAGCAAAATGCACATACAACAAACTAGTTTGGATTTGCATGATTTAAAGCATTAAACTACATTTTATAATGTTAATAAAGTCATCAAAACCTTAATTAGATTTTAAATCACCCATTTGGAACCAAAAGCTAAAAACTAGTTTGCTTAAATAAAGCTAAATTGGATATTTTAATGTTACAATTAGCACTAAGCAACAAGATTACATTTTGCATGCCCTAAGATACAAAATACATCACATAACCATGCACAATTGATCACCATTCAACTCCAACACAAAACCCCACTTCAATTTCATAAACCCTAATCTTGAATTTGGACTCTAAATTTATAATCTAAACTAAACCTTTCATTAACATAATTTGAAGTAATAACAAACAACTCAAAAAAAGAACAAGATTTATACCTCATAACCATCTTGAGATCAACATGAAACTTGTCTCCAAAATGCAAACTTTTCACCAAGATCCATGCTAGATAGGCTAAGGAAAAATGGGTAGGGCTTGGATTTGCATTTTAGCTTTGATTTTTGATGGAAATGGGTGAATTTTTTGATGGAAAATGAGAGGAGCAGAGGGAGGGAGGGGCTGCTGTTTTGGGGCTGAGAATTTTGGCCAGAAATGGGTGAGGGGAGAGAGAGGGAGGTGAGGAAAATGCAAGGGAGGAAAGTCAAGGTCAAGGTAAGGTCAAAGTCTAACTACTTTATCTATTTTCTAATCTTTTCTTTTATTTCATTTCATTTCTTTTTCCTTTGCAAACCAAGTGGGGAAAAAGTGAGGGCTGCTGAATTTGGCTAAGGGGAGGGGTAAGTGGGGGTGTGTGGGTGTGGGCACGGGTGTGGGGTGATGAAAAACGATAAATACAATACCCCAAACATCCATTTACGCTAAAAAAAAACCTTTTTTCTTCAATAATTTCTAAACCGTTTTGGCAAATGATTTCGTTCCAAAAACCACATGATAAATTTTTATTTAATGTTTTATGATGCACAAAATTTGTTTCAACTCATTCCAATTTGTGATTTTCCCTAATTAAATGTATTAGTGACGGCTTAAAATAATAATAAAATAATATTTTTTTCAGAAAATTTAAAATTTCACCAGCGGCTCAATAAACACCAAATAATAGCAATTACATAGCTAGAATATGTATATTTAATTTTTATAATAAGATATTTGTATTTTGACTTTTTTACAGAAAACCCCCTTATTTTACCGTTTTTTCGAAATTCCACCGAAACGATTTTCAAAACGTTACAATCTTCCCCTCTTAAAGAAATTCGGTCCCCGAATTTAAATTCAAACTCCCCCAAATACTAAAACATCTAAGAAAACCCATCAAGTCGTCGGGGCTCCGAAATTGTAAATACATAAAACAAATCGTAGCGCAACGCATGCGCTTGAAAAATGAGTATATAACTCAAATCAAAACTCCTCCAAGCATCCCGCGATCATCGGAGTCGTGGAGAAGACATCAATGCCAAATCCAAATCAAAACCAATATGATATAACTCGAAACTATAAATGTAAATATCGAATCTATATCTGTAAGCATCTGAAGGAAATGCATGCCAAATCTCTTTAAGTCGCTGTGCAACGCGTATAACACTGCACAGTGGCGGACGTCTACCATAAGAAAATAACTATATACATATATACTTTTGTTTGAAATGTACGTTCCGCCGTTTTGGAAACAATTTAGAAGGGTCTCCTTGTTTTAAACATTTCGTGTCATATCAGACACGTAGGTAAATACTGAGGCTATAGCTCGCTTTTTGGAAATCCCTTCAATAACTATCAATGCATGCAAAATGTATTCAGGTACTGTCCTCTGACTAGCCCTGCTCAGTACGGAAACTCATAGCAATATCATAAAAACGTACTGCTCTATACGAAATCAATCCCCAAAATATGCACATGAATGCTACGTGCGTCTGGTGCGCACGGAAATCAAAATCCATGAATATGCCATACATGCGCACAGAAACAACATCTAAGTGCATCGGGTGTGCACGAAACATCTGTCGTAGGCAACGTGTGTGCCTGACAGCAAAATCAGGTGCATCTGACATGCACGAAAAATCTCGATTTAGTGCATCTGGTGTGCACCAAAATCGCATCTCAAGACATACGCTCAACATGCGTGAAAATCTAAATCAGGTGCATCCATCGTGCACGAAATCATGAAATTCAATATCAAGCGCCGAACGTGCGCAAAATCACTCAGGTGCACAAGGTACACAAAACAAATATCGAGTATCACAATCGAAATCAAAGTCCAGTGCATCTAAGTGCACAAAAGGCGTATCACTGCACTGCAAGCATATATAAACTATACAGAGTGCAGGAACCAAATCGTGTGCGTGCATATGCACAAAATCAACTCAAATGTCTAAAACCGTAAAATCACAAACATGTGAAACTAAAGAACGAAAACGATATCAAGTGCAACACTGTGCAAAGATCGTAAATCCTCAATCATCAAAAATCAAATCATACGAATAAATCACCCAAAACATCGGAATCAATAATGGCGGAATAGTACCGCTCAATTGCATTCTCTAAGAATCTCGGCCAACTGTCGCGGTCACTAGTGGGACGTCTCGTCGATGATCATGAACTCTGTCCTGCTGGCGTGCGTAACCATGACCACTCCTGGGTCAAGGTCTTCACTGTGAATTACTAATCTTTTGGTCCATCGGCTCATCGGTCCTGTCAGGTGTGCTAACGGGGACGATTCCGTTCTGGCACTTCTCTGGTCATCTCTTGGTCAATCATCGCGACCACTCGTAAGACAGCATATTACTGGCGTCGGCCTCTGGGTCTCTGAATGTACGTGATACATCTGATCCTGGGTGCAAGTATCATTGCAGCAGTGTCCTGAAAGGAATCCTGCTCACGGTCTCTTCCATGTCTTGTCTCTGCCAACTATCCGGAAGTTATTGTCATTTCCTATATCTGCATCTTGCTCTGTTACGGCTGCATACCCATCGCGACTCCTTCTGGAAGGTATATCCAGTACTCTGCCTCGGCATGCGCATCGCATCTCTGATGTCGGCGGAGTGGAACGTCATCTCATCTAGATCTGGTACGAACCTCTTACTTCACTTTTCTCTAATGTCGTCTGCTTTGGACTCGTCTCGTCGCGGCTGCATGGACTGAGCTCCAACGACTATCCTCGTATCTGGAGTCTCCCAAGAATGCATCTCACCACCTAGCATCCGAATTAAGTCGAGTCATCCGATCGAGTCGTCAAAACCTCATAATCCCCCCAAGAGCTCAACCTCTTGGGCACAGTTTAATAGTATCGAGTACATACCACAGCATCGGTGGTCCAGCCGTAGAAGGCCAAACCCAAGCCTCACTAATGGCGCCGTAGAACTGCCGCAAACCCGAAGGTTCAAAGGCTTTCACACGGTCATTAAGTCGAGTTAGGGTTTCATTCTTCTAGAGGGACCATAGAATTGCCTGCATGTCTTTCCGACTACTTAAAACTTGGAATAATAGGTTGCTGACATTCGATCGTCTCTGTCGACTCTCAACGTCTCCGCGTGAAATCGTCTCCAGCTGGAATCAATCTATCTGATGACCTCGCATCGGGGTAGGCGAACGATCCACAAGTCCTAGTCATTCATCCTCGATGACTAGCGACCTTCTATCATCTCTTAGTACAACTCGTTCTGCACTAACGCCATCATCTGGGGCAATATCTCGTCGTTCGCAGCAATAACTAGCTCGCTGACCTGCACGCTGAACAGTGCCTCGACCATCATGAATAAGCAACACACCAACGGTCATCAAAATCTGGCTGGCCTCTGTCAGTGGCTCAATCCTCTAGTGTCGATCAGCACCTCCGAGTAACCTCATAAAGGCGATCCGCCAAACGCTCGTAGCGCGGAAACACAGTAAAAAGACGCATCTCTGCAATCGTGTGTCGCCGGAATTTCGCCCTGGTCAGTCCTCGTTCGTGACGAGCTTGTGCTGACCGCAACTCTAGCCGTAGCTCTCCCTGCCGGTAACCGTAGCAGCAAAACCAAACTGGTACCGACGAGGCTAGATCAGGAAGGAATATAATACTGAACAAGGAAATGTACATCCTAAGGCTTCATAAGTGGAGTGGCGTGTCGTAAATATGCCGCGGAACATACCAACGGTACGTCACTCTACTTTAGTCACCTATTCCATCAACCAAGGGTCATCCTACGCTCCGAAGGTAAAACCTAACGCTCTGATACCAACTTTGTCACGTCCCGAAAGTACGGAACATGACCGGCACTTAAACTACGAAACGTCTCGAGGCGTACGTAATCTAAGTAAACCGAAAACCCAGAAATCCAAACCAAGAAAAGAAGTAGAGTGAAGGAAAACCAATTTAAAACAAGTAGTTTTAATAGCATACGCCGAATTATGCGGTTTTTAAGAACATCAAAATTTACTGAAAATTTCGGCAGAGTCTCCTTTGTAAAAACTGGCTCCCAAACGGGATACAACATGAATAGTATACGAAATCAATAAAAAGGCATCCCCAAGCGGGAGCTAGCTCTTCGTCAATCGACGGTCACAACCACACAAGCAATATAATATACAACGCCAACGGCGAGGATCAAAACTCAAAAGGAACTCAAAACCACCAGAAATATAACGAGCGACTCTAAGGTCGAAAGAATAAACAACACTGGTCTCTAACTCAATAAATACATGTTTGGTTGATGGAATTTACTAGATACAACTGAATAATATCATACAAAGTAAATAATGGGGGTATGATACAAATAAACCCACCTACTAGCAAATCACCCGAATGAAACTATGCCCGCAAAGCCGTAAGGAAACCGGTACGGCAAACCTGCAAGAAACTGGGGCACAACGGGGGTGAGTTGCCAACTCGTGAATAGAAAATATCTACGCACAGAAATCGCATAAATAACGCAATCCTAGGTCAATGATCATAATATATCCTCAAATATATGTATAACAGGCAGCCTATGACAATGTCTAGGGTAATATCTAACCCGAGTGTAATCACATGTGCCCGTGTCAGTGCCTCAGGTAGCAATATATCATATGAATGAGGTATGAATGCATGAAACAGAATACATGTAAATGAAGAAACTGTTTTCATAAATTAGTGAGATTTCCTTCGTATTTTTAAAACTGAGGTATCATAATGAAATCAGTATCAACAGTGTCTAGCATCGACACAAAACATAAATCTCACTGTCTCGAAATATCAATGTCTCAATCTCAATATCTAGGGCGCCGTCAGTCCAGACCGGCCCCTACCATCCATCTCAAGACCACGACGGTATCCTCCGGATATCCGGCGCGTCGGGTAATATCACCGGTAGATAGTGCTCCCCAGCCAGGCTCAACGTCAACACCACATTCCTCTTGCCCCGGGGTACCATACCGGGCCCATATGTACCCGTGACGGTTCCTCCACTCCTCGACACGGATCTCCAAAACCACAGCAAACTCATGGTGGACGACACTTTACATCACTAGAAAACCGCAACATTTTATATTTTAAAAGATCATAAGTTGTAAATTTTGCGGCTTTCCCCGAAATCCAGAAATATCATAAATCTCAAGAAATCATCACAAGTGCATATGTCAATGATAATGAACTAGGCATGAACAACTGAATAACAGTATGCATGAAGTGGTAGGTAATAACTACAATGTCTAATATGGCATATAAGGGAAATACACTAATACCATGTCAAAACTACCAGCTAACAATCTAAGTCAAGAAATTATATTCTCTAAAGTGTACGTGACATGGCAATTACCGATTAAGATGTGTGTGAGCCGGCAAGTAGGTGTACGTGGTACATACGCATCATCGGTAATGGTGCTGGTGTCCTAACAGCATGATATCAATAATGGAATATGCAGCAAAATAAATATGCGAGGCAGAGCGAACAGCAATAATGTGCGGGAGCTGAAAACTAGACACAACGATAACTAATCTGCAATGATCTAATATAAGTCCTACGAATGGTGCCTTTTGAAATAACACGAATCATGGGGTTTTGAAAATAGGGGCTACGGTGTTTTTATGAAAAGATACGTCGTTTTTTAAATATCCGTAGATTCCTTTGAGCTGTCTTTAAAAATGCCCACGATTCGTTAGTTTTATAAATAGGTAAGAAGTCTAATCTAATCTAACAACTACACTAAACTATACTGCTGAACTAACAAGCTGAACTACAGGTAAGGAAACCACCTATGATCTGAGTCGATACATATACATACCTGTATATGTATAGTCGGTGATCCCGCCTCAATAATATCATATCCGATACCATATCTATAATCAGGCATCCCAAGTCAAGAGTGCGGATCAATCATCAATATAGCTCGTACGTAAATCCGTCGTACGGCATCCCAATCTGGGTACGGGTCAATATCACATTCATCATACTATTCACCCGGTATCCTCTTTATCAAATATCATGATCGGGGTACTGAACTACATCTAGTACCATACTAATACCGCCTACGTATGCATGGACGTGTGTGAAACACTACGTCAAGGACCCGATGCAACGTCATGTCGTATCTAAGATACGAACCCTGCTATATCACCGATCTCACGGCCTCAAATCGAATCTCATCGACTCAGCTCAATCCCAAGTATCAACCTCAATCCGTATGTGAACACATAGTCCCATACCCATGTGAACACATAACTATAAAGAATCCCATGAGCACATATCAATAGGAATGTATGCAAGTATGTATGTGTGTATGTGTGTGCAACACTACCCTAGGGTTCACAACACTAAGGTAATCCAACACGCCAATATCCATCCTAAGAAACGTTATTAATCCCAAATAACATACAATAAATGTTGGTGTGTATACGCATCCGTATACACCACCACGGACTGCGGGGGTGCTATACGCCATCCACCCGACTTCTCCCCGTAGATATAAATCTACTCACCTGGTCCTCGCTAGCCGGTGCCGACGTTGCCACGCGCTTGCTTGTCGTCTCGAAGTCCACATGGGGGTACCTACATATCATAACGCACCATATCTCATTAAAATCCCACTCATGATCAAAACGACGCACGAATCCCACATAGGTCAAAACCTATGGTTGCTTTCACAAATCGACCCAAAAACCCTCAACGTCGGCGTACAAACGCCAGACCATCGAGAAAAACCCAAATACACTCATTTGCACATTCACGAACACTAATTTTAATATAAAATAGGTTAAAACTCACGAAAACCCCAAATTCACTCTAAAAGCCGTTTTTTCCGAAAAACTAGCAAGCAAAATTACCCGTTTTAGTACAAAACTCGATGTTTAAATGAATGTAGCGGCCAATATATTTATTAAATATCTTAAATAAGTCAATAAAACCATTTCCATAATTCAATCACATAAATTTGCATAATTTCCAAAATCCTAGTTTGCAAAAATATCAATTTTAACACTTTTTAATGTAAAATTCATAATTTTACAATTAAACTAGGTTTTGCATATTTTAAATGGTTAAACCACTCAATATAATTTTTAAGATATGATGAAACCCTAACCATATTTTAATTCTCGATTTAACACAATATTTACAAAAACTAGTTTGCAATTTTAACCAATTTCGACCATTTTATAGCAAAATGCACATACAACAAACTAGTTTGGATTTGCATGATTTAAAGCATTAAACTACATTTTATAATGTTAATAAAGTCATCAAAACCTTAATTAGATTTTAAATCACCCATTTGGAACCAAAAGCTAAAAACTAGTTTGCTTAAATAAAGCTAAATTGGATATTTTAATGTTACAATTAGCACTAAGCAACAAGATTACATTTTGCATGCCCTAAGATACAAAATACATCACATAACCATGCACAATTGATCACCATTCAACTCCAACACAAAACCCCACTTCAATTTCATAAACCCTAATCTTGAATTTGGACTCTAAATTTATAATCTAAACTAAACCTTTCATTAACATAATTTGAAGTAATAACAAACAACTCAAAAAAAGAACAAGATTTATACCTCATAACCATCTTGAGATCAACATGAAACTTGTCTCCAAAATGCAAACTTTTCACCAAGATCCATGCTAGATAGGCTAAGGAAAAATGGGTAGGGCTTGGATTTGCATTTTAGCTTTGATTTTTGATGGAAATGGGTGAATTTTTTGATGGAAAATGAGAGGAGAAGAGGGAGGGAGGGGCTGCTGTTTTGGGGCTGAGAATTTCGGCCAGAAATGGGTGAGGGGAGAGAGAGGGAGGTGAGGAAAATGCAAGGGAGGAAAGTCAAGGTCAAGGTAAGGTCAAAGTCTAACTACTTTATCTATTTTCTAATCTTTTCTTTTATTTCATTTCATTTCTTTTTCCTTTGCAAACCAAGTGGGGAAAAAGTGAGGGCTGCTGAATTTGGCTAAGGGGAGGGGTAAGTGGGGGTGTGTGGGTGTGGGCACGGGTGTGGGGTGATGAAAAATGATAAATACAATACCCCAAACATCCATTTACGCTAAAAAAAAACCTTTTTTCTTCAATAATTTCTAAACCGTTTTGGCAAATGATTTCGTTCCAAAAACCACATGATAAATTTTTATTTAATGTTTTATGATGCACAAAATTTGTTTCAACTCATTCCAATTTGTGATTTTCCCTAATTAAATGTATTAGTGACGGCTTAAAATAATAATAAAATAATATTTTTTTCAGAAAATTTGAAATTTCACCAGCGGCTCAATAAACACCAAATAATAGCAATTACATAGCTAGAATATGTATATTTAATTTTTATAATAAGATATTTGTATTTTGACTTTTTTACAGAAAACCCCCTTATTTTACCGTTTTTTCGAAATTCCACCGAAACGATTTTCAAAACGTTACAATTTAACTGTGATATTGCTAAATTCTGAGCCCAACTGGGCGCAATTCGTGTCGTGAAACGGACGTTCAGTTCTGAAACTGAATTTCCAGCCGCGAGCACTTAAAATGAAACAGCTATATCTTGAAAACCGAAATCCCGATTGAACTGAAACAAATTTTGATGAATTGCTGACTGAGTGTTCTATATATCTTACTTACATCATTTTTGCTGAATTCTTAACATATTAACTTGTGCAATTTATTTTAGTTCATGACATGCATGTTAATTCATACAGAGCTTATTGGTAACATGCAATGCATATATCATACCCTTGTCATATACTCAGTGTTAGTGCGTGTGGACATTACATTATCGTTCGTGATAGATGTTGGTTTAGGAGTGACGAGTACACCAATGGAAAGTGAATATTCGTGACAGTGATTGATACAGTGGACAGTGATGAAATCGTGCCATTGGTATACTTGTACACAACTAGATCAATATCATAAATAGTGTAATCTGGGGAAAAAGGGGAAATCAAAGTGGAAAGAGTATCGTATTTAGCGGGACCGTATTTAGAGGATGATCATTCGAACCGTGATACTTATACGTGTAGGACAGGATCTAGCGATCCGGCTGACAGGGTTATGTCCCGGGCATGTGGGCCGTTGTCTCGGGTATGTACGAGACTCCTGTTAAACATGATCCTCCTTCCACTATGTGATTTCAAACATGACTTAGAGACCGATAGGGACACATAACATATTCTGCATCATATAGTGACATAGTGATTATTTACATTGTTCATACTCCAGTATTCCCTGTTTCACCTTATTATAATAATATTGTTATTGTGTCGCTCTGACGACCTGAGTATGCATGCTCAGATTCCGCGGGAGGACCAGCACAGGAGACGGATCCACCCTTCGAGTTCACAGAGATATAGTCTGGTGTACTCCCTATCTTTACAGCTTTCCATAGAGTAATCGTGAGATTGAACTTGGTTAGTTATTGTTCTTATTATCTGCAATTTTGTGAACAATGGAATTTTAATGTAATAAATTAGTGATGTGATTCCTTTAATACTGTGCTTTATCTACTGATTACATGTAGTGCTAGAAGCCGAAGTGTGACTACGGCGGGATGATTCCTTGACCGTAGGAGCATGGCTGGCCTAGTCATCCCTCGTTTTCCGTATTTTGGGAAGCGGGGCGTGACAATTTTTTTTTTATTCATCTCGTCAGCCTAAGGATGCTGCGGTATTAGTTTAAAGACGTTTCGGTCTGCTATTAGTTTAAGGACATTTCGGTCCGACGTTTGAGAAGGCTGGCTACTGCTGATGGAGTTTGCTTAGGAAGATAGTGAGCGGACATAATCGTCGTCATCTACCATTGACCTAGGCTGTGGCTCATTAAGCATAATATTTCTTTAGGAAACGACCGTTTATCGGCCTGAAAGCCCTTTCACCGTGCATGTCCATGAGTAGATAGGCCCCACCTTGGTAGACTTTATCTATGATGTATGGGCCTTCATAGTTTGGCTCGAATTTTCCCCGCTTGGCGCGATTGGGGATCATAGGCCTTTTGACCACTAACACAAGTTCGCCTTGGCGAAATGTCCTCGGCCGGATCAATCTCTCATATGAGCGCGTCATCTTTGCTTTATAAGCTTCCAGATTTTGCTGTGCTATGAGCCGGGTTTCATCAAGGGCGTCAAGCTCCTCAAGCCGAAGCTGAGCATTTTCTTCGTCCGTTAGCTCGTAGTGGACTGCCACTCGTAGAGAGGGTAACTCTATCTCGAGGGGGAGTACTGTTTCTGTACCGAATACCAACGCATATGGCGTTGTGTTAGTGGATGTCTTGAACGTGGTTCGATATGCCCAGAGAGCCTCTTGCATCCTTTCGTGCCAGTGCTTCTTATTTCGTGACACTGTTTTCTTCATGATCTTTGTCAAGATCTTGTTGAAGGATTCAGCTAGACCATTGGCTCGCAGATTATAAACCGAGGAATATCTTCAGTCTATATTGTGTTGCTGCGCGAATCGACTGATCTTGTGGCTTCTGTAGGCTGGTCCGTTATCGGAGATGATCCGTCTTGGCGTTCCAAACCGATATATGACGTGCGTCTTGAAGAAATGGAGGATATTCTCCGTCTTCACTTCCCTCAGTGGTACCGCTTCTGCCCATTTGGAGAAGTAGTCAGTCGTCGCCAGGATGAAACGATGTCCCCTAGACGATGCTGGTTCGATGGGGCCGACTATGTCAGTCCCCCACATTTCGAATGGCCAGCTAGCCACCGTTGGGTGTAGTGGATTTGGATGCTGGTGAATGAAATCCCCATGAATTTGGCATGAGTGGCATTGCTTCGCATATTCGAAGCAATCCTGAATCATTGTGGGCCAGTAGTAGCCCATCCGTTTGATCTTCAACTTCATCTTTGGGCCTGCTTGGTGAGAACCGCAGAGTCCGTCGTGAACTTCCTGGATGACCCTTTTCGCTTCGTCGGGTCCTAAGCATCTCAGCCACAAAGAATCAAATGATCTCTTGTATAGAGTATCGTTAACGAAGACGAAAGACAGAGCTCGTTTCATGAGCTGATGTCTTATGGACGCTTCTTCAGACATTCGGTGGGACTTAAAGTAGTCTATGAAGACTTCCCTCCAATCCTCGGCCTTTTCCGGGTCTTTTATTTGCAGAGTTGTCTGCTCGCTCGCTCCCTTTTCTTCGAATAATTCCGGAGATATTTCTGCTGGGGCAAGCACTCGACGGCTTTGTACCACGATTCTAACGTCATCGAGGTTCTCGTCAGCCAATTCTTTAGCAAGTTTGGCCAGTGCGTCCGCTTTGCTGTTTTCCGCACGCGGTATGTTCTCCAAAGTATAGGAGGGAATTTGGGTCAGCAGTTGTTAAACCTTTTCACCGTACTTCACCAACTCCGGTTTGCACGTTTAGTAGTCGCCGTTTACTTGACTAACGACCAGTTGAGAATCCCCGTATATGAGGAGGTTTTTAATTCCCATGTCAATGGCGATCTCAAGGCCCGCTATCAAAGCTTCGTATTCGGCTTCATTGTTTGTCCTAGGCTCTGTTAAGGAGAAAGCGAAGCGCATTATCCCTCCTTGTGGATTTACAAAGATTAGTCCTACCGCCGATTTGATTATAAGGGTACTTTGTTTGCGCTTCTTTACGGAAGATGCTCCATCGAAATAGAGCTCCCATCGGGTATCACCACCGTCGATCGCATCAAACGCATGTTCATCTGGAAGATCGCAATTTAGAGGAGAATTGGCGGGTATGGGATGCTCAGCGAGGAAGTCGGCGATGGCCTGGCCTTTCACTGCTTTGAGAGGTTGATACGTTATTGAAAACTCCATCAAGAGTAGGGCCCATTTAGCGAGTCGTCCCGTCAATATGGCCTTTGACATCAAGTATTTAAGGGGGTCCACCCTTGAAATGAGACGGACCTCATGCGCCAACGCATAGTGCCTAAGCTTTGTTATCGCGAAGATCAACGCCAGGCAATGTTTTTCAATGGGGGAGTAGTTGCTTTCTGCCCCCAGTAGAACTCGACTTAAGTAGTAGAGTGCTCTCTCTTTCCCTTGATCGTTCTCTTGTGCCCATAATGCGCCTAAGGAACCTTCGAGGGCGGTTGTATAAAGAATGAGGGGTTTTCCCTTGACCGGAGCAGCCAACACCGGCGGGTTCTGCAAGTATTGCTTGATCTCGTCTAGTGCGCTTTGGCACTTTTGATCCCAGACAAACGGGGTTCCCTTCTTCATCAGGTGGCTATAGGGACGGCACTTGCCTGAAAGATTGGCTATAAATCGCCGTATGTATGCGAGCTTCCCTTGGAGAGATCGTAACTGTTTAAGAGTTCTTGGCGGAGGCATTTCCATGACCGCTTTGATCTTTGACGGATCTATTTCAATACCTCGATGTCGAACAATGAATCCCAGGAATTTGCCTGAGGAAACTCCGAATGCACACTTGAGCGGGTTCATCTTCAAGTTGTATTGCCGAAGGCGTTGAAATACGGTCTTCAGATGCTCGAGATGTTCCTCATATGATTTCTTTTAACAACGAGGTCGTCGATATAGCATTCGACGATTTCGTGTATAAGGTCATTGAAGATCTTCGTCATGGCCCTTTGGTAGGTGGCACCGGCGTTCTTTAACCCGAATGGCATCACCTTGTAACAAAATATTCCCAGAGGAGTCCTGAAGGCGGTGTGCTTCTGGTCTTCGGGATGCATCTTTATTTGATTATACCCTGATGAGCCGTCCATGAAGGAGAAAACCTCATGAGTGGACGTATTGTCTATCATCAGTTCGGTGACTGGCACTGGGAAATCGTCCTTCGGACAAGCTTTATTAAGATCTCGGAAGTCTACGTATATACGCACTGTCCCATTTTTCTTCATCACTGGGACGATGTTGGCGATCCATTCAGGGTATTGAACCTCCTGGATGAAGCCAGAGTCGATCAGCTTCTTGACCTCGGCATTGATGCTCATCTCAAGCTCGAGTCGCATTCTTCTCGGCGCCTGTTTAACTGGCTTGATGTTCGGGGATATCGCCAATTTGTGTACAGCAATTTCTGGATCTAGTCCCGGCATTTCGGAATAGTTCCACGCGAAGCAATCTCTATGCTGTAGAAGCACATCCTTTAACGCAGCTACCCTTTCTTCAGATAGTAACTCGCTGATGAATGTCGGTCGTGGATCGTTTGCCGTCCCCAACTCAATATTCTTGAGGTTATCTGCAGTGGTATGGATTCCATCTTCCAGCTCTTTTGGCGCTGGTGGGAATTCTGAGATTATCTCGTCGCTGCTGTTTTCGAAGCACCAAGGGAGCTCCTCTATGACCTCGGGCTCTTCCTTTAATGTTGTAATCATGTGGCAGGTGCGAATTCGCTTCCAATCCCAATGTGGAACCGGTTCTCCTTTCGTGGCCTTGGGCTCGTGCTTCTGTGGCGGTGCTACCCTCCAATTGTCGGATAGAGCGAACTTGCCAAGCTGATACTGATCTTCGACCCAATTCTTGAAGGTGAAGCAATCTTCAAGAGGATGCCCTATTACTCGATGGTAAGAGCAATAGTCCGGGTGTGAGACTTCGCCCGCTTGTTCAGGGTTTTTAGACTCCGGCAATGTAAGCATCTGGTATTTTATAGCTCGGTCAAGTATCTTCTTCGTCTTGTCCCGAGGAAAAGAGTATGCTCGACCCATCTTCTTTACAAGGGACAGATCCAGACCGTTCGATTCCCGACTGCGTGGCTTCTTAGTCCCGCTTTGTTGCCATCGAGCGCCCTTTTCGCTTTTCGACTTGTTTCTGCTTCTGCGCCGAGCCTTGTTTATAACAGGTTGACAGGGAGCAGCCTTTTCGTCTTTCACGGCCTGTTGGAGAAGGCGTTGCGTCCTAGCTTTCTCGTAGATGACCATTTCGCGGTTATGATCGTCTCGGACTTTTTGACCAGCTTTCTTTATAAGTTTGTCCATTTGCTCTTCGAACGACGGACTGGGCTCCTTTGCATTTGGAACTTTCACTGGCTTAGGATTAGCGTCCTCCCATTGAGCATCCGTCGCTTCATCAAGGTCATACACGACGTAGCAGCCGGGTAGTAACTCTCGTTTCTTTGACCTGATGTATCCAAGCCCAATTGTTTCCATTTTCCCATTAGGCAGTTTACGTTGAGTCCCGGGAACGTTCCAGACTTTGTCATAGAACTTGGCTTTCCGAACGGTCTACTTGAAGGATATCCCCGGGCGTTTCAGCAGCTTCTTCAAACCCTCTGTATAATATCTGGGAAGATGGATAGGCTGAAGCCTGTCGAGCGTGGGATCCGCGCCATGCCAGGTTTCTTTTTCCACCTTGGTTTCTTCAGAGCGGTAGAACAAAATTGCTTTCTCGCTTTCTCGCCTGGGAGGGATGTAGAATGTTTGTAGCTCTTCTATACTGTAGATATTAATTGCGTCCAGCTCTTTATGGTGTTTAAGCGGCACTATGGTGACTTGTAGACTTTGCTCCTCGTCAGCGGACGTTCGTATGGAAGGTCGAGCGGAGAATACAGCATGGACTTCATCTTCCGAGTCGCTGCCAAAGATCAACGCAGGAGCTGATGGTCCCGGCTTGTTGTGTTGGGGCGGACCCGAATAAACCATCTTCTCTTCCTCCTCAGTATCACTGCCGAAGACAGGGATGGTAGCGTTAGTTTTATTCTCCGGCTTGTGACACTTATCTGTATCTTCGAAATCCGGTAAGAAGTATTTGGCATCTTCGTATTTGTGGACCTCGTTCACAGAGATCAGGTTCAGTTCTCCCGTCACGGTATACTCGAAACCATCCTTAAAATACTTCATACACTGATGTTGTGTAGAAGGGATGATGTTGTACTCGTGTAACCATGGTCGGCCGAGCAAAGCGTTGTAGCATGTCTTGGCATCTATGACGTGGAACTTAATGTCCGTGATGAGTAGCCCGAAGCGTAGCGTCAGTATCACAGATCCAAGAGTCTTTGACGATTGGGAGTCGAACCCGGAGATGGTGATCTTGTCCCGAACAAGGTGCTGGACGCTCATGCAGATTTCCTTCAACACCCGCACGTTGAGTAGGTTAACAGACGACCCGTTATCGATCAGGATTTTGCCTATCTTTATATCATGGCAGTATCCCGAGACATAGAGAGGGCGATTGTGTTCGCACGTCCCAAGTAGAAGGTCTTCATCGCCAAAAGTAACATCAGCCGTGTGCACTTTCTCCAATTCATCTTTCATCTTTTCCTCGGCCAGGCATGCTTAGAACTGTTCCGGGTCTTGGAGCGCCTTAATCAACGAATCTCTCACCTCTTTTGATAGCAAAAGGACGTCAAGAATGCTGAGCTGTGAGGGCAGCTTCCTCAGATGTGCTAAGACATTGTAATCCACCTTATTCTTCTTTGGTGGGTCTTTGGCAGCTAGCTCTTCCACCACTTGGTCATCTAAGACGATATCTTCAGTGGCCTTTCCTTTCCCTTTATCTTTTTTGTTTGAGGGTCCGAGGTTATTTTCGGGCAGCGTGCGATTACGTAGCCGGATATTTTCGCAAACCTTCGGTTCTTCTTCTTTTCTCAAAGCGGACTCTTTAAAGAGAGGGGAAAGTTCTAGTTCTTCATCAGAATCACTCCCGAATATAGGCACTTGTGATCCACCGGTGTTAACCATGCAACAATCGCCAGCAGTTCTTTTAATCCCTTCGGTCGTATTTCTTTGCTCCCGACGAGTTTTACGCTTTTCCCGTTTAAAGTGTTGTCGATGAGCAACGTATCCTTGCCACCATCTATCGAAAGCTTTGCACTCTTGAGTGGGGTGCGAAATCTTTTGATGATATAAGCAATAAAACGGGTGCATTTTCGCTTCACCAGTAATTTCTTCTTCGGAGGATGGTAGCTTCATGCCCATTGATATGGCCTTAGCAAACTTCTTTCTCATCTTGAATTGGCTTTTGTCGGTAGCGGAGGTGTTTAGCTCCAACGGGATCGTTTCAGCTCCTTCATCAAGTCGTTGGCGTTTGGCCCTTTCGAATATAACCGCCTCGCGCTCCCGATCAGCTTTACTTTTCAACCGAGCTTCATTAAGGAATGCGTCAATTACTTCATCTGATGGCCCCAGAACTTTTGGTTCAGAATCTGCCCCCAGCGTTTCAGTACAAGGGGTCTCCTCATCGTTCGAATGGGAAATCATACGACAGCTCGCCACGCATTCTTCAGCTTCATCTGACGAACTTTCTCCCTCACCTTCCTCTTGAAAGACGTGGTTGAGGAATTCTTGGAGTGTAATGGGAGTCCGTGCCTTTTGGTTGTATTCATCCAGTGCGTCAATTTGCTTTTGTAAGTCCGTGCGCTTGTCGCCAGGCTTCACGGGCTTCTTAGATTTCTTCTTCTTCTTTTTCAAAGATTTTGACGGCTGACTGCAAGTGCTTGAACCGCCACCATCGGTTTTTGGAGTTGGACGTGGCTTCAACATCCCTTCAATGACTTGCGGTTCCAACGGGTTCTTCCACTTGATCGCTGGACATGTCTGAAGATCATTTAGCATCCTCTTTGTCTTGGTTGATAATACAACCTCCCAAGGAGCTTCTTCAATGACGGAGCATGTTGCCCCCTGTGTATTCGTCCCCTTAGAGGTGTGGGGCTGCGGGGGATTCACCTTCCATTTGTCAGATAACGCGAACTTGCCCTGTCAGTACTGGTTTTCAAGCCAATTCTTGAAAATGTAGCAATCTTCGATCGGATGGCCTAGTACTTGATGATAAGGACAGTAGTTGGGCTCGTTGACATCACTTGGTTGCAACGGACGTTTTGGATCCGGCAGATTTATGAGTCTGTTGCGCAACGCCAGCTCGAATAACCTCCTCGTTTTATCGCGGGGAAAGGAATAAGGACGTCCCATCCTATCCTCAAGGGGCACGTAAGGGCGCATATTATTTTGACGAGCAACCGGCTTCGAGTCGCTCGGTTGTTGTTGAGCATTAGCGACAACGATCGCTTTTCCCTTCCCTTTGTCATTTCGGGAGTCCGGCCTTGGAAGAGGGGGTTTATGGCCCATTTGATCCATTTGCGCTAGTTTGTCAATCAAGGCCTGGAAGGTAGTTGGCTTGAAGAACATCATAAATTGTGAGATGGTTGCCTGTGGATCAAGGGTTCCCACAAACATACCCACTGCGGGAGCTTCTTCAATGCGTTGTTCGCACTTTGACCATAAGTTCCGCCATCGTATAGCGTACTGAACCCACGTCTCGCCTGGTTTTACCCTGGCGTTAATCAGTGCTGTCGTCGGGGTACGTTCACTGGCGCTTGCAAAACGCTGAGTAAACAGTAGCTCCATCTCCGCGAAGGTTTTGATAGAGTCGTTCGGGAGTTCAGAGTACCATTCAAACGCCGTATCTGATAAGCTTCCAACAAACTGGCGAAGCAAAAGCTTGTCGTCACCGCCGGTGTTGCCGCAGAGTGCCCTGAACTGGGCAACATGCTGATGAGGATTGCCCGTCCCCTTGTAGACATGGAACTTGGGAATCGTATAACCTGGCGGGTACTTGATTTGATCGTACCAACTCAGATATGGTCTCCCCGTTTTCACGACCTGGCCGGCTGTTTCGGTTGCATGATGAACCCGTATTTGCTGGGCAATGTATTCATCCAAATCAGCTTTGGAGATTGTATCCTCTTTAGCTGTGGACAGAACTGGTGGAGGATTCGACGTCTCTCCCCTATCGTCTTCAAGAATGATGGGGGAATCTTCAGCAGGTGGATCTTATTGAATCATCATACCCACCATATCCTGGAACAGGAGGGCCATTTTCTTTATGTTGGCTGCCTGCTCCGCAGCTTCTTTATCTTTCTTCTCTAGTACGCGCAGAAGGAATTCGGCGTCCGTTTCTTGTTCTTGACGCTCGTCCGAGGATGTTTCAGGAGTTTCTTTTGGCCCTGTAAGCGCGGCCATAGCGTTCATCATTTCTTGGAGCTTCTGCTGCTGCTCCTGAGCCTTGGTCACTGACCTCGTGTGCGGTCTATGACCTGTTGATATGCGGCTATCTTCTTTTCCCGATGCCATGTAAACCGTATGAACTGTTATGCCCCCTGACTTGGGGCGTTTAGGTTCACTATTTTTAACTTTTGCCGCTGACGCGGGAGTTTTCTCTGGCCTCCTTCTTTTGTGGGCCGTTGAGGTTGAAGGAACCGTTGAAGGGGGCAGCCTTGCAGCTGCTGTCCCCTGCTGTTTAATAGGGCAGTCCTTGTCTTTTTCCACCTTCGCCTTTTTCTGGTGATGAGAGTGACCTGGGTCAATCACGGAGTCTTGAACCCTCCGCCAAACTTTATAAATTCTTGAGGACAGCCGTTGAGGGGGCTGTTCTCGTTTCATTTCTGAAACTCTCTCCGCAGGTGGAGGAGATCTCTTCATTGTAGCGGTTGGAGAGTTCTTCCGTACCCTCCTCAGCAGTTCAAAGCTGTTCCCAGTTGGAACAGCAGCGTTGACTTCCACCACTGGAGCCGGTGGAGTTAGCCCTGAGGGAGAGTTGCCCCATGCCTTCCTCATTCGTTGCCAATGGCGACGTCGAGCATGACGAGCCGTTGGGACTGGCTCGGAGATTGAGACATCTTCTTTTTGCCCCCTGTCCGAATGGGGCGCCGCCGGTGTTAACCTCTTAAAGACCGAGGTTGTCTTTTGAGGGGTGATATTCAACCTGTCGAAGACGGATCCTCGAGCAGGGGTAGGAGTAGGAATCGTCAGCCTTGAAAAGACCGACTCTTTGACAGGGGGAGCCGCCTTGACAACTTCTGAAGCAGCAGCTGTTGCCCTCCTTTGGACAGCCATTTTAGAGTTCAGATTTAGCCTGGTGAAAACAGAGGTTGTCGGTTTGGTAGCGGGTGACCCGTTGACAGGGGCCGTCGTAGCAGTGAGCCGGTCGAAGACCGACTTTTTGTTCACTTCCGGTGCGGGTATTGGCGCAGGAAAGCTTGTAGGCGGGATCATGGTCCTGAAGAATAGGCCAGTGGTGGCTTGGGTCACCTGGTCTACTGGCAGAGTGAGGAAGGAAGCCGGTTGGGGCCCATATGCAACACCTCCGGGGGAGGTGGAGTGTCCATTGCAGTGGCACTTCGAGCAGTTGGTGCAGTTAGAGGCCATTGAATCTTGAGTTCTGCGCCAGGCAAGAGACCAAATCTTAGTAACTTGAAATCCGAAGGCAACCATTTAACAAACCGCGATTGGTTCGCGAAGACGACACACGAAGTGTGGAGTGGAAAGAGGAAGAGGTCCCACCGGGCGTGCCAGAATCTGTGTCCCCTCCGAACGACGGCGCACAAGACCGTGATGTCCTGACGCTGAGATTCGGGGCAGATGCTATTTGGTTTTATCCGTCCACCTCTCCGAAGATGCCAAGCTGATTTATGGCACCGTGTACCGGAGGTTTAGACGGATGTGGCCGATGTAGCAGACTTTGTCAGATTCCCACTCAGGGTGAGGGGTTTTTGATTGTGGGGACGCTCTTCCCTGCAGGCGCAAGCCTCTGCAGTTAATTATGCTACCGCATCGCGGTAACCACTTTCTCCTTCTCCAGAATTTCACTTCGTGTCGTGGGTGTTTGTTTTGTTTGTGGTTGCCCGTGGATTGTATACGGAGACTGAGTAATGCCGTCGCCTGTAGGACGTGGATTAGTCCAAATCCGTATTTACTTAGATTTGGATTTGGTGTTTTTTTTTAGTTTAAGGATGCATTAGTCGCGTTGCGGCTAAGATCAACTTAAACGTTCGTTAAGGATACGTTAGTCCTGTTTGGGACTAAGATCAACTTAACGTGATAATCCATTTAATATCTGGCTATCGGGACTCGTCACCTCTCTAACGTCGTTGAAGGATTACAACGGCAAATGTCAGAGGAGTTTAGAGATGTACCCTTGAACCAAAGTCGATTTGGAGTTTTATAGTCCATTTAAATGTTTAAGGATACGTTAGCCGTATTTGGGGGCTAAGATCAACTTAAACGGGACCGTTTAGACCCGGCAAAAGAATATTTGGAGGCTCTATTGTTCCAGTTTAGGGACGTAGTGGTCCGTGTTCCAGTTTAGGGACATGGGGGTCCATTGCCAGTTTAGGGACGTGGTGGTCCGTATTCCAGTTTAGGGACGTGGTGGTCCGTCATTAGTTTAAGGATATTTCGGTCCAGCATTCCCATTTAGGGACGAATATTAGTTTAGGGACGTTTCGGTCCAACATTAGTTTAGGGACGTTTCGGTCCAATATTAGTTTGTGTGGTCGTTGGGACCCGTCGTCTCTCTGACGTCATTGAAGGATTACAACGACAGGTGTCAAAGGAGCTCGGAGATGTACTCTCGAACCGGATATAAATTGATTTAAGAGAGAGCTGTGCTCAGTCAATTTTATTTAAGGACTTACGGCCAAAATTGGGCTAAGTCCAGTGGAAAATGTTCAACACCTTTATTTATTTCCGGTCTATTAGACCTGTGCTAGGGCTTTGCCCACACTTAAATAATGCATTGCATTACTTCAGGCCATTTATGCCCATTTTGACTGGGCTCTGGCCTTTTTATTATGATGCAGATCATTTGTTTTGGTCCACTAGACCTTTCAATTGGGCTCTGCCCTTTTAAATAATGCATAGCATTTTATTTATTAAGCCTGTTAAGCCTTTTAATTGGGCCTGGCCCTTCAAGAGATGAAATGCATTGCATTTGTCAGGCGCTTTGCGCCAATCACTGAGCGCAAGCGCTTGTGGTGAGGACACGTGTCATGCTCTGGCGAGCGCAAGCGCAACAGCACAGTGCGCTGCGCTAGTGCGCTGCGCTGTTGCGCTGCTGACACGTGGCGCGCTCTGGTGAGTTGCGCCAACAAAGGAGCGCAACAGCGCAATTTTTCAAGTGCAAAGCACTGTTTTATATTTTAGTTGATTTTAAATTAAAGAAAACAAGTTTTCTTTTGTTTTCAAGGAACCAATGGTTCATAAGAAAGTGCAAAGCATTGCTATTACTTTTTTTTTTTTATTTAAGATTATTGATCTTGTTCATAGATCAATAGTCTGTCCATAAGAGAATTTTCTCTTTCTCCTAAAGGTTTTTACCTTCTGTTGTTCTTGAGGAGTTCTCAAGAGTTCTCTTCTATTTTTTTTTTTTTAGAAAGATGTTGATCCCTTTTAATTGAGGTCTGAGATCCTTTTTATAGTGCTCATAAATTAGTTAAGTTTGTTAAAGAGATCTTTCTCTGAGTGATTTGGGGAATTTTCCCCACCGTTGGATCTTTGATCCAAGGGCTTCTGCTTTGCAGAAGAAAATCTTCTTGTTTTAACAAGAACAGAAAAGATTTCTTGAAATTTTAATTCTGTTTGGCGCAGATGCCCCAGCGCGTGACACGTGTCGCACAGCGCAGCGCAACTGCGCTGACACGTGTCGCGCAGCGCACAGCACAGCGCAACTGCGCTAGCGCATCTGCGCTGACACGTGTGGCGCAGCGCACAGCGCAGCGCATCTGCGCTGACACGTATCGCGCAGCGCAGCGCCTGCGCAACTGAAGCGTTGCTTCCTTAAAACAGAGCTTTACTCTGATTGGGCGCGCCTTCTTGGGCGCTGCGCTGACGTATCAGCGCCTGACATGTGGCGCGTTGCGTCCGAGATTTGAAGTGTTGCTTCAAAATTTTGAATTTTTGAATTTCAACAGAGCTTCGCTCTGATTGGGCGAAACAGGATTCCATCTCAGATCGCATAGCATCCTGTCACTTCATCGAGTCTCTACTCGTGATGGCTTACTGAAAACTAGTTGGCTCATCATCATCGATAATGCAATCCTCTCGATTCCCGTTTACGAGAAAACCATAATATCTCTTGGACGGATGAGACTGCCTACTAGATCTGCAGAGTGGCGTAGGTACGTCCGGTTTCATTGAAATCTCAGGTTCGACTAAGTTTTCAGTAACAGTTTGTGGTTCTGGAATTTCTTTCAGTTCTATTGCGCTCCCATTTATCTCTTTTTCAAGAAATTGAGTTTCCATAAAGCGGGCATGAAGAGAAACAAAGACCTTTTGTTCCTCAGCGTAATAGAAATAATACCCCTTAAAGGTTTTGGGGTATCCCACAAACTTACACAATACTGAACGTGCCTCGAGTTTGTCCGGATGAACCTTTTTGACAAAAGCAGGACAACCACATATCTTAAGATACTTAAGACAGGGTTTCTTCCCACTCCACATTTCATATGGAGAGGTAGGCACAGACTTAGTTGGAACCTTATTTAATAGATATGCAGCAGATTCTAGTTTATAACCCCAGAAGGAGAGCGACACTCAACATTACTCATCATGGAACGCACCATCAGGTAAAGTGCAATTCCGTCTTTCTGATATACTGTTGTGTTATGGTGTGTATGGAGGAGTAAGCTGAGAGAGAATTCCATTCTCTTTTAGATATTCCAGGAACTTGGCACTTAAGTATTCACCACCCCGATTAGATCAGGGTATCTTGATACTTTTGTCTGTTTACTTTTCCGCTTCATTCTTATACTCTTAGAATTTCTCAAAGGCCTCGGATTTATGTTCCATTAAGAATACATGTCCATACCTTGAGAAATCATTGGTGAAAGTAATGAAGTAGGAATAGCCACTTCTTGCATGCGTAGACATTGGTCCACATGCTTTTTGGGTATGAGTCCCAGGAGCTCAGTAGCTCTTTCTCCGTGTCCAGTGAACGGAGTTTTTGTCATCTTTCCTCTGATACATGATTAATAAATTGCATATGATTGATACTCAAACGTATCTAAGTATCCATCTTTATGTAACTTGGTCAACCGTGTTTCATTGATATGACCAAGTCTACAATGCCATAAGAAAGCTTGGTTTGATTATGAAGTCTTTCTTTTAAGTGTGTTTTGGACGTTGAAAATTTGATGTTGATTGAGAATGTATATTTCGTTATTAAGTGTACCCGACCCGACCATTTCATGATTTAGGTGAATATTTATGATATTGCTTTCAAGTGCAAAATTATATCTTTCATTAGATAACAAAGATACAGATATAATATTACACATCATACTGGATACACAAAAGCAGTTACACAATAACAAAATATGTCCACTCGCCAACCCTAAGTGATATTCTCCTACCGCAACAGCATCCATACCGGTTCTGTTGCCAACCATGAGGGTCATATCATCTTTCCTCAAAACTCTACGGCTTCTCAGCGCCTGCAATGAATTACAGATGTGAGATCCTGATCTGGTATCCAATACCCAAGAAGTAGAGTTTATAGAAAAACGGTTTTCAATCACGAACACACCTAAAGCCGAAGCCACAACTTACTTCGTGTCTTGATTCTTGACTTTTAGGGCCATGCGGTCCTTCTTCCAATGTCTCTTTTTCCGACAAAAGAACTATTCTTCCTTTGTGGTTGCCTCCCCATTCTTTTCCTTTCCCTTTCCCTGCACCTTCTGCACACATCCCCTCGGTTTGGTGGGGGCCTTCTTCTTCTTCCCCTTGGCCTTAGCCTTAGATTTAGCAGAAGAAAATCCCCCAATAAACAGAGCGGGTGTTTTCTTGGTTTTCTTCAAGGCGCCTTCTGCCACCCTCAGCATGTTGAGGAGCTCAGGAAGTGAAACTTCCATCTTTTGCATATTGAAGTTCAATATGAATTGGGCATAGGTAGAGGGAATGGACTGTAAAATCAAGTCGATGTACAACTCATTCTCCAACGTAATTCTCAGGTCTGCGAGCTCTTCTATGAGAGAAATCATCTATAGGATGTGGTCCCCAATAGATGATCCGATAGCCAATCTCGCTTGAAACAATTTCTTCGAGATCTCATATCTTACGATACGAGACTGCTCTCCATATAAATATTTGGTATGCAGGAAGATGGAAGCAAGGTCTATCTTCTCGTGCCACCTCTGATGTTCATTATCCATGGAGGCCGGCACGAGACACTTGGCTTTCGCACAATCAAGATCTCAGGTCTTACGGACCTCAATATCCGCGACCGAGTATTCTGGACCGGGAACAGTGGGAGCTTTCGCCGTGAGGAGGTATGCGACCTTATCATATGTAAGGGCCATATGGACATTCCTCAGTCAGTCTTGATAATTTGGCCCAACGAGTTTATATTTAACTAGTATTAGTTTAAATCCCGTTATGGTCGCTGCATTTAGGAGATAGAAAAAAGAAACACTCAGTATATGCTCTTGCAAGTTTAGATTGGTTATTAGTTTATCTAAACAGAATGGCTCCCACTGTTTCCTCAAATTCTTCTTCAAACCCTAAAAGAAGAATTAGTCAGGATTAATCGCACCCTATAAGTTTGCTTATCTTTCGGCCAGGCCAGTGTTGGTACTTCGGAGGGAGGTACCCCGTGCTTTCGCACGGACCTAATTAAATAACCTCGTTTTCTCTGTGGCATAGCCCCGTTAACACCTTTCTAGACACCTACTTGATTAGCTAATTGCAAAGTGAAAAATTCTCCCGAAGAGTAGCGGATACTCACAGTAAGATCAGGAACCAACTATCATTGTGTGATAATTTTGAAGGAAGCCTACCAAAAATACCACACTCCAGAAGGTATGCGATACTAGCAAGTTCCCTGTATGTTTGAAACTCCCGATATGATTTTTGCCCCAAGCGCTTATAACCTTGTCGAAGGTCAAAACATCATAAGTCGCAAGTAAAGTTCAACCCGTCATTGTCCAAATTAATCTATACCCATTCATACAAGCCCTTGACGAAGGTCAAAACAGCTGTACGCCTGTCCTAAATTAATGCATCTATCTATGCTACAAATAAGCACCTACTAGCTACCAAACACTATGCCTTGGGAAAGGTCAAGACACATAGTATTAATATTAGTAGATACCTATCTGAAATGACGGAAGGCTAAGGCCGGTTTTGGCAAAAACCGTTAATGTAATGAACTTGATATAGTCGAAGGAACATAATAGCTTTTGAAAAGGAGTGGTATAAGCTCCGCTTTTTAAAAGTTGTTTTTGAAGAAAACTGAGTGGTTTTGGAATTGTTCCAACGACGTGAGATTTTAGGATTATTACTTTACATTAATCAATATTAATGCGGTCCCATCAATTAACCTTATCATTGCAAAAAGAAACGAAAATAGAACGTACGCTTATGCCATCCGCATTCGCCACGGGGCCCCATCATGCACCGTTAGGTTACTTAACTAACGGCAAAGCGGGGGCTGGACTAGCCCGGGTGCAAAACATAAGCAACGTTTATATATATATATATATATATATATATATATATATATATATAGCCATTCGTCTCACGCAATAATAGCCATTCCAGATCACAGCAACACAGATGAATATATTGGATATATTAGGATTTCCGTGTTTTATTTTAGCCTAGAATGAAAAACGGATTCCACGGTCATGATGAATAGCCAAATCCCCACCGTGGACCCCTACAGGTGCGGCAAACTACCCGCCAAATTCCCAAAGTGAAGCAACCTCCCTCAATGAAATGAATAGGCCACTCGGCATTTTAAGAACCCGGTAGTTTGTCCACCCCTCCGTAGGTCTATCCTAGGTGCAAGAAAAAGTAAATGAAATAATACAATGGTGGCTACAACCTCAATCCGGATGTGCCCCACAAAAGAATATTACATCAATTTACAAATATACATGAATGAAAGAAAAGAACACTCTTCTCACATCCTCCCGGCTATTCATTCACGACGATCCAATACTTCATATCCACAAACCATCAATAAGATACATGATATGTGCAACCCCCACTAATCGACATATATCAATTAGTAGACGTTTAGCAACACATATACAAACAAAATAAACAGTTAAGTAAGAATTTAGAATTTTGATCGATTAAAACTTTCCGCATTTATCCCACGTACAAACCAGTACACAAACAAATCTGGGCAAAAACCAAATGTACCAAAAATCACATTTCCATGAATCTGAACCACAGAAAAAATTGGGAGCACCTTATCCATAACGAGTCCGCGGATCCGCGGCCAAATGACCTATTTGGCCGTGGATTAACGGTCGAATTGTGGGCTCATGTGCTCAAATTTTTTTCTTGGTTCTATAAATGCCTACACATAATTTTAAGGTCACTGAAAATATTTTTTGAACAAGTTTAAAATTCGGACAGCAAGCTATTAAATGGAAATGCAATTCGGATGTTTTCCGTCGATCGAAATTCTAAATATGTGCTAACTATCTAGTTAAGCTTTGAGTAGGCTCTTATACCAGTGTAAGTCGATGTCGCACACCCCATGTGGTTTGTGGGGAGGCGTAATTTATAAAAAACGATTTTATACTTTGCAATATCGACCATACATCCAAGATCTTTCAGAAACCTTAACTAGAAAAACACATAGAGGTTCTAAACTACTAAGATAGAGTTTTATACCTTCTTGAATCTAGTCCCTCGGGTCTTCTTTTCCTCTTCTTGAGCTCCTAGAAAATGTGGATCAAGCTCGGTCATTGGCATCCTCGTGTCGAAAACGATCCACCTGAGAGTCTATGGTTCAAGCTCCAATCTCAAGAATGAGGTAACTAAAATACCTAGTTTGCTAATCTAGGCAGCTTAGGAGATGTAGAGAGTTAATTGGACTATATTATCTCAAAGAACTCTAGGATTCACAACACATGTGAGGATTATATTTTGAGGAAGGATGAGGAGAGCAAAAATGGAGAGAGAATGAGAAAAACCCAAATGAACAAGTCTTGTGTGCAAGTGAAGAATGACTAACTCATTTCCAATAATCAAGCATGCAATATTTTTCCATAGAAAAATACAACCATGCTTGAATAGTAAAGTCAAATGAAATAAACAAACGAATTAGCCATACTTCAACCATACCACAAATATCTCCATTTTCATCTCATTAATTTATTTTCCAAAAATAGATAAAACCAAAAATGAGATGTCCCTTTTCTAGAAACATCTATTGTAAAATTATAAAAATGCCCTCAACGTATATACATACCGTATTCGTACTGCAAAAATACGAATACAAAAGATAAAAATAATCCAATAATATAATACTAGAATGCGGCTTAATCATAAGCCCACTAGTATTATCCGTCCGAATATCATCCATGTAGCCAGTATACGTATATGATCGGAACCCTGCACGTAAAACCATACGACCTCTATAACGTTTCGCTTGAACAAGGGAAATCCTCTGTGTGGGACTCTAAAGACTCGACAGTATGCTGGCAGTGGGTTTAACTGTCACATCCCGCTTCCCAAAAAACGGTAGCAGGTACGTGACGAGGCTCACGACGTATTTATTTCGAGAAAGTCATTTTCCAGAATAAATACGCTAAGCGTAATTGAGCAATATGAAATGATAAGAAATTAACATGAGATTTAAACTTCAACAACTTTATTTTCATTCAACTTGATATATTTACAATACATGAGTTCAATTAAAAGAAAATACAAGAAGAGAAATGCCTAAACATGTGGCATACATAAACTGAAAGAGAGGATAACTAGACTAGGCCTGAGTCGCGATCTAATCGTGCTCCTCCTCGGTGGTGTCCACCTCCCCAGTCTCCACAGTATCTGACGAACATTCCAAGAAACAAAGATAAGTGGAATGTCCATCAGCGAACTTTCGCTCGGTAAGTCCCCAAGAAATGGGTGTGAAATATAAAAGTATAATGACAAAGAAAATGTATATCATGAAGTAATGGACTAAGAGATGTGGTGTTTAAACATGTCATTTAATATAAGCATGGCAATTCCATTTAACATGCAGTTCTATATATATTATGGCAAAATAACATGAGCATAGTATAGTTTGGCCGTGTAGTATAGGTGTAGTGGACATGAAGTGAATGTAAGTGTCCTAAAAGGTCTTTACATGGGTAAACTAATGTAACGTAAGTTTAAGGGTGAATGTCAACCAATCTCAAAAGTGTTTTCGAACCCAACAAGCTGTAATCCAGGGGTAAGAAACCACGGGCCCGAATCAAGTATTTGTAACGGGACTTCAATCTAGTGTTGAAGTATTCCAAACTCAACAGGCTATAATTCAGGAGTAAGGAAACACGGGCCCTCATGATAGCTTGCTTGTGTTAGTATATATGGATTCATGATTTAGGGGGACTCCAGAGATTTCGTTGGATTCACACATAAACTACCTCAACACCCATGTATTCTAGGTTACAGTTAAAACTACTAGCCTTACTCGAATCCATGAATATATTAAATTGCAAAATTGAGTTCATATCAATATCAAATATTCATGTCAAGTGTTCATGTATTCATGTCAAGTTGTATTCATGGTTCGAGTCATGTCAGTTTCAATAGCAATCATTGTATTCTAGTATTCATGTTAAATTCATGTCAAGTCATAATATTCTAGTATTCAAGTTTTGGGATATTCACGTTCAAATGTTCTGGTTCATGTTCAAAGGTTCAAGTTTATGTTAAAATTTGGATCCTGATTGAGTTTGTATTCAGATTAGAGTAAATATCTTATGAAAAGATTTAACTCTTGAATATCTTAAGTTCGGGAGTAATCGGCAACTGCTGCACATGGACGGCGGGATTTGTGTGTTTTTCCAAGATAATTTACATTTGATAACTCCATTAATTTGTCTAACCTGAATAGACAAGCACTCGCTTTCTCCGGCTCCCTAGGGCTCAAGAAAATTGATCCCGCTTAAACGTATATTAATCTAGGTCCTTAGTATTGTTTGCATATCTCGAGGGGGTTTTATGAAAAATACTTTAATATAGTTTAAAAATAAACCTTGAGGGCGATTTATAATATTTAGAGTTTTCATGAACATGTATTTTAATTGTTGTGGTGTTTTGGTGATAAAACCTAGCTATTTGAAAGTTTGTGGTATTTTTATGAAAACTACTGCTTTTGGAAACTTGGTGGTATTTTATTAACAATTTTTAATCTTTCTTTTTTTTAAAATATAGTTTCTTAATTTATTTTTATTGAAAATACAGATTTATGATTTTTATATAATTTTTTTCAAAAATTTAGTTTTGTTATTAAAAAAGTCGCGTTTCTTAAAAACCGTATTTTTATTCTTTTCGAGACCGAATACTCCGTGAGGAGTTCTGCATCTCGCTCTACTGTCCTAAAGATGTGCGATAATCCGCATCATCCATTAGCGGGTCCTCTGAAGAGGGTTGTAGAGGCGTAATTGCCAATAATTTCGAAATATCGATTTAAAGAAACCCGTTTTGAAACGGTGTGGTATTTTAATGAAAAAGCTTTTACTTTGAATTACCCATATACTTAGAATATGGTACTATGAAACCATAGTGTGCGTGTGGGGGTAGGTCATTACCCCGTGAAGTTTTTCTAAAGGTATTTAAACTAATTATTAATGATATGGTGGTACTAAAGTTCATGGTATTTTACTGAAAAAGTTCATTATATGTTCGTTTCATATGTAAATTTTGTTAAAATTAAAAACTAAATGATGGAAATTATGTTAAGATTAAGGTAGCATGTTAGCTTGTTTTAATTGGCTTAACACATGTCTTACAAATATTAAAAAGAAAGCAATATCGGAGATAATTCCTCTTTTGTCGGTTTGTTTTAAAAATACGAATTGATATGAAAGAAAAGAAGAGAAGAAAGACTTACGGCTTTATAATATCGAGAATAGAGTAAAGAAAAAAGGAGGGGGCTTCGTGGCGTCGCAGGAACTCCGGAAATGGCTTCGATTTTCGATGGAAGGAGCTTGGTTGCTAATTCCACTTGACTCCACTTGCACTTAGGAACTTTTGAGGTGATTTTGCTAGAAATTTTCAGAATAGAGAGGAGTTAGGACATGGGGTGGTATTTATAGTGAAGAATTGGAGTTTCGGAATTAGAAATGTGGATTAAAATGATTTAAATAATGTTAAATTGTGAATTGGAGGATCTCTGTTTGATTGCAGGAAAATCAAACAGTGCAGGAGAGTTGAGGGGAGTTGAAGAGACGAGTATGCAAAGCGCGGAGGGATTTGGTGCTATCGGTGCCGTCCGAAATCAACAAATGGGCGATCAGATTTTGCCCAACCCTCTCGAGATTCGTGCCACGTGTGTATTTGGGTGTGTACACCTCATTGTGCCTGTTTGATTTTTCCGAAACTTTTCATTTTTCCGTGTATTGCACGTGCAACTCTTGGGCTTCCAAAAATTAAAAAGAAAAATCTGAAAAAATAATAGGGTCTGATGGGATTCGAAGGCACAGGCTATGTCACAGTAGTACAGAGGCTTTACCAGTGAGCTACAAGTTGCTTCTTGCGTTTATTGAACAAAAATAACTTATAACTTCACATCAGGCTGAAATACCCATTTTCTGTACAGTAAACAAGAATTTTTTTACAGGGATTTCAGAGTCGTTACATTAACCACAAGTCCGTCAGTGGCACTAGATGTACGTAACGGCTACCCAGGTACCTGTTGAAAAGAAGGTCGACGAGCAAACTCATCCGAACCCCTACTGAGCATGTCCGTGACAATCTCCATACACTCCGGTCTGTTCGTCTCAGAGTATCGCATGCCGGGTTTAGGGGGTGGAAAACGTCAGACCCCAATAACCTGATAAGTCGTGCCGGTGTGGCTCAAGACCATCCGAGAATCTACTGGTCCGACTACCAGTAATTCTCAATCTGCCCAGGCCAGGGACTTATGGTGTTGGCCAACCGAACACAGCGAGACATCGACTCCTTATACCGGGAGAGACGAATCCCCAACAGTCGCTCATTGCCTCCATATGACTCGGGACTGTACCTTTTTGAGTTCCCAATCCAGTCTTAGCATACCTAAAATATGTTTGCACGACTCAGTAGAGCCGTGGTAGGATAGTAATCAAAGCACAATGGGAACTCACACGAGACAAATGACGATCTCAGGTCGACAGACTATCTGCACTCATGTCACCAGAGAACTGCTAGCTGATGCTAGGTATAATACCATCTAGCCAGTTCTCGGCGAGTCCGTCTAGTGTACTCACCCCCAGTGAGCACTTGGATACAATCTTAGGTGCACCACACCAATGGCTGCGAGACCAATCCATCGCCCCTCGTCAGGGAGTAGATATGTATACACTAGCCTGCTCTGGAGTATCGATGCTCGATCTTGATACTCCCACGACTAGGGACATTTTAAGGATGTGCTTATCAACTACCCATCTCCCACAAGTATGATTGCCATCATAATGTTGGTAGTCAAGCAAGAATCCTACGGGCTTTATCAACATGTATACAAGATATGAAATAACAAGTAAAATATATCATACGTTAAGATAAAGGCAAACCAAATAGTATACTATCATATCGAGCAAGATTGTCATGTACATACATATCTCTAGCATCATATACAATGAAGGCCTCTAGGGCATACATATCCAACACTAGTCACCCCTCGTATTCCGTATTTTAGAAAGCGGGGCATGACGGGGGACATCACTTACATATTCATTCCCCCATCCACAATTAGATGAGAGAGAAAATGTATGAGAGAAATAAGAGTAGAACTCCTACTCTTTTTCGATCATTTTTTTTCATTTCAACATTCTTCTTCTCTCTCCTCTAATATTTTTCCTCAAGAGCTCAAAAAGAAAGAGAAGGAAAGAAAGCAAAATTTAGAGATTAGATCACTTCTACTCTTGATCTTTCATGCTAACAATCTCAAAGATCAAGTTTCTTCAGGAGGATCACCTCAAGGTGAAGAAGAAGCTCAAGACTTGAAGCCCTCAAGTGGATCCTTTTTTGGTCTTGGAGATCTTCTATCAAGCTTCATCCTTTCCACTACTTAGAGCCTAGCAAGAGTACATGGGAGCTACTACAACCATCCAACCCGCTTGGAGCTCTAGAATAAGCACCAAAGGCGGTAATTCCAATCCTTATATGCAGACTCTTTAGGCTAGGGCTCTAGTGTTAAAAAGTTTTGGTCTTGATCTAGTGTAGGGTTTATGCTCTCTACTAAAATTTTAAAAATCCACTTTCTCTTGCTTTTAAACCACTTGGTGGATTGCATGACCCCTTTACAAGCAATGCAGTTTTTGGACATCATGTTGATCTGCTATATCCACACTCAGTGCGATCTGTTGCGGACACATGGTGATCTAAGTGTGGAACCGTTTCAAAACAATGAGATCGGGTCCCTGAAGCACGTTCCGAAAGAGAACCGAACTGTATTGTAAATGTAATGATACCATCCTCAATTACGAAGGTGCCTTTTGGATGAACCGACACTCCGGAGTTTGAAGAACTCCATAGTTAAGCGTACTCAGGCTAGGGGAATCTTAGGATAGGTGACCTCCTGGGAAGTGGCCCCTCCTCGAGTCCAGTTCACTCTAAATGACAAAACCGAGCGGTTTCGATCAGAACGGACAATACCATCCGTACTGGGGCGTAAGGCGTGATAGTAGTTCCCACTTTCCCACATCCCTCTACATTCAAGCAAGAAAATCATTAACATATTATATCATATATACTTGTATGTATCATATGCATAGATTGAATGAAAGAGAGAGCATATGTATCATATACATATTAATAGAGATAGAAAGTATATACATATTAATATGTATGTGATACATATTATATATAGAGAGCGTGTGTGAAAATAATACTAGAATACATATCAATATATATTTTATTAAATCAACACATGATTTAATAATCCGGCTTTTTAATAAATCGGCCAGTATTATCAAACGTCCGATTAATGTACGTGTATCATATACACGTATTTAATCGAACCGTCGCACGTATCACATTCGCACGTCTACATCATTTCGCCTGAGCGTGGTAAATTTCTGTGTGGGACTCTAAAGACCTAATAATACAATGGCAGTAGGTTATTGGACCACATCCGATTGAATCTGAAACAGTTTCGGATCGATCCCTTAAAGGGTTAACCCACAAACTCGTCGGCAGCACTAGTTGTACGTAACGGCTACCCAGGTATATATCAAAAGGCATGTCGACAAGCAAACTTATCCGAACCTAACAAAGCCTATCGGTGACAATTATCATGCAGTCCGGTCTTTTCGTCAAAGAGTGTCACATACAAGGGTCTGGGGGGTGGAATCTGTCAAACCCCCAATAATATAATAAGTCATGCTAATATGAAACTCATAACCATCCAAAATACAACTGATAACCCTTATCAGTTTATCTCAGACGCCCTGGCCATAGTCTTATGGTTATAGTTATCATGCATAACGCGATATCAACTTTCTATACCGGGAGAGACGGATCCCATCTCGACCGCTCACTACCTACATATGATTCGGGATTATACCCAACTAAAACCTGTATGCACGGCTTTTTAAAGCCGTGGTTGGGTAATAATCAAAGTATAGTGGGAACACGCACAAGACACTATGGCGATCTCAGGTCAATAGACTACTATGCACCATTGTCACCAGAGAACTGCTATCTGACAATATGTATAATACCATTTAGTAGTTCTCGGCAAGTCCAATTAGTGTATTCATTCTCTAATGATCACCTGTATACAATCTTCGGTGTCAAACACCAATGGATGTGGAACCAACTACCGCCCTGGTCTGGGTCAAGGAACGTATACTGTCACGTCCGGCTTCTCAAAATACGTAAACACGGTACGTGACAGAGCCAACCATGATACCTATGGTTAGGAATAATCCCCCATAGTCACATTACGACTGTCAATCAGATATCAAGAACAGTAAAAAATAAAATCTAGCTAACACCTGTCTATCTGCCACAGTAAATAAAATCAAGAAATGCATATAGCGGAAACGAATCAAAATCCAAATAAACAATCTCTGAGTCACGTCCCTTATCGTCTCTCATCGATAAAATAAAACTGCGGAAATAAAAAAAAAAACTAAGCATCTCTAAACCAAACATCTAGCTCCTAATTGCTCGACTTGCTTGCTAAAGTACTCCTGATCTGCCTACGATAATGTCAGAGGAACTGGGCCATCCAAAACCCAGACGTCAATGCGTCATAATATCAAAATAACAGTAATAACCAGGATAGTATGCTATTATTAAACTTGAATATAATTAATAAACACAGGTATAAAATAGTGAGATACATGTCTGTCATGTGTATCCTAAAGTCTGTGCTTCCAGCTTATCTATTCTACAAGTTTTTGAAATCAATTTAATGGAATCGTCGATATAACTTAATAGTATCCCGTGCATGCCCGGGACCACGGTCAAGATTCTCAGGCTGAATCCGAGACGTGCCGCTAAACAGTAAACGGGTAACATGTATAGATGAATGATGTCAGCATCATCATTTCGGGGCTGGCCGAGCCCGTATAGACTGATCAGTATCTGGAAGTATCAAACTGTTGAGTTACAAGTCAGGTTTCATTATTGATTTCCCCTTACCCCCAAGGTTTTGTGTTCAAGTCAAGTATTGATGATATAAATCTAATGCCAACACAGGATCAAGCAGGTACATGTCTTGTCTATGTAGACAACAAGTCACATCCATCAGGACAACAAGTCAAGATTGTCGGCATTAGTAAAAGATCCAAATAACAAGTCTGGTAGTGTGTCGTGAACATGTCATGCAACGTGTTTTAACCAGAATAGGCACCAAATGTAAAACAATAACCAATTTCGAAACACGGTAACCATAATTAATGCCACGATGTATATATATCTATCGGTAATAACCGTTATACGTCCATTATCATGTATATTGCAATCTAGATAACATACTGAACTGATATAGTAGTATGATAATTTTATGATGATCCGGCATGCAACTAGATAAACCATTATCGGTACGGATATAGACTGATACTATAAAACTGTAAATCGATAATATTTGTTGAATATTAAAACGTATGCACTATAGTCAAGCATATAAATATTGATATAATCAAAATAGCATGTTGCAAGTTTAGAGCATGCATGATCGAATCTCACGTCGAGATACATATATCACGTTCCGAAGCCGAATAACATTACAACGCAAAACTTACGCACGCAGGACTAGACCTGAGCAGTTGCGTGACATGGTAACTGGGCTAGACGATGACGGTGACTGGGTCGTCTGGATTGTCGTGACATGCGCAACTCTGGTGAGACGATCGGAAAAAGAGAAGAAAAGAAAGAAGAAGAAGAAGAAGAAAGAAGTGTGCTGTTGGGGTTGCTGGGGTTCTCTGGATTTGGCGATCACAGAAGGAATGGTGGTGACGAGGTGAAAGAGAGGCCGACGGCGAGGCGTCATGGCTGGTGAGGGGTTTTGAAAGTGATCGGGGATGAGTAGGGGATGGGCTGGTGGTGGTGTGTGGGTGTTCTGGGGTTGCTTGCGAGACGAGGAGGTGATGGAGGTGGTCAGGTGGTGGTGGGTTTCCGGCGACGAGGTGTAATGGGTTCTTGGTGTCGGGGTTCTGGGCTTAGGTGGTCGTCGGGAAAGGAGAAGGAGGAGGTGATGTTAGCGAGGTAGAGGTGTGGACGAGAGGATGATGACGACGCGAGGGACGGCGACGACAAGGAGCGGTGACGGCAAGAGGATTCGAAGGTGGGTTAGGGTTCGCGGCGAGAGAGAAAGTTGTTTAAATTTTTTTTATATTATATATATATAATATATATATATATAGGAAAAGAGAGAGTGTGGACGGGGATAGAGAAGGACGGAGAGTTAGAGAGAGAGAGAGTTTTTTATTTTATTTTAAAAATAATTAATATTATATAGCTATATATATATATATATAACACTTTATATATATTAGTTATATAAAAATATATATATGGTAAGATTTTACAGATAATACCAGGTTGTTCCGATTATTTCTCGTATCCCTTTAAAAATCTAGTTTTTAAATATGAAGAATATACATAAGAATTTAAACCATGGTGCAATATCCTGAAATTAAAAACATATACCCCAAATAAAAATCTACGTAAATATACGTAGCGATCCAAATACTGGTATGTCTGACTCTTAGAATATGAACATGATGTATGGGCACAACCACTTGATATGAGGTATTTTGTCATGCAAGGCTAGATGGAAAAAATATTATTTGATTTTATATTGTATTATAAAAAGATATGTGGATTCTAAAATATATTATATATGTATAATATTCTAGATTTGCATGGATATACTGTACTAGCAAATACCTGATATAATCTCAAACCATGTTGGGTTTCAACCATGCGGGTCGGGTCGAATAATGACCGCGGCTGCTAATTGCATCACCCGCAATCCAATAGCAACAATAGTAAAGGATTTTGCCGCAAGATTTGAAATACCCAAAATATAGTATAAATGTGCTAGGGTGTTGCATATACACTAGTCTACTCTGGAGTACCGATATCCCGTCTCGATACTCTCACGATTAGGAACATTTAAGGATTGCTTATGGACTACCTATGCCCCACCGGTATGATCTCATCATAATCTTAGTGGTCATGCAAGGATATTAAGGGCTTTATTAACATATATTAGCAATACGTAATATCAAGTAAAATATATACACATGAAAGATAAAGCAAACCAGATATCATATTCAAGCAAAAATGTCATGTACGTATAGGTCCAAGTAACAATAATAATTGTCTTTAGGGCACCTATATCTAACACTCTCTTCCTGTTTAAATCTTGTTGCTATTCCAAAAAAGCACACTTTAATCTCTAAATTACTTTTCAATCTTTCGGTTATAATTAATTTTTATGTTAGACTTGTTGTGCCTTTTTTTTGGGTATATTCATTTGGTTCTTTCATATCAATATGAATGCTTCTATCTTAACTTTTCTAAAAAAATAATTCTCTATGATGTATTAGATTAATGGGTGTTTTCTAAAGATTTTTTTTTGGATATTTCACTTTCGAAAATCGAATATTTAATATTTTAAAAAAAACATTCCGTATATGACTATTTGTAAATAACCCACCCCAATCCGTCGACTAAATATCCCCCTCTCACACAGGCTTGTGTGAAGTAAACACTTAGAAAGGTAAAAAGACCAAAACGACCCTGATCAACACCTACCACCACCACCACCATCCGGGCCGCTATCATCAACATCATCCACCCATCACCACCACCACCACCTTCCACCACCACCACTCCTCCTGCTTCTTCATTCTTTTAATTCTCTCCTCTCTTTCCTAACTCTCTCTTCTCTTTCATGACTAACCATCAGCCTCCATCATCTCCATCCTCTTCTCCAACACCACCATCAACACCCAGCACAACTACCATCAACACCACCCATCCACCACCACCATATCACATTCCACCACCATCGTCTCCTCCTTTTTCTAACCTACCACCACCATTAGCACTCACCGCCGTCACCACCCCCGGCCACTATTATCAACACTACCCACACTCCTCCCATCCTCTCTCCTTCTCCCCATTTTCTTCCTCGTCTTTGAGCTACTAGGCCAAGATCCTCGTCGTGCGCATTGCCATGGCTGCGGTGATGTTGAGAGTGAGGGGCCGTTTAAACGGGAAGATGGTGATGATGAGGGGACGACGGTGACGGCGAAGGTAAGGGGCCGGAGTCTGATGGTAAGAAGCGGCAGCAGCTGGTGGAGGGGCGAGGTGGGGGCCACCGGAGTCAGGACAGAAGTGTTAGGATCTTCACAACTTTATGTTCGGTCTACGATGTAGCCGAATGTGTTTGGAGGAGAGAATGGATAGAGAATGGAGAAAGTATCAATAAACTATTCTTATATTTTCCTTGCTCTTTTTAAAAACTTTACAAAACATCTCCTTATATAGGAGTTTACATGCCCCTTCATTATGACTCTTCATAATACCAATTGATTACAATAACCGTTACATATCCTTTCATTAAACCTATTCATGAATTGGTATCCCTTCCTTTTATAACCGATGTCTCTTCAATTCTTTGTAACCGAAAACAAGTTTAATTTCTAACATGCTCCCTTAAACTTGTTTTACCATGCCGATCTTTCCTCGCAATTTTGCGAACACTTCAAATTTTAGGGGCTTTGTAAAAATGTCGGCCAGTTGATCTTGTGATTTGACATGAACGAGTTCGACCTCTTTCTTCCTCACATGTTCTCTGATAGAGTGATACCGAGTATCGATGTGCTTGCTTCGTTCATGAAACACTGGATTCTTCGCCAGTGCTATAGCAGATTGGTTGTCCACATACATCTTCGTAGGTCCTTCCTGTTCAACCTTTAGATCTTTCAGCAGATTTCTTAGCCATATAGCATGGCAAACTCCAGCCGATATAGCAACGTATTCGGCTTCACAAGTTGATAGTGTCACTATCGGTTGCTTCTTGGAACACCAAGTAAATGCTGATTCACCGATGAAGAAAATGTACCCTGTCGTACTTTTCCGGTCATCTATATCTCCTCCCCAATCGCTATCGGTATATGCATATAATTCAAAATTGTTAGATTTCGAATAGAACAAACCGAAATTTGGTGTACCTTTGATATATCTCAATATCCTTTTCGCCGCTGATAAATGTGTCAATTTCGGTTCTTCCATGTATCGGCTGATCAAGCCGACTCCATATAGAATATCCGGTCTTGTGCATGTAAGATACCGAAGACTGCCTACCAAGCTTTTAAAATGCATCGAGTCCACATTGCTCCCTTCATCGAACTTTGATAATTTTGTTCCGCAGTCTACTGGGGTATTGACCGAATTGCTTTGCGCCATATTGAACTTTCTCAAAATCGACCGAGCATATCCTTGTTGGGATAAGAAAATCCCATTCGGTCTTTGCTTTACCTCTATTCCCAAATAATATGCCATCTGACCGATGTCGGTCATTTCAAATTCTTTAACCATCGAGCTTTTGAAGTCATCGAACATACGTGGATTGTTTCCTGTGAAGATGAGATCATCCACATATAAACATACTATAAAAATATCATCTTTTTCGGACTTCTTTATGTATAATGCATGCTCATAAGGACACTTCATGAAACCGTGTGCTTGGAAGTATATGTCGATTCGACTATTCCATGCTCTCGGTGCCTGCTTCAGGCCATATAAAGCCTTCTTTAGCTTCAGTACTTTCGACTCATGTCCTTTCTTCTCATAACCGAGTGGTTGCTCGATGTAGACTTCTTCTTCAAGATATACATTGAGGAATGCCGATTTAACATCCAATTGATATATCTTCCAGCTGAATTGAGCCGCCATAGCAATGATCAGTCGAATTGTCTCGAGTCGCGCTACTGGTGAGAAAACTTCATCATAATCAATGCCAGCTTGTTGTTTGTAGCCTTTGACCACTAACCTTGCCTTGTATCGCTCGATTTCTCCCTTAGCGTTCTTTTTCTCCTTGTACACCCATTTCACTCCTATGGGTTTCTTGCCTTTGGGAAGTTCGGTGATCTCCCAAGTTCCATTTCTCTCAATAGCACTGATTTCTTCGTCCATTGCTTCTTTCCACCTTCGGTCTTTGACCGCTTCTTCAAAATTCATTGGCTCGCATTCGGCAAACAAACAAAATAATGTTAGATTATTTTGCATTTCGGTTACCTCATATAACTCGGTCATAGTCCTCGTCCTTGGATTTCTTGGTGGAGTTGAACTTGACGACGCTTCGGTTTGTGGAGAACCGACTTGAGGCGAATTGAACCGAGGTGTTGTTGCAGGCGATGGAACATCAACTTCGACTTCATTTCTTTTCTTTTCTTCTTGACCGAGTACTTCATTCGGTCTGCTGCTTTCGGCTTCATCGCTCCAACTCCATGAGCTTTCTTCATCAAATTCGACATCTCGGCTAACAATGACCTTCTTATTGACTGGATCAAACAGCTTGTAGCCTTTGGTTCTTAGATCATAACCGATAAAAATCAACCGAGAACTTCGGTCATCAAGTTTTACTCTCTTTTGTTCGGGGACATGAGCATATGCTATGCTCCCGAAAATTTTAAAGTGACTTACATTCGGCTTATAACCATGCCACATCTCCTGCGGTGTTACATTTTGTAGACTCTGGGTTGGGCATCGGTTTAGAATGTACACAGCACATGCAACCGCTTCTGCCCAAAATTCCTTCGGCATATTTTTACTACTCAACATACATCTCACCATGTCTAATATGGTTCTATTTTTTTGTTCGGCCACTCCATTTTGTTGTGGTGAATAGGAGGCCGTTAAGAAATGCCGAATCCCATTTTCTTTGCAAAAATTTTCAAACTCATTTGAAGTGAATTCTCCACCTCGGTCTGACCTGACCGATTTCAAATAAAACCCACTTTCTTTTTCCACATTCATTTTGAATCTTTTAAAATTTTCAAAAACTTCCGATTTATTTTTTAGAAAATATACCCATGTTTTCCTTGTGAAATCATCAATAAATGTTAGAATGTACCTTTTTCCACCAAATGAATTTGGAGTAATTGGTCCACATACATCGGTGTGGACAAGTTGTAATGGCTCCTTGGCTTTAAACTCGGCTTCTTTTGGAAAACTTGCTCGGTGATGTTTACCAAGTAAACACCCTTCACATAACTCTTTCGGTTCATTCATAATCGGCAAACTTTTGACCATGTTCTTCCTCGCCAACAAGTTTAGTCCGCCGAAATTGAGATATCCATACCTCATATGCCATAACCAAGCCGAATCTTTCACCGATGATTTTAGACACTTTGCTTCACCATATTTGATATCCAATAGAAATAGCCGATTCTTCGTCATCTGCACTTTTGCTATCAACTTCATTCGGTTATCTCTTAAGAAAAGAGTTCGATCCTTTAAATGAATATCGAAATTCTTTTCTAAGAGTTGTCCCAAACTCAAGATGTTGTTTTTCATATTCGGCACATAATACACATTTTCGATATATTTTTGTGATCCATCTTTCAGTCGAATTAAAATTTTACCTTTGCCTTTTACTGGTACCTTCGAACAGTCACCGAATGTGACTTGGCCACTCACCGATTCGTCCAAGTCTACGAACATGTTTCGCTTGCCACACATATGATTACTTGCACCAGTATCGAGATACCAAGTGTCGGCACTTTCTTCGTCACCTTTAAAAGCCAGCAGAAGTACATCGTCATTGTAATCTTCTTTCTCCACAAAGTTTGATTTTTCCTCGACTGTTTTTCCCCAACAGTCTGCTGCGTAGTGACCGAATTTCTTGCAATTATAGCATTGAACATTCGGTCTCCCTCTTCCACCAGTCGATCGTCCTCGGCCTCGACCTCGGCCGAAATTTTGGCTTTGGCTTCTATCGTCATTGTTTTGACCTCCTCGACCACCTTGTCCTCGACCGAATTGACCTCGGCCACGGCCTCTTCCTCGGCCGCGTGTATTTCCTCGATTTCGGTCATTTTGACCATTTTCAACCGAATCACCTTTCAAATTAACTTGTGTTTGTAGTAATTTTTCAATCGGTTCTTGCTTTTTCACGAACCGTTCTTCGTGGGCTTTTAGTGAACCCATCAACTCATCTATCGTCATTTCTTCAAGATTCTTTGACTCTTCAATTGAACACACAATGAAGTCAAACTTCGGTGGTAGTGACCGAAGAATTTTCTCTATCACCCTTACATCCTCCATTTTTTCTCCGTTCCTCTTCATTTGGTTGACCACCGTAAGCACTCGGGCATTATAGTCAGTCACCGATTCATTCTCCTCCATTTTTAACAATTCAAACTCCCTCCTTAGTGATTGTAAGCGTACCTTTTTAACCTTCTCGACTCCTTGGAAGGTTTTCTCAAGTATCTCCCACTGTTGCTTTGCATTAGTGGCAGCCGAAATCTTCTCGAAAGTCGAATCATCGACACCTTGCTCGATAAAGTATCTTGCGTTACAATCTTTCTCGAATAATTTTTCGTGGGTCGTTCTCTGAGCTGCCGTCAGTGCAGCTTCATCTTGAGGCCGATCATAGCCTCGGACCACCACATCCCAAGCGCCTACTGCTCCCAAAACAGTCTTTATTTTGATGCTCCAATTTTCATAGTTATCTTTGGTGAGGCGTGGGGCGTTGTACGAGAGTGTTGTCTTCGACATTTTCTTCGAATCTTGCTCTGATACCACTTTGTTAGGATCTTCACAACTTTATGTTCGGTCTACGATGTAGCCGAATGTGTTTGGAGGAGAGAATGGATAGAGAATGGAGAAAGTATCAATAAACTATTCTTATATTTTCCTTGCTCTTTTTAAAAACTTTACAAAACATCTCCTTATATAGGAGTTTACATGCCCCTTCATTATGACTCTTCATAATACCAATTGATTACAATAACCGTTACATATCCTTTCATTAAACCTATTCATGAATTGGTATCCCTTCCTTTTATAACCGATGTCTCTTCAATTCTTTGTAACCGAAAACAAGTTTAATTTCTAACAGGAGCCATCGTCATCATAAATTTTATCATCACCGTCATCGATTTCATTATCATCGTCAAGTTTATTAATTTCATAATCATCATTCTCATCCTCATCTAACCATGGAGGCGGGAGCGCAGAGGAGGAGGAGTGAAGCGGCGACAGGAGGAGCCGGGAGTGCAGAGGAGGAGAGAGGAGGGGGGCGAGGAGCAAAGGAGGAGGAGGGAAGCGGCGGTGAAGATTCGAGGAGGGAGACAGGGGCGTCGAAGTGAGAGGAGAGAGAGAGGTGACGAAGAAGAGAAAGAAAGAGGAGAGAGAGAAAGGAGAGGGGTAAAACGAAGTAGAAGCTGCCTGGGTCCGTTAGAGGGTATTTTAGTCTTTTTCCTCTGTAACTGCAGTTTTAGACAGTTAAAAAACGTTGACCAAATCAAAATAAACCGGAGTGGGGTTTTGAGTTAGGTTAAGATTTTGGAGCAGGTCACGGGCAAATAGTCATATATGACTGGGTTTTTTGAAAATGTTCAATTTTCGAAGAGGCAATATAAAAAAAACCTCTTTTCTAAAATAAGGTGAAATTAAAAAATACTACGACACGGCGTGTTTTCGTTTTAAAAAAAAATTCCGGATGTGATTTAATTGAAGATCTATTTTTGGTCCACGATACCTAATATTGTGAGAAAAATATTTTTTGATAATGGGCCATTGACAAAAGGTGTTTTTCATTAGAGAAAAAGGCCCAGAGATTTTGACAATCGTGAAGAGAGCCAGTTTTGTTTTTTTTTGGACGATTTATTCATTAAAATATTTATTATACATGGTGTGACCTTTGTCTCTATGGTAGATGGGGAACTACTACAGATATGCAAATACAAACATCCTTAATAAATCTACCAACAGATAGTTTTATATTTCAATTGTGTGATGGAAGCTACTTACAACGTGTGGCCTCGATTGGTCGATTAGAATGCAACTTTATGGGCTGTTTTTTGTAAATTATTTCTGCGGTTTTTCTTACCTCTTTTTTCTTTTTAATTAATAATGGAAACAACTAGATTTTTGTTTTATAACAACCCGCAACTCGTAGTTTCTTTAATGTGGGGATATGCAATATCATACCGCACTTTACAATAATATGCAATATTAAACCATATTCGTATAAGGCCAACACATAGTGAATAATTTATCAATTTTGTTTCCATATAACATCAAAAGTGGGCCTGCAGAGCTCCCTAGGACCGGTGCCTGTAAACGTAGGCATAAGCATCACAGGCATGAGGACCTCCCAAGCCTAGTAACCTCCAGTCCAACGGCGCACCCGAACCCCCCACTCCTGATCGGAAAAGTCTATGAATTTAAAAAATGAATGTTTAGCCGACCTCGGCAGAAAAAACTATTTTTCTCACAATATTGGGAATCGTATGGACCAAAAATAGGTATTCTTTTAAATCACACCCCAAAATTGTTTTAAAATGAAAACACGCCGTGTATTTTTAAATTTCGCCTTATTTTAGAATACACCCACTAATTTTAAACTACACTAGAAGGGCTTGCATGGTGCAAGCTCCTCTAGAGCCATTGGATGGGCTTCCCTTGCAAGTGGGGAGAGCCCATCCAAGGGCTATGCAAGCCCTTGCACCATGCAAGCCCCTGCATAGCAGTTTTTTCCAATCTAATGTATCTCGGAGAACTATTTTTTGGAAAGTTAAGATAGAAGCATTCATATTGATATGAAAGAAGTAAATGAATATACCCCAAAAAAAAGCTCAAGAAGCCTAAGATACAAATTAATTAGAACCGAAAGATTGAGAGGTAATTTAGAGATTAAAGAGTGTTTTTCTGGAACAGCAACAAGATTTAAACCGGCAAAATAAAAATTCTAAAAATTGAGATAAAAATACAAGTGTTCTTTTACAAATAAAATGGAATTTAGGATGCCCTTTACAGAATACCCAAAAATTTTAAAATTTTAAAATATAAGAAATTGGTTACGGACTCAGAGGCTCAAGCTATAAGCAGCAGGTGTTATAATGTCCGTATCTGAGAGTCAACGACCGAGTCAAATATGATACATTACATATATAGTTATCGGAAATGAAAATCACTATTTACGTTAGTTTGGCAAAAGTCAAATACAAATGAAGTAACATGTTGCAACTTTTTATTAGAGATACAGACATATAAACATAGATGCTAAATGGTCACAGGTGTAACAATATCCGTATCCAGTGGTTATTGACAAAATCAAATATGGATATGGATAGTCATTAGAAATAAAAGAAAAAGATATTTCATTCGAACAATCATATACTAAATCCTTTCCCCAAAACCATCATGTAAATCCCTGTTTCCTTCAATGAGAATCTTTCCGTATTCTTCCCAGGTCCCCGAATGTTATCCCATTTTTCCCGTATCATTATTTTGTGTGAAGATTAGTGCGTAAGTAGTAGTATTTGTTTTTCTAAAACCAATTAAAAATCAAAGCTCAAACTAAAATTTAAAACCCAAAACAAAATTTAAAACCACCAAATATTTTCCAAGCCCAACAAATAAAATACAAGATTAGCGGTGAATTTTTAAATCCCCGGCCCCACTCCTTTCCCCCTAATAAATTAATTAACCCCTTTTCCTCCGGCCCACTCCTTTCCCCCTAATAAATTAATTAACCCCTTTTCCTCCGGCCCAAGTACTCCTTACACTAACAGCCCAACTCCATAAACCCGCACCCGCGCCTTCTGACCCGACCCGACCCGCCGTGCCTCCTTCTTCCTCAACGTAAACTTTTCTCGATCCACCTTTTTCGCCGACCCACACGACCGCGTCGCCTGCCGTTGCCCCATGACCCGCGACCACGACAACAACTCCCACGAGCACCTCAACCTCACCTCGTCTCTAACTCCCTTCTCCCTCCTCACTCTCGCTCTCGGCTCTTCTCTCCTCTCAAGGAAAAAAAAAACAGAAAGCTCCATCTCTACACCTCGCCACTCCCTCCGACGACGACGACTGCGACTTTCCCCCTTCTTCCCTTCCTCCTCCTCCACCAACAAAGCCCTTCACTACTCCACTCCCTCAACCGATCACCCCTCACTCGAGCTCCAACTCCACTGCACCCATCTCAGCCACTCCCGTGCAATCGACGCTGGCGAACCCCCAGCTGACCAGAACCACCTCATCGACACCCCTACACCCTCATCAGCATCACCAACACCTCCAAACCTCTAAACCCGAGCCCCACTACCTCTCTCTCTCTTTCAAACCCTAAAACCCAAGCTCCGACACCCACTGTGCACATCACCGGAGCGACGCCGCCGACCATCGTCGACCCCAGCGCACTCGCAGAGAACCACAGAGCACCCCCTCCACTTCCAGCGAGCACAAGCCATCTCCGGGCAACTCCGACGTCGAACCCGAATCGCGAACCGAGGGCGTGAAACCAAACCACGTCGTTCGTCGCGCGTTCGTGACGTTGCCGCTGTCGTGCACCGCCCAAAACGTTTCCTGGCAAGTACCCTACTTGCTACATGCTAGTTTATGTCTGTTACATACTAAAATCGTATAAATTCCGTGTTTACAATTCACGATAAATTATATAACATAACTGTTCGATGCATGATCCCAATGGAAATATTCATTTAATTTGACGGAACTCATTTGCATAGTCTGGCCCGTAAGGCAGTGAACCTTGTGTATGAATTTCACTAGAAAATATGACTGTTAATGACTAAAACGAACACCCCCAAATACACCCGTAAAACTGGGAATTTCCCGCATCTGAAAATTGTTAAAATCACCATAAATTATGTACATATTGAAATGATGCGTTCGAGGGCTCAAATCGAAGCCGACTCGACGACCTGTAACCTTATGCAAGTTCTAATGGTTTCTGTACTGAAATTGTGACAATAATCGATTCGGAGTGCGGCTCTGGACTGCAGTCCAGAGCTACTCTGGTTATTGTTTTCTGTCCCGTAATATTTGCTACCTTGTTTCCTGAACTCGTATGTTGCGGAACCCTACACCTTATTGAATATGAATCTTTTATCTAAATAACACTAGTGGTTTCATCCCGTTTTATCGTCATTTGCAATTTAATCTGTAATTTAAAAGAACAGGACGTATAACAGCCCAAAACAGAATCAGAATTGACATACTAGTGTTGAACAGTATATAACTTTTGACGTACAGACGCGATTGAGAATCTGTCTATTGAGTTAAAAACCCTATTGAAAACCCTAGATTTCATTCAACTGTAGCGTCGCTAAATTCTGATCCCCACTGGGTGAAATTCGTGTCACGAAACGGACATTCAGTTCAGAAACTGAATTTCCTGTAGCGAGCACTTAAAATGAAACGGCTGTAACTTGAATACCGGAAACCCGATTGAACTGAAACAAATTTTGATGAACTTCTGGCAGAGTGTACTTACTATCGTATTTGTATCATTTCGTTGAATTTTGAACATATGAATTACTGCAATTTTTGTAAGTTTATGACGTGCGTATTGGTTCATAATATACATGACTTGTTAACGGCATTAATACACATATCTTACCCAATTGCCATATATATAGTGTTAGTGGACATTGCATTATCGGGCGTGAATGATATTGGTTTAGGAGTGTCAAGTACACCAATGGAAAGTGAATGATTCGTGACAATGATTAATACAGTGAACAGTGATAAAACCGTGCTATTGGTATACTTGTACACGACTAAATCATAATCATAAATAGTGTAAACCTGGAAAAAAAAGAGGGGGAAATCGAAGTGGAAAGAGTATCGTATTTAGCGGGACCGTGTTTTAGAGGATGATCATTCGAGCAGTGATATATATATTAGGTAGGATCTAGCGATCCGGCTGACAGGGTTATGTCTCGGGCATGTGGGCCGTTGTCTCGGGTATGTACGAGACTCCTGTTAAACATGATCCTCCTTTCCACTATACGATTTCAAACATGACTTAGAGACCGATAGGGACACAGATCATACTTTGTATCATTTAGTGACATAGTGATTACCCGCATTTTCTTCACTGTTATTACCTTATTTACCTATTTCACATCATATAATAACATTGCTATTACGTCGCTCTGACGACCTGAGTATGCATGCTCAGATCTCGTGGAAGAACCGGCGCAGGAGTCGGATTTACCTTTCGAGCTGACGGAGATCTAATCTGGAGTACTTTTCTTCCTTTCTGCTTTCCATAAAGAGATCTTGTACTTGAACTTAGTTAGTAGCTCTTCCTGTTTATTTGTAAATTTGTGAACAATGGACTTTAATGTAATAATTTAGTAATGTATTTTCTTTACTGCTGTGCTTTGTTTACTGATTACCATGTAATGCTAGAAGTCGAAGTGTGACTACGGCGGGATTATTCCCAGACCGTAGGAGCATGGCTGGCCTAGTCATCCCTCGTTTTCCGTATTTTGGGAAGCGGGGCGTGACATGGTTTTGTTGGTATCAGAGCCGTGTTTAGTAACAATGGATAACATTAACTATACTGTATTACGTTATTTTCGTTTCACTATTCCTGATTTTCATCCTTGAATCTAATCCTATCCTTTTGAATCTTCCAACGATATGACGTCCCCGAACGACCCCTCCTCGGACTCCAGTTCTCAGGACCGAACGGAAAGAATACTTAGTGCACTGACCTCTCTCACAGAAGCTCAGGAGAGGAAGACAGACTTACTCGCCGAGGGACTCAGGGCGATTACCGCTGCAGGAGGACCCTCCGCACCATTACCGCCCCCGAGGGCACTACTCCACCAGCCTATCCTGCTAGGGCTGGTACCGTATCAGACTTCCGGAGGTTATATCCAGCTGCGTTCACAGGGCTAGCTGAACCCCTCGAGGCCAAAAAATGGCTAGTGAACATGGAGAACTTACTGACGGCCGCCAGGGTACCAGATGAAGATAGGGTGAACGTGATAAAGATCCAATTGGAAGGTGAAGCCCGTACATGGTGGTCAGTGGAAGAAAGCAGGCTAGACAGGCCGATCGAATGGGGAAAATTCAAGGAGTGCTTCCTAGACCATTATTTCCCTTCCACCGCCAAGGCAGAGATGGAGGAAAGATTCATTCTATTGAAGCAGAATGGACGTCCAGTGGACGTATATGCGGCAGAGTTCAACCGTCTGAGCCGTTTTGCTCCATACATGGTCGCCTCAGAGGCCACTAGGGCCAGACGCTTCTTGCAGTAACTTGATTTCGAGCTGCAGCAGTTGATCACATCTCTGGAGCTGCAGACTTTTGCACAAGTACTCAACGCGGCGAGAGTTCAGGAGCAATTGATCAACAAGTTCAGGAAGCCCCCAGTCGTTCCAGCACGTACCCCTACACCTTCTCGAGGAACCATACCGGTTCACAGGCCTGGAACGGCACAAATGAAGCGTCCATTCGTGCCACAACATCGCCCCCAGAGACGGAACGTAGTTTGCGGCTACTGCGGTAGAGATGGGCATACCCAGAAGGATTGTTGCCGCGCCAAGGGACAGTGCTTGATTTGCGGATCCAGTCAGCACAGGATTAGCGGTTGCCCCGAGCGAGCAGAGATACAGGGAGGTTCTGGACCGCCGCAGCAGAGGCCACAGGAGCAGAGGCAACCCTCTACAGGTCGTGGTCAGGGACGGGCTTTCACCTTCACCGCCGAGCAGGCAGAGGCGTCAGGAGACGTTGTTACAGGTACTCTGCTCGTACATTCCTTACCAGCTAGAGTACTATTTGATTCTGGGGCAACGCACTGCTTCATATCGGAGCATTTTATTGATGCACACTCCATACCATATGAACCACTAACCAAGGGCTGGGAGATACATACGGGTAATGGCATTATAATATCTAGTCGAGAATGTAGATCATGTCCGGTTGTAGTGTGTGGCAGGGAATTCTATGCGAATTTCCTTCTGATTGGGACAGGCAGTTATGACGCAATTCTCGGGATGGATTGGATGAGTACCTTCCATGCAGTTATTGATTGCCGTGCAAGGAATATGATCTTCCACATTCCCAATCACCCGGAGTTTATCTTCGAGGGCAGAAGCGAATCTTTGGAGCCAGCCAAGTATAGAGCCAAGCCAAAGAAGCTGACGGCTATGGAGATTGACGAGAGCGCAGCCCCAGAGATTGTTTGGGACTTTCTGGACGTGTTTCCTGAAGATCTACCGGGTCTACAACCTCCACGCGTCTTGAAGTTCTCGATCGATTTGACTCCAGGTACGGCACCAGTATCCAAGGCCCTGTACAGAATGGCACCGGTTGAGTTGGCGGAGTTGAAGAAGCAAATTGAAGAACTATCGGAGAAAGGATTTATCCGGCCGAGCGTTTCACCGTGGGGTGCGCCAGTTCTGTTAGTAAAGAAGAAGGATGGATCGCTGCGGATGTGTATAGATTATCGGGACCTGAACAAGGTCACAGTAGAGAACAAGTACCCAATCCCGCGCATCGACGACTTATTCAATCAGTTAAGTGGGGCCAAGGTATTCTCAAAGTTGGATTTCCGTTCTGGATATCATCAAATCAGGGTAGCAGCCGAGGATGTATGCAAGACGTCTTTCAGGACCCGATACGGACACTATGAGTTCCTCGTGATGCCGTTTGGTGTTACTAATGCTCCAGCGATATTCATGGATTTGATGAACAGGGTGTTTGCAAATTACTTGGACACGTTTGTCGTTGTATTCATCGACGACATACTTGTCTACTCGAAGACCCGGGAGGAGCATGTCGAGCATTTGCGCACGGTTCTACAAATTCTTCGGGAAGAGAAGCTGTATGCAAAATTAAGCAAGTGTGAATTCTGGCTCGACAAGGTTCAGTTCTTGGGACACATCGTTTCGGGCGAAGGCATCTCGGTGGACCCAGCAAAAATAGAATCTGTCAGAGATTGGCCAACGCCGAAGTCAGTGGCCGAGATCAGGAGCTTTTTGGGATTGGCAGGTTAGTATCGGAGGTTTGTCCAAGACTTCTTAAGAATCGCTGAACCGTTGACGAGGCTGACACGGAAGGATGTACCATTTGCGTGGACAGAGGAGTGTACACAGGCATTTGACACACTGAAGCAGAAGTTAACCACGGCGCCTATTCTCACAGTACTGAATGATTCCGGTGGTTTGGTGATACATAGTGATGCCTCAGGGAAGGGATTAGGCTGTGTTCTGATGCAGCACGAACAAGTGGTTGCTTACGCCTCTCGACAGCTGAGAAATCATGAGAAGAACTATCATACGCATGACTTGGAGTTAGCTGCAGTAGTCTTTGCGTTGAAGATTTGGAGGCACTATCTATTGGTAAGAAAGTGGAGGTATACACGGATCATAAAAGTCTGAAGTACGTATTCACTCAGAAGGAACTAAACACGAGGCAGCGCCGATGGCTAGAGCTGATGGCAGATTATGACTTTGACATTCAGTATCACCTGTGCAAGGTAAATGTTGTACCAGATGCGCTCAGTCGTAAGCCAGCGGTCATGATGTTGACCAATCAGAGGAGCATTATTGAGGACTTTCAGAGACTCGAGCTTGAAGTCGTTACACCGAGTGCACTCAGTCAACTTTGGCAACTACAGGTGCAGTCTTCCCTGGTGGATCGCATCAAGGCTGCACAAGTGGATGATCCCCGATTGCAAAAGTTCAGAGCGCATGTAGAAGCCGGGCTGAGAACGGACTTAATCATACATGAAGATGGCTCTTTGAGATTCAGTAGCAGACTCTGCGCACCCAAGGGAGATGTTCGAGAAGAAGTACTGACTGAGGCTCATAGTTCAGCTTATTCTGTACATCCGGGAGGTACAAAGATGTATCGTGACCTAAAGCAACATTTTTGGTGGAACGGGATGAAGCGGGAAATTGCGAGGTTCGTATCCAGGTGCATGGTATGCCAGCAGGTGAAGGCGGAGCATCAGAGGACAACGGGGTTGCTGCAACCACTTCCGATACCAGAATGGAAGTGGGAGCACATTACCATGGTTTTCGTGACGGCTTTACCATGGAGCCCTAGGGGCAATAACGCCATTTGGGTTATCGTCGATCGCCTCACGAAAGCTGCGCACTTCCTACCTTTCCGAGTGGGACAGTCGACAGAGTCACTGGCAGAGAGATACATGCAGGAGATAGTGCGACTTAACGGTGTTCCAGTCAGCATTGTGTCAGATCGAGACACCAGATTCGTGTCGCACTTCTAGAGGAGCTAACAGGAGAGTTTGGGTACCCGCCTCAAGTTTACCACAGCTTATCACCCGCAGACGGATGGACAATCCGAGCGTACGATTCAGACGCTCGAGGATATATTGAGAACCTGTATGTTGGACTTTCAGGGTTCCTGGGAAGACCATCTGCATCTAGTCGAGTTTTCCTATAACAACAGTTACCAGGCTAGCATCCAGATGGCTCCTTTCGAAGCACTTTACGGGCGGAAGTGTCGATCCCCAGTGTGTTGGGATGATGTGGGAGAACGAAGATTGTTGGGTCCCGAGCTCATTGTTCAGACAGTCGACAAGGTCCAAATGATCAGGCAGCGAATTAAGACGGCTCAGGATCGACAGAAGAGTTGGGCAGATACCAGCAGGAGAGCGCTAGAGTTTGAAGTCGGAGATCACATGTTCCTGAAGATTTCCCCTACCCGTGGAGTTATCAGGTTTGGAGGTCGGGGAAAGCTCAGTCCCCGTTTCATCGGACCTTTTGAGGTGCTAGAGCTAATAGGAGAGGTGGCTTACTGACTCGCCTTGCCTCCATCGCCAGCTGATGTGCACAATACCTTCCATGTGTCACAGTTGCGGCGTCATGTTCGGGACGAGAGCCATGTCCTGGACTATTCGGAATTAGTCTTGGGTACCGACCTATCCTACGAGGAGCAGCCCACCACCATCCTCGACCGCAGAGAGAAACTGCTGAAGAACAAGGTCATTCCGTTAGTCCGAGTGTCTTGGGGCGGTCGTTCCCCAGGAGAATCTACCTGGGAGCGGGAGGAAGATATCCGTGCATGTTTTCCACATCTCTTTGTTTAGTACTTTTGTTTCTTTGTATCCTTGTTAAATTTTGAGGACGAAATTTTTGTAAGGGGGGTATGATATAAATCCCCGCTTCCTTCAATGAGAATCTTTCCGTATTCTTCCCAGGTCCCCGAATGTTATCCCATTTTTCCCGTATCATTTTTTTTGTGTGAAGATTAGTGCGTAAGTAGTAGTATTTGTTTTTATAAAACCAATTAAAAATCAAAGCTCAAACTAAAATTTAAAACCCAAAACAAAATTTAAAACCACCAAATATTTTCCACGCCCAACAAATAAAATACAAGATTAACAGTGAATTTTTAAATCCCCGGCCCATTCCTTTCCCCCTAATAAATTAATTAACCCCTTTTCCTCCGGCCCAAGTACTCCTTACACTAACAGCCCAACTCCATAAACCCGCACCTGCGCCTTCTGACCTGACCCGTCCCGCCATGCCTCCTTCTTCCTCAACGTAAACTTTTCCCGATCTACCTTTTTCGCCGACCTACGCGGCCACGTCGCCTGCCGTTGCCCCACGACCCGCGACCACGACAACAACTCCCACGAGCTCCTCAACCTCACCTTGTCTCTAACTCCCTTCTCCCTCCTCACTCTCACTCTCGGCTCTTCTCTCCTCTCAAGGAAAAAAAAACAGAAAGCTCCATCTCTACACCTCGCCACTCCTTCCGACGACGACGACTGCGACTTTCCCCCTTCTTCCCTTCCTCCTCCTCCACCAACAGAGCCCTTCACTTCTCCACTCCCTCAACCGATCACCCCTCACTCAAGCTCCAACTCCACTGCACCCATCTCGGCTACTCCCGTGCAATCGACGCCGGCGAGCCCCCAGCTGATCAGAACCACCTCATCGACACCCATACACCCTCATCAGCATCACCAACACCTCCAAACCTACAAACCCGAGCCCCACTACCTCTCTCTCTCTCTTTCAAACCCTAAAACCCAAGCTCCGACACCCACTATGCACATCGCCGGAGCGACGCCGCCGACCATCGTCGACCCCAGCGCACTCGCAGAGAACCACAGAGCACCCCCTCCACTTCCAGCGAGCACAAGCCATCTCCGGACAACTCCGACGTCGAACCCGAATCGCGAGCCGAGGCCGTGAAACCAAACCACGCTATTCGTCGCGCGTTCCTGACGTTGCCGCTGTCGTGCACCGCCCAAAACGTTTCCAGGCAAGTACCCTACTTTCTACATGCTAATTTATGTCTGTTACATGCTAAAATCGTATAAATTCCGTGTTTACAATTCACGATAAATTATATGACATAACTATTCGATGCATGATCCCAATGGAAATCTTCATTTAATTTAACGAAACTCATTTGCATAGTCTGGCCCGTAAGGCAGTGAACCTTGTGTATGAATTTCACTGGAAAATATGACTGTTAATGACTAAAACGAACACCCCCAAATACACCTGTAAAACTGGGAATTTCCCGCATCTGAAAATTGTTAAAGTCACCATAAATTATGTACATATTTAAATGATGCGTTCGAGGGATAAAATCGAAGCCGACTCGACGACCTGTAACCCTATGCAATTTCTAATGGTTTCTGTACTGAAATTGTGACGATAATCGGTTCGGAGAGCGGCTCTGGACTGCAGTCCAGAACGACTCTGGTTATTGTTTTCTGTCCCGTAATGTTTACTACCTTGTTTCCTGAACTCGTATGTTGCGGAACCCTACACCTTATTGAATATGAATCTGTTAGCTAAATAACACTAGTGGTTTCATCCCGTTTTATCGTTATTTGCTATTTAATCTGTAATTTAAAAGAACATGACGTATAACAGTCCAAAACAGAATCAGAATTGACATACTAGTGTTGAACAGTGTATAACTTTTGACGTATAAATGCGATTTAGAATCCGTCTATTGCATTGAAAACCCTATTGAAAACCCTAGATTTCATTCAACTGTAGCGTTGCTAAATTCTGATCCCAACTGGGTGAAATTCGTGTCGCGAAACGGACGTTCAGTTCAGAAACTGAATTTCCTGTAGCAAGCACTTAAAATGAAACGGCTGTAACTTGAATACCGGAAACCCGATTGAACTGAAACCAATTTTGATGAACTTCTGACAGAGTGTACTTACTATCGTATTTGTATCATTTCGTTGAATTCTGAACATATGAATTACTGTAATTTTTGTAAGTTTATGACGTGCATATTGGTTCATAATATACATGACTTGTTAACGGCATTAATACACATATCTTACCCAATTGCCATATACATAGTGTTAGTGCGTGTTAGTGGACATTGCATTATCGGGCGTGAATGATATTGGTTTAGGAGTGTCAAGTACACCAATGGAAAGTGAATGATTCGTGACAATGATTAATACAGTGAACAGTGATAAAACCGTGCTATCGGTATACTTGTACACGACTAAATCATAATCATAAATAGTGTAAACCTGGAAAAAAAAGAGGGGGAAATCGAAGTGGAAAAAGTATTGTATTTAGCGGGACTGTGTTTTAGAGGATGATCATTCGAGCAGTGATATATATATTAGGTAGGATCTAGCGATCCGGCTGACAAGGTTATGTCCCGGGCATGTGGGGCGTTGTCTCGGGTATGTACGAGACTCCTGTTAAACATGATCCTCCTTTCCACTATACGATTTCAAACATGACTTAGAGACCGATAGGGACACAGATCATACTTTGCATCATTTAGTGACATAGTGATTACCCGCATTTTCTTCGCTGTTATTACCTTATTTACCTGTTTCACATCATATAATAACATTGCTATTACGTCGCTCTGACGACCTGAGTATGCATGTTCAGATCTCGTGGAAGAACCAGCGCAGAAGTCGGATTTACCTTTCGAGCCGACGGAGATCTAGTCTAGAGTACTTTTCTTCCTTTCTGCTTTCCATAAAGAGATCTTGTACTTGAACTTGGTTAGTAGCTCTTCCTGTTTATTTGTAAATTTGTGAACAATGGACTTTAATGTAATAATTTAGTGATGTATTTTCTTTACTGCTGTGCTTTGTTTACTGATTACCATGTAATGCTAGAAGCCGAAGTGCGGCTACGGCGGGATTATTCTCAGACCGTAGGAGCATGGCTGGCCTAGTCATCCCTCGTTTTCCGTATTTTGGGAAGCGAGGCGTGACACATCACGTCGATTGTACACAGAAAGCCCCGAAATTTTCTCCGTAACACGGGGCCCCCATAGGTGACCCTCTGCCGTTATTTTCTTTATGAAATTACCAATATACCTTGCCTATAATGGACTGTAAAAAGGGGATGAAAGAGTATTTTCTGATGAAAAAATAAAATTTTAGCTAAATAATTTTAAATTACCGGCAGGGTGTCGGAGGGGATCACGTGTATCGGAGAAACTTGGGTTGGGGGGGGGGGGGGCTGTGCACAAAATCAGCGCAATGGTGGTGCTTTTGGGAGCAAAGTCTGCGTCGCAAATGATGATTTGGGTGAAATTTCCCAAATAAAGATTATTGCCCATATTTGATAATAATCAGATACGGCTTCAAAGTCAAATCGGATTATTCATGAACCTCGGACATCCTTACTCTCTACACAATCCTCATAAACATCCAGAGGGCAATAAAAAGAAAAGAAATTATTTGTGCCGGTGTAATATATCCGGCTTAGAGAGGAAAAGAGAGGAGAATTTATGTTACCTTATGATATAAGGGTTGGTGGGGTTCATATGCTTATATTTTTGTCGAGACTGAACATATACAAGTGGCACACCCTGGGATTTTCCTTAGGAGAAATAATTCAGAAATTTTCCTATAGCAGGCGAAGAAAAGAGGAAAATCCACTTTCTTAGTAATTTACTCCTCTCTCTCCCCCCGTTTTTCGCGGGGGTAAGATAAGGGTTTCGTTTTTCTCTTTTGTCCTTCAAATTTCCGATGATCAATCGATTCGTGAGGGAAAAAATAGCCAAGATTGTTTCTTTTTGGGGGAAATTTTCTTTCTTTAGTTTTAGCAATTCTGGATATTTTGGTCTCCCGCCCTTTTCATAAATTTCTACATCCAATAATTTAAGCATATTCACAATGTCTGAAGCATTCACTCGCTTGTCTAACTGGTTATGTGGACGAAAAGATAATCAAAACCCTAAAACAAAGCCGAATTCAACTTCCGATTTCCCTTCAGGGTATCGAGAGCCCGATTCGTTGAAGTTTCCGTCGTCGAATCCGCCAAAAATCGGATCCTCAGCTAGGAGAAGTAGGAGTAGACGGCGAAGTAGAGAGGAGAGGAAGACGATCGATAAGGAGTTTGATGTTGTTTTGGTGCCCTCAGACGGTTCGCGCTCGTCCAGTTCGGGTTCGGATTGGTCCATTGGGTGGTTGGAGCCTCACGGGTCGGGTTTTCAGAGCGACACGGAGAATGGTTTTGCGGTTTTGGTGCCGTGCTATGGGAGGGGGAGGTGTGAGAAGGTGGAGGCGATGAAGAATGGGGCGTTGGGCGCGGTTCAACATAAGATTAACTTCTCGTACGGTGAGGTTTGCTTATATTTCGGATTTTGTTTAGCTGATGGTGTGATTTAACTTGCAAGTATAAGGTGCATTGAATTTGAATACAAGTATTTGATAATGCTAAGTGACTACTATAGTTGCTTATGTCGATTGTTGCTCGACTTGTTAGAATCTCATAGATGATTGTTTATAGATTTGCTGAAGAACTCTATTTGAAAAACCTAGCTTTTGTTTCTTAAACGCAAATTGTTAAGGTGTGCGGATATTTTCTAATAGAATCCTAGAGAACCAGATGGCGGAATATCCATCTAGAGTTTAAGTAAGAAGAATACAATGAAACAGAATTTGATTATAAGTTCTACATCTAACTTTAGAAAAACAAAGATACATGACTCTAAATCAGGGCGGTCCAGTAAAAAATAACACTTGGTCCTCGAGCTCAATATAACTTCCAAAAGATCTAGAATGCTTTTAGGTCCCAACATGCGTTCAGCCATAAGTGCATGCCTAAGACATTGTGTCCTCAAGAAATCCTTCGTGCTCCTCCACCCCCCTTAGCCTCAAGGAATGGAGGAATAAGTTATTATGATGTCATTTATCTTACTGGTACAAGGAATTTGCTTTAAATAAACTTTGGTTGATCCAAGATTCTTGCTACTAAACTTTGTAAATGATATTGCGATATGTCTCTTATAGTTTCATGTATTGGTGTTGTTTTTGCTCCTAGGTTTGTTTATGCCTTAGACTTGAACATAAATCCCTATACAAATTTATTAGCTTTCCCCTTCTACCAGACTTTTGACCAAGTGTAGTAGAATTTGTGGAACGTTCTATGGTCTTTTAGGATTATGCATGCACTTGTTTTCTCATAGTTTCATAGGCCAGCAATTTGATACTACTTAAGAGAGGGATGATGGGTGGTAAACAAATAGTAGCAACACTTTGCCGAATCTTTCATGAAGCCTTGCTTTGCATCATAGCTGGCCCAAATTGACCCAATTTAATGGGAAAAGCATTGGGTGATGATTATGGCAACGACAATGGTGCATAGTTTCATGTGCTGATCTTGGTTGTTTGTAGAAGTACCCAGGTTTGCAGATATGGTTATTCTTCTACTGAGAGAGAATTCATGCTATGATGGAAATCTTAATTAAGAGTGCAAAAGCGAAAATTTCAACTCATCAGAGATGCTCGATCTTGGTATTAAATATTTGAACGACATTAATAATAGTGCATTGATTTGGGAAATGCAAAGGCTACAGCGCATGACCTTTTCTTAAGAGAAAGCTCAACATACTTTGTAATGATTTGTTTAATTTAATTCACAGTTTTAAAGAATATGCATGCAATTGGATGGAGGTCATTATGCATTCTGTTTCATATGCCAGACTGTCCAAAGACTCATTGCTTATTATACTTATATCGTAGATACCAAAGTGATGTTGCTTAACTATGTTGTCAATGTCTTCAGTAATAATTAAGATGAATCAAAGAGACCTTGCAACTGAAGAAAGAGGAACGTGTAGACAAACGGGGAAAAAAACTTGGGATAAAGACTTTGCCGTGTCGTTCTTTATACCATCAATCTTTTTTCAATCATTGAATGGTTTGTGTTGATATAAATTACAATGATTGACAATGCAGATTTTATTGTAATTGATGATGTATTTGAATGTGAAAAGTTCAATTCTGCCATAACTGAGATCTCTGGTAAATTTTGGTAAAACAGATATGTTGATGATCCAATTGGATGTGAAAGTTCAAATCTCAAATTTAGCATTGATACAATACGATCTCTTTTCTTTTGTTTATACAAAGTCCTATGCTGATAAAAATAATTAGATCACCAACATAGGTTTTCTTTTGTTGAGAGGAGAGCATTGCTATAAGAAGTTATTACGCCTTCGGTTAGGATTGTCTAGCTAATTTGAATCACGACTTTCAACACCAACGACTGGTTAGTCCAAATAATATGAACGCTTTTACAATCGTACCTGAGATTTAATTCGTTTGAATATGTGATTGTCCCAAGCATTGTGCCACCGTATTGAAAAGGGGCAGAGTGATTGAACCTCTTCTGATGCGATGTAGTGTAAATGATTCTTGCTAACAGCATGGTGTTATATATATTTTTTCCTGGACTTGTGCTGATAAATTTCCTGTGATCCATGTCTTTTATGGTTGAAGAATGACTGTTAGACTTTTGCTAAACTAAAACAATCATTACAGTGTGGGGTTCGAACCCCAAGAACCCCATGTGGGGAAGTGACCACAAATTAACGCTTGCGGGGCAAATTCGTGGTTCCCTTGGGTGCGTGCGTGTTGTGTTCTTGTGTGTGTGTTGTATGCATAGGTGGGCTTACGGGCAAGTGCCAAAAAAACAGAAAAACAAAAAATAAATAAACCATTATAGTGAATAGCGTGCCTCATTATGTGGTACTCAGTGCTATTTATATGTTTGGCTGTTTCTCCCAAACAAAATTTATGCTTCTTTGTATTCGATAATAAAAATATTTAATCCTCTGTGCAACTAAAATATTACAAGACAAAGTATGCCATGGCCCATTTTGACTGAAAACTAAACGTTTTCTGGATCATTTGCTAGTCTAGGTTCTTTGTCTACGGATTACACAGAACCTATATTTATATGAGATAAATAATTGTATTAAAAGTATGGTGCATGCATTTAGCTTTGCCTACGAATCTTAGGTTGATACAATGCCTAGTCTTCATATTTATTGGTAGATATTGGTGTCTTAATATAAGTTTTCACTGTTCTTTTTTATGATAGATTCCTTTCTTTTGGAAAACAGTCTCATGTATTTCAGCTGCTAAACTTCTTGCTGGAGGTTTTGTTGTTTGGGATGGTTTGTTGAACAAGGATCATGTTGATGAGTTTTATCTGCTGTGTGCACATTTTTTCTTGTGATTTGTTTGGTACTGCTGTTCATCCCCTTCATTAAACATTTACACGTTTGATCTTCTCTTAGCTGGTTGCATGCTGTGAACTTATGACATCCTTGACACTATTAACATCCCCTACCAACCATCCTCACCCTCGGCTTTGTGTGCACGTACTATGCTGATTCTGCGTAGTATATGTAGGCGAGTTTCCTATTTTCTGAGCTCTTGGTCTAGATTAATTTGGAGTCTTGCTCCATTACTGCATCAGCTTAAACCTTGAAGTGCTTGACCTCAAAGGTAGTTCTTTAAAAGCCGAAAGGTCAAATGCAATGGCATTATCTTACTCGTGACATCTGGCACTTAACTTATAGAAGGCTGGCTCAAGTTTACTGCTACCCTGTAAAAACACTTTAAATTGTTTTCAATAGTTTATTTCTCACATGGCAGCCCTACTTTGATAACACGTGGACGATTACGATGATAGCGCTGCTGAACTACATTTAGATTTAAAATGCTACCAGCAGCATTGTCACATATGTCTCTTTTGAACTAAGCGCTACCTCCTCTCCCGTACGCTACTACTATTCATGCATTTTACCGATTGTCAATTGCGAGCGTGTTTATTTTTGAATCTTCCGATTTATTTGATCCTCAGTAGTAATTCTTGTATGCCTTATGGTAAGTAACTAATCCGAATTTTCATTTTTTTTCCTACTGTACAGATCGCAAGGATTATGTTGAACAGTGGCTCTCCTCTCTGCGGAGCAAGTGAAGTCTGTTCTAACTGGTATCGTTGGCATAATCTTTTATGTATGCTTCCTTCTTTTCATATATTATTAGTGTCCTAGTATGCAGCACAAACAATTTTATAAAAGAAGGAAGGAAGACATGAATTAGAAAGAGCAAGGAAACCTGAAGGTTTTGCTTGGAATTGGGTTTGAAGCTTCCTAATTTATCCCCCCTGCTTTCTGTCTGCAACAATATGCACACGGTAAATATTTATGAACAAATATTTGCGCAAATATATTCAACTGTACATAATACATTGCCAATTTTTGCTGGAAATTAGAAAACCAAGTCTTTTAGTGCTTACTATTATGCAAAATATCCTTTTTTTCTTTATAATTTTTTTATTTTTTACCTGGTTCTAGCTTTTGCAACCGTCATTTTATGATAAACCCCTCATTTTATGATAAATGCAGCTAATCCAGCCATAGTCACATAATTCGCGAATTATTCGCCGAATTCGCGAATAATTCGCGAATTTTTGATCAAACGAATTATTCGCCGAATTATTCGCTATTGCCGAACTGGCCGAATAATTCGCGAATTATTCGCGAATAATTCACGAATTATTCCCGAATTATGTGAAAAAACAGCGAATAATTCAAAAAACTGCAAATAATTCACAAAATCAAAACCTAGCGTCTCATATATTAATTTATTGCTCGAAATCCTTCCCGAACATTTCCCGAACACTTACCGAATCTTTCCCGAATACCTGCCGATTTTTTCCGAATAGTTCTTCGAATCCGAATTTTCGACATCGCCGAATTATTCCCGAACGGCGAATTTGTGACTATGAATCCAGCTAATCCTGTATGATTCTGTTTTTATCCAATCAGATTGTTATGTACTTACGGTAGCTTCATATATGTAGATCACATCATCACGGATATTATTTTAGCCCATATGTTATGGGGAAACGGAGTATGAGTGGCTTCTTAGGAAATTTTCTTACATTGACGGTTTTAAAAGTCAATCATCTTTCGAACTTTTGGACGATCGGGCACCGGCCATTGGCCATTTTATTCATCTCATCATTAAATATGTAAATATGTGTAACTCAATTTTCATGTGATTTGGTTATGACTCGTCCTTCAGATGATTGCAAAATTCAGGTTTCCATTACAAAATAGCAAAGGAGCAAAGGAGCGATACGAAAATTGGTGTAACTATGGTGCAGAGTGATATGACCCCTTGCTTAATTCTGCTTTTGAAACATGGGAGTTTTTTACCATCTATTTTTTGAAAAAAAGAACACCTTATAAAAGAGGAAGAAATAGCTTAAGATGGCAGCATGAGCTTGAAATTGTTGCGAATATGAGACAATCACGAAGCAAAGACACAATCGATAACGAGAAGAAAATCGAGAAGAAAATCAAACCACATGCACGATAGAAATATGAATATCAACTACAAAACAAATAGACAAAGGCGAAGCTTTATTAATTAACAAAATCCGAAGGAGTATAAATCAACGGAGAATACAAATCCTTCTTAAACCCTAAATCTCTCATAATTATTAATGGGTTTTTACAAACTAACAAAATTCATCAAATCTAAGGCTAATACAGACTATTATATAAATAACATACAAAAGAATTCCTTAAAAAACTAATTTCCTAACTAAGGAAATATTGCTCGGCCCGGTATGACAGACTTCTGCATAAGGAATTGGCAGACATTTGCCAAGTATCATCGAAATTCCAGAGCGCCTACCGAACAAGAGTGTGACAGACGTCTGGATTTCACATCAAAAGAACAGAGCGCTCTGCTCTAAGTATGTTCGCGCATACAAAGCAGAGCCAGACGTTTGGCACTGAGACTGTCAGACGTCCGACATGTAGATAAGCTCAGATCTTCAAACCGCTTTGTTGCCGGATCTTCAATAGGAAATCTTCAGGGATCTAAATGTGAGGCATATTTAACAGAAATAGATTGCCATTGTTTAACTTCATTTGAAACTCTTTCTTTCTTTCTTTTTTTTCCTGGTTGTTTTGGGGGGAAAACAAAAGGAAAATCTTTTTACCAAGTTACACATGGGAAATTTTCAAACTATCTGATCAGCCCATTAGATAAGAGAAAAAGTTTCCCATTTTTAATTTTGGGTTATTTTATATGGGCCCTCCAAATTTTAGGGATTTCTAAATAAACCTCCTAAATCTTCATATTTTAAAGATATTAACTAACCTGGCAATCAAATTCAAATTTTGTCGTTAAAATTAAGACTAGCCTAATGGATTAAGTAATCAGAGTATTTTTTCGCGCTTCTTTATCCCCCAACCATTCTTCTTCCCATCCTCCTCTTTATCCTTATTCTTCGGATTTTTCTTTTCTTCCGGTCCTCATCTTTCTTCTACTTTCTCTTCTTTTTTTAACTGTTGTTGCTGTTTCCGCTGCCTCATCCCCCTCGTCTCTTTTTTTCTTAGTATTTGGAGAGTAAAATGTAATATGGCGAAATGACTCACTTGAAGATTTTTAAGTATTTGATAGATGATAAATCAATTGTGGGTCAAAATAGAATTATTTTTATAACACTGAAGATTTGGGGGTTTATTAGAAGCCCTTAAATTTTAATTTGTTCATTACTAATTTAAGGGGAGATTTTTTTTTTTGTTAATTAAATGAAAGATAACCATGCCCTTGAAAAACATTTTGTTCCAACACAAATTTCCTGGCAAATAATTTGTATTATTTGTTTATTCCCAGTATTTTCAAGTAACACAGAATCACTTGATCAGCTGGATTATCTCATTTCCATCCATGCTTGATCATTTTCTTCTTTAATTTGTTGTTCAGTAATCAAAGGGTCTATGTAAATCATGTTTATCATGATTAATCTCGTTATCGTATCGTATCGTTTGAAATAGTGGTAGCTTTAGCTGATTTTACATCAGATAACTGTAGGTCCGTAAGACTTGATGTTTATGACAAGTTCGGAAAATCAATTTTATATACGGAATCATCATGTATAAAAGAAGATGAGTCTCAACTCTATTTATTCATAGAATAAGTTAAAAATTATAACGGATCAATCTCATTAAAAAAAGGTAGGATATGACTGAAACTTCTATACTTCGAAAAGAAGAAGCATAATGACCAAGGATCAATATCAGAAAACGTATCATAAGGGGTTTTGTGTATTCAAAGTTTCCACCACGAATCAAACAAACACGACTATTTCTTAGGTAATAATATAAGCTCATATGATCAGTGATTTGTTTGGATAATCAGTAGGTTTGTAGGAACAAAGATATCGAAAACATATGAAATTTGGTATAGCTAAGAATGAGAATTAAGTTTGTTTGAAGATGATCCAGGTTACTTTTGATTGAAACATCTATTTTTTCGGGTCATCGTCCTCAAATATTACATATATTCATATTATGGTATGGTTTTAACGTATTTAACCGAGGGGGAAAGGGTTATCACGCAACTCTTTCCTTGCACGACAATTGTGCAACATACCAAAAACAACGGGCTGGTCCCACTCCAAAGCAAAGTGTGTGCAAAGTGTGTGGGCCCCACATCCTACAATGCTTTTATGTTTATTGCGCAGCTGTTGTGTAGGAAAGGATTTCGCAGTAACTTTTTCTTCTTTTAACTTACTATAGATTTTAGATCGCATGTTAATTTGAGAATTTACTATTAAAAATCATGTTTAGATAACATAACTAACCACTTGAAATCAAACATGTAAAACAATCAAATCAAAATGTTATACAAGAGCAAAAGAAGGTTCATAATTAAACTCATGCATTTATGCAAACCAACATATATAAAATATATAGAATAATAATTTATAAACATAACTAATGCCTAATAAAATTAATAACACATCCTCTCCTCATTTCAAATAAAGATTCTCAGAGGACGAAACGATCAAAAAAGAAAAGCAAAACATACACCACTAAATTGTGGCCATATACATGCATGCATTATGTATAGATATGTATGTAAAAACCTCTCTCTCTCTCTCTCTCTCATGGCAAATATAAATCAGAGAGGGCTCTCAAGACTTGAACTTGAATCCTCAACTGAGAGATATAGACGGCGGTCCTCGAGAAAAGCCGCTCAGCGCACAAATCTCGTCCGCCCGGTACAAGCCTCTGAAGCTCCCTCACTCTTCTGTAAACCGATCCATTCGACGCCCGCCTCCTCGTTGTTTGTAGGTTCATGGCGCCGGACATTTCGTTGTACCGGGTGACTCGTACGCGAATCGGGAAGCTCCTTCTTCTTTTCATTGCTTCTTTCAATTTTTTTTCCATGAATGAATAAGAAACGAAGAAGAAGAAGAAGAAGAAGAAATGGTTTGTTGAGGGGGGAAGAGGAGAATGAGAGGGTTTTCTTAAATAACCGGGTTGGGGGGGGGGGGGGGGGGTGTGGGGGTTTGTTGTATAGAAGACGAAGAGAAAGAGAAGGGTTGGACGCATTGAGAGACCCATGTGCGCCACCTAGCTTAATTGGCCTAAAGAAAATTCAGATTTTTTTTGTAAACATTATTATTATTTAAATTTTTTTTGTAAACATTATTATTATTAGGGTGAATTGTCAAAACCCCCCAAGCTGTTTTTCCCGACAAAAGCCCCCTAGACTTGAAGCGGTTGTCAAAAACTACCCCTGGAAATTTTCATGCAGTATCTGTATAGCTGTCTCTGAAAATTTTTCATGCGGTATATGTATAGTTGCCTCATGCTTGCAGTATAGACAACTATACAAATACCGCAAGCATGGGATTTTTGACAACTGAAAAATTAATAAAGAAATTTGTTAATTATGTTATTTAAATAAATCTATGCTTTATTATTTTAGTTTGTTATTAATTAAATTTTTTTGGGCAGCTCAAAATGTTATTGTTGTTTTTTTAAAAAAAATATTTCCCCCAAAATTATAAGAAATTTTGTTGCTGCACATTATTAGAATGAGATTGGTAATCTTAAATTTGAAAACCGCTCTTCTTTTGCATTAAAGGTGAAAACTAGGCAAGGCAATTATCTGGATGATGTAAAATTGCGCGCTTGTTTTTCCTTTTTTTTTGGGAATAAAAGTTCAAATATATTGTTGGGGTAAAAAATTGCACCCCGGTTGACCGACTTAAAATCAAAGTCAACCCAAGTAAGCGGGTCCAAGCCCAGCTCAAGTGGGCTCATACCCAAGTCGAGTCCCGTGGCTAGCCTCTCTCATGCCAAAATAAAAATCATATAATAAATAATTTTGATATAATCTTTATGGGTATAAAGCCAAATTTTTGTAAACCCCATGGCTCATGTGCAAAAGAAATGAGCACATGAGACATGGGATTGGCAAAATGCCATTTTGTAAAGCCCAAAAAGCTATATATAAATGTGTAAGGCTATATAAGGCAACATGATGATGATATAAAAAATATAACAATTCATTCTCCCAAAAAAAATTAGGGTCTGTGCCTCCTTCCTCAAGGTTCTAAAACCTCCTTCCCCTTTGGAATTAAATCAAGAGTTTAACTCTTTCTTTTTCAAAAAGAAATAGTTTTTCACCATAAAACCCACAAAAGGGGGCTCGGATCTGCCATCAGATCTCTAAAGAGGGATTTTGAATTTCACCCACCTTTTCCTTCAAGATCCAGCCAACAAAGAGGAGGAAGAAGGAGACCCATCTCCAAAAATCACATTCCGGGAGGATCCGAGGCTCAAAAGAAAATCCAAAAATCTCTAGAAGTTTAACTTCATTCAAGATCTGTTGGAGTTTAACTCCATAAATCAAACCCCTTTTTAGGAATTTAAATCCAATACTATACGTAATCTCTGTTAGGAGTTCAACTCCAATGCCTCCCTTGGGAGTTTAACTCTTAACCCAGGGGCTAAGCCCCTTTTGCGCCGGTGTTTCCAGCGGTCGCGTGCCGTACACATGACCCACAGGCGCTAAAGCGCCCGCGTGCGCCTCAGGCGACCCTCGGGCGCTCAGCGCCTAGCGGTCGCTTGTAGCGCACATGGCCCGCGGGCGCTAAGCACCCGCGTGTGCCTCACGCGACCCGCGGGCGCTCAACGATTGCGTACAGCGCACGTGATCCGCTGGCGCCCACGTGCGCCTCACGCGACCCGCGGGGCGCTCAACGATCGCGTACGGCGCACGTGATCCGTTGGCGCCCACGTGCGCCTCACGCGACCTGCGGGCGCTCAGCGATCGCGTACAGCGCATGTGATTCGCTGGCACCCAGCAGTCGCGTGCTGCGCACGTGACCCGTGGGCACCAAGCGTTCACGCGCCCGGCATGTGACCCGCCGGCGCCAGTACCCACACGCCAGGCACGTGACCCGTTAGCGTCCACCGCCCACGTGCCATGCACGCGTCTTTAAGACGCTCCTTACCCCTTATTTTCCGTGCACTCCACACCAGAAACACGTCCCCCGTTAGGAAAAATTTTCTAACGGTGCGCTACCCCGCATCCTGTAAGGGGGCTGCTAGCCCCCTTGACCTTCAGCCCGCTATCCGGGTAACGGGACCCCTGTAAACTCTGTGAGGCCCCCGATATATCAAAAAAACCTTTTCAAAACACAACACACGCACACTGCACATTGAGTTCGCATAACCAGCTTGACCCGTCAATCGGAGGTTCTTTCGCTCCAAAGGCGAGGGGTAATTAACGACAATTTAGTCCGCAGCTGCCGGAGATTCAAATCCCCGCAATCAATAAACCACCGCCTACCGTAGGTAAGGGGGAATTTGTAGTACGCCTGACAAGCGACGCTCATTCCCATCTTAATGGGGTGACGAAAAACACCCTACAGATTCTGGCATGCCCGGTAGGACTGATCTCTCCTCCCATATTTCGGGTTAAACATCTATGCAAACTCAATCAACATATACATTGATTGCTTGTACTGAAATCATGCTTCTATTTGCAGGTTAACGACTTTCGGCTGCAATATTCGGACACAACAAAATGTCTTTAAGGGCAAGCTCAGCTCTCAACACAGCTCCCATCTCCTACACGATGAAGATGGACGCCGGGACGGTCTTTCCGGCCTGTCTTGGGCGACAGTGGGAAGAGCCGCTGCTACCATTCGGCTCTATTCTGTTCATGCCAGCTAACTCCATCTCTGCTCCTCAAGCCCTGGTGATGATAAACCGGCCTCGAAAGGCAAGAGGCCAAATGTGGTGATCTCGAGGGCACCACTACCTAAATGCAAGTCGGTGTTTGAACGACTTTTCTTGGCCCCAGCTGGGGGCAAGGCCATCAACACCAACAAAGTAACAAGGCATCTCGGGCAAGCTCCAGCGGCATCCCTGCCAACTGTTCAATTGGGTATCTTCTCTAAGCTTCCCGTTAATCGGGTCACGATGGCTTCCTGGATGACAGATACCTGCCAAGCCCTCAAAAGCAAGAAGCTAAGACAGAAAAGGCTCAGATATAGAGCTAACAAAAGGGTTAGGACTCATGCTAGGCTGAACTTCATGAGGATCCAAGAACAGGGTTACCCCGCCAAAGATGAGGAAATGACTGGATATGTGATCCACACTGTCTATATGGTGGGCACGCGCTGCAAGAGCAAGGACGGGGCCACCACATCTCAAATCCAATCCGGCATGAATGTGGCTGCCACTTTTCAAGACCAGCCTCCTTTAGAAGGCAATGAAAACTGTAAATCCCTGTTCCCCATCTATGAAATTTTTCATACAGTTCCTGAGTCCCCAATTAGTATCCACATTTTTCCCGTATTACTACCTTGTGTGAAGATTAGTGCTTAAGTTCCAACATTTAAATTTTTTCCAAAACTTTTAAACCAAAAGAAAATAAACTAAATTCACCTTTAATGTAATCAAAGCCCAATACTCTTTTTCCAAACGAATGAAACTCTTAATTTAAACTTTAAACCCCCGGCCCAGCATCCACTCCTCAGCCCAGAAAAAAAATAATAATAAGGGATTTAAATTCCCGGCCCAATCCCCATCAGCCCAGCCACATTCTTCCCTAAAGCCAGACCCCACGCCCGCTCCTGCCTAACCCTACCGACACGCTACAGTACCCTCTTCTCCCCCAACGTCTCTTTTTTTTTCCGATCCACTTTTCGCGCCTACCCTCACGGCCACGTCGCCTTGCCGTTGCCCCACGACCCGTGACCTCGTCCACAACTCCCTCGCGATCTCCTCACCCCCTCAATCTCATCTCCAACTCCTTTCTCCCTCACCCTCTCGATCTAAAACTTCTCAAAATCTCTCTCTCGTTCACCCAAAACCCAACCTCGAACCACTGCCAACTTCACCGCTCACCCCCGACGGCGACGACTACAACCCCTCACCCTCCTCCCTCGCTCACTCCTCTCCACCAACAGAGCCCCTAACTGACCCCCTCACTCGAGCTGGAACCTCACTGCACACCACCACAGCCACCCTCGCACTCGACACTGGCGAGCCCCCAACCGACCAGAACCACCTCGTTGACGCCCCAACGTCATCAGCATCATCACCATCACTCCGAACTGAGCCCTACTATATATATATATATCTCCAAAATACCCAAAAACCATAACTTTCCCCCCTCACTGCGAGCCCACTGTGTACATCGCCGGAGCGACGCCGCCGACCCCAGCGCACTCCTTGAGATCCACTGAGCACCCTCTCCGCTTCCAGCAAGCACAAGCCATCTCCGGGCAACTCCGACGTCGAACCCGAATCGCGAGCCGAGGCCGTGAAACCAAATTACGCCGTTCGTCGCGCGTTCGTGACGTTGCCGCTGTCGGGCATCGCCCAAAGCGTTTCCAGGCAAGTACCCTACTTGCTACATACTAATCTATTCGTGTTACAAACTAAAGTTGTATAAATTCCATATTCATAATACCCGATAAATTATATGACATACCTATTCGATGCAAGATCCCAATGAAAATCTTAACTTAATTTGACGGAACTCATTTGCATAGTCTGGCCCGTATGGCAGTGAATCTTGTGTATAAATTCCACTAGAAAATATGACTGTTAATGACTGAAACGAACACCCCCAAATACACCTGTAAAACTGAGAATTTTCCCGCATCTGAAAATTGTTAAAATCACCATAAATTGTATACGTATGGAAATGATGCGTTCGAGGGTTCAAATCGAAGCCAACTTGACGACCTGTAACCCTATGCAAGTTTCTAATGGTTTCTGTACTGAAATTGTGATGATAATTGGGTCGGAGTGCGGCTCTGGACTGCAGTCCAGAGCGACTTACTGTCCCGTAATGTGTACCACCTTGTTTCCTGAACTCGTATGTTGCGAAACTCTACAGTTTATAAAAGGTGAATCTGTTAGATAAATAACACAAGTGGTTTCATTCCGTTTTATCATCGTTTGCTATTTAATCTGTGATTTAAAAGAACAGGACGTATAAAAGTCCAAAACAGAATCAAAATTGACATACTAGTGTTGAACAGTGCATAACTTTTGACGTACAGATACGATTGAGAATCCGTCTGTTGCGTTGAACACTCTATTGGAAACCCTAGATTTTATTCAACTGTAGCGTCGCTAAATTCTGATCCCAATTGGGTGAAATTTGTGTCGCGAAACGGACATTCAGTTCAGAAACTGAATTTCCTGCAGCGAGCACTTAAAATGAAACGGCTGTAACTTGAATACCAGAAACCCGATTGAACTGAAACTAATTTTGATGAACTGCTGACAGAGTGTACTTATTATCGTATTTGTATCATTTCGTTGAATTCTAAACATATGAATTACTACAATTTTTGTAAGTTTATAACGTGCATATTGGTTCATAATATACATGACTTGTTAACGGCATACATACACATATCTTACCCAATTGCCATATACATAGTGTTAGTGCGTGTTAGTGTTCAGTGGACATTGCATTATCGTGCGTGAATGATATTGGTTTAGGAGTGTCAAGTACACCAATGGAAAGTGAATGATTCGTGACAGTGATTAATATAGTGAACAGTGATAAAACCGTGCCATTGGTATACTTGTACACGACTAGCTTATAATCATAGATAGTGTAAACCGTGTAAACCTGGAGAAAAGGGGAAATCGAAGTGGAAAGAGTATCGTATTTAGCGGGACCGTATTTTAGAGGATGATCATTCGAGCAGTGATATATATATTAGGTAGGATCTAGCGATCCGGCTGACAGGGTTATGTCCCGGGCATGTGGGCCGTTGTCTCGGGTATGTACGAGACTCCTGTTAAACATGATCCTCCTTTCCACTATACGATTTCAAACATGACTTAGAGACCGATAGGGACACAGATCATACTTTGCATCATTTAGTGACATAGTGATTAACCGCATTTTTCTTTCACTATTATTACCTTATTTACCTGTTTCACATCATTATAATAACATTGCTATTACGTCGCTCTGACGACCTGAGTATGCATGCTCAGATCTCGTGGAAGAACCAGCGCAGGAGTCGGATTTACCTTTCGAGCTGACGGAGATCTAGTTTGGAGTACTTTTCTTCCTTTCTGCTTTCCATAAAGGGATCTTGTACTTGAACTTGGTTAGTAGCACTTCTTGTTTATTTGTAAGTTGTGAACAATGGATTTTAATGTAATAATTTAGTGATGTATTTCCTTTATTGCCGTGCTTTATTTACTGATTACCATGTAATGCTAGAAGCCGAAGTGTGACTACGGCGAGATTATTCCTTGACTGTAGGAGCATGGCTGGCCTAGTCATCCCTCGTTTTCCGTATTTTGGGAAGCGGGGCGTGACAAAAACCCTTCCAGTGAGGCTGATAAGCAGAAAGATCCTTCGGTTTATGAGGAGTCAGGCTCGAAAAGTGAAGATGAGCCAATCTTCCATCCCAAGAACGCAGAGCAGCAATTTCTCCAAGAGCTCCGAAAACAGCTCAGAAGCAAAGACAAAGAGATGGCTAAGCTCTACTAAAAAATTGACGACTTGACGAATGTCGTGATACAGCTCACGGCCCAAGTTACCTCTCAGCCGCCCAATCAAGCGCAGGATTCCGCTCATGAACCGGGAAACAGCGTCCCGAGACAGCCGATGCCTATTTCCTCAAATCTAAAGGTGGGCGGACCGTACGAAAATCGGTCGCATCTTATCTCGTGAAATGTCTTGGGTACCGATGACAGTAGCCCGCTAACTCAAGATCAAATCATGGATTTAGTTGCCAACAAAGTCAAAATATTGGTAGCCGAAGCCAAAGCACAAAAAGTTGTTAGCAGTAGCGGGAGACCATATCCTGCTCAGTATGATCTGGTAGAATTTTCTAGCGGCTATGTCATCCCCAAATTCGGAAGATTTGATGGGACGGGAAATGCGAATCAGTACATCGCCCATTTTAAAGCCTCATGCGTGAATACTGAGGGCAATGATGCGCTTCTCCTCTGCCAGTTCATTAATAGCCTGATCGATGTCGCTTTCGACTGGTACGCGAGTATACCAGATGGCTCCGTTACTACTTTCGTCCATATGGAATCTCTGTTCCGACAAAGGTTCATGAGTGTCGGCGATAAGATCACCATTGGCGACCTCGTAAGGATCAAGCCAAAGAACAACGAAACCAGCACGGATTTTAATAACATCGTCAGATTAGTCAAAGTGCTACACAACTGGTATTATTCAAATATAAGGACACTTAATATTGTAACAGACATCTCAATAAAAGCTTCGGCAAAACTCGGACGAACTCAACGTGCATTTAAAGGCTATAACGGAGAAGCAACACATCGGAGATATTCAAGACTCTTATAATTTATTTGAGTATAGAATCGAGTCGATCTCAAAAGATTAGAATCAAGTTTTCTATCCTATTTCAATTCAAGTTATAAAACAAAAAAATTCCATTTTCAAATTCTTTTTCAAAATAGGGACTGTATCTGAAATATCAGACAAATAGACGTCTATGATGGACGTCCCTAAGATGTCTATAATAGTTACCAATTTTTCAAATTTTGAAATTTGGATGGAATTTCGGTTTTACAACGGCCAACAACTGCCCTATCTTTTAGGGGTAGTTATAATAACTGTCTTAACTGTTCTAAAATGCTTTCCTCTATATAGAACACGTTTCTAAAGAGTTTTTCACAAATTTTTCTTATCTGATTTTCATTTTCTTTACTCTCAAGTGTTTGTGAAAACCCTGCCTTTCAATAGTCTAAAGTTTTTGCTAATCATTTTCAAAGAGAAAAGATCTTTCTAGCGAAAGGTTTGGACTTGAGTCTTGGAAAATGTCTAAGTGTTTAACATCCTGTAAGTGTAAAGGTTTGGATCTGAGGCTGGAAAAAAGATCTGGGTTTCTCTACTCGCAAGAAGACACTGGATAATGTGTTGAATTCTGAGCAGAAATTCTTAGGCGGGGATTGGCCACAGGGTTGATAAATCTCGATAACAATTCTCTGTGTCCATTTACCTTTTCTGTGATTCTTTGTTGTGATACTATTTGTAGTCTAGACTCTGATTTTATATTCTGCTGCATAATTTTTTTTTAATTATTACAAATCACGTTAAGTTTGTTATAAAGTCTTATTCATCCCCTTTTAAAGCTATTTTCAAGGGCTTACGATGGGGAGGGAGGACGTTGGCCGAGGAGACGACGACAGTGGCGAGGATATCGGCTGAGAGAGAGAGAGAGAGAGAGAGATAGAGAGAGAGAGAGGACTTACCTGGAGCGGTCGCCGGCCTTCGTCGGAGAAGCCGCCGCCCGTCGAGAAGCAGGAGGAGCAGTAGCAGGAGGGAAATTTAGGGATCTAGTGTTTTTGTTTTTATTTTAGGGGAGAATTTGGGGCTTTGTACCGAGCACGGGACATTTTTATTAATTGAGTTATTCGGCTAATGGGCCTCGGTTTTATTTATTTTGGATTTTATTTTGTCGGATTTTCGTTTTATTCCGCTGGCTGCTAGCCGCCGGAATAAATCAATCGACGGAATAAATAAACCGATGAAATAAAAACCTTTTTCTAGTAGTGGGAGCAGATCCGAATCCAAACCAACCAAATGTTCTCCTTGTAAGTGGGGTGCGGGTTGTAAGTGGGGGTGTGGGAGTGAGGGTGTCTTAGTAAAATATATATTTTCTAACATAAAGACATACTTATACAATGAAAAATATTATCAAATGTTTTCTAAAACCATTTTTGATTAATCTTGTTCCATTTTTACAAATTTGTTTCAATAGTAAGGTTTCAACTTCAGAGAAGCTGCGTACTTTCTATCTGCATTTTTAAAATTAAAATAATGCTTCAAAGTGATTAAGTTAACTTGAATTTATATATAATCGTTGGCATACATTCATGACCATACTATTTTCTTTATTATTTTTGCTTTTATAATATAATATTTATCGTTGAAGATAAAAAAAAATCTATAAAATCCAAATATATCCTGTTAGATATAAACATCACGCAAGTTGAAAATTTTTAGAAGTTTTAAAAGATTATAAGTTTTCTGGTAAAAGTACCTTAACGCATGGCCTTCAAAAAAGAAAATGTAATTAAATTAAAAGATACAGAGTGAAAAAGAGTTGGTCATCAATAGGTTTCGTTGGAGCCTTGGCCTTGGCCCTATAGAGTTCAACATATTAGAAGGTAGGCTGCTAAACAACCCGGACTCGAGCGAGCCAGGGTCAACTGAAGTTCGGCTCGTTTAACTTTGGCCTTGCTGAGTCCGTTTGTCTGACTTATTTTCTGCTCGAGTTCGTTTCAGTTAATTGCGCGTCAGCTAATCGAACCGAGCTTTTAACACTAGCTCGTTAGCTCGTTTGTGAGCTAGGCTCATTTGGATATTTTGATTATTATTCATTGTGTTATTGGGTTTGGATTTAAAAGCCTATGTTATTTATATTGGATATTTTTATTAGGAGGAAACATAGTCTAACAAGACTCATGGGGATGAGAGTTTTATCGATAAGTCCGTGACTACTTTGCAAATAGCGCTTTGGGCCCCGCTCTTCATGAATCTTGGAGACTGCAGTGACATTGTAGTCCATGTTTTCTCTTTTTTTATAATGAGTTTGGATTTAAAGCTCGAAATATATGTATTTTGCTAAACGAGCCGAATCCGAGCTGATAACAAACACGTTGGGATAAGCTCGTGTTCGGCTTTTCAACTGAACGAGCTGGATTTTTAATCCAAGTTTGGTTTATTAATAAACGAATCATACCCGAACGAGCCATTATGGAGCCCGACCCTATCCTAACTCGAGCTGGCCATGTTCATTTAGCAAGGGTATACATGCAGGTACTCAAGGGCGCAAAATGCAAGATCCTAGTGGGGCCCAGCGTGTTTTGTCGCGTTGCTAGGATAAGGCACCAGTGTAGGGATGCCACGACACTGGTATCCCTGTGCCCGTGACAGCTGCCTGCACGTGTGTGACAACGAATCAATTATTAATTACATTTTGTTTTTTGCGTCAGAGAGCTGCTCTCGTAGTTGTCGAAATTTATGCTTCTCACACGTGGCATCTCTCAATAGGCAGAACATGAAACGGGACCACCCTAACGGAGGCACCCACCTACAAAATGAAAAAAGAAAATTAAATAAAAATTGATGATCGAGGAAAAATTAGGGTTGCAAAAACTTTTAATTTATAGGTTATCGCAGAGAAATATATTGTTGTTTAAAAATCTATTTGTGGTTGATAGCTAGCTTGTTTCATGTATATATATGGGTCTGGCTGTTTGGCCTTGGTAAATTGTCAAAAAAAAAACCTCGTTAAGCTTTCCGCTGTCAAAATACCACCTTCTGGAAAAGTTTTCCGCCGTCAAAAATCCCTCTGCATGCATTAATATCTGTATAGTTGCCTGCAATATCTAGTTTAATATCTAGTTTTCTAGTTTACTGACGTTTATGTATAGTTATTTGCAATATGTACACGCTGACTGGATATTGCAGACAAGAGGTTCCTCTGTATGCATTAATATCTGTATAGTTGCCCGCAATATCTAGTTTCCTACAATATGTAGGTAGTTTACTGACATATATGTATAGTTATCTGCAATATGTACACGCTGACTAGCTATTGCTGGTCGGAGGTTTTTGACAGCGGAAAACTTTTCCAAAAGGTTTCTGGCAAGATTCTGTGCGCTGGCTAGTGTATTTTTGACAGCGAAAAACTTTGCCGAGTATTTCAAAAACAACTCTCAGTGTTTTTGAGAGCACTTGAATTGACAGTATTGTATAAAACATGTTAGATTCATAAACTGTAAGGTTGTCGTGCTTTCTGGATGGGTTTTAAAAACACAGCGGAAGCGGAAAACGAAAAGAAAATTCCAAGAGAGCACAATCATCCTAATCTTATAATTAACCATAAACTTAAAACTTGCAAACTAAAGAGAGCTAGTTGAGAAGATACAATCTTTGAAATATCTTCTTATGCTCCAATAGTTAAATCTTGGTCTCCGACTAAGCTCTGAGACGTTCTGGATCATGCTTGGTCTCTGATCGACATCGTCAAAAATGATCCACGCGAAAGCTTCCACTTCTAGCTTCAACATCAACAACTTAATATACCTCTCATTCAATATTGCTAGAATTGAAACGTGAGAAGTAGAAATATAGTGAATTCTCAAACTCAATCTCTTTTCTTTTTAGCACACCCGCTTTCCTTTTGGTCTTGAGTAGCCGATCATTTGAGACATGAAAGGTTTGAATAAGCCTAAAATGATCTTGTTGGCAGACTTTACATAGTGCCGAAATAAACTAAATATGACATTTTCAACAGAAATACCCTAGCAAAAATACCTTCCAAATAAGGTTCATGGCATTTTTAAAGTTTGAGTATGTTATCTTAAAATATCTGAAATTTACCCATTGATAGATATACATGTGATTAGGACGCAGGCTATATTGTTTGTTTGTTTTTTTTAAAAAGAGCAGGATGAAACTCTATAAAAACTAAACAACAATACAAAAAATTATGCCAAGATACAACAACATATTCTCATGCCCACATGCACCAACCAAGACAAAAAGAAGAAAAAAGAGTAAAAAAAAGAAAGAAGAGAGACGGAAAGGAGAGAAGAAGAAAAGAATAAAAAGAACCCGCTGTTTATTTAGAACTGAACCTAACTCTTCTTTATTGTTTTTGTCTTTATCTTTCAACTGAGAACTCCCAGCCTCTTTGGAAAATGCATAGAAAAGAGGTGCTTTGTATATATTTTGAATCTCCCCAGCAACCAAAAGACTTTAAGCAAGTTTTACTCAGGAGATGACCTACAATTCAACTTCATGCATGTACATATCCAAGGGAACCGGCAGAACCAACATAAAAGATAGAATGAAAAAAAAAACTTGAAAATAAGAGCATTCCAATTTATGAAATGTACATATAGATATTTTTATCTTGCGGAATACTAGATACCATATTATATGCAGACTATATAGTTTCACCGAGAAGAGATGATCTACAACTCACCTTCATGCCTGTGCATATCCAAGAATGCTAGATACCATACAAGCAGACTACATAGTTTCACTGTAGCGATTTTCTTTATTGGCCGGACATGCTATTATAGATCTACGTGCATGCGTGTTTTGTAAATCCAAGCATCATCTATACTATCGGAATGAGAAACGGTCAAGTGATGCGTCTCCCTGTGTCCCGCTGCTGTAAGAGCAGTGTCAGTGCACACTCAGCATATTCAGCGTATGATGTATATATATGTATATATAGAGAGAGAATAATAGACGAAAGGTGCCATAGGAGAGAAATTCCTCCAATGGCGTTGAAAAAGTACACTCTCAATCGTTTTTTCCAACGATTGGCACCCATCATCTTCATCGTTATCATCTAAGATATGGATAGACTAAATTTCATGTGATTCTACAACTTTTCACCGTTGAATTAGTGGGTTCAAAATTAACGGTTTACCGACAATAGAATTTTTTACATTGCTAAATCAACGGTGAAAAAGTTGTGGAATCACATGAAATTTGGCGTACCCAAATCTTAGATGATAACGATGAAGATGATGGATTCCGATCGTCAGAAAACACGACGGAGGGCGTACTTTTTCGACGCCATGGGAGGAAATTCCCTCATATGGCCTCTTTCCTCCATTATTCTCATATATATACACGACGGAGGGCGTACTTTTTCGATCCCTTGGGAAGAAATTCCCTCTCATTCGCCCATTATTCTCATATATATATATATATATATATAGCTTCTTCTTGAATTAATAAGAGAGGTAGCTATAGCTGAGAGAGAGAAACACGTGTCTCGCAAGAAAACATGGGAAAACTCTGGCATTTTGCTTGATAAAGGGGGTAGGAAGGAACCAAATGCATGCGCAGGGGCTAAACTTAATTTGGTTAATTGCTAAATAACATCCCGAATGTTTTACCCACTTTGCGCTTATATATCGTAGTGATTTTTTCAATGCATACCCTAAAGTACAAATCATATGCATTTTGTTTAACATAACGATGGATTTGATCGATGGTCAATTGAAGAGAGCAAAGTATTAACGCTTTGTACTTTAAGATATATAAGTGGAGAAAAAATTCAATATATAAAGTATAAGTGCAAAGTAGATAAAACATTGAGTACTATTTAGCAATTAACCCAAACTTAATTTAACTCATATCTGCTGCATATATGTATATATATAAGCAGCAGAAGTTGGGCCTCCAACCTATTAGGATGGTGACTTGTCGATTAATGGCCACTTTCACTGCTGCCAAATACCCACAGCTCCTCCCCCTTATCATTTGTCCAACCACCCACGACAAAGTAGCCTGCTTTCATGGGGCCCGCCGTCCGCCATGTCGACGACCGTGACATTGTAATGGATATCTTGTTGTACAAATGTACTTGCCGACTCAATAACGTATACGTAGAAATACCATTATTTATGAGTCTGTTATTTTTATTTTAAAGATCTCATCTATGAGTGTATCACATCTACAATAGGGCATTAATATGTTTCTATCTTTTAAAGATGAAAAATGAGCTTACTCGGAAACTTGTTCAATTTTATCAGAAACGACGATACATATATGAAACAAGCTTGCCTTGCATTTAAAAAGGATTATTAGAAAAAGAAAAGCTCTATCGAAAAGTAAAAGGTGTCAAGATGGAATTGCAAAAGATGTAATGTCATTCTACCCAATAAGTTCTTTCGACTCTCTCTCGTAGCCGTGTGATAATTTGATAATTACGCACACTTCTCTTAAAAGCCTGTAAGGTCCAAACAAGGAAGGAAGATTATATGAACGGTTGAAGTTTATCAGAAGAAAAAATCAAAATCTTATATGTCCTTGATTAAGGATGCTTTTTTCTTTGTTCTTGTAAATTTTCCATCTTGATTTCAAGCTAAAGCTAATATGCATATCATATCATGCAGCAAAACCGTGAAAACAGTCGATTAATATTTTTTTTTCATGTCCGGCTTGCGCGTGCGCGCATATATATATATATATCACATGAAATTTGGTGTATGCATGTCTTAGATGATAACGATAATGATGATGGATGTCAATCGTCAGAAAAAATGGTAGATGTTGTATTTTTTCGACGCCATAGAGGAAATCCCTCCTATGGCCTCTTTCCTCCATTACTTTCATATATATACACACACACATACGCACGCACGCACGCGTCAAATGTTGTATTTTCTGTTGCAGCAAACGGAACGGTTTACTTCCACTTTCACATTTGTTTATAAGCTTGCACCAAACCAGCTCGCTAGGTCTTCCATGGAAGCATGAAGGAGGAACATGGCCAGCTCTCATGCTTGTTGTTGCAGCAAGGAGGAGGAAGGAAAAGAGTGACTTTTGGAGAGAGAGAGAGAGGTCGATGGGCCTTGGTCCCCCTTTAGGCTTAGCTGTTATGGCTTGTAACGGGACGGAGGTCACATGCTCGCACATGACCCACTCTCTCCCCCAACCATCCATTTTTAGTGTTCATCGCAGCTCGTTCCATTAGATTTGGTCCCACCATCCTTCAACCCCTTTCCATTATTTCTCCGGCAACCTTTATATTGTCGGATAAAATATTAAATAATAATTTCAAATAGAACATGATTTTATAAAATATTTGTTTGAAAGACATTATCACATAAACAATATCGGAAATAAAATAAAAATTAAAAAATCGAGCATGGCGAAGGGAGGCACGTAAATAGCTGCGCTGCCCTAAGAATGTATTGTCACTCCTAGTACGGATTGTGCCGACAAAGACGTTCCCAAGACACAACACTTCTCGGCCCGTCCGATTCCTCATATGAGTACAAATCATGGAGAAAGTTTTGGTTTTGATTTCGTAATCTTGTAGTGTCCGAAAAAACAAAAGAAATGAGAAAGGAATCACCGAAAATGATAATTCAAATGTCCTTAAGTTATGGAATCAGAGCCTTTAAATAAAATTCCAACGGTTGCTTCTAAAGATTGCGGGACCCACAAGAGTTGCAAACACAAAGGATGCAACTGTTGGATTTTTGGATGTAACCATTTAAAAATTCTTTCATCATTTATTCAAATGTTCTTGGGCCTCATAGGCCTTAGATTAAATATTTACAAAGAGCCCTGGGTTTCAATGCTTATGTAAATTAAGCTTTTCCCATTGCACATCCAGTAAGCCATGCTAGGCTTTGTAGCGCACAATAATTTTGAAGCTTTTTAAAATCGAATTTAATCACCAAGTTCCAAAGTAAAACGAAAAATAAATGACTAAAATATTCTTAAATTTGTAGATTAAATAAAAAATAATCTAAGATATATCACATATATGGCATCAAAAATATCACATCAAACTAAATAAATATCTCTTGGAATCTCTACTGTTATAAGCAGAGGAGAAGGATACATGGCACTTTCAGAATTAATACAAGGAATATTTACCAAAAAACACTGCGTGGTGTCACACTTCTATCATAAAAAAACCACGTGTTTTATTTTTTGACCAAAAAGCCATGTGGTTTGCTCCATTAGCAAAAACCATCCTGTTATTTGGTAAAACATATTACCGTTATTTTTTAGGATATTCTTGAACTATACCTATATATGACATGCACATGACTTGTAAAAGTATTTTTATATTCAAAATATCTTTCTCATCCGCAACCAACGAAAAACTTTTTTTTTTAAAAAATGGGTGATGAGAATAATATTTTGGGTATAAAAATACTTTTACAAATCATTTACATGTCATATATTGATATGGTTCAAGTTATTCACTTATGAAATGAAATGTATGTTGTCATTACTTCGGTGGTTTGCCCGAGTATAAGTGAATGCCATGTATCCATAATAGCTTTACCCAGTGGTTTACTCAAGTTTTTCAAAATCACATGTGGTACAAACTTATCATCAAAACCTCACGAAACAATCCCACCCATGTGGTTTGATTTGTTATATTTTTTTTAGCGGTTAGTAGGTCAGTAGGTCATGTGACCCATATTTGATCGATTCTTGTAATTTAATTCATCCTAAATTATCTTATTATATTAGATATTTTACTTCTTTAAATTTCGATTCAAATTCAAATTAAGGCATGTTCTATAAATCCTTAAACCTAAAATCTTGTTCTCCAAATTAGGGCTAATTGCCTACTAACGACAGTAGGAATATGGTTTATCTTTTCAAATAATGCATCCAGAGGATGCGACTTTTTTAGAAGTAAGAGGTTAATTTAGTCAACTTTTCAAATAAATAACCGCATGGTTTTTTTGCGTATCGAATAAAAGTTCGGGGGTTTTCGTGATGAGTTTAAACTGCATGGTGGTTTTCGAAAACTCGAGTAAACGATAATGTGATTCATGTGAAATAAACCAAAATTACAATCATTCTTTGATCTTATTCTTTTTCTCTCAAATTCAAACCCTAATTTCCTTGTTCTAAACCTAGTTACCCCTCTTCTCTCTCTTTCTTTAATTTAGTTAGCTTTTTTTGTGTCTATAGTTTGATTTAAGCCTATCATGAATGTAAGCTTGTCGACACTGTAAGCTTTTTGTGACTATATACTTGGATCCAATGCTACATATGAAAGCTTGTTTAGTATCGATGGCACCAAATGTTTGGTGAAGCTCTTGTATATATAGCACCAAGTGATTGGTAAAATGTTGGTTTTTGTCAATATCAAACAAGGGACTTCTCTCCCCTGTGGGGGCGAGCTTAATTTGTTTGTGTTTATTGCTAGGAAACGGGGCCTAAAGTATCGTTGTAACTTCCATATCTACAGTGACAAGACTCATGAGCATAGTGGAAGTTTTACTGATCGATAAATCCTTGACTGCTTTGCAAATAGCCTCTTGGGCTCCATCCCTCATAAGTTTTGCCACTGTAGTTGGAAGTTTACCGTGACACTCTAGATTTCGTTTTCTCGTTTATAGCACCAAATGTTTGGTGAAATAGTTCTTCGAGATACAACATCTAAATGTTTAATTACTGAAATGCTTTTATAAGATACAACAGAACTAAAATAATATTGTTCTTGTTGGGAAAAACAATAGTGCACGAAATAGCAGAACTGAACACAGCAACAACGATGCGCTCATATCTATAGGCAACCTTCAAATCACATAAAAAAATATTAGGGAATTATCTCAAGTAAATCTATTGTGAACATAGTCACAAATTCATCGTTTGGGAATAATTCGGCGAGGTCGAAAATTCGGATTCGGAGAACTATTCGGAAAAAATCGGCATGTATTCGGGAAAAATTCGGTAAGTGTTCGGGAAATGTTCGGGAAGGATTTCGAGCAATAAATTAATATATGATACGCTAGGTTTTAATTTTATGAATTATTTGCTGTTTTTTTAAATTATTCGTTGTTTTTCACATAATTCGGGAATAATTCGCGAATTATTCGGCCAGTTCGGCAATGGCGAATAATTCGGAGATTAATTCGTCTGATAAAAAATTCGCGAATTATTCACGAATGCGACGAATAATTCGTGAATTATGTGACTATGATTGTGAACACATGTGCTTGTGCATGCATTGTGTTTTTGCAAGTACTCATATATATTGTTTTTTCTAAAACCAAATTTCACAAAAATACTTTAAACCTTACTATTTTTCCAAATAATATCTTTTCTTTTTTCTGATGAATGAGTAGGTAAGTGTTATTAATTAACATGCAACTAAATATCTTGAACTTTGCATTGTTCAATATACCTTTAACCTTTTTTGATCAAATAACGAAAAGTGTATGACAATTTATGGAGACTTCACCTGGAAACTGGTATGGTATAAAATTAAAATTTCAAGCAAGAAAGTTGAAGATATTTATCTGTTATTGAAACTCACTTGACGATACCGGAATAATGGAGAAAATGTGCCATAGGAAGGGATTTCCTCTTATGGCGTCGTCGTAAAAATATGCCCTCTAAGAATTTTTTCGACGATCGGCACCCGTCATTATTATCTTCATCATCTAAGATGTGAATACACCAAATTTCATGTGATTCCATCATTTTTCACCGTTAATTTAGTACGTGCAAAATTAACGGTTTACCGACAATAGAACGCAATTTCATATTCAACACCTCAACTGGTTTCTCCTTTTACATTGCTAATTCAACGGTGAAAATGCAGTGAAATCACATGAAATTTGGTGTATACACATCTTACATGATAAAAATGATGATGATAGATGCCGATCGTCGGAAAAAATAATGGAGGATATACATTTTCGACGCCACGTAACGGAAAGGTCGACCAAGGCCTCTTTTCTTCATTGTTCTCTTACGATATATATACCAATGAGCAATGGGATCAATTGATATTGCACTTCCCCTTCTGGAAAAATCACGCAAGGTTTGATCCTTGCCAAGAGAAGCAGTCACAATTTAATTATTTCGGGGTAAATTCCTGGGTTCCCTAGATGCATGTGTGTTATGTGCTTGTGTGAGTAGGAAAAAGAGTATGAATCGACGGCCTTTTTTAAAAAAATGAGCGCTCATTCCAAAACACGTATACCCCCGTGTATTTTACTGATCCAAACCAGCCATCTTGATCTATGTATGATGAAATTCTTATGTACAAAAAATCTCGGGATTTAAAGAGCTCTAACGTGATCATCAAGTGACCGCAATTTTCCTATACCGATAAGCTGTTCATTTTTCTATCTGCTTGATGAACGCATAAGAAGTCTTTAAATGCTGAGATTTTTTGTAACAATCGTAAAATCCATGTACTTATTTCTTTTGAAATTCTTTATATATTCATTTCATTCTAAATATATGCATAATCATTACTTGTATTTTATTAGTTGAGATGCCGTATTGCTATCTTACAGGTCTTGATTTCAAACCCCAGCCTTGTCAAACTATTTATTTTTTTTATTTTTAATTATTTTGCATTATGAAATCTTGCTTTTAAAGAAAAGAAAAGAAAAAACTTTTAATATAAAATATTTATTAACATTTTTTTTTAAAAAGGAAAATAATTTATTAAGACCTTACTAAAACTTTTTAAAACCATTCTTAAAGATTATCTGTATTTTTTTAAAGAGACAAATTAATTTATTCTTAATTTAAAACATATATTTTTTTAGAAAACTCCTTCTAAACTGTTTGATTTAACACAATATAATCATAGTTCTTGATCCCTAGAAGTCTTAATACCTAGTTCTACATATAAACCATAGTCTCCTCAAACCCTAATCTTCCTTCTTCTTTATTGCATCTTTCAATATTTTCCTCCCACTCTTTATGGAAAATCTAGAGCTACGAAGGAGAAGAAGTCACCGATTCAACGTCGGAGGTCTCGAAATTAAATCGAGACTATCTCAATATCGAAATCAACAACTTGGTAAGAAGATCAAATTGTCTCTTTGTAAGTACCCTCCTCTTTTCTCCTCTTTTCATCCCCTCCAAAGTTCTATCTAGATCTTGCATTAGTCTATATACTGGTAACTTTAACAAATGATAGTAAATGAACAAATTATAATTATTAAACGAAAATAAAGTAAGAGTTATATACATATATTGCCATATTCATCCTTGGTTAAAGTTGATCTAGCCTGTGTAGAGTCATCTTTTGTTCGATGTTCCTGTTTTGATATCAAATTTTTATTAGATAAATTTTCCGGTACACCTTAAGTCATGGATGCTGGTGAATTGTTATGTCTAATTGTTTTTAATAAATCGTTCAATTGTTTGTTTGGTTTATTTTTGATTAAAGTAACAAGCATTTAAGGTATTTGCATTAAAATACCACATTGTTATATTTTAGAACATAAACATACTAACTATACTCATGCTTGCGACCATTGTATCTTGGATTAGAAAATCCAGTCTTAGGGTCGTGGGTATTGAGATGGATCTACATCTCGATGCCTACGCTTGCGGTATTTAAAAGTTTGTTAGAAAATGACATGAGCTTGAATGTAGTTGATTTGTATATTGCGTATGGAACTAAATACCATGTGGAACAAATTGCCACGCTATGGATATTGTGTATGGAATTAAGTGTCACGCGGAACAAATTGCCATCTCTTGAATCCATGGGGGCCACCTCTAGAATCTATGTACAAGTATGAATGGAACATGAATCGTGTGTAGAACAAAGTGCCACACGAAGCAAAGTGCACTCCATGATGATAGTGGGGATCACCTCTTGAGTCCGTGGGGCTACCTCATGAATCCGCATACGATGTGAGATCCACCAGTAGACGTCAGTGGGTACCACACAAATATGACAAATATGATAACTTGACTTGACCATTGGCCAGTGGAATTATGGATTCCCATGTGTTGTTACATGATAAAGACTTGTGTTATATTTATAAATTTTGCACGCTACATTCCCTGTAATGCATCACATGTGCATTTCCCTTATTAAATTAGTACGAACATTGAAATCTTATATATGGAATGCTACCGTAATATTACTTGCATGCCTTTAAGTTTATGTTTTAGTGTTTACGTCTATTTAAAACAAGTTTTCAACTATAATGTTTTAAAGACGGGACTTACCGAAGCAAGTTTGTTGATGGACATTTCTCTATCTATTTCTTTTTTTGAAATGCCCGTCAAGTGATATAAGTAGCGCGGAGGGGACAGCCTTTGAGATGGAATCCGTCGAGAAGTTCAGAAAAAGACAATATAAAGGGTGGGTATAGAAGGAGCCCCTTCCCTTGGCTTGATCTGCTCAAGCTAACTTCTAATTTCGCCTACTATTAAGGCTTTTTCCTTTTCAGTCTTTTCTCTGGTTATCAATTGTATTTTGTTTTGAACTTGAATTTATTTTCTGTTGAACAACAGTTTGTAATAAATGTATAATTGGATTGTGGCTGTGTTAAATTCTTGTATTATTTTTTTTATCTGCTTGCTTTCAGACGCTTAGTGTACTTGTATTGAGAAGATTGAGTTATTTTTTCTCGGTATAAATATGCCGCGGGTCTTGTCGCATCTCCGCTTCTATACCTTGGAACGCGGGGCAAGATATTTTTTATACATAGGGGTTTTATGATATGTATATTAAGATGGCCGGTTTGGATCGGTGAAGTACATCGTGAAAAGGGTATGTATGTTTTGAGACGAGAGCTAATATTTTAAATAAAGGGCCGCCGGCTCATATTCCTCTCTTTCTCTCTCCACTTCTCTCTCTTTATTTATATATATATATATATATATATATATATATATATAGAAAGAGAGAGATAGAGAGAATAATGCGGGAAAGAGTTCGTATGAGGGAATTTCCTAAAAAATACACCTCCACCATTTTTTCTGACGATTGGAACCTATCATCTTCATCCTTATCATCTAAGATGTGGATACACCAAATTTCATGCGATTCTACCGCTTTTTCACCGTTGAATCAGCAATGTAAAAAGTTCTGTTGTCGGAAAACCGCTAATTTTGCACGCAATTAAAAAAGCCCCCTCTCTCTCCATATATATTATAGAGTATAATGGAGGAAAGATGCGGAGGAAATTTCCTCCTATGGCGTCAAAAAAATACACCCTCTCTCATTTTTTCCGTCGATCGGCACACACCATCTTCATCGTTATCATCTAAGATGTGGGTGCACCAAATTTCATGTGATTCTACAACCATTTCACCGTTGATTTGGTGAAAAAATTGTAGAATCACAAGAAATTTGGTGCACCCACATCTTAGATGATAACGATGAAGATGGTGGATGCCGATCATTGGCAAAAATGAGGAAGAGTGTATTTTTTCGACGCCATAGGAGGAAATTCCTTCCTATAGCCTCTTTCCTCCATTAACCTCATATATATATATATATATATATATAAAAGAGAAAGAGAGAGAATGATAGAGAAAAGGTGACATAGGAGAGAATCTCCTCCAACGGCGTCGAAAAAATATGTCCTCCATGATTTTTTCCAATGATCATCATTCATTTTTCATATAAGTTGTGAATACGTCAAATTTTATGTGATTCTATCACTTTTCACCGTTGAATTAATAATGTAAAAAGTTCCATTGTCAGTAAACCGTCAATTTTGCGCCTACTAAATCAACGGTGCAAAAGGTGATAAAATTACATGAAATTTGGTGTATCCATATGTTGAATGATAAAGATGAAGATGATGGATGCCGATCGTCGGAAAAAATGATGGAGAGTGTATTTTTTCGACGCCATAAGATGAAATTCCATCACATGCCTCTTTTCTTCATTATATACCTAAGAGGTTTTTTTCCTTAGTTGGCGTTGAGAAAATACAGGCTCCACCATTTTATTCGACAATTGGCATCCATCATCTTGAACTCTATCGTCTAAGATTCGCATGCACATAATTTTATGTGATTCTCACATTTTTCGCTGTTGATTTAGCATTGTAAAATGTTCTATTGTCGGTAAACCGTTAATTTTGCGCCGCTAAATCAATGGTGAAAATGTTGTAAAATCATATGAAATTTGGTGTATGCACATCTTAGACAATGAAGATCAAGATGACGGGTGTCGATTGTCGAATAAAATGGTGGAGGTTGTCTTTTCTCGACGCTGCTTAAGAAAAATGCCTCCTAAGGCCTCCGTCTCCTCTTCCTAACCATCCTCATCAGCCCTTCCTTTTGACAACCAACATTGATGGCATCATCTCTTCAACGATGGCATCAAAATAAAGATTGAAAAGAGAACGCAAAGGTTTTTTTGATTATAATTCATATGTGGGCCCAGAGAGTTTTTACCAATAAAGACAGGATTTTTTCTTTGGCAATTTAGAAGAAGCGAATTTTTTGACACGGGCCAGGATTTTTTCTTTGGCAATTTTAGAAGAAGGGAATTATGATGGATTTTTCCTATTCTGGATTTGGGCTCCTTGCAAACAAAGACAGGCCCTAAGCGGACGGGTCAAAACGAAACGGATCCGATCCACTTACTTCCATACCCAGCCCGCTTTCCAGAAATCCTAACCCCTCCCTATAAATAGCGCCGCTTCCTCCCCAAAAAATCCAACTTCATCACATCCAAATTCTGGCCTCTTTTCTTTTTCCCTTCTTAATCCAGCAATTTTCTTTAGATTTGTAATCAATTTCAGTTTTTTTTTATTTTAATAATTTTTGGAGCGTGATGATAGTTTATTGCCGCCCCAGTCTTAGATCTGTTCATCGAATCAGACGCTGGTGATTGGTTTTTTTCCTTTATCTGATTCCTGTTTCTCTTTTATTTTCTCGATTCTGTATAATTATTTCCCCCAAAATTAGAGCGTTTTGTTTAGATGATGAATTATTTCAATCATGCACTACCATCTGATCTCCCTTGAATTATATCAGCTTTTTTTTTTTAACTTATTGTTCCGCAATAGCTTATTCATATATCACTAAAAATATATTTATCATATTTTTCAGGTATCGAGAAGTATATCTATTTTGAAAAGATTATTTTTAAAAGAAAAAAGCTGAGTAGCCAGTACTCATCTGATTTATATATGTTCAACAATGCCACGTATTTTTACATCAAGCAAGAACTAAAAAGAAATTGGGCATGACCACCCCTGAATATAGGCATCAACCAACAGAAATTAATTAAGAAAAATAAATCAGCACAGCAAAAGAGCTTATTTTACTTAAAAGGAGGGAATAATTGAGTAATTTTACTGAAGCTGGATATATTAATTAACCAAACTAGCATTTTTTAAGCAAGTTTGTACAGTTAGGATTAAAATTGAGAGTAATTATTTTGGGATTATAATTTTTTGGAATGCATATGCATGTTTGGATAACTTGGGATAAGCAATATACATTAATTGCTTATTACTTGGTTGATTCAATTTATTATTATTTAAATGATAAAATACATCTTATTTTAATCCCTTTCATCCTTTCTCTCATTTTCCATAATTTATGTTTTTCTTCAACTTGAATTTTTATTTCTCTTTTAATGAGTACATTTATTTAATCAATGGATATTTCTGAGATGAAAACACATCGTTAATATCTCGCCTTCATTTTTAGATCTCTTTTGTCTTGAAGCCTTGCCCAGTCTCCTCGTTGGTTCCTTCTTCATCGCCGATCATCATCACGATCAATTTAGCTAATGATATGTAGAAATTTTTAATCCGCCATAGTTATTTCTCGAAGGAAAATATATCGTCAATGTCCATCGTCTTCAATTTTAGATCTTTTTTGTCTTGAATCCTTTCTTAGTGTCCTCGGTTGGTCCTTCTTAATCATCGATCATCATCATGACCAATTTAGCAAACGCCATGCAGAAATTTCTTTGAGGAAACAAAAAGATATGAAGATGGGTATTTTTTAGAAAGAGATAGGTTGAAAATGAGGTTGTGGGCAAATCAAAATAAACACTAGAATTTTAAACATAAAAGAGTGAGGGATGAGTGAGAACATTTTTTGATTAAAAAAAATTGGTGCTGAGCTAATTTTTTTAATATGGTAGATTGAGTAATTTGGAGGGTTTTTTCGTTGGATCTACCAACAAAAAAGCCATCCAAACAAGATAGTTTTAATCCGGAGGTAAAATGGAATCTGGATTTTTAATCCAAGAGAATAGGTGTATCCAAATATGTCCTTAAAATCCAAAAAAAAAAATATCTTGAGCCAGTGGATAATATAAAATGGGGGTGGGTTTAGTGTAAAATTATTTAGAATGTTAACAAGTGAATAAAATAGTTATTTTAATAATTTGGATCAAAGAGTATTCTAGAATATATTATAATATGTTTACCATATTTAAGCAAAAGAAGTTAGTTATAAGTAAACGGAAGTAGAATTTGAAATGTGATAAAATCAAAATAACTTCTAGAAAATTCCTTTTTGTCTTAAGTTTGAGCATAATGTAGATTGAATTTGGAATTCAAACAAATTTCTACAAAGTTATTTTTTGTCTCAAATTCTAGAAAGTTCAATTTTTTTTTTATTTTTGAAAAAATGAAGAAGTTTAATTAATTTTGACTTTTTCTTTGGTAATGTGGAGACCTTAAGATTTGTTTTTTTTAACATAACAATTAATTATTTTGTCTTTTTGTATGAAGATGTGGATATCCTAAGAATAGAGGATTTTTCTCCTTTGTTTTTCTTTTTCCAAGAAAAGAAAAGGATGGCTTATAAGTAAGTACATTTGCATTATATAGTAGTATATATATTGGTTTTGCTCCATTTTTCCATTTTTGAAAATCATTGAGTTTTGCAATTTGGTTATAAGAAAATCAAATAATTATTTGATGGTCAGATATGGAGGGAGCAATATTTTTTTTGGGATAAAAATTTATTATATAGGTATGATCTCTTTATTTTATTTCATCAATATGCATGCTATCTCAAATTTCCCCCTTTTTTTGGAGCCCATCCGGACCGTAATCTCCAACTAAAAAACACACCATACACAACATATTCATGCACACCACACAAAAAATTCACGAATTTACCTCGAAAACATTAATTTGTAGCCATTTTTCCTTTTGGGGTTCCTCTTAGATTCGAACCCCGCAATCCTCCCAAGAGAGGAAAAGTGTCCATACCAACTAAGCTAGCGTTCGGTTGGTCATGCTATGGCAATTTGTTAGAGGAATTTATGCATAATTTCATCACATGCACGTTCTTATGCTTAATGTTGGAATATGGGAAACATGGGGTCAGTTAACTATCTATTAATATCTCTATTATGTTTAGATGAAAACCATTGAATCATTCGGGTTGGCAAAATAATTTGTCCATATCAAAATATTATGCAATCAAACACTATTTTTTTTTAAATCCTTACAAAAATTTAGGTACAAAGCGATATTGGAAGAAGTGATATATTAGGTGTCTATTCGAACCCCCGCACTCTTTCCAAGAGAGGAGAAGTGTCCATACCAACTAAGATAGCTCGAATTGAGCAGTGATATATATATATATATATATATATATATAAAAGAATAATGGAGGAAATAGGCCATATGAGGGAATTTGCTTCTATGACGTCGAAAATTTACGTCCTCCGTCGTGTTTTTCAACGATCGGAATCCATCATTTTCATCGTTATCATCTAAGATGTGGGTACGCCAAATTTCATGTGATTTGACAACTTTTTCACCATTGATTTAGCAATGTAAAAAAATCTATTGTCGGTAAACCGTTAATTTTGAACCCACTAATTCAACGGTGAAAAAATTGTAGAATCACATGAAATTTGGTGCATCCACATCTTAGATGATAACCATAAAGATGATGGATTCCTATCATCGGAAAACACGATGGAGGATGTATTTGTTCGACGCCATAGGAGGAAATTCGCTCCTATGGCATCTTTCCTCCATTATTCTCTCTCTCTCTCTCAATATATATATATATATATTCAGAAACTCATTTGCCCTATGTTCTAATCCACAAATTAAGCCTTAAAACAATCTAAAATTCTAATCTTAACAACATGTTGATGTTCTTGAAGTTTTTTGTAAACTATGATGTTAGGCCTTTGAGAATTCCGGTATGTGTTTCTGTAAAATTAGTCATTTGAAAAGGTTTTAAGTGTAAAAGAAAGCCCTGGGCGTTTCAAATAAAATATAGTAAGACCTACTTTAGAGTGTCGCATAAGTTAGCGAGGGCCTTATAGATATCCCAACAGCCCATTTATAAAAGGGCAAATTATAGTAAAATACCCTCAACTATCACCCTTTTCCCCTAAAATACCCTAAACAATTTAAATCACACTAAAAATTCTGACAGAGTTAACAGAGTTGTGTGCTTTACCTTTTCCCCCTTGCTATGTCGGATACAATTTCCATGAGGTGGAATTACTAGAAGGAGAGATGGACGATAAGAATCGATCGTGGCGAAAAGGACAGTACCGAGGAGTTTGGAGAAAAAGGACGAGACATCAGATGTAAAGAAAGGACAAAATCATGTTGATGGTTGGGGAGAGGCGAACCGGGTGGAGAAGAAAAGGCGGAGCGTAAGCGGTGGAAGTGGAGGAGGTGTGGGGGAGGAGGAAAGAAAGGAATAGAGAAGGAGATGGAATGAGAGGCATCCAAGTTGAGAACAAAGAGAAGTAAGATGGGCCGGGCTAGGAATAGTATATTCCCAAATAATTACTGACTCATTGTAATTTTTGTGCTTAAAGTTTCATATCACCAAAAAATTAACAGATTGGACAGGAGGGTATTTTTTATTTTATTTTTATCAAAAAGATCCGAGTACTATAGCAATTATATAATAACAAATGATTTGTAAGTCGGCAATCTATTGCAACCTAAGAAATTAAACCAATTAATTATAGTAGATTGTGAAGGGCAATGTCCAAGTGTCTCTTTCTTGCATTCTAATTTATGCCAAGTTATTGTATAGGTGTAACGAGTCTCCATTTGAGGTATTTCGTTGATTTGTTGTTAATTAGCTGCTACAAAAAACAGGAAATGAGAAGCTTGTTTGTCTTCTATCTTGTCATTAAGCTAAAGTTCTCAAGCTTAAGAAGAATTTTTCCCCCCGTATCTGTTATGTTATATAATACAATAGGGTATTAAAATGCAATGTGCAAACATTGAGATATTATCCTACATTAACATGATCAACATTATCTGTTGGATAATAACTTGAAATTTAAGAATTCAAACATGTAACGAAGCATCGACTGACTATAAATGAAGCTGCGGCGGCAAATATTGCGCTCGGAGTTTCTGAGATTCTACGCTATTTGGGCACAAGAAAAAAAATGATGGGTGTGAAGGTGATAAAATGAACTTTTGAAGTCATCGACATATCCAACTGTCTAATTCAATATACATTAAGCTCCAACTTTATTACATTTTCTTTTCCCTTGACAACTTATTAAGAAAACAACATGAAGAACAATTCATGACCGTTGCAACCCGCCGGCACTCAAAAATTCAAATTATTTTAAAACTTTGGCTCTTTTCACTTGTACTCTAATTAATTAACTCCCAATTCTTTGGGAACTCAGCCTCAATGCCCTCCCCTTGTCATCACCAGCAATCTCCATTTTTCTCTTTAATTTCATCATCATCATCATCACAAATTACCCATCTCTCATTCAATGGATCACAAGATCCACTCATGGGTAATCTCCATCTCATTCTTTCTCTTACTCTACTCCGCGAAATCCGAAGAAACCGATGTCAAGCAATCTCTCATCACTTTTCTTCAGAAACTCGCGCCTTCGAACCCCCAGATAGTCCAACAACTCAATTGGAATATTTCGTCCGATCCATGCGTGGATGGATGGGGTAGAATTACTTGCAACAACCGCACCAAATCTGTCCGGAGAATCATACTCGACGGATTGAATCTTACCGGATCAATCGATGCTGGCCTTCTCTGCAATGCTCGGTCTCTCGTGTTCGTTAGCCTTCGGAATAACAACTTACAGGGTAGTTTGCCACAAGAAATCTCCGACTGTACCCAGCTTACAAATCTTTTGCTCGGCGAAAACCGCCTCTCGGATAATTTACCCTCTTCTCTATCTCTGCTCAAGAATTTGAAAAGGCTCGATATCTCCAATAACGGGTTCTCGAGCCAAGTCCCCCAGGATGTAGCCAAGATTTCAGGGTTGATAACTTTCCTGGGCCAGAACAACAAACTTAATGGTTCCATACCCAACTTTGATTTTAGTAACCTCCAACAATTCAATGTCTCAAATAATTTTTTCGCCGGCCCGATCCCTGATGGCGGGGCCCTCTTTGGCCTTAGCAGTTATTCGGGTAATCCGGGTCTCTGTGGGAAATTATTAAACAAGGCATGCCCTTCGACTCCTGCTCCATCTTCTCCTTCACAAGGAAAATCGAAGAAAATAGGCGATAAGATCGTTATGTTTTCAGGTTATATCGTTCTAGGCTTTTTCCTCCTACTTTTTTCGGCATACAAACTTGCAAATTATGGAAAAAAGACTACCGAGAATAATAATAAAGGTGAAAATAAGAAGAAAGAATCGGCCAAAGCAAAGACGTCGAGCACTTCGAGCGGGCAAAAGACCGGTACAAGATCAGACTACTCGATATCGTCGAGTGAGAGCGCTCAGATTACGGGTTCGATGTCTTTAGTCGTGTTGGAAAATCCAACGGTGAAGGAGTTGAAGTTTGAAGATCTATTGAAGGCTCCTGCAGAGTTGTTAGGGAGAGGAAAATATGGGAGTTTGTATAAGGTGATGATGAGTGATGGAAAATTTCTTGCTGTGAAGCGAATTAAGGATTGGAGCGTATCGGAGCAAGAGTTTCAGAGGAGAATGGAACGATTAGATCGGTCGAAGCATCAGAGAGTCCTTTCCGCTATCGCGTTTTATGGCTCGGAGCAAGAGAAGCTTGTTGTGTATGAGTATAAGCCTAATGGGAGCTTGTTCAAGCTCCTTCATGGTAAGATTTCTTTTCTTTTCTTTGGCATTACGCGTTTCTTATTAACCTGTTTTAGCTGTAATGTTTGTGAGATGTCGCTTCCATTGTATCAAAATTTTGAATTTATAATAAGGATCGAGGGTTATTAATTTACATTTAAAAATGTCTCGGTATCTATTGATTTAGCTTAGTTATAGACATATTGTAGGCTAATGACAGGACAATCGTCGATCTCTCGCATAGATTCCGATCCATGTGAGGATCCTAAACAGCGGAACTAGCGGTCTACACAGCGTTAAGATCTTCCATATCTGTGCAGCGTATAAGATCTTCTGAACTGAATGCCAACACATATGTATTGAATGTATTGGTCTTAGATCGTTGCACATTGTTGTTAAATTTATCTCTTAGGTTTACTTGAGATTCAGATGGAAATGAAATTTTCTATATTTTGAATCATCACTTCTAATTTATAATTTTATTAATTAGGAATTATATAATTTAGAAAAATAATTATGTACCAATGATTATAAACTGCAGGTGGCCAAGAAAACAACACATTCAACTGGAGCAACAGGCTAAATGTGGCTTCACAAATCGCCGAAGCCATGTCATTCATGCACAAAGACCTGCACGAAGCCAACATCGGCCACGGCAACCTCAAGCCCTCCAACATTCTAATGGACAACAACAATGAACCCTGTATAAGTGAATACGGCCTTCTAGAAACACCAAAGCAAAACCTCAGAAATGGTAAGAATCCTTTCAAAGCCGATATCTACGGCTTCGGTGTAATTCTTCTCGAGTTACTGACAGGAAAGCTGGTTCAAAGCAACGGGTTCGATCTGGCTCAATGGGTGAACTCTGTGGTTCGAGAGGAATGGACAGTCGAAGTCTTCGATAGGGTTCTAATTTCCGAAGGAGGCAATGAAGAGAAGATGGTTAGGGTTCTACAGGTTGCATTGAAGTGCATAGACTCAAATGTTGATGCCAGGCCTACAATGAGCCAAGTTGCAAAGATGATTTGTGAATTAAAAGAAGAAGAGGACAGGTCTTCTATAGTTTCTGGTTGATTTCAAAAGAGTTCTATTATTAGTCTTTTTTTAATTATTATTTTGGAAATTTAATAACTGAATCTTTATATTCATCTGATAGAATTCATACATGTGGTGACAATTGGTTTGTTTAATCATTTTTCATTGATGACATAGGTGGTGTTGGGTTAAATGGTGCTTTCAACCCTTGAAATTTTAATAAAGAAAAAATATTTGGTTCTTGTTCAAATTTTATTTGTCATGTGCATTTAGTTTATAGATTGTGGTAGAGCCACTGATCTCATTTACTTCATTAATGGTTGGTCCAAATGGCACTCTCAAGAAGGAATATTTGGCTCTTGTGTTCAAATTGTTCGGTTTTTAGCGGTGAAAGGTTGTGGGTACTTTGAATAATTCAGTTTGTTGGTGGAATTGATTCCATGAAGCCTTCATGCTTCTAATATGAAGTTGGTCATTTCGGACACGACGTAGGTTTCGGACTTTCACAATGAAGAGCCAGCATCGACCAAGTCTATTTGAGGCGATTTGTATCTGTTTCGCTTTCGATCGTTCTTTTTCTCCCATTGTGGTAGTGTTTGTCTGCCATTTCTTTGAATTGGGGTGGTTATGATGAGCAAATGAAAATTCAAATATGCTTCTTGCAAGTAACATCAATCTAGCACTAGCTATCAAGTAATCCATGAGCTCATGAAACACTATAGTGACTCGTGAGTGGGCACTAATTAACTCTTGCTTTGAAAGCAAAAGAGGAAGAATATTGGGAAGTTGGCAGGAACATGTATGAGACTAGTTGGTGAATTTTGGACCATCATCTGTTTACAGTCGGTTCCATCCATGATATCACAATTTCTTTCATGCAATAGTCATGTACATTTAGGATTAGGTCAGAACTTAATATGTCAGCTGTATTTTACTGTCTCTCTTCTTTTATAAAAAAATTGTGCGCTCGGTTTCTCTGACATACACTTGAAGTTTCTGCCATTGTGCCAAAACTATATGCTCTTTTGTGAATGATGCCTGACCTTTTGTGCGATGGTATCTATTTTATCCGTTGTTTAAATGCATGTGCAATTTGAATACAAATCTATTTTGCTCTGATAATGTACTAATGTTCTTAAGAAGTCATATGAGGAAGTGTGATATATATTTGTATTCTGAACCTGAAGAATTTTACAAATAGATATTTAATATTTGGATACAAGTAGGGCAAAGCCACAGGGAAGGAAATCCCTTATGTCGGCGGCCCAAGTTAACCTTACACCAATTTTTTGGATGATCGGCACCGGCCATCTGCATGCATTTCGATGTAGATACAATAATTGTCATGTGATCCAATACATTTTAACCGTTAATTTAGTGCATACAAAATCAACGGTTTTCCGATAAACACCCGTGACCCCACTAAATTAAAAGATATTAAAATCACATTAAAATTATTGTCTCGATAATGAAAATGACGCGGTAACGGGCATGCGTAGCAAAGAATCAAAGCTGCCAAAAACACGAGTGGAGCGGAAGGGATAAGTGGACCACCGATCGTAAAATGATCGATGCCGCAAAGCCGAGAAGGAGTCGTCGGAACGAACACAAACACCTGCTAGGGATATAAAGGGGCGGGGATCTTTCGGAGAAGTCGCCGGAACGAGAATCTGTGAAGGATGGGTCGAATGGGTGAACAATCGAATGCTCGACACAAGAGTAACACTCTTAGATAAAAGATAATTTGTTTATTTCATAATATGATTCTAAAATATAGGAAATGGGGACCTTTTATAAGCTTTACAATAAGCAGATTTCATGAACCTTACAATGGGAAAACAATAAATAAAGGTGATATTCAGAATTCTAAACACAAATGTTGATATTATGAACCAAAAATAATAAATGATAATCAAGGATGTTCAAAGCACCGATATGAATGCTTTAAACATTCTCAATTAATACTCCTGTATCAGAAAATGAAAAGCGTCGTCGGTGTTGATCTTCCAAAACAAAAGTGGTGTCGGATTGACTTTGACTGCCGTCATAGAATGATTTCCTTCACAATCTCGAAGAAGATACACATATAAAATACATGTTATGTTTATGTTGTTAGAAATTGTTGAGTTTCTTTTAGGACAAACGTCTGCCCAATACAAGAATAGACGTCTAGGCATGCCTATGTCAGAAACACAAAGTAAGGACAGATGTCTGAAGGCCAGTACAGCAGACGTCTGCAGAAAACCAATCCCTAACCGGAGAACGAAGGCCGGATGTTTGACCAAATGTGGTTCAGACGTCTAGTGAAGAGATGAACCCCATCCCGAAACTTGAGACCAGACGTCTGTGTTGGGGTCAAAAATTACATCCCGGACGACCAAGTCAAAGTCAACCCCAAACCAAGTGAGCCTGTAACGACTCTGAAATCCCTATACAAAAAAAATTACTTGTTTATTTTATAGAAAAGGCATTTCAGCATGCCGTAAAGTTATAAGTTAGATTTGTTTAATAAAATCAAGAAACAACTTGTAGCTCACTGGTAAAACCTCTACACTGCTACGACATAATTTGTGTGTTTGAATCCCATCAAACCTAATTATTTTTTTCTTTTTCTTTTTAATTTTTCGAAAACCCAAGAGTTGCACGTGCGATATATGGAGAAACGAAAAGTTTCAGAAGGCGCAAAAAGGAGTAAACCCTGACTACACTATGTGGCACGAATCTCGAGACGAATCATCAAATCTCGACCGCCCGTATCTCACTTTGGGCCGGCGCCGACGGTCTTGATGAGTCCAAATGACTCCGTGCTTTGCACACTCGTCCCTTCGACTCCCCTCAACTTCCCTGCACTGTTTGATTTCCCTGCAATTAAACAGTGACTCTTCAATTCATCATTTAATACCATTTTAATTCTTTTAATCCAAAATTTTAATTCCCAAACTCTAATTCTTCATTATAAATACCACCCCATGACCTAACTTTCCTCTATTCTGAAAATTTCTAGCAAAATTATCCCAAAATTCCTAAGTGCAAGTGGAGTCAAGTGGAGTTAGCAACCAAGCTCTTTCCATCGAGGATTGAAGTCGTTTCGGAGCTTCCGTGACGCCACGGAAACCCCCTATTTTTCTTTAATCTCTTCCCAACACTACACAGCGAGTAAGTCCCTTATATCTCTTCTTCTTTCATCTCAAAATATCTTCTAAAAACATAGCGGTAAAGTAGAGTTAACTCCGATATGTGTGATTTTAATCTTTGTACTCTCATCATTAAAGCAAAATAGGTCAAACTAACTTTCTCACACTACTTGTAATTTTGTTTACAATCATTTAGTTTTGAGTTTAACCAAAATTTTCATACGGAACAATCATATAACGATTTTTTCATTAAAATACCATAAATTTTAGTATAACCCTTTTTGCAATAACTAGAGTATATACCTTTAGATCTTTCACAGGGTAATGAGCTACCTCTCACGCACACTATGGTTTCATAGCACGGTATTCTAAGTATATGGGTAATTTAAAGAATAAGTTTTTCATTAAAATGTCACACATTTCAAAACGGATTTCTTTTAAATCGATATTTTAAATTCTTGGCAATTACGCCTCTACAACACTCGTTAGGGGACCTTCTAATGGATGGTGCAGATTATTGCACATCCTTGAGAACAGTAGAGCGAGATGCAGAACTCCTCATGGAGTATTCCGTCTCGAAAGGAAATAAAAATACGGTTTTTAAGAAATACGACTTTTCTAAATAAAAACTAAATTTTGGGAAAATTATATAAAACTATGAATCCGTATTTTCAATAAAAATATATTATGAAACTATAATTTTTAAAAATGAAAGATTAAAATTTTAATACCATTAAGTTTCTAAAAGAGCTAGTTTTCATAAAAATAACATAAATTTTCAAAAAGCTAGATTATCACCAAAACACCACAACAAATTAAAATACATATTTATAAAAACTCTAAATATTATAAATTACCCTCGACATTGTATTTTAAACTATATTAAAGTATTTTTTCATAAAACCTCCTCGAGATATACAAAACAATATTTTAAGAACTATAGAATTAATATGGGCTTAAGCGGCATCATTTCTCTTGAGCTTCGGGGAGCCGGAGAAAGTGAGTGCTTGTCTATTCAGGTTAGAAAACTTAACGGAGTTATCAAATGACAATTGTCTTGGAAAAAGATACAAATCCTTCCGTTCATGTGCAGCAGCTGCTGAATTCTCCCGAACCTAAGAATTTCAAGAACTAAATCCTTTCTTAAGATTCTAATTTCAACCTGAATCCAAACTTAAACCAGAATTCAAAATTCAAACACGAACTTGAATACTTGATCATGAATCTGAACACTCGATTTCAAATATCAAACTTGAATATTTGACACGACTTGACCGAACCTTGGTTATAACTTGATATGAATTTAACATGAATACCTGAACACATGATTATATCTTGAACATGAACCTATACATTTTATATTTATGGATTCGGTCAAGACCTATAATCTTAATCTATATAATACAATACGCGGGGATAAATTGGTAGATTGGTACGGAACGTATATCGTGGCACGAGAGGTCATTTAAAAGACACCTACATGAATTCACTTGCCGTTGTCTCACGGGTTATGACGAGTACTTGTACTACATGTTACCATAATCCACGGGGTAAGATGGACTCTTCTCGTATACATGAATATTTTCTTTATCAAACTACAAATAATCAGGTTAGAATAACTATCATATACTTGTGAATGATCATATACAATTTTACCCGTCCTCTGTTCATTTGGTTTCTATTCACATTATATATTATCTTCTCTTACTTCTTTTGAGGCTTACCGAGTGTTAGTTCGCTGACTACATTCCTTTCTATTTCTTTCTTTGGAATGTTCGTCAGGAGAATCGGATTCTGAAGAGATAGAGCCGATGCCGGAGGACTTGGATTAGTTTGCTGGTCAGCTAGACTATTAGTTCCTTCCAACCTGCACTTACTTTCAGTATGCTATTATTTAGGCATTTGTTTTATCGTTATATCTTTTATTACAAACAGTTGTATGTAAATTTGAATGTAAATAAAATTGCTATTTCATTTTATTACTCTTGATATTTTTGCACATTATTATATTAATTAATTACGCTTAACGTATTTTCTTAGTAAATACGTTGCGGGATTGCCACGTTACCGTTTCCGTCTACTGGGAAGCGGGACGTGACAGGGCCCATGCCCGAACTCAGGTCCAAGCAAGTGGGTCATGGCCAAGTCGAGCCTAAGTATGAAGAGGCCGGCCTCCCATACCAAAGAAATAATTGTTAAAGCATAAATATATTTAATGTAATTTCTGTGAATATAATGTAATGAAATGGACAACAAACCTAAATTATGTAAGGACCCATGACTTATGTGCAAAAGAAAGATAGCACATGGTATGAAAAAGGCACATGTGCTATTGTGAAAAACTTAAGGGGCCATATATAAAATATAAAGCCTATATATGGCATCATGATGAATGATAAAATACAAGATTCTTTCTATATCAATCTAGAGTTTTGTGCCTCCTTTTTCTTCAATGTTCAAAGTCTTCTTCTTCTTTCTTTTTCCTGAATTAAATCAAGAGTTTAACTTTTGTTTTCTCAAAAGAAAAAATTTTCCACCATAAAATTTTTGAAAGAGAGTCCAAATATCCCATCAAATTTCTAGAGTGGGAGATTTTAATTCTCACCACCATTTTCTAAGATCCAAAAAAAAGAGGAGAAAGAAGAAGACCCATCTCTAAAAAAAAACTCACTTTGGGGTGGATCCAAGGCTCAAAGAAAAGAAAGGGGTCACTTCTCATCATCTAAGACACACGTCTTGTAGTTTCAAGAGATCTTTCATTTTATGATTTTTTTCTTTTCAAATAAAATTCTTTTAGGAGTTTAACTCTAAAGTATGATCTTTTAGGAGTTTAACTCTAAAATAAGATCTTTTGGGAGTTTAACTCCAAATAAAATTGTTTTAAGAGTTTAACTCCAAAATAATTTTTTTGGGGAATTTAACTCCAAATATTTTTTTTAGGAGTTTAACTCCAACAAAATCCTCTTGGAGTTTAACTCCATTTAAAATACTTTTAGGAGTTAAACTCCAAAATAAAATTGTTTTGGGAGTTTAACTCCAAATAAATTTGTTTTGGAAGTTTAACTCCATCAAGATCCTTTTAGAGTTTAAATCCATTTAAAATCTTTTTGGGAGTTTAACTCCAAATAAAATCTTTTAGGAGTTGAACTCCAAATGAAATTGTTTTAGGAGTTTAACTCCATCAAAATTCTCTTGAAGTTAACTCCATTTAAATTCCTTTTAGGAGTTAACTCCAAAATAAAATCTTTTGGGAGTTCAACTCTATATAAATTTTTTTGGGAGTTTAACTCCAAATATGGTCCATGCCACCCGACCCTGCGTCCGTGCCTGCGTCTGTGCCTGTGCCGCGTGCAACGCGCGGACATGCGCAGCGCGCTTGCTTAAAAAAATATTAAAAATTAATTAAATAAATAAATAAATAAAATATTTCTTTGAAATAAAAAAAAAGAAATATTTTGTCACGGATAGGATAAATAAATGAAAAAACAAAATGAACACGCGCTTCTACATTATTTTCAAACACCGACACCGCACATTGAGTTCACATGACTAGTTTGACCCGTCAATCGGAGATTCTCTCTCTTCAAAGGCGAGAAGTAATTAACGGCAGTTTAGTCCGCGGCTGTCGGAATTTAGGATCCCCACAATTAATAAACCCCGGCCTACCCCAGACAGGAGAAATCTGTAATGCTCCTGACAAGCGACGCGCATTCCTATCTCAATAGGGTGACGAAAAACACTTTACAGATTCCGGCACGTCCGGTGGGACCTTTTCTCTCTTCCCATGTTTCGGGTCAAGTATTCATACGAGCTCAATTAATATATATTGATTGTTTGTACTGAAATTCTATTCTTTTGCGCAGATTAACAACTTTCGATCTCAATTTTCGTATGCAACAAACATATCTCTAAGGACAAACTCAGCTCTCAACACAGCTCCCATCTCCTATACAAAGAAGATGGACGCTATGATGATCCCCTCGGCCAGTTTCGGGCAACAGTGGGAGGAGCCACTGTTACCATTTGGCTCTATTCTGTTCGTGCCAGCTAACGCCATCTCGGCTCCTCAGGCCCCGGTATTAGATAAGACAGCCTCGAAAGGCAGGAGGACAAATGTGGTTATCTCAAGGGCACCACATCCTAAGCGCAGGTCGGTGTTTGAACGGTTTTCCGTGGCTCTAGCCGGGGGCAAAGCCGTCTGAACGAAAGAAGTCTCCAAACGTCGCCGGCAAAGCCGTCTGAACGAAAGAAGTCGCCAGACGTCGCGGGAAAGCTTAGGCGATGCCTTCGGCGAGTGCGCAACCGGATGTCTTTTCAAGGCTCTTTACCGGCCGATCCATGGCGGTTTCCCGAAGAGCAGAAGCCAACCAGCCACTTAAAACAGAAAATCTAAGACAGAAGCGGCTCCGGTATAGAGCCAACAAAAGGGCGCGGACTCCGGCCAAGCTGGATTTTGTGATGTTCCAAGAGCCAAGTTATCCCGCAAAGACGGACGTCTCGGCTGTAAAAATCCGCAACTCTTTTAAACCTCTGAAATGGATCAAGAGAAACTCTATGACCGTGAAGATCAAAAGGACGACAATTCGTACAGTACTGCGAAGGGACGTGTCCAAACTCCAACGTAGAAAACCTGACACCGTCTCTTCAAGCATTTAGCAGGCACTCCGTGCAGCGCGAAAGCAGTGGGGTAAGGCTCGAAAAGAAGCGCCAGCGCCACTCGATAACCCTGTCAGGCTAACCGTCTTTAGTCTATTGTCCTTTCCTGAAGCGGAAGAGCCACGATAGTGGTTCACAAAACCATCCGCTAGAAACAAAAGGTTGGCTGGCTATGTTATCCACATTGTCTATATGGAGGGTATGCGCCCCAGTGACAACTTTTGCAGTAAAAGCAAGGATGGGGCCACCACATTCTAAGCCTAATCTGGCTTGAATGTGGCTTCCCCTTCCCAAGATCAGCCTCGTCCATAAGATGATGAAAACCCTCTCGATGAGGCCGATAGGCAGAATGACCCCTCACTCCACGTGGAATCAAGCAAAGACAGCGAAGAAGAGCCGACTTTCCGCTCGCAGACTGCGTAACAGGAGCTCCTCCAAGAGCTCCGAAAACAACTTTGGAGCAAAGATAAGGAGATAGCCAAGCTATACTCCAAAATTGACGACTTGACGAATGCCATGATGTAGCTCATTGCTCAAGTTGCTCGGGCACCCTCTAATCAAGCGCAAGTCTTTACTCATGAGCCGGACGATAACAACCCGAAGCAACCGATGCATGTCCCTTCAGGCCCGAATATGGGCGAGCTACACGAAAGCCAACCGTATTCCGCTTCAGGGGACGCCTTGGCCCTAGAAGGTGCCATTCCGCTGATGCAAGATTGGATAATGGATTTGGTCACCAACAAAGTTAAAACATTGGTGGCCGAAACCGAGACTCAGAAAGACATTGGCAGCAGTGGGAGGCTGTACCCCGCACAGTATGACCTGATCAAAGTTCCCTAGTGATTACGTCATCCCTAAATTCGGGAGATTCAACGGGACGAGAAATGCAAATAAGCATGTTGCCCACTTTAAAGTATCATGTGGGAATACATGGGGCAACGATGCGCTTCTTCTCCGCCAGTTTGTCAACAATCTAACTAGTAACTGGTATCGCTTCTCCGTCAGTTTGTCAACAGTCTAACTAGTACGGTTCCGGCACTACTTTCGTCTAGATGGAGCCTCTATTTTTGTAAAGATTCATGAGTGTCAGCGAAAAAATCTCATTGCTGACCTTGTGAGGACCAAGCCGGGGAAGAATGAAAGTAACACGGATTTCATTGCCCAATAGTGCAATCTCACCATCAAGTGCGAGCCGCTGTTAGAACAGGACCAATCCGTTAGCCTCTTTATTGGGAATGCCAACAAGTGGATGGTCCCGTTCTTATGTATCACGGGCCTCAAAACGTTCCAGGAGCTGACCAAGAAGGTTCAGATGTTGGAGCGTTCGAAGCAATAGTCTACCCCGGACTCTCAAAATGACAAATCTTGGAAAAGCCGAAAGGATGACCATTGTAAATGTGAGAGCTCCAACAATACCAACGCCTTCAATGCATCTGATAATGAAGACAAGAGAAGGCCGGGCGGAAAAAAAACTGACTAATCTCAAAAGCCAGTACTGGTAGGAGAAGAACCGACTCTAGAAGAGAGAAAAAACAAGGACTATTCCTTCAGAAGGGACAAGGACCGAAAGATATTCAAGGACGCCTTGAGGAATGGTTTACAACTGCCGAACCCAAAGAGGCCGCATGAAGCAAGAATGACTGACAACCCTCTGTATTACCCATACCACAGAATGCTGGGTCACGTCATCGAGAATTGCTATATATTCAAAGATTGGGTCGAGAAACAATACAAGACGGGAGAAATCTCATTGTCCCCTGGCGTGTTGACAAACGATCAAGCCGCAACTGCCAACTTCATACAGACAGAAGCCGAAGCCTTTTGGAGGCATGCCGCTGAACCGTCTGCCCCAAGAAATGAGGACAACACGTTGCAACCTCCGTAGAATGTATACATATCCAAGAAGACGGAGAAGATGCTAAAACTATTTCAGAAAGAGCCCAGAGTAGAGTGGGAAAGGCAAAAAGAGCCCATTATCCCATCCACCAATCCGAGACGAGCAGGCTCAAAGTCTAAGAAGCTCAGAAAGATGAAAAAGAAAGATGCAGCTCGACACGATGAAGAGTCTGCGAGGAGAACAGCCATTCAAAAATACGTCGTTTCCTTCGAAGACTATGTACAAAAGGAAAGAACCCTTATCCAACTGAAAGAGTTCTTCCCTATAGAAGTCGCAGAAATTTTGGAAGAATTGGAAGAGGGTGCCGATGATGGGGTCCTTATTGTGAATTACTACGCCATCCATCTTGGCAGCAACTCTGAGGAGGAGCTCTGTTTTCTTGAAGAAGATAATGGGCTCACCATGAAAGCTAACCAAATCTAGCCCAGAAGCGGTAAGGCTCTAGCGCTAAGATAAGGCAACGCCCTAAAGGAGAAGGAAAAACATGTGGCTAATGAAGAAGACGGCAGAGATCCAACTCACAGAGACTCGAGCTCTTCTTCGATAGTATATAACGTCTTGGCTCACCTCTGGCAGCTTTCATCCTTCTTAAACATTTATGATGCTCTGGTTCTATCCAAGGAGCTTAGGGACGTCCTTATCTATGCTCTGCAAAACCCCGAGTGGTTGCAGGCACGCTTTGCGGAGATCAATATGGAAGAAGCCAAGTACGCTCTGCATATAGCTGCGATCAAGTTTAAAGATGAAGACCTACTATTAGGGACAACTGAGTATAACCGGCCGCTTTACGTGACAGGGTACATCGACAGAGATCGGATTAATCGCATATTAATTGATCCAGGGTACTCAGTGAACATTATGAACTTGCGGACTCTAAAGAGTTTATTAATAGACGTCCGACACCTGTCAAGGGAGAGGATTGTCATCCAGGGCTTCAATCAAAACCGCCAGCAAGTTCTGGGATCCATACCTTTGCCAATCAAGTTTGGGGACCTGTAAACCGAAACTAAGATATACGTGATCGATGCCGACACATTCTATAAGATCCTTTCGGGACGATCATGGCTTCACGATTATGGTATTGTTCCATCAACACTCCATCAATGCATGAAGTATACCAAAAATGGTGAAGAAAAACGCATTGACGGAGACGTGCAGCCGTTTGGTGTATATGAAGTCCGATATGAAAATTCTCGGTACTTTATGAAACCCCAAAATGCTGAACCGCAGTCGACTAAAGACGAGAGGGCCCAGAGTCTCATAGGCAAATCTGAGCTGCAGTCAACTAGAGACAAAAGAGCCCAGAGTCTCAAAAGTAAACTTGAGCCATGGTCAACTAAAAAAAAGAAGGCCCAGAGTCTCAAAAGAAAATCTAAGCCGGTCGTCACCCTTAAAAGTAAAAATCCCCAAGTGCGCCCGCGTTTCGCCAGTGACACTGATGAGTCCGACGCTGGAAGTCCATCCTTCCATAAAAATCACCCTCATTTTGGTAGCGATACGGATTAGTATGATATTGAGGGCCCATCCGGCAGCAAAGCTCGTCCTTATCTCGGCAGCGATACCGAAGAGTCAGAGGAGGTCCTGTCTTGCAACAGTTGTACAGGTCGGACTCTCACGCAAAAAGCATAGCTAAGAGAGACCTTTGAAATCACTAAGGGATTCCTGGCCATCACCAAGGTTCCAGAACATATGTTTAAGGAGCTCTACGTGTTGTCGGACTCCACCGTGGAACAACCGATAACCTTCTACGTCCCTAGAAGAAACAGCGGACAGAAGGGCATCCTGTTTTATGGGCCAAACTATGTCGTGCATCCAAACGATTTGTCCGCAACGTGCCTTCCCTATGAGAGAGGCATAAGAGCCGTCTTAAACCCTAGATATTATGCGCCCGGGATACGGGAATATTTTAAAAGGTGCGGATGTCGGTTATACCAGACAGACTCTGAAGCAAAGTTTTATGAAAGGTTCTGGCACCCGCCTCAGGTCCGATCTCTCATCGAGGGGCAAGATCCACATGGACGGGACCTAGGTTATATGCAACCCAATACTAATTCATGCTACGTGATCCACGTTAGTGAAGCCAGCAAAGAATCGAATGATGACGGTGAGCCAGCCGAGCCAGAAGAAGCCCCTCGAGAGCTCAAAGATGGCGGACATGCAACATTCGATGAGCTAACCGAGAATGATTTGGGGACGCCCGATTATCCAGGGCCAACCTACATCAGCTCGCTCTTGTCAGAGGAAATGAAAGAGCAGATAATCGCTCTGCTGCACGAGTTCGACGATTGCTTCGCATGGACGTATAAAAAATGCCTGGCCTCCCTCCCGAAGTGGCCGTGCATAAGCTGGCTATTTCTCCTGATGCCAAGCCAGTCAAACAAGCTCATCGAAGAATGAGAAGGGAGTTGGAGGAAAAGGTCATTGAGAAAACCAAGAAACTCATTGATGCCTGCTTCATCAGAGAAGAGAAATACACGGACTGGATCGCATGTATTGTCCCAGTAAAGAAGAAAAATGGGCAGATCTGGGTTTGTGTCGATTTCAGGGACCTTAACAAAGCATGCCTTAAAGACGATTTCCTGCTCGCGGTCATGGAAATGATGGTCAACGATACCTCAAATTAATAGCTGTTTACTTTTATGGATGGTTCGTCTGGATATAATCAGATAAAAATGTCGCCCAAAGATGAGAGCACATAGCGTTTCGAACCCCGATCGGGATATAATGCTATAAGGTGATGCCGTTCGGATCGAAGAATGCGGGCGCCACATATTAAAGGGCAATGACAAGGATCTTTGATGACTTAATCTACAAAGTCGTCGAATGTTATGTTGATGACTTGGTCGTCAAGACTAAAGCCAAAGCCAATCAATCCAAGATCTCCGAACTGTCTTCACCAAACCGAGAGAGTATAATCTGAAGATGAATCCTCTAAAGTGCGCCTTCGGTGTATCATCGGGGATATTCTTGGGCTTCGAAGTCCGGTGTTCACCTAATATTTAAACATAATAAAAGAGCTAAGCTCTATTATAATTTTGTTGAGGCAGTGCCTCACGTGCCCCTCACGAGGGCGCCAGCGCCAGCGCCTTAAAATTAAATCTTATGGTGGCGCCGCACGTGAAGCTCACGTGGGTGCCAATATGCAAAGCACAAAAACGATTTCTGAATGAGAATTAAATTCTTATATGGCGCCTCACTTGCTCATCATGCGGGCGCCAATGTGCAAAGTATAGAAGTACCCATCATAAGAATTTAATTCTTAAGGGGCGCCACGTGCACAACACATGAGCGCCGGTGCCCAAGTTTATACCAGTAGAATTAAATTCAATGTTTCCCTAATAACAAGCTGGGATATTCGCTGTTAAACAGAATCGCTGGATTAAAAATCTAATGGTGATGATAAATCACCAAACAATAGAATTAAATTATATTCTGAGGAATATTTGTCCTCAATCTTTATAAACAAAAAAGATTGCTCTTTGTAAAACAGAGAACCCTTGGACTAAAAATCTAATTATGATTAAAAATCACCATTTTACAGAATAAACTCTGTATATGGGAAAATATTTCCCCAATCTTGTTAAAAACAAGAAAACATATTCTGTAAAACAGAAATCCTTAGATCAAAGATCCAACGGTTGGTAAAATTTCCCAAATCAATTTTGAGACCAATTAAATTAATTGGAATCTCTCAATGAGAGATTTTCTCAAAACTAATTAACAATCTGCCTCCACTATATAAAGGACCCGAGACTTCAAGTCTCATAGGGAGGAACCCCCCAATAATCTTCTGAAAAAGAAAGAAAGCTTTCAAAATAACAGATAATTTAATTCTCAAAGAAGAAGACTTTCCTCTTCAAAAAAACCTTAGGTAAAGAAAACATAGAGATCAAAATATCTCTTTTACCTATTTAAGGGTTTAACCGGTCTCAAAGAACATAGTTCTTTATCTAGATCAAAGATCCACAAGACAACTTTCCCACAAGTTGAGAATTTAATTCTCATCGGGAAGATCTTGTTCTTGAGAATCAAAAACTCAGGGAAGAACAAAGAAGAACATGAAAAAAATGGAGACCATAATACTCCAGAAACTTAGTTCCTTCAAATCAAGAACTTAGTTCTTAAAAAACCCAATCCAAGATCCTCAAAATGAAAATCTTAGTGATCATTAATGGTCAAAATGCCATTAACAGATATTCAATCTATAAAAGGAAAAAAAAACTCAGCGCCTCACGTGAAAAACACGTGAGCACCCAAAAGATCCCTCCCCAACAGAAGGCTAGCGCCTTATGTGCTTCCCATGTGGGCGCACAAAGCAGAAGGCCAGCGCCTCATGTGAAATACACGTGGGCGCTGAGTAAAAGTGCTTAGCACTTCATATACAGCCAAAACGGCTGAGTGTTTAGGACTGATTGGGCAGCGCCTCACATGCTCCTCACGTGGGCACCATATAAAAGTGCTTAGCTCTTCATATACAGCCAAAACGGTCAAGTGCATAGCACTTATTGGGCAACACCCATATCTGAGCGCCTCACGTGATACACAAGTGAGCGCTAGAGCTCCAAACAAGTGCTTAGCACTTCTGCATAATAGAAAAATGGGCTGAGCAAACATAACCCAAATAAGTGCTTAATACTTTTGAATTAAAAAAGACTGAGCAGACCAAGCCCAAATTGGCTAAGTCTCTCTGGAGTCAATTGCAACTGAGCCCAAATACTATGTTGTTGAATCTCAACTAAAATTTGATGATTCTTAAATGTTGCTAAATTGATCTTAGTCTCAAATAAGACTAATGTATCCTTAGTTAAAAATAAATTGAGCCCAAACACTCATATATTTAAATTGATCTTAATCTCAAACTAGATTAACGGTCTTTAAACCAAACAAAACATTTTTTAACTAAAGGAACATATAACCTAAGTTCAAAACCCAATCTTAGCCCAAATTGGCTAAGTTTATGTTTGTGATATTCAAACTGATATCCAAACCGATCTTCATCCCATACCTCCTAAGTCTCAAATATGACTAACGATTCTTAGGTCCACCATGACCCCTTCTTCCCTCAAATATGGGACTTGGTTTAAGGGTACATCTCTCCACATTTCTGATATATGTCGTTGTAATTCTTCAACGTATCATTCGTCCCCAAAATGAGAATGTTGGACCAAAATGTTTTTAAACTAACATTCGTCCCCAAAACGAGAATGTTGCCGAAATGTCCTTAAACTAACATTCGTCCCCAAAATGGGAATGATGGACCGAAATGTCCCTAAACTAACATTCGTCCCCAAAACGAGAATGTTGGACCGAGATGTCCCTAAACTAGCACGTCGCCCTAAACACGGCGATAATGGACCGTGATGTCCTTAAATTAAAATAATTGAGCCCATATGCTCATTTATTTCTAAATTGATTTTAGTCTCAAATATGACTAACGATCCTTAGATCATACCCAAATATCTCATGAACTGATGGACCTCATTTATATGATATCTGGGTCCTAAGTTCATTCCCGTTGGCAAATCAAGCTACCAACGTGGACCCCGTTAAGAAAATCCTTAACCCAAACCCAAATCTCAAATATACGGATTTGGACTAAATCGCTTCCTACGGGCGACGACATAAGCTAGTCCCCGTATACAATCTACAGGCAACTACATAAAATCAAAATAACACACGACATGAAGTGAACTGCGGGAGAAGGAGAAAGTGGTTATCGCAATACGGTAACGTAATTAACTGCAGGGGATTGCGCCTGCAGGGAAGAGCATCCCCACAATAAAAACCCCTCACAAATGAGGGGGAATATGATAAAGTCTGCTATATCGGTCGCATCTATCTAAACCTCCGATATACGGTGCCATAAATCAACTTGGTATCTTCGGATAGGTGGATGGAGAAGTCCAAATAGCATCTTCTCTCAAATTCAGGTAAGACGATCTATTCCAGTTCGTCTCTGTTTTCGGCAGTGAACAGATTTTGGCATGTCCGGTGGGATCTTTTTCTCTTTCCACTCCACACTTCATGTGTCATGTTTTTCAATGATCAAATAATCATGGTATATATATTTGTAGTTTCCCTTGGGTGATGAGATACTGAAGTCGACATTTCGTCTCTTTGTAGAATGGCGTTTGCTTCCACTCACAGCAACTTAGGCCCTGTCACATCTGGTTTAGTCAAATATGGGCCACTTGTAGTTTTAAATCTCTACAATCAAGCTCTTCAAGAAATCAATTAGCTTATCTTTGGGTCTATACTCCCACCTCCCACACTCGGTACCTTAACACCGAAGGGGGAAGCCTAGAAGAAGTCTGTTGTTCACCGCCAAAAACAGGGACGAACCGGGATGTATTGCCTTGCCTAAATTTGGGGGCAGATACTATTTGGATTTATCCGTCCATCTCTCCGAAGATGCTAAATTGATTTATGGCACCATATATCGGAGGTTTGGACAGATGCGGCTGTTGTAGTAGATTTCATCAGATTCCTTTTCATTTTTGAGGGGTTTTTGTTTATAGGGACGTTCTTCCCTACAGGCGTAAACCCCCGCAGTTAATTACGTTACCGCATTGCGATAACCACTTTCTCCTTTTCCAGCAGTTCATTTCGTGTCGTGTGTTATTTTGTTTGTTTTGGTTACCCGCGGATTGTATACGAAGACTAGTTTATGTCGTCTTCCATAGGACGTGGATTAGCCAAATCCGTATATTTTAGATTTGGGTTTGGGTCAAGAATTTTTTTGATCGGAGTTTTGAACTTAAGTCGTATTTATCTTTTAGTTCAAAAATATTTTGTTTTATTTAAGAACCGTTAATCTAATTTGATATTAAGATCGACTTAAATATATGAGCGTTTGGGCTCAATTTATTTTGAGCTAAGAATATGTTAGTCTAATTTGAGACTAAGATCAACTTAGAAAAATTTTAAGAATCATTTTATTAAGATCCAACAACTGAGTATTTGGACCCAGTTGCAAGTAACCTAACCAACTTGGTCTTGGTCTGCTTAGTCTTTTCTTTATTTAAAAGTACTAAGTACTTATTTGGGCTCTGTTTGTTCAGTCCCTTTTTTTTATGCAAACGTGCTAAGCTCTTATTTGACGCTCTGACACTCATATGGGTGTCATGTGAAGCATTCAATTATGGGTGCCGTCAAATGAGCGCTGAGCACTTAGTCATTTTGGCTGTTTATGAAGTGCTAAGCACATTTCTCTTTTTTTGTGGCGCCCACATGAAAAGCACGTGAGGCGTTGTGTGCTGTCTAATCAGTGCTAAGCACTCTGCCGTTTTGGCTATTTATAGAGTGCTAAGAACTCTTATTATTTTTGTGGCGCCCATATGAGGAGCACGTACGGCCCGGGCGCTGCTTTGAGGCGCCCACATGTTCTTCACGTGAGACGCTGGGCGCTTTTGGGGGCGCCCATGTGGATAGCACGTGAGGCGCCAAGCTCTCTTCTTTTTTAGAGATTAAGCCTCTATTAATGGCATTTTGACCGTTAATGATCACCAAGATGTTTTGTTTTGAAGATCTGAGATTAAGTTTCCTTTTAAGAACTAAGTTTCTTTTAGGATTAAACCCTACTTTCCAAGGAATTAAATCTCCATAGGATATATTCTTTTTCCTAGTTCATTTCTGAATTTTTAATTCTCAAGAACAAGATCTTCCCGATGAGAATTAAATTCTTAACTTATAAGAGACTTGTCTTGTGGTTCTCTGATCCAGAGAAATAACTAAGTTCTTTGAGAATGGTTAAACCCTTAAAATAAGTAAAAGAGATGTTTCGATCTCTGTATTTTCTTTACTTAGGTTTTTTTTCTTGAAGAGGGAAGTCTTCTCCTTTAAGAATTAAATTCTCTGTTATCTTAAAAGCTTTCTGTATTTTTTTAGAAGCTTATGGGGGGGTTCCTCCTCTCCTTTTTTCCCCTCTTCTTGAGACTTGAAGTCTCGGGTCTTTTATATAGTGAAGGCCAATTGTTAATTAGTTTTAAGAAAATCTCTCATTGAGAGATTTCAATTGATTTAATTGGTTTCAAAGTTCATTTAGGGAATTTTACCCACCGTTGGAACTTTGATCCAAGTGTTTCTATTTTACAGAATATGTTTTCTTGTTTTTAAAAAGATTGGGGAAATATTTTCCCATATACAGAATTTATTCTGTAAAATAGCGATTTTTAATCACCATTGGATTTTTTATCCAAGAGTTCCCTGTTTTACAGAGAGTAATCCTTTTTATTTAGAAAGATTGAGAGAATATATTCCCAAAACAGAATTTTATTCTATTATTAGAATATTGATCCAACCGAGAGTATATTTCTTATTTTAGAAAGATTTGGGAGATGTTTTCTCCCAGTAGAATTTGTCATGCCCCGCTTTCCGGTATACGTGCAGAGGAGACGACGAGACCGCTACGTATTTACTCAGAAGTAAACACGCTAAGCGTATCTAAGCAATATAAAGTAAAGTACACAAGAGGCAAGATGTAAATAAACATCAACTTTATTTATTAAACATTCTTTTTTTACAATACAACTGAAATGAAAATACATGGAATGAAAACAATGCCTAAACAATGGCATAACAGAATTGAAAATGAAATGTATTGTACAAGTGAGTCTAAAACTCTGGGTCTTCAGTAAACTGATCTAAGTCATCGCTGCTAGGTTCGATCTCCAGTGAGTCCGAAACACATGACGACATTCCAATGAAAAAGAAAGAGAATGTCGTCAGCGAACAAGTCGCTCGGTATGTCCCAAGGGTGAGTAGAGAATATACAGAAAGAGAATGTAACTTTTAAAATTATATTATATTGTTAACGCTGTTGTTTGTACCTTGGTACAGAAAATGTCAGTGTATACGAGAGACTTTGGTAACCCGTAGTACAAGGCTCCGTCGATAATACCACGGAACAACGACATGGATGTAATTACGTTTTAAGTGACCACCTCGTGCCACCTTTAACATGTTCCGTTCCAGTCTACCCCTTTATAACCCTGTAGTGTCTTGGTTGTGTTGATTGTATTGTATTGTCTTGTAAATTGTATAGATGGATGACTTGCCGAAACCATGATATCAGTAATGGAACGAATATAATGGATGAACATGTAAATGGTTTATATCTATGGTTCGGTTCAGTCAAGTTGTATAGATTGAATAGATTGAGTATATGGATTCATATTGAATTGTGATTTCATACTTGAATCACATTCAAGTCGGATTGATTGTATTTAGATTCAGTCTGAGTCAGAAAGTTAGAAAAGAAATTGAAGTCCTGAATTAGGTTTTGATGTTATCGGTAACTGCTGCACATGGACGGCAGGATTTATGTCTTTTTCCAAGACAAATACCGTATTGATAACACCGTTTGTTAGGTTGTCTACCTTAGATAGGCAAGCACCCATATCTTCGGCTCCCTGAGGCTCAAGAGACTGGTCCCGCTTAAATCTATGTTTACTAGAGTTCTTATTGTAATTTAGTATAATTTGAGGGGGTTTAATATAAAAATAGTTTGGCATAATTTCAAAATACATTTCAAGTATTTAATTATCGTCTTTAGAGTTTTCATAGATATATATTTTATAAATGTGAAATTTCTAGTGAGTAGAACCTAGTTTTCATAGTATATGGTATTTATTTGTAATATGGATATTGTTTTGAATTATCATGGCAGTTTCATGTAATATTTGAATTCTTTTCTTGAGTTTTGGAAACATAGAATAATATATATATTTAAAATAATTATTTTGGTAATATTTATATATACATATTTAACGAAAATAAATTTATTTATTTTTTTGTAAAAATCTCATTTTCTAAAGAAAAATGTATAAAAATTCCATTGAAATCGAATGCTCCTTGAGGAGGTCTGCATCTCACTCTACTTAGCCCAAGAATGTGCGATAATCCATACCATCCTGAATGGGGTCCCCAAAATGGGTTGTAGAGGCGCAATTGCATGGAAATGTTTTAATACATTTTTTAAAGAAAACGGTTTTATAAGTTAAAGGGATTTATTTGCAAAGTCGTATTTCCTGTATTCTATTGCCCCAAAATTCATCGTGCTATGATAGACATGTGTGTTGTGATGAGGTAGGTCATTACCTCATGAACTACCTAAAGGTATAATAAGGAATTATGATGGTTTATGTCGAAACTAAACTATATGGTATTTTTCTAAAAAAGTATGATAAAAGTTACAAAAATGATTATTTTGATGTGAAAGTTGTTTTGTTGAGTTTTTTAATGTTTAATAATCAACATATGAGAATATGGTTTTATCTTATTAAAGAAAATTATAGCTTTTAAAGAAAACCGAATCGAAAGTCGGATTGACTCCGCTTCTATCCGGTTTTAGAAATGGAACTTTTAAAACATGAAGATGAGAGGGGAAGATGGGACTTACAGGCTTGGGGTCAAGAGGGGAGAGAGGGGGTTCTAAATAGAGTTTTGGGGCGTCGTTTCGTTGCCGGAAAACTCCTCGTATCGTCGCCGGAACTTCGTCGGAGTTTCGCCCTTTGTTAACTCCACTGTAAACTAAGGACTTAAGAATTTTGTATAGTTTTTGTATAGAATTTTCAGTGTGAAGGGATGCAAAATGGAGTGGGTATTTATAGGACAAATTAGGGTTTAGGTGGTGATGAAAAATGCATTTAAATTTGCATTAAAATGGGATTTAAAGGAGTTTTTAATTCTCTGGAAAATGCAGGGAAAACAAACAGATAGGGGTTAAGAGGGGAGTCCAAGGGTCTAGGGTTTACAAAAACTTTGGGTTTGGCTCACACAAAACCGGCGGTGCTGGTCTATTATTGCATCTCTCCGGTCCATTCGTGGAGGTGGGGGCTTGGATTGGGTCTACGTGTCCCCGACGGTCTGAATACTAATTAGTATCTGTTTGTTTTAAGTGTGACTCTTGGTTTTACGTGTTGTGCACGTGTAGACTCTTGAGCTTAAAAAAATATTAAAAGAAATCAAAACAAAAAGATAATGTGGTTGATGGGATTTGAACTCTGGTGCTTTGGTTCAGCAGTGTAAGGTCTTACCAATGAGCTACAAGCTCCTTACTGTTCTAAAGCAAAAAAAACTTATAACTCATGCTCAGGCTTAGGTGTGCCTTTCTGTATTTTGAAAAAATTCGTACAGAAAGTTAGGGTTGTTACATTCTACCCTCCTTATAAAAATTTCGTTCTCGAAATTTGTAAAAGGAAAGTGTAACAGATTTAAGGAAAGTTTGGTGATAGAAGTACTGATAGTGTATGAAAAATAACAAAGTGGTACAAGGGTTTGAAAAGGTTGAAGAGAATTACCAGGGTTACCTTGGTCTACGGCCTCTGCTTCTTCAGCCGCTAAAAGGAAAGCCTGACGCCGTGGTTCATTCCTCCTAGCCGGGGGCACATCCCTCTGTCCTTGGGGCATGTTTCTCTACCCTCGAGGCATGTTCCTCAGAGCCTGATGGAATTGGCGATTAGGTTGTGCAGGAGGTGGAGCTGGGAGTGCTAGACGAGGTGCAGGAGCCTAGATAGCTGGCCGCTGCGGGTAGTTGGTGTGTGGGAGCTAAGTTGCGTCTATAAGGACAAGTCCTAATTCCGTGATTGGATGCACCACAAACTAAGCACAGGCCTTTTGCGCGCATACAGTCCTTCCACAAGTGTCCTTCCCTCTTGCAATAGAAACAAAAATCAGGACTCAGCTGGTTATGGGTTTCATCTGGTCTCCTGGGTTCAAAAGTTGGCCTTGAAGAGGCTCCTCCTGCCATTTGGGTGGCAGAATGCTTCACTCCGGCAGATTGAGGTCTGCCCTTCCTCTTCACCACCGCCTCGTATCTTCGGGCAGCCTTCAAAGCCATATCATGGGTTGGGAAATCCCCTATAGCTAATGCAACTTGGATTTTCGGGTCCAACCCTTACTGAAATCTTCTAGCCCTGATCTCAGCAGTCGGTATGAGATGGGCCGCAAACCTATTACGGTCTTATGTTAGTTGTGTAGTATGTGATATAGAATCGAACATTGAGACATATCTTACCTGCTGAGTATGGTAAACTCAGCATCATACTCATCAACCGATTTGGTTTATATTGAACCTTGTTGCAGATAACTGCTGCTCCATATCAAAGCGGGTAGTCTCAGGGAAGTATTTTCCATCGAACATGTCACGGAAAGTCTTCCATTCGATAGACTGATGAAGACGGCTTTCTTCCGCCTTCCACCAAACCCGTGCATTATCAGTGAGTTGCATCTTTGCAATTCGAACCCAAGCGATCTCTGGTACTTGTGCCGCTGCCTGATCATCTTCAACGCTTTGAGCTCATTCCTTCGCTTCCAGAGGACTCTCTTTTCCCGAAAAGTTCTTTGGGTGTAGCGCCCGGAATTGCTTCACTCTAGGTGCTTTCGCTTCTGGATGGTTCAAGAGAATAGCAGTCTTCTGCTGCTATCCTTCCAGGAGGCTGCGGAGCGCTTCAAGCAGTACCGTCTGCTCATTGATCGGAGTTGCTACGGCAGGTGTAATCGGTAGGGGAGGTGGAGTGTTGTTGAAGTTGGTGCTAGTGTTGTTTGGGGAATCCATAACCTTGAAAGAAAAATTTGGATTAAGACAGATTCAAAATATATGAAATGATAAGATTCAAGAAATATAAATTGTAAAGAATATTTTCAGTTGCTGGTTCTTATATTATATTGCTTAGATTGTCTACACAGAGCTGGCTTGCATGTCCATACAGAGCTGATCTGTATGTCCGCACAAAGCTGACCTGCATGTCCATACAGAGCTGAACTGTATGTCCACACAGAGCTGACCTGCATGGGTCACCAACAAAACATGCCACGCCCCGCTTCCCAGTATACATGCAGAGGATGCGACGAGGCCGCTACGTATTTAATCAGAAGTAAACACGCAAAGCGTATCTAAGCAATATAAAGTAAAGTACACAAGATACAATATGTAAATAAACAACAACTTTATTTATTAAACATTCTTTTTTACAATACAACTGAAATGAAAATACATGGAATGAAAACAATACCTAAATAATGGCATAACAAAATTGAAAATGAAATGTATTGTACAAGTGAATCTAGAACTCCGGGTCTTCAGTAAACTGATCCGAGTCTTCGCTGCTGGGTTCGATCTCCAGTGAGTCCGAAACACCTGACGACATTCCAAAGAAGAATAAAGAGAATGTCGTCAGTGAACAAATCGCTCGGTAAGTCCCAAGGGTGAGTAGAGAATATACAGAAAGAGAATGTAACTTTTAAAATTATAATATATTGTTAACGTTGTTGTTTGTAGCTTGGTACAGAAAATACCAGTATATACGAAAGGAGTCCCACTTACACGGGAGACTTTGATAACCCGTAGTTCAAGGCTCCGTCGATAATACCACGGAACAACGACATGGATGTAATTACGTCTTAAGTGACCACCTCGTGCCACCTTTAACATGTTCCGTACCAGTCTATCCCTTATAACCCCTTAGTGTCTTGGTTGTGTTGATTGTATTGTATTGTCTTGTAAATTGTATAGATGGATGACTTGCCAAAACCATGATATCAGTAATGGAACGGATATAATGGATGAACATGTAAATGGAGTATATCCATGGTTCGGTTCAGTCAAGTTGTATAGATTGAATAGATTGAGTATATGGATTCATATTGAATTGTGGTTTCATACTTGAATCACATTCAAGTCGGATTGATTATATTTAGACTCAGTCTGAGTCAGACAATTAGAAAAGAAATTGAAGTCCTGAATTAGGTTTTGATGTTATCGGTAACTGCTGCACATGGACGGCAGGATTTGTGTTTTTTTCCAAAACAATTACCGTATTGATAACACCGTTTGTTAGGTTGTCTACCTTAGATAGGCAAGCACCCATATCTCCGGCTCTCTGAAGCTCAAGAGACTGGTCCCGCTTAAACCTATGTTTACTAGGGTCCTTATTGTAATTTAGTATAACTTGAGGGGGTTTTATGTAAAAATAGTTTGGCATAATTTCAAAATACACGTCAAGTATTTAATTATCATCTTTAGAGTTTTCGTAGATGTATATTTTATAAATTTGAAATTTCTAGTGAGTAGAACCTCGTTTTCATAGTATATGGTATTTATTTGTAATATGGATATAGTTTTGAATTATCATGGTAGTTTCATGTAATATTTGAATTCTTTTCTTGAGTTTTAGAAATATGGAATAATATATATATATTTAAAATAATTATTTTGGTAATATTTATATATACATATTTAACAAAAATAAATTTATTTATTTTTTTGTAAAAATCTCATTTTCTAAAGAAAAATGTATAAAAATTCCATCGAGATCGAATGCTCCTTGCGGAGGTCTGCATCTCGCTCTACTAAGCCCAAGGATGTGCGATAATCTGCACCATCCCAAACGGGTTCCCCAAAATGGGTTGTAGAGGCGCAATTGTATGGAAATGTTTTAATACATTTTTTAAAGAAAACGGTTTTATAAGTTAAAGGGATTTATTTGCAAAGTCGTATTTCCCGTATTCTATTATCCCAAAATTTATCGTTCTATGATAAATATGTGTGTTGTGATGTGGCAGGTCATTACCTCGTGAACTACCTAAAGGTATAACAAGTAATTATGATGGTTTATGTCTAAACTAAACTATATGGTATTTTTCTAAAAAAGTATGATAAAAGTTACAAAAATAATTATTTTGATGTGAAAGTTGTTTTGTTGAGTTTTTTAATGTTTAATAATCAACATATGAGAATATGGTTTTATCTTATTAAAGAAAAGTGTAGCTTTTAAAGAAAACCGAATCGGAAGTCGGATTAACTCCACTTCCGTCGGGTTTTAGAAATGGAACTTTTTAAAGATGATGATGAAAGGGGAAGATAGGACTTACAGGCTTGGGGTCAAGAGGGGAGAGAGGGGGTTCTAAAGAGAGCTTTGGGGCGTTGTTTCATTGCCGGAAAACTCTCGTATCGTCGCCGGAACTTCGTCGGAGCTTCGCCCTTTGTTAACTCCACCTGTAAACTAAGGACTTGAGAATTTTGTATAGCTTTTGTATATTATTTTCAGTGTGAAGGGATGCAAAATGGAGTGGTTATTTATAGGACAAATTAGGGTTTAGGTGGTGATGAAAAATACATTTAAATTTGCATTAAAATGGGATTTAAAGGGTTTTTTAATTCTCTGGAAAATGCAGGGAAAACAAACAGATAGGGGTTAAAGAGGGGAGTCCAAGGGTCTAGGGTTTACAAAAAAATTTGGGTTTGGCTCACACAAAACCGGTGGCGCCGATCTATTATTGCATCTCCCTGGTCCATTCGTGGAGGTGGGGGCTTGGATTGGGTCCATGTGTCCCTGACGGTCTGAATACTAATTTGTATCTGTTTGTTTTAAGTGTGACTTTTGATTTTACGTGTTGTGCACGTGTAGACTCTTGATCTTCTAAAAAGATTAAAAGAAATTAAAACAAAAAGATAATGTGACTGATGGGATTTGAACTCTGGTGCTTTGGTTCAGCAGTGCAAGGTCTTACCAATGAGCTACAAGCTCCTTTTTGCTGTTCTAAAGTAAAACAAACTTATAACTCGTGCTCAGGCTTAGGTGTGCCTTTCTGTATTTTAAAAAAATTCGTACAGAAAGTTAGGGTTATTACAGAATTTAATTCTGTATTTTGAGGATTTGTCATCTCCATTGGATTTTTGATCCAACGGATCTGTTTAACAGAGAATATCATAGATTTTTGTTAGGGAAATGTAGAATTTAATTCTACTATTATGAACTTGGGCGCTGGCGCTCACGTGTTGTGCACGTGGGCGCCACTTAAGAATTTAATTCTTATGATAGGTATTTATATGCTTTGCACATCGGCGTTCGCATGATAAGCACGTGCGGCACCATATAAGAATTTAATTCATATTCAGAAAGCGTTTCTATGCTTTGCACATTTGCGCCGGCGTGAGGAGTAAGTGTGGTGCTCCCATAGGATTTAATCCTACAAAATTAGTGCTGGCACTGACGCCCTTGTGAGAAACACGTGAGGCACTGCCCCATTAAATTTAAACAGAGCTTTGCTCTTTTATTAGGTTAAATATTGGGAGAATAAATGCCCCCACCATTGTGCTCACATGGCTTACACGTGAGTGCAACGGTGTCACCTTTTCCACCGTTCGATCTCCTGGGGAGTTGAACCGTCCCTTCATGTCCCTATAAATAGGGACTTTGGCCCTTGAGATGACTGACGTTCCATCATCTTATTCTTCTTCCTTAAGAATTTAATTCTCTTTTCAGAGCTTAAATCTTTGCCCTAAATAAATTCTTAGAGTTGAACTCTGCTAAAAAACTTGGTAAGAATCATGACCAAATTTCAATCCATAAGAAAAAATTCCTTTTTGTTTTGGATTTTTACCTATTAACAGAGTTTTGCTCTTTTCTTGGAATGATCTTTTAGAGATCTTAAAAAACTTTATTTTGGTAGACCATAGGTCTTAGAGATCTTAGGGTTTTACCCTATTAGTGACTTTGATCTCTAAAGGTTTCTCTGGAATTTAATTCTCATGGGGATTTCTGGGATTTAATCCCACTATCAGAGGAATTCAATTTCGGTTTGTCCTACATAGCTTAGCTCTGAGAAAATTTCTTTTGAAATTTCTTTTTGGAATTTTATTCCCTTTTCTTCTTCTTCTTATTTTTTTAAGGTTCTTCTTGCAGATTTGAATCTGTTGTAGAACATGTTCTTCAAGACTAGTGGGAGTCTTGAACTTCACTGTTCAATGAAATTTTTCATTAAATGAGAATTCTTTTGGATTCTTACAATGAGTGCCTGCTTCATCACTGAGGTGATGCGTCGCTTCGACGATTACAATGATCGATTGCTCCCCCGCTGTTCTGCTCTTTTGAAAATTGTTGTTGGGTTGATTTGGAAAGCATTTCCTGAGCTTGATGAGGCTATGCCGCTCGAGACACTTGATGATGCTGAAGATAAGGTGCATTCAGTATATCTGATGGGCCTGATCTCAAAGAAGCAGAGAGATGATCTTGTCACTGTTTTGTATCACGTCTTCCAACAGAAGACAATAATATCCGCGTACCAGAGGATGGACGACATTAGCAGGGATCCAGACGCTTGCATTCGTGAGAAAATGCATAAGATGGTCAACAAAGCTAGAAGCACTTTACTCAAATTTGCTTCTAAGTTCATGAATCCATGTCCGAAATTCAACGTCTTGCCATTGTAAATGTTTTGATGATATTTGTTTCCCTTTTTTCTTATCACCAATGTGTAAATTTCTTCGAAGTATGAATCACACAGCCTCTATTTTCTTTACGCCAATGTTCATATGTGCCTCCGTGAGGTGTTGTTATATATATATATATATATATATAAAACTAGCGCCGGTGCTCAAGTGTCATGCACGTGAGGCGATGCTAAAGGAATCACTTCACCTTCTGGCTCTGATTTTCATGGGTCAACTCTTTCTTTTCCCATGCCCTTTTTGTCAGATCTTGGAAATATTTCCACCATGCACACTATTTTCTGTGTTTAAATTTAACTGCTTCTCTTTATATTCTGAAGCAATGATCTTCTTTTTCTTCATAAGGAGAGAACTATTTTTAACAGACCAAGAGTCATGGCTTGCAATCGTCCTCACGCTCGTCGGCAACCATGGGAGGTACCTATCGAGGGAATTGTTCCTCATTTTGCTGCGCAATTAGTGGATCCCGTTCTCACAGATGACCAGCGTGACACGGTGATGTTTAAGCTCTTGGCTCGTAGGGGCTCTCCCCTTCCTATCGGCTCCATTTGGCTCTGGATGATCTTCTTATCTGCGCTTGCTGACATCCCCCTCATCCAGCGGAGATGACTCCGGCGATGCTCGACGTGGCGGAGGATAAGATCGAGTGCTTTCATGAGGCACATTTGATTACCCAGCCTATGAGGGATCGTTCTGTTCAGTTGCTAAGCCAGATACGGGCTCAGCGGGCCATCATGTCTGCCTTTGCTGATAGGCACAGCGCTGACCAATGGGGAGAAAATCCTCATGAAGATCGCCGTTTCGACATGGTGGAGAAGGCAGAGAGGGCTTTAGAAAATTTTATTCTTAGTTTTGTAAACCCTTGTATTTTTTATCCCGTGTTGGGTGATTTGTTTTCTGCAGAGTAAAGTACTTATTTAAATGTGCTTCTTTATTGTTGATTGTTGAATGTTTTATCCCCAGTACATATCCATGTGGGCATCTTGCCTCTGCACATATACTTTTCATTTTAATCTTAGAAGTTTATAGCTATAGGTGAACACTGGACTGATGTGAATAAATGCTTCCCCTACCATGTTGCTCACGGTGGTATACCCGTGAGTGAAGTAATGCATAGCATATGGCCGGTTTCGGGCTGGCATGCCATACATAATTTTTTATTAGAATTTTGATCTGAGAAGATAGCGAGCGGACACAAACGTCTTCATCTATCGTTAACTCAGATCTCGATCTTTAAGAAATGTAGTTCTAAACCCCGAGGCCTATGAGTTGCGCTTTTCTGTTTCTTGATGTCTTGATCTGGGGCGGAGTAGTTTATGTACTCGTTTCAGAGTTTGTAGTTTATTCACTCGTTTTGGAGTCCCTAATTTATGCACTCATTTCGGAGTTTGTAGTTTATTCACTCATTTCGGAGTTTGTAGTTTATTCACTCGTTTCGGAGTTTCTAGTTTATGTACTCATTTCGGAGATTGTAGTTTATTCACCCGTTTTGGAGTATCTTTAGTTTACCTCCCTTGGGTTTACAGGCAAACTTGTTCTAACGTTATATGCAGATAACCCCCATTCCTTACGACAGAGGTCCGTTAGGATTGTGGTACTAGGGTCTTAGTCCGTGGTACCATCGCGTTAGCTGATATATTCCTCGATATGCAGTCTTTAAGTCGCTGTTCGAGTAGCCCCGCGACTGTTGTGTCTCTGATCCCTTCGGGGGTTGGACAAAACGTCTTGAAGTAATCTCCTTAGGTCATATTACCGTCAGAAGAGCAAGCGTTAGGAATTTGCCATGACGCTTTTTACTTGAGATTAGGCTCAATTTGGAGCCCCGATGAGTCTTAAACACTCTGCTCTGGTGTGGGATGATCTCCGATGGTCTTTTAGGCTTTATATGAGTTACCGTCGAGACCTGAAGCTGGGAATATGCCGTCACTTCATTTTTGTTTTGACGATGCCGTGTCGTTCCTTTGCCGAAGTAAGGCAGACATCTGTAGGACATCTATGCTGTATGTATTGCAATTGAAGCCCGGAGTTAGGAATATGCCATTACTCCAATTTTATTTGATAGTCGCGTCCGCATCCTGCTGAAATGAGGGGGAACGTCAAGATAGTCTCTAGGTTGTATATGAACCGTCAAGACTTGGAGCTAGAATTTTGCCATTACTCCTTTTTTGTTCGACCCTTGGGTCTTTATTGACGTTGCGTCTGCACTGAGAAGGAACGTTGAGCTGGAGCTAGGAATACGCCATTGCTCCACTTTTGTTCGACCCTTGTGTCTTTGTTGACGCTGCGTCTGTGCCGAGAAGTAACGTCGGGCTGATCTCTAGGCTGTAGATGTTGCTATCGAGATTTGGAGCTAGGAATATGCCGCCGCTCTAATTTTATTTTGGTGATGTCATACTGATTCTTTGCTGAAGTTGGGTAGACATCCAAATGACCTTTATACTGTATGTATCTCCATCGAGGTCCGGAGCTAGGAATATGCTATTACTCCAATTTCATTTGACAGTTACGCCCGCACCCTGCTGGAATGAGGAGAATGTCGAGCTGGAGCTAAGATTTTTGCCATCACTCCACTTTTATTTGACCCTTGGGTCTTTGTTGACGTCGTGTCTGCACCCTGCTGGCATAAGAAGCACGTCGAGTCGCTCTTTAGGCTGTAGATGTTGCCATTAAGATCTGAAGCTAGGATTTTGCTATCACTTCACCTTTATTTGATTGTTGTGTTTGCCTCTGCCGGAATGAAGGGGGAACACAGGGATAGTCTCTAGGCTGTATATGAACTGTCAAGACTTGGAGCTCCTTTTGACGAAGCATGGTGGGAAAATATGGTTCCCTTTCTTTCATATGTGCCCATGGATTGTATACAAGAGTCAATATAGACATATTTGCAGGGCATAGAAAATTTTATTTTATTTTATTTTTTATTTCCGCGATGCTCTATCTTTTCAGCCTTTTATATCGCGAAAGTCGCGATTGCCCAACCATTTCGGCTATTTATCACGGTGCCCAATCATTTTGGCTATTTTTGTTTCTGTTTTTGTTTTTTTACTTGCTTCTTTTTATTGCGAGTTGTCCAAACATTTCGACTGTTTTTATATGCATGTTTTTGCCCGCTGATTTTTATTGCGAGTTGCCCCATCATTTCGGCTATTTTATATGCCCATTTTTTACTACTCGCTGTCTTTTTATTGCGAGTTGAGAATTTAGAATCTGATACCAACCCAGGTATCAGCATCGCTATGACTGGAATATTGCCAGGAGCGAATCATCATTTACCGTGAGAGAACTTGAAATTTGATACCTATTTAGGCATCAGCATTGCTACAACTAGGATATTATTAGGAGCGAATCATTATTTGCCTTTGTCGATTTGAACAAAGATGGCTTAGCAAACAGAGTTAGGATCCTATCGACTAATGCTTTTTGACTTCATGAGTCGTAAGGGTCTCATAAAAATATTTCTCCCTACGAGTCATGAGGATCACGTAAGTGTACTTTCTCCTTAGGAGTTGTAAGGATTCCTAAGTGCGTTTTCTCTTGTAAGTCATAAGGATCTTACAAGAGTGTTTTCTCCTTATAAGTCGAGAGGACTTACAAGTGTCATTCATCATATGAGGACATTTATCATCGTTGGTAGAACTTGGTGGGGGATATATTTATTTATGCCCGTGGATTGTATACAAAGGTCGATATTGGACAGCTTGTAGGGCAAAATTAAGGGAATATGACGGCTTAAGAACAGATTTAAATCTCTTTAGCTTAAGACTTTTGAATCCTATGAGCCATGAAGGTCTCATAGGGGGAATTCTCCTTACGAGTCATGAGGATCTCGCAAGTGTAATTTCTCCATACGAATTGTGGGGATTCCTAAGTGTATTGCCCCTTTGTGAGTCATAAGGATCTCACGGAGGTTTTTTCTCCTCACAAGTACGAGAGGACCTTGTAAGTGCTCATGCATTTTTTTACGAGATTTCACCCTTTCATAAACTCGCCGGCAGTTCTGCTGTTTTTACTCACGGTAACTTTTTGGGTTTTCATTCGTGCCCATTTTGCTTGTGAACATACCGTCTTTTTTTAATGATGAAACTCTCGAAAGTAGCTTCGTCATAGGTGACCCATCAGTTTGCCGGTAGGATTTGGGGATGGCTTCATCGCTGGAGTAGCTGTGTAGCAGTGGGACTTGAGTTGCAACTTTCGCCGTTAAGACATCGATTGCAATATAGATCTCAAGGGAGTATATCACCGTTTTTGGGGCGATGCGCTAGTTTAGTGACGTTCCAGTCCAATATTCCCATTTTGGGGACGCAATTTAGTTTAAGGACATTTTGGTCCATTATCGCCGTATTTAGAGCGACGCGCCGTGTTTGAGATGACGCACTAGTTTAGGGACGTTTTGGTCCAACATCGACGTGTTTAGGACGACGCGCCATATTTGAGGCGAAATTTTAATTTAAGGACATCTCGGTCCATTGTCGCTATGTTTGAGGTGAATAGTTAGTTTAAGGACCACCGGTCCGTTGTTAGTTTATGGACCTCTCGGTTCGTTATTAATTTAGGGACATCTCGGTCCATTATTTCCATGTTTGAGACGACAGAGCTGTTTGGATACTACTCTCGAAATTCTGACTTAGGAAGATAGCGAGCGGACACAAGTATCGTCATTTATCATTGACCTAGTCGTGATTTATCAAGCGTAGTATTTTTTGAGGAATCAGCCGTTTATTGGCCGGAATGGTCTTTCACCATGCATATCCATGAGCAGGTAGGCTCCACCTTGGTAGACTTTGTCTATGATGTATGGGTCTTCATAGTTCGGCTCGAACTTTCCCCGTTTTGCACGATTGGGAATCATTAGTCTTTTGACGACTAGCATAAGTTCGCCTTGGCGAAATGTTCATAGCCTGGTCAGTTTTTTGTATGACCGCGTCATCCTTACCGTATAAGCTTCCAGATTTTGCTGTGCTATAAGGCGAGTTTCATCGAGGGCGTCGAGCTCCTCAAGCCGAAGATGAGCATTTTCTTCATCTGTCAGCTCGTACCGATTCTATTTCCAAGGGAAGCACTGATTCCTTGTCGAATACTAACGTGTATGGTGCTGTATTCGTAGCCATTTTGAATATTGTTCGGTATGCCCAGAGAGCTTCGTGCAACTTTTCGTGCCAGTCTTTTTTGTTTCTGGACACTGTTTTTTTTTATAATCTTTGTCAAGGTCTTGTTGAAAGCTTCAGCTAGACCGTTGGCCCAAGAATTATAGACTGAAGAGTATCTCCAATCTATTTTATGTTGTTGTGCGAAGCGGCTAATTTTATGACTTCTATAGGCTGGCCCATTATCCAAGATGATTCGTCGCGGAGTGTCGAACCGATAGATAACATGTATTCTGAAGAAATGGAGGATATTCTCCGTCTTCGCCTCCCTTAGTGGTACCGCTTTTGCCAACTTAGAAAAGTAGTCGGTCGTTGCCAGTATGAACCGATCTCCTTGGGACGATGCTGGTTCAATGGGGCCAATTATATCGGTTCCCCACATTTCGAACGGCCAGCTAGCCACTGTTGGGTGTAGCGGATTTGGATGCTGGTTGATGAAGTCCCCATGAATTTGGCATGAGTGACACTGCTTCGTATATTCGAGGCAGTCCTGGATCATCGTGGGCCAATAATAACCCATCATTTTTATCTTCAGTTTCATCTTTGGCCCGGCTTGATAAGAACCGCAGAGTCTATCGTGAGTTTCTTGGATGACTCTCTTCGCTTCTTCTGGTCCCAGTCATCTTAGCCACAGACAGTCGAACGATTTCTTATATAGAGTATTATTGACGAAGGCGAAAGACAAAGCTCGTTTCATGAGCTAATGTCTAGACGACGCATTTTTTGGCGTTTGTCAGGATTTGAAGTAGTCCATGAAGACTGTTCCCCTCCGAAAGACGGCGCGACACCGCGTCTTGCCTGAGATTCGGGGCAGATGCTAATTGGTGCTATCCGTCCACCTCTTCGAAGATGCCAAGTTGATTTATGGCACCACGTATCGAAGGTTTAGACGGATGCGTCCGATGTAGCAGACTTCGTCAGATTCCCCCTCGTTTGAGGGGTTTTTGATTGTGGGGACGCTCTTCCCTGCAGGCGCAAGCCCCTGCAGTTAATTACGCTACCGCATTGCGGTAACAACTTTCTCCTTCTCCAGATGGTCACTTCGTGTCGTGGGTGTCTGTTTTGTATTTTGTTGCCCGTGGATTGTTTACGGAGACTGAGTTATGTCGTCGCCCGTAGGGCGTGGACTAGTCCAAATCCGTATTATCTTAGATTTGGGTTTGGGGGGGTTTGGTTTGAGGATACGTCAGCCATACTTGAGGCTAAGATCAACTCAAACGTTTGTTAAGGATACGTTAGTCTAACTTTGTGACTAAGATCAACTTAACGGGATCGTTTAGATCCGACAAAAGAGTGTTTGGACTCTAATGTTCCAGTTTAGGGACATAGTGGTCCATCGTCTGTATGGCTGTCGGGACCCATCACCTCTCTGACGACGTTGAAGGATTACAACGACAGATGTCAGAGGAGTTCAGAGATGTACCCTTGAGCCGGAGTTAATTTGGGGGATTCGTAGTCCAGTATGTTTGAGGGTTTAAGGACGCGTTAGCCATCTTCGAGGCTAAGATCAACTTAAACGGGACCGTTTAGGTCCGACAAAAGAGCATATGAAGGGCTCTATTGTTCTAGTTTAGGGACGTTGCGGTCCGTGGGTAGTTTAAGGACATTGCGGTCCGTGGGTAGTTTAAGGACATTGCGGTCCGTTGTTAGTTTTAAGACATCTCGGTCAAGGTTAAGGACGTCGTAGTCCATGGGTTTAAGGACCCCACAGTCCGGTATGTGCTCTGGATGCTTCACACGGGTTCACTGCCGTGCTTAGCGAGGACCAGGCTCCGCTCTGGACGTTTTCCGTAGGGTCAAAGAGTGACGTTATCCACGTTCCGCGTGACCAGGAATTTGTATGAGTTTAAGGACCCCACAGTCCATATCATGGGTGGTCGTCGGGACCCGTCACCTCTTTGAAGACATTGAGGGATTACAATGCCAAGTATCAAAGGAGTGAAGAGATGTACCCTAGAACCGGAGTGGCTTGAGCAGTCCCTGGCCCAATTTGAGGTCAGGACTGATTAATTATGTTATGAGCCCATTGGCCCAATTAGTCACGAATTGAGGACTTATGGCCAGCTTGGGCTAAGTCCCATCATGTCTGGAATATTGATTCCTTGTGAGTCCATCGAGGGAGAAGCTTTGCCTCTATCCCTTTAGCCAATTGGGCTATAGACTAGTGTTAAACACTTCAAAGCAATCAGTGTTGAACACTGGGAATGAGTTTGACAAGTTAGTGTTTAACACTAGAAGAATAATTGGTGTTAAACACCAACAACAAGGCCTTGAAATGATCATAAGCACTAAAACAGCTCAGTGTTGAACACTGGCAATGGGGATCTCAAATTAGTGCCGAATATTAAAACAATTAGTATTGAACACTACGGACAAAATTCTTTAATTAGTGTTGAACACTAAGGCCCGATAGCATTTCAATACTGGATTCGAGGGTTTTAACTTAGTGTTAAACACTACAGCAAGAACGGTCACGTGGCCCCACGTGAGAGTGCCTTCCCTTCAGTGATTCTGCCGAAATTACTGTGTCTTTGATAGCGTCACGTGTCAGCACGTGACGGGCATTCAAATGCCTATGTGTTAAGGCTTCTGCTGAAAATCACGTGGGTCACGTGGGGTGCTGCCTCAAAGGGGCTTTCTGTAGGGCTTTTGGGGGGTCACGTGGTGACACGTGACCCTGCCTCAATGTTGTTTTTTTTTTTGGAGGATCTGTTACTCCTCTTTCAGGAATTAAATTCCTCGAACTTTTAATTTCAGAGGAATTAAATTCCTATTTCCTTTTGAAGGCTTATATTCTGGAATAGAGTTTAAATCTGAGTTTTCTGTGGGAATTAAATTCCTTGTTTATGCGAAGAACCGAATAGGGTTAAACCCTAACAAAAGCTTTTAAGGAATTAAACTCCCCTTTTCTGAGGATTATGATTAAAGGAATTAAATTCCCACCGTTTCAACAGAACTATGTTCTTAATTAGGGTTCAACCCTGTTTCTTTTTGTTTTGAAGGAATTAAATTCCCATGATACAGGGTCGAACCCTAACTTTATTTTGGAGGAATTAAATTCCTATAGTTCTATGAGAGTTAAATTCTCATGCTTGCATTCCTTCTTTATGTTTTGGATCTGCATGGCAGGATCTCGACCCATTGAGAATTAAATTCTCAACCTTAAGGGGAGATGTGCACTTTGCAGATCCTCTATCAAAGAGGGAGGAGATATGCTCTCTCGTTTTATGCCTCAGAGTTAAACTCTGTTGAGAATTAAATTCTTTTTCTTTCCAAAAGGCTTTCCCTTTCTTACCTAGGGTTTTTTGCAGAAGATCTGAGTCTTTTCAAAATATCAAAGCTCTTCTCCTTTCTCTTTTCTTCTCTGCGTATCTCCCTTTTTTGTGTCCCTTGGCTCCTATTTATAGGAGAAGCAGCCGAATCAATCAGTCTTTTGTGAATCTTCATTGAGAGATTTGATTTGCGTCCATCATTCATTTTGGGCCTTTGGATTATCAGGTGAATTTTATTCACCATTGGATTTTAAATCCAGAGATTTTCCTTTGTTATTTTGGTTAGATTTTTAAGGGGGAAATCTTTCCAAACCCGAGATTTTCCATAGATAGATGATATTTAATCATCTCTGGATCTTTAATTTGATTGGTCCCAAATAATTACTTTCCTTTGGAAAGATTCGAATTTCCTTCAGAATTTAATTCTGTCGTCAAAAATGGGCTTTGAAAGCCGGTCACGTGTGACCACGTGACCCATGGTCACGTGTAGACACGTGACCCTCTTTGGAATGAAGAATCCTCTTCCTTTCTGCGCTATCTTCCGGTTGCTGTTGTAGCCATCACGTGCTACCACGTGACGCCTGGTCACGTGTGAGCACGTGACCCCTGTCTGGCACTTCTTTCTTTGGTTCAATTGGAGAGCGAGTTTGCTGCTTTGAACGTCACGTGTCGACACGTGACCCTGGTCACGTGGGAGCACGTGACCTCTTCTGAAGCTCTTTTCCTTGACTTGATCAGCGAATCAAAGTGCGCTTTTTCTGTATTTTATAGGTCACGTGTCAACACGTGACTGCTGTCACGTGTAAGCACGTGGCCTCTTTTGAAGCTTTTCCCAGAAGCTTTCCTGATTTTAAATCAGGAAACAAATGCCCCCACAGCGTTGTTCTCACGTGTCAGCACGTGAGTGCAACGCTGTCACCTCTCGCGACCGTTGGATTCCTTTAGGGATCTGGGGAGATGACACGTTTTCACTATCTTCTATAAATAGCTCTGTCTCTTCATAGGAGCCTTCACCTTGTTCGTCTTCTTCCTCTGAGAATTTCTTCTTTGAGAATTTAATTCTCACTTCCAGAGCTTAGTTCTCTGTCTTGATCATTTCCCAGAGTTTAACTCTGTTGACGGATCCTTTCCCTCAGGTAAGAATGTTAAACGGCCAAAGCGCCTTTGTCTTTAAAAGAACTCTTTGGATTTCGAATCTATATTAAGGGTTTCGCCAAGAACCCATTTTTCTTCACGTTTCTCCATAAGAACAGGGAGCCTTCGAACTGTAGATCTCTTAGGTTTTAGGTGACTTTTGGGGAGATGATGACAACGTTTCAACTCCATGGACTTTAATTCCATCAACATTATTTCTGGGAATTTAATTCCCCTTTTTTTTTCTAATAAGGAATTTAATTCCTATGAAGAACTCAATCTCTTCACACAGAGGCTCCTTGGGGTCTCTTGGCCCGAGGCTGTTCTTCTGCAATTAATGCGATGGGGATTTTGTAATGATGCCCTCTGTGACTTTTATTTCAGGTATCATGGACGCCCATCTGTATCGTCTTGACGAGATCATTTCCTATGGGAACATTCGTGCGCTGGGCCGCAGTCAGGACCAGGAGTTCACTGATGCCCAGTGCGCCGAGATCATGAGCCGCTTTGATGAGTACAACCATCGACTACTTCCCCGTCGCTCTTCTCTTCTGAGGCTGATCGTGCTGGCGATCCGGGAGGCCCTTCCTCTCTTTTGCGCCGGCATACCACTCGGGGACTTAGATGCTGCCGAGGATAAGGTGCATTCAGTGTACCTTATGGGCTTGATCTCAAAGAGGAGGCGGGATGATCTCACTGATCTTCTTCATCAGCTTTTTCAACAATCAGCCATACTGGGCGCCTATCGGAGGGTAGAGGACATCCGTGGGGACCCCGATGCTTGTGACCGTGAGCGAAAGCATACTCGGGAAGTTCGAAACGTTTGGAAGGTTTTGGATAAAGTTAATTTTGAGTTTCTCAACCCATGCCCCGCATCTGAAGTGTTTCCATTGTAAATGTGTCCTTGATATTTTGTATGAACCTCTCGAAGTATGAGTGGCGAGTTTTATTGTGTTCTCTCATGTTTGCACGCCTTTTTCCTAGAATTTTATCATTTCACTATTGTTGTTGCTGATGCCTTTAATATGCATGGTGCTATTCTATTTTCTAGTGCACGTCAAATTTGGGTCTCACACGTTCCGCACGTTGGACCATTTGATGGGGACTGTTCACAAAATTTTGCATGCCGCATTTCTAGCGCGCAGTATCGGATGCATAAAAAAAAGCCTTGGAAATAGTTATTTCTCCTTGATTTTCGATGCCTTTCCTTTTTGAGCCTTGGAAACATCTTTCGCATGCAAGATTTTCCGCGCATGGCACTTAATGCACCTCTTTATATTCTTGAGGCCATAGCCTATTTTCTCCTTACAGAGAAATTCATTCCCATATCGACGTGATTTAATTTAAGGAGTATCTGAGCGTTATGGCCTGCAACCGTCCACACGCTCGTCGGCAGCCATGGGAAGTGCCCATCGAGGAGATGATCCCCCGCTTTGCCGCTCGGCTAGTGGATCCACTTCTTACTGATGACGAATGCGACTTAGCCATGCATGAACTCTCGATCCGTAGGGGGTCTCCCCTCCCGATGGGTTCTCTCTGGCTCCGGATGATCCTCTCGGCCGTGCTTGCCGATGTTCCTCCTCACCCGGCAGAGATGACCCTGGCGATGCTTGATGCGGCGGAGGAAAAACTCGAGGGCTTTCATGAAGCCTGCCTGATTACTCAGGCTCTGAGGGACTGCTCAATTCATCTACTGAGCGAGATAAAGGCCCAGCGAGCCATTATGTTTGCATTCGCGGACGAACACGGCACCAACCGATGGGGAGCGACTCCTCGCGAGAATCGTCGCTTCGATGTGCTGGAGAAAGCGGAGAGAGAGATGGAGAATCTTGTCCTTTGCTTCATCAACCCCTGTGCCGTTGATCCTGTGTTTGGTGATCTTTTTCGTTAGTGTAGAACCCCCTTTTTTTTTGTACATACTCATGAATAAGAGTATCTGCCCTTTTTTTTTTTTTTGAATTGTATTTTGTATCCATTTTGGTTTATGAATAAAAGATACAATTTTCCTCTCAGTGATGTGTCCCCTTTTCATTGAATGCATTCTGCGGATATTCTGTCTTAATCTTCTTGCAGGACGGCCGTGGCTTAGGATTCAGGGTTAGGATCTGTTTCCTGAGGCCTTTGCATCTTATGAGCCACGAGGGTCTCATAAGGAGTCTTTCTCCCTATAGGTCGAGAGGATCCCATAGGTGTGAGTTCTTCTTAAAGATCGTGAGGATCCTTAAGCGGGTTTTCCCTTGAGAGTCGTAAGGATCTCACAAGAGAGTTTTTCTTCCTTACAGGTCGTGAGGGCCTGCAAGTGCCGGGTGTGATCACCTCTTTCCGTGTTTCACGGGATTAGGGATCTCTCAAGGTATCGTAGTTTAAAGACGTCGCGGTCAAGGTTAAGGACCTCATAGTCCGTGGATTTAAGGACTCCACAGTCCGATATTAGTTTTAAGACATCACGGTCAAGGTTAAGGACCTCATAGTCCGTGGATTTAGGGACTCTACAGTCCGGTGTTTGGTTGCAGGGACCCGCCACCTCTTTGAAGACGTTGAGGAATTACAATGCCAGGTATCAAAGGAGTGAAGAGATGTACCCTTAAACCAAGGCGAAATCCGTAGGGAATCGGGGGGGTTGATCGTTAGTTTTAAGACATCACGGTCGAGGTTAAGGACGTCATAGTCCGTGGATTTTAAGGACTCCACAGTCCGGTGTTTGCTCTGGATGCTTCACACGGGTTCACTGCCGTGCTTGGCGAGGACCAGGCTCCGCTCTGGACGTTTTCCACGGGGTCAAAGAGTGACGTTATCCGCGTTCCACGTAACCAGGAAGTTTGCACTAGATGCTTCACACGGGTTCACTGCCGCGTTAGGCGAGGACTAGGCTCCGCTCTGGATGCTTCGCATGGGTTCACTGCCGTGCTTTGCGAGGACCAGGATCCGCTCTGGACGTTTTCCACGGGGTCAAAGAGTGACGTTATCCGCTTTCCACGTAACCAGGAAGTTTGCACTAGATGCTTCACACGGGTTCACTGCCGCGTTAGGCGAGGGCTAGGCTCCACTCTGGATGCTTCGCACGGGTTCACTGCCATGCTCTGCGAGGACCAGGATCCGCTCTGGACGTTTTCCACGGGGTCAAAGAGTGACGTTATCCGCGTTCCACGTGACCAGGAAGTTTGCACTAGATGCTTCACACGGGTTCACTGCCGCGTTAGGCGAGGACTAGGCTCCGCTCTGGATGCTTTGCACGGGTTCACTGCCATGCTCTGCGAGGACCAGGATCCGCTCTGGACGTTTTCCACGGGGTCAAAGAGTGACGTTATCCGCGTTCCACGTGACCAGGAAGTTTGCACTAGATGCTTCACACGGGTTCACTGCCGCGTTAGGCGAGGACTAGGCTCCGCTCTGGATGCTTCGCACGGGTTCACTGCCATGCTCTGCGAGGACCAGGATCCGCTCTGGACGTTTTCCACAGGGTCAAAGAGTGACGTTATCCGCGTTCCACGTGACCAGGAAGTTTGCACTAGATGCTTCACACGGGTTCACTGCCGCGTTAGGCGAGGACTAGGCTCCGCTCTGGATGCTTCGCACGGCTTCACTGCCATGCTCTGCGAGGACCAGGATCCGCTCTGGACGTTTTCCACGGGGTCAAAGAGTGACGTTATCCGCGTTCCACGTGACCAGGAAGTTTGCACTAGATGCTTCACACGGGTTCACTGCCGCGTTAGGCGAGGACTAGGCTCCGCTCTGGATGCTTTGCACGGGTTCACTGCCATGCTCTGCGAGGACCAGGATCCGCTCTGGACGTTTTCCACGGGGTCAAAGAGTGACGTTATCCGCGTTCCACGTGACCAGGAAGTTTGCACTAGATGCTTCACACGGGTTCACTGCCGCGTTAGGCGAGGACTAGGCTCCGCTCTGGATGCTTCGCACGGGTTCACTGCCATACTCTGCGAGGACCAGGATCCGCTCTGGACGTTTTCCACGGGGTCAAAGAGTGACGTTATCCGCGTTCCACGTGACCAGGAAGTTTGCACTAGATGCTTCACACGGGTTCACTGCCGCGTTAGGCGAGGACTAGGCTCCGCTCTGGATGCTTCGCACGGGTTCACTGCCATGCTCTGCGAGGACCAGGATCCGCTCTGGACGTTTTCCACGGGGTCAAAGAGTGACGTTATCCGCGTTCCACGTGACTAGGAAGTTTGCACTAGATGCTTCACACGGGTTCACTGCCGCGTTAGGCGAGGACTAGGCTCCGCTCTGGATGCTTTGCACGGGGTCAAAGAGTGACGTTATCCGCGTTCCACGTAACCAGGAAGTTTGCACTAGATGCTTCACACGGGTTCACTGCCGCGTTAGGCGAGGACTAGGCTCCGCTCTGGATGCTTCGCATGGGTTCACTGCCGTGCTCTGCGAGGACCAGGATCCGCTCTGGACGTTTTCCACGGGGTCAAAGAGTGACGTTATCCGCTTTCCACGTAACCAGGAAGTTTGCGCTAGATGCTTCACACGGGTTCACTGCCGCGTTAGGCGAGGACTAGGCTCCGCTCTGGATGCTTTGCACGGGTTCACTGCCATGCTCTGCGAGGACCAGGATCCGCTCTGGACGTTTTCCACGGGGTCAAAGAGTGACGTTATCCGCGTTCCACGTGACCAGAAAGTTTGCACTAGATGCTTCACACGGGTTCACTGCCGCGTTAGGCGAGGACTAGGCTCCGCTCTGGATGCTTCGCACGGGTTCACTGCCATGCTCTGCGAGGACCAGGATCCGCTCTGGACGTTTTCCACGGGGTCAAAGAGTGACGTTATCCGCGTTCCACGTGACCAGGAAGTTTGCACTAGATACTTCACACGGGTTCACTGCCGCGTTAGGCGAGGACTAGGCTCCGCTCTGGATGCTTTGCACGGGTTCACTGCCATGCTCTGCGAGGACCAGGATCCGCTCTGGACGTTTTCCACGGGGTCAAAGAGTGACGTTATCCGCGTTCCACGTGACCAGGAAGTTTGCACTAGATGCTTCACACGGGTTCACTGCCGCGTTAGACGAGGACTAGGCTCCGCTCTGGATGCTTCGCACGGGTTCACTGCCATGCTCTGCGAGGACCAGGATCCGCTCTGGACGTTTTCCACGGGGTCAAAGAGTGACGTTATCCGCGTTCCACGTGACCAGGAAGTTTGCACTAGATGCTTCACACGGGTTCACTGCCGCGTTAGGCGAGGACCAGGCTCCGCTCTGGATGCTTCGCACGGGTTCACTGCCATGCTCTGCGAGGACCAGGATCCGCTCTGGACGTTTTCCACGGGGTCAAAGAGTGACGTTATCCGCGTTCCACGTGACCAGGAAGTTTGCACTAGATGCTTCACACGGGTTCACTGCCGCGTTAGGCGAGGACTAGGCTCCGCTCTGGATGCTTCGCACGGGTTCACTGCCATGCTCTGCGAGGACCAGGATCCGCTCTGGACGTTTTCCACGGGGTCAAAGAGTGACGTTATCCGCGTTCCACGTGACCAGGAAGTTTGCACTAGATGCTTCACACGGGTTCACTGCCGCGTTAGGCGAGGACTAGGCTCCGCTCTGGATGCTTCGCACGGGTTCACTGCCATGCTCTGCGAGGACCAGGATCCGCTCTGGACGTTTTCCACGGGGTCAAAGAGTGACGTTATCCGCGTTCCACGTGACCAGGAAGTTTGCACTAGATGCTTCACACGGGTTCACTGCCGCGTTAGGCGAGGACTAGGCTCCGCTCTGGATGCTTCGCACGGGTTCACTGCCATGCTCTGCGAGGACCAGGATCCGCTCTGGACGTTTTCCACGGGGTCAAAGAGTGACGTTATCCGCGTTCCACGTGACCAGGAAGTTTGTACTGATTGTATCCGCATTTCGCGGGATGGAGGCTTGACTGTTGGCGATGTGTATACCACCGAGCCATGGAACTGGGAGCTGCCGCTGCTCTGCTTTGTTTGAAGTCATGTCCGTTGTTACGAGACGAGTGTTTGGATGATCTCTAGGTCGCTTGTGGCCCGTCAAGACCTGGCTTCTTTTTCTGATGAAACCTGGGGGAGAAGTATGATCCCTTTTTTGTTTACGCCCTTGGATTGTGTACAGGGTGTGATGGAATATCACCTGTAGGGCATAAATTTTATTTTTATTTTATTTCTTCTTCCGCGATGCTCTATCATTTCAGCTTTTATATCGCGAAAATCGCGATTGCCCAATCATTTCGGCTATTTTTCGCGGTGCCCAATCATTTCGGCTATTTATTTATTTTCTGCTCGCTGCTTTTTATTGCGAGTTGCCCCATCATTTCGGCTATTTTTCATGCCTTCATTTTTACTTGCTGCTTTTTATTGCAAGTTGCCCCATCATTTCGGCTATTTTGTAGGCATATGTGGCTTGCTAGCTTTTCGTTACAAGCCTGGGTTTTAGGCACCGATTTTGGCATCAGCACCGCTACAACTGGAACGTTGCCAGGAGCGAATCATCATTTGCTTTTGTCGATGACGAACAAAGGTGGCTCAGCAAACAGGGTTAAGGGTCCTGTCGACCAAGGCTTTTGACTTCATGAGCCGTAAGGGTCTCACAAAGGTATTTCTTCCTACAAGTCGTGACGATCTTGCAGGTGTATTTTCTCCTTAGGGATCGTGAGGATTCCTAAGTGTGTGCTCCTCTGTAAGTCGTAAGGATCCTACAAGAGGTCTTTCTCCTTATGGATCGAGAGGACCTACAAGGGTTGGACTTTTCTGGGGAAATGTTTATTCGCGCCCGTGGATTGTATACAAGGGTCAGTATGGAGCCGCTTGTAGGGCAGTATTGGAGGTTGTGGAGGATTTTGCTTAAGAACAGGTTCAGGTTTCTGTAACTTAAGACTTTCAAATCTTATGAGCCGGGAGGGTCCCATAAGAGAATTCTCCTTACGAGTCGTGAGGATCTCGTAAGTGTATTTTCTCCTTAGGAATCGTGAGGATCCCAAAGTGTGCTGCTCCTTTGTGAGTCGTAAGGATCTCACGCAGGTGGTTTCTCCTTACAAGGTCGAGAGGACTCTGTAAGTGTCCTTTAACGAGGTTGCGCCCTTTCGGGTTTTCACAAACACTCGCCGGTAGTCCTGCTGTTTTTACTCACGGAGCCCTTTCGGGTTTTCATCCGTGCCCATTTTGCTTATGGACATACCGTTTTTTTTTTTTATTCTTTTTCACTTTTTTTTTTACAAGGTCGCGCCCTTTCGGGTTTTCACGAACACTTGCCGGCAGCCCTGCTGTTTTTACTCACGGAGCCCTTTCGGGTTTTCCATCCGTGCCCATTTTGCTTATGGACATACCGTTTTTTTTTATTCTTTTTCATATATTTTTTTTTTCTTTTTCTCTCTTTCCTTTTTTTTTTTGTCAGCCTAAAGATGCTGCGGTAGTAGTTTTAGGGACGTTTCGGTCCGTCGTTAGTTTAAGGACGTTTCGGTCCGCCGTTAGTTTAAGGACGTTTCGGTCCGTTGTTAGTTTAAGGACGTTTCGGTCCGGCATTAGTTTAAGGACGTTTCGGTCCGTAGATAGTTTAAGGACGTTTCGGTCCGTCGCTAGTTTAAGGACGTTTCGGTCCGTCGTTATAGGAAGGCCGGCTGCTGCTTGTAAAGTCTGAGCCTGGGAAGATAGCGAGCGGACATAGTCGTCGTCATCTATCATTGACCTAGGCTGCAGCTTATTAAGCATGGTATTTCTTCAAGAAGCAGCCGTTTACTGGCCTGAAAGGCCTTTCACCGTGCATGTCCATGAGTAGATAGGCTCCACCCTGGTAGACCTTGTCTATGATGTACGGGCCTTCATAGTTTGGCTCAAATTTTCCTCGCTTGGCGCGATTGGGGATCATAGGTCTTTTGACCACTAGTACGAGTTCGCCTTGGCGGAATGTCCTCGGCCTGGTCAATCTTTCGTACGAGCGCGTCATCTTTGCTTTGTAGGCCTCTAGATGTTGTTGCGCTATGAGCCAGGTTTCGTCGAGGGCATCAAGCTCCTCAACCCGAAGGTGAGCATTTTCTTCGTTCGTCAGCTCGTGGTGGACTGCTACTCGTAGAGAGGGTAACTCTATCTCGAGGGGGAGAACTGCTTCCGTCCCAAATACCAACGCGTACGGCGTTGTGTTCGTGGCCGTCTTGAATGTAGTTCGATAAGCCCAAAGGGCTTCTTGCAGCCTTTCGTGCCAGTCTCTCTTATTCCTGGAGACGGTCTTTTTTATGATCTTCGTCAAGGTCTTATTGAAAGCCTCGGCCAGACCGTTAGCTCGTGGGTTGTAAACTGAAGAATATCTCCAGTCTATATTGTGCTGCTGTGCGAAGCGGCTAATCTTATGGCTTCGGTAGGCCGGCCCATTATCGGAGATAATCCGTCGTAGAGTTCCGAACCGATAGATGACGTGCGTCTTGAAGAAATGGAGGATATTCTCCGTCTTCACTTCCTTCAGTGGTACTGCTTCTGCCCATTTGGAGAAGTAATCAGTTGTCGCCAGGATAAAGCGGTGTCCCCGGGATGATGCTGGCTCAATGGGGCCGACTATGTCAGTCCCCCACATTTCGAATGGCCAACTAGCCAGCGTCGGGTGCAGTGGATTCGGATGTTGGTGGATGAAGTCTCCATGGATCTGGCATGAGTGGCATTGCTTCGCATACTCGAGGCAGTCCTGGATCATCGTGGGCCAGTAGTAACCCATCCGTTTAATTTTTAACTTCATCTTTGGGCCCGCTTGATGAGAACCGCAAAGCCCGTCGTGAACTTCTTGAACGACTCTTTCTGCTTCGTCAGGTCCCAAGCATCTCAGCCATAGAAAATCAAACGATCTCTTGTACAGGGTATCGTTGACGAAAGCGAAGGATAGAGCTCGTTTCATAAGCTGATGTCTTGAGGACGCTTCTTCGGGCATTCGGTGGGACTTAAAGTAGTCTATGAAGACTTCCCTCCAGTCCTCAGCCTTCTCACGGTCTTTTATTTGTAGGGTCGCTTGCTCAGTCGCTCCCTTTTCTTTATACAATTCCGGAGGTATTTCTGCCGGGGCGAGCACTCGACGGCTTTGTACCACGATTCTGACGTCATCGAGGTTCTCGTCGGCCAGTTCTTTAGCGAGTTTGGCCAACGCGTCTGCTTTGCTGTTCTCCGCGCGCGGTATGTTCTCTAGAATATAGAAGGGGATCTGGGCCAACAGTTGTTTCACCTTTTCGCCGTACTTCACCAATTCTGGTTTGCACGTTTGGTAGTCACCATTTACTTGGCTAACGACCAGCTGAGAATCCCCGTATATGAGGAGGTCTTCAATTCCCATGTTGATGGTGATTTTGAGGCCTGCTATCAGGGCTTCGTATTCGGCTTCATTGTTTGTCCTTGACTCTGTTAAGGAGAAGGCGAAGCGCATTATCCCTCCTTGTGGAGTTGCAAAGATAAGGCCTATCCCCGATTTGATGATCGGGCTACCCTGTTTCTGTTTCTTTATGGAGGACGCTCCATCGAAATAGAGTTCCCATCGTGTGCTTCCACCGCCAATTGCGTCAAATGTATGCTCGTCCGGCAAATCACAGTTCAGAGGAGAGTCGGCCGGTATCGGGTGTTCAGCGAGGAAGTCGGCAATGGCCTGGCCTTTCACTGCCTTGAGGGGTTGATATGTTATCGAGAACTCCATCAAGAGTAAGGCCCATTTAGCGAGTCGTCCCGTCAATATAGCCTTTGACATCAGGTATTTAAGGGGGTCCACCTTCGAAATGAGACGGACTTCATGCGCTAACGCATAGTGCCTGAGCTTCGTTATTGCAAAGATTAATGCCAAGCAATGTTTTTCGATGGGCGAGTAATTGCTTTCTGCCCCCAGCAGCACTCGACTTAAGTAGTAAAGTGCTCTTTCTTTCCCCTGATCGTTCTCCTGTGCCCATAATGCGCCCAAAGAACCTTCAAGGGCGGCCGTGTAAAGAATGAGAGGCTTTCCTTTCACTGGGGCAGCCAACACCGGAGGATTTTGCAAGTATTGTTTGATCTCGTCTAGTGCACCTTGACATTTGTGATTCCAAACGAACGGGGTTCCCTTTTTCATCAGGTGGCTGTAAGGACGGCATTTGCCCGAAAGATTAGCGATAAACCGCCGGATGTATGCGAGCTTCTCTTGGAGAGACCGCAACTGCTTGAGGGTTCTTGGCGGAGGCATTTCCATAATCGCTTTAATCTTTGACGGATCTATTTCAATACCTCGGTGTCGAACGATGAATCCCAGGAATTTACCCGAGGAGACTCCAAACGCGCACTTGAGGGGATTCATTTTCAAATTGTATTGCCGAAGGCGTTGAAATACGGTTTCGAGATGCTTTAAATGCTCTTCGTATGACATGCTCTTCACTACGAGGTCATCGATATAGCATTCGACGATGTCGTGTATGAGATCGTCGAAGATTTTTGTCATGGCCCTTTGATAGGTGGCGCCAGCGTTCTTTAGGCCAAAGGGCATAACCCTGTAGCAGAATATGCCCAAAGGAGTCCGGAAAGCGGTGTGCTTCTGGTCTTCGGGATGCATCTTTATCTGATTGTATCCTGATGAACCATCCATAAAGGAGAAGACCTCGTGAGTGGATGTGTTATCTATCATTACCTCGGTTACCGGCACCGGGAAATCGTCCTTTGGGCATGCTTTATTGAGATCCCTGAAATCCACGCATATGCGCACCGTTCCACTCTTCTTCATTACCGGGACGATGTTGGCAATCCAGTCGGGATATTGGAATTCCTGGATAAATCCGGAATCGATCAACTTCTTGACTTCGGCGTTGATGCTCATCTCCAGCTCAAGTCGCATCCTCCTTGGCGCCTGCTTGACTGGCTTGATATCTGGGGATATTGCTAATCTATGCACCGCAATCTCCGGATCCAATCCTGGTATCTCGGAGTAGTTCCACGCGAAGCAGTCTTTATGCCGTAGGAGCACGTTCTTTAACGCGGCCACCTTTTCCTCGGATAACAGCTCGCTGACAAATGTCGGTCGCGGGTCGTCTGCCGATCCCAGCTCGATCTTCTTGAGGTTATCTGCGGTAGTATGTATACCGTCTTCCAGTTCTTTCGGAGCGAGCGGAAATTCCGAGATCAACTCATCATCGCTGTTCTCGAAGCACCGGGGAAGGTCATCTTCGTTCTCGGGCTCTTCTTTTAATATCGTAATCATATAACAGGTGTGAACCCGCTCCCAAGACTGAGGTGGATCCGGTTCTGCTCTTATGGCTTTGGGCTCGTGCTTTTGCGGCGGCGTTACTTTCCAACCGTCGGATAAAGCGAATCTACCCCGTCGGTACTGGTCCTCGACCCAGTTCTTGAAGGTGAAGCAGTCTTCGGTAGGATGTCCTATGGCTCGGTGATAAGAGCAATAAATCGGATGAGAGACCTTGCTAGCTTGCTCAGGATGCCTAGAATCTGGAAGCGTGATCATCTGATGTTTTAGGGCGAGCTTGAGCAACCGTTCCGTCTTGTCTCGGGGGAAGGAGTATGCTCGACTCATCTTTTCCACGAGGGACGAATCCGAGCCGCGCAGTACCCGTAACCCTCTAATCCTGCGTCGTTGTTGTCGGCTTCTTTTCCCGTTTCTTAATTTATTTCCGTCCCCGCATCGGGCCTTTCGTATGACGGGTTGACAATGGTGAACATCTTTATCTTTTGCAGCCTGTGCAGTCTGTTGGAATAGACGTTGCGTCCTGGCCTTCTCATAGATGGCCACTTCGTGGTTGTGGTCTTCCCGAATTTTCTGATCCGCTTTCGTGGTAGGCTTGCCCATTCGTCCTTTAAACAACGGGTTTGGCGCTTCGATCGCGGGGTTTAGTTTTGATGAGGGATTGGCCTCTCCTGACAGGGCGCCTTCTTCTTCATCAGAGGTATATATGGCGTAGCTGCCGTGGGCTCGCTCCCGTTTTCCGGTTCTCGTGTACCCAAGCCCAAGTGTTTCCATTTTCCCATTGAGCAATTTGCGCTGAGTCCCGGGGACATCCCAAATCCTGTTGTAGAACCGAGCCTGCCGCACCGTCTGTTTTAAGGGTACTCCTTGGCGCTTCAATAACTTCTTCAATCCATTTGTATAGTATCTAGGCAGACGGATGGGTTGGAGCCTGTCAAGTGTAACATCCGCGCCGTGCCAGATCTCTTTCTCCACCTTCGACTCTGAGGATTGGTAGAATAGGATCACCTTCTCACCCCTTCGCCTGGGAGGGACGTAAAATGTTTGCAGGTCCTGCACGCTGTGAGCTTGAAGTGCGTCGAGATCCTTATAGTATTCTTGCGGTACCATGGTGATTTGCAGACTATGGTCCTCGCAAAGGGATGCCTGTATTGACAGCCGACTGGAGAATACGGCGTTAACCTCGTCCTCCGAATCACTCCCGAAGACCGGTATGGGGGTGGGCGCCCCCAGGTTGTTGCGTTGGGATGGCCCTGTATACACTATTTCTTCCTCTTCTTCGGTATCGCTCCCAAAAACGGGAATGGTGGCGGCGGCTTTGTCCTCTGGGTCGCGACACCTTTCTGTATCTTCGAAATCTGGCAAAAAGTATTTCGCGTCTTCGTATTTGCGAACTTCGTTTACAGAAAACGGGTTCAACTCGCCTGTTACGGTGTACTCGAAACCATCCTTGAAGTACTTCATACACTGATGTTGCGTAGAAGGGATGATGTTGTACTCGTGTAGCCAAGGACGACCGAGCAAGGCGTTGTAGCAGGTCTTGGCGTCAATGACATGGAATTTGATGTCTGTGACGAGAAGTCCGAAGCGTAACGTCAGTATTACAGATCCGAAAGTCCGTGACGATTGAGAGTCGAAACCGGAGATAGTAATTTTGTCACGAGCGAGGTGTTGCACACTCATGCAGATTTCCTTCAACACCCGAACATTAAGGAGGTTGACGGAGGATCCATTATCCACCAGGATCTTGCCTATCTTGATGTCATGGCAGTATCCAGAGACATATAGGGGGCGGTTGTGGTCGCACGTCCCGAGAAGGAGGTCTTCATCACCGAAAGTGACATCGGCTGTGTGCACTTCCTCCAGTTCATCCTTCATCCTTTCAGTGGCGAGAAAGGCTTGGAATTGTTCAGGCTCTTGCAACGCCTTAACTAGTGAGTCTCGTGCTTCCTTTGATAATAGAAGGGCATCAAGAATGCTAAGCTGAGAGGGTAGCTTCCTTAAGTGCGCGAGGATGTTATAGTCCACCTTACCCTTTTTGGGAGGGTCTTTGGTAGTTAGCTTTTTTGTGACCTGGTCATCTAAAGTGATATCTTCAATGACCTTTTCCTTTCCCTTATCTTTTCGGCCGACGGGCCCGAGATTCTTTTCTGGGAGTGTGCGATTGCGCAGCTGAATGTTCTCGCAGGCCTCCGATTCCTCCTCTTTCCCTAGAACGGATTCTGTAAAGAGAGGGCCCAGAGCCATTTCTTCATCAGAGTCGCTCCCGAAGGTGAGAACTTGTGACCCTCTGGCGTCAGCCATGTAACAGCTGCCAGTAGTCTTGTTGTGCCCTCCGACAGTACTTCTTCGCTCCCGACGGCTCTTGCGTTTCATGCGCTTAAAATGTTGCTGACGAATAACATATCCTTGCCACCATATTTTAAAGGCGTCGCACTCCTCCGTGGGGTGTGAGATCTTCCGGTGATATGTGCAGTAGTCAGGGTGCCCCTCCGCCCCATTGTGCCTATTTCCTTCTGAAGGTGGTAGCTTCATTCCCATTGACATGGCTTTGGCGAACCTTTTCCTTGTCTTGAATATTTTCTTGTCTGCTTCGGATGCCTTATGTTCCGGCAGGGGTAGTTCAACTCTTTCGTTTGGTTGCCCGCATTTGGCTCCTTCCGATGTGGCCATCTCACGCTCCTGGTCCGCTTTACATTTTAGACGAATCTCGTCTAGAAAAGCGTCGATCATTTCATCTGTTGGCCATGCATGCTCTGGTACAGGCTCTGCCTCCAGCTTTTTAGTGCCATGAGTTTTCCCATCATCAGTAAACGAGTGGGAGATCACGTTACAACTCGCCACATATCCCTCAGATTCATCCGACGAGCTCTCTCCATCATCGTCCTCTTGAAAGATGTGGCGGAGGAACTCTTGCAGTGTGACGGGAGTTCGCGCCTTTTGATTGTATTCTTCTAGCGCGTCGATTTGCTTCTGCAAGTTTGTTCGCTCGTCTCCAAGCTTCGCGGGCTTCTTGGCTTTCTTCTTCTTTTTCTTTGAAGATTTTGACGGTTGGGCATGAGTATTTGGGCCCTTATCACGAGTCTTTGCAATGGTGCGGGGCTTCAACATCCCTTCGATAATTTGAGGTTCAAGAGGGTCCTTCCATTCGATCGCAGGGCATGCATGGAGGTCTCTCAGCATTCTTTTGGTCTTCGTTGATAGCACGACCTCCCATGGAGCTTCTTCGATAAAGGAGCAGGTTGCCCCCGGTGTATCGGCCTTTTAGGAGTATGTGGTTGTGGTGGGTTCACCTTCCACTTTTCGGACAGTACAAACTTCCCTTGGAGGTATTGATCTTCGATCCATCCTTTGAAGACGAAGCAATCTTCAATCGGATGACTTACCGTCTGATGGTAAGGGCAGTAGTTGGAGTCATTCACCTCGGTGGGTTGTGGCGGTCGCCTTGGATTTGGTAGGTTTATAAGCCTGTTGCGTATCGCCAGCTCGAATAACCGCTTCGTCTTGTCTCGTGGGAACGAGTAGGGACGCTTCATTTTCTCATTATAGTACCGGCGTCTTTCCTCCAGTTGATTCGCCGATTTCGGGGCGTTAGGTTGCTGTTGGGCATTCGCGACGAAGGTTGCCCTTCCTTTACCCTTGTCATTCCGCGGTTCCGACTTCGGGGGAGATGGTCTATGACCCATCTGGTCCATCTGAGCCAACTTGTCGATTAAAGCCTGGAATGTGGTTGGCTTAAAGAACATCATAAACTGGGAGATAGTTGCGTGGGGGTCTAGGGTTCCCACGAACATGCCCACCGCAGGTGCTTCCTCGATGCGTTGCTCACATCTCGACCACAAGTTCCGCCAGCGTATAGCGTACTGGACCCAGGTTTCGCCCGGTTTTACCCTGGCGTTAATAAGTGCGGTTATTGGAGTGCGTTCGCTGGCACTTGCAAATCGCTGAGTGAACAACAACTCCATTTCAGCGAACATTTTGATGGAATCGTTCGGGAGTTCTGAATACCATTCGAACGCTGTTTCTGATAAGCTGCCCACGAACTGGTGAAGCAACAATTTATCGTCACCGCCGGTGTTACCGCAGAGGGCCCGGAACTGGGCAACATGTTGATGGGGATTGCCGATCCCCTTATACACATGGAATTTCGGTATCGTATAGCCTTGCGGGTATTTGATTTGATCGTACCAGCTCGGATACGGCCGCCCCGTTTTCACGACTTGACCAGCTGCCTCAGTCGCATGATGAACTCGGATTTGCTGGGCTATGTAGTCAGCCGAGTCAGCCTTAGAGATTGCATCCTCCTTGGCCGTTGAGAGGGCTGGTGTTGGATTTGACGTTTCTCCTCGGTCGTCTTCAAGAACGATCGGGGGATCCTCGGCGGGTAGGTCCTGCTGGATCATCATTCCTATCACATCTTGGAAGAGAAGGCCCATCCGTTGTATGTTGGCCGCTTGTTCAGCAGCCTCTTTGTCCCTTTTCTCCAGTGTCCGGCGAAGGAATTCAGCATCGGTTTCTTCCTCTCGGCGTGCGTCTGAGGACGTTTCTGGGTTTTCTTTTGGCCCGGTGAGCGCGGCCATAGCATTCATCATTTCTTGCAGCTTCTGTTGCTGCTCCTGGGCTTTCGTCACGGATCGGGTTAGGGGTCGGTGGCCCGTAGAGGTGCGGCTTTCCTCTTTCCCAAAGGCCATGTAAACAGTGTGCACCACCATGCCCCCAGACTTAGGGCGCCTGGGCTTAGTGCTTTCAGTCGTCGCTGCATGCTGTGAGGTCCTCTTTGGCCTCCTCCTTTTGTGAGTCAGTTGATCACCAGCTTTTTGGGGTTTAGCCTGGTGACCGGCTTCAGGTTGGATTTTCAGCTTCTTGTGCTGGCGGGAGAAGTTTGGATCGATGATCGAGTCTCGGGCATGCCGCCAAGCCTTATAGATTTTGGAAGACAGCCGCTGAGGGGATTGGGGCCGTTCTGACTCCATTTCCACAACCTTCTTTAACGGGGGAGGAGACCTCTTCAGTACTGCAGTAGGAGAATTTCTTCGCACTTTATTTAGCATTTCGAAGCTGTTCCCAGTTGGAACAGCAGCGTTAACTTCTGCCACCGGGGCCGCTGGAGTCAACCCGGAGGGAGAGTTGCCCCCAGCCTTCCTTACTCGGCGCCAATGGCGACGTCGAGCGCGTCGAGCGGGCGGCGTTGGGTCAGCAGTAAGAATGGTTCCTTCTTGCCCCCTGTGTGGATGGGGGGTTGTTGTTGGCGTTAGCCTATCGAAGACCGATGTCCTCTGGGAAGCGGGAGCAAAGGCCGGAGCCGTCAATCTTGTAAAGACTGACTTTTTGGCTGGAGAGGTCGCCTTGGCGATTTCGGGAACGGGAACGGCCACTTTCTTAAAAGCAGCCTTCTCTGAGATTGTAGGCCCCGTGATGAGCTCGCAGGATTCCTGGCCCAATCTAGAGAAGACCGAGGCATCGACGTTGGGCGACTCGTTGAGAGGAGCCGTGGCAGGGGTAAGACGATCAAAGACCGACGTCCCGAGAGTTTTCTTTGTCAGCACTGGAGCGGTAAAGTTTGTCGGCGGGATCATAGTCCCAAAGAACAATCCTGTGGTGGCGCGAGTGACCTGTTCCACTGGCATTGTGAATAGCGAAGCAGCTTGGGGTCCATAGGCTATACCTCCTGGCGAGGCAGAGCGTCGGCTGCAATTGCCGTCTGAGCAGTTGGAGGATTTCGCAGGGGTGGAAGCCATCGATCCTTTGCTTTCTGCAATAAGCGAGATGCCAATTCTCAGTACCTTGAAACCCGAGGGCAACTATTAGCGAACCGCGATTGGTTCGCGAATCACGACACACGAAGTGTGGAGTGGAAAGAGGAAAAGGTCCCACCGGGCGTGCCAGAATCTGTTCCCCTCCGAAAGACGGCGCGACACCGCGTCTTGCCTGAGATTCGGGGCAGATGCTAATTGGTGCTATCCGTCCACCTCTTCGAAGATGCCAAGTTGATTTATGGCACCACGTATCGAAGGTTTAGACGGATGCGTCCGATGTAGCAGACTTCGTCAGATTCCCCCTCGTTTGAGGGGTTTTTGATTGTGGGGACGCTCTTCCCTGCAGGCGCAAGCCCCTGCAGTTAATTACGCTACCGCATTGCGGTAACAACTTTCTCCTTCTCCAGATGGTCACTTCGTGTCGTGGGTGTCTGTTTTGTATTTTGTTGCCCGTGGATTGTTTACGGAGACTGAGTTATGTCGTCGCCCGTAGGGCGTGGACTAGTCCAAATCCGTATTATCTTAGATTTGGGTTTGGGGGGGTTTGGTTTGAGGATACGTCAGCCATACTTGAGGCTAAGATCAACTCAAACGTTTGTTAAGGATACGTTAGTCTAACTTTGTGACTAAGATCAACTTAACGGGATCGTTTAGATCCGACAAAAGAGTGTTTGGACTCTAATGTTCCAGTTTAGGGACATAGTGGTCCATCGTCTGTATGGCTGTCGGGACCCATCACCTCTCTGACGACGTTGAAGGATTACAACGACAGATGTCAGAGGAGTTCAGAGATGTACCCTTGAGCCGGAGTTAATTTGGGGGATTCGTAGTCCAGTATGTTTGAGGGTTTAAGGACGCGTTAGCCATCTTCGAGGCTAAGATCAACTTAAACGGGACCGTTTAGGTCCGACAAAAGAGCATATGAAGGGCTCTATTGTTCTAGTTTAGGGACGTTGCGGTCCGTGGGTAGTTTAAGGACATTGCGGTCCGTGGGTAGTTTAAGGACATTGCGGTCCGTTGTTAGTTTTAAGACATCTCGGTCAAGGTTAAGGACGTCGTAGTCCATGGGTTTAAGGACCCCACAGTCCGGTATGTGCTCTGGATGCTTCACACGGGTTCACTGCCGTGCTTAGCGAGGACCAGGCTCCGCTCTGGACGTTTTCCGTGGGGTCAAAGAGTGACGTTATCTACGTTCCGCGTGACCAGGAATTTGTATGAGTTTAAGGACCCCACAGTCCATATCATGGGTGGTCGTCGGGACCCGTCACCTCTTTGAAGACATTGAGGGATTACAATGCCAAGTATCAAAGGAGTGAAGAGATGTACCCTAGAACCGGAGTGGCTTGAGCAGTCCCTGGCCCAATTTGAGGTCAGGACTGATTAATTATGTTATGAGCCCATTGGCCCAATTAGTCACGAATTGAGGACTTATGGCCAGCTTGGGCTAAGTCCCATCATGTCTGGAATATTGATTCCTTGTGAGTCCATCGAGGGAGAAGCTTTGTCTTTATCCCTTTAGCCAATTGGGCTATAGACTAGTGTTAAACACTTCAAAGCAATCAGTGTTGAACACTGGGAATGAGTTTGACAAGTTAGTGTTTAACACTAGAAGAATAATTGGTGTTAAACACCAGCAACAAGGCCTTGAAATGATCATAAGCACTAAAACAGCTCAGTGTTGAACACTGGCAATGGGGATCTCAAATTAGTGCCGAATATTAAAACAATTAGTATTGAACACTACGAACAAAATTCTTTAATTAGTGTTGAACACTAAGGCCCGATAGCATTTCAATACTGGATTCGAGGGTTTTAACTTAGTGTTAAACACTACAGCAAGAACGGTCACGTGGCCCCACGTGAGAGTGCCTTCCCTTCAGTGATTCTGCCGAAATTACTGTGTCTTTGATAGCGTCACGTGTCAGCACGTGACGGGCATTCAAATGCCTATGTGTTAAGGCTTCTGCTGAAAATCACGTGGGTCACGTGGGGTGCTGCCTCAAAGGGGCTTTCTGTAGGGCTTTTGGGGGGTCACGTGGTGACACGTGACCCTGCCTCAATGTTTTGTTTTTTTTTTGGAGGATCTGTTACTCCTCTTTCAGGAATTAAATTCCTCGAACTTTTAATTTCAGAGGAATTAAATTCCTATTTCCTTTTGAAGGCTTATATTCTGGAATAGAGTTTAAATCTGAGTTTTCTGTGGGAATTAAATTCCTTGTTTATGCGAAGAACCGAATAGGGTTAAACCCTAACAAAAGCTTTTAAGGAATTAAACTCCCTTTTTCTGAGGATTATGATTAAAGGAATTAAATTCCCACCGTTTCAACAGAACTATGTTCTTAATTAGGGTTCAACCCTGTTTCTTTTTGTTTTGAAGGAATTAAATTCCCATGATACAGGGTCGAACCCTAACTTTATTTTGGAGGAATTAAATTCCTATAGTTCTATGAGAGTTAAATTCTCATGCTTGCATTCCTTCTTTATGTTTTGGATCTGCATGGCAGGATCTCGACCCATTGAGAATTAAATTCTCAACCTTAAGGAGAGATGTGCACTTTGCAGATCCTCTATCAAAGAGGGAGGAGATATGCTCTCTCGTTTTATGCCTCAGAGTTAAACTCTGTTGAGAATTAAATTCTTTTTCTTTCCAAAAGGCTTTCCCTTTCTTACCTAGGGTTTTTTGCAGAAGATCTGAGTCTTTTCAAAATATCAAAGCTCTTCTCCTTTCTCTTTTCTTCTCTGCGTATCTCCCTTTTTTGTGTCCCTTGGCTCCTATTTATAGGAGAAGCAGCCGAATCAATCAGTCTTTTGTGAATCTTCATTGAGAGATTTGATTTGCGTCCATCATTCATTTTGGGCCTTTGGATTATCAGGTGAATTTTATTCACCATTGGATTTTAAATCCAGAGATTTTCCTTTGTTATTTTGGTTAGATTTTTAAGGGGGAAATCTTTCCAAACCCGAGATTTTCCATAGATAGATGATATTTAATCATCTCTGGATCTTTAATTTGATTGGTCCCAAATAATTACTTTCCTTTGGAAAGATTCGAATTTCCTTCAGAATTTAATTCTGTCGTCAAAAATGGGCTTTGAAAGCCGGTCACGTGTGACCACGTGACCCATGGTCACGTGTAGACACGTGACCCTCTTTGGAATGAAGAATCCTCTTCCTTTCTGCGCTATCTTCCGGTTGCTGTTGTAGCCATCACGTGCTACCACATGACGCCTGGTCACGTGTGAGCACGTGACCCCTGTCTGGCACTTCTTTCTTTGGTTCAATTGGAGAGCGAGTTTGCTGCTTTGAACGTCACGTGTCGACACGTGACCCTGGTCACGTGGGAGCACGTGACCTCTTCTGAAGCTCTTTTCCTTGACTTGATCAGCGAATCAAAGTGCGCTTTTTCTGTATTTTATAGGTCACGTGTCAACACGTGACTGCTGTCACGTGTAAGCACGTAGCCTCTTTTGAAGCTTTTCCCAGAAGCTTTCCTGATTTTAAATCAGGAAACAAAGACTTCTCTCCAGTCCTTGACCTTTTCTTCGTCCTCTATTTGAAGGGCTACTTGTTCAGTCATTTCTTTTCTTTCAGATGGCGGTCTTTCGAAGATATATTTGTTGGCACGAGAATCCTGCGATTTTGCACAATGATCTTTTGTCATCGAGGCCTTCATCGGCCAATTCCTTAGCCAATTTAGCCAATGCGTCCGCCTTGCTGTTTTCTGCATGCGGTATACTCTCCAGGATGTAGGAAGGGATTTGTGTTAGTAGTTGCCGCACTCTTTCGCCATACTTTATCAGCTCTGGCTTGCATGTCTGATAGTCGCCATTTACTTGGCTAATGATTAGCTGGGAGTCTCCATATATGAGGAGGTTTTTGATTCCCAAGTCGATAGCGATCTCTAGACCTGCTATCAAAGCTTTGTATTCAGGTTCGTTGTTTGTTCTTGGCTCCGTTAAGGAAAGGGCGAAACGCATTATACCTCCTTGTGGAGTCACGAAGATAAGGCCTACCCCGGTTTTGATTATGGGGGCATTTTGCTTTCGCTGCTTCACGGAAGACGCTCCATCGAAATAGAGTTCCCATTAGGAATCATTTTCTTCCTTCTCTTCTTCGATTTTGTTGAACGCGTATTCATCCGGCAACTCGCAATTTAAAAGGGAGTCGGCTGGTATCAGATGCACCGCGAGAAAGTCGGCAACGGCCTTCCCTTTCACTGCTTTGAGGGAACGATACGTTATCGAGAACTCCATCAGGAGGAGGGCCCATTTGGCAAGCCTTCCTGTTAGTATAGCCTTTGACGTTAGATATTTGAGAGGATCCATCTTTGATATGAGATGGACCTCATGTGCCAAGGCGAAATATTGAGCTCCGTTATTGCGAAGATCAGTGCCAGGCAATACTTTTCGATGGAGGAATAGTTGTTTTTTGTCCCCAGGTGAACTCGAATCAAATAGTACAAAGCTCTCTCCTTTTCTTGATCGTTCTTTTGTTCCCATAGCGCGCCTAGAGAACCCTCAAGGGCCGTTGTATATAGGATAAGGGGTCTTCGCTTAACCGGCACGGTCAATACCGACGAATTTTACACGTATTGGTTGATTTCGTTTAGTGCATTTTGGCACTTTTGATCCCAGACGAACGGGGTCCCCTTCTTCATCAAATGGTTGTAGGGACGGCATTTTCCAGAGAGGTTGGTTATGAACAGCCGGATATATGCGAGCTTTCCTTGAAGAGATCGCAGTTGTTTGAGGGTTCTTGGCGTGGACATTTCCATAATTGCCTTGATCTTTGAAAGATCGATTTCGATACCCTGGTGACGTATGATGAATCCTAGGAATTTGCCTAAGGAAACCCCAAATGCGCATTTTAGAGGATCTATCTTCAGATTATACTTCCGAATACGTCGGAACACTATTTTTAGATGTTCCCATTGTTCCTCATGAGATTTGCTCTTCACCACGAGGTCGTCGATATAGAATTTGACAATATTGTGTATGAGGTCATGGAAGATCTTTGTCATGGCCTTCTGGTAGGTGGCGCCAACGTTCTTTAGACCAAAGGGAATCACCCTATAGTAGAATATGCCCAGTGGGGCCCGGAAGGCGGTATGTATTTATCACAGAAAACTGCATTTCAATACCACTCATTCATTATCTGTTTTGTTATATATCGGTACTATTAACCAGTATCTGCTCAGTAAATACAAATTACAGGTATCCGTGACACACTACTGGAAACACACTAAAAATCACGGATATTACATTTGTGAGCCGACACTGCAACCGGAACTGCAAACCGATCGATATTCAAAGAGTTTTTACAAATAAATAAGTGTACACACATTTTGGTCCAACACATAGCAAGTGTGCACTAGCTCTTTGATGGCTTGGACCTAGGGAGGGGGCTGCCTTGGTGCAAGTGGGCACATGAGAAGTGATATGTGATAAATGCTAAAAGTTTTGATGTGATTTAAAAAGCATCAAGTTTCCCTCCAATCTACTGAGTGCAACCTATGTTTCTATAAAGAAATCAAGCAATACCGGTGGAATTGTCGAGAGAACACAAGACTACCACACCAAAACGAGCCCACTTGCTCGGATTTGGACCGGCGACATGCCCATAAAACCCGGCCCCACCGGTCCTCCTAGCTCCAATTGTCCTTAATTTTCTTCTGGCTCTCCCTTGCTGTCACATTAACTCATTTTTATTACTTGTTTAATCTTATTTTGTACTTATAAAAGGCAGATCAGTGAGCAAAGGAAGGGGTCTCACATAGTCTCATATTCTTTACACTTTTTACTCTTTTGTTTTTTTTGTTCTTGTACATAGCTAGTTTCCCTTGAGCTCTTTGCCTTCTTTTGATCTTGCACCCTCTTCATTAAGCTTGCAAGTTTAAGTTTTGGTTATTGAACTCAAGGTTTGTATCACTTGGACATAATATAGCTTTCATTTTGCACTTTGGGTTCTTAGTATTTCTTCTGCTTTACTTACTTGCTATTTCATTACTTGCTATTTACTTACTTGCTCTTTTATTTCCTTGTGCAATGTTGTTTATTCCTTTCTTTGTATCATTTCTTTGCTCTTTTTCTTTGTTGTTGTGATGGTTTGTAAATATTTGTGTTGTTAGGAAAAAGATTGGTTGTGTAAGTTAAGATTTTCGTTTCTCATTTTCTTTGCCCGATATTTTTCAATTGAACTCCGCCCAAACCTTACGCAAGCACTCCGTTAGGCATCCTACCCTAGCAAGGTATCGGTGATCCCTAATCGTGACTGGTTGCGTTCGGTTTGGCCGGAGGCAAAAGCCAAGCGATAAGAACGAACGGACAAGGGTAAATAAGCCGGATTTCACTAATACCATACTTAAGTACCCTAATCCACGTTGTTGCCGATTGCTCTAGCTTCAATAGTCAAGTTCGTCACAGATGATTGAGTACGGAAATCCATAACTTACACTAACCTAGTTATTCCTAACAAACTTATACTTGCATATATACAATTAGGTTAGAAACGAACCATTCCGAACCACGCATTAACTCGTGATAACAAGAACGTTGAAACGCACCGTCTCCTTGCAGACGACCCGTGCTCATCACGGCAAGCTATACGCGACACTGTCTTGATTGCGGTTAAGTTTAGAACTTTAAATTACGACACGCGAAAGCGCTGTCAATCAGCATGCTTTTGGTCTTCAGGGTGCATTTTGATTTGATTGTATCCTGAAAATCTATCCATGAAGCAGAAGACCTCATAGGTAGATGTATTATCGATCATCAGCTCGGTAACAGGGACTGAGAAGTCATCCTTCGGGCATGCTTTGTGGAGGTCCCGTAAGTCCTCGCAGATGCGCACCGTCCCATTTTTCTTCATCACTGGAACGATGTTGGCGATCCAGTTAGGGTATTAGACTTCTTGGATGATGCCGAAGTCAATTAGTTTCTTTACTTCAGCGTTGATACTCATCTCAAGTTCGAGCCGCATCCTTCTCGGCACCTGTTTGATTGGCTTTATATCCGGCGATATGGCCAATTTATAGACTGCCACTTTTGGATCTTGACCCGGTATCTCAGAATAGTTCCACGCGAAGCAGTCTTTGTATTGCATGAGCACATTTTTTAATGTGGCTACCTATTTTTTCGATAGTAACTCGCTAACGAACGTCAGTCTCGAATCATTTTTCATCCCTAAGTCAATTTTCCTTAGGTTGTCCGCCGTGGTGTGTATCCCATCTTCCAGCTCTTTTGGTGCTGGTGGAAACTCCGAAATCACCTCATCCTCGTCTTCATTTGCAAAGCATCTGTAGAGGTCATCCATAATCTCGTGCCCCCTCTCTTTTGAGAGTGTTACCATATGGCAGGTATGAGTTCACTTCCCTTTTTTTTATGTTGAGATGGTCCTATCCTGACGATGTAAGTCTTTTTTGGCTCGTGCTTTTGTAGCGGTGTTACCCTTCAGCTGTCAGATAAAGAGAACCTGCCTTGTTGATATTGGTCTTCTACCCAGTCTTTGAAGGTGAAGCAGTCTTCAAGGGGATGACCAATTACTCGGTGATAGGAGCAATAATTCGGATGATGGACCTCGTTTATTTGTTCGGGGTGCCGAAACTCTGGAAGCGTCATCATTTGGTGCTTCATGACAAGGTTGAATATTTTTTTCGTCTTGTCTTGGGGGAAAGAGTATTCCCGACCCATTTTCTTTATAAAGAACGGGTTCCAATCGACTTTTTCTCGATTGCACGAATTCTTGGACGCGGTTTGTTGTTTTCGAACGTCGTTTGCGTTCTTTGTCTTGTTTTTGCCTCTATTTCGGGATTTTCCTTTTTCGCGAGAACATATAGCGGGCCGGGGATGAAGAGCACTATAATCTTCCTTTTCTACAGACTGCTGATTGAGGCGTTGTGTCCTGGCTTTTTCATAAATAGCCATTTCGTGGCTGTGGTTTTCTTGACTCTTTTGACAGGCCTCTTTTATTAGCTTGTCTATTTGTTCTTCGAGCGACAGACTCAACGTTCTTAGAGCGGGATTTCGCTCTGTTTCAACGTCATGGCCATTTAGAGAAGTGTCTTTCGCTTCACTCGAGCTGTTTATGATGCAGCAACTGTGGTACTGCTCCCGTTTTTAGGACCGAACGTATCCGAGCCCGGTTGTCTCCATCTTCCCATTGGGCATCTTTCACTGAGTCCCGGGAATATCCCAAATCTATTTATAGAATTGGGCTTGCTGAATAGTTTGTTTGAGGGGTATACCTTGGTATCTTAACAGCCTTTCAATCCCCCCACGTAGTATTTTGGAAGAAGGATTGGTTGAAGCCTGTCAAATGCAAAATCGGCACCATGCCAGACTTCTTTTTCTATTTTGGTCTCCGTAGATTGGTAGAAGAGGATCGCCTTTTTATCTCTTCGCCTGGAAGGGACGTAGAAAGTCTGTAGTTCTTGTACGCTGTATATATCGAGCGCATCAAGTTCTTTGTAATGTCGAGACGGAGCCATTGTAATTTGCAGACTGATCTGCTCCGGCGAGGGTTTGCACTGACGGGCGGATGGAGAACACCGCGTTGGTCTCGTCCTCAGAGTCGTTGCCAAAGACCAAAATAGGAGCAGATGGTCCAGGCTTATTGTTTTCTTTCTCGGGTTGTCCCGAGTAGACTATTTCTTCGTCTTCCTCGGTATCGCTCCTAAAGATCGGGATAGTGGCGACGAACTTCTGTTTATTCTCCGGCTTAAGACACCTTTCTGTTTCTTTTAAGTCTGGTAGGATGTACTTTGCGTTTTCATATTTCGGACCTTGTTTACAGAGAACGGATTTAGCTCTCCTGTGACGGTGTACTCCGAACCATCCTTAAAATACTTCATACACTGATATTGTGTAGAAGGGATGACGTTGTACTTATGTAACCAAGGCCTGCCGAGCAAAGCGTTATAGCAAGTCTTGGCATCAATGACATGAAATTTGATGTCAGTGATGAGCAACCCGAACCGTAACATCAGTATTACAGACCCGAGCGTTCGCGGCGACTGTGAGTCGAACCCGGAGATGGTAATTTTGTCTCGGGCCAAGTGCTGAATGTTCATGCAAATCTCCTTTAGCACTCTTACGTTGAGAAGGTTGACGGAGGATCCGTTGTCGACAAGAATTTTCCCTACCTTGATATCGTGGCAGTACCCGGTGATGTATAACGGACGATTATATTCGCACGTACCGAGGAAGAGATCTTCATCGTTGAATGTAATGTCAGCTGTGTGAACCTCTTCCATCTCGTTCTTCATCGTCTCTTCTGCGAGGAAAGCTTGTAACTGATCGGGCTCTTATAATGCCTTGATCAGAGACTCTCGTGCCTCTTTAGACAGGAGGAGAGCATCCAATATGCTCAGTTGTGAGGTTATTTTCCTCAGATGTGTTAGGACATTGTAATCCACCTTGTTTTTCTTAGGCGGGTTCCTTACTGCGAGTTCTTTGACAACTCCATCGTCGAGAGCAATTCTTTTGTCTTTTTTGCTCGAACCCTTGTTTGTAGGTCTGAGGTTCTTCTCAGGCAGCATGCGGTTATGCAGCTGAATATTCTTACAGTTCTTCTTATCCTCTTCTTTTTCGGAGGTGGAGTCTTTGAAGAGAGAGATGAGGGGTATTTCTTCCTCATAATCGCTCCCGAAAGTAAGAACTTGGGGGTTTTTCCCCATCCGGACTGGTATCAACCATATGACAGTTGCTAGTCGTTTTTTCACGTGCATCTATCGCACTTTTTTGGCCGTCGATGAGTTTCGTACTTTATCCTCTTGAAGTGTTTTTGATGGGCAACATATCCTTACCACCACTTCTTGAAGGCACTGCATTCCTCGGTAGGATAGGTAACCCTCCGATGATACAGGCAGTAGTTTGGATGTGAATCCTTTCCGTTGAGGTAAATGATCCCATGAGTGTTTCCTTCGAAAGGTGGCAGCTTTATCCCCATTGACAGGGCTTTGGCGAACCACTTTTCTGTTTTGATCTTGCTTTTATTTGTAGCAGGTGTGGTTTGGTTTGGTGGGAGTACTTTACGACCCATCCTTGCCGCAACTTCTTCATCCTGACGTTGACACTTAGTCTTTTCGTATATGGCTGTTTCACGTGCTCGATCAGCTTTGCTTTTTGAAAGGCTTCGTTTAACAGCCTATCAATCGGGTCTTCTGGCAGTTCCAAGGATTTTAGCGTCGATCCTGCTCCCAGTTCCTCTGCGTGGTTTTCTGACGCCGAGGGAGTTTCTTCGTCATTTAACAATGAATGGGAAATTATGTGGAAACTTGCTACATGGTCCCCGGTATCTCCTCATGAGTCATTTTCCTCATCCTTGTCGCTATCTTCATTCTCAAGAATATGCCTGAGGAACTCTTCGAGCGCGACTGGTGTCCGCGCCTTCTAATTGTACTCCTCCAGCGCGTTAATGTACTTTTGTAGGTTTGTGCGCTTGTCGTCATACTCGGCAGGCTACACAGGTTTTTTGGTCTTCTTCTTTTTCTTCAAAGACTTCAGAGGCTTGACTTGGTGGTTTTGCCCTTCGTCAACAATCTTCGGTGCGGGACGTGGTTTCAGCATCCCTTTGATGATTTCGGGTTCAAGTGAGCTTTTCCACCTGACTGCTGGAGATGCCTGTAGATCTTTCAGCATTCTTTTGGTTTTAGCTGAAAGAATGACTTTCTATGGAGTTTCTTCCACGAGCGAGCATGATGCTCTCTATGCATCCACCTTTTTGGGAGTGTGCTTCTGTGGTGAGTTTACCCTCCAGTTGTCAGATAGCGTGAATTTCCCCTATTGATATTGGTCTTCGACCCAGTTCTTGAAGACATAACAATCTTCAATTGGGTGGCTCACCATTCTGTGATAAGAGCAGTAGTTAGGGTTGTTGACGTCGCCGGGTCACGGTGGACGCCACGGGTCTGGCAATGTGATGACTTTATTACGCACTGCCAATTCAAATAGTTTTCTCGTTTTATCACGGGGAAATGAGTAAGCACGTCCTAATCTTTCCTCCAAGGATGGGCGCGGATGCGCGTTGTTTTGGCGAGCAGCCGGTTTTAGGTCGCTCGGTTGTTGTTGCGTATTGGTAATGAAGGCTGCTTTCCCTTTACACTTGCTATTTCGAGGGTCCTTATTTGAGGAGGAAGGCTCGTAGCCCATCTGATCCATTTGGGCCAGTTTATCGATTAAGACCTGGAAGGTGGTTGGTTTGAAGAATATCATGAACTGTGACACAGTCGTTTGAGGATCAAGAGTTCCGATGAACTTGCCCACGGCGGGAGATTCTTCAATGCGCTGTTCGCACTTTGACCATAGGTTCCGCCACCGAATCGCGTATTGGACCCAAGTTTATCCTGGCCTTACACTGGCATTGATTAATGCTATGATCGGTGTGCGCTCGCTTGCGCTGGCGAACCGCTGTGTGAACCACAGTTTCATCTCTGTGAATGTTTTCACAGAGTCATTTGGGAGCTCCGAGTACTATTCAAAGGCTGTTTCTAACTGGCTACCAACGAACTGGCGAAGCAACAGTTTGTCGTTGCCTCCAGTGTTTCTACACAGAGCTCTGAATTGCGCGACGTGCTGATGAGGGTTGCCTGTCGCTTTGTATACATGGAATTTAGGGATCGTATAACCCAGCGGGTACTTGATTTAATCATACCAGCCTGGATACGGTCTCCCAGTTCTGACGATTTAGCCAGCGGCTTTATTAGCTTGATGAGCTCTTATTTGTTGAGCAATGTGATCATCAAGTGCGACCTTGAAGATCGTTTCCTCCTTGGCTGTTGATAAAACCGGCAGAGGGTTTGATATTTCCCTTCTGTCATTCTCGATGATTATTGGCGGATCCTCAGCTGGGGGTTTTGGCTGGATCATCATTCAAACCATATCCCGAAACAAGAGCGCCATCTGCTTTATGTTAGTGGCTTGTTCAGCAGTCTCTTTATCTTTTCTTTCAAGCATTTTTCGCTGAAACTCTGTATCGGTCTCCTGCTTTTGGCGCTGTTCGGCTGTTGTGTCCGGGCTTTCTTTTTGCCCGGTAAGTGCTGTCATTTTGGTCAGCATTTCCTGGAGCTTTTATTGTTGCTCCTGAGTTTTTGTCAGCGACCGAGTTTGTGGTCGATGAACTACGGAAGCACGACTTTCTTCTTTCCCGGAAGCCATGTGGATCGTATGCACGATTTTGCCCCCAGACTTGGGGTGTTTGGGTCCATCGCCTTTGAAATTTGCCGCCAGCGGAGGGATTTTCTCCGGCCTCATCCTTTTGTGGGAGGTTGAAGTTGAAGGAGCCATTATGACAGGCACTTGTGTAGAAGAAGTCCCTCGCTGTATGACGGAGGGATGATCTTTTTCTTGCCGAGCCTTCAATTTTTTTGATCGACGAGGGTAGTCTTTGTCGATCATAGAGTCTTGGAGTTTTCTCCAGACCTTGTGAATTTGCGAGGAGAGCTGCCGATGGGGCTGCTCTGTCTTTTCCTGCACTGTGGCTTCTGCAGGCGGAGGCAATTTCTTTAGCACCACCGTTGGAGAGTTCTTATGTACCTTCTTAAGTAGATCAAAACTGTTCCCAGTTGGAACAGCAGCGTCGACTTCCACCATTGGAGCTGGTGGGGTGAGTCCAGAGGGCGAGTTGCCTCTAGCTTTCCTCACTAGGTGCCAGTGACGACGTCGAGCGTGTCTTGCAAAAGGGACCGCCTTAGTTTTGGATGCGGCTTTGTCGTGCCCCCGAATTTGGTGAGGGGTTGTTGTTGGTTTCAGCCTGTTGAAGACCGGCATCCTGATTGGAGTTTGGGGAGGGCCGGCCAATCTTTCAAAGACCGATCTTCTGATGGGGGAAGCGCTTTTAACGGGTTCACCTGCAGGAGTTGGGAGGGCTATCCGTTTTGGGGCAGCCCCTTTAGGTATCACGAGCCTCTTTGTGGGCCCGTTTGAGTTCTTGCTCAGCCTGTTGAAAACCGAGACAGTAGATTTGGACGGCTTGTCGAAAGGGGCTGTTGTGGTTGCCAGTTGATCGAAGACCGATCTTTTGGGAGCTTCTTCCTGTGGCACTGAGGCACCGAAACACACCAGTGGGAGCATGGTCCCGAAGAACAATCCAGTAGTGGCTTGTGTGACTTGCCCCACTGGCATTGAGAAAATAGAGGCCGCGTTGGGCCCATAGGTCACTCCTCTAGTTGGGGTGGAACGGGAGTTGCTGTTGCAAGGGGTGCAGTTGGAAACCATTGATTTTCTTTCTACATAGGAGCAAGACACTAAGTTTTGGTACCTTGAATCCAAGGGCAACTATAACGAATCGCAATTTTGTTAGTGAAACACGACACACGAAGTGTGGAGTGGAAAGAGAAAAAGGTTCCACCGGGTGTACCAGAATCTGTTCATTGCCGAAAACAGGGATGAACCGGGATGGATCGTCTTGCCTGAATTTGGGGGCAGATGCTATTTGGATTTATCCGTCCATCTCTCCGAATATGCCAAGTTGATTTATGGAACCATATATCGGAGGTTTAGACAGATGCGGCCGTTGTAGCAGACTTCATCAGATTCCCCCTCATTTTTGAGGGGTTTTTGTTTGTGGGATGCTTTTCCCTGCAGGCACAAGCCTCTGCAGTTAATTACGTTACCGCATTTCGATAACCACTTTCTCCTTCTCCAGTAGTTCACTTCGTGTCGTGTGTTATTTTGTTTGTTTTGGTTGCCCGCGGATTGTATACAGAGATTAGTTTATGTCATCGTCCGTAGGGAGCGGATTAGCCCAAATCCATATATTTTAGATTTGGGTTTGGGTCAAGAATTTGCTTGACCGGGATTTTGATCTTAAGTCGTATTTCTCCTTTAGTTCAAAAATATTTTGTTTTATTTAAAGACCGTTATTCTAATTTGAGACTAAGATCGACTTAAATATATGAGCGTTTGGGCTCAAATTATTTTGAGCTAAGGATACATTAGTTTAATTTGAGATTAAGATCAACTTAGCAAAATTTTAAGAATCATTTTATTAAGATCCAACAATAGAGCATTTGGACTTAGTTGCAAGTAACTTAACCAACTTGTGCTTGGTCTGCTTAGTCTTTTCTCTCTTTATAAGTGCTAAGCACTTATTTGGGCTCTGTTTATTCAGTCCCCCCTTTTTATGCAAAAGTGCTAAGCATTTGTTTGACGCTCTGACATTCACATAGGTATCATATGAAGCATTCAATTATGGGCGCCACCCATTGAGCGTTGAACACTCGGCCATTTTGGCTATTTATAGAGTGCTAAGCACTTTTCTCTTTTTTTGTGGTGCCCACAGGAGAAGGACGTGAGGCGCTGGGTGCTGCCCAATCAGCGCTAAGCACTCAGCCGTTTTGGCTATTTATAGAGTGCTAAGAACACTTATTATTTTTTTGGCGCCCACGTGAGGAACACATGCGGCGCCGGGCGTTGCTTTGGGGTACCTACATGTTCTTCATGTGAGGCACTGGGCGCTTTTGGGGCGCCCACGTAGATAGCACGTGAGGTGCCAAGTTCTCTTCTTTTTAAGAGATTAAGCTTCTATTAATGGCATTTTGACCATTAATGATCACCAAGATCTTTTGTTTTGAAGATCTGAGATTAAGTTTCCTTTTAAGAACTAAGTTTCTTTTAGAGTTAAACCCTACTTTCTGAGGAATTAAATCCCCATGGGATATATTCTTTTTCTTAGTTCTTTTCTGAATTTTTGATTCTCAAGAACAAGATCTTCCTAATGAGAATTAAATTCTCAACTTGTGGGAGACTTGTCTTGTGGATCTCTGATTCAGAGAAAGAACTAAGTTTTTTGAGAAGGGTTAAACCCTTAAAATAAGTAAAAGAGATGTTTTGATCTCTGTGTTTTCTTTACCTAGGTTTTTTTTCTTGAAGAGGGAAGTCTTCTCCTTTGAGAATTAAATTCTCTGTTGTCTTGAATGTTTTCTGTATTTTTTAGAAGCTTATGGGGAGTTTCCTCCTCTCCTTTTTTCTCTTCTTGAGACTTGAAGTCTCGGGTCATTTATATAGTGAAGACCAATTGTTAATTAGTTTTGAGAAAATCTCTCATTGAGAGATTCCAATTGATTTAATTGGTCTCAAAGTTGATATGGGGAATTTTACCCACCGTTGGATCTTTGATCCAAATGTTTCTGTTTTACAGAATATGTTTTCTTGTTTTTAATAAGATTGGGGAAATATTTTCCCATATACAGAATTTATTCAGTAAAATAGTGATTTTTAATCCAAGGGTTCCCTGTTTTACAGAGAGCAATTCTTTTTATTTAGAAAGATTGAGGGAATATATTCCCGAAACAGAATTTTATTCTATTATTGGATCATTGATCCGACTGAGAGTATCTTTCTTATTTTAGAAAGATTTGGGAGATGCTTTCTCCCAATAGAATTTAATTCTGTATTTTGAGAATTTATCATCTCCATTGGATTTTTGATCTAATGGCTCTGTTTAACAAAGAATATCCCAGCTTTTTGTTAGGGAAATGTAGAATTTAATTCTGCTGATATGAACTTGGGTGCGCTCACGTGTTGTGCACGTAGGCGCCACTTAAGAATTTAATTTTTATGATAGGTATTTATGTGCTTTGCACATCGGCGTTCACATGATAAGCACGTGCGGCGCCATATAATAATTTAATTCTTATTCAGAAAGCGTTTCTGTGCTTTGCACATTGGTGCTGGCGTGAGGAGCACGTGCGGCGCTCCCATAGGATTTAATCCTACAAAATTAGTGCTGGCGCTGGTGCCCTCGTGAGAAACATGTGAGGTGATGCACCATTAAATTTAAATAGAGCTTTGCTCTTTTATTAGGTTAAATATTGGGGAACATCTGTCTTCCACAGGTTGGATTCTCAAGCTTCTGCTTTGCCGACGGAATCGGTCTCCAAACAACTAGTAGCTTCCAAAGGCCAAGGTCGACGCAGGGGGCGGAATACTCAAGCTCTCAAAGAAAATAAGGGGCAGGCTCAGCAAAATCCTGAGGTTAATCAAATTCCGGTCGCAAGATATCACCGACGTCGATATCGGCGTCAAATAAGACAAGGTGGGGGCAGTTCTCTGTATGGTCCTGTTTCAACCCCAGTGGTGAATGCTGCTGTTTCAAACGGGAACAGTTTCGAACTGTTGCGAAGGGACAGACAAAATTCTCCCACCTCAATATTGAAGAAATCTCCGCATCCTGTGGAGATCCGACGCAAGTCCCTAAAAGAACTTTCCTCATTTATATATAAGGTGTGGAAGCAGGTGAAGAACTCAGTCGTCGTCTGCGGCTCTTCCCCTAAACGTAAGCCAAATTCTGACAAATCCCCTTTCAAATATAAGGGGATTCATCCCAAGACGGATCCTGATACAATGGTTCCTGCTAAAGCAGATTCTCATAAAAAGAGAGGCCTGATAAAGCCCAAGCGCCCGAGGCAAACTCCGAGGGTTAAAGCTCCAAACGTCTTAAGCCTGGGGGCATAGTAGTTCACACAGTCTATATGGTGAACTCCAAAGACGAATGTCACACTTATACTAGTCACGGACCGCATACTTGGTCTCTGATAAAGGCTCAACTGCAACGTGAAAAGCTGCAGGAGATACTTTCTCAGGCGGCAGCACTCGCTAATCCATCGCCTAAGGAAAATCCTGAGGACGCACCCAAAGAAAGAGTAGGGAAGGAGTTGGATATTGATTTCCTAAAGCGCTCTCTCAAAAAGATAGATGAAGAAGCGACATAAATGTCCACTGAAATGAACCAGATGGCCCTTTTGATCCAGAATATGGCTGGAATGATGGTCCATTCGGAACCTCTAGCATATGAAATGCCGGTAGTCGATTTTAAAGATAAGGGTGACATTTCAAAGGCTCTGCAAGCCTAATCAATGGCTGAAGAGGAAATGATCCCAAAAGTAAAACTGGACGCATATATCACTCAGCAAATCAAAGCTTATTATACCAGTGAAACCGCAAATAGGTCAATGAAAACTGGTCGACCGTATCCGGCGTGCTACGATCAAATACAGTACCCGCTAGAATATATACTTCCGACGTTCCACATATACAAAGGAACCGGGAACCCTCGCTAGCATATCGCATGATTTAGATCCATGTGCAGCAATACTGGAGGAAATGATATACTGCTCCTTCGACAGTTCGTCAGCAGTCTGGCAGGCATTGCGTTTGAATGATATGCGGAACTCCCAAATGACTCCGTGAATACCTTCGATGAGATGGAGATGCTCTTCTATCAGAGATTCACTAGTGTGAATAAATGCACTACTGTAACGACGTTGGTCAATGAAAGGGTTAGACCGAATGAGACATGGGTTCAATATGCTACCCGATGGCGAAATCTCTGGTCAAAATGCGAGCAATGCATCGACGAAGCCACAGCCGCGGGAATGTTCATAGCTACCCTTGACCCAAATTCAAAGGTGTTCTCATATATGGCCTTCTTCAAGCCAACCACCTTCCAAGATAAAATGGCTCGATTGGATAAAATGGCTCGATTGGATAAAATGGCTCGATTGGATCAGATGGGTCAAGACTCTTCCTCATCCGATGAAGATGAATGAAAAGCACAGGCAAGGTGGTGTTTGTTGCCAACGCTAAACAAAAATGAACGGCTATGAAGCAGCATGTTGCCAAAATATCAACGACACGGGTACTCTCTCCCCCCAAAATATGCGCAGGGGGCATGTTGCTCACTGGCGGAGGAATCTCTACGGAGAGGGTCCTTTCTTCATAGAACAGAAAGGATATTAAGGGACCTATAAAACGGGTCCTGCAATCAAGTGAAATAGCCCGCTTGAACCAACAAACCACAGAAAGGATATAGAATCCAGGTCCTACTCCGAATCAGATGATAAGGGGAAAATCCCCCCAAGTCAAGTTCATTCTTCCAAGAAATAAGAAGACTCGGCAGAAAGAGTGACGTGATATCACGTTCCTTCGTATATGAAGAAAATTCTTCGTCAGCGTCAGAAAGAGACATTGATGAAAAGGGGGCAGGTGCGTGTAAAGTGTACTGTATTTCCTACAAAAACAACCTGATTGGTACGATGATAAACGAATCAGTCCAAGAGGATGAAAATAGCTTAAGGTGTGAAGTGTCCATACATATTAGGGACAAGCATCAACGCCTAAGCAAATAAGCGTTGGAAGGAATGAGTTGTGCAACTCCCCGACCAAATGGGAATGTTGGACTGAAATGTCCTTAAACTAGAGCGTCGCTTAAAAACGGCGATAAAGGACCGAAACGTCCCTAAACACGGCGCGTCGCCTCAAACACGGCGCGCCGCCTCAAACGGCGATAATGGACCGGAATGTCCCTAAACTAGCGCGTCGCCTCAAAAATGGCGATAAAGGACCGGAACGTCCCTAAACTAGTGCATCACTCCAAAAACGGTGACATGCTCCCTTAAGATCTATATTGCAATTGAAGTCCTAAAGGCGAAGGTTGCAACTCAAGTCCTACCGGCTACACAGCTACTCCAGCGATGAAGCCACCCCTAAATCCCTCTGGCAAACTGATGGGTCGCCTTCAGCGAACGTACTTTCGAGAGTTCCATCGTTTGCAAAAAAAAACGGTATGTCCACGAGCGAAATGGGAAAGGATGAAAACCTGAAAGGGCGTCTTGAGTAAAAACAGCAGGACTGCCGACGAGTTTGTGAAAACCCGAAAGGGCACAATCTCGTTTAAAAAAAAGAGAGAGAAAAAGAAAAACGGTATGTCCACAAGCAAAATGGGCACGGATGAAAACCCGAAAGGACGCCGTAAGTAAAAACAGCAGGACTGCCGGCGAGTTTGTGAAAACCCGAAAAGGGAGCAAACTCGTAAAATAAAAAAGTTCATGTGCACTTGCTAAGTCCTCTCGACCTTGTGAGGAGAAAAAAATCTGCGTGAGATCCTTACGACTCACAAAGGAGAAATACACTTAGGAATACCCATGATTCCTAAGGAAAAAATACATCTACGAGGTCCTCACGACTCGTAGGGAGAAATAACTTTATGAGACCCTTACGCCTTATAAAGTCAAAAAGTCATAGTCAACAGGATCTTAACCCTATTTGCTAATCTACCTTTGTTCAAATCGACAAGGGTAAATGAAGATTCGCTCCCGGCAATATTCCAGTTGTAGAGATACTGATGCCTAAACGGGTGTCAAATTCCAAGCCATATCACGGCAAATGATGATTCTCTCCTGGCAATATTCTAGTGGTAGCGATGTTGATGCCAAGATTGGCATCAGATTTCAAATTCCCAACTCAAAAAAAGTCGAAATGACACACCCCGCTTTCCAGTGTACGGGAAGGGGATGCGACGGGCCGCTACGTATTTACTCAGAAGTAAACACGCTAAGCGTATCTAAGCAATATAAATAAAATGCACAAGAGACGGGATGTAAATGAACAATAACTTTATTTATTAACATTCTTTTTATAATACATCTGAAAAGTAAATACATGGAATGGAAAGCAATGCCTAAATAGTGGCATAACAGAAATGGAAAGTACTGAATGTAAATGTGTACAAGGAATCTAAAGCTCTGGGTCGAAAGCTAGCTGGTCTAAATTTTCGCCGGTGGGCTCGATCTCCAGTGAGTCCGAATCACCTGACGACATTCCAAAGAAAAGAAAGAGAATGTCGTCAGCGAACAAATTGCTCGGTATGTCCCAAAGATGAGGGAGAAATAGAATAGACAGAGAGAGAGTGTAACACCTGAGATTAGGGTTAGTGGTAATTAAGCCTTAATGTGGGGTTTTTGGTAAAAAGTTTACCAAAACGGGACTCTAGTATTTTATCTGGGTTTATGGTTATTTTTGTGGAATTTTATCTCGACCACACACACTTGTGCACGTCAGATGGGGTTAAGATTAGGGTTTGCCATATCTTGAGCTTGTGGGTTAGCCATGTTAAGTTAACTATGGTGGTCTAAACTTTCTTGTTATTTGGTGTTAATTGAGGAGTTTTAGTTTTAAATTGGTTTAAGGTTGGGGTTGCCTTGAGATGAGAAGGGGAGATTATGGTGGGCCTTGATTTGTTTCACATTACCTTCCTTCAAAACTTCATTTACCTCTCAAACTCATCTCACATATATACACACATCAGCCATTTCCTGCTCACTTCAGCCACAAGAGAAAAAAAAACTGAAGTAAAACAACATCAGCCCTTAAAACCAGCAGCAGTACTACTTCCACAGCAGCACCATCATTGTATCAGCCCAAATTTTGCCTGTTTTCAGCAACCATATCTGCCTAATCCCATGACATCAACTCCCTAACCCCTATGCAGCTGCTACAGCCACCCTAACACCAGGAAATCAGCATCAGCCTGTGCATCAGCCTGCTACTTCAGTTCAGCCTCTCCCCTATAGCATCAGCAGCAGCAGCTGCTACAAACAACACCATCAGCCCCAAAACTTCAGTCATCATCATCATTTCAGCCCTACCATACCCTCCATCAGCAGCAGCAGCTACCCCAACACCACATTTCACCCCCCCATCAGCCAAAATTTACCTCTGCTGCTGCCACTACAACACTTCCTACCCCAAGTAAATAAGCAGAACATTGCAGCAGCAGCATCTTCATAACAGCTCCCCAACCCCAAGCCACACTCTCACAACATCACTACACCCACCAACTACACCACCTCAGCCCAACAATACACCAACACAACACCCCAAAACTTGTATTAGCAACAGCTCTGCAATTTTCAGCAAGTTGCAGACCAGCCCTGTTCCAGCCAAGTTTGCAGCACCGGGAGCTTAAGCAGCAGCACATACTCTCTTACTCCTTCTCTTCTCCTTCATCTTGGGTCTTTTGAGGTATAACCCCTCGTAACCCGACTCTAAATTGCTAAAATTATGGTTTTCTAGCTTAATTTAGTGTTTATTTTATGTTTAGTGGTAATTTTGGGGTAAATTGGGGGAATTCTCAGAATGTAATGGTTGTGTTGGTTAGTGTAACCTAAGTAGGTACTGTTGAGACCAGTTAACCAGTGATTTGCCCCAGAATTCTTATAGACACCCGTTTTACCCGACTTGGCGTAATTTAGCAGTTTTATCGACTTTTTGGCCTCTGTTGGATCTGCTGTTGACCCGAGACCTTCAGAATAATTTTGAGAAGACTGTAGCATGGTGAGACTAGTAGAAACATACACACAGAGCACGGGGACCCAACTCCCCCTCACGGCCGCCGGTTTAATCGTTCTGGCCGCAATTTGCGGCCAGAGTAAGGAGTGGGGTGTGGGGATTTTGGGTGTAGGGTCCTTCTGGGTAGGTTAGTGTGTAGGTATCTGTAACTTTTTGACTTTGGGCCTTAGTCAAAATCTGGAGCTATTTGCATGTTTCCGATGTCTTAAGTCTTGTGCGACACGCGCGTGATACGCGTGGTTCTGTGGCGCGCTGCGCGACACAGCGTGTCAGCTTAGGTTCTGGTGGTTTGTGCGCGTCGCGTCGTGTCGTGTGCACACGCGTTTAGTTTCATGCACGCGTATCCCTTTTATCGATATATCGCGTTTTGCAGGATTTTTCCTTATATGATGACTCTTTGTAAATTCTAGGTACGCCGGCAGGAACTTCGAGCGCAGCAGAGAAAGGCAAGCAGGTGGTCGGACACACTTAGCGCAGGATCACGGGTGAGTAGATTTAACATCTACGGGGGACGATCGTTTGGATGGCGCGAGTCGCCCGTTAGATTTAATAAACTTATAGTTGGTAAACCTGATAGTACTTGTGACATTAGAATGATAATAATAAAACTGGCATAATATTACCGCGGTCATATCTACATGTCATACCCTTATACGCAAATTCATTGTAGGACACATGCACCATTACCAGGTTTTATATGCAGCACGAGCACTATTCATGTGGACACACACACCCTGGTAATTGCCATGTCACGACACTAGATAACCTTAACCTGAAACATGTTAATTGCCTAGAAACATGATATTGCATTAAATATTTAAAACGAAACCATAAGAATTACCATACCTGTGCATATGTATTTTCATATCATCTGCTCATGCTTAGTGTAAATCATACATTGCAAATTGATACCATAAGCAGTTATAATCATTGACATATGCATTTATGATGATTTCATGAAATCTATGATATTTCTGGATTTTGGGGGAAGCCGCAAGATTTCAAAACTAATAACTGTTTAAAAAGATAAAAAGTTGCGGTTTTCTAGTAATGTAAAGTGTCGTCCACCATGAGTTTGCTGTGGTTTTCGAGATCCGTGTCGAGGAGTGGAGGAACCGTCACGGATGCATGGTGGGCCCGGTACGGTACCCGGGGCAAGAAGATCGCAGGAGATGGCGTTGAGCCTGGCTGGGGACGGATTACCTACCGGTGACTTCATTTGGCACGACGGATATCCAGAGGATACCGACCGTGGCCGCTGGTTTGATACATGGATTTTGATGTGGATCGGCCGGATGGCTGAGGCCAGAGATACTGGACATGGATATATGAGATTTGGACAGTTTTGAGGTGTCGTTGCTGGACACGGTTTTTACTGATTTCTTGGATATTATGCTGATGTTTAAAAAGGGAGTTTCAAAACAAAGGAAAGGATAATTCTCATACATACTTGATAGTGCTTCATGTGGCATACATACCTGTTATTACATCCATGTGACATATATATATACTTGCTAGTACACTGTTGATGCATACATACCTGCTAGTACATGTAGCTATACCTGCTTTAGGGATGCCAGGACACTTGTGTGCATACATACGTTAGCCTTAGTAGATGTTATTTATTACTCACGAGCTGGCAACTCACCCCCGTTGTGCCACAGCTTTTCTGCAGGTCCACTCCGTCAGCACGGTAGCGGCGGATACTTTTGCTTCTTTTGCACTTTTTGCCTGGACTCGAGGCTTTTGCTCATAGGTGGGTTATTATCATTTTGTACCACCTTATATATCTGTTGTATCTAGAACACTCCATCTACTGCTACTATTATTTCAATTGTACCTATTTTATTTGGATTACTGTTTATTGACCTAGATGTGAGATTGTGAGATTTGGGGATTTGTTTTATGATATATCTGGGTCGAGCTCACTTGAGTCGACATGCTATTTCTCATGTACTGTTATTCATTTATATTCTGCTTGTACCGTCGGGGCTGATTTTGCAAGTGAAATTCTGCTGGAATTTTGGTAAAAAGGAAAGTTATTTTAAAAAGGGGCAAATTGATTAGGTAATGAGGTAAATGCTTAAATAAATTGGTTTTCCTTCACTCTAAATTTCAATTGGGGTTTGTATTCTGGGCCTCGGCTTACTTATTTTACGGACGCCTTGAGACGTTTCGTAACTTAAGTGCCGGTCGCGGTCCGTACCTTGCGGGTCGTGACAAAGAGTGTGTGTGTAACTTTTAAAGTTGTATTATATTGTTAACGCTGTTGTTTGCAGCTTGGTACAGAAGATACCAGTGTATACGAAAGGAGTCTCACTAGACCAGAGACTACGGTATATAGAGTACAAGGCTCCGTCGATAATACCCGGAATAACGGCGATTGAATTCAGGTTAGGTGTCTTTATGGTTGCAGTCTCGTGCCACTTCTAACACCTTCCGTACCAATCTACCCCTTATAAACCCCGCGATGTCTTGATTGTATTGATGTATTATTTGAATTGTATATTGTATATAGATGGATGACTTGCCGAAACCATGATATCAGTAAATGAATGTAACCGGAGAATCATGTAGATGGATGTATATACATGGTTCGGTTCAGTCAATATAGATTGATTAGATTGAATAGACGGGTTCATAGATCCATGCTGTATTGAAGTTTGATACTTGAATCATATTCAAGTCAGATTGATTATATTGAGACTCAGTTTAAGTCAGACAATTTAAAAAGAAATTGAATCCTGAATTATGTTTTGGTGCAATCGGTAATCGCTGCATATGGACGATAGGAATTATGTCTTTTTCAAAAACGATTACCGTGTTGATAACATCGTTTGTTAAGTTTTCTACCTTAAATAGGCAAGTACCTATATCTCCGGCTCCCTGAGGCTCAAGAGACTGGTTTCGCTTAAACCTATGTATAGTAGGTTCCTTATTGTAATTTAGTATAACTTGAGGGGGTTTTATGTAAAAATAATTTTATATAATTTTCAAAATACACCTTAAGTATTTTATTATCGTCTTTAGAGTTTTCATGGATGTATATTTTATCAATATGACATTTCTAGTGAATAAAGCCTAATTTCATAGTATATGGTATTTATTTGTAATGTTGGAATTGTATGGTATTTTCTTGTAAATGGAATGTTTTTCTTAAATTTTGGAAATGTGGAATATTATAAATATTAAAAATAGGTATTTTTATACTAATTATATATATATTTATTTATTAAAAATATAAGTTTTATTTATAATAGAAATCACATTTTCTAAAGAAAATTGTATTTTAAATCTTTCGAGACCGTATGCTCCTTGCGGAGGTCTGCATTTCGCACTACTAAGACCGAGGATGTGCGATAATCTGCACCATCCCGAACGGGTTCCCCGAAATGGGTTGTAGCAGAACATTTCAAAGATTTTTTAAAATACACATCTTGTAGAAAAAAGTTTTTATAAGTCGGAGGTAGTTATGTGTAAAATCGTATTTTCCCAAATCTATGTTCCCAAATTCCATCATGCTATTTTACATATGAGTGTTGTGAGGAGGTAGGTCATTACCTCATGAGTTTTCTAAAGCTAGCATGGTTAAAAGGTATAAACATATCGATATAAAACATAAAGGTATTTTACTGTAAAAGTGGAATAAAACTTGCTACGATTATCATTTTAATGTCAAACTTGTTCTATTGTCTTAGTTAATGAGTATTAAACAATATATCAAAATTTGTAGGTTTGTTATTAAGAAAATGTTGTATTTTTGAAAGAAAAGAGAATCAGAAGCCGGATAACTCCGCTTTCGACACGTTTTAAGAATTAAGAATTTGAGAATGGCAAAAGAGAGAGAGAAGGGGGACTTACTATATTAGGGTCAAGAGAGGAGGAAGAGGAAGATTGGGGAATAACCGGTGCGTTGTTTCGTCACCGGAAACTCCTCGGATTGTCGTCGGGAGTTTGTCGGAGCTTCGCCCTTTGCTAACTCCACTTGCACACAAAAAGTCTTAGGAATTTTCTTGAGAGTTTGGCCAGGAATTTGTGAGTGAGCGGGGTGATTTGAGGGTGGTATTTATGGAAAAATCTAGGGTTTAGGGTAGTGAAAGGGTGTGATAAAAATTGTATATAATTTTGCATTTAAAAAATTAAAAAGGGGTGTTTTAATTCCCTGTTTAATTTCAGAGAATTTAAATAGTGCACGGGGAGTGGGGTAGGCCAAAGGTTGTAGAAGAGTCAAGAAAATCGGGGTTTGGACTCACCAGAACCAGCGGCGCCGGCCGATTCATGCTTCCCGCCGGCCCGAGTCAGGGCTCCCCTCGACGCCATGTATCCCCGACGCTTTGACTACCGCAGTGGACTTGTTTATTTTATGTGTGACTCTTCAGTTTACGTGTTGTGCACGTGTAGACTCTTGGGCTTATAAAAGATTAAAAGAAAAATAATTAAAAATAATGTGTGGCTGATGGGATTTGAACTCCAGTGCTTTGGTTCAGCAGTGCAAGGTCTTACCAATGAGCTACAAGCTCCTTCTTGCTGTTCAAAAGCAAATCAAACTTATAACTTATGCTCAGGCTCAGTACCCCTTTCTGTATTTTTGAAAAAAAATGTACAGAAAGTTTAGGGTTGTTACAAAATGATAGGGCAACTCGCAATAAAAAGCAACAAGTAAAATAAAAAACAGCCAAAATGATTGGGCACCACGAATAAATAGCCGAAATGATTGGGCAATCGCGACTTTTACGACATAAAAGCCGAAAAGATAGAGCATCGCCGAAAGAAACAAAAAAATGAATGAAAATGAAACTTTTCTGCCCTGTAGGTAAGTCCACACCGACCCCTGTATACAATTCATGGGCACAAATGAAAGAAAAGGAACCATATTTTCCCATCAGACTCCGTCAAAGGGAGAGCCAGATCTTAATGACAACATCTACAACAGCCTAGAGGTCATCCCGACGTTCTTCTTATTCCGACAGGATGCAGATGCGACGTCAACAAAGGCTCCAAGAAACCAAATCAAAAAGTGGCGTGATGGTAAAATCCTAACTCCAGCTCGACGTGCTTCTCATTCCAGCAGGATGTAGACGTAACGTCAACAAGGACTCAAGGGTCAATTAAAATGGAGCGATGGCAAAATCTTTTCTCCGGATCTTAATGGCAACATCTGCAGCGTAGAGATCACATCGAGGTTCTTCTCATTCCAGTAGGATGCAGACACAACGTCATAAAAAAAGACCCAAGGGTCAAATCAAAGTGGAGTAATGGCAAAATCCTAACTCCAGCTCGACGTGCTTCTCATGCCAGTAGGATGCAGACGCAACGTCATCATCAAAAAAGAAGGACCCAAGGGTCAAAGCAAAAATGGAGTAATGGCAGAATCCTATCTCCAAATCTTGACGGTTCATATACAATCTAGAGACTATCCAGACGTTCCTTCTCATACCAGCAGGATGCAGACGCAACGTCATCATCAAAAAAGAAAGACACAAGGGTCAAAGAAAAAATGGAGTAATGACAGAATCCTAGCTCCGAATCTTGACGGTTCATATACAACCTAGAGACTATCCAGACTTTCCTTCTCATGCCAGCAGGATGCAGACGCAACGTCAACAAAAGACCCAAGGGTCAAAGCAAAAATAGAGCCATGGCAAAATCCTAGATCCATGTCTTGACGGTACATATACAACCTAGAGACTTCCCTGTGTCCCCTCCTTCCTCATTCCAGCAGGGGAAGACACGACAATCAAATAAAAGTGAAGTGACGGTAAATCCTAACTTCAAGTCTTAATGGCAACACCTAAAACCTAGAGATCACCGCGACGTTTTTCTCATTCCAGCAGGATGCAGACGCAATACTAACAAAAGATCCAAGGGTCAAAGCAAAAATAGAGCCATGGCAAAATCCTAGCTTCATGTCTTGACGGTACATATACAACCTAAATACTATCCCGGAATTCCCCCATATTTCAGCAGGATGCGAATGCACTTATCAAATGAAATTGGAGCAATGTCATATTCCTAGCTTCGGATTTCAACTACAATACTCGCAGCACAGAGGTCCAACAGATGTCTACCCTACTTTAGCAAAGAATCGATGCGACATCATCAAGGCAAAAAAGGAGAACTGATGGCATATTCCCAATTTCGGGTCTTGACGGCAACTCATATAAAGCCTAAAAGACCATTGGTGATCATCCCACCCCAGAAGGGTGCAGTTATGGCTCATCGGGGCTCCAAATTGAGCCCAACCTCAGGTAAAAAGTGTCATGGAAAATTCCTAATGCTTGCTCTTCCGACGGTAATATGACCTAAGGAAATAAATTGAAGACATCTTGTCCAGCCCCTGAAGGGATCAGAGACACTACAGTTGCGGGGCTACTCGAACAGCGGCTTAATGATTGCATATCGAGAAATACATCAGCCAACGCGACGGTATCACGGACTAAAACCCTAGCACCACAAACCTAACGGACCCCTATAAAAAAAGGGGGTTATCTATATTTCACGTTAGGATACACCTGCGAGATCCTCTCGAATCGTCTCGACTCGTAGGGAAAAACATCTTTATGAAACCCTCATGGCTCATAAAAGTGAAAAGCCTTAGGTGTCGGGGATATCAACCTGTTTCCTAAGCACTGTGGCCTTATAAGGAGGTCCAAACTGACTCTTATATACCATCCATGGGCCATATTCTCCAAAGTCATATACCGATGAGGAGGAGAAACCACTTACGAGTCCTCTCGACTCGTAAGGGAAAATTCCCTTGTGAGATCCTTACGACTCTCAAGAGAAAAAGCACTTAGGAGTCCTCACGACTTCTAAAGAAAAAAATACACCTACGAGATCCTCTCGACTCATAGGGAGAAACATCTTTATCAGACCCTCACGGCTCATAAAGTTGAAAAGTCTTAGGCGACAGTTCTAAACCTGTTTCTTAAGCCATCGCTGCCCCACAAGGAGGTCCAAACCGACTCTTGTATACTATCCATGGGCCACATTCTCTAAAGTCGCATACGGATGAGGAGGAGAAACCATTTATGAGTCCTCTCGACTCCTAAGGGGAAAATTCCCTTGTGAGATCCTTACGACTCTCAAGAGAAAAAGCATTTAGGAGTCCTCACGACTTCTAAGAAGAAAATACACCTATGAGATTCTCTCGAATCGTAGGGATAAACATCTTTATGAGACCCTCACGGCTCATAAAGTTGAAAAGCCTTAGGTGACAGATCTAAACATGTTTCCTAAGCCATCGCTGCCATACAAAAAGGTCCAAACTGACTCTTGTATACTATCCATGGGCCACATTTTCCAAAGTCGCATACCGATGAGGAGGAGAAGCCACTTATGAGTTCTTTCGACTCGTAAGGAGAAAATACCCGAGTGAGATCCTTACAACCCATGAAGGTGATGAACACTTAGAAATCCTTATGATTTCTATGGAGAATACGCACCTATAAGATCCTCACGACTCATAGGGAGAAAAACCTTCTTGAGACCCATACGACTCATGAAGCTGAAAAAAGCCTTAGGCTACAAGGATTTTAAACTTATCTCCTAAGCCATCAAGTCTATGGCCATGCATAACTCTGCACTACTTCACCCACGTATATATTTACGTGGGAAAAGTAGTGGGGGCCATTTGTTCCCCAAATATTTAAACAAAATAAAAGAGCTAAGCTCTGTTAAAATTTTGTTGAAGCAGCGCCTCACGTTCCCCTCACGAGGACGCCGGCCCCTTAGGATTAAATCTTATGGTGGCGCCGCACGTGAAGCTCACGTGGGTGCCAATGTGCAAAGCACATTAACACTTTCTGAATAAGAATTAAATTCTTATATAGCGCCGCACAGGAGTATCCATCATAATAATTTAATTCTTAAGTGGTGCCCATGCGCACAATACGTGAGCGCCGGCACCCAAATTTATACCAGTAGAATTAATTTCTACGTTTCCCTAATAAAAAGTTGGGATATTTGCTGTTAAACAGAACCGTTGGATTAAACATCCAATGATGATGATAAATCACCAAACAATAGAATTAAATTCTATTCTGAGGAATATTTGTCTTTTATCTTTACAAAAAAAAAAGAATGCTCTCTGTAAAACAGAGAATCTTTGGATTAAAAATCCAATGGTGATTAAAAATCACCATTTTACAGAATAAATTCTGTATATGGGAAAATATTTTCCCAATCTTGTTAAAAACAAAAAACATATTCTGTAAAACAGAAATCATTGGATCAAAGATCCAACGGTGGGTAAAATTCCCCAAATCAATTTTGAGACCAATTATATCAATTGAAATCTCTCAATGAGAGATTTTCTCAAAACCAATTAACAATCTACCTCCACTATATAAAGGACCCGAGACTTCAAGTCTCATAGGGAGTACCCCCCCATAAGCTTCTGAAAAAGACAGAAAGCTTTTAAAACAATAGAGAATTTAATTCTCAAAGAAGAAGACTTTACTCTTCAAAAAATCTTAGGTGAAAATACAGAGATTAAAATATCTCTTTTACCTATTTAAGGGTTTAACTCTTCTCAAAGAACTTAGTTTTTCCTCTGGATCAAAAATTCACAAGACAAGTCTCCTACAAGTTGAGAATTTAATTCTCATCGAGAAGATCTTGTTCTTGAGAATCAAAAACTCTGGGAAGAACAAAGAAGAACATAAAAAAACGGAGACCATAATACACCAAGAATTTAGTTCCTTCAAATCAAGAACTTAGTTCTTAAAAAACCCGATCCAAGTTCCTCAAAATGAAGATCTTAGTGATAATTAATGGTTAAAAAGCCATTAACAAAGATTTAACCTCTAAAAAGAAAAAGAACTCAGCGTCTCACGTGAAAAACACGTGAGCATCCAAAAGATCCCTCCCTAACAGAAGGCTAGCGCCTCACGTGCTTCCCACGTGGGCGCCCAAAGCAGAAGGCCAGCGCCTCACGTGAAATACACGTGAGCGCTGAGTAAAAGTGCTTAGTACTTCACATACAACCAAAACGACTGAATGCTTAGCACTGATTGGGTAGCGCCCAGCGCCTCACGTGCTCCTCATGTGGGTGCCATATAAAGGTGCTTAGCACATCATATACAGCCAAAACGGCCAAGGGCGTAGCACTTATTTGGCAGTGTCCATATCTGAGCTCCTCACATGATACACATGTGAGAGCCAGAGCTCCAAACAAGTGCTTAGCACTTCTGTATAAAAGAAAAAGGGGTTGAGTAAACAGAATCCAATTAAGTGCTCAGCACTTTTGAATAAAAAAAAGACCGAGCAGACCAAGCCCAAATTGGCTAAGTCCCTCTGGAGTCAATTGCAGCTGAGCCCAAATGCTATGTTGTTGAATCTCAACTAAAATTTGATGATTCTTAAATGTTGCTAAGTTGATCTTAGTCTCAAATAAGATTAACGTATCCTTAGTTAAAAAAAATTAGCCCAAACGCTTATATATTTAAGTTGATCTTAATCTTAAACTAGATTAACGGTCCTAAATCTAAACTAAACATTTTTTAACTAAAGGAACATATAACCTAAGTTCAAAACCCAAAACCCAATCTTAGCCCAAATTGACTAAGCTTATGTTTGTGATATCCAAACTGATATTCAAACTGATCTTCATCCCATACCTCCTAAGTCTCAAATATGACCAACGATTCTTAGGTCCACCACGATCCCTTCTTTTCTCAAATACGAGATTTGGTGTAAGAGTATATCTCTCCACACTTCTGATATATGTCGTTGTAATTTCTCAACGTCTTTAGAGAGATGGCGGGTCCCGACAATCAACAACTCTTTTCTCGTCCCAACTTGATATAAAATTTCATCAAGACAGGGAATGATACATTCCATATTGACGCACTTCCAAAATGACGTGCACACCTCAAATAGGATCACACCCCAAATTGGGCGCATTCCATGTCATTATTGTTCACTTCGCTATGTAACAAATACACGTGCGCGTAAGATGGATAATGGACTGAAATGTCCTTAAACTAATATTCGTCCCCAAAACGGGAATGTTGGACCGAAATGTTCTTAAACTAACATCCGTCCCCAAAATGGGAATGTTGGACCGAAATGTCCTTAAACTAACATTCGTCATGTTGGACTGAAATGCTCTTAAACTAACATCCGTCCCCAAAACGGGAATGTTGGACCGAGATGTACCTAAACTAGTGCATCGCCCTAAACACGGAGATAATGGAACGTGATGATCTTAAACTAAAATAATTGATTCCATATGCTCATTTGTTTCTAAGTTGATCTTAGTCTCAAATATGACTAACAATACTTAGATCAAACCCAAATATCTCATGAACTGATAGACCTCATTTATTTGAGATCTGCGTCCTAAGTTCATTCCCGTTGGCAAACCAAGCAACCAACGTGGACCTCATCAAGCAAATTCTTGACCCAAACCAAAATCTCAAATATAAGGATTTGGACTAAATCACGCTCTACGGACGACGACATAAACTAGTCCGTGTATACAATCCAAGGGCAACTACATAAAAACAAAATAACACATGACACGAAGTGAACTACTGGAGAAGGAGAAAGTGGTTATCGCAATGCGGTAATGTAATTAACCGCAGAGGCTTGCGCCTGCAGGGAAGAGCGTCCCCACAATCAAAAACCCCACACAAATGATGGGGAATCTGATAAAGTCTGGTACATCGGTCGCATCTATCCAAACCTCCGATATACGGTGCCATAAATTAACTTGGTTTCTTTGGAGAGGTGGATGGAGAAGTCCAAATAGTATCTGCCCCAAAATTCAGGCAAGACGATCTATCCCATTTTGTCTCTATTTTCGGTGGTGAACATCCAGCACCGAGGGATCGAGATCGACCCATCGAAGATAAAAGCAATCGTGGGGATGCTTCCTCCAAAGAATCTGACACAACTAAGATCCTTCCAAGACAGGCTCCCATACATAAGAAGGTTCATCTCAAACCTATCAGGAAGATGTCGACCTTTTTCAAAGCTCATGAAGAAGGGATCCCCTTTTGTCTGGGACGCCGAATGTCAAGAAGCATTCGACAGCATCAAGCAGTACCTGTTGCACCCTCCAGTACTTGCTGCTCCCATTCTAAATAAACCTTTGATTTTCTACACTGCCGCGCTAGATGAGTCACTTGGCGCGCTCTTTGCCCAGAATAATGAGGATAAAAAAGAAAATGCCCACTACTACTTCAGTCGAATATTAGTCGGGGCGGAACATAACTATTCTCCGATCGAAAAACAATGCCTAGCCCTGGTCTTTGTCGTGAAGACGTTAAGACACTATCTGCTCGCTTATTGGGTTATAATGATCTCTAAAGTCGACCCACTCAAACACTTAGTGACCAAAACATGCCTTGCCGGCAGAATAACAAGATGGGCTGTCATGTTGCTTGAGTTTGACATAATCTACACTCCTCAGAAAGCTGTAAAAGGGCAAGCACTCGCCGACTTCCTCGCTGCTCATCCCATGCCAGAAGGGTTACCACTAAATTGCGAGTTACCCGATGAACAAGTGCTGTGCCTTGAGGATAACGAGCCATGCTGGGAGCTCGACTTCGATGGAGCCTCGTCAATAAGGACCTCCAACAAATCAAGTATCCTGGAGATAAAAGCAGGAATAGGATTTGTGTTTATCACACCATCGATAGGAAGCATATGACGTTCTTTCGCTTTCACCAAGCCTCGCACAAACAATGAGGCTGAGTATGAAGCTCTGATAGCTGGTCTGGAGCTTGCCATAGAAATGGAAACCCTTCGGCTATGGGTTTACGGTGACTCCAAACTTGTCGTCAACTAAGTGAGTGGAGACTTCAAGATATATAAGCCCGAGTTAGCTCGATACGGAAGCTAGGTGGTGGAACTTATGAAACAGTTCACTCATATTGAACTGATGAGAGTTCCCAAAGCGTTGAACGGGAAAGCCGACGTACCCGCTCGCCTGGCCAAAGAGCTGGTTGATCTCCACATGGTGGAAATTCTGACCACAGTTAGAAACCGGCAAATTCTACCTCCGGTCTCTTTATGAGAGGAAGAAAGCGTAGAACAAAAGAACAATCTTCCGAAAAAGCTTTGATCATTCAAGACGAGCCCGATTGGAGAGAGCCTTTTATAGAGTACCTCCGATGCGACAAGCTGTCCGAAGGAAAATCTGTGAGTGTTCAGCTGAAGAAAAGAGCTCTCGATATGTGTTTGTAAGTAATACGCTATACCGCGGATCATATGACCAACTCTGGCTGAGGTGTCTATCATCGACTGAGACCATAAAAGTCATGAAAGAAGTTCACTTGGGCGTCTGCGGAGCTCACCAGTCCGGCCCCAAAATGCGGCTTCAAATCAAACGGATGGGATATTACTGGCCTACCATGATTAGGGATTAAGAAGTGCATGCGAAGAAATATCATCTCTGCCAAATTCACGGTGACTTCATCTATAAGTATCCCAACCCGTTGCATCCTACGGTAGCGTTATGGTCCTTCGAAGTTTGGGCACCGACATAGTTGGCCCAATTGATCCTCCGTCATCCAAAGAACACCAGTTCATATTAGCCGCAATTGATTACTTCTCCAAATGGGCTGAAACTGTCCCGCTAAAAGAAGTCAAAACAGAAAATATTATGACGTTTTTCAGACATAATATTCTATACATTTTCAGTACACCAAGAAGAATCATTTGACAACGAGCCTTCTTTCAAGAGTTTCGAAATCTCAAGGTTCGTTACTCAGCACAAGATAGACTGGAGATATTCCTCCATCTATAATTCAAGAGCCAATGAGGTAGCTGAAAGCTTCAATAAAACTCTATGCAATTTCCTGAGGAAAAATGCTTAAGCCAACAAGAGATATTGGAATCTCAAACTTCACAAGGTGTTGTGGGCATATCATACCACGCACCACATTCCAACTCAGTCCACTACATACCCATTACTCCTCGGAGTGGAGGCGATTCTCCCCCTCGAAATCTAAGTTCCAAACCTCAGAATGGCCGTTCAGCACGGTTTGACGGAGGAGGAAAACGTTCTCCTTCGTCTCGAAGAGCTCGACGCCTTGAACAAAAGAGGCTTGCAGTACAACAAAATCTGGAGCTGTACCGAGCCCAAATGTCATGGGCCTATGACAAAATGACCCATCTCCGTGCTTTCAAGAAAGGTGAATCGATGTTGGTCCTTAAAAGACCCATCATCCCCAATCCACATGCCAAGGGGAAATTCGAGTCAAATTGGGAAGGGCCATACGTCATCTAGAAAGTGTTCGATGAAGGATCCTACCAACTAATAAGTGCAGAGTGAGAAAGGCCCATGCCATCCATCAATGGCCGATATCTCAAGAAATACTACGCATAAATGCTCTAGGTCGCAGACGAATCGAGCACAAGTTCGACAAAAAAGTTGGGATGATACTGGAAGAAGACCTTTAGAATTTGTTGTTGGTGATCTTGTGTTCTTGAAGATATCACCGACTAGGAGAGTAATCCGATTTGGTGGTCGATGCAAGTTTAGTCCTCGATTCGTAGAGCCTTTTGATATCATTGAGTATGTTAGAGAGGTAGCTTATCGATTGGTTTTACCATCATCTCTGGTGGGCGTTCATGATGTGTTTCATGTATCTCAACTCCGCAAGTATGTTTGAGATAAAAGTAATCCCATTGGTACTTGTTTTTTGGGGAAATCGTTCACATGGAGAATCTACCTGCAAACGTGAAGACGAGATTCGAAAAAAGTTTCCGCATCTCATTCCTTAGATCCGTATCATCTTGTCTTTCCCTATTACATGAATTTCGAGAGCGAAATTTTTGTTAGTTGGGTATAATGTAACACCCTAGTACGTTTATACAATATTAATGGGTATTTTAAGACTTGATTTATAATTCTTTTATTTTATTCATATAGTTTGCGAGTGATGCGAATAAGTAGTGGTGGTTATCCGACCTGACTCGCATATGTGGAACCTAGTATGGTGCTTGATTGTGTCTGTTCTTTATTGGTAAAGTATATCTATGAGAACCTAGGATAATATATATATATATAATATTTAAATCATTAGATATCTATTTATAGCCACAAGGTTTGGATAAATTATATTTTACTAATTGACATTGCATGAATAATCACACCATATCTAAATTTGCTTTTACCTATTACGATCAAATCTTGAGATATCTAATAACCAAATATTTATTAAATCTTAATATATTTATTTAAGTCTTATTCTAAATCTTTTACGGGGGGTATATGTATTTAAAATTCTACTCTTACATGATGACTTAAATCTTTACGTATTGGTTTCTAAAATATATTTTTGACAAAATTCTGGTAAAGTTTGGCAGCAATTTGATATTATCTCTAAACTCTTTCTCTCTCTCTCTCTATATATATATATATAAACTATATATAATATATACACAGTTTTACATTCTACTTATTTATTTTTATATAACTCTCTCTCCCCTCGTTTCTGTCTGTCTCACTCTCTCTACCTATCTCTCCTTTTTCTCTCCCTTCATCGTGCTCGCCTCGAGCCCTAACCCATGCACCTCACCCCCTTCCTCAACCTCCCTCGTCCCCATCTCGCCGTCGTCTTCATCTCCTACCCTCGACATAGCCACGCCTCTAAACCATTCCTTCTCTCCCCGTCGCACAACCTTCGACCCATCACTTTAACCTACTGTCTTCTCTCTCGACTTCGCCGTCGACCTTGCCTCCCTCATCTTCCCGTCGCCGACCCAACCTCCTCTTACCTCTCGTCTTTGCTGAACCCAGAGAACCCAACATCATCATCTCTCTCTTTTCTTTTTCTTCATCATCTTCTTCTTCCTTCTTCTATCGCCGGAGCCGACCCAGCAACACCGCCGCCGCCACCTACTTCCTTAGCCGACGACCACGACCCAAGTCCATCTCCAGTCACCACCTCCTCAAAAACCCGGACCCTCTTTCTCTCTTCTTCTTCTCACCAAGCTTCATCCCCGACTTCACCTCGTCGCCGGCAAACCCCGACCCATTGCCGTTGCCTCAACCCAGATGCTAGACCAGAGTCGTCCACAGAGCACCAACGAGCATCACAGAGTAGTACGTCGACATCTTTGGACAAGGTCATGAGCGTGTCGTGTTCTCGAACGTGTCGTCGTGCGAATATCCGTGTTTTGTCGTGATTTTATCGATCGAGGTAAGTTTCTAAACTTGCAATATGCTATGTTACATACACCAATATATATATTTATTTATATTATACACATATTTATTGTTTAGCAAATTATTAGCCATATACAATTTTTATAGTATTAATCTGCATTTGGTAACAATTGCAAGATTATCTTACTACATACTAGTTTATTATAGTTTCAATATAATTGCATTGTAGTTTCATTATCCTTTATCTAGACTAAAATATATCTAGTAGCAAACGTAAAATGTTTATTATAAATAGGTTTAATATATATTATAAATAAATATATTAGACTTTACAGTTTAAATAGTATGCATTAGTTACTTGTACAGTGGATTAAATAAATTGATTATTGTTATTTCATTGAATAGTTCTACTGTTTAATACACAATACTTGACATGTACACGATACATTCTTTGCTATTGCCATTACTATATTATTTACACTTGTTACCTGAATAACTAATAATACCAACAATATTGACTAGTTATCTTGATTGACCTGACTTGTTGTCTGTTAGACAAGACTTGTACATGACTGTTCCTGTGTTGGCATTAGGTAGACATTCTTTTGATACCTGACTTGAATACGAAAGCCTGGGGGAAAAGGAAAATCAAGAATGTAACCAAAACGTAACTCAAGAGAATATTATTATTGTTTGCCGTGATTCCAGGCGTGAACGAAATAACCATTGTTTATTATACTGTGGTCCCATGAGGAATGAATGGGATATATTGTGTCGTGGTCCCGTGGGGAATGAATGGGATATATACTGTTGAGTTACGATGAGGATTACATTAATCGGTTTCAAATATCTTTAGGATGGATAACCTAGAAACACAGACTTTAGGGTACACGTGAGATTCCTATAGCCTGCGGATATATCACTTGTGATTGTTTATTTATAATTATATATCATTTTTCACATAACACATTATAGTACATTTCTCAGTTTATTATTATGTTATTTTATGACACACTGACATCTGGGTTTTGCATGGCCCAGTTCTTTTAACCTTGTCATAGGAAGATCGAGAATATTTTGGCAAGCAGGCTAAGCAGTAAGGAGCTTTGCCAATTAATTTTGAGATATTTAGTTTATTTTTATTTCCTAGTTAAAGTTTTAATGATGTGATCACATAAGGGACGTGATTATGTTTTTGTTTCTTGATTGGATCTTTATTCGTTTTCCACTATTTTCTTGTTATTATTCATTATGGGAGATAGACATATTTTATTTAGATTTTATTTACTGTTCTTGATATCTGATTGACAGCTGTAATGTGACTATGGAAGGATCTTTTTTCACTTTAGGTAGTATGGTTAGCTTTGTCACATGCCGTATTTACTTATTTTGGGAAGCGGGGCATGACATGTACCGAGCCTAAATGTCACGGGACTATGACAAGATGACCCGTCTCCGAATTTTCAAGAAAGGCGAATTGATATTAGTCCTCAAAAGACCGATCACCCCCAATCGACATGCCAAGGAAAATTCGATTCAAAATGGGAAGGACCATACGTCATTGAGAAAGTGTTCGACGGAGGATCCTACCAACTAATAAATGCCGAGGGAGAAAGGCCCATACCACCCATCAATGGCCGATACCTCAAGAAATCCTATGCATGAATGCTTCAGGTCGTAGACGAATCGAGCACACCTGCTCTACGGTCTGGATCATATATTCTGTAAAATCGTATACAATCCACGGGTGTAAACGCCCCCTATTTCTCCTAAGTCCTACTGGTGAGACTAAATCTTAAGTCCTATCATCGATGAAGCTAAAAAAATGGTATGTCCACAAGTAAAACGGGCACTGATGAAAACCCGAAAGGGCCCCCTGAGTAAAAAACAGTAAGACTGCCGGCGAGTATGTGAAAACCCAAAAGGGGGCAAACTTATGAAAAGAGATGAAATACACTCTTAAAGTTCTCTCGACCTTGTGAGGAGAAAATCCCCGTGTAAGATCCTTACGACTCACAAAGGAGCAACACACTTAGAAATCCTCATGATTCCTAAGGAGAACATACACCCGCAAGATCCTCTCGACTTATAGGGAGAAATACTTTTATGAGGCCCTTACCTCTTATAAAATTGAAAAGCATTAGGTGATAGAGATCTGAACCTTTCTCCTAAGCCATCTCTCCCCAACGGGCAATGACAAATGATGAGTTGCTCCTGGCACTACACTTCAGTGATAGCGGTGCTGATACTGACCCAAAGCTCAAATCTTAAGTTTTCCTAACAGAAAATGATGAGTCGTTCCTGGCACTATGATTCAGTGTTAGCGGTGCTAATGTCGACCCAAAGCTCAAATCCTAAGTCTTTCCAGGACAAATGATGAGTTGCTCCTGGCATTATTCCAGTGCAGCGATACCGATGACAAACAAAATCCAAATTCTGAGTTCCTCTCAAATTCAAAAGTTCCGCCAAATAAGGCAGAAATTAAACATATCAAATTAACATCCCACCTGGTAGCGCTTCTAAGCTAAAAAATCCTTCTAGACGGGTAGGAAACTCCCAAAATAAATCAAATCACCAGTCAATCAATGACCTCCCTGGCGGAATCAAGCTCCACCTCGGAAACAAATCAAATCCCGACACCGCAGAAAGCGGAGTAAGTCAAGTCAAATCAAATCCCGACACCGCACGAAGTGGAGAAACTCAAATCAAGCACCGACCGTCCATATCGTATAAATGGCGGCACTGACCGTCTACGTCACAAAAAGGGCAGCACCGACCGTCCAAGTAGCAAAAATGGCAGTACCGATTGTCCGCGTCGCAAAAATGGCAGCGCCGACCTTCCCCAGGGAACCAAACTAAATCAATTCTCATATAGAACAAAATCTATCAATTTTATGCACACAAGCCATACACGCGGTATGCATTTATTGATGGAGACACTTTGTTGGGGTAAAAAATTACACCCCGGTTGACCAAGTCAAAGTCAAAGTCATCCTCAAACCAAGTGGGTCCAAATCCGAATCCAAGTCTAAGTAAGTGGGCCTATGCCCAAGTCGAACCCAAGTATGAAGAGACCGACCCCCCATACCAAAGGAATAATTATTATAGCATAAATTTGTTTAATATTATTTTTATGAATAAATGTAATAAAATGAGCAACAAACCCAAATTATGTAAAAACTCATGGCTTATGTATAAAAGAAAGAAAGTACATGGTAAGGGAAAGGCACGCGTGCCATTTTGAAAATCTTAAGAGGTCATATGTAAAATGTAAAGCCTATATAAGATATCATGATGAATAATAAAATAACAAGATTCTTTCCATATCAATTTAGGATTTCGTGCCTCTTTCTTCTTTCTTTTTTTGAATTAAATTAAGAGTTTAACTCTTGTTTTTTCAAAAGAAAATAGTTTTCCACCATAAAAACATTTGAAAGGGAGTCCAAATATCCCATCAAATCTCTAAAAGGAGAGATTTTAAATCTCAATACTCGTTTCCAAGACCTAAGAAAAAGAAAAGGAAGAAGAAGACCCGTCTCTAAAAAAAAACCTCACATTCGGGTGGATCCAAAGCTCAAAGAGAAGAAATGGCTCCTTTCTCATCACCCAAGACACAGGTCTTGAAATTTCAAGAGATCTTTCTTTTTTTGGTTTTTTTTATTTTCAAATAAAATTCTTTTAGGAGTTTAACTTCAAAGAAAGATGTTTTAGGAATTTAACTCCAAAATAAGATCTTTTGGGAGTTTAACTCCAAATAAAATTGTTTTAGGAGTTTAACTCCAAAATAAAATCTTTTGAGAGTTTAACTCCAAATAAAATTATTTTAGGAGTTTAATTTCATCAAAATCTTATTGGAGTTCAACTCACTTTAAAATCCTTTTAGGAGTTAAACTCCAAGATAAAATGTTTTGGGAGTTTAACTCCAAATAAAATTGTTTTGAGAGACTCCAAATAAAATCTTTTGAGAGTTGAACTCCAAATAAAATTGTTTCCATCAAAATCCTTTCAGGAGTTTAACTCCAAAAAAAAAAAATCTTTCGGGAGTTGAACGCCAAATGAAATCTTTTGGGAGTTGAACTCCAAATAAAATCTTTTAGGAGTTCAACTCCAAATCCGGTTTACGCCGTCCCACCCGGCGTCCGCATCCGCGTCTGTACCTGTGCCGTACGACACGCCCACTGCGCGCAGCGCGCAGCACATGCGTGTGCAAGCGCACGGCGGGGGCATGCGCTGCGTGCTTGCGCTTCCTCTAATAATATAATAATAAATAAATAAATAAATATTTCTTTGAAATAAAAAAAGAGGAATATTTTGTCACAGATAGGGTAAATAAATGGAAAAAAAAATGAACACGCCCTTCTACATTACTTTCAAACACCGACGCCACACATTGAGTTCGTATGACTAGTTTGACCAGTCAAACGGAGGTTCTCTCGCTTCAAATGCGAGAGGTAATTAACGGTAAGTTAGTTCGCAGCTGACGGAAATTCAGATCCCCACAATCAATAAGCCCCGGCCTACCCAAGGCAGGAGGAATCTGTAATGCGTCTGACAAACGACACGCATTCCTATCTCAATAGGGTGACGAAAAACACTTTACAGTCTGCACAAGGGAATTCAGGATGTGCGGATCAGAGGTAGACGTCCGCCCAAACGTGGATCGGACGTTTGACGACAGCGAAACTGCAACGAATATTTATTTAGTAAACTGAGATTCTTCTTAATTTTTTACAGGTTTAGGGCTTACCTATATAAAAGGACCACTCATACATGTATTAGATGCTGCCTAAATTAATCAAGAGATAGATCATTGTATTGAGAGGGCGACAACTAAGGTTTGTAAGATCTATAGAGATTTAAGAAAAATCTCCTAGGGTTGCTCGTGCTTGTAATTGATTTAAGAATTCTAGTGGACGTTTGCGGATTCCGCTGTACCGGGGACTAGCTATACGATGGGCGAACCTCGTCAACAAATCCTCTTTTGTACGTGTTTGATTTTTTATTTATTCTCGTGTTGTTTATCATTTTATCTTTCGCTGATTAATTGCGTGGTTGTGTTGATTGTGTGATTATGTTGTCATGAGCATTGTTCCGTGTAACGGCTCCTCCCAACCCCAACAACTGGTATCAAAACTTGGTTAAGAAACTAGGGTTCTTCAATTCTATGATCTAGGTCAACGGTGGGTAACGACAACTGCGTTCTCTTCCCCAATTTCATAGATCATCGTTTTGAATGAGTTGGTTCATATCTAGGGGAGAAGTTGTGTTTGCTGCGACTGTAGAGCAAAAGATGGCGGAGAATAAGATAAGGATCGAAAAATTCAATATTCATAATTATGGTTGATGGCGCATGCCTATGGAAGACTACTTATATCAAAAAGATATGTTTCTTCCGTTAATAGGAGAAATGTCCGAGAAGATGGCTGATGAGGCGTGAAACATTTTGGATAGGAAAGCCTTAGCAACAATCAAGTCGTTGACTCCACATACGACCTTTAATATTTCAAAGGAGAAGACAACTATTGGGCTAATGATGACGTTAGCCAAGTTGTATGAAAAGCCTTCTGCATCAAACGAAATCTTCCTGATGAATAAGTTTTTCAATATGAAGATAGCAGAAAGTAGTTCGTTGACAGTACATTTGAATGATTTCAACAACGTGATGAGCTAATTAGAATCCGTTTCAATTACATTTGAAGACAAGGTTCGAGCCCTGCTATTTCTTTGTTTTTTACCAGAGAGTTGGGAAAATCTTGTGAAGGTGGTTAGCAACTCTATCTCGGAGACTTTCACGTTTAATGATGCTGCGAGCAGCATATTAAACGATGAGATGAGGAGAAAAGCTGTGAGTATGAGTTTGGGAATTTCTGCGCTTGTATTGGAGAATCGTGGTAGAACGATGGTGATGGATCTCTGGATCTCCTTCAGATGTTATCTTCCGTTGATCTGCGACGAGCACTGATGGATGGCTGAGATTGAGTTGGAGGGTTGCCACATAGACCGTGTGGATCTCAATGGGTTTTATATGGTTGAGGCCAAGATACCTGCAAAGAAGTCCCGGGGTGGTTGTGCCACCGAGGACCCTCCGACGATCAAGTTAGACGGGGTATTTTGGCAGAGTAACGGCCTATTGGGGTAAAATTGGCTTACCTGAGTCATCTGAGAGAGGGGTTTATATAGTGGCTGCCATGGGCAGGCGGGCGCGAGATTCACGCCGGTCGTTACGCCCCTGGCGTCACGCCCGCGTGATAGGCGGGATTCCCCATTAATGACGAGATATGCTCGTTAATGGGGGATCGTGATAGTGTGGAACACGGGATCATTGGCGGTGGATATCTTGCGTCTGGCGAGATTCGTGGAGCCGTGGCGGAGGCTCCTATGATCGATGCCGTGGGTCGGTCTGTGAGATCGAGGAAGATAAGCTCGGCGGGAGGCTCGGGAACGAGCGGGAGGCCGAGGCATCTTGGTTCTGTGATAGCTCGGAGGTGAGCCGGGGGGCCATCTGGAAGGCCACCGTAGGTCGGGAACATTCTTGGGTCGGAGACCCGGGGTATGATTCCAACGTAACGTTATTGATCCTTTCTTATAAGCTCTGGGACACGTCATCTGCCACGTGTCATTTTCAGGGGAGTCACCGATATCGAGCATCATCATTAGCCCCCACTCTCGTCTCGACCCGTTCCTGGGTCGGGTTGAGAGTGGTCTGACCGGTGACCCGGGGTGACCTCTCACTTGAAGATATCGTCGGTGCGTATTCCCGGGCAAAGAGTTATATTTTATTGATGACGTCAGCGGATCACGGGAGAGATCTCACATTAAAGAGGGATCGCCGGTTTGCGCGTACGTTCGTCAAAGCGCTAGCCCATATGTCTGGCACTGTTTGGCTGACGAGACGGGCCGCAGGTGCTCCCGGGCCCTAGGGGACACGCCCAATGTGAGTGCGACAGGTGGAATGTTGTCGGCCATTGGTTGCGAAGCGTTGCTTTGGCGAGAAGCGATCGGAGTCGTCGTATGTGTACGACGGCAGCTATAAATAGAGGTAGGATCACCATCAGGGCCCATACCTCACCATAATTTCCTCGTCCCTACTCGTGTTAGCTCGGTGCTCTTCTCCTCGGGTCGGATTCCTTGCGTTTTCTCTTCCGAGGACTCGTCTCTTTGATCAGGTTAGATGTCTTCTACCGAGAAGTCTGTAGAAATAGTCCGGGTAGAGTCTAGGGAGTCCTCTGTAGCTTCCTCCTCCTCCTCTTCTTCTGCTTCTTCCTCTTCCTCGTTAGAGTCGGAGTCCCCCCGGGAAGTTAGGGTTAGTCATGCTTCCCGGGATCGTGTAGAGTTACTAAGCAGTTTCACAAGGGTCTATAAGGGATCAACCATACCCGATTTAAAATTTAGACGTGCCGAACAACCCTAACCAAGATCTTTAAACTAGAGATTAGGCAAAACAAAGCATGTTAAACACTTTAACATCTAAGATTTTGGGATTACAACCTTTGTAGTCCGGTCCTTCGCTTCATAAGCTCCGTGTTGAGGTCCCTTCGCTGCGATCATCAAGTTCCCGGACTCTAGAGAGGCTCCACGAAGAGAAAGATGCATGCTTGCTTCCGATCTTCGATAATAAAGATGATCTACCTTGAAGTTTCATTAACATAAGCTCTCACTTACTAATGAAGTGAACACCCTAATCTAATTGGCAATAATAGATTAGGATGATGAAGTAGGATTTATGCTCTCATTTATTTTCTATTTCTCACTCATTTTCATCACAAACCAAAAAGCTAGAAAGTTTTATCAAAGGAAGAAGAAGAAGAATTTTACTTTGTGATGAATAATGAATTGTGGTGTGGTTAGAAATGAAACCATGGGTTAAGTATGATAACTTAACCCATGTAGAGACTTAACCATGGTGAAGGGTTGGGTTGGGGTTAACAAATATCTCCAAAATATCTTTAGAAAAAATCTTTAGCAAGAAACAAAAGAAAACCTTCTAGAAGGTTCTAGAAAAAATTAACCCAAATCAAACCTTTAATCATGTTTAATCTCCACTAATCACATTGCATTAATAACCCTAACATGTTACAATATTATATATCACATATACAATATTTATTGTAACAAAATAAAATAATACAATTAACATATATCGCATATATATCAATGTATTACCCGAGTGGGAAAAAGAATCTTTTTGTGAGCTTATACTAGTTAATGTAATTTAATATATCAAATATATAATTATACATTAAATTATCGAATCAACACTTGATCCGATAATCCGGTTATTTCACAAATAACCGACTAATATAATCTGTATCAGTTCATCGAATCAACACTTGATCCGATGACCCGGATATATCACATATACCCGGCCGATATCTCATATCGTGAGAATCTAATATGCTATCACATACACGCATTGTTCTCGGTCCCGCACATATCATATATATGCTCCTACTCCGTTTTTCCTGAGCCAGGAAACCTCTGTGTAGGACTCTAAAGAATCGTCAATACGCCGGCAGTAGGTGATGATCATATCAAACACCCACAAGCTGCAAGCGGTCAGCTAAGCGTAACAGCCACCCAGGTATTGAGTGATCAAAAGATCAACAAGCAAGCCTGTACATTCTCCTGTGAATCCAACCAGTAACACTCCCGTACAGTCCGGTCTCTTCGTCTGATATGTCGCATATCTCGCTTAGGGGTGGTAAACGTCAGACCCCAGTAGCTTGATAAGTCATGTTGATATGAGGTCTATAACAGTTCAAGAAACTACTGATAACACTTACCAGTAAATCTCAGCAACCCTGGCCAGGAATTTCCAGTTATAGCCAATCGAACACAGCGCAACATCAACTCCCTATACCGGGAGAGACGAAACCCCTCCTATCGCTCATTGCCTCCATGTGATTCGGGACTGTACCCAAAAGCCACCTTTTTGCATGCCCTCTTGGACGTGGTATGATGGAAATCAAAGCACAGTGGGAATCACACAAGATTCTATGACGATCTCGGGTCTACAGACTAACCTGTACCAGTGTCACCAGAGAACTGCCATCTGACGTAAGGTATAATACCATCTGGGAGTTCTCGGCGAGTCCGTCCAATGTACCCAGTCTCAACTGAGCACTCGTATACCTTCTCTGATGTCAAACACTAATGGATATGGGATCATCCATCGCCTATCATATGGGTCAAGAAGCGCATATGCTAGTCTACTCTGGAGTATCGATGCCCTGTCTCGATACTCCTACGACTAGAAATATTTGAAGGATGTACTTGGTGACTACACTGTACCCACTAGTATGATCTGCATCATAGTCATGGTAGTCAAGTACACATCCTATGGGATTTATCAACATGTGACATAGAGACAATCAGAGTACATGTTAAGATAAAGACTAACCAGATAGCATACTATCATGTCGAGCAAGAAAGTCCTCCTTATATATGTCCAAGTATCCACTACAATATACAACGTATGTACAGTAATGGCCTCTAGGGCATACATATAACTAACAATCTCCCACTTGCACTAGGGCTATCTGTTGTGGTATCGCATACCCAACAATCAGCTGTGGTTGAAGTATCTCATACTCAACCATCCCATAAAAGTCTCTACTGGGAAAAAGGCCTTTATGAGTGGATCCGCGCTGTTGTCCTCTGTGTCTACTCTCCTAACCCGGATCTCCTGGGAGATCAACCATCTCCATGATCAGGTGATACTGCCTAAGAATTATATCTGGATTTCTGATGGGACGGGGGTTCCTAGGCCAAAGCCATAACTCCATTGTCACACAATGGTTGGAACGAAGTTCATCTCATGAACTTATATATATCCAGACTGCCTCTTTTGTAGCATCCTTGGTAATGATGTATCTTGCCTTTAATCGTCTAGTAAGTCACGGCATCTAGCTTGGAACTCTTCCAACATACCGTCCCTCCACTGAGGGTAAAGACAATGCCTGCGACTGACATTCAGTCGTTCTTATCACCCTGGAACCTTTCCAGTGATTCTCCCCAGGATCGATTGATACCATCTCATTACAACTAGTGAGTATCCTAATATCCAATTAGATCTATCTCATAGATCCAAAACCCAGGATTTAGTAGGTATCAACTTGATCCTTTATGGAGAATCCTTGTGATAAGAGGAGATTGACCGAGCGTAGCATAGGAAACTCCTTCCCTATCAAGAGTATGTCATCCACGTACTCTACGAGGATCATCACCATACTCCCTACTACCTTTTCGTATATACAAGGTTCATCTACCATTTTGATGAAGTCAAACTCTTTGACTACCACATCAAAACAGACGTTCCAACTCCGTGATGCCTGCTTTATCACATAAAACATCTTGCACACGTTTCCGCTGCTCCCACTATCTACGAAGCCCTCTGGCTGTGTACTTATAGATGCTCTCTTCCAAAACATCATTTAGAAAAGCAGTCATGACACCCAACCACCAGATATCGTAGTCATGGTATGTAGCAGTGGCAAGTAGGTTCTGGATGGACTTTAGCATAGCTTAAGCATAGTTTTGAAAGTCTCAACTTTTCCATGTACACCAAACAATCTTCTCAAGATATACTTGCTCCTGATGCGGATTTAACCCTTCAGATAAGCAACCAAAGTCCATACTTTGTTGGTGTATAAGGATTCCATCTCAGATCGCTAAGTATCCAGCCGTTCTTATAGAGTCCCACTCCTGATGGCCTGCTCGAAACTAGTTGGGTCATCATCTCATGATGCAATCCTCGCTCCTACTGTCATAGAGAAAACCGAAGTATCTCTCAGGTGGGTGAGGAACCCTACTAGATCGGCGGAGAGGCTGAGGTTCGTTGGAAACTATTGAATGCTCCGGTTCTACCAAATCATCAGCTGCAGTTTGTATAGCTGGAACTCCTTCTAGTTCTACCTCATGACCACTAATTTCTTCACAAGAAATTCCCTTTCACAAAGGTGGCATGCTGAGAAACAAAACATCTTTTGTTCCTCGATAAGGTAGAAGATATTCCCTTGCGAATGCTTGGGATATCCAACAAACTTCCATAGAACTGACTTTGCCTCGAGCTTGTCCTGATTTTGCTTTTAGACATAGGCCGGACAACCCCAAATCTTAACTTACTTAAGATATGGGCTCTTCCCATTCCATATCACATATGAAGTGGTAGGCAACTGATTTGATTTGAACCCTATTCAATAGGTATGCAGCTTCTCAAGTGCATAACTCCCAAAAGGAAATAGGAAACTCAGTAGTACTCATCATAGAGCGCACCATATCACATAGGGTGTGATTGCTCCATCCCGATACACCGAGGTGCTGTGGTGTATACGGAGGAGTAATGCTGAGAGAGAATCTCATTCTCCTTTAGAATAGTCCAGGAATCCCGTGCTCAAGTATTCTCCTCCTTGATCTCATCAAAGGACATAATACTTGTACCCAATTTTTGGTTCTCTACTTCTAACTCATATTCATTGAATTTCTCAAAAGGTTCAGACTTGTGTTTCAACTGGAACACATGTGCGAATCTTGAGAGACCATCAGTGAATATAATGAAGTATAAAGAACCGGTCTTGGCATGTAAAGACAGGGGACGTTATATACATCATCATGTATCAATCCCAAGAGTTCACTAACTCTTTCTCTGTTTTCAATAAACAGAGCTGTGGTCATCTTATCTTTGTGACATGACCGGCAAGTTTCACAAGATATAAATTCAAACTAATTTAAATATGCATCTAAATATAACTTCAGTTAGTCCGGTCATATTGATATGACCTAGTCTACAATACCTCAAGAAGGATTCGTTCATTTCTGAACTCTTCCTCCTGTGTGTGTTCTGTACACTAAGAACTGTAATTTGATTTAGAATGTCTATACTTTTAGATAACGTATCTGAACTGATCAACTATTGATATAGGAAATGTTCAAAACATTATCCAAACAATACAAAATTATATCCTTCTTTACTAATAAAGAGACTGATATGATGTTGTATATCAGGTTCGGTATCTAATAACATTCGTTCAGAATCAATGTATTCTGGTAATACAGGGTGATAACTACCAACAAACTTGGCTGCAACACTTGCACCATTTCTATCTCATGAAATTTATCACCCGTTCTCAGTTCTCTACCTATCTGTAGCCCATGTAACAAATTACATATGTAGGATCCTGATCCGGTATCAAATACCCAGGACGTAAAGGATATTGAGAAACAGTTCTGTGTAATGAACACACCCGAAGAAAATGCATCAACATGTACTTTCTTCGTTTGGGCGGCACGGGAATTCTGGTAATCCCCTATTTCCTGCTCTGTCTTATAACAATTATAAGTTGGAGCGGGACCAACGTTCCCTAGCGCAGTATAACAAGCGGGTTCGGTCAATACATCCGTATTATTATCTTGATTAAGGCGTGACATGGTCGCTACCTGGAGAGAGATAGAAGAAAACACTCAGCGTGCGCTTTTACAAGATTAGATTGGTTATTAATATATCTAATCAGGATGTCCCCCACTGTTTTAGTCAAATCTTCCTTCAAACCTTAAAAGGAAAGACTAGCCGGGATTAATTACACCCTACAAGTTCGCCAATTTTTCAGCCAGGCCAGTGTCGGTACTTTGAGGGAAGTTTCCCGCGCTTTCGCACGAACCTAATTAAAATAAACCTCGTTTTCCCAGGGGCGTAACCCCGTTGACACCTTTCTAGACACCTACTTGATCGGTTAATTGTAATGTGTAAAACTCTCCCAGGAGTAACTCTTACTCGCAGCGGGTATCGGGATCCAACTATCTCATAGAAGGTATGCAATCTTATTGCAAATTTCAACTCTTGAAATTCCCAATAATATTTTACCCCTAGCGTCCTATGACCTTGACGGAGGCCAAACTACCCATAGTCCGCTAGTCAAGTTCAACCCGTTCATTTCTTGATTGAATTAAACCTACCCGCACGACCCTTGACGAAGGCCAAACTACGTCGTATGAATACCCTAATCCAATCGTATCGTATGCTAGCAGATAAGCACTAGTTAGCTACCGTACACTACGCCTTGACGGAGGCCAGACTACCGCAGCACGAATACTAAGTAGTACTTATCTGAAATGACGGAGGGCTGCGTCAGGTTTTTAGGAAAACCCTTTACGTAATGAACTTGATATCGTTGTAGAATCGAGTGATTTTGAATGGAATGTTTTTGAGGCCTTTTCTAGTTTTGCTAAAGAGGTCACTCCCGGTGAAGGGATCGTCAGCTCTTTCCTTATCGAATAAGGTGCAGGATATTTCACAAATATCACTATGCAAAGCAAAAACTATAGAAACAATTAAAAGACAAACCGAGTTTGTAGCATCTGCTAGTTTCGCTAAAGAGGTCACTCCCGGTGAAGGGATCTCGGTTCTTTCCTTATCGAATAAGGTGCTGGATGTTCTACAAGGAACACCGCTGTGCAAAGTAAGAACTAGAGCTACCAGTTTTTAAACAAGTTTCTTCAACATCTTTAGGTTTCATTTATTTTCATTAATCTCATTAATGAAGTCCCATTTTATTATGCTTCACAAGTATCACATTAGAAACAAAATCAACAATATACAATATATATCTCATATATATAATATAAACATTCGTCTCAGGCAGTAATATGATCTCATCACAGAACATTGCAGCAAAAGATAACATGTGAAATATTGGATATACTAGGATTTCCGTGTTTTATGCGAGCCTGTATAAAACGCGGATTCCACGGTCGCGATGAATAGCCAAACCCACATCCCTAGACCCCTACGAGAGCGGCAAGCAACACTGCCAATTCTAGGGTTAGGAGACCCGGTCTCGACGCCTCGAGATGGTCTCCCACTGGACCCTAGAACCCGGTTACTTGTGCTCCCCGTCTTGGGTCTACCTAATGCGGAAAAGTAAATAATATACAATGGTGACATCATCCTCAGCCCGGAAGTGCCCCAATAAAAGAATATTACATACAAATGAATTTTACATGAATGAAAAAGAAAAACTCTCATCTCACATAAAACCCCTGGCTATTCAGAACACGACGATCCAATATAATATATCACAGCAATACATAATATCTCATATCATCAACGTAAGCAAGTATGCGTATCCCGATTGTCGTTGATGTATAGCAACGAAGCCAGCGATACACCACATACTACGCTTACGGTCGCAGAAAAGAAAGTGTAAAACTACAACAGTTGGAATCCGCAACCTCTTTAGACATCTCATGCCTAACCAAATGAATTCCTTAGACATCACATGCCCAACAATTATAAACCCCGTATTTTAGTCTCGATCTCGAAAACACTTTTCAATATCAAGTCGGGCAATTCAACAAGATTCCCGACATCCTGATCGAATGCTCGTCGCAAACTTTAGTAGATGGCCGCACCCCCGGATGCCGTCGACGAAGTGCACTAAGGTGGAACACCGCTGCCGCGAGCACCCGAACGGATGCTTTTGGCGACGGGGTTCTCCTACAATCACTTGGTCGGGGCTATGGGACGTGGCTATCTATTAAGTTTACCCGACGAGTATCCGCGTACGCTATGTGATTGCGACGGACTTTTAATCGCATCAAAATCCCGTGGCAACCGATCATCTGAGACTAAACTGCTAGATTTATAACATTCAATATCTCATAACTATATGTGGATTCCATATATTGTATCACATTCCAGATAAATAGACAATTTTAAACTTTCCGATCGAATAAACAAACACCCAAGATTTCCCAAAAGGTTCTCAACACTTGAAATTAGTTTAAAAAACATCCATCACATGCCACAGTACGAATGGTCCAGCCGTAGAAGGGTCAAGCCAACGCCTCACATGTGGCAACGCCGTACTGCCCCAAACCCTAAGATTCAGAGGCGGTTCAGACGGTTATATAATCGAGTTAAGGTTTGTGTTCTTCTAGAGGGTCCACCGCGTTACTTGCACGACTTAGAACGTTCTCAAACTGCGGAAAAATCCAATGCTTGGAAATTTTCCGGCAGGGGAAAAAGTGAGTTATAAATATCCGTTCGAACTTTTTAACACGTTCTAAAATTATCCGGAAAAACTTAAACGAAGTTAAATTATCCGATCGAATCAACAAGTCCCCAATACATCCCAAAAAACTCAACACTTGAGTATAATTAAAAATTCCCAGAAGCAAGCATAATTACCTACGGACGTTACTGTAGAAAAATAAGTCCCCAATGTCAACATACGGCCACGGAACCGCCGCGCAAGCCATGGTACGACCGCGGTTCAGCGGCGCTTTAATGGTGTTAGAGTCTCGTTTTTCACAGTAATCCTTATATTTCACTGCTTATTTTTTTGAGTATTTTTAATATGAAAAATGTTAACTTTTGAAAAAATTTCCAGAAGCTAGGGTTTTACGGGTATTCGGAGTTCGATCGGACTTTAAACTTTGCCTAGATTTTGCCTAAAACTCTAGCTTAGCTCTGATACCACTGTAGGGTTACTAAGCACTCTCATAAGGGTCTATAAGGCATCAACCATGCCCGATTTAAAATTTAGATGTGCCGAACAACCCTAACCAAGATCTTTAAACTAGAGATTAGGCGAAACAAATCATGTTAAACACTTTAACATTTAAGAGTTTGGGATTACAACCTTTGTAGTCCGGTCCTTCGCTTCATAAGCTCTGTGTTGAGGTCCCTTCGCTGCGATCATCAAGTTCCCGGACTCTAGAGAGGCTCCACGAAGAGAAAGATGCATGCTTGCTTCCGATCTTCGATAACAAAGATGATCTACCTTGAAGTTTCATTAACACAAGCTCTCACTTACTAATGAAGTGAACACCCTAATCTAATTGGCAAGAATAGATTAGGATGATGAAGTAGGATTTATGCTCTCATTTATTTTCTATTTCTCACTCATTTTCATCACAAACCAAAAAGCTAGAAAGCTTTATCAAAGGAAGAAGAAGAATTTTACTTTGTGATGAATAATGAATTGTGGTGTGGTTAGAAATGCAACCATGGGTTAAGTATGATAATTTAACCCATGTAGAGACTTAACCATGGTGAAGGGTTGGGTTGGGTTAACAAATATCTCCAAAATATCTTTAGAAAAAATCTTTAGCAAGAAACAAAAGAAAACCTTCTAAAAACTTCAAGAAAAAATTAACCCAAATCAAACCTTTAATCATGTTTAATCTCCACTAATCATGTTACATTAATAAGCCTAACATGTTACAATATTATATATCATATATACAATATTTATTATAACAAAATAAAATAATACAATTAACATATATCGCATATATATCAATGTATTACCCGAGTGAGAAAAAGAATCTTTTTGTGAGCTTATACTAGTTAATGTAATTTAATATATCAAATATATAATTATACATTAAATTATCGAATCAACACTTGATCCGATAATCCGGCTATTTCACAAATAACCGACTAATATAATCTGTATCAGTTCATCGAATCAACACTTGATCCGATGACCCGGATATATCACATATACCCGGCCGATATTTCATATCGCGAGAATCTAATATGCTATCACATACACGCATTGTTCTCGGTCCCGCACATATCATATATATGCTCCTACTCCGTTTTGCCTGAGCCAGGATACCTCTGTGTAGGACTCTAAAGAATCGTCAATACGCCGGCAGTAGGTGATGATCATATCAAACACCCACAAGCTGTAAGCGGTCAGCTAAACGTAACAGCCACCCAGATATTGAGCGATCAGAAGATCAACAAGCAAGCTTGTACATTCTCCTGTGAATCCAACCAGTAACACTCCCGTACAGTCTAGTCTCTTCGTCTGATATGTCGCATATCTCGCCTAGGGGTGGTAAACATCAGACCCCAGTAGCTTGATAAGTCGTGTCGATATGAGGTCCATAACAGTTCGATAAACTACTGATAACACTTACCAGTAAATCTCAGTAACCCTAGCCAGGGATTTCCAGTTATAGCCAATCGAACACAGCGCAACATCAACTCCCTATACCGGGAGAGATGAAACCCCTCCTATCGCTCATTGCTTCCATGGGACTGTACCCAAAAGCTACGTTTTTGCATGCCCTCTTGGACGTGGTATGATGGAAATCAAAGCACAGTGGGAATCACACAAGACTCTATGACGATCTCGGGTCTACAGACTAACCTGTACCAGTGTCACCAGAGAACTGCCATCTGACGTGAGGTATAATACCATCTGGGAGTTCTCGGCGAGTCCGTCCAGTATACCCAGTCTCCATTAAGCACCCGTATACCTTCTCTGATGTCAAACACTAATGGATATGGGATCATCCATCGCCCATCATATGGGTCAAGAAGCGCATACGCTAGTCTACTCTGGAGTATCGATGCCCTGTCTTGGTACTCCTAAGACTAGGAACATTTGAAGGATGTACTTGGTGACTACACTGTCCCCACTAGTATGATCTGCATCATAGTCCTGGCAGTCAAGTACTCATCCTATGGGCTTTATCAACATGTGACATAGAGACAATCAGAGTACATGTTAAGATAAAGACTAACCAGATGGCATACTATCATGTCGGGCATGAAATTCCTCCCTATATATGTCCAAGCATCCACTACAATATACAACGTATGTACAGTAATGGCCTCTAGGGCATACATATAACTAACAGGTCGTGCGACTGGTGCTGTCCCCAGAGCGAAAGTTATGGGTGTCCTTGGCGCGTCATCCACGCTGAGCTATGCGGATGAGCTCTCCACCATCCGGACTCGTTTCCACATTCCTCCCGGCTATTCGTTTCGTCTGGCCGAGGAGAGGGAGAAGGCAGACCAGGTACGGGGCAAGGAGATTTCCTTGTACCTAGAAGCCTTTTGCGCCGGGATGCGCCTGCCTTCTCCCATGAGGTGAGTGCGGCATTGAATTGTTTTGAGTTAGCCTTGGGCCAGTTAGTGCCGAACTCTTGGAGTATTCTCCTTGGGTTACTGGTCCGGTTGATGTTACGACTGATCCCTTTCAGCCGGAGTCTTCTCGTTTCTTCTCTCTGCTATAAAAACCACCCTGACACTCACAGGGGCGAGCCGAGCTGGGTATACATCTCTTTTAGAAAACACCGGGGAGGTGCTGCCGGATCGGGGGTCGCCATAGTACCTTCTTCCATTCACGAATAGAAGAAGAAGTTTTTGTTTGTTGGACCGCCCGAGGGTGAGGATTAGCCTGTGCCCATCCAGTGGCACAAGGCCAACTGCCCGCGGGTGGGATGGTCGAATGATCCCGACGCGGTGGCGGTGTCGGAGTGGGAGCCCCTTCCCCGAGCTGATGTGTTCCTGTCTGAGCGGGCCCTCGCGGGTAAGTTAGGAGTTTTCAGGCAACCTGTTTAGACTTGTGTATTCTTTCACTTTTTCTGGCATTACTGACTCCTTTGTAATTTTGTCTTATGCAGAACCCATAGACCTAGGCAAATTTCGGGTAGCCCTGATCGAACAGAAGAAGGGGAAGAAGGCCGGAGGCGCCGACCCTTCTCGCCCGTCATCGGCTCCGGCTCTACCGGCAATCGCTCCATCCAGGCGCTCAAGCGCGCCCTGGGCCCCGGAGTCCAGCCAAGCGCCGAGCCGAAAACGTGCTCGGGAGAAAGAGCCCCGGGCTCCGGAGGTGGGAGGAGAGACTGGCTCCATTGCGTCGCTCCTCAAGAGGTACCATAGGACGGTGCCCCGTACCCCGGCTTCCTTGATCATGGTGGATGACGGGGAGCTTCGCTTCGAGGTGCCCTCGGGGCTTTCCGTCGCCGACAGCCTGCTCTCGGAGATGGAAAGGTCGGCCGGATGCAGAATCCCTCGGGGGACCCTCTGGGCCCAAATGGCGGCCATAGCCCAAGAGGCCGTGCAGGTTAGCGTTCGCACCACACTCGGGTCTTCATTCAGTATTTTTGTTCACGAGATTGGGTGCCCCCTTTTCTTTTTAACCCTCCTATGTTTTCTTCACGTCCTCCGGCACGTCGCCCTCGTCGTCAACATGGAGGACAGGGAAATTGCCCCGGCGATGCGAGATGTTGGTGAGCTCTCCTCGCGGGAGGAGAGCTCAAGGCTGGAGCTGTAGGCGGCGATGGAGAGGGTCGCTGCTCTCAAAGGCCGGGTGGCGGCCGGGGATCGGGAGATCGCCAAGTACTGAGAGGCCGCTCGAGCCGCCGAGGCCAAGTTAGAAGACTCCAGGGTGCTTGTCCCCACCCTGAAAATGATGGCGAGCACCCTCCGGAGGGAGAACGAGGTGGCGAAGGAGGGAACGAGGCGTGCTGAGCTCCGAGCTTCGAAGGCGGTGGAGAGCTACAAGAATTCGGATCAGTACTACACCGACCTCGCCGGAGCCGCTACAGTCGTTTGGCACGACGCCTTCGACGCCGTCAAGGCCTTGATGCCGGAGTTCCCTGACGGTGAGCTCTGGGGTAAGTACCCCTTCGGGGACGAGGCGCAGGGGAATGCCCCCAGAAACACTGCAGGGGGAGAGGCCTCTGGTGGGAGTGTTGGGGATAAGTCGGTCGCCCCGGCCACCGGCGCCGAGCCTCCCGCTGTGGGTGCCGACATTCAAGATGCCACCTCTGTTGTCGCAGTGGAAGCGCAGCTCATCGAGGTTCTCCCCAGCCCCGAGGCCTGAAATTCCTCGCCCCCTTATTATCTTTGTGCTAAAATTTTATAAGCCTCCGGGCGTTTTTGTAAGGCTGGGGAGCCCATAATACCTCTGTAAAGACTTCCGATTTTTTATGAATAAAAAATCTTTTTGCAATGTTCTTTACGTGCACATTTTCCCTTTGTTTGTGGTAAACATTTTTATTTGCCTGCTTTCATGTTAGCTCAGTTTTTTGTCTAGCGATCGCACGTCGAGTTGAATTCGACAATTTTCCAAGTGTGCAAAGACCGGTGAAAGGTCGGTATCTCCATGGCCCCGAAGTCGAGGTGGAGATCGCTTAGTAAATTGAGCAGGAAAGCTGCTCGGCGGCCTCTTAATGAGGGCTTTGATCCTGACGTCGTGGGGTAAGAAATTACCAGCCAAGGATGGACCGAGTAGGGTAGCTGCTCGGTGGCCTCTTAATGAGGGCTTTGATCCTTGGCGTCGGTGGGTAGTGAACTACCAGTCATGGATGAACTGAGAAGGGTTGCTGCCCGGTGGCCTCTTGATGAGCGCTTTGATCCTTGGCGTCGGTGGATAGTGAACTACCAGCCATGGATGGACCGAGCAGGGTTGCTGCCCGGTGGTCTCTTGATGAGGGCTTTGATCCTTGGCATTGGTGGGTAGTGAACTACCAGCCATGGATGGACCGAGTAGGGTTGCTGCCCGGTGGCCTCTTGATGAGGGATTTGATCCTTGGCATCGGCGGGTAGTGAACTACCATCCATAGATGGACCGAGCAGGGTTGCTGTCCGGTGGCCTCTTAGTAAGGGCTTTGATCCTTGGCGTCGGTGGGTAGTGAACTACCAGTAATGGATGGACCGAGCAGGTTTGCTGCCCGGTGGCCTCTTGGTGAGGGATTTGGTCCTTGGCGTCTGTAGGTAGTGAACTACCAGCCATGGATGGACCGAGCAGGGTTGTTGCCCGGTGGCCTCTTGATAAGGGCTTTGATCTTAAGCGCGGGAGGGCATTGAGAGGCCTGCTAAGGATGGATCGAGCAGGGTTGCTGCTCGGTGGACTCTTGATGACGGCTTTGATCCTTGGCGTCGGTGGGTAAGAAATTACCAGCCAAGGATTGTCCGAGCAGGGTAGCTGCTCGGTGGCCTCTTGATGAGGGCTTTGATCCTTAGCGCGGGAGGGCATGGAGAGGCCTGCTAAGGATGGACCGAGTAGGGTAGCTGCTCAGTAGCCTCTTGATGAGGGCTTGGATCCTTAGCGCGGGAGGGCATGGAGAGGCCTGCTAAGGATGGACCGAGCAGGGTAGCTGCTTGGTGGCCTCTTGATGAGGGCTTGGATCCTTAGCGCGGGAGGGCATGGAAAGGCCTGCTAAGGATGGACCGAGCAGAGTAGCTGCTCGGTGGCCTCTTGATAATGGCTTGGATCCTTAGCGTGGGAGGGCATGGAGAGGCCTGCTAAAGATGGACTGAGCAGGGTAGCTGCTCGATTTGTAGAGGTTCTGTCCGACCTATCCTGGTGCGTGAACATCGGGAAGAGTAACCGTCGCGGGCGACATTTGTCATGAACGCATGGGGGAGGCAAAGCGTTTAGAAGATCCGTGTCTCTTCGACTTCGGATCGCCGAGAAAGACGGAATATCTGCCGCGTGGCGGTACAGTAGTGGAAGAAACGAGTGACTGATGGACTCTTGGGGGCGCTGTGGGGCTATAAAACGGAGGGCGTGTTGATCACTCCTTTCTCCATCCCCAAAATGCAAGAATGGATGAATTCCCTTTCTCCATCCCTGAGATCATAAATTTCAAGGATGTATATCTGTACGACCAGCTGTGCTCCGAGGAGACGGTGTAGGCGGTGATCCGGCGGGTTGAGGATCATATCGTCCGCCTGCTCGCCCGGCGTGTTTTCCCCAATCAGAGCAAAACTCTGTTCAAATTCCAAGGCGGGAAATGAAGCAACGCTTCTGTTTCTCCCAATCAGAGCAAAGCTCTGTGTTAAAAATTCAAATAATAATAAAGGAAGCAACGCTTCAGATGACTTGGGCTCTGCGCTGCGCGACACGTGTCAGCGCAGTTGCGCTGCGCGACACGTGTCAGCGCAGTTGCGCTGCGCGACACGTGTCAGCGCAGTTGCGCTAGCGCAGACACGGGTCAGTGCAGTTGCGCTGCGCTCTGCGCTGCATGACACGTGTCAACGCAGTTGCGCTGCGCTCTGCGCTGCGCGACACATGTCAAGCGCAGGTGCGCTTGCGCTAACTGTGCCAGCACTAAATCAGAATTAAAATTCTAGAAAGATCTTTTTAAATCTTGTTAAAAAACAAGAAGATTATCTTCTGTAAAACAGAGCCCTTGGATCAAAGATCCAACGGTGGGGAAAATCCCCAAATCAATCAGAGAAAGATCTCTGTAACTAACCTAACAAACTAATTGGCCCTATATAAAGACCCCTAGACTCTAAGTTTCAGATATACACAGAACTCCTCTAAAAACTTTCAGAAGAACTCGAAGAGAAAAAAGGTAAACCTTTGAAAAAGGAAGAAGTTCTTCTAAAAAGATCAATGATCTAAGAACAAGATCAAGATCTTCAATAAAAAGAAAAGATCAA